>CM063726.1:9556250-11040000 GCA_032441825.1 Chaetogeoica ovagalla | reverse complement strand
CATCATCATCATCATCATCATCATCATCATCATCATCATCATCATCATCATCATCATCATCATCATCATCATCATCATCATCATCATCATCATCATCATCATCATCATCATCATCATCATCATCATCATCATCATCATCATCATCATCATCATCATCATCATCATCATCATCATCATCATCATCATCATCATCATCATCATCATCATCATCATCATCATCATCATCATCATCATCATCATCATCATCATCATCATCATCATCATCATCATCATCATCATCATCATCATCATCATCATCATCATCATCATCATCATCATCATCATCATCATCATCATCATCATCATCATCATCATCATCATCATCATCATCATCATCATCATCATCATCATCATCATCATCATCATCATCATCATCATCATCATCATCATCATCATCATCATCATCATCATCATCATCATCATCATCATCATCATCATCATCATCATCATCATCATCATCATCATCATCATCATCATCATCATCATCATCATCATCATCATCATCATCATCATCATCATCATCATCATCATCATCATCATCATCATCATCATCATCATCATCATCATCATCATCATCATCATCATCATCATCATCATCATCATCATCATCATCATCATCATCATCATCATCATCATCATCATCATCATCATCATCATCATCATCATCATCATCATCATCATCATCATCATCATCATCATCATCATCATCATCATCATCATCATCATCATCATCATCATCATCATCATCATCATCATCATCATCATCATCATCATCATCATCATCATCATCATCATCATCATCATCATCATCATCATCATCATCATCATCATCATCATCATCATCATCATCATCATCATCATCATCATCATCATCATCATCATCATCATCATCATCATCATCATCATCATCATCATCATCATCATCATCATCATCATCATCATCATCATCATCATCATCATCATCATCATCATCATCATCATCATCATCATCATCATCATCATCATCATCATCATCATCATCATCATCATCATCATCATCATCATCATCATCATCATCATCATCATCATCATCATCATCATCATCATCATCATCATCATCATCATCATCATCATCATCATCATCATCATCATCATCATCATCATCATCATCATCATCATCATCATCATCATCATCATCATCATCATCATCATCATCATCATCATCATCATCATTATTATTATGATTATTATTATTATTATTATTATTATTATTATTATTATTATTATTATTATTATTATTATAACGACGCGATTTTTGCTGTTCGTTTTTTTTTTACTAATTCATTCCGTCACTCGAAACCATCGTCGTGTACAACGTAATTGTCACCGCCATATAAACCGTAATCGAGAAAAAATAACTTAGGAGGAGAGCGGAAAAAAAAATAATCATTTCTCCCAGGGATCGGTGTTTCGTAATAAATATGAGGTCTTGATCTACACACTGTATTGTGGTATAATTATATTACATAATATTAATTTTAAACAAAAGAAAAAAAAATGTTTGCGAATATTTTTTATTTTTTTTTTTTAACGTCGACACGGAAAATCGTTTGATAGTTACACGCGACACTGCAATCGACGCAGTTTAGCAAATTTAAAAAAAAATCACAAGTCAATATGCCTGTGAAAATAATGGAATAAATTTACGATATATTTATAGTATATTAATTAAACGCGCCTTTGTTTTTTGTAATCGTTATTTTTCCAAATATAACGGTCATCGTAAAAAAAAAAAACAAACAGACGGATATATATATATTTCACGCCGTTTAAAACCGAAGTTTACAATTACTTAATCATTAAACTTAAATATTTATCGTCTCGTACCTGTCAATTATTTTTTCAGCGAAATTCAATAGGATTTAACTCGTTCAACCGCGTCTATATAATAAAAATTGTTTATACGTATATTGTCTTGTACAGAAAACCATTGAGCGATCAGAAAACCAATCAGTGATGTTCCAAATATGCGTATACTGTGTGATTGTGCGACTGCGTTTAAATGTCATTTTAACGGCGTAACAACAATAATATACTCAGTACGCGCTATAACGATTAAATCAAATTTGTAAATAATATACCGTGTAAAATATGGATTTTTTTTTTTACTACAAATTATAACAAAAAGTACTCGATATAATATTTTATCTTTCGTTATAAGTTGTAACGTATACGCGCCAATAACGACGAAATGTAATACGATCACATACGTCTTATACGTATATATATATATGTATGTATATCGAATGTAATTTGATCGGAAATGCGTGAAATGTTATGGTTAAATATCGCCTATATATCTTTCCTAAGAAACAATTTTATTATTTAATATTCATTTACGTGTCACGTGAGTGTTACCGAGTTACAATGGAATTAATCACCGTCTCTTAATTTTATTGTACATTTTTTTTTTTTTTTTTTTAGATACAAAAGTAATATTCACACAGTTTAATTTTATCATGTCGGAATTTTTTTTTTCCTAAAAATTTAATAACTGCACTTGTTGTTTTAACACATTATACCAAGTATGTCGCTATATTATGACTTAGCGTTGGAGCGGTTTTGAAAATATGCAATCATTTTTTTTTCTCAATTAATATACGCTTATACGGCTTAACGTGATAAAGTTGTGTTAAAATATGTCATCGTATGGAATCTATTCCGTTATTCGAAGTATGTCCTATTTTATTGTACACTATAATGTCACGTATGATGTTATACATATTATTCGTACAGGTGCGTGTGATGGCTTGAAAAACATTCGTTTTATATATATCAGCTAAACGATTGTTGTTGTATAAACAACTGTACGGTTCAAACAAAACAATTTGTTAAATAAACACCGTAATACGTTTCAATTTTCTTTCTTTTTTTTTTTTCAAATTGAATATTTTTCCACACTCAACCCGCGGCGTACACCGCATACTGTATACTATAACAGCGAAATATCGTTCTATAGTTTTCACGTTCAAAAGAGTAGTTTAAATACGTTCCCGAAAGGAAGAAAAAGATTACTTGAATACATTGATATATTCCATTTGAATAAAATATGTTATTAGGTGAAATACCAAAATTCTATCACAATGTTTCGTTTGGCATTAAATCGCATAATTTTCCTTCCGAGTACGGAGTCATTTATGATGCTATAGTAATTAAAACATTTCTTTCCAAAAATATACTTACTAATATTTGTAATTCCTCTACTGTCAGCTGTTGCCCACTGTTTAAGACCAACGTTTTCACCAAATATGTAACCCCGTGCTATTTTAACGAGACGATTTTTTCAAAAAGATTTCTTTTAATTTTCGGTCTATTTATAGCGATTGTAGACATCGAGGTATTTATAATTGACAAAAGAGGTAATTTTCGTTTTTAAGACTTCTGAAATCTAAAATACTGTCGGACGTTTGTTATTTCGACTACGTTCAAGAAATCGTTGTCACATTTTTTTTTTTTTTTTTAACCGTTTTAAATTTTTTGACAGAGTGTATTGCACGCCGATGCTCCGTCCATAATCGTTCTATCGAACGGAATCGTTATAAAATTTATTTATTTATTTATTAACAAGTGAACGAGTAAATTAACGACAAACGTTATTATTCATTTGACGAATTATAAATATCGACCGGCGACATCGTGTGTCTTGTTGAGATCGTTCAAGGAGGTATTCAAAGTACAGCTGCTGGAATCAATCGTTCCGTCGGTAGTCGTCATTATCCCATATTCGCCGTAATATTTCGTGTTATCCTGATCACGATTCGCGTTTTTTTAAATAATTCGTCGGACTCGCTCGTTATGAGTACAACATAATACTCGGTCCGTAAGAACCCGTCTGGCCATTGACGAAATCTCGTATATTACTTTCCAGGACCCATAATATAATGCCCCGGTCGTCCACGTCCACGTGCGTGATTGTCCGACAATCCTGGCCTTTTCTCACCACCTTTATGTCGTCTTCGATCGGACTCGATTTAGCGTCCCGGCTATAAAGACCGTTATTGAGGCCGTTGAGTCTAAAATACACGATGGACTCGTAACCATTTTCCCCGGTTTTTCACCTGAAACGTGCAAACTTTTTGATTGCGTTTTGTTCGATTTGGCTTACGGACCGGGCGGTCTTCACGTTCGTTGCCATCGCCGTCACCGATTTTTAACGATCGGAACAGGAAGATAATAATCGCCCAATATACACGTTCATCGCGACAATTGTTATTGCAGTATGGGTACAGTTGAAGCGTAATAATAACGCTTCGCGTCCTCGAGTAATTTAACGCAAAAAGAAGAAAAAAAAACGGATAAATCGTTAAACAGTTTAAATATTCGTAAATAAACTGTTTTTTTTTTTTTTTTTTTTTTAACTGACCGTAACGATCGATTGTCGAAAACGAATAATATTCGTCTTCCTAGAAACTTTTCGTGCGAACTCTATGTAAAAATCATCGTACTGTAATAATAATATAACATTACCGTGGTAACGAAAAAAAAAAAAAATGTTCTTTATTATCGCGTGTTTATTGACGATTATTCTTGTTGGCCTATATAGCCGTACGTTTTTTTTTTTTAAATAAACGTATAAATTAATTTAATCGGGAACATAAACCGAGTCTCTTGACAACATACCGCACAATTAATCTAAATTGGATCGAAGGGGGAAAAAAAATACGCGCGAAGACGTATATATATAAATTCTAGCCCTCATTTATTAATTAACGAGCGTTTCAGGACGGGTACGAGACGTTAATAGCCGCTGAAAACGCGTGGAAAAGGTAGAGAGAAAAAAAACCAACTCTCCCCGTATATAAATAACGACGAAATAATAATAATAATAGTAACAATAGACGATGGCGGTCGCGGGGCGGTTTGGCGGCGCGGCGAAGGGGACCGCCGAAGGGTCGACGTTTGGCGCTTGCGCCCGCCAGCGTTTCGGCTGGGCGCGCGCGTATCGACACGGCTCCCGCGTCCGGGCGTCGTCGTCGTCGTCGTCGTCTGTCAGTACGACCGTAACGTCCGTTTTCTCCGGGACACGACCGTCCGCGGTGGCCGTCATCCGACACCCGTCTTTTTCAATACTATCGAAACGCCCGCCCGGTCGCGTTATCAGTCACAGCGGCGATCACGTCCGGTGCCACAGACGTTGCAGTGGTGTCCGCCGCCGCCGCCGCCGTCGCCGACCACCCGGGCGGACTGCGCGCGGGTTTCCGAACGGCCCGCGAACCCGAAAAGGCCGCATCATTTACTGTTGGCTGAGCTCGTCGTCTCCCACCGGGAGACACAACTACGGGCCGCGAGCGCTCGGCGGCAAGAGAGGTAGGGCGCCCCTCGTTCAATAGTACCTTTTTGGCGATAATTTTTTTTTCTCTTTTCATTGTACACACACAATAGTAATACACAACACCGTCGGCGGGAAAGGGACCACCCCACACTCGTTACCGGGACACTGTCAACGGGAAACGGAATTCGTTTTTATTTTAAAAAAAAATCACTTCGATGGCGACGGGATTTGGTTTGTCGGGGCTGCACAGTGGTTTCTTCCGACGTTGTTTTCCCGACTAAAGCAATAGAGGAGAAATGAATCGAAACAAAGATTTCGGTTTGTTACGCGTTCATGGGCGTTGTAGTAATAAAACGGAGGATTGTCGATTGTAGAACTCGAATTCGTTCGATTCAATTAGAACGAGAATGTTTAGTTTCAAATAGATATTATTAATCGTTTGATCCGTCGACGATCATATAATGTCTCGAATATTAATGATCGTAATGAAAAAAAAAACAAAAAAAAACGCATACGGGTTGGTTAGATCGTGCGGTTAGACAGTTTGGGCGAAAAAAAAAAATAACACGTTTGCAGTTTTAATGGAAAGGAGGAAGAAGTGTTGAATAATAATCAGGAACGTATTATGAAAGGATGATGAAAACGGGAAAATATCGATATAGGAACGTATTTAACGGGCAAAATATTTAATTTGAATTCGCGATAATAACCGTACTGAGAATTCGCGAAGCAAGCATCAGTCCGAAAACACGGGATTTTATGCGAATATTGTGCGCGATTTTACATTCACCGGACGAAACAAATGTTTTCAAGCGTTTAGCGTTACAATTATTGTAATTATTATTTTGATATTGTTTTTAATGAAAAACCGATTTTATTCCGCCGTATTTCACCGATCTTTCTTTGTTCAAACAAACCATTTAACATCGGTGTAACAACGTCGTAATATCAAAACATTAATAATAATAATAATAATAATAATGTTTTTACGTATTTTCATACACATACGCGATACGTATGTTTTTGCGATTAAACTCCGGGAAATAAGAGGCGCGATTATTTCGAAAACACGCTTTTCTTTTTAGTCCCGTTTCGCTGTTAATCCGGCCGCATTTAGGTTATAACGCTATAAACGCTGGAATTTTATGTTTTCAATTATTTTTACTCAAAGTACGCAGTTCTAATTGGAGATGAGCTTCCGTGACGGTACTATAAACCGACGTACAAATCAATTTAAGAGCATTAAAAGTGTATTTCGAGGTCAGTGAGAATAATTTGCGCGAAACGATATTTTTTTAAAAATACATTAAGTATTTTAATTCGAATGTTCTACAAAAAATGTAATGGTTTATGAAAGAAAAAAAAATGCAAAATGAATTGTGTGACCTCCGTCGTTTTTCTATCCTCGGACGCCATGATTAGATCGCGAGTATAGTTCACTGTTCAACTTCAACACGATATATCAATACTATTTAGTAAATTAATGTTTTCTTTTTAACCTGTTATTATTTTTTCCAGCTCATAAAATTGAATATTACTTTTATTCCGTAATGTTTTACGTATACAATTTATTTATTTATTTTTTTTTTTTTTAGAACACTTATTAATGTGAAATACACAACTTAAACAATATACATCGCATCATGTATAGATTAAGTTTAAATAATTTTTTAAAGATTAGAGAATTAATTAAAATATCTTATAATTTTTATTTATTTTATCAGTAATTTAATATATTTTTTGATGAAACATCGTCTTCAAACAAACAAACAAAAAAAAAGAATATTTATGCGCATAGAAAAGATTATTTTGATAAAATTGTAAAGAAAAAAACATCTTAATTTAACGATTTTAATCGTATATGAATCATAAGTGTTATATATATATATATATATATATATATATATGTACATATAATCACATGTAGTTGCTTCATTTATTTTCGGGACGAAATTTACATGCAAATTAAATATCCTTGTAACACTAATATTTCTCATCCCTGTCCCGAAATGTTGATACTTTATTTTGTTCGTTTTATCGTTATTCTATAAGTTATATTTTTGTTAAATGTCCACAGGTACCTTTCCGAACGTCGCCATGCAAGAAGTCGAAAGGGCCAAAGCCAGGAACATGGCGAAAAAACACAACAGTAAGTGTGTGTATAAAAGTAAAAATTTAATTATGAGATGCGATGAGGTGGGTGAAGATAATTTTCCCTGTTCGTCCAACATCGATCGCTGCCAGTTTTCCCAATTCAGCATTTAAAATTTACTAAATCACTTAAATTTCTCTTACGGTCAGACGAGGCAACGTCCCGGCGCCTTGGACTTGGACTTGGAGAACCACAAATCGTAACAGGATTGCAACGATTTTTTCGAATATAACGTATAGGACCAATGTTGTAAAAAAAAAAAAGTTTTTAGCCATTAAAACAAAAAATTACCTCATTTATGACTCAAAGAGTTCTCAACGTCTAATAATCGCAATAAAGAAACTACCGAGAAAGTCGAAAAACTTTTCAAATGAATTACCGACTGTATACGTAGATAAATTTGTGCAGGGAAAAAAATAATAGAAAAAAAAGTCATTTATATAAAACCAATAACTTCTCTCGGAATCTATTAATATTAAAACATTACTTGTATTATATTAATGTGTGGTCGTATGTGAATATTATAGAACATACATATTTTGTAGAATAAATTGCTAAATTTTGGTAGCATACGAGAAGCCAAAACTCGATACTGCACCCAGGTTAACCGAATTTTTTTTTTTTTTTTTTGCCAGTAATTCTATGAAAACGATTCCGTAGGAGTTTTCAGTGACGACGAAATAATTTCGTTATTCTTGTTGCTTACGTAATTATTATTTAAACAAAACTATATATATATGTACGTGTAAAAAACGATGTATAATAACAAGATTGATGGTAGAGATAATACTTGAAAATCCGAGCAGCGTATTTTCTAATAATTGAGAATAATTCTCGTTGGCACGAAAGTAATTTTCCGTGCGTTTGATAGGACTATTCGCGCGTTTTTAAATGCGTAATAGAAGAACACGGCTAAATGCGTATTATTAACCCCGCTCGGTTCGTCAAACTTTCCGATAAATCGAAACAACGATATTTTTTATAATTTAACACATTTCTGATAGATAATAATAATAATCGTATATCGTGTCTGGCCCGGTCACGCAAAGGATGAATTTCAAAAATAAATAAGTACGACGGCAGTTTAGAAAAACTATTTGAAATACTCGTGTTCGTACGCGTGTTTTAATATTGTCCATTTACAAAAACATTTTTGAAAATTGTCTAAAATATTATATTTTTTTCCCCTTTTTACACGACGAACGAATTAGAGATTTGCTTACAACGCGAAACACTTTCCAATGGAAATTATTATAATTAATAAATAAGTACGCGCGTAAATTTTACGCACGAATTTTGCATGAAAAACAATTTATGTAGTAGGTAAGAATAAGCATTTGCAATAATCGTTGTGTTTAGGATTTTTTTTTTTCGTTTTTGTACAACTATTGATAAATGGTAGAAATTAAGCACGCATAAACGATACTCTAGGGCATCATATAATACATTTTATTCTGATGACGCGTGTGAATAATGTAGGTAAAGCAGTTTCTTAATATAATAAGGTCAAGGTGACGTGAGCAATTTATGGAATTCAGGTGTGTGTGTGTGTGTTTAGGATATAATGAATGCCACGCATTTATGAGTTATAAAAAAAAAAAATTCAAATTATTATTTGTTGTACCAGCTATTACTTATTATTTACGCGAATCGTTTTTTTTTTCTACAAACATTCTACAACGAATGACGATCATTATTATTCTTCAATTTGTGTTATATAACGTTATATTGTTGAACGATTTTTTTTTTCTATTTTTGTTCTCTGGAGTAATTTTTATTTTTATTATATATTTATATGTACGTATATTGTCAATTTTTGAAACGATCGAAAAACAACTATAAATAGTGTCACTTTATATTTGTCAAATATAATAATTTATACGCATATAAGCGTATCGAACTAATTCATATATGGATTCTCATGTATTATTTTAATAATAATTGAAAAAACATCATAATCCGTAGTGTAAGGAGAGACGTTTGTTAACTTTTTTAATACAAAACAAAATATAAGTACATGGATTTAAAGTTTTTTGGATAAATATTTTGAATTGAAGACATGACGTCAAGCTTATATTTCTTATCTTCCGTCAATGTAACGGACTAAGTAACAAAATCACGCTACAACCGATACTCACTGCGTTTTATTTTATAATAATATTTTGTTGAATATTTAAAGACTAATGGAATAATATCTAAAGTAAAAACTATAGTTTTATTTGTAACAATATACATTTATTAAAATTCAATGACGATTTTATTGTATTTTTAAAGGCAAAGTTGAACGGCAGCAGTCATCAGACAAAACTCTAACCAAAGCACCAAGTATTGAAACGAAAAAGCCCGAAAAATGACGAAATCAAAATATTACTTAATTATATATTTAAAGGTATTATTCGTATACTTTTAATAATAATAATAATAGTATTTTAAAGTGAAAAAGACAATTATTCCAAGTACATGTTTTTGATAAACATTTTGGATAAAACGTAATACTTAATCTGCTTCCTAAGATTTGTTTTAAATGATATTATTGACACAATTCTATTCGAATACTGTAAACTTAAAGAAAACAAAAAGAAAAAGTAATAAATGAATTCATAAAGTAGTTAAAATCCAAATATTTATCATCGGATTACACAAATAACTAAACGCTTTCGTTACAACAAGTTACAAACATTTTGTTTTTTTGTTTCAGATATTATTTGTTTAGCACAGCGACGCACAACAATTCATAATCAAAAACTATAATATAAGTACACACGAATACTATTGTTATTTTAATAATATTACCATTTATTTGTAATTCACGTTATAATTTCGTATATATTTTTATTATTGTGTACAATATTATTTTTTTCGATTTCGACTCGAAAAATAATAATTTTAGAAAGTATTGCGTATTCGCAATAACCAAACGTAATTATAAATCTTTATGTATTTATTAGTGTGCAGGACATCAGATATAGCGTTGTAACATATTATATATTGTAATATTTGTTGTATGATATTATCGTGTAACACGGTATTTTTGAAAACTCGAAGCTCAAACGTCATCGGATGGTGTTAACAACATTAACTGTAAGCGTCTCAGACGTATTATGCATTATATATTATTATATTATTATAAATACGCACAAATATATATGTATATATATATATATACTTATAGAAATGGTATTTGATACGAACAGAGGTAAATAATATTAAATAAATAAACAACGATTATTATCAAAACGTATGCGTATTAAATACTCATTGTATATTTCTGAAACAAATACACACACACACACAATATTATATATTATTCAAAATGTATACGAATTACGTTCACGACTTATCCCGAAGTGATTTTTATTTTTTTCACGACATTATCATTTAAACGTATTTTTTATTCATCGATTAGTACACATAATTTCTGAATCAGCGTCGACAATTTCCCTAAACGATTTTCTTCGTTTCTATACACCTATTGTAGCGAAACGTTAATTTAAAACAAAGTATTCAAATTCATTTATAGATAGGCTTGACGTATAAACATGTACTCTTATATAATATGTAAAAAAATGGACATAATCGAGTTAGAAGTAAAAAAGAAACATGAGTTTTATCCATTCGAATGCTCGAAGCGTTACATTATATTTTTGTTCATTGACTTTCAACTTAGAATTCTAATATTCAAACAATCTTAAAGAAATTAAGTCTGAAACGATAAATGGTAATTTCGTGCGCATAATTCAACGACAGATATGACATTTTACAAACGGTATAAACGGCCGTTTGACTTTTTTTATTTTTATACCAGGGAAGTTCGAACCCGGTCGATTCCGCTCCTTCACCATAAATACGCCACTGGATACGTCTTGAACAAGTGCGTATAATAATAATAATAATAATAATAATAATAATAATAATAAAAAACTGGCGAACGAATAGAATCGCCGCCGTTGGAGTTCCTATACGGTGTATAAAAAAAAAAAAAAAATGATCATTTTATCGTTATTATTTATTAATTTTTTTCTGTTTTTTGGTCGTTGGTCCACGAAAAATCAATAGCGCGTGTTTTTTTTCATATTATTATTAATGCGTGGCAGAAGGTCGCGGTTTGACTCGCGTACTCCCGTCGCGGCACTCGTTCCCAGAAATTTCGTTTGTATTCGATTATAATCACCCGAAATACGCAATGTGCGTACGTGTATATAATATATGTATGCTTTCAGTCAAAAGATGCAGCACCAGAAGGAGAGCTAACGGATTAAATTTATAAAAAATAGTCCAAAACGTCGTGTACGGGTTATACGTATATAACAGAATTAGGAAAAACAATTTTTATTATTATTCAATTACAATTTATACACGTGTAGGATTTAAAACTGAATTCGTATAATAATAACGATCGATATTGGACATTTTCGGTAGTACCGAGTTTTCTGGACAGCTTCTGTGAACGATTTAATCGTATCCACGAACATTTCTTCGGCGACGTTTTATTTCCCAATTTATTGTTCCACAAGAGATTGATTATCAAAACTCGTTTTTAATAAGCGAGATGGTTCTACCGTTTTTTTTTTCTCGTTTATCTCTCCGAATTCGTCTAGGCGTTGATCGTTATCGGGAAAAATTAACGTGTTCCACAGTCGTATTCGAATGAGTGAACGTTTTGTCAATTCATACTCTACTGTTTGACCAATCGTTTTGTTTGACGATGACAAATGTTTTCAAGAAAAAAAGACAAAAACATTCCTTCGTTACATTATTTGGTTTGGACAATACATATTATTTATGAACTCTACAGATTTTTTTTTATTCGTTTATTCATTTTTTATTTTATTTTTTTTTAAATTATTTTATAAAATAATAATGACATTGAAATTTCGCCAATTTATAATTGCGTGTTTCCACAAATAAAGTTCGAAATCAGGCACATTTCATGTCCGTTTTTTTAAACCCTGTCTCTTTTGAAAAAAATAACTATTTTTTTTTGAATATTTTTATCGATTAAACAGTAAATGTCTAATACATTTTTTTTTACCAAAACACTGATAATGTGTAATAATATAACTGCATGTACGTGCACAGTTTGTCAAACTAAAGTTTTTGGGTTTCAAAACCATGGATGATTAAAAGTAGTGACTGGCTCGGTAGGTCTCGGAGTTTAGCTGTTTCACCACATTTGAATCTTTAATTCATCTAGGATTTGAAAATTGTTCAACGGACGTCGGGTATTGTTCGTTTTGACGTCGTTCATAAATTCATATATTTAATTATATCGAACTTAACGATTCGTAACAATGTATACTATACCGTATAGTATATACGCTATTAATTCCTTGTATTTATTGTGCGTTAAAACCGTTATTATGTCATAAAACGATCATTAGAATTAGATTTAAATTTTCTTTTCTCCACTGCCTACGATTTAATATTATATTGGTGTAGATTACCTAAAAACAAATTTAGTTATTGTTTTGACAAATGTGGTCGATATAGAAAAGATGTATATGTGTGTTTCTTACACATTATTTTATATTCCGTCGAAAATATCGTAAAAGAATTAATTTTTATCATTCGATGTCATTTCTACATGACGTTGTAAGTTCTCAATGACCTATGCTATTCAACTCTCATCCTCTCCACTACTGACTGCCAGTACACGGCAGCAGTTACCGTTTATGTTTTACAAAATATATCATAAGATGTATACATAATTTTTGTGGAAAAAAAAGGACTAGTTAACGTTTATCTATAATATTATTCAATTATAAAAATTATCAGAATAATAACTACGTTTTAACGCAGTAACGTTTCAAACCAATTCGATGTGATGATAAAATCGAAGTGAGCAAATACAAAAATGTGTATATATATATATTTTTTTTTTATACAAAACCGATAAATTAGAAAATATGCAGACATAAAACGATAGACGCATATTCGTTATCACAACTGACGCGTAGATATATATATATATATATTACAATTTATTTACAACAGACATTATCGCGTCATGTAAAAATACAATATTTCAAAATTATTTACAGTCATCGTTCATGCACGGATTTTATAAGATTTTATACTTTTTTATGTTTCCTAGAATTCCGATTACAGAGTCTAATAATTCAAATATCAAGAAACATAAAAATATACATTCAATATTGGCTATTTGCAAATTTTAAATTTTTAATTATTTTTTTTTATAGCGTTCTTAAAACGTTTTCAGAATATTTAAGTGATTAAATAATACAACAATGATATTGCAAAATCGATTCTTTATGAAGAATTATAATATATTAAAAATATATGGAATTAAAATAAGTAATTTTAGTGAGTATGTCAAATCAAAGCACCTGATCTAATAGTTTTTAATTTTTTCTTTTTTTTTTTTTTAGACGAAAACACAAAGAATCTCAAGTAGGTATAATGTATATTATAACGAAAATATTATTTGACATTTATTTAAAGAGCATTTAAAGGTCATTAATGTAATTTTTGTTAAGTCGATGTTTTCAAAGCATTTTATAACGTTAACGCTAGTGTAGCCGGTATACGCTATCAATTAAACCAGCTAATATACGATTCGTTCGTTAAAAATGAATTATTTCAAATTTTAAATGACCTGTTCCACGAGACTATTTCCAAAACAATACATCGTCGTTACTGTTAATTTATTTTTGGACAAAGTCACAATGTGAACATTGGACATGGTCTTTCTAAATCGGAAAAATAAGAGTACGCGTTTGAGAATATTGTCTGGACGTAGGAATTGCTTTTACGTCTAAATATAACACGTGTGTGGTATACAATCGCACGGAATCGCCGAGATTAAAAGTATTGAATGAAAATAAAATAAATTGTACATATAAGTGTATAAATTCGTAGACGAAACGAGTGTAGTTGAAATGAGTTCGGTATGTAAATTGCTCGACTATTGATACGTTCCAAAATCGATTTGAATAGCGTAGGACATGGAACTAAGGTAATAGGCGAGAAAAGTGCCTTGGAAAAGTGCCCCCTGTTCGTCTTGCCCTCGGTACGGTAATACTGTGCTATTTATGGACTAGTTCGTAGTATCGGTTGACAAAACGCAGCGTTGAAAAAAAATCCTCAGACTTTGAAAAGCAGCAGCAGCAGTGATTGTTTGCACGCGAAAAAAGCGTAATACGTGTATAGAGTTATGGGAAAGAGAAAAAGTGGTCGAACAAAATATATATATTTGAAGCATAAACGCTACTAACACAAACACATCTATTAGCGCTGACGCGGTGCGATTTCTTTTAACAATATTAATATGGAACGGTAGTGGCTGAGGCCACTTCATTTGCGAACGTGCCGACGACGACGATCTCGATACGGACGACGCGTAATGACACATTTCGCATCAAGTCTGTGAAACGCGGTCTACGTGGCATAATGGTTTCGGTGCGTAATAATAATAATTATTGTATTCTTTTCCTATTGTCCCGCGTCGGAACAGACGTTCAAAGTCGATCTGAAATAAAACGCATTTCGTGTTAAATTACATATATTGTGGAAACGATCCGTTATTGACGAAAGAAAATGACGTTCGAAACTATAACCACGTACGGAGAGCATCCACGCGACATTTCGGACGCGCGGTCAACCGAACGCGATATTGTTGTTTTTTTTTGAATCGAGGTCGTTGAGCGAGAAACGTAATGGATTTTACAGTGACGTTTCTTTTGTGTGGTATTTATTATCGCGCGCTACGAAAACGAAAAAAAAAAAAAAAAGTGTTCCGAAAAGTTTTGAAACCGTTGGCAAACGGTATTTCTACTACGATTTCCTAACAGTTTTCGAAAAGAAAATTGCGGAAAAAACTTTTATCCGCCGTTATTTGCAGTTCGAGACGACTCTGACTCGCCATTTAAAGCGCAACGCGATTTACAACGAAAGAGTTTTTTTTTTTTTTTTTTTTTTACTAATATTGGCTATATTTTTCGATTTATACACCGAACAATTGGATCTCTGCGGAACATCCGAGACGGTTATAAAAAAAGCGTTATACATACATGAACCGCGCGTATAATGTACGCTTGAATGATTCCAAAATATTAGCGTATACATAATTAGTATTCTGTACTTACCGCTAAAAAATAGACGGGGCATGCGTATAAGGCGACAGCGAGAAAGAAAGTTTATTTAGAGTTTAAAAAAAAAAAAAAATAATAATAATAATAAAAAAACTGTGCGCAACGTATCCGGGAGTTTGAAAACGAATTATTATTTATTCGAAGTAATAAAAATCCGTTTGTCTTACACGGCAAAATATTATTAACGTTTGCGCGCGTGTATAGTAATAATACGTAATATTATTTCGTTAAAAAACGATTGGCGTTGGAGAAATTTTAAGATCGTTTATGTAATACGAAAATCGCGGTATATTTTTGTGTGTTTCTCTCATCGCGCGTAGGAAGTAGAGTGTGTCTCGAGACACGCTACTTTTTTAAACGTTATTGTATTATTATTCCGGTATATTGCTGCGCTTAAAACAACACCGCCGCTATTAAAGCGAATAGAGCGTGGATACGTTATTTCACGTTTATTGAAAGACAAAAAACAAAATCGATACATAATATGGAAGAAACGCGCCGGATAATGCGTTTTGCTTATAAAACGTATGTAGGTGGCACATATGCGTGTCCGCGTGTTGTTTTTAAAAAAATTAAATATCGATTTTCTGTTTGGTGTGTAGAAAAAGAAAAACTGTTCGAGGTCGTTTCTGTTTTTCACTCGACCGAAAAAGAAAAAGAAAAAACAACGGACTCTTGCGTAGATTATACGCATAACACAATGGAATTATACGAAAGAATTTACAGAAATTTTTCAAAAAGAAAAAAAAAACGTGAAACATTCAAACCACGTGAGAGGGAGGGGGCAAGGGTTTAGGCGTGCGTGAACTGCTCTGGACGGAAAATGTAATGAGAAAATCGTTCCACAAAAATTATTAATTTTCTTGTCTTCTTTTCAATAATCCATTCCTTAATTCGATTTACCAAATTTATGTACTATTCACGACTATATTTCGTATGTGCAGGTTACACATTTCGATTTCGTGTAGTTTTTGATAAATAAAGTAAACATATCGAGTAATTAATAGTTAATATTTTTAAGAGAGCTGCGATGCAAACACGCCGAAACGGAATAATTTCGTTTTCATTGTCTTTGTATAAACGGAATTGTCAAAAAAAAAAAAAAAATAGAAGGCTGCAATTTCACATTATAATTACTCCCTACTCGGTATTTTTTCTAATAAAATTATATGAGTACGATTTAAAGTCTTATGTCGTATTTCCGTAATACGAGAAATCCGTGCAAGTAGAATAAAGAAACGATAATTATGTTTGTAATAACGCGTTTTGTTGCGCGTTTACGCGTTTAAATTTGTTTAGAAATTATAAAAATGTGGTGCGCCCGTAGTATAAGATCACATATATATATATAATGTGCTCGTACGAAATTCGAGGCTCAGAACCGACAACGATGAGCCTCCCGCACAAATCCGATTTCATCTAGAAAAATTCGATTACATACACCGTCGAAACGTGTACGCCTCTCGGGGGCACTAAAAAAATGTTTACGGTACACGAGTCTGGCCGACAAACCTTTAGGTTTGAATACGGGGAATAATTCTCCGTATCATTGCTGATGTAACACGTCGTGAGTCTTGAGTCAAAACGGACTTACAACGTAATTTAAAATTTTGCGCGCGTTATTTTTTAATGAAATTTAAATGTATTTCAATATATGCACGTTCAGTTACATCCGAGTTATAACCGAGCGCACGGGTTAAAACCGTACTGTCTGAGAGTCCAAGATCTGTTTATATATTTTTTGGTTTACCAACCGAGAAGGTGTACCCCGAAAAAATTGTACTGGTATATATAATATAATATAATTGGTAAAAAGGGGTCTATATAAACGTTTTGAGAACCGTTGACATATACGAAACAGAAACGCGAAAAACGCTGCATTCGTGCGTTATAATAAATCGCGCGCGCGCGCGCGTGTGTGTACGACACGAATGCGATTTTTTTTTTTTTTCTACAGAAAGAAAACGGCGTGCCTTCGGCGATGCCGCCGCGGTGTGAGTGAACGACCTCCGAAGGTCTTTATCCCGGCATTCTTTGATCTAGAAAACCGGCCTACCATTGCCGGACCGGTGTGTGTGTGTTTTTTTTTCAGACAGTCCACAAGCCGGATACGCACTTTCGCCGACCATAATAATAATAATAATATCGCGTATATACACGCCGCCCGCCTTTCCCCGGACAGAAATTATGTAGCGCTCTGCGCTCCGCACATCCGTCACCGCCGCCGCCGTATTTGCCAATTCACGTTGTCGGCGGCCCAACGACTTCCTGGTCGCGTATAAATAATTCGGGTCTGGGAATTCGATGCTACGAAAAAAACAAAAATCAATATCGTATCCCGGACGTATTGGATTTTTCGCGTAGTTCGGAAAACGAATATCGTTAGTAAATTCTTTTTTATTGGCCCGCGCGATAATCTCGATTCGGCTTTGGGGGGGGGGGGGTGGCGCATTAAATCAAACGTTTTGTCAATGTATTGTCGTTGTCGTAACGCGGGGAGAAGATCTTGAAATACGATATTCTAAAATCGAATTTTCGTGAAAAATCTCTTAGAAGAGAGAAAAAACGAAAACGCCCGGAAAACGTTGCGGGGGAAAACACGCGTAAAACCATTGAATTCTCCCGTAAACAGTTCGGAAAATCGGAAAAAAAAAAAAGTCTTGTATAGTAAACGGAACGGAAAAACGAGTGTCACGCAACTAATAATATACTCTTAAATTCCAACCTTTATTTACTACAGTATAACGAGTGTTTATAAAACAAATATTCCGTCCGTAAAGAAATTTCTCTTCGTCGATTATATCGCAGTAATGCGTATATTATCTATCACACGTGAAACACCGGTTTCAATGATATAGGAATTTTTAAATTGTCCGAATTGAACGCACGATACAACGTCCAACAGCGCAATATATTTTAACTATTTATTATAAGCTTTTGCGCATGAACTTTTTACAGTCAACGCGTATAATATATAAATACCAAACAAGAAATATGAAAAAAAAAAACTGTACTGGATATTCGTTTAATTATACGATTTCGAGCATTTAAAAATAACAAACGATGTTTACGAACAAACGAAATATTTAGAGATTTTACAAATTTGTATAAGAAGCGCGATTATAGGAGTTTAATTCAATACGTATTAAACAATAAAACTCGTGTTATTCGAGAATTCAACGTTAAAACTTCGTCTCGTTTTGATAATTCGATTTTATGTTTGTTCTGTTTCCTCATCCACTTGCAAAATGCGTCAGTCACTATTGTACAAAACATGCCTTATTATTTCACCGTCTTTATATAAACTTTAATTAAAATCGTTCTGTTATCGTTGTAATATATACATTAAAATAAGAAGTAAATAAATACAGTTTTCTATATCGTAGCAACATTATTATAATGCATTGTAAGGACGATGATACAACGTTTTTGAATATATTTATAGTTGTATAAGCTTCTATTGGTATAATTCGCAAACGGTTGTTTTTCGAAATGCGATTTTTCAATCGACAATACAAATCCACTTTCGTCCATGACCATCATCCGTTACGATGACTCGATCGTTGAACAATATATTTTATAAACTTAGCGATGTTCTATTATTTATCCGTCTAAAATACATTATAGCGAATCGATGATCGTATGTAGCACGAACGACACCAGCCGTGCTTTATAATAATTCAAATAAAACGAATTATGTATTGTGCACACACGCTTTGTTAAATAATAATCAACTGTTCGTATAACCGCGAATAAAACGGTTTTAAATGTTCAAATAGCTTTCAGCGGAATGTTTATGTTGAAATGGTATTGAATTTCTAAAAAATTAAAAAGGAAAACAAGATAGCTTCAAATATATTGGGTTTCTACTTAAGACAGTTGCTTCAATATACTGTGCGTAAATTTTTATCATACATTTAGGACGTGTATTCTATAGTCGTCGGCAGGTCCTTGTTTTCGCGAATACTCATTTTATTTTCTGTACATTAGAATCGTTAAAAACTCGTATTCTACATGAACGTATACTGTTAGAAAGGTTTTACAACATAAAAAAATCCGGTCGCAATTTATTCTTTTCCGTCAGGTTATTGCACCGTTGACATTCGAAAGTCACGTTTACTTTTTTTTTCTTTTCGTTATTTCTGCAGAATATTTATATATAATTTCGTAGTTTAATTATTTTCCCCGCTATTATTTTGCTAACGCGGTGTAACGTTGAAAATAATGGTGTGCAGAACATAACTGGAAGGATAAAATATAATATTGTGAATTGCGGACGAATAATTCTAATTCGAAATTTTATTTTTGTTTGTTTTCTTCTTAAACTTCATCATCGCGACGTTCAAAACCCGATATAGGCCCTAAACGTGTTAATCGTGGGATTTCATTTATTAGGAGAAAATGGAACCCGTCCAACAAGCTCCGCGGTGAAACACGATAATCTTGGCTGCAGATTTAATGGTCTTGAACGCTAAAGTCTCGTTTTAATTTCACTCGTGCCAATATAATAATATTCGACATCTGAGGTCACCAAGAAAACACCGTTTGCACAATTTTATTATATAACACGTAAATACCTCGTATTATAATTTATATTTTAAGTTTTTTTTTCTTTTTTTTTTTACATAGTACATAATAATCATATAACATTATCTTAATAATAATAATAATAATAATAATAATAATAATAATAATAATAATAATGATAATGATAATATTATTATTTATTTATTATTTTCATAAATAAACAGCACGTCTTATTTAATTTACAAACGTAAATAATTCAATTTCGTACATTTTTTTCTTACGTAATACATACATTAAATTATTTATGTGCACATGTAATACGAGTCTAACAAACAACAAAAATGCTACGAATTCGTTTTTTTAAGTAAATAAATTTATACACACACACACACATATGGTCGGATAAATATTGAATTCGTATAAAATGTTTTCATTCGAAGAATATAAATTAATGAATTTAAAACGTTAACCATAAAATTACATACCTACCGCTTCTTCGTGGTAGGTAAATAATTCTACTTATACGATTTTCTATAAGCTAAAATAATAATTATCAATGAACAAAGAAAATTGTTTGAGTTTATATGTATGAACATTTAATTGATAATATATTTTATCAGATACAGTGCAATATATATAATACTGTGAAGATTTGTAAAATTGGATTTTGTCAAACCGGTCACCGTACTCACATTAGTGACAATAATAATAGTTTATCTAAAATGCAATACTATCGCGCAATTTATTATTGTCACTGAATTTAAATTGGATGACACGTACTGGTAAAAATTTAGTCGAAAAATACGTGTGAGCACACAAAAAAATCCACTATTGGTATGATAATTGAGATTATTTAGGTGAATTAGAATTACGGAATAAAATTCAAAATGAGAATATCGAGAAAAGTGTACACTCTTGCACAGGTAAAAAATAAATAAACTTTAAGTCTTTTTTTTTTTAAATACTTTTAAACATTCGAGCTGATGTTAGCTAGCGGAATCAGTGGACCATTTTCATTCCTATAATATTTGTATAGCTTAAAATAATGACGAGAAACGAGGATTAATGGCCAAAAATTTTCGCGTACAGCGCATGCAATAAACAATCATTAATCCTAATGATACTTCGGAGACTAATGATTTTCTATTAAAATGATGAATATACGAAAAGCATTTTATAATATGAATTCTCACAGCATAAAAATTCCAATTAATTATTATTAACCTGTTATTGTTGTTATTATTTATGGAAAAATATTATTTTAATTTCAACTAGAGTCAATCGCGCAGCCCAGTAGACAATCATAACATAATGACAAATAACAGCGTAATAGAAATAAAAACAAAATGTTTTGAATATTAACATTTCCAAATTAATATTGTAGTGTCTTGAATAAATGAATGAAAAAAAATAAAATATTGTAAAACTCAACAGCCAATAATTGATAGAATCTATTTTATAGTTAGAAAACTGTATTACGGTTGACAACATCTGGCAAGGAAACACATGTGTTTATAAGTAAAAAATATCGCATAAAATAAATATTTTTGGTTCAAAAAAATCATGTATTTATGCACCGAAGCGCATTTGATAAAATTTTTATATATTTCAAAGAATTTTATTACAAATTCGAATCGGTGGTTTTTTCAATAAAAATAACATTTATAAATAAATATTGGTAAACAAATATAATAATGTCGTCGATCATACGCGGCTGTCGAACATGTTATAAATATATCGTGTGACTGCGTCCTAAAATAATTTCGTCGTAATCGATTTAAACATTATTATATTTTACTAATATGTGGAATATTAATAAGATACCGTGACACGTTTTTAACGGATTAAGAAACGAAAAACAAATCAATACGAAACGGGTTACGCAACGATGAATAGCGCAGCTGGAACACGAGTAATTAAATAAAGGCGAAACCGCGAACTGCTACGAAAACAATTTACAAACACGTACGATGGTCTGAACAACACGTATATTCTCTCAAAACTTTGGCGAAAACCACGATCCCCTAACTTCTCCTCCCTGCACACACACACACACACACAAAATAAAAAAAAAACGACGACCAAAATAATATTAAATCGATATTTTTGATTGCCGAGAATAGATAATAATCGTGTAAAACAACAGTGAATGTTTATGAATAATCTCAAATGAAATATATTAAGTTGAAGCAGAAAAAAATTTAATTTAATTTTTTTTCCTATTATATTTTTCCCGTTATTATCTATAAACTTTCACAACGGGAAATATTTTTGACGAAAAATTCGTATTAATATTTTCTAAAAATTATATTTAAAAAATAAAATAAATAAGTAAATTACTTAGATCATTATTTGACTCGCATTCTCATACGACATTTTTGCACAACATTTTAAAGCACATTATTTTCGCTTTGTTTTTTTTTTTTTTTTTTGTAGTACTGTTATTCGTCATTTCTAAACCGTTCAGTCTTTTCTCTGATATGATAAACCTTTTAAAAATATTTTCAGACGGATCGTTGTATAAAATCAACATAAGATTTATGTTGTATAAATCTGGAGTGGACAATGTCACAGGAAATTGCAAAAGTATTTTGATATTGGACTGTAGACTTGTGCAATAGAAAAGCGATTGCACGGCTGACGGGAGCTTTGAAATATTACTGGTTTTCCATTGATGCCTCCTACATATAGAAATCTTAGCTTCAATTGAATAGAAGATCTATCGTTTAGGAGATCTTCGTCATATATTATTGCGGCCTTTAAAATTGTTTTGTCGTCACACGTACATGTTTGAATTTGTTGTAATAAGCCCTTTAATTGCCATGATGTATAAACGTTTTTCATTAAAACGTGTATCCTATATTTGTGTTTTAAATAAAAATAACATAAAGAAAAGAAAGTAATATGATTTGACGATGATTTTTGTCTTTTACATAATCCAGGCATGGTTATCTAAACGTTGATTTTTTTTCACCTAATTTAGTGATATCGTTGAACGTTCGTTTGAATTAGTTATCTGCATCGCCGCATAAACTTTGTAATGCACCCTTAATTACCACCACGTCAGTTAAAGCTTTTGATAAATCTTCTTGTTTGCTTTTTTAGGTATATATTATCGTCAAAACACAATAATGCTACTTTAAGTCATACTAAAAATTTCCCTTTTTTTTAAATGAATTAAATACAATTACACTGTTAAAAAAAAAAAAAAAATCAGAAGAAATCCATAAAAAAATTATTTTAAGAAACTGTTCGCGAGGAGATTACGGCTTCCTTGGCCCCACCACTTGGCTAAAACACCATGTACACATATACACTGAATCATAATCGAAAACATAATGGACGATAATGGTTTGAAAGTTTAAACAAAATATATTACGAGTAACCGTACTACACGCGAAACAATGCGCGTACGCGTTAATAATAGGTGTAAAGTTATGTGCACAATATGCTTAATCGATAACTCCTCAAATGTACGTATAGTGTTCAATTATGTGCATTTAGAAAACAGCGTAGTGCAAATATTACATTTGCAGAATTAATAATAATAATAATAATAATTACACTGGTGGTAACGACGTGGAAGTCGTTATTTAATTGTTTTACGTGCTATTTTGACGGTTGAATAGAACAGCAAATTCAAACGAATCTGGGCTTCTACACGAGTTTTATTTTCTATTTCTTTCCTAGAACTCGTGATCTTAATCGTTTGCATTTAGTTTAACGATAAAATCCGTATACACATTATTGATATTTCTATCTTAACAATGTAATTCATTTCAAATGGACTCAGTAGAATTTTGCGGACCACCTGAAAACGACTTGTACAATCACCGATATATTTTGTTCTCGACGTTCTATCCGACGGATGGGAAATATTACGCGCTGGAAGATCGTGTTGAGATTCCTGACAAGGTATATAATAATTATTTTACTATTGTTGTTTTAATTTGAACGGCCGCTGAACTGATGAATAAATAAAATTCTATTATCTTCAAGCCAACCACGGCGAATGATTTGCAGCTACCGGTGGATCCGAATAACGTAATATCGAAAAAAACATCTAAAGTTGCCATCAGAACAGATACCGATTGAAAACGCTGAACCTCGATCGGTTAATAGTGACCACTCGCCAAAAGCGAATAACGATGTAAACGCTACGATTTGTAAAAAAAATCACACGAAAAAACCAATGGTAACTATAGGTCTATGACCGTATAGTACTATAAACATTTATTATTATTAATCGCATAACAATTTAATATTGAAATTTATCGCATTAAATTATATTCAATCTAAACGCTTGATGAATTATTTAATTTTGAGTAGAATACGCACTGTGTTAAAAAAAAAAATAGCGAAAAAACAAAAAGAATGTTTTTAAATGATACTACGATTTAATATTAACTAATATTTTGTTAAAATAATGATAAAGAGTGAATAAAATTTGCACGTTTTCAACGCATTCTGATTATTTTATTAGAACAAATTAACTATGTATATTTATGTTTGTTTAGAATATAAGTTTATAATAAATAAATAAATAAAATAAAATTATTAGAAATACAAATCAAACAGTAATTTTATGTTATTTAACAATATTACATACATATTTTTTTTTAAATAGACCGATGAGTTAAATAATTTTTACTAAATGTTAAGTTATAAGAAATTATTTTGGTTTACAAACCGATTTCTTTATTTTACATCTATTGTTTTGTGATATAATAAAACATAATATTTCGATTGTTATAAATCATTATACACCAAATTTAGATAAATTATTTTATTGATATTTAATTTTTTGGCAGGTTTTGTTGAAATGGAATAAATCTACCGGGAATTCTGTCTATATAAGAAAGAATAATTTTTTCTTAATTAAACGAATAAATGAGTACTATGCCAATTTATTATAAACTGTAATAAAGAAAAAACAATATACTCTTGGGTTCGGTTAAAATTACTATAATAATATATGTTTATGGACGATTGAATTTATAAACAAAACGAACGAGACGTTTTGTTAGTACAAACGTTTAATTCTTTACGTAGTATTCAAAATCTTGCCTGATCGAAACAGAAAACGATCCGGGACGCTTATTTCAATCGCTCACCGAAACGAAACCTTCTCAGACGATAAGGGCGATTCGTCCCATGATAGCCAGCACCCCGAAGTTAAAAATGTATTCCGACTTGGTTCTACACTAGCTAACGAGACAATAAAAAGCAGCGATACAATAAATAACGCTTAGCATTGGCCGTAGTTCGCAGTCGCTTGTTGTTACCTATCTTTCACGATTGTCTTGGAGAATGAAGCGTCCAGCTATAGCCATGATCGCGCTGACTTCAATCCGCAAACGTTCAGAAATCCAAAAAGAGGTATATCCGAGCAGCGAAGCCACAGTTAAACGAATTTCTCGGCTGTGGTCTCACTAGATCTGTCCAGAACATCAACTGGATAATAAATTCGCTGCATCGGTTATACTCGTCTAGTAGTTTGCGTAAAATACCTCAATAAACTGTCAAACAAGTAAATAAATGCAAATAAATACAACTGTATTAACGTAATTTATTACACTAATTTTGTTTTGATGAAAGCGTCGTCGACAACAAACAACAACCGTATTCGAAACTGTGTAAATTATATAAATAATTATTATTACAAACTGTTCGCCATCTAAGTAACATTTGTCACAACGTTTAAAACGCGTATTTTGTTTGTTAATATTAACATTTTTTTTTTTGTTCATCATAATTATATACCTACTCAAATGATTATTATGTACTTAGGATATCGCTGTATATGCGACTGTCGTACAAGTCAATATTGTATATTGTGTCGATAAATGAAAACAATATTTAGATTAATGCGTCGGAATCGCTTAATATATTTGTATAGATGAACAAATATAAATGCAACACGCGTTTTAATTCGTTGTACAATCAAAAATGTGTAACTGATATTCGTATAAATATAGCTGGTACAATATGATCTCGAAACAAAATTACAAAACATCTAGTTATTATATAAGTTATATAAGTACCTTAACAATATTATTATAATATACTTTGTAACCGTTCAGAGAATCGTGTATATTACAAAAAAAAAAAATGAAGGCCAGTACGAGTAAATTATTATCTTATACAATTGCGGTTTCTATCATACAGGTAATCGTTTTATTAATTACATATTTTTTAATGGAATTAAAAGTTAAAAAAATTTTTTTTATCCGTTACATAATTTGTAATTTTTTTTCTAGTTAATCATTTATTTATAATTGTTTTTATAAACGGTTAACTACTGGATTCTCCGATTTATCAAATAAAATCGATTTCCTTGACGATATCGAATGAGTTAATTTTTTTTAATATTTATAGCGATTATTAAAAATTAACATTTATCCAACCATTATCGGTTACATATTTAATATAAATGTCTTATACTATAATGTATCGACGTGCGGAAAAAACATTTTCTTTACGGTTAAAACGCCTATAAAGATAAATACTTTTAAACACTCACAACAGTATTAGTATGACTCGAAAGGAAATTAATGTTAACAATACAGCAATGTAGCATTGTATTCTCAAAATTATCGGCACAATATTTTAATATATTTGTATATCAATGTATTAATTGTACACGGGTTCATAAAAAAATAGATTTAAATATATAAATAGAAAAATAGATGTTTTGCTCTTCCGACTGACCGCAATGTCAATAATTCATCACGTTTTTTTAATTATTTTTCTCAGATAACACAATATAAATAATTCTTCCAAAATTATTTTCAATATATTTTTTTACTAAGTTATGCTAAGTAATCCTAAACGTTAGTCGAGAGGAGTTCTCATATCCTATCTTTAAATTTCTTTCGCGAAATTCAAATTAAACAATTTTTATTATTTAAACGAAAATGTGTTATTACTGCCCTTAACCGCATATTTAATATAATTAATAAAAATGTTTTAGGTACTCAATGGATTTGGCACCGGAGTGTCGGCAAGAGTAAATATACCGCTTTTTTATTACAATAAACCATAATAACCATACTATAATAGTATACCATTGCCATAATTTCATATTGTATGAATCAAATACAAATAGTGAACAAATGACCTATTATAAAATTACAGATTAAAAACAAATATAAATATTACAAAATATAAACATTTAAACTAATAATACTGCGCCAAAATAATTAATGATAGTTCATTTTTTTTTTTTTATGGATATATATATATATATACAGCCCAACTCAGAATTGACGAATGAGAATTCAGTCGTAAATGGACAACAGTATAAAAGTCAAACATACTCCACATTCGAAACGTCCGATGAACCGAAAAATACCTTGTGTGCGACCAAGAATTTATTCCAAACCGTAAGGAGTGAAGGCGATAAACGAGGAGCCGGGGCGTTGAATCGTGTATCCGACACGGTGAGATTGGCCAGTGATACGATAGGATCTGCCGGACAATTCGTACAAAACCAGTCGAAAAATGTGCAAGCTATTGCCACAGACGGTATCGAGGCGGTTTCTGAACTGGGGGATAGTTCGACTAGAGTAATGAGAAACGTTATTAAGAACGGTAAAGAAATATGTCAGACGCAAACACACATATTGGACGATACGGTTGACAATTCGTCACGCTTTGTTAATAACTTGTCGAAAGCAGGAGGAACCGCAATAAATACACCCATTTCTATGGCCGGCGACGGAGTTGGAATTATCAACAGATCCGCTTCCGCCACATTTCAGAACGCATAGAAACACATTACTGGTAAAATGACCAACATCGTTATATTACAGTTGTTCTGCAATTGATCGCGAGTACCAAGAGCAATTTAAAATTTAAAAAAAAAATTAATATTATTGACGCATATTATAATAATATTATTATAATAAATTTCTCTACGACGATTTTAATAAATTTATTGTGGCTATATATTTAGTGTGATGAGATCAATTATACAGTTTTAAAAACACTTATAAAGTAAAAAATATTTGTGTAATTTTTATAACCTATTTAAAAATCAGATATTTTACCAATTCGGCCTGTTTTTTTTTATATGAATAATAAGTGAAACGCTTGTAGTACAATAGATGAATAATAGTAAAACACAAACACCGTCATTTGGCTTCAACAATAAAACCTAAAAGACAAAAAGTTTTAAAAAAAAAAAAAAATGTGCGAAACTAAAAAAAAAACACTTGCTTTCATAAAACAATGTGTTTTCAATAGTGTTCATAAACACAAAAATGTGGATGATGTAAATTATAATGTAAATATCATATGAAAACCCATTAAACGGGTAAAAATAATTATGACGAACACTTGTCTTATACTTTGCACATGATTATTTTGTATTGTTTCACACATACAAATACCTATGTGAAATTAAAAAAGCACATCAGTTTATTTGAAAAATTAAAAGTTTCCTGTGCTACACTTTTATTTTTAAATAATATCGAAATGAAAATTATTTTCGTGACGTGTGCGACTTTAGTCGTTTTACAGGTAAACTTATTTAAATATCAATTGTATGGAAAAACATATGTATTTCTTATAACTATATCGATGTAATAATAAATATTATAAATAAGAATATTATAATTTTATATATATTTTTAAAATGATACTAAAATTGTAATGACAATTATTTATACATGATTATTTTTATTTTATTTCAATCGCATATCGAGTAACAGAAATATAATAAAAATCACACATCAATGCATATAAGACAATATAAAAATTAACAAGTAATTACTGTAGTAATTTAAGTAAAACAAATAATATCGCAAAATGTAGTTTTCTAGTAAAAGGAAATTTCAAAAATAATAAATTGCCTGGTAATACGATAAGAATAAATAATATTCACTATGAAACTCTGTATATAATATATTATATCGTACGTACAGATGGCTGTACCAGAATTGACTATTCTATGCGCCGTGCAAACAATTTCGGTCGCATAGTGAATTCCTTTTATTTATTCGTCTTAAGTACAAATATTAAGTAAAAAAAAAGTATATTAAGGACAAATAATGTCGTAATGTAATCTTTAGGAAATTGATTTGTATTTTCCATTCAATTAACAAACAGTATTGATTGTGTGTTTTTATCGAGAAAGTCAACGTTATCGTATCGTTTTCTGATTGAGAAAAATCCAAATAAATAAATACGGAATACATTTTATATTTTAATTTCAAATAAAAGAAATTAACAGTCAACTGAGCATCCAAAAACCTAATAGATTCTCATCTAAGGCTACCCGCAATGTAATTAATTGATTCGTATCTAAATTGTCTAGATATGATTATAGGAAATATACGTTTTTATTTCGATAATAAATCGTATAATTAAATAATACTTCGAGCGAATTGATTTTTTATTTAATCATATTTATAAAAAATATATATTATATTAATGTACATAATATTAAATTTTATTTCATATTCTACACATAAGCGAGAAATTCATAAAAATGAAGATTATATATATATATATTTATTTATTTATATGAGTATTTAGCGTAGATATATTAGAATTTTTTTTTAGGCGATTAAAACGATTCGGAAAATGTCGTATAGTCTATGAGTTCATTTACTTTGTTTTAATTGTATACGTAATACGTATAATTAATGGACTAAACCAATTTTAAATTTTGAGATTCCATCGTAATTTTTTAGAAATAGTAGATAATTTTTTTCTAGTTCTATTATAATATTCCAAACGCGAGTATGTAATTCAATGAAAATAAAATTACAATTAAGCGTCTCGAAACACGAGCCGACTGAAACGGCGATACTTCATAAAAAGTAAACGTGACACGGCAGTGACGGTAAACGCACTCGAGTAGCTCGACTGCCGCGGCGGTCGTTGTCTATAACGACGATTTGGAAAAACGTATGCGAATGTGCGTTAAACAGCACACGCGCCACAAATGGCACCGCACGCAGTCGTCAGCGGGGACACGGACGCCACGAAATTAACCGTACACGAACGCAAACGTTTATATGAAAACCATAAAAAGGAAACACACGGACGGACGCGTTGGACTCGAAACCGCATGGTCGACGGCTCTCCGCGGGATAAAAAAAAGACGATGATCGGCAGTGATGGCAATTGAGAGCGCCCGGACGCGCGCGTGATAAAAGTCGCGTCGTATTTATTGGACGTATTAATTTACATTACAAAAAATTAATAATATATTTATAAAAGTTCGATATAATTTTTTTTAATAATTTTCAAGCCCAATTTTATCTCTTTTATTATTATTATTATTATTATTATTGAAAGTCCATTAGGCGGCAAACATAATTAACATAATAAATAAATATGTTTAAGGTATTAGATGGAGTTATTACCGGAGTGTCAGCAGAATGAACCACGAGGGTAAATTTAGTATAATAAACAATAAAAGATCTTTAGCATTCACCAAATTTAAATTTAAAAATAATTATAATGTTTTCTAGGAACCTAACAAAACATATTTTTCGTTAATTATTATCGAAACCATTTTCTATTAGTCTTATTCCCATTATTCGATTCAAACGTTAACTTAACTCAATACAGGTTATATTATTGAATAAAGTTACTTAATGCATAAATTAATTAATGTTCAAATTATATGCGGATATATTTTTCATGATATTTATTCGCATACTATACTTCAGATATATAACTAATGAGTATTCGATCTATGTCATTGTATAAAGTATTAATAATCGAAAATTGTTTTGTCTAGCAAAATTCAAAAACTCCAAATGGAAATTCAGGTGTTAAAACTGAAAGTGACAAACGACAAACCAGTGATGAGAGTCCATTGAAACGCACATCATCGACCTATCAAATGACAGCGGCCAACGCGAACGGCTTTAATAAAATATTGCAAATCATAAATGATCAAAACAATGCACAAGGAATCGCCCTGTTTAATGATCTTATCGTGATGTTTATACAATACAGTAAATCAATCGGATCTCTTGGACATTTGGTAGAAGATCTGCAACGTTTTGTGCGCGAGATTAACAATTTTAAGATAGATGGACGATATAAAAAACAAAATAGTATGGATCCAAATGTGTTAGACACCGAGACAACACAGAGTAATAAATACCCAAAGGATGAAAAAAAAGGAACCGGAAAAAAATAATCAGGTTAAAGTAGTTTCAAGTATTAAATCACAAACCACAAAATCAGACGAAACAAAAAGTGATGAAGAAAGTAGTGAGCAAAATGTTACAAAAAAATAATCCAATAAATGACCTTCAGAATAAGAATTGAAAATAAAAGATTATCATTCATTTGTTTTCTATTAATATTAAATGCAGAGTTTATAAATACTGTTGATATAGTATATCCTACTGTTATAGAAACTTTAAAAAATATATAATTATATTTCCCGTATTACTGTTTAGTTATTTTATCATTTTTTCATAGGAATAAATTTGGAAAAATATTTACGGTAACATAAGTAGGTAACGCAAAATATGTAACTTATAGAGAAACATTTCCGATGCGTCATATTATTTATTTATTCAAAAACGTGTAATATTACCAATTGAAAATATTCAACAATGAAATTTTTTCTTGTGATTGAAATTTGGTAGTCACTAATTTCAATGTATTTCGTCATAATTAAAAAAAAATTGTTTGCTACAATCATCGCTACTATTCTTTGTTAATTTAGGATACCATTTCAAAAGTGACGAGCGTTGATTTTTTACTTCAAGGCTTCAACATGTAAAAATGTTATAATAATCACTGAGACACAGAGTTGAATAAATAAAATCCACTAAAACCGGTGGACAAATATACGAACTATTTATAAAATATAAATATATTTGAGATCCGTGTACACAACAAAAAACAATTTATTGAAATAATCAATTCAATAGTGATAAGAAAAAAATATCAATTTTCTAGATTATAGTTATAATGATTCCAATACATGCAGTATACTATTATGACTGTGTTATTCCCAAAAACGGGAAAATTAAATCGATTCATAGTCCAAAATAATAATTATCGATGAATATATATATATATATATATACACACACACACATAGTAACAACAAAAAGTTTTATTTAATTTAATATAAAATAATATAATTTACTAGACTATAGCGCCTCAAAGTATCATAATTTGAGCTACTTGCTATTAAAAAAAAAAACTTTCTACATAAAATAAAAAAAAACTGCATTCCCGACCATTGGTTTTGATTTTGACATAGTGTGCAACGGCACAACTAACATAAAAAACGTTAACAATTGGCCCGCCATTAATACTCCAATGCGCCGTTATAATTAACTTATACATTATGTTTTCATACATAATATAAATAAAATGTATATAATGGTACATATTTTTTTTCAAGTCTTTATTTTTGGTTCATCAGCTCTCTTATCAAATGTATACAGCGCGTGTAGTTGATTTACGTGTGTTGGCGCGGTACACTATACTCGTCGGTGCTTCCATAGATTAACCATCTAACCGTTAATCTATGGTGTCTCCACGCGCTCGTCAACGACGCGTTATGGAATCCATTCATTACTGCGCTTTCGTCTCGCAACCATTGTAACTTGTGTATCCGTATTTCGTTTCGTGTGCGAACATTTTTTTACATAATTGTACGTCACTGCCGCATTACTCGCATCTTGACAAAACTTGAGATTATATTTTAATGGAACTCGATGATGTTATGTTTAACAAACATAAAATCGCGAACATATATCTTAAAACCAATGAACATCAGTGTTGAAGTTTAATTGATTTATATTAATTGAATTTAATTCAAATCAATTTCCAATGAAGATTGTTTTATCAAAAAAAAAAAAGTGGTTCGTTTTTTTTTATTCAAATTTTTGTCACATGTGTTTTTTTTACACTTTAGGAAATAAAACTTCTGACATATAATGCAACCATAATACCATCTATGTTCAATTTGCACATACATAATAAACATTTGTCTGTTCGTAACACACACTATACACCGAACAATATTCAAATTCGCTGACTCATTTTCCAAGAGCAACAGACATTGACTATGTTTGACAGAACCATTTACATATTATTCGTATGTATATAAATGTTAATTTCGCATAATATTATATTATAATAACATATACACACAAGTACAATGTGATTATATTATGTGAATATTCCATTTTAGGACAAACAATAAAAATAAACATTTGGTGAAAAAATAAAAATAAAACAGATGTGAAAAACGTATAAATATTTAAAGATACAAATAATTTTCGATGACTTTATTATTTTACAATAAATTTATATGGCGTAAAATTAATATCATTTATTAAACAACTTTAAGTTACCGTGACCGCAACGATAATCTTGCTTTGTCCATTATGTCTTTTTTTAACTTGATTTGTTCCGGACTCGAAGGATTCAAATCAAAGCATATCTCGACCGATTTGGTGAATTGTTTCAATTTATATAGGTTAACAGCTAGTTTATATCCAATTTTAAAATCCTTTTGTCCACTCAACACCCAAGCGCGTTCATAGTAGTCCACAGCGTCGTCTAAGTTCATATGAAGTGTCAAGAAATCAAACACGTTAAAAGTTATCAAATATGGAAAAACTCACCATATTTTTGTTCCTTTTCCGCCACTGCGCTCAACAGCTCTAGACCTTTGATCGATGATTTATTGTAGACAAGGACTTTATTAACCAATTCCACGCATACACTAGTCTTACCCGACTGAAAATACAATTCTGCCATAAGTAGCCAACTACGTTCCAAATATTCAGCCTCTTCGAATTGCCAAGTAACTTTCAAAGCGACTCTTTTCAAAATAGTTTTAGCCCTTTGTATTTGTTTTTGATAAACAAAAGCCAACGCCAACCCAAACGATGCAGCGATTCTGTGAATTCAATACAATTGTGTTACAAATCTCTCATTGTCAATATACAGTTTTACGTATTAACAAAATATTTTTTCTACTTGTACGATTCTTGTGACAATTCGTTAAAAATCCCAATAGCTTTTTCTACACATTGTTTTTCTTTAGACTCTAATAACACGTAGGTGGATAACAATTTATAATTTTTCTGTTCTTCTTGTGTATTGGGTTTCATCTCCTAAACACAAATATAATTATAAGAACGTATCATACTACGCAAATATCGTTCATTCATACAGTCATTAATTTGTTGGCCAAATTCAAATTCAATGTAGCCTTGTCTAAACAAATCTGAACCATATTGTGCAATGCTTGTTGTCCCCATTCAGCATCGTTTTTGGCCAAATTAAAATGTCTCATCGCATCATTAATGTTTGATCCATACCAGCAATACAGACCGCAGCAGTAATGAAATCCAGCGTGAGAAGTGTACTTCTGCACGACCGCCATAGACGTTTTAATTTCTTCTAGACAATCGGTCCGACGGCACACTTCTATCAGACGGGCTAATGCTGCCCAATTGGTGGGTTGTTTTTCTAAAAGTTTACAAAAGTGTTTTTTTGCTGTAACGAAATCGCAACGTCTAAATGACAAATCGGCAACAATTAACAATGCTAAATCATTGTTTGTGTCTTTAAGCAGTGAAGAACATATCATTTCACAGGAATTCCAATCATTCATCTGAAAATTAAAATAAACATAATTAGATATGAAAAACATCGGATCATGCATTATTTGAATGCTTTTTTTGAGAGACAATTGGATATTTTTTTAAACATTATTTTTTTCATATTAAGCTTGCTGCATGCATATAGTATTCACTAATCATATATACTCGTAATGTAATATTTTTGATATAAACTTACTTGCATAAATAGTTTGGCTAAACTTATCTTTAATGAACTTGCATCTTCGCTGTCTGCAACTACATGCACAAGTGCTTGTTTGTACAAAGAAATGGCAAGATCATTCTGGTTTAGCTTATGAGCTATTTCACCACTACGTCTCAATATATTCAATCGGGTGTTTAACTCTTGATTTTCTAAATACGAACACTGTTTTAATAAATCGAGTGCTTCGTCTAATTTGCCTTTTTTTTCCAAAGCCTATAAATTACAAAATAAACTCACACAATTATAAGTATATGAAAACAGTATCAAAAGTAAAATCAACAATAATCCACACAGTTTAAAACTGAATTTTAAAATGCAGAAATTCATATATCAAATAGGATTTGGTGAATTAATAATAAATTCTTAATTATAGATGTGGATATTGAATATTTATTGTCAAGAAAATTATGTTCATTATTTAAAATAATTCATAGAAAATTATACTTTAAAACTTTTTTTTTGACCAGAAACGATTTATAAATATCCAAAGGTTATCATGATTAATGATAAATTTACAATACTACTTGAATGATAATAATAAGTAATTTAAAAACTCACATTTGTCATAGGAATGATTTTAATTTCCAGTGGGAGTGGATTCAAAACTTGGATTGCCATATCACACCGATTCAATTTGATTAAAAGGTTAGCCATTTCCAAAGCACCATCTTTATCTATTAATAATTAATCAAATACAAACATTATAAAATTAAAAAATTTAAAAATGTTTAATGACAGAGTTTGATTAAATTACATACCAGATTTATTGTAGTATTTTATTGCCTCATCATAATAGTGTGCTGCAACTAATACTTGTGCAAGTTTAATGAATAATGATGATTCATTTTTTAAATTCAAAGCATTTTTTATTACTTCAATAGCTTTATCAGGCTCCTTAAACAACAAATTTTATAATTATGATTTTCAGATGATTAATATCTTTGAGTTTTGAAGAATTAAATTTTATCAACTTCTAGTTATTTTCTGACATCCGTGTCATAAAATAATTAATATTGAGAAAGTTTAACAGTTGTAAATACAAGGAATCCATACACAATTCTAATTACTTATGATAAATAACACTTACTTGAATTTTTAAATATGCATTTGATAGTTCAATCATATTTTCAATGGTGGGAGAAGAATCGACTAAATTTTTGTAGCATTCTACATATTCAAATGGATCATGATTTATTTTCATATAAATATCAGCTTTCATCTTTTGAGCCTAAAAATAATGATAGTTTTACTTGTTTCGAAGTAATAATACTAAATATATCTAAACATTTTATACAAAAATCTAACTCTCGTAAAAGTATCTTGATTAGATTTTATAGCATTTAATAGTTGTAAAGCATTTTTGGTATCGTTTCTAAACAAGGCAATTCTTGCTTCAGCTAATTTAATTTCTTCTTCGAATTTTGTATCTTTCAAATATTCGAATGATTTGTTTACAATTTTATTCGCTTTGTCAATTTCATGTACCATACAATAGCATTCACTTAATGTTACAAACAATAAAGCTAAATCACCGTGTTCAAGTGAATGTTCATCTAAAATATTATAAAATGATTTTTAATAAAAATACATAGGTTTTAATTTAAATGAAATATGTTACTCGAAAAATTGTTCAGTGCGTTTTCTAAAACTTGAATACATTCATCAATTCTTTCAAAATGTTTATGCACAAGTCCGTTTAATAAATTATATAAAGGCCACTCGCTAATTGATAAGTTATAACTTAGACCTAAATCCAAACTTTTAGATGCATTTGAAAAATCACCCTAAAAATACATAACATAAGTACAAAATATTAATTTTATTATATTATAGTAAAATAATAACTTGTGATATTAAAACAATATACCTGTTTTATAAAAAGATTAGCTACCATAAGATGTGCTTCTGAATTTGTAGAATCAAATTCTAACACCTTTTGTAAAGAATGATGAGCTTTGTTGTCGTTTTGAACATTACCAAGCATTAGCCAACCTTCAATGAATCCTGGGCAAACATCCAAAATCTTTTCTAAAATAATTTCTTTGTATTTACGATCGGATAAGTGTTTCAAAAAAAACATTATCATGTTCGGATTAAGTTTAATTAAGTATTCCAGACCAAATGATAGGTTTGTAACAGAGTCAAAGTGCTTCTCGATTGCCAATTTTATTAAAACTAGTTTTTCTTCATTGTTTTTTGTATAAACTGCATTTATGAATATTAGCTCGCTTGATTTCAATTCTCCTCTGATTTCATTTAATAAATCCATTTGTTTTTCAATCTAATAATAATGTTAAATTTATTGTAGATAATTTCTTTTCTTTTTTTTTATAAAATAAGAAAACTTTTTTAAAATTAAATACACACATATGTTTATGTACATACTTGAACGTTATTTATATCATTCATTGCAATTTGACATAAAATTATCCCTTCAATTGCTTTAGGAATGGGTTCCTCTTCATTCGTCAGATCGCTATAAAGTTTTATTGCTTCCTTATATTGACCAGCCACATAGGTTTGATATGCAAGTTCTAGTTTGTTACTAACAGTTGGTTCTAAGTCAATGGCAATTTGCATCGCACGAATACACTCGCTGATAATCGATTTATGTTGACAAGTACGTACAATAGCTGAAGACCATTGAACAAATACATGTGCACATGGTTCAAAGTTCTCGATGGTTTTAAAAAATTGATAAGGGATATCTTTACATTTTCCTACGACAACTATATTATACAGAACATTTACCTGGAAATAAGTAATGATAAAACCTATTTTACGATTGAAATATTTTCACTAACCATTAAAGCCAGTGCGCATTCTTTGTTTATGTTTAATATACGATCAGCAGTTTCAAGAACATCAGACCAATTTTGATCACTCAAATATAGGTTCAATTTCTCGAAAAAAGGTGGTAAAAATTTGGGTAGCTTAACGATGAGTTGATTTAACATTTGAATGGCATCGGTTATGTTTAATGTTGCAGTTTCCCCAAGATATGCTTCAATTGAATCATGTTTCTAGAAAAAAATTTAAAAAATACAAATAAATCATATTATTGGTAGGGCATATTTACACTTACAATTTAACTTCAGTTATCAACTTACCTGTGATAAAACGGCTTTAAAACAATTTTTAGCGTTCTTAAGCTTGTTGTCCTTAAGTTCCAACCAACCTTTAATTAAATATCCATCTACTGAACTAGGATACTCGGACAATATCTGATCCACATAATTTTTTCCTTTTTCCTGATAGTCACAAAGAATTAAAACATTTGCTGCATGAAACAGAGCAATTTCCGAACGACTGTGGTCACCGATTGAATGTTCCAATTTCTTTATGGCGCTGGTATCAGGAACCTATATCATTCATGATTAATGGAAATATTAGATAAATTTTTATGATTTTAATAAAAAGCAACTTTTGAAATTTGATTACCTCAAATAGTCTATGGGCATGGATCATTACCAATGTAGAAGCTAGCCCGATGTCAATATTTTTAACTAAATCATCAAGGATCGCTAGTCCTTTTAATAACTTATTTTGAAGAACTAACGAAAGTCCATAATAGAGTTGATAAATTGAATTGTTTGAATTTATTTGTATGGCTTTAGCTCCAACTAATTCTGCACTATAGTAATATTTTGTTCTAAGATAGTACTGTATCAGTTCATAATACATTTTTTTCCAAAACACGATTTTACACTATTTATTCATTCAAATTTCAACAATATACGGTTTTTATTTTTTAATTCCTATATATTATTATCTCAGTATAACATATGCAGAATTACATTCCACACATTTATCACCACGGTTCTTTCAAGTGTTCAAACAGACTTTTATCAATAGTTGGCAATTTTTCAACGATATTCTTCAATTTTGGATTAGAATATTTTTTCATACATTTTAATAGGAATGGACAGTATATAGCTGTCTTGATATTATGTTCTATCAAATAATCAAATACATCCTGAAAAATAAAAACACATATTTGTATTTTATTTTACAATTGCAAATCTATCAGCAGTTAATATATAAAAACAATAATTTTAGACAATGGCTGAAAAACAGTCCCAGATGTACACAATTATGACACCAGGTGTTAAAACATGATTTGCATTACTTATCAAAAAAAGTTTTTAAGTAAATAAATAATTTGAAATTGTAATATGACGTTTGCTGCACCCCTCTACAATTAATACCCGGGGCATATGCCCTGAATTGCCCACTCTAGATCTTGTACTGTATCCAAATGAATGTAGTAAAATGAACACACAGTAATTTATACAAACTTTAGCAATGAAATATCCAAGATCAACACCTCTGTGTTCAATAGGTACTTCGGTATGATGTAAAATAAACAAATCGTCAACTTTTTTGTATTCTATTTTTACAATAAAATTACCTGAAAAAAATGTTTACAATGTATACATTAAAATGCACGGGTTTGGAGTTAGGTAGTATAACTTAGATCCTGATTTTTATTAACTAACATACGCATCCAAGTATTTATTAAAACGTGAAAAAAAAATACAAATTACAGGTAACGTATTTTATATGTTATTGTTATTAGTTTTCATCTACCAAACTATAAACGTTTGAATACTATTTGTTTTACGTCACACGCAACTATTACAAATGTATGTTAAATATAAATAATACAAACGTATTAACGATTAGGATAGTGATTCTTAAATGCGCACATTAAACGTATTACGTGTTGAAAACCTAGACAACGGATAGGCGAACTGCCTACTCACATCATCGGCGGTCGTTGTTATTATTGATTCACACTGTACCTCTGACATTAATAATTTCGTGCATAAAAATCTTCTTTCTCGTATCGTGCACTAGTTTACTTTTCAACGCGTTTCGAATATTACTGTGAACGAATCGATTCATTATATTTTTATCATGTGTTCGTTGTGGAGTGCAGAAAAGAAACACCTCCTCCCCCCCGTGCAGTATAACTAGTGGTTTACCGTCACAAATGAATTGCTAAAGCGTAAAAACTAGGAAAAATACAAAAAAACTAGTAAACCGGTAATGTACATCGTGAGATTACGAGAGAAGTGCGTTTAAATAGAATAAAAAAAAAAAAAAATTCGTCTTATTCACCGTAAAAAAAAAAAATCAATAACGATGACTATAGACAGTATTTCAATATTATAGTAACAACGACTATTTATAAGACATTTATAAGCATTCGCAACACATTTTATTCGGAAATTATAAAATTGTCCGAACGTAAATGATAACGTTTATCACAGTGTAATTAATCATTGAATTCATTGATAAAAAGAATTTACAATTTTTGTTCTTATACATTTTTTGTCGACTTACGAGTGCGGCAAAAACACCAATTTTTTGGAAAAAAAAATTTTGGTTAAAAAAAAAATCATATAATGTTAATAGTTTTACAAGAATACAATTATTTTTATTATTAAATTATTTATCATTCAATTATCTTTAAAAATTCGATAACAATGTGATATCTCAATTCCCATTATATGAAAAAAAAAAGAAAAAACTCGTTCTTTAAAGTGGTGTAGGTATTAGTTAAATTCATTGTAGCTTACACTGAACGATTTTATGTTTGAGTGTAAGTTTTGGTTTTTCTTTTACTTACCTGTGTAATTTTATTTATTATGATTTTTTTTGTTTTTTAAAAGAAAACCAGTGAATATTGTTCGCACAATGTTATTCCTAACTGCTGTATTATTATGCAGCGTAGTAATTGACCGTATACAAAGTGAAGACACTTGTATGAACTTGTACAGTAATTTCTCATATCATTTAGCTTCTAAAACTCCTTACAGGTTTATAGCCAATTACAATACAAAGCCTCTGAACTGTGATGGTAAGTGTTTCCGACACAGTTTTACGTGTCTCGTATCAATCCGTCAATTTCATAAACGAATATTATTATTATTATAAACTTAATGATGATATTAAATCTCTATTCATTCAAAATGTATTTTATTGTAATTATTTTTATTATTAGGTTGTATACCATGGAAAATTTGGCTTGTTCAAAGACACGGTACTAGAACTCCAGGAAAAGAATTGGAACAATTCGTTAGGAATAGGTTACCTGAAATTCAACGAGACATTGTACACAATACGAGCAAATGTGAGTAAATGAATAATAATAATTTAGTGCATTGATTTATAGGGTTATATGACACGAAAAAAATTTAAATCAATTTATTTATTATTACCGAGTGAGTTGAACAAGTCATAAATGAATAAATACCATATTTGGAATAGAGGTTTGTCATTATTCTTATGAAGAGAAAACAAATTTAGTATAATCTGGAATATTTTTGTTCGTTTTACGAATTTGTTTGATCTTGATAAGTCACAACATAATTATATATATATATATATATATATATATATACTTATTTATCGTTATTGAATACGTTGGATTTATGTATTATGTAACTTGAAACTTATTCTTGTAATAACATATGTTTTCATTACATACTATATATGCAGTGGTGTTCCCATAGGGTATACGCCGTATACTCTCATGATTTTTTTGAAAAATCATGGGTATACTGCGTATACTCTCATGATTTTCTGAAAAATCATGAGTATATTGCGTATATTTTCAAATCTCAAGTTATATGCAACGGAAAAAAAATATAATTACTGAAGAAAGGCCTCAAAAGTTTTAGTTTATTTTTTATTTTTTATGATTAATTTTATTATTGGAATTTATATTTATTAATTTTCTCACTCTATGCCTCTATACTGCCGGCACACACATCACAACTTATTACGCTAGTATAACATTGACGTTGATAGCTGAAATATTAGCCATTAGATATAACGATAATAATAGTAGTCAGATAAAATCAGATATATTATCGTCATTAAAATGTTATCGGCGTCCGGCGACTAAAGTTCCCTGTATACAATTGATAAATTATGATAATTTAGTTTTAGTATACTCGTATGCTCCGTAAGTCACCGTACATAATCTATATATTTTTAATTTTTCATTTACATTTGGTCGCCATAATATTCGTAATTAATCCTGATCTGATGTATCCACCCAAATTTGACGATACATTTTAGTTATATCTTCGGAAAACTTGTATTTATGAGTACGGAAGCGACACACACCCGTATCTGATTTGCTTGATGCGTCAAACACCACTCTCAGTTTAATAGTACGACTATTTTCGTTTTATATGTAGGAATGTGGCAAGTAGAAATAATGCGTATCATCTGTGAGATTGTCGTTTACTTCTTGCATATGTCCTAATTCCAAATAAACTTTCATAAAATCTCGATAACGATCATATAAGTCTGCATTCTGTGTTAAACGTTTTTCTAACAATAAAAACCGACGAAGTGCAATTTGATACGATTTACCTAATTCAGTTATATTATTTTTGAATGGTAACCGAACTATGAATTTTCCATTTACGTCTCGCTTAACAGTTTCTTCAAAATGTTTTAAGCACAACGTCTATCCAGCTGTCCAGTTTTCCTTTGTTGTGATTTCTTCTATTTTCCAAAACTTTTCTATTTTCTCCGTTAAATCCGTGTAATAATTATCGTTTATTGCTACCATACAGTTACTTATCGTATCCCTTTCGTTTTGACTAACACGATCCATCCCAACTTCGTTTTCTGTAAGAATGGACCAGATGGGTATAATTGAATGATATTGGCACGCATAATTTCCCAATATAAGTCAGCTCCAATTAACATATCTATTTTTCCACTTTGGAAAAATGTAGGATCTGCTAAAACTATTTTTTCTGGCATTTTAGTTTTTAAAATACTACATGTGTTAATTGGTAAACAAGTTGTTATCTTCGGGAGTACTAAAAACGACCGCGTTGTTCGGAATGAATTTATACACGATTGAACCGATATATTTAATTTATACGTAACATTATGACTAACATTTGGGGGGGGGCTTAGTCCTCCTGGATGCAGAGTATACCCTCAACAAATTTGATGGGAACATCACTGTATATATGTAGATACATGATTAGATTATTGTTATATATTATGTGTGAATTATATAGGTACATTGTATCAATTTTTGATAAAGTTGTAAATAAATAATTCATTTTGATATTGTCTAGATAAATTATGTAATTATGACGAATTAAAAAAATGGACTCCTCATAAAGAATTAGATGATCAAAAGCGATTAACCAAAGAAGGCGAAGATGAACTTTTGTTTATTGCCGAACGCATGCAACTTCGATTCCCTTCTATATTAAATCAGTTTATTGAAAACACAAATTTTTTGGTAAATATTCGTTATTGTTAAGTAAATTTGTATAAAAATATTAATTTAGTTTAGATTTACTGATACTCAAAGAACGAGAGCAAGTGCCCAACAATTTGCAATTGGCTTATTTGGACGTAATGAAGTTAAGAAAGTGTTATTTGAAGACCCATTAGACAAAGACCCATTATTAAGAGTAGGTTTTATCAGTATTTATTAATGCTTTCAATAATCAACATTTAAAATTTACACATTGTTCATATATAATGTTTGTATGAATTATTTTATTTTATTATTTTTAGTTCTATAAAGTTTGCCAGAAATGGAGAAAAAATGTTAAAAATTCGCCATTAGCGTCTATTGAATACCAAAAATTTGTAGAAAGTCAGTTAGTCAATGACACTTTAAACAATTTATCTTCAAGACTAGAACTTAATTATACTTTAACATTTAGTTAGTATAAATGGATTAGTCTCATTGATTATCTAAGGAAATAAAATGAGTACCTATTATTTTTTTTTATTTAAGAGGACGCTATGAGTATATATACATACTGTGCTTTTGAAACTGCTTGGGAGAAACATAAAGTCTCACCGTGGTGTTTAATTTTTGATAAATTGGATTTAATGGTAATTTTTTTTATGAAATATAAAAATTTATTACTTTTCTCTAGTTAATTTTTATTTTTATAGCTTTTCGAGTATAGTGCAGATTTGAAACACTATTTGATTGACGGTTATACTTACGAGTTAACATATAAACAAGCTTGTGTTCTATTAAAAAACGTTGTGGAACATTTTGAGTAAGCGTAATTAATATCTCATAATTTTAATATTTGTAATCAATTCCATTTGTATTTATAGCGATGAAAATTTGAAAAGCAGAAACGGTATTTTCTATTTTACTCATTCAGGAACAATTTTGAAAATGCTTGGATTATTGGGACTTTATAAAGATGAAAGTGAATTGAAACATGACAATTATTTGGAAATGGAGAATCGACAATGGAGGACTTCGAAAATTGATGCATTCGGTTCAAATCTGGTGTTTATTATATACAAGTAATATATCAACATTATTGTTATTTTTTACTTATATTTATGCATTATGTTAAACCTTGTATGTTTAGATGTAAGAATAACATTAAGAAGATATTAACATTACATCAAGAAAGAATTATTCGTCTTAATGGTTGTGAAGATGACTTTTGTTCTTACGATACATTTAAACAGCTATATGAAAGTCAATTAAAAACCTGTGATTTTGATCAAATGTGTAATATTGATTAAATTGTTTTTGCATTTGAGTTCATAAAAATTATTATTTACTTAATTTTATAAATACAGTGTATAAACGCTTAATTTTTGTGCAGAGTCATACAATTTGAATTTGGTTTTTTTTAGTTAAGTATTATTACAATTACGAAAGTCTGTTCAATCACCAGATCGTTTATTTTATGTTTTACAGTTTTTTTTTTTTTTTTTTTACTCATAAATATATAATACTACTCTGAAATGTCGCTTTGTTTTATTTTTACATGAATAAATAGGAGTAGGAATGAAAATAGGTATATATTTTGTGTATCTTAATTTAGAAATAATAGTGTTGTTAATAAACGAAATAATAGTTATTGGGGAAAATCAAAATCTTGGAAAAATTTGGGGAAGAAACGTTTAGCATTGTTTAATTATTGATAAACAGTTGTGTATTGTGACCATATTTTTATTACGGAACACTTGACGGTAAACGATATTATAATTTCAATAAATGAACTCTGAAGATGACAGAAGATATTTTATCGACTATAAGAGAAAATCTCATTTTTCAATAAAAGCAGTCTAGCTTACAATCCAATTATAGTTTGTTACTATTTAAATGAAAATTTTCGAAATCGATAGCTAGGAGTGTTCGAACTAATTGAGGTAGCTATCACAATCATCAGCTGGTCTTATTCAACTAGATTTTTTTTTATGAGGTTGCTTAAAAATTATAATGTATTCTGACCCTTTTATAAATCTGCAAAATTTAAAGGATAAAATAAGAAAAACATGTAGCAAAAATTATAGTTGTAACTAAAAAGACTTAATATAATATACTGAATCATGTTTTGATCTCGCAAATGACAAAAATATGTGCAATTTTGAACATAAATTAATTATTATAATATTAAATATATATTTGTATTTGAATTTAATTTATTATAAATTATTCGTTAAAAGTAGTAAAATACATAATACATTATATACCTACTTGTTTTTGTTACTAATATTCAAGTAAAACTTTAACAAATAGGCATTTTGACAATTGTGTATGGATATATCTAGTCAACAATAAAACATTCAGAGAATTAGAAAATGTGCATTACTATTACTAAGTATAACAATTAACTAAAAAATAATTGAATTCAAATTGCACGAATTTTACGCAAAGATTTTGAGTGTTTTCAATTGGCGTTTAAACGCTGTTTATTTGTTAAGTCAATTGTATTGAATGTTAACAAATTTATATTATCAGTTATTTTGTTGATGCATAATATAATATTTTAAATCAATATTTCTTTTATAATTTTAATATACTTATCAGTATTGCTTGTGTATGATTTTTTTTTTTATAAATGGATCTTATTGATTTTCAATAACAATATGTTTTATTTATTTTGTGATTGGAAAAAATCCAATAATGACTGTATTTCCTTGTAGTGGAAATATTTAAATTAAACGAGTTTTTTCTATTAGTTAAATGACTTTTTAAAATGTCTCTTCTATAAAATTGCATTTTTAGTGTCCTTTTAATTTTATCAAGGCGTTTGGTGAATTAAATAAAGTTCTGGCTAAAACTCCATTTTACTAAAATATATACTTTATTATTCATTAATCAATAATTCTTTTAATTCGCTATTACGTAAATATATTTATTAACGGTGAAGTATTTATTTATTTATTGGGATAATATGATGAAATGAATATGGGAAAACATCATAAATGCCTCTTCGTGTTAATTTTTTTTTTTTTTTTAATTTTACCTTTCTACTTAGTTTAAACCACACTGAAAAATAACTTCAATTATAAATTAGTTTATTTCTGAAAATGTTATAAGACAAATGTTGATAACAGAAAAATGTATTATTCGGTACTATATTAATATAAAATCGGTGTTATTATATATCCCATACAATAATTATACCGATACATCGAATTGCCAACAACCTTATTATACTCATCGCGATATCACTGAACAGTCAATATGTATTAATTTCTTCCAAAATGTGTATAATACATTTTAGTATTAATAAAAAAGAAACAAACAATATTGTATTAATATCAAAACACTTATAAAAAACACAAAAGCTAAAAACTGTAAAATAATAATTAGTAAAACGTTTAATTTTATGTATTACATAAGCAACGGATTTATAATATAAAAATTGTTAAATACTTATAGTTTAAAATCACGACACATACATATATCAATTCAAAGCGTAATAACGTATAGGTATAATTATTATAAAATAATAATAGTGGTTTTGACCAGTGCCTACTACGGGAGACGGTTCATGAAATTATTAAACAGTATTTCTTAAAAAAAAAAAAAAAAAACATACGCATTATTGTAACACAAATATTATTTTGTTTGCTCAAAATCTAAAAGGTCCATCATATTTCCATATTAATTTGCGACAAATTTTGAGAAATTGACAGACAGAAAAGCCCAATGGAAGAGTATTGATAGAAGTAAGGGAGAAGGGAAGCCTGTTAGATACGATCATGAAGAGAAATATCGAACTATAATAATTGAACACCTTATTATTCGTCATAATGGGTTTTTGAAAGAATATTTTCGAGGGTAGAGTGACGGGAAAACGATCACGAGGAAGACCTAGACTCGATTGTTTCAGAGACATAAATGAGAAGATGGACTGCACGTCCTACCATAACATCTTATAAGGAAGCAGCGAGCTGCAGGAAGACATAGGTACAACGACACAAGACGTTGCCTTTAGAATACGATGATGATGATGATGATGATGATATTTTTATATAATCGTTTATCTTTGTAAATAATTGCGCCGGGTAGTTAATAATATAATACGTAATTGTCCACCGATGCGTCGTCGCCGCCGGACCGTTTTGTCCCTTTGGAAAGTTGAAAGTTTCGACCCGTCGTCGACTAGGTACACTCGTAACTGTTCATCGTGCCCTTTAATTATATCAACGACAAATACTTAGCGGACGTGCAGATAACGACGATTGTAATGGACCACATTAAAATATACACAAATAATGTTATAACAAAATGTTTATATTACCGCAAACAGTCGCCGTCGTGCCGGATATTTGAATTTTTGGCCTTCAATTAGGTATACGCTCGTCTTATGTATTATTAACGACGACCACCGCCGATTGTTATATAATTACACAAAATGTTTAATATCCTTTCGTATTAATATGTACTGTTGTGTACGTAGTAATAATAATAATAATTGCAGTGTAAAGAGAAACGATGATTTTCATCTGTGGTAAAAACTCGCGGTGTTCGCGCGTAAAATAAAAAAAAAATAAATATATTCTTCAAAATGAACCTCGTACGTTTTTTTTTTCCAATATTTATCAGAAAGTAGTTACAGAGATTAAAAGGAAGGAAAAAAGTGTATGCTTGCAATCGTCGTGTCGACTTGTATATTATTATACGTGGATAATATGTAAAACGCTCATGAGGTCCCCACAAAAATATTGTCTTCTACTATTATATAGGCGTCTTATCTCTAAAAACAATATATGAGAGATATTTTTTGTTCTATTTTTACAATTTTCTTTTATCCTTACCGCATAACGCTGCAATTGGAAAATTTCCTTATTTGTGTATTAAAAAGAGTAAAATATTTTCGTTGACTGTACTGAAATACATATAGAGCGTGGTAAACCCACTGTAAATATTCGGCTCGAGAAATTAATCGATTTTCTTAATATTCCGTGCGATTCGTATAAGAATTTGTCGCCTTTGATTATTGTGTTTGGACAAGACAATTCGAACGCAATAACATATTATGGTTTTAAAATTCTACAAATGCTTTTTCAAATCTCTGTACAAGCATTTCCATCCGGTTTGACGAAAACTAGACGATATTAATACGCCGTTGCAGACGCACAACACATTATTTAAATATGAACGAACAAATGACGTGAATTATTATAGTGGTGTTTTAACTAAAATGTTAAAACGCCCAACAAACACACACTGGCGTATTGTAGCATAAAAATGTAACTACGTCAAAATATCGCGTAGTTTTTATTTCGCAATAAAAATTCAAAACACTGAGTGCGCGTAGTATACTATACAGTTAAAAATTACATACAGTTATAAATTCAATCGTAAATGGACAACAGTACAGCAGTCAAACATATTCCACATTCGAAACGTCCGTCGAACCGAAAAGTACGTTGTGTGCGACCAAAAACTTATTCCGGACCGTAAGGAATGAAGGCGATAAACGAGGAGCCTGCGCCGTTGTACCGTGTATCCGACGCGGTGAGATTGGCCAGTGATACGATTGGATCTGCCGGACAATTCGTACAGAACCAGTGGAAAAATGTGCAGGCTATTGCTACAAACAGTATCGAGGCGGTTTCTGAACTGGGGAATAGTTCGACTAGAGTAATGAGAAACGTTATTAAGAACGGTATAAAGAAATATGTTGCAGACGCAATCACACATCCTGGACGATACGGTTGACAATTCGTCACGCTTTGTTAATAATTTGTCGTAAGCAGGAGGAACCGCAATAAATACAACCATTTCTATGGCCGGCGACGGACTTGGAGTTATCAACAGATCCGCCTACGCCACATTTCAGAACGCATAGAAACACATTACTGGTAAAATGACCAACATGGTTATATTACAGTTGTTCTGCAAATTGATCGCGAGTACCAAGAGCAATTAAAAAATTTAAGAAAAAAAAAAGTAATATTATTGACGCGTATTATAATAATATTATTATAATGAATTTCCCTACGACGATTTTAATAAAATTATTGTGGCTATGTATTTAGCGTGATGAGATCAGTTATACAGTTTTAAAAACGCTTATAAACTATAAAATATTTATGCAATTTTGATAACCTATTTATAACTCAGATATTTTACGAATTCGCCCCGTATTTTTTTTTTTTTTTTATATATAAAAATAATAAGTAAAACGCTTGTAGTACAATAGATGAATAATATTAAATCACAAACACCGTCGTTTGGCTTCAACAATAAAACCTAAACGACAAAAATTTCTAAAAAAAAAAAAATTTGCGAAACTAAAAAAAAAACACTTGCTTTCATAAAACAATGTGTTTTCAATAGTGTTCATGAACACAAAAATGTCTATGATGTAAATTATAATGCGAATATCATATGCAAACCCATTAAACGGGTTAAAATAATTATGACGAACACTTGTCTTATTGTGTTTTGTGTATATTTACTTTGTATTGTTTCACACATAAAAATAGCTATGTGAAATTAACATTAACGAAAACGAGACTATATTTATACGCCGTTGTAGACGCACAATACATTATTTAAATATGAATGAACAAATGACGTGAATTATTATAGTGGTTTTTTAACTAAAATGTTAAAACGCCCAATAAACTCAGACTGACGTATGGTAACATAAAAATGTAACTGCGTCAAAATATCGCGTAGTTTTTATTTTGCAATAAAAATTCAAAAGACTAGGGTGCGCGTATTATATTATATAGTAATTTGTAATTCATTATTCAGTATACGCTGCTACAGCGGTAACATTTCAAAAGGCATTTGGGAATATTATACATGTACTATTGCAGTATGTTAGCGTCTTACACAGCTTTTTTTTTATTTGTTTAATAAATTTATTATTTTTTTTTTCAGTAAAAACTACGCAACGTTTATGATTTTCTATTTCGTTTTCTCAAATTTCTTCAGCCAATTAAATCAAAACAAAATATCAATTATACAATCGTCGTAGTGTTTTTCTCTAGAGCCAAGTGAATATTATTTTAGCGAATTTCTTGTAACAATTTCGGTTTTATAAATATAGTACAATGAACTACGCGCATATAAATATGGTAGAGTGGAAACAATTTTGATTTTAACTAAACTATATCATATAATAATAATAATAATAATAATAATAATAATAATAATAATAATAATAATAATAATAATAATAATAATAATAATAATAATAATAATAATAATAATAATAATAATAATAGTAATAATAATAATAATAATTAATAATAATAATAATAATAATAATAATAATAATAATAATAATAATAATAATAATAATACTGTTCGTATACGAATATCGCATTCGTGTCGTTTGCGGTAGAATTATACGAATCATAAAGTAAGAAAGAAAAAATGTAATAACAAATTATTTGTTTTAATTAATATATATATATATATATATATATATATATATATATATATATATTTATAGGCGAAGTTTTTCTTCGTAACGCAAAGAAATATATTAATATCGTGAAATTAAATTTGTTTTTTTAATGTTATTAATGTCGCGCGTAGTATTATTGCATGTACAAAACGTAAAGGGGGAAAATATATATATAATTGCAGCTGTACCTACCCAACTGTAAAATATAATTTAACTTTATTATACAACTAAGTTTTAATAATCACCAACCTCTCTGGTCTTGAATACGAGGTGAAATGTATAATTTTTTTTTTTCTTAAATAATATTAAAAGAAAAAATAAAACTTAGCCCAGCTGTGTAATATTATATATTATTATTATTATTATTATTATTATTATTATTATTATTATTATTATTATTATTATTATTATTATTATTATTATTATTAAGTATTTCCTATAATAATATTACGAAATATGTTTTCGACCAAATCGGACTCCAATTTACGTCACTATAATATTATGTACAACACAAACGTTGGGAAAAACGGTAAGCGGTCGTGATTATATAGTAGATTGTAACCATGAATTTTATAAGTTCTTGTGTCGGAAATTTTTATTTCGGTCCCCGCGAGAAAACAGCGAAGAAATCGCGCCCGTTCGATGAAAAATCTTCCGTGCACATTCCGTTCGTTACACATTATGTGTGCGAAAAATCAGTTTAAGACGGGAGGTCTCCAGGTTATATGGAAATCGACAAATTAATAAAATATAGTCTGTGGGACTAGACGATCAACAGCGCGGCACTTCGAATAGGCACAATAATTCTGCTACAATAACGCAGTTATATATTAGTTATACAATATCGCGTGAAAATATCAAATAAAAATATATTTTTTTTTTAACAAGTATATATGCACACACACACACATACACATCGTTAGTTGGAGAACTGTATAAACACTTGTTTATACAATCACACGAATTGTAAAATTAGTAAATTTTTTTTTTTTTTATAAAATATATTTGGTTATTATTTGTTTTAAATCTTATTTCTTTAGCGATTTTCGAACGCGACATCCCGAAAGTGTTCTTCGAAAATATGAGTATGGTCACACAATCGCATATGATTGAAAAGTCACGCAGTATATCGATAACCGCATCTACCCTGAACCTTTTCCATCATTGCTTTTGATTTTTCTTTTTTTGCAGACTGATGTGTATAAGCACTTGTTATACGTATTCGACTGTGAACAAATGCGTAGAAAATGGAGTTTCAAATGCGCCTCCGAAACATTATTCGGCAAAAGGGATCGGATCTGAAAAGTCTTCGACGAAACGGAAGTCGCTTTAACGTTAATCCCTCGAACCTTGTTCGGGATTTTTTCGTCAAACACGGAATTCCACGGGTTCGTCTATAGCTTCTCTGTTCGTCAAACGTCGTTCATTTGTGCGACTTCTGATTATTATTATTATTATTATGATTATTATTTTATTTTTTTTTTTTTTTGGTTGAAAATTCAAACGGAGGCTCCCAAAACGAAGAGGCAACGCTCCGATGTGTAGTTTCAAATTGAGACTTTTAATTTGAAAAAGATGTGCCGTTTTTATCGGTGGAAAAATGTTGGACCGAGTACGTTTGGGAACCAGCAGTTTTATACGTATTATGAAGGAGATCAGTATAGTTAAGTTAGTAATTAACTTTTTTTTTTTAATATTACAAAAGATTCGACACTCTATTTTTAAGCGGATTTCGTGTATCCGTTTCCAATAAGACAAACACGTGTGATTCGATAGGTACTTATTATAATCATTTATGTCACTGCAAAAATTACAATAACATGTTGTAACATAACGAATATATCTCTATATATTGTCGTGCGTTTTATTAATATGACACACGCAACGTACCGACGACGAACTGTCCAAAGCGCAACCGATAGCCACCACCCCATGCAATGCGCGATACGATTGTACATTATTATGATAAGTATTTGCCGGCCAGGCCAATTATTGAATAATTAAAACGTTTTACTTTCTGTTAGACAGCTAGCGTGTGAGCATCTGCTGTAATTTTTTTTATCCGTGTTTTTTTTTTATTTACGTAAAATGTTTGTTGTACCAAACTTGGAGTAGATCCTCTGAGATCTCTCCCACGATAATGATGAACACGCAAGATTATTAATCGGGTATGTTTTTTTTGTTATAATTATTAAACCTTGGCCGGTATTAGAATATTTCTTCATTCATTTTTTTATATTTTGTATTTTGTATTTATTTATTTATTATTTAATCATTTTGTTATAATCGCTCATTTTGTGTTGTGCACGCTTATAAACGGTAATAAACGTACTAATATAACACTGTCAAAAAAAATTGTTTTATTTTATAATATCTTTATAAAATCCTAGATCTCCGTCACCAGAATGGTGATATCCGGATCTAGGTTGGCGACCCGGCTAAAAGAAAAAAACCGAGGGCGTCAGTAACCGAAGGGTTACAATGTATTGTGTCACATATTATTATATCACGTCGTTATACAGAAATAGGAATTTGTGTTATTATTTCATTTCGCGTCATAAAATAAATTTAAAAAATCTAATCAAAGAGATTTATTAAAAAGTAAATAATATTTTAATTTATAAAAATTAAAAAAAAAAAAGGATACATTGTTTTGTTAGACGAACATAAATTGCGGTTTGAGGACAGAAGTAATTTTAAATCTGTCACAATGTTTCTTCCGAACATACAGTGAAAACGGTCTTAAACGGACGCATCGGGGTCATTTCTTTACATTATTTTTCTTTCTCGGTATTTTAAAGTTTTGCGTTTTTAATTTGAAAAAAATCCGACGTGATCGTCTATATAATAACATGTGAAATTTTAAAACATGTACATATTTGAAATACCTAAATTATTTTATAAGACATAACGAATGGACCGAATAATTGAAAATGTAAAATTAGAAATCATATTATTTTCGAACGTTTAAATATTATCTATTAAATACAACCCAATAAGTAAGATATTTGGCTTTAAGATTTGTTTTCGATTATCATATTAATATATGCGTTCGCCATGTTTTTCTATTTCGACCATTCTTTGGCAATTAGAACAAATCGTTATTCACTAGTAAATATAATGCACTATTATTAATGTAAATAAATACAAAAACAAATCTAAAGATATTAAAGTACAGACATATTAAATATAGTAGTACATAATAATGTATTTACGTAGGTGTCCGTTAATTTCCCGCAAAGAAAATCAATTTAAAATATGTTTTCAAAAATTAATAAGATTAAAAATTAAATAAATATTACGAATACGAATAAAAGTTAATATCAAAAAATGCATACGTATGCAAAAAAAGAAAAAAAAAAAAGAAAACTTTCGAATTTCTATTGTTATGGATTAAGAACGTAATGAAATTCACGAGAAATTTTATAATCGTTGAGTAATTTATTACCCGGAAAGTAATAAAAAGTTCATGAAAATATATCATACATTACATACTGTGATGAGTTTTGCATAAGCTCGGATAAAACAATACGTTAGTCAGCGTCGTTAACACGAAATCCTTTTGTCGTAACATACGTAGATTGAAAAACTTGTTCAACGCGTTTGATTATGAAAATCGAAATTAGTATTTCTACTAAACACATACGTAAGTCAGGGACGTATTTAAAATTCTATTTCGTCTTTATATATACATATATGTGTTTTTATAATATTACGATATTATTAAAAATATATAAAAAATAAAATAGAAATTAATATTTCCAAAATTATTATTGCGTTTTATTATTTTGGACGATAACTTCGGAACAATTTAAATAAAATATACATTTGTTTTATTCTTCTATGACTTTTTTTAATTTATTCAGCACATGTGCGCCTTTTAAATTGTAATTTATTATTTATAGCGCTTAAGCGACATTTTTACATACGTTTTCCTAATGTAATATAATTAATAATAGTTAATAATTATTGGGAAAATAAAATATACGATGCGTAGTGTCGTATAAATATGATAAACGTTTCAAGCGTTTTGTATTTGGGGAATAATACGAAAAGAAAACGCGATTTGTAGAAATCAGACAATTTTACTTATTTTTTTTCCCCCGAAAATCGAAAAACTCGTTAAATATAAGTTAAACATCGTGTATGTACGATTTTCTAAGTACCGGAAAGTTATGTCGAAGATAAAAAAAAAAAAATCGAAACACAGCTTGTGCTATACGAAAAAGTGATGACAGACCAAAAAAAAAAAAACAAACAAACATTCTCTTTGTTCGGAATGCAAAAAACGAAAAAAAATCTTAAATCTATTGATTTAACTATATTATAATTAACACGAACTATTGGTATTTGGCATATTTCGTTTACTTTTTTTTTAAGCACACAACAAAGCGGCAATATGTACACATTTGTTAGTGTTATAATTTTTGATTTTTGGTCTCGTAGTAATATATACGCGTGTACTCGACATGATTATACAGATCCGTTGAATAATAATAATAATAACTTATTCAAAAAATACAACGTTTTATTTTCAAGAATGATACGTCATTTCGAAAAATATTAATAACGCAAATGTTCGATATTATCGTAAATTTGTAGACCGTATATGACAGTTTCATTCGTTTCAACATAATATAATGCAACTCGTATTTTGAACGACAAGTGACTATAATATCTATAATATATTTAACTACTTGCACACGCAATAGTTCTGCAAACGCGTAATATTCCGAGCGATTCTAATATATTCTTGAATACTAATTATTAAATTAGCTTGACGTGTGTTTCGAACGAGAATAATAATAATAATAATATATTTAACGGGATTATACTAGATTTTGCTCAAGAGTTAAAAAAAAATTAAAGTTTTTTTAAAATTTTCATTTTTGTATTTGCGTATCGAAAGTGTAGTATTTATCGCGTCCATCGTTAATTATTTTCTACACAATTGTAAATCATTTGTTAACAGATTCGTTTTTTTTTTTCAACATAGTGAAAAATATCTTCGATGATTTCGGTATAGCTGTTTTTTGCTGATGAAGTGACCGTAATTCTGCTTAAGTCACTGGGATCGATATAATATGTATTAGTTAATTTTCAACTCAATTAGTTAAAATTTTTGCGTTTCTTTTATTTTGATTTTCAATCTTCCGACCAGTTGACTGCATGCAAAACTCAACTCTTTTAACTCTGGATAACTACCCATGTCCTTAAAAATTTTCGGTATATTTTGACTATTCTCGGTCTGTTGCCTCTCTTTTGAATTTACTTTTTGAGTAACCTCCAATAATCATCCACTTCATCTAAATATCATGTATATATGATCTATCATGTCATCCCATCTATTTTTTTATAATTTCCAAAATTACTTTTTTTCCTTGATTCTCCCCGATATTTTTTCACTATAGATACTCGTTCTACCGCAAAATCTTTTTAGAATTTTATGATAACACCACATTTCAAATATTTTCTCCACTTAACAGTGCTTTCGATGTTCAGATTTCACATCCATATTAATAACTTAAACTAGTTTAAATTTGCTTAGTATTAACTCGACTTTTACAGTTAATTATCAAAACTATTCGAAAAGCATTAATTTTATACATTAAAATTTTAAATGTTACATTAATGTACTATTTGTCGATTTTAATTATATATATATAACCTATATATTATATAAATACATTTTACGATAAATAAGATATATTTCGAGTTTTTAATTGTTGTTTAATAGAGAAACTGTAAAATATAATTTATTAAACAAACGATTTGAAGAAAATTGTCAAATTTTAATCACTAATTGAGCGAATGACATGTGTATGTTTCAGGTGACAATTAATTGTATAAAATAGTAAATTATTATTTCGACTAATAATAATTAAATCCGTTGAAATTTAATTTCCGGCACTATGCGAATCATAAGTATGTACATAATATAGACAAGTAAATATTTTGTACTCTTACTTTTCTTAGGTATTCCGAATTAAATATTGCGTATATAATGTGATGAAATGTGCGCATATTATGGTATACACATACATATCTACACAACATTATCAAGTTCTAAAACGCACGGCTCTTGAGATATATATATTTCGTTCTCCGTTGTCATGTACAATATTAGTTCTTGCAACGAAAATCCTTTGATAAAAGGCCCTCCAGACATTTGGTTTCTGATTAACTTGCGTACTTGTTAACGCACAAAGTCCTACACACGGTTTTAATTATTAAATACAAATTGACTGCATAACCTTTTGTTAAGGAATAAAAGTAAAAAACAAAAATCGTATTCGAATTTCGACTGTTCACCACGCACAAAGACACATTTATTGATTTTATCGTAATTCGCTGACTACGTATGATTGTGTAATACACGTAAACCCACGTGTACGTATATATGAATCTACACACATACACATATTAAAATTTGTTGAAAAAATAAATAAATAATAAATAAATATTTTAGTACGTTTATAGAAGTATTAAAAAAAAAATAAATAAATAAAATAAAAATAGTTGTTTACATACGTTTTTCGTAAATAAGTATATTTTTCACATTATTATAAATTCTATACGGTATACTCAAAATAATTAACTCTAGACAATATATTTATAAATCGTTTACATGGCGTTTCTTTTACGGATTAATAAGATTAGATTTTTTTTTTTTTTTTTTAAAGAATATTTCTATTTCTTTATTCTTTTAATCGTGTACACAGGACGTTTTCCTATCTAAATTTCAATAATATTAATAATAATTGTTATTTTTTCTTTTTGATCATCTTATAATAAATTGACGTGAAATTTGTACTATTTGATGTTTCGTTACGCGTCTGTAACAGAATATCATTTTAGACGTGTCGTTTTTGTATGTTTCGTTCCACAAATCAATCGTTGTCGATGAGTGTTCATCGACGCAACATTCATTTGTCTCCTTGTACGATTATTAAAATATCCATTGTCACACGATTTGGTTTCTACTGACCGATCGCGTATCGTCTCACGTGAACACACCGGTCGTCGTTTGCATTTTCTCTTTCTTCTTGTGCGCGCGTGCTGAACGTGTTCGTGACAACCGATTTCGTTTCGCACTTCGCGTTGCTCAGCAGTCCGATAAGCGCGAAAATTTGTCTGGTTTTTTGTGACATTACGAGTCCTAAATCGTTCCGTCTTATCCACGGCGTTGCAATGCGCTTGGATTGCGACAGTTCAATTGAATGATATCGTGCCGACGGCGAATTATCCGCGCAAATACCAATTGTTAACTATAAAATTAACTACATAAAAAAAAACAAAAAAACAAAAACAAACGGCGCGAAAACAGTACCAATCAATAAACAAACGATTTTGGAGAAAACATACACATTCGTTATGAATAATTTATTGTCAGAGGCATTGTGTGACCGCGGTAATCGGAAATTTCCCTTTTGTAAAACGTATGGCTAGTTCGTAAGTCATTCACCGGCAGACGGACATTATTCCAATTGTGCTCGCTCGCGTCCTCGATTATATTCTAAAAATCAAAAAGCGCGCGCGAGACGATTGGACGACGACAAATACTTCCTGACAAATCGATCGTTATCAACGAAAATTTCACCGAATTTTTTTAACAAACGTTTTCGAATTCTCTGTGCCCCTAAACCCTCGTTTTCGGACGTTAAAAAAAAAAAAAGCGAAAAAAAAATTTAGTCCAAGTGATGATTCCGGCGGTTGGGTTAGGAACGGGCATTTTCGTTACAGTCACTTAAGGTGGTAGGGAGGAGGAGGAGGAGGAGGAGAGGGCTGAGAATTTAACGGATTCCTTGGACGACCACCAGACGACGGATTCGGAGACGAAAAGGCTCTTCTTCTACGTTCGGTCCGTGTCTCGTACGAACGCGTGTGTCGGCCCCGCGGTGATCGGGGGAGGCGTGCCATACGCGCTCCCGACCAGCCGTTCGACAACTGCAACCGCTCGTCGCGTGCCGGCGTACCTGTAGTACGGGCCGAAGCACACGCGGTCGAGGACGACGACGACGACGACGGGACTGCTCTCCAGTGTCGCGCGAGCCATGGACCGACGCGTCGCGTTCTTCTTCTTCTCGGTATTCGCCGTCGCGATCGCATCGCAAATTTCCTCAGGTAGGTGCCGCCGAGTGTTCCGTACGATTCATTTGAAATATGTTTTGTTTTTAATATGGAAAAAAATTCTCGCGCTAGTCTAAAAACGTGGCGGTTTTTTTTTTTATAAATGTTTCGTCCGCGCACCACACGCGTTTTGAAATCCAAAACACGTATTTTGTAAACGCCTTCAGGCGGCCTCGAGAATCATTTTAAACGCATCGGGCGGGGGAGTATGGAAAAAAAAAAAAAACGACGCGAATAAAACGAATTTTCACACATAATATAGAATTTGCTTGCCTCCGTCGTTTTCCATAACGTATACAAATTCGTCTGGGTACGGTTTTAAATAATAATCGATATAAATACCGCGTTTCCCCCCCCCTCCCTTCGATTTAGTACGGTTATTTTATTGTAAAATAAATAATATAGAAAAATAGAAGAAGAAAAAACGATAACGCTGCGTTGCGTGAATTTGGTTTTTTTTTTTTTTTTTAAAGAATTCGTAATGAAAAAAAACGTGTCCAATTTAATAACACACACACACAAAAGAAGATTTGTGATTTCTAAATAGTATATCATTCAATTATAGTATAATGGCAAGATGAAATGCGTGTAATGTTTCACAGATATTCGCGCGATTTTCTAACGCGGACGTTACGAAACGACGGGCGGCGGATTTATTATAAATATTATAATATGAAATTCGATTAGAAAAAAAAAAACGTGTCTAAAATCTATTACACGTAAACGTGAAATATAATATTTACTTCACTGTGTAGACGATAGAAGAGAATATCGACATTTTTTTGATGGTTCGCCTCCTGAAAACACGTGTGTATACTTATGAAAATGGATTCGGATTGTATCAACTGATACAATTTTTCAATTACACGTGTGTTCGATTGAACATTTAACGAAATTCTATTGTAAAATAGTCGCAATAAATTATCGTAGCACGATTTGAGACAGACGAAAACACATTTTATTGTACTCGACTTTTGAGCACCAATCGAATTAAAAATATTTCGAAAACTTTTAATTCGAAAAAAACTTCGTTTTTCATTTTCTTATTTTTCGTTTTTTTTTTTTCAGGCATAAAATTAAAAAAAAAAAAGACAAATATAACGACGATATTATAAAAATAAAAAAAATCTTCGTCCATAGACGACACCGCTTATTCGTACGAAATATATAATTAAATATATTATTATAAGGTTACTACGAGATGAACGAAACAAGATGAGTGTGTTAACACTTAGTATGTTGTTTTTTTTTTTTTAATTTTAGTAAACGACTCGTAACGTGAATTCATATTCGTTAAAAATGACAAATACGATTTTTTTTCTTGAAAACACCGATTAAATTTGGAAAAAAAAATTTTTTCAGCCTACAAAACAAAAGTGAAAGATCAGCTTAAATGATGCAATATATTCATATTGTATTTCTCCGTTTTCGTTGTTTCGTAATCCGCGAATACCGTGCGGAATTAAACACAATCGGGTTAACTCGTGTTAAAATACACGAATTACAATATTATAATATTATTCTACCGTAATTTTAATATTTGTTTAAGTTATAAAAAAAAAAAAAAGAGAGTCGAAAACAAATCCCACTCACCCTCCCCCCGTTACTGTATTAAACGTAATTATTATTATATTCAAAATTAAACGCAGAGTAATTTTATTTTACACGGAAGTATACGTTATTACGATGGCGTTATTAAAAAGTGCGTAACTATAATATTTTATTTTACTATCTCGTAACGTAAAACGTTGATGGTACGCGTCCGTTCAAATAATATTATCGCGATAAAATATCGTTTTGGTCGTACGAAAACGAAAAAAAAAATGATTACGTAAAATCAATTTCTTCGCCGTTCTTTTTTTCTTTTACATTTCATCTGTAACGAAATAATAAAATTAATTATTTAGACGCAAATGCGAGTATAGTTTAGAGAATCATATTTTATGTGAACTTTTAAAATTCCTAGTGAAATCCATTTGGATTTCTTTAAATAATAATAATAATAATAATAATACGATTTTTCCGTGGCATTTATTTTACAAATCGACATATAAAATTATTTATACGATATTATTCAATTGTATTTTTTTTCTCGAAATAATTTCTTTTTAACACTGTACACGCATTGTAACAATAATTACGAGTACGTATAAATAACGATACTTATATAATATTATTTTTGAGTCCAAAACTTTTTTCCTATTTTTTCGTAATTAATGTTTATTTTTTCATACATTCGAGTGATATCGAGTGTTGACTCCGTTTCGAGAATTATAGAGATCATTTGAAATTTTCATTCCTACATATTTGCGTTATTATAATTCGTGTTTAAAACCCGTCATTTTTTTTTTCATATGTCTATCTACGTCGACACTGCGATAATTTATGAACAGAGATTTTTTTTTTTTTTTTTTTAGTCTCATAGTGCAAAACTTTTGTTCTCTTAGTGTTTCGTTACCTGTGTAAATATACCGATCAAATAACCGCAGCGAAGTAATTTCACCGTACTTACCGAGATTAAATATACTTACGAATTAAATGATGATATAGAGAACACGGATATATAAGGAACGGAGTAGTGCGACCGCAAAATCGAACCGAATATTCGTCTTAAATTGTTGTACTCGCGGTATATTCAGTGGAGCACACTGGATTTCTCTCTGGTTTTAGAGTGAGGAGGCGGGGGGGTTTAAATAAAATATCGGACCTTCGTCCCCGCTATAAACGATTTTTTGTATATTCTTTAGAATTAAAATATTATTTTTTTTTTTATATACATATATAAATAAATTAAATAAATGAGATAAGTACCAACATATGTTTAGTATGTTATGTAAACATAAAATCAAATAGTAATAAATTACTCGTCTTGGTTATTTTAATATACATTATTAAAATTTAGAAAAATTCTGAGCGAATATTTTTGTGAGAACTTTTTTGGGTTTTATTGCGTTCTTTCTGGCCAACTGTGATCGTCGCTAAACCATATATTTTAGTGTTCCCCGTTAATAATAATAATAATAATAATAATAATAATAATAATAATCATATTTAAATTATTGTTTTATTTAATAAAAATGAAAAAATATTGACTATTAAACGATTAGAATTTCTCAAGTAGGCCTTTTAAATTCTCTGCTGATCTTCATTATACTTTTTTGCGAAACTGATACAATCTTCGTTGTAAACATTTCGTTTGTTACAGAATTGGACAAATGTGTTATTATTGTCGGCAGTGTATCGTTAAACGTGTTAATGTCAATTGACCAATACCCACACGTGACAATATTTTTAATTGACCCTTAAATGGCCCTTGGAAAACGCACGTTTACACTTTGTTCGATTTATATAATATAAGATGTACACAGAGGGTGAATTTTTTTTTTATCTGACGATTATCTGCCAAATATTTTAAATACAATTCTTATTTCGCCGTTATTTTTTTCATATCAAAAATCATTAAATGAACATTTTATGGACTGTTATCCAATATTCTATTACGTTTTTTAAAGAAATCAATAATTTTTTGATTTTGAAATTTCTAATTTTTTTCCACATAATCTTATTAAAGAAATAAAGTAAATAAATGAATATGTTTTTTCACCTTTTATTTTTCTATTTATGAATAGGTATTTGAAAGTCATATATATACGAGTATATATATATATATATATTGTATCCAAATCGTGTACATATTTTACGAAGCTTCTCTAAGAGTGTACTACAGTTACGTTCCACTCTCCAGTCTTAAATTTCAACCCTTACTATAGTTACTATTCGACATATTTTTTTTTATCGAAACTACAAAATGACTATATGTAAATTCCAATAAAAAATATACCATTTACAATTTAAAAAAGTTATTTAACGTATTCAAAATTATGTATTTCTATATATAATATATATTTATATATATATATATATATAAATAACGGATTGGGTGTGAAAATATTAAAATTATGAAAAAATATAGAATGGATTATTCAAAAAAAAACTTTCTAAAAAAAAAGCAAAAATTATTCATAAATATTTTGTACGTATATTTATGTTAAAATAGGTTTTATTGCGTTACACTTGTGATAATTATTATGAGTTTGTTATTCGAACGTTAAACTAGGTTGATACATACTCATATTATAAGCGCTATTTTATAATAATACCGTAAATTAACACACGTGCTTAATAATAACATTCGTTTTATACACTTTACATAATATTATTCAAACGAATCAACTCGTTCATATCATTATAATACGAAATGTGCTTTATATGTATAATCATTATATTATATATATATATATACGACCGTCTTTTAATCGTTTTTATTTAGACTGACAATGTATTGACATGTTTATCCGCGGTAAATCTTTTTATATATCATATTTTTATTTTAAAGTATTCTATAAGAATAATCGTTTCAACTTTTTACTGCCTTTTTTATTATTATTATCTATTTCGCACCATCTGCAAATATAGCATATGACCTATTTTTAAAGTACTGACCGTACGGCGTTCCATTTTACAATACGAATTTCACGTAATGTATATTAATTATATATCAGAGATATTTTTTTGTTTTTTTTTTTTTTTTTTTTTAGTGATATTTCTGTTTCGCCACCATTTTTTTTTTTTGTCGAAACCGAATTTCCCTCATAGTTATGAAGTTTCATTAAGTGAATTTTATTACGTAAATAGTCTGTAATCGTCGACCTGTGTGAATATTAATATGAATTGTTTTATTGAAATTTGTGAAAATTAAAAAAATAAATAAATAATCACCAATGGAAATAGTTTTAGAAAAATAAGTGTTTATTCTTCTTTTCCGCTTTAATTGCGTCTCATTATTTCTAATCTTGCCTGAAATTAATTTTGAGAAATTCAATTAAAAATTAACAAAACGCGTAATCGATGAAATAAAATGTATTTCGTATATCAAAGTATGTACGTTTTTATATGTTATAAAGTATATATTAGTTTCATCATGTAGGAACGTAAAAATGTCTACGTCAGAAATGGCAAAGTAAAAGTGTTTAAAGACGTTTGCGTACAAAAGATAGGACGACGAAATTCTTAACTAGCTAAACGGAGAATTTACTAAACACTACATTTAACATAATGTATAATGTGTTCAATATTTATATTATTGTGCATTGTATTTTTATTTTTAAATTACATGTGTATAAATGAAATGGAACAACGAAACCGGGTATTGTGTTTGATCACACGGTAAAAAATAATTATAAACGATGTACAATAATTATTTGAAAATATGTAAAAAAAAAGTATTATTTTATAGTTCTATATAAAGTATATTATAAAAGCAAAAAAAAAAAAAGATTCCGTATAAATATATAACGTTTTCATTATAATTAAATGAATATAAATTAGTACCGAGATATTTTCAATTACGCGCAAAAACAATATTTAATTGAACAACTAGAGTTTCGAAAATTTTCATTGAAAGTATAAGAAGAAACGTGACGATGTAAAATTAAACATTTTATTTACAAAATACCTAATTGGTTGAAATATACATTATACCTATTTGATTTATATCACAATTACACCAATAAAAATATTATAAATAATATTTTGTAAATATTAATCGCAATAATTATATTATTGTAAATTAAAACGCGGTTTATTGTGTTTAAAAAAAAAATATAACCACACGGGAAATTTCTCGCATAAAACCGAACCGTAAAATTTTATAAACCGTAAAGTTTAATATTATTACGATATATTATGATGAATGGTTTAAAATATATATAAAAAAAAAATTAGTAGTTATTTACTATCGTTTTTTTTCAATTCCATATAAATTGTGTATAATTAAAACGAATGGAGGAAAAGTTATGAGGACTAAAAAAAAAAAACAACTTATAGATACTCAACATTTTCAATACGTTCGAAATAGATATCGTAAATTATTAATACGTGCGCATGTATAAATTTTTATTTAAATAATAATAATAAATGTATTATTTACTCGTGAAAATATCAATTGATTTTTCTTTCATAAAAATCATTCGCAAGTCCGATTTGAACGATTATAATAAATTCTACACATACGATATATAATTATAACATATTTCCATTAAACACATATAGTTAAATTATATATAAATATATTGGTTTACATAATTTTCATTATATGGTATCTATACGCATATTTTATAAACACACCGAAAACTAATTTCGTTTTGACACGTATATAATACGCATTTCAATAAAACACTTTTTAACCAGCGAGTATGACAGATCGTTATACGAGTATTAATTACATAATAATTATTCCGTTTTGTTTCGTTCATTAAAACTACATTGTAAAATTTTTATTTCATTTCGGTATAACATACGAAATGTCTGACATTAATTTAACTATAATAAATTTAAAATTCATATGTATTATATTGAATAATCTAATGTAATTGTTGAATTCGTCTTTTCTTCTTTTTTTTTTTTTTTGTAATTTATTTAAAAATGAATATATATTAATGTGATGGTTCACGTATAACATGCTTCTCGTAAGTAAATGAGTTATTTATTACTTATTCTCATAACGACTTTATGCGAAGTAAACATTAATTTTAATAATTCAACGAAAGTAAATACATTACTATACGGTATTATATATTTTTAAGAGAGAGAGAGAGAGAGAGAGAAGAAAACCATTATAATTGTGTCAATATAAATACGCGAATCAATAGCTGGGATGATCTTTAGGAGCAAGACAAAACGATAAATTTCTATTGAAAATATTAGTATAACGTGTACTGATACCACGCTATTACCATTTTAATATTCGATTATTATCGTTATTACGCGAATTATTTGCCTTTATTTACACAAAGGCCCGTTTCTCGAAATGATATTTTCGTACGTTGTTCGGTTAATATGATAACGTTACGAATACGAAATCTAAACAATGCCCAAACTGTGATGTGATTCGTCTTTACTCGAGGTTTTTTTTTTCTTTTTAGTTTAAGTAATTTCGTATTCAACAGTTTAACGGTCAATGTTGTTTAATTGTTTACGTACAAAAAAAAAAAAGAACGTTTAAATTATTACGGTTAATTTTTATTTTTGGCAACAGCGGCACACATAATATATTATATCATTAATTTCCTCGGGTCGTCGTTGCAGTCTTATTGTACAGATTAATAATAAATTAATAGAAAAAACAAACAATTTTTTTCTTTTAATAAATACTCGGCGGCGACGGGATTTAATTACGATTTGTCCGACATTTCGGTATACGCGTCGCACGCGTTTATTTTAATTAAGCAATAGTAACATAAAATATCACGTCGTTCTTCGTCGTCCGGACGGGCGGCATTCGTATTTATTATAACGTTTCTTCAAAAAAAAAAAAAAACGCCATTCCGCAATATTCGGCTCATTCTCAGTCGAGAAAAAAAAACGATCACTAAAAACTATTATAATATGTGTCTTTCGTACAGTCAGTTTTCTCGAGTCGTGTCGTTAGCGTCGCAGTTGAAAATAATAAAATGTTGTTAAAATATTTAGCGACCGGGTATTAAATCGTTTTGTCTAGTATTTCGATATATAACACGCGAGTTCCTTTATTTTTTTTTTTTAACAAATATATTGTCTCGCGTCGTCTCGTCTATCATCTGCAGCGTTATTCGGCGCGGACGCGTTTTAACGATCGCCCAATAGAGAGAGTTCTCTCTCGACAATACCAGATTAAAATGAGAAAAAAAAAGTTTTTATCGTTATTATTTTAAGCGTTCGATACGAACGTCTGTGCGTACGCGATGTACGCGCATTAAGTATCTCGTACACGTATACGAGCGTAATATATGGCGTGACAGTTGCGCGTATAAAAATGGCAATTTCGGAATGCGGTCTCAGACGAAGGCAATAACCGGCCTATATATGCTCGAGTCGTTAAAATATTAGCATTTTATTTTCAACACACGCGTAATTGTGCGCGTTTTTTCTTTTTCCTCGTTGTTTCACCTGTACGCGACTGTAACGGTATTGGGAAAACGGTCTAACGCGGTACGGCGCCGCGGGTTTACACGAACGATTGAAAAACTGCCGCCGAGCAGCAGCCGGCAGACGGTAACAACGACGGGGGGAAGAGGAGAAGAAAAATAAAGAGAAACGTTAAAAAGTTCACTTTAACGGTCGACACTCGCCGCAGCGTTTTGCGTATGATCCGCGCATGCGAATTCGACGACGACGATGACGATTGTACGCGGTTGTCCATAAACAGAGGTTTACAAAATTATAGACGGAAGAAGAAAATAATGTTTTACATGGCCAATACGAATCGATCCGTTCGAAGACAGTGTTCATTAAAAAATAAATAAATTCCGACCGTAAATATTTGTTGAACAGAGTTCAAGATATACCTGACCACAAGTTTCTCCGCTACAACCACTGACATACCTGCTGTAGACGCTGCTTCTCGCATTCAATTATTCGTATAATAATAGTGCGATTGGACTTTCGATCGATAAAAAAAAAAAAAAAAACCGTACTAAATTTTGAAACAATTTTCGACTTATAAACCCACAAACGTTTCGAATTAACCAACATCGACACAGTTATAGAGAATACAAGAAAACAAGTTCATAAAATGTTCGACTAATATAATCGAGTAATAATTGATTATTATTAATAATAAATCGAATTTTTTTTTCTTTTTTATTACTTTATAAATTGTATTAATTAAAATATATTTTCAATATTTCATTTATCCATATAACGCGTATCAAAAAAAAAAAAAAAAAAAATTCATCCGAGTCACCAAAATGTGAACATTTTTGAAAGTGGGTCGTTACTGTAAAAATTTTAGGAAAATTCTGTTCTGGAACAAGAAAAAAACAGTTGTGTAATAACTTTGATATTATTTCGCTATACCCATTGCCGTCTACACAACTTCGAGTTTAAGGGATTTATTTTATATTTGGTCTTAACCATTGTCATTCAAAAAAATCATATGCAGCTCCTTCATTTCTCACACAACATTTTTTTTATACAAGTATTTGTTGTTTTGTAATAACGATTTTATATGATTTTTATTTGTAATAAAGTAATTGATATTAACCAGTTAATGTTTTATTCGATCAGACTATTTATATATATATATATAAATATATTTGTTTTAGTTTTTTCCCAAAAAGTTTTTTAATGTAAATATAAAATTAATTAAAACGCGGTGAAATTCTAGTTTTTAGAAAATTAAATTTCGGGAGTCTTTTCTTTTTATTCCAAAACTATAATAAATGCGACGCGAGGGGAACAATTTTTACTTGTTTCGAAATTGTTTTTTATGTATATATTATTCATATGGTTTCAATGGTGTATATTCGTTATGTATAATAAAAATAATTTTATTGTGATTTTTTTTCATATTTTAATATAAAACAAAAAAAAAAAAAATTCGAAATTTCGAGGTTGCCAACTAAGTGTTTGTGTGTAATATATATGCACAGAACTCTCGTGTTTCAAAATAAATTTGTAATTTAACCACTGACGGCGGTGACTGGTCGGAATGGTCATTGAGTAAAACATACATACCGTGTACGATTTGCACCGTTGTCTACAGTCCGTTGACAAACATCTTGAAACTTTCGACAAAGGATTTAAAGGTTGTTCCATTTATATTTACTTTTTGGATCAGTATTCGGGCGTGATATCATTGTGACGGACAATCTCTGAACTCGATTCTGCTATTTAAAAAACGTTTTTAATACGGTCATTAAAAATGAAAAAGTAAAATGGGATTCATAAATATACGAAACCGTACACTTGCGTTCGAGTACAATATTTTATTTAAAACTAATTAAATTGCATGTGTGTTTGCACGAATTACAAAAGTTTTAATAGATTTATGATTTTTAAGAATGAAAATTAACAAGTAAGATGTTAAAATTAAATTAATTTTAACGCATTTAATTTGTTCAATAATTTTTTCTCCGCCGAATGAATCACTACTGTTTTTCTCGACTTGTCAATATATGAACATCAAATTAATCAAAGGTAACATCAAATTATATACATATAGATATTAGGTATTTATCGTTTATTGTGTTTGATAATATAATCAAAATATTGATGATTGTTAAATGAAAGGTCGCAATTTGGTTTTTTTTTTTACACTATTTTTTCCAATGCGAATTAGAAACTTATAATAATAAACTGTGTCGAAATTCTTTTTTTAATTTTTAACTTTTGAAATCAGAAAAAGAACATAAACCATTTTTTTCATATTTTAATTTGTAGTTTATAAAGAAATTCGTAAACTTGTCCAGCCGATGACAATTTTAAGAATAATATTATATAAGACTGTTGTGTTTGCATGTTTTCCAGAACGCTTCGACGATTTAAAAATTGTCTTACAAAAATCTCGTACGATAACGTATAAAAAATTTGCTAAATTCAACAAGGCTGTATGTCGTCGTGCACGCTTAGATTTTTTTTATAAAATTTTATATTCTATCTTGAATATAACCGAAATGATTTATACTACAACTTTATATATATATATATTTTTTTTAATTTTCGACCATCAATGCGAAATCATGTATAGTTAGCTATAATATAATTTAGAATTTGGTAAATAAACATATCCTGTTTGATAGGATTTGCAGAAACAACGTATGATTGATCGGAATCCGATTATTTAAATTTTAGAGTGAAATTAACAAAGTCGATATTTATACTTGACATTATAATTATTTTTCTATTGTCCTTTACATTGAAAGTTGAAAAATTAAAACATATTTTGTTAATTCTTAAAACATTCGGTTTATTTGATACGATAATATATATACTTAAGAAAATCGCATTATAACGTGAAATTAATAATAGTAAACATTAAATTAATAAAATCAACTTATAAATATATATATATATATATATATGTATTAATGTAATTATATAAGTTATTCAGTTAATTAAAAAAAATTGAACGTATTTTTGTATATTTTTTCTGTATATATTTATATAACAACGTTTTTACACAATAAAATATAAAATATGCGTGTTTAATTTATTTTAATTTAATAATAATAAATATGAATTAATTTCACCGACGAAGCCAAAAAAAGTCCTGAATAAGTTAAAGGGTTAAAATAATAAATACCTTTTTGAGATGCTTCGAGTTTGATGAATATAGTTGATCATTTTTATAATTTCTTAGGGTATATAAAACATTGAAGGATTATATGAAGGGCCTGTTAACCTTTTAGTAGAACAAAAAAAAGTTTTTAAATATACTTATAAAACTTCAAAGAATGAGCATTTTTTTTCATTATACTGCACGGTTCAATGCTAAATCACCAATGTAGTCTAAAGTCTCTTTAGATTTTATAACGACTAAATTAAAAGTTGATTTTTAAAAGATTTTTTTTCTTTTAAGTTAAAACAACTAATTAAATGCCATCGAAAAAAGTACGTGTAAAATTACAAAGTATTATATATAAACATTTTTTTTTTAAATTAAAATTAATTTATTATGTCTGTATAAAATGTGTTAATATATAGAAATAAACGATTAACTTAAGAACAAAATTAATTTATATTATTCATTCGAAATTATAATATATACCCAACTTCTGATACGAATATTACTGTAATACATTTTTTAAAATATATTTTTACATATAAATTATAATAATAATACGCCCAATACTATTTTAATATAATTATAATTATAGAATGACTTGTCGGAAAAATTGAATGAGATTTCTCAGTATACAATAATAGAAAATTCGATTTTTAAAATTTTTTTCGTCTTCCCGTTTAATAATTATTAATTATAATTTATTTATAAGATTTCACGTATATTTAAGAAGCGTTTAAAAAATATATACAAATACGAATCATCGTTGAGTATTGTTTTACGTTGTTATATTATATTAGACGATAATTAAAATTGATTATTGTTTGTTGTATTCCATAATTTGTTTTTGATTTAATAAACTCGGTTTTTATATATATAAAAAAAAAGCTGTGAGTTTTTTAAATAAATAAGAAGGTGTATTTTTTAACGCACACCTAATATAAATTTTATCAATCAGATTTTATCTAAATTCAATTTTATGTTTATACATTGATATTACGTAATTATATGTTGTTTTAAAATAATAATAATAATAATAATAAGCTTTAATTGCAAAACGAAAACGTTATTAATGTAATTATATAAATTGTATATATATATATAAATGTAATAATTAATATTATGTTACGTAATCAATATATATATATTAAAATAATTCTTGGTGTTTTTTCGTAAGCATTCGGCCCGCGTCTGCCATTGTGGCAATACATATTAATAACTGTACGTTACCGTCGCACCGGATCGACTCGTGATTTTTTTTTCTTTCGTAAATCGTGCAATTATTATTATTATTATTATTATTATTATTTACTTGCATATATTAGGCGCATTCATTTGTATTGAAATTACAGATATTTTTGTTTATATAAATTGTGTACGCATTTTTTAAATATTAAATATATATTAAACGAATATGTGTAATCGAATTCTATTGGAATATAAGTAATCTAGTATTGATAAATGTAAGTTGCGACTGGCCAGTTTACGTTCGTTATACTGTATTGTGAGTATCAAATTTATTTGTTGTAATTTTTTTATATTATTAAATTTATATTGTTGAGCCTGAAGGGCTATAAATATTACAATTATTATTATTTATGTTATAGAGTTTTTGATAAGTTATATTCCATTGTCATTTAAGTGTACACAAATACTTGTTGGAGATAATAAAATGAAAATTCGAAAGATAATTTAATAAAAAGAAAAAAGAACGCGTATCTTTCGCCTAACAAGCGCCTAACAAATAATAATAATAATAATAGTGCCGAGTATGATTTAAAAAAAAAAATTGTAACTGATCTGTGAAATTCACGAATTCAAATTAATTTGTATTATACTCGTATTATATAAATACGCAGTTTGCGCTTAACGTATTCTCGTGTAATATTATTAATATAACATAAATTGGCTGAATTCTGTTTGATGTCTTTACACTATATTGTATTTACACTGCACGTTTTAAGTTAGATAGATGGTAATCGATGTTGATTCCAAATTATAATGAACACGTCACGATCATCGGTGCGACGCGTGTCACAAACAATTCACTTCATTAACGCATACAGAGGAAATCAATAAATACGAATTAAAATCAAATTTAGAACGTATCGAATTATTATTATTATTATTAATATTATGAAAAATATGCGATTCAATGTTAATTCAAATGAGTCGTTATACGAAACGGATATTAAATGTAATTTTCTAGTGGATTTTTTAAACGATAAACGAAAATGGAAAATATCATTTTATATTGCGTCGAACACCTTCAAAATATTCCAAAAACTACAATCCTATAATGCCGCATCGTTATATATATTTTTTTCCTTACTTAAAGTTTAACTCGGGAGTTTGAAAATCTTTCCGACGTATTACGCAGCGCCGAAAAAACTTTCGAAATATTGGCGATTATATTGATATCGTATTTAAAATACGATTGCCGGTACATTAATGTACACTGTTATGAAAACAAATATATATATATATAATATTTACACAAATCGTCTATTAAATACTATATACGATATTATACTTTTGGATTGTTGCGGTCTAAATTTTATATACGTGTCTGCAGTATTATTATTATTATTTTTTTTTTTTTTGTCCGCAATATTCGTCCATCATCATTATTATATCGTCGTTTGCGATCACCCGAAAATAACGTGTGTCTATATATATATATACACGTATAATTGATATTTATTATTATTTATACTACGTTCGAGTTCATTATTATTTATGGGACGCGGGTTAATATTTTAACAGAGTTTATAATAGTTTTATAAAGTTATTAAAAAAAATTTACTGGAAATTTTTGACGTCGGAATATAATATTTTATAGTATTATAATAATATTTTCGGAAGATAAATAGTGATCGTATTTCGTTGCAAACATTTGTGCGTTAAAAGTTAAAAGTTTTTTTTTTTATGTTCAGCAGGTACACATGCCTAGCTATATTCTATAGCTATAATAACGCGTATTAATAAAACACAACACGACATATTCGCGGTGTGCAATAGCGTAGTACGCTTTACGCTAATAATAAACAGCTAAAAAAAAAAAACACTTTACGGAATTCAAAGTTTATTTTATCACGTCACAAATTCGTATATTTGCCGGCGAATATAATACATCTATCGGGAGAAAAGAAAACTGAAAAATTTTCCTATTTTATTCATTCGAGAGTATAATTATTATTATTGTTATTATTATTATTTGTTATTTGTTATTTGTTATTTGTTATTGGTCCAGATATGTGGGGCTATATTATGTACGCATACTGCAGCCGATAACGAAAACGAAAACTGTACCGCGTGTATATTATTCGTGACTTTTAAACCGAACAAGATTCCCGGGTGGATCGAACTCCTAACAAGGACGCAATAAAAAGCCAAAAAAATAAATCCATATAGGCAGATAGGAAGACAACGAAGAAGTAGAAAAGATGAAGGTAAAGTAGAAGAAGAAGAAGTAAAAAAGGAAAACATTCAGAAAAATATAAAGATACGACGATAAGAATAAGACTCATGGGATACGTTAAACTAGTAACGATATATATATATATATATACACACATAAAATCTACAGTAATGATATTCGATGAAAATACATTTTTCGTTTTACTACTTATTTCAAAAAAAAAAAATTTTTTTTTGTATTTTCTCATCCATATACAGTTATCGCTTGTTCGGGGTGAGCACATAAACAACGTCGATCGTCAAAATATAGTCGTATATATATATATATATATATATATGAAGTGTATACATTTTTACACTGCAGTTGTTTTTTTTTTTTGCGTCTATATCGGCTCCATAATAATTTACTCGATGTAGATATATTAGCCGTATTTTATTTTATAATAAATATTATTATAATCCGCAGGTTTTTTTATATATCCCAATGGAAATTGTATATTCGATTTTTAAGCCACAATTGTTATCACACGTTGTGTTCACTCGCTGCTGAATCGTTTCAATAGCGTGTTATGTAATTGTTATTGATTCTTCTCATTAATTTCGATGATGTGCTTATGCGGAAAACGAAAGAAACGTATATATTATGTACTAAAGTAATTGGTTTTTCTAGAAAACCTGTAATCAATCTTCGGTTAATTTTATTCTATTTATGACGGATATCAATTACAACGAAATGAACGATCCGTCTTAAATTTAATATCCATTTATGTCGGAATTATATATAAACAAATTCCGAAATATTCATTTTCGCGCGCAACGTTTCGAAACCGGCGAGAGTTCTCCAAAAAAAAAAAAATAATAATAATAATAAAGCGTAAAGAAATAAAAATTGTTTTTTTTTTTTTAAACGAAAAGTAATAAGTGATTTTTTTTCAATTAGCATTAATTTTTTAAGGCAAAAATCATTTTTACTCGTTGTACCCGGAGGAACGATCTTTTTCGGTAACATCAAAAGAAGACATAAAAAAAAAAACCGGTATGTTTAAACGTCGTTTCGTTTTTCTTATACCATTCAATGTTTAACTGTGATTGTCCGCAATCAAAAGTGAAACATTGCTGTAATGTGTACGCAGAAAAATCAAAGCGTCAGAATAATTACGATTACAAGAAACACTATTCACGTAAGGAATCTAATGGCATTCAATATAATTGTTTGTGGGGATTAAAGTGAATGGAGAAAAAGAACTGATAAAAGCATAGCAATCGCGTTGAAAGATTTTAATAACGTCAGTTTGGACTTTTTGAACGTCTCCGGCAATATTTCTTACGTCTTCGAGTACCGCATACATATGCGGTCTATTCGTTAATTACAACGCGTTATAAAGTTAAATTCGATAAATTATTTATTTAGGATTTTCGAAATTTTCGTTCCTTGTGATACAAAATCAACGCGCCGTGTCGCATTTTTCAGAAGAACAATAACTTATAGATTAAATTGCACGGGTCTCGATCAATTTAATTATTGCGTTGCTCGTAAAATTACACGAATCTCGACTTTTTGATTATTTTTTTATACTCAACAAAATATAAAAATATGCAGTCCGCGTTCTTGTCGAAACCCCCCTCGTTGCGTCGTTGTCAGCGGATCACGTAGTCGTTTCGCAGTGTTAGAGTTTAGGTAAAAATTAATGAAAAACATTTAACAGTAATGAACTCGAAACTATTAAGCACAATGGTGGTTGTTCCCGTATAGATAATAATAATAATAATAATACGAGTTTCATTATTTAATGCACGGCGACGGATGTGACTTTAACTAGCAATTTTACGGTTGAAAATAATATATTATAAACGGGGTTTAAAGTCTTTGTTGCCTCAATAATTCGCAGACGGATTTTTATCACGTAAAGCGTATTTTTCTTTCGAAAATTTCGCGATGTTATTAAAATAATTGTCGTATATGTTTTATATATGCTTGTATATTATAATATTATAATTTAATATGACGTGTTTATAACAATTACTAAAAAAAAAAAAAATTATAAAAACAATTTGTACTTTGTTTAATGATAACATTCGTGTGTCGATATTATTTATGGATTCGTCGGGGAGTCGAGCACGTGATCGACATCGTTCGTCTCACTTTTCAGGCTGTTGTAATTTTATAAAACAAAGATATTGTGATCGAGGCAATCACAGTTCATTAAAATTTAATACAGCTATCGGTACTCTTTCTATCTCTCTTTCTCTCTCTCTCTGACTCCATCTCCCGTTCACGCGTTCTATTTAAGAATGACAAATAACGATGGAACGACGTAACAGTGTCCATTTACTATCATCGATATGCGTACTGCTATCGTGTTACGTACACTCGTTACAAGAATTCCAAAGTCTATCGTTAATTAATTTATACACTAAATCTGAGGTCATCGTGGATTTTATTTCAAATAAACAAAAAGGCTTTTCAATATTCTCCTTCAACCGCCAAAGTTTAAATAATCACATATTTGATTTAACTAACCCATCGTTCATTTACCGAGGGTAATGTTTTACTACTCTCCAAGACGTGTAAGGACGGACGGATAGTTAACAACTCGACGTTCCTGATTTCAATTGCCTTGTACATAATTTAAAAGCCATGTTGTCAAATACAATTGATTTTAATGTATGAAGTTCAAGTATTGGAGATTTTTTTTTCTCAGCTAAACGTAAGCTGGTAAACGGTTTTGAATTGGTGATAGACTACGATTTTCATAGACTCTCAATTATTTCGACCGATAAATTTAATAATTCATTATTATTGATGTAAAACAATCTCATAAAACTTCGCATAAGTTAAATGGACACACAAGTTTACTTTTTAAGTTTTTTGACTTTCCGGGTGCAAAATTCTATTTTGAATCGTTAATGATGACCACGCCTATCCGGTCGTTTATTTGCGCCAGTTGCAGTTATTGACTTTTCATAAGAAATAATTAAAAATAATTACGGTAAATGTTTTCGAGATTAATAATTATTTGGACGACTTTGAATTCGGCCCGGCAATATAGGTATAGTGAGTAATAGAAACCAGTAGTAAATAATTTGATATGTAAATCGGGCATCGCTGGTATTTGAATTAAGTTTAGCTGAAAACCGGAAACAAATATTTTATCTTAAACAACAATAGACGTAATAACGACATTAAAACCTTAAATAAATGCAACATTATTCTATTTGCGATTATCAAATAACTTTGTGACTAAATTAAAAAACGTATTTATTTTTTCTTTAACGACATCCGTATTGCTATACAACTATGCGCTATACTTCTCTATATATAGCTAAAGGTATTCGAGATTTCAATAAGAATAAAAATGTCAGTGTCCTTGTATGTTTACAATTTAATGTTTAGACATTCTTTACTAAAAACTCATTTAACATTATTATTATTATTATTTTAAAGTGAATATATTAAAAATGTCAATGGAATGCATAGGAATTTCACAATCGTATAATAACAATAGTGTATTACTATTAAAGAATATTACTAACAATATTATATAGTAACAACTAAAAAAAATAATTTGAAAGCACTATTATGAGACATTAATGTGATGAAATAAAAAAAGGAGGGAAATCGTATATTCATAAAATTTAATGTGAGAAATGCGATAAATGCTATATATATATAGGCCAAACCGAAAGAAATACGGACATTAAGTTCAAAGAACATTTGAGAAATATTAAAAGGACAAAGACATTTCTGTTGCTATACTAATAACTATAATATTAAATCAGCAAAAATTTTAAAAAAAAAATCTAAATAATTATAAAAAATTGAACATAAAATAAGCAATAAAAATGTAAAAGAGTAAAAATAACTCGATAAATTGAGACATAAGTCCGTTAGGAAATTCATTATTAAAATTAATGTAATGTAAACCAGATGGCGGCAACGTAGACTTACGGTGGGCGCGGTCGTTGACGCACGGGGCCACCAATCGACGCGGCCGTATTGTCGTGACGTCATCGGAGATGTAAACTGTATGAACACTGGTGTCTTGACGGTATATGTATATAGTAGCAGTTGGTTTGCACTGAAAATGACAATCGCACTACGTGTACGCAATAAAATTGTATTATTTCTGAGATTTCGGCTTTACAGTGTGTACAGTATAAAACACTCGAAAAGTTCTCGAGCATATTTTACTATTAATAATTATGGGACTCGAAATAGTCATTATCGTTTTAGTAAAACGCCAGTGTTGATCGTTAAACGCAAAGTGTGCGGTGGAACGTATTCACGAGGGGAACGGTGCCCCCGATGGGGCTCCCCACGGCCTCTTCGGGATTTCATAAAAATACGGTGTAATGTTTTCGTTGTAGAAACGCGTAACCACAACGTAGACGGGACGACGTCAGGGAATGAGTACCGTCGAAATTCGTACGGAATTCAATCGTTTTTAAAACACGTCGAGAAACTGATAATTCCAATTCTCTTATTTTAATGTTTAGACGTCGAATTGGAAATAACTAAACGATGGTACGTTACTCGGTGCTCCGACATCCACGGTCGCCCGCCCGCCAAAAAAAAAATAAACGTCTCAATACGTCCTCTCAAAGCGTCAACGCCACGATTTTACACGGCGTACACGCTGCATTATATAAGAGAACATTTATTAAATAAATATATATATATTTTTTTTTTTATCGGATTGTAAATAGCGATCTATACGTATATATATATGTCTGCGCAGGTACATAGACTAATGCAGTCGTTTTATTTGCTTTTCAATTTCTTGGACCGCTGTCAATTTCCCATTTCGTATACGCGCCGCCGCCACAACGCTCGGTTATTTTTCACGTCCGCGAAATTAATACGTTTCTTTTTTTCTCGCCGGGCCCCCCCCCCCTTATCTGGATGTCGTTACAAAAATCGACACGGGACGTATTTGACAATGAAACGGCGCCGAACTATAATCCAATAATGGGAGAACGAGAAAACCGTGCGGAACGACGGCGTGTTATTATTATTATATTATATTTGGTGAGCGGAGAACGGCGGCCGGTATTATCGCGGATATTATCGGAAAACTGAGCTCGTTATTTAATACAATTGAAAACCGGAGGCGAGAAACGCTTAAACGGCGACGAGGAACTGGACGGGGGGGACTCGCCTGAAAGATAATAATCGGAAAACGAATGGTCAACGTTCGGGGTACGTTTCGCGCGGCGTTTTCGTCATATTTATTACCGTTGTTCCGTTCACGCGGTGAAGTGTATTTTATTTACTTACATCGTTTATATCCGTTCGATTGTCTCCAGCGGCGTACTGGAGATGCTGGGACGTTGCGCGAAAGGTGTTTTCGTCCTCCATGAATCCCTCCTCCACGCCAAAAACAAACAAACAAACAAAAAAAACAAAAAATCCATATAAAACAAATTGTACCGCGTTAATATTGTGAAAGTAATAGCGAATTTCAACGCGTATTTTATAACCGGGGGGGCTTCTAGGAGTTAGCATTTTTTTTCAGTAACTATTCAAAACGCAGCTGAGTAATATAGAAATTTGTTTCGTAGCCAGATTAGGGCCGGATTAAGGTTTTTGCCGCCCATAGGCTGAAATAAATTTACCGCCAAATTTACGTAGGTATTGATATAATACACCAAAAAAAAATTTGCCGCCCTAGGCTTTAGCCTACACAGCCTAAGCGGCAATACGGCCTTGTTCGTAGCAATACCGGTTCATATTTAGGATTCATAGTTGCATATTTAGCGATTTTCGATGTAAACGTTTTATACATATTTCACGGAAGAAGAAAAATTTCAAACGGATATTTTCTCGGACCCGAGATATTTAGTTTGTTCATTTAATTTATATATATAAATTAATAAAATTTGTGCTAGTGTTTCCCTCGCCGACCGTCCGTTACTTATCGGTGCACAGCACACGTGATTCGTTTTTCTGTTTCAGACTAAGTAAGAAGAAAATAAAAATTTGATAGGAAAAATAATTATTTGTAATTTCGAGTTTTTTTTTATTAAAAATTATTCTTCTTCTGGCATGTCTACTCTCTAAGAGTTTTCGTCGCCATCATTACACTTCGCCACAATTATCTTTGACTTTCTCTCTCCAATTCTCAACTCATAGGGTTTTTAGGTGTTCTTCCACCACGTCAATCCGTCTTTTCCTCGGTCTTCCTCTAGGTCTTTTTCCTTATGGTTTCCATTGCAATATTATTAATTACAATTTATAATTTTGTAAATATTATCTAGATATAAAATAAAAAGGTTTTAATAAAAATAATTATAAATTTTTTTTTAAACGCATATTTAGTGGCATAAATGCACACGTATTTTAAGGTTTTTCAGGGCATGGAGTCTCTAGCCCTAATCGAAACGATATTACTAAAACAATCACAAAAATATAAAATTCGGAATCTTGAGCATTACGCTTAATGCTGTGTGTATACGAGATATAAATAATCGGTAAGATTTTTGTTTTCACTCGCGATTGTACGAAAAACGCGACAAAATTCTATACGAGAAAATTCGTTATAGTTTTTGTTTTTTTACCAAGTATAAAGTATTGTATCTCTAAAATAGATTTATTCTTCGTTTAAAGGAGAAATCGACATTAACACCGGGCCTGCAATGATTTCATTGAACTTAAACACATAAATCGATTTCATTTTTCCGTTGCGTTAATAGAAAAAGAAAAAAAACTTTGAAATCTTTAATATTGCACACACAATACATTGTAATATTTTTATATAACGTATAAAATATGCACGGAGTCATTCTGACCAAAAATATTCGTTTTACAATCTCCGTGCGAGAAAACATAATAATATTATACGTGTCATGATTGTAAACAATTAAAAATGTATTTGAATAAAATTATTATTGTTTTTAGAATGAAATATCGATCCGTGTATCATAAACAAATTCTTTCAATATTTGAATAAACCGCGCGCGGGTGTTTTAAATCCAATTATCAAAACTCAAGTATAAACAACGATCAAATTTACAATTAAATTTTAATAACACTGTCAATATTGAAACTATAATATTAAGAATAATGTGTTCCGTATATAATAATGGAATAGAACAATTATAAGTGAATAATCGAAATGGGGAAAAGAGGGATTTTCAAGACGTTTCAAATTTAATTAAATTTTTTATTTATTTTTTTTTTTTTTTAATATATTTATTAAATTATTATATTTTTAGATAAATCCAAGTTGCCGTACTCTTGCCAGTCGATCACGTGCAGTGACATGCAAATATAACATGTAATCATTATATACACACGGATGTTTCATATAATTATTTCATTTGTCATTTATATAATATAATATATACATATAGTTATTGTGTTTGAAATTGACTTGTAGCTTATATAAAATGTAAACAAATCTCTGTGTCTACAATATTCGCGATGGAAATGTTTAAAAATCAAATTCGAATAAATTGTACGCATATATAATTTTAATAATTAAATTAATTTATTTAATAATAAAATGTGAAAGAACATAAATTTTCGCTCGATTTTCATCATAAACCTTCCGCATTGTAATATTCGCAGTAAATACAATTTAATCGTTTATGCAAAGACATTTTATGTATGTGTATGTGCACTGTTTTAATATAATATAATATCTACATACGAGAATAATATATATTATGTGTGGTGCCCATCCTAAATCATCTCGAACCAATATTAAAAATCACTCGAAACTTATACCGTTTGAGAACCGTATGTAGTTCGTATCCGCGTATACATTTATAAAATAACGGTTTATTAAAAGCTTAACGAATCATCACATTTGTTAGGATTTGTATTATTATTCGTGATTCGCTTATGGAAAACGATAATTCTATATATATTTTTTTGTTTTTGTTTCGCTTATTTTAGTGCTTCGATAAAAACATTAAAGCACACAATAATAGTTGAAAACGTTTTTACAATTCATCCAAGTCTTTTTAAAAAAAAAAATGAACGTCAAAAATAATACCAATAGAACCAATCAATAGAAAAAAAAAAAACAATGATTCCAATTTTCCCTGGCAACTTAATAAAAATAATAATAATAAAAAAAAAAAAAAATAATAATAATAATAATAATAATAATAAAAAATAATAATAATAACGTGACGTTGTATGGAGGACGTTTGAATTAGAGTGAAACTTGCTTACGTTACCGATGTGTCATCCCGGATTTGGGGAAGAGTATGAAAATTTCTGTTTAATCGTACGACAAAAAAAAAAACGATGTTTTAAAATATTCGAAAATGGCAGTGTCAGTGGATAACTCGCGTTGATGTATAAAGTACGAATGAAAAGGCGAAAAGAAAATGTAAACGCAACGCCTGTACCATACCTTTAACGCTTTTGACGGTGTTTTTGTATTTTTTTTTTTTTTTTTTTTTTTTTGCAAATCACGGCTATTGAATATCAAACTAGCTAACTAATAGCAAATATCGGTTTCATTCAGCTCCACGTCTCCACCGCGGACGCCGGTATACGAATGCTCCTGTTCCAGTGACGTCGCGTCACACGATAAAACGACATAAAATTCTTTCGTGTGCGACGTGCGCGTATACGTAAGGGGGTTCCGGAACAATTTTGTTTAAACACAATAATTTTCGTCAATAATTAATAATCGCTCTGTAACAAAACGGAATCCGTCGATGACGCGTATCTACGCGCGTCAAAACGTTAACGGTACAATAACCAGAGCGACGAGACACAATAACAGCATCAACGCGTGTGGTAGACGTCCATCGGTGCACGCCAAAACCGATCTACGGATTACAGCCTCCCGCGTAAACCGTAAACCGTTTTCATTATTCGGCCGCGGTTAGGTGCGCGCGTACAGTTTCACATCGGTCGTGGACCGGCCGTCGCGACAAGCGTTGTATGTACACACACACACAAACGCGCGCTCGTCGTCCATTGTGATCGAAAAACCTTTGTGTTTCCGCGTCCGACGGTTTTTTTTTTTTTGTTTTAAATTCGTCCCCCTTTAGTGTATTGTCGACACACACACACACACTATAGTTACGCCGTTCGAACGAAAAATATAAAACGCGATACACGTGAAAAAAAAAACACAAAAAACAAAAATAAGGCCGGGCCACCGGCGGTTATTTACATAATTTGTCGTAACATTGAAAATGAAAAAAATTTATGTCCCGTTTTATGCGTTTGCGGGAAACCAACCGACGAGGAAAAAAAAAAAGCATTTCTCCAAACAATTCGATTGCGCATAACGCCATATATGGATTCACGCGTCCGTTGTTCTAATTCTACGGCCTCCTACGACTCAACCTCGTGGATTTCGGTTTCCCCCCTCGAAACGGCGTTTAATACACTCCTCGGGGGACAAGCCACGGATGGACTAATAATAATAATAATAATATGCGTTTAAACGAGAGACACACTAGCGCAGATAGTTGTGGACACTGAAATAAATATATTTCGTTTTTTTTTTTACTAGAAAAATAAATAATTTGCAAAACGTAAAAAAAATAATTGACGCGTTACGGCGCGAATGAAGAAAGCCGTCATCCGTCGCATCGACGGAAATCCTACCGTGGACAGAGTTAAAACGTCTCTAATCCGTTTCCGTTTTAAGCGACGGGAACGGTTTCCGGAAAATAATTGAGCGTCAGGTTAACAATCGTAGGATTAGACTGGGTAGACAGTCTAGGGGAGATTCCGACGGAGGATCATTCGGAAGAACGGCGAGTTACAGGTGTCGGGCTCGGAACCGTTTTATTTCCAGTCCGAGACTTTTCCAATACAAATTTTTGAATTCCTATTGAGTAATGGACGAACAAGCTACTCCTCAGGCACTAATCCCGGTAAAATGGAATTGCTTTTATCCCGTTTTCCAAAGTAGTAAGTCCCGTTCATTTCCCGATTTATTTATTTGTATATATAAAATTATCGTCTACATTTATCAGTTATTCTTAAAATAACCCGCCGATAAAAAATATCTTATAATTACAAATTATTATTGTTATTTTTTTTTTGTCTAGAAATCACATTTAACGATTAACGATATTATGATTACAAATTAATTTAAAACAAAAATAACAATATTTTGGTACATCCGACGTTACGAAATATAAAATAGTGTTGGGTGATATAGCGCAAAGCACCTATATAGGGAGGAACTGAGCTCAAATAAAAATCCCTAATTTCTAAATACGGACACTGGACATCCTAGACGACTGAAGTACAGCGTTTTTTTTCAATTTAACGAACACGAAAACTTAAATGTCGTAAGTATACACTCGTAAGTTACGTCTGCGTGAAATGTATAAATTTCGTTTTAATAAGGACAATTATATAAATGCAGTTATTGATAATAATCGAATGAAATGCTTAGAAACTGCGGAGACTGACGATTGCTGATACGATTAAAACTAATGGCATACGATTTAACACCGTTTTCGGTTTTCGTAAATTATTTTGACGTAATCGGAAAAACGTACGTTACACGTTGTTGTAAATTATTTCGAGAAAACGAAATCGATCGGTCGGTTAGTGAAGCTTGTGATCGACGTCGTTCAGTCCGTTTCTCAGCGTACGGTTATTTCCTATCCAAAATAAATACGTCGAAGATCTATTTATTTCACATCGAATCGTTGCGATACAATAATTCTTATAATAAGACGAATTGAGCACTATATCGCCGTAACGTACATTTGAAGCGCCGCACGCAATGTTATAAAGCTTCAACGTCAACAGACCAACACACACGAGTAGGCATACATTCTATATAAATGTTACGTGTACTGCGAATTCATATTATCTCCCCCCGGCCTCCTGATACGGTTTTCTAAAGTAATTTATTGCCGTTATCGAACGTAAATTCGAATGAATTTTTAAAACGATCGATATAATGTTGTTGGCAGTGGCGTATTTACGGGGGGGTCTCGACCCCCCCCTCCCCCAGAAAAAAATTTAAAAAGTCATAAATAACTTGATACGTAGGTACCGAGAAAGAGAATATTAATTTTATATTATGAGTTTTTAACGTTTCTATTATAAAAAAAATATATATACAATATTTGTATAAATAACTTGGGTTTAACTTTTGGTTATTTTTGTCGTTTACCTTTTTTATTATAAAAAACTATTAATTTGTATTAATAAATCATATAATAGTTGTGAAATATACATAATATAATTATTACATCATAACTCGTATGTGTTTTTTTTATATTATAAATTTATAGGTACTTAATATTTAGACCACCCCTCCCCCCACAAAAAATTTGAAAATACGCCACTGGTTGTTGGTACTCAGAACATTTAGACGATAAATAATCGTCTAACAGTGTTTGATGTAAAAATTAGTAAGACGCGCGTTATAATAATCGCGAGGATGGTGCGCGTGTATTTCATATACCTAGTGAATTGGAAAAAATCGGCAAGGGCGACGTAAAAGTGTATTAAACAATCCGCGTTCGAAAATATTGAAATTTTAAGACATGGATGGCTGTGCCTCCGTCCTCCACAACCGACGTTATAATTTTCACAATCCTTATTTTGTACACGAATATTTTAATATTTTTTCCGAGTACCGTGGTTAACAATAATCGCCGTTTTGTTACGCGGTCTTATATCAAACGGTTTTAATCTCAAACTCTAACCCGGCGTAAATAATTAAACAATTTTTTCGTACAATTTATACTAATATAATATGGAGTTCGGAAATCGGAACGCTTCGTATTTTAATCGTAACCAAATACTTTTCTCTCGGCTTATAAACCCGTAATAAGACGCCAGATAAATGTCGTTTACGCTCTGATAAAACAACAACAACACTTGAAACGACTTTTTTTTGTTCGTGCGATAAAAACTATCATCGGCAAAAGTGTTGTAAAAACGAATTTCTGATTGGCGTTTCGTTTAAAAAATCTATTATTAATATTATTTATTATAATTATAAGAGGGACGTTAAGATATTTTTTTTTTTTAAAGGGAAGAAGTACCCTTCTACGTCCCCCCACAATCCAAGCACTGCTGCTAATATTATAATAACACATTAATAATAACAAACTACTGTTGCCACTTTTTAAGTAGTCCCGCGTACACCTGTAAACCAGTGGACTCGCAGCTGTAACAGAAGTGCCTTTCCACAGTGCGGAACGCCAGCCGGCCGAGCTTCTGTCGTTTGTTAGACATAATATTTTATAATAATAATAATAATAATAATAACAACAACAACAATAGTTACGGGTACATTATAAATACGTTTTTTTTTTTACGTAGAAAAAATTAAATAAATAAAACACGTTGAACCGTCAATGAACGGCGTAAATGAACTTTTCGCGAAATTTATAATGTCTTTATATTTCTCTGCGTAGAGAACATAATACACGCAGCTACGTACTTATATAAGGACGGCAGAATACGTATACGAGTAAGACCACTATTCAGCCAGTGTTTCCAATTGTCGGTTTTGAAACAAAAAAACAATATCTCCGCGAACTCGACCATACGGGAATTTGCATAAAATTTCCACATTGAATATGTTTCATACGCGTATTCGCGGTATATAAACGTTTAAACTTCGTAACCTTTCGAATTAATAAATACCATTCTGAGCGACCGCCAGTGTAGTTCAATATAATATTAGAGATGAATATACAATAAATAACGTTTAAATATTAGTATATAATATATATATATATATATATATATATATATATATATATACGTATTACGTTTTGAACTATTAAATAAAAAGCCGACAAAATTTGACTGTGTCAAAAACGAACATATCGACGATTTTCACTCCCTGGCAATTTACGTATCGATTTTAGTTACGCTTAACGAATATTATTATTGAAAAAATCCGAAAACTTGTCAAATAATAAGTGCAATTCACTAACCGGAACGTAACTCGTGTCAAACATTATCCGAGTACTCTCGTTTCACAGAAGAAAAGAAAATAATAATAAAAACACTTCACCGTAAGAACAATAAAAATCTACGTTCTTCCATTCACTCAGAATATAATATTATATTAATATATATTTTATTATTTATATATGTATTATATTAATATATATTTTTTTCTAATATGAAGAAAAATACGGAGAATAATAATTATAAAAGTAGTCAAACAATTGTTAAAAAAATCTTAAAACGTGTTTTTATTTCAATAAGCTTACGTACACAGTAGCATTAAATCACATATTAGGTACGTAATATAATGTAACCACAAATAACATTCTCGACAGATGTCCTCTACTAAACGATATACTCGTTTTATCTAAGTCGATATTATTGTCGGATGCTATGAACAACGATAATTTAATTCAAAGAAGACAAGTGAAAAATGTTCGAATTTTTATTATTTCAAATACGTTGGTCCTTAACATTTCGAATGCATAAGAGTTTCGCGTATGTCGAAAGTTTTTTTTTTTCAAATTGTTAATATTATTTTTCGTTTTTGCGAAGTAATTGTTTTTTTATTTTTCTCGGATGTCGTATGTCAATTTTATTTTTATAAATATCCGTCTATGAAAGCGGGTAGAAATGAGATGGTAAGAGGATTAAAAATAAAATTCAATAATAAATATTACGAAAAATTATTGCCATATTTGGTCGTAAAATACGGTATAAAAAATTCAAGAATAAAATATTAACATACGTGTACTTTAAGTACCCGATATAAATAAAATATTAAAAGACCATTAGAAGAATTCGTTTTTCAAAAATAATACGAAGGTCATGAAATATATTATTTCGTGAACTAACGCAACTATGCTATGAGTGTACAGAAAATCAAATTGTTTGAAGTTTACGTCTATAATTTCGAAATTGCTGTTCCGCTAGAATGGTTCAATAACTATTCGTTTCTCAATAACGAGGGCGTAGAAAATGAACGATGAGAATATCGTAATTAGTGTTGGATTTAAATGTAAAGATGTGACGAATTTGAAAAAAAAAATTTTTTTTTATTACAAAATCGCGCACCTCATATTATAATGATTAAAACTTAATATAAAAGCGAAATGTAATTTTTAAATGTGCACGATCGCGTGTCGTCGATTTGATACGTTTTTTTTTCTTCTTTAAACTCAGTTGAACGGAAAACAACAAGTATACAATCGTCGATGATCAGTTATGGGTATTATTATTAGATTTTACTTTATTTCGAATTGCGAATCGTACCGATGGATTTATTTACCGATTACACAAAATGGTTATATTATTAATTTATTATATACCAATAATAATTAGCCGGACAGTATTCAATACGATATTACGTAATAAGTGACTTTTGGTAGTTTTAAGTTTCAGATGTTAAATATAAAAATCGCCCATTGTTTTTCCGTAGATTTGAGAAATCTATCGAGAAGATTTTTTTTTTAAAATTAACATAAAATTTTTTTTACCATATTTACTTTTCAATCTACGTTCATGACCTTAGAGAAATAAGTTATATATATATATATATATATATATATATTTTATTTATATATTGGACAATTTTGTTGAACACATATTTGTAATATTATTCTAATACATGGCGGCACGTGTTTACAAAGAAAAAAAATCGATGAATAATAAAGCGAAAATTTGATTAAATTCAATACTCATTTTATTTCAAACATATGACGACGGAATATATATATATATATACGTAATTAAACAAGAGAAAAATCACCGAACATTAATTTTATAATTAATAATACATAAATATATCGGAATTGATCGTGTATGCTGTACGTATATAAACTTATGATTATGCATATTTCTTTTTTTTTTTTTTTTTTACAACAATCTAATATTTTCGTTATTGTTTTCTAACGAATCGAACCGACTTTAATTTAGTACACGCGCAACAATACAAAAATTATGTCGAAGAGAAAAGTTCTAGTGTTAATGATATTATTCAATGTACCGCAGAAATCTAATATTCATATTTTTTCTGTACTAAATGTTTGCGTAATTTCCCCCCCCCCCATCTCTCGGTAAAAATAACAGTTTCGTATTATAGTAGCTACGGCAAATGGTGTGCAAAAGTTCATTTAGCGTTTAGAAAATCGAAATTATTCAAACGTTATTTTTACGTCCAGGTATTGCGTGCAGAGACGGGTTTTTTTTTTGACAAACGCATAGCGTTTTATCGATTTTGGAATACATTCGATGGACATTTTATCGAACGAAACAATACGTTATATAATACGGACGCGTGCTCTGCTCGAATGTGTGTGTGTGTGTGTGTGTATACATACGCGTAACTTGTTAAATAATAAAATTTATATCGTACCGAAATCTTGAACAAAATTGCTTTTAATGTTTAATGTTTCTCGTCGCTGCTCTCCGGGCTAGTTTATTTTTATGTCCGAACTCACAAAATACAATTATGTGGTTTTAATGTACTCGTAAATATTGTTCGCCGTTACACAACACACACACACACATATTGCAATAACTCGCGCGTTATTGACTTTTACATATCACGCGGTTAACTGAATTATTCATAATATCGTATGTTACTAGAATAATATAATAATTGCGTATATAATATTCTGCTGTTCGTGTCGAACACGATTATATATATTATGATTTAACGGGTTTTCTAACGACGACGTTTTAAACAAATTAAAACGTGTTCGTTTTGTTTCTTTTTATTTAGTTTTCTTACCTCCGACGTTCTATCGCGATAAATACTGTGCGATATATAAAAATAGGTAAATATTTATTGAAATCGAAAAGAAACTATTATTAAATTGATAGTATAATACATTTTGTGTCTCGTCGTATAAAACCGTTAAATATTGTATTTCAATAATAATAATAATAATAAATAGCTACGAATAATTTATACAACGCACAAAGAACGTTAAAATTCGTTTGATTTTAATTTGCGATTCATACGAATTTCGTATAATATATATTATTGTGTTTGTATTATATAGTACACATTTTATTTATAAATGTTTATTAAATCTCGATTTGTTTTCTGCTTTTTATTTTCTTCTTTTTAACGAGAAAAAACGCCTATAATATTATGCACACTTAATGTTCGAAATATCCAATATCCTATGGCCGTGAATTTATTCATTCGAGGACGAGAGACGGTTTATTTCTGACGGCGTTTTAATGATCACAATATTGCGAATACCAAAACGTACTGAATACACGCGGTATACATTTTACGGCTATATTTCGGTACTGTTTATTTATTCGTGTAAAATAACATAAGATTCTATTTCGTACTCGTATCATAATCGTGTCGTAAATCTGACGAATTTTCGAAAACCCCGCCGAATGGAAAAACTTCTTATTTACGCGTTATAAATATATTTCGTTGTAGCTAAAATATTACGTACAATAATTGAAATCCGAAATAAGCGAGGTTTCGAGAAATAAACAGTTGTAAAAAGAAAAAAATTCATTTTATTTCGCCTAATCTTTTGTAAATCTCAAAGTCAAATAATATAATTATTAACACAATTTTTATATTTTAATACTTTTCGTAATACAAGTCCGTAATTTTTTTTTTTTTTTTTTTTTTTTGAAGAAGAAGTCTTCGAACCGTGAGAGTATACAGTAGACCCCCTCTCGATAATACATTTTAAACTATAGTAAACGTTTAACAAACATTTAATATTAATAGAGTTTATAACGTACACTTTATTTTACTTCGAACTTCAACGACATTGTAAATTAAGAATTCCTTTAACGATAAATAACGGTTAATATGTAATATCAGTAATATTTAAGAACGAATTTCCATGGGTGTCGTCAAACCGGGGCCAATGTGTTCGTCGCAAAACACTTTGAAACCGTTCGTGTTGCCCGTTTGCCACCGGCCTCTGCACGCGTCTTATTTCCGTTTAGCCCCCCTTGCGCTCGTGGTTGCCGCTGATGTGTGGCAACTCGTCGCGGATCGCAGTGAATCGCTACAGGGACGTAATTGAAAGGGGAGATAAATCCCGTCCAAGGCGGTTTTTTTGCTCGTTCTAAATTATTAATGAAAAAATAACTGTTAACCGTCCACTTATTGCAGTAGTCGGAATACACGTACGTCACATTATAATACAACACATTATACACACTATTCTAATATTATTATTATCATAATTATAGAACACAGTATACTTTTTAACGATATCTACTCGTCTACTCGCATAATATATTCGAATTCACCGGCTCTGGCCGTATTGAACGAAAATGTAAAATTATTTATAAAACAAAACAAAAAAGTCGTAAAATTATTAAAACGTTTCGCGGAAAAACCGTAACGGTTGAATCAAAGACATCCTCTCCTTATGTCCTTCCCTCGGAGAAAGAAAATGGAAAAATTGGCGACTGGAAAAAATGTCTATTTCCCCCCCCCCCTCACCCAGGGAATAAAGTCCTAATTACGTTATTGAATCGCTGGGACAGTATAATAATCGAATCGACGATTGCAGAAACATGACATGAGTCAATTTTTTAAAACTTTTGGATATTTGATAAAAAGCGTAGAATTTAAATAGTTCTGAAAAAAATTCTTATTTAAAAATAAATACTTGACTCGTAAAAATATATTATGCACTGATTATACATAAAAGTTTTTCACTCGACACATAAAAGCATGTGTTTTTGCTAATATCAAAATTTCACAAAAAATGTGACTCGTGTCGTTTTTGCAATCATCGATTCAATAATAATAATAATAATAATAATTTCGAGGTGGAGAAAATGGTTCGCCGCCGCTTGAGAGCGAGTGCGGAGAGGAAAGAAAAAAAAAAAGAAAAGATTCCGCGGAACCAGATGGGTTTTTACCACGTCAGATCGTTTGTTCTCATTACGAGCGGCCGTTTCGTTGATCAGCCTGCACCGTCGTCACTCACTCACTCGCCCACGCACACTCTTACCCCGCGGTCCGTCCTGCGTATCGTCAACCGTTCGCGTTACTCCACCGCGCGTTTTCGCCGCACCGGCGCGGCGTTGTCGTCACTCTCACGCCGCGTCGTCGATGGACGACCGTAACCGCCGGACGGGCGTCGTCGTGTTTTGCGAATTCGGCGCACACGCTCGTACAGAAGAAACGTTTCGCTCTGGATCGGTTCGTTTGAATTCACCGCCGTCTCCATTTAATTATTATCAATCGTCGCAAGAGAAATTCATTAATAAGACAATCGTTTTTATGTTAAAAAAAAAGAAAAAAAGAAAAAAGATTTCAACGCCATTCGTTTTTCACCCGTACCGATACACATTCGTTTACCAATATCAACTGTATTTTATTGATGCGAAGTACAGTAGGTACGCGTCCGCTATCCTCGCGATGTTTTATGACCGCGCGTCGATTATTCTCGTTGAATAACGCATAAATAATGTAAATATCGAAGAAGAAGAAGAAGAAGAAGAAGAATACGTATACCGGAAACGAAGAATGGCGTTTAAATCCTACGGCGATGTCTTATTGGTTTCTATTCGTCGATATTGTTTTGTCGCACGGACATTTCGTACATCCCGCAGCGATGGAAATTTAAATTTCACCGAATCTGTCACCGTTACGTGTGTCTGAACACGGTTTTCGAACGGGGCCCCCTGTATAGATACGAACAACGACAACGGCAATAATAGTGTTTCGAACCTAGAAATGTCCCATGAGAAATCCGAATCGAGCGAATAGACCGTATAGACGATATAAGACTGTTCCGCGAGTGAGAATGTGTGCGAATAGATCTTTTCTAGACGGTTTCCTCCTCCTCCCGCCCCCCCCCCGTTTGAGATTACATTAAAACGGTTTCGATTTCATCTCCCCAGCCTCGCCTAAATGCACACGGTCCGCGTATATATACATATAGATACAAATCACGATATCGTATTATACTCAAATTTATATTTATTACGCACTATATTGTATTGTACGTACGCTGATCCGAATCTAATGAAATCAAGTGGAAATTCGATGTGTTCCGAAATAATTTGCACTATTTCTTACACTGTGTACACTATACGTATTATTATTATTATTACTGCATTTTGAATATCGTATTAAAAAAAAAAAAAAAAAAACAGTTGGAATTCGGTTTAATGATTTCAAAACTTAATCGCCAGCATTTGATTGTAATCCGATTTTAAAAAAAACAACAACAAAACACGACGCATATAAAAATGTGATATCGACAATTTTTCGTACATAGCTATTATTATTATGACAAATACACTGAAGCAGTTATTCCGGGAACGTTTGAAATTTGCTCGGTGCCTGCGCAGATTATCCCGTAATACAATAATGTTCCGATAAAGAGAAATTTTTTATTTGCAATTCAACGGAAAATAAGTAAAAACTAAATATTTCTTTTTCTTTCTTTCGCGTTGTCTAATAAGATCGAATGGGCCGCAAAACAGTCAGAATTACGAATCGTATACAAACGGAGAAATTTTCAACGCTAATATTCTAAAACAATTGTACTTTTATAGTTAATGATCGCATATTGGTTGAACATATACGAAAGAATAAAAAAAAAAAAACAAAACAGAAAACCGTCGACTGCAAGTCTCCTAAAAGTATTCGACGAAATCAAAACCACTGCGTGAATACTCTTAACAAATAAGAGTAAAAATGTAAACTATGATCGATTCGAAGGGGAAAAAAGTCAAAAAAAAAATTAAAAAAAATATATATAATATATATTCTTAATTTATATAGAAAATCCACGTTCTTTGCAATATACCTATTTTACGTGCTCAGCATGAGGTTATCCGTCCGTATTGATGTCCATTTAATTTGTAAATAACGTTATATAATATGTACATAATATTTTATTCAACTTCCCCGAGGGAATACTTATTTTTATCGTCTGTATATATATATATATATCACGTTTTAAATTATTTCGACGATATTCAGCGAATTTGAAGTCGTAAGTAATTCTATAATATATTGTTAATACGCGTAATCAAAACGAAACTATATTTCAATAAAAATATTATTATTATTATAAATATTATTATTAGGGCCAATTCCGTCGAAATAATTAATACAATAGTAAAATTTAATGTTAATAATATTATTTCGGGTATTTCAACGAACGTTAGGTTTCGTGTTTGCTCGTTGTACACACCCGTTTACTCGTTTATTTTACACGTTTACTATTCAATCGGCGTTTACTGGTTTACTCATGTTTACTCGACGTATCGACTACAAGTCGAATCGACTATGAGCACTAAACGTTCGATCACAGCGCGTACCGTACGCGCTGAACGTCAGTCGAGCGCTAATTCCAGCCTTATAAATAACGTTTGAAAAAAAAAGAGAACGGTGGGGTGGGGTGAAAATGGAACTCAAATGGACCAACTTACAAGTACCGATGTTTTTTGGTCAGAGATTATAATAGATGCATAGCGTTAATAATGTTTGCTATAAACGGCGTAAAACTAGAAGGAATTTTTTGACATTTTTTTTCATTTTTTTATTCGTTGCCCGTAAATATAAATTGTAAAGCTACACACACACGTTGAACGTGAATATTTCATTATCGTTCGCTTTTGACAGCAGCGCCTCTGCGACGTCTATTCTTATAACGCGTCCGGTCCGTAGTTTAACGACGCTGCACTAATTTATCCAGCAAGACGAAGAAACGTACGAGAATTTTGAACATTTCGTGCGCGATTTTTTTCATTTATTTATTTTTAAAAATAAATAAAAATAAAAAACTTTTCAAGTTTACATTGGAGACACAAACGCGTGACATTGTTTTCAATTTTCACGCGTTGAAACCAAAAATTACTTTTTCTTTTGAATTATATACCTCAAAACGTACAACCGCTGCTATACAAATAGTCCAAAAATTAAAAGATATTTTTTTGAAAAATTTGTCTCGTAAAATACAGTCCTAAATTACATATTCGGTGAAAACGTGAAATTTCTATAATCATTAGTTTCAAAACGACGAGAAAATAACGATAATCGATTTTGACGAAATTGATTTTTTACCGTTTTTATCTAATTTTTCGGTAGTTTCTTTTATTTTGACGTTTCATAAAATTATGGATAAAATCGAGAAATGTCCTGATAGAGTTTTTGATTTTACAGTACTTATTCGTAATTATCAACATATTTTGAATATCAGCTAAAAAAAAATAATAATAATAACGTGAAGTTTATTTTCTTATTAACGGGACCATGTTGCGATTGTCAAAATGAAGTGAATTTTTCTATTAAAATTCTATTAATAATTCAAAATTACAGTGGAATTCAGACAAATTTAATTAAATAAAACGTTTGATAAACTTATATTATTCTGTATAGTAGTACGTTTTATAGTGTACCTGCTAACATTATTATATCCTACACGACATTGCTTTCGAAGCCATAAAGAAAATATTTTATTAAAAATGAATCGATGTTTTGTAGTATACTTTTTTTTTTATATATATCTAAAAAAATATTCGGCTATTGCGTTTTTATTATTATTATTATTATTATTATTATTATTATTATTATTATTATTAATATTTACGATCATTTATTTATTTACAATTGTTGCGCGAATAAATTACTGCGGAATTGCCGTGCTTCTCTCCGTGTGTGAAAAAATATATTTTTTTATTTTCATTTTTTATGTTACAGTTTTATCGATGTTGGAACCAGAATTCGCAGAGCCTATTCCAAACGTTACGATACCCGTGGGAAGGGACGTCTCTCTGCCTTGTGTCGTCAGCAATTTAGGAAATTACAAAGTATTTGAATCATATTTACAATTGATTTATGCCATTTGTACTTTTGTTCATTCGACATGATGATAACAGCTGCAGTGTATTAACTGCTCTGGGTTTAAGTTCGGTTTTTAACAAGCAAAAAGTACCACCGCTTTTTCTTCTTCTTTTATTGTTGGCTCAAGTGTCACGAGAAACGCACTGACATAAAAAGAATAAAAATAAAAAATGAGAATCAAATAAAATAGTAAAAAAAAAAAAACAATTTTCGTTGCGTGAAACGTGATCCGCAAGGACTTTACTTCTCTTTAATTCACGTCTGGATGCGAATGTCACCGAAAGTTTACGTGCAAATCCAATAAACCGAAAATAAGACAGTTCAACAGCTCATTCGAAAGACGAAAAACACATTGTCGATGGTTACTTTAAGTATTTAAAATATTTAAACAACTATTTCTGTTTAGTTAGTGTTTACTATATATATATATATATATACAATGATATAGTTAGAATATTATAAGTGTTGTTATATTTACATAGCGTTATGCGTAATAACGTAATATAATATTTTACTTCGGAGTTATTTTAAATAATGTTTAATATACGAGTATACATATACATATAAATAAAATACCCATTAATATTCTACCGGTTAAGTATATATTTTGAAATTACAATTCGTTCAGTTCGACATAACCGATACGTGTTTATTGATCGAGTTGACATAGAGAAAATAACACTTTGCGTTTAAATGTCAAATATTATTAAATTTCAGTAAAACATTATACGTGTATAAAAAAATGCGTAATTACAATTCGAATGCCTATTATGACGATTAGACTAAAATAATATTCTGCGCACCATATTATTACTGAGTGATACGTAGTTCCCTGCATTATACGTTCTTAAATATTATTTGTTTTTCTCCTTAAAAATTCAAATAATTCTAATAAAATTATTTTCGACGCGTCGATCAAATGACGAAATACCACTACTACTCATATGTAGTGATAGAAATCTAAATCCTATGTAAATTCTACAATATATCTTTGTTATATTATTGTTAAATTATTGGATATCACACTATATATAAACGACATAGACCGTTACAGCAGAGATTTTACTGTTACGAATTATTATTACTGGATAGAGTTAATTTAATTAGTTCTAAATTAATTTCATAACATAGCAGAGGTATATTATATATATATATATATATATATATATATATATATATATATATATACTACATTTATTATATAAACTAAAAGTACGAATAAGTTTTGATATTGATGAGAATATATATATATATATATTTGATTATTATTTATGATAAGTTATTTCGAGGGTTTCTCAAGTGGCTTAAATAAATTGCGTCTCGTAAAAGTTTTCTAATTGTATTCTTGTGACTTTTAATTATATTCACTTGGCTACGGTGGTGTGTGAAATTGTATATATTTTTCGGCAAATATATAAATAACCGAATCGATTTAGATGAATAAGGTACACGCGCGTGGTGTTGTGCTATAATTTGTATGTTGAATCGTTAACGAATTATTATTTTATTAACGTTATATATGCGTACAAGCACTGCACTATATAATACTGATTTATTGGTGTTCCGTTCGTCTAAATAGTATAAATTGCTTGCACGATTCCAAAAGTTCTTCAGGTGAAAATATTTATAAATTTTCAAATACGTCCTCCTCGTTTCCGATTTCCAATTCGTTCATTCATTCTCAATTATCGTACGAATTCGGATAATTTTATTCGTTCGCATTGTTATGTATAAAACATATACTTTTTATTCGTATAAGTACGAGAAAATATAATTAAGTTTTCTAATAAAAATATATTTATAAAGAGTAAATATCACAAACGCAACTATAGTTCTACATTTTAAGAGGACGCTAAAAGTGGACCCACTACAACGTCATTAAATGAAAAAAACTCACCACACCCCCAACACATAAAAACACACATTTTCAAAACTGAATTAATAACGTATTTTCGTAACAAAACTTCAACGTTATTGTTTATTTGTTTATTATTATTATTATTATTATTATTATTATTATTATTATTATTATTATTATTATTATTATTAATACAATATTGCATTTGGAGAGCAAATAATTTTCCTATCATATTACAATACGAGTATAATATTTTACATAATTTACGTCAAATATAACAAATACAAACGATGACACGCGTTTGAAGTTGGTTAACAAGAATATAAGAATTTAGAGTACATCTTTTTTTATATATATTATTTATTATATTAAAAATGTTTATGTTATTTTGTAACATCCCGCTCAATATTTAAAATGAACACGTCGCAATAAACCGTTCCGGTGACATACTATTGTTCTCGACCAAATTTCGACTCGTCGCATACGTCAGAAGCTGCGGCGTTCACGTGTTACAGAACTTATTGTAATTGTAAATGGTAATAATAACTTGTATGTAGGTTATTGGGGAAAATCTTCTTTTTTTTTCATATCGTCAAAATCGATGTTTTAAAATTTTTTTATTTAAATTCTCCTTAGTCGCGCGCCTATGATAGATATAGAAATTAAAATAAAAAAAAAAAAAAATCGCTTTTACACATAAAATAGACAAGTAATTTCGATATTTTACATCAAAACGTTTAAATCAAATCCCAATATACGCCGATATAATCGCTTTGTAAGAACAATTCATTTTTTTTCGACATATTATATTTTTATAGATCGTACAGAATAGTATTACACGAATACGTAATATTATGTTTTTTTTTTTTTTTTTGTAAGTGAAGAGATCAAATAGACATATAAATGAATTTTACTGTTCGATATCGACAATAAAAGCCTCGTCAAACGCGACCGTAATGTATATATATATATAGATACGAGTATAGATCAAACATTTCAATGTGATGTTCGCCGTATAGCATAATAACAATTATTATGTTGAATAACATGTAATGGCTTTTACGTATTATCGCGTCCGTGTGTATAATATAAATAATTCGAAAATCGCCATACGAATAATTTATTATCGGCATCGTCGATTTTAAGGTCAGTTAAATCAGAACAAAATAAATAATATATAAAAAAAAAAAAAATGACAACAGTCAAAACGCGTAGGCTTTACATTGCGCACGAAGCACATTACAAAGTGTGATTGCAAAAGTCGATATGACTTTATACAATATACGGTGATATTACGCCGAAATGATTTTCCACGTATCGCGCAGTACAATAATTATTAATTTGATATACGCACAAAACCTTTTTATTCCTTACCGCACGGCGCATAAACGTAAATTTAAATATTATTATATTCATATAATTGTCGTAAATATTATTTTAGGCAAACCAAAACGAATTTATATAATGCCTAAACGACATATAATTAGGTCGTCTTAACGTTTCCGTCTATATTATATATATATATGCATAATAATAATTTTTTTTTCTCATTCTTCTTTCTTTTTTTTTTTTTTAATTCGTCCGTATCCGTTTTTGATTTCGTCCGGGATCGGACAAAATAATATAATATTTTGTTATTAAAACAGAATTTTCCGTTTGATTTCATTACCCGGTATCCATTACAAAATTCCAATCGCGTTACACTGCGCCGCGGCGTCGTTTTACATTTTTATAATCTGCAAGCTGCAAAACGGAATAAGCGCTCCGAAACGGTTACGCCACATCGTGTTAAAAAAACACATCAGTCTTTTCGTAAACTGTGCAACCGTATACGGTGTAGCGAAACTCGAAAGACATTTTAAACTTAGAATTGGTATAAATTATTATTTTCTACGTACGCATTTTACAAATGAGTTTTCCGTAACGACACGTTTTGCGGACATTTTGGCTTACACGATATACATATATATACATATATATAAACCGTCTTCTTTAGAATAATAATAATAATAATAATAATAATAATAATAATAATAACGATAATAATAATAATAATAACGTCAGCACGTGTTAGGACATCGATTTTCTCGAGTTTTGCACGCGCGACACTAATATAGAAAAACTATAAATGTACTTGAAATGCAAAAAAAAAAACAAAAATAAAACGTGTTTATATACGTGTTTCTGTCCGAAATCTCGTAAATAACACGTGCTAATCGTTTACAATAACGTTACATAATAAAATATCCATTTAAAAACAAAGGTCTTGCGTCAAAAAATCAATACGCCGAATGTAATATTTTAGGTTCTCAAATCGATCGTCTTGCCATTATTTATTTTCGTCTTGGAAATTAATGTTATCCGCAAAAAAAAATATTATTATTATTATTATTATTTTATTTAAACGTACTGATAAATTGATAAAATGAAACATAATCATAACCGTATACGTATATGTTCAAAAAAAAAGAAAAAAACCTAGTGGAGATATATCTCCCTACTCTGCCCCGTCAATACGTCGTTGTCTCAATTGTTCTGGTCTTTGTTGAGAAAAGAATACAACAATAGTCTTTCTATTAATTTATTTTTCTATTATTATTTTAATTTATCGGGCGAAAAATTAGAATTCAAAGCATTCTATGCATAACGTTTAAATTCTATACAGGCTGTGTATTGTATAGTATTTATTGTACTTTGAAAGGCGATTAATGTATTGTCTTTTTAATTTTAGACATGCAACCGTATACGTTTCCAATAGTCAGATAATTATACAAATAAATGTTTATAAATATAGAAATTAATTCGACATTGATCTTAACGAACAATCCGTATCGAATCGAGAATGTAATTTTTTTTTGTTTTATTTCCACCGTCTCGTTGTTGTCTTTATAAGATACCACTTATTTCTCAAACAATGAACACGTCATAAGAAAAACAATATTATTTTTAACTTTTGTTCTCGGCGAAACACAAAACGGATTGGTTTTACAAAATATTTTTCCTTCTCCATATATAAATTATTATCATTTTTGTTCGCATTTTATACATTTCCAATTTAAACAACATTTTTTAGTAAACCGAACTTTGATTACATTTCATAAACCGATGAGTACATTTCGAACGCTTTTTTTTTTAACAGTTATAAGAATTCTCGAAAAATGTAAATCGATTTTACATTTGTTATTTTTTTTTTTCGTAAGAAATACAAATTTAATACTCTTTCGAATTGCGAAATGTAAAATTTAATTCAAAACGTCTCCTGTTGTCAATTTCAATTCAATGTTCAGTTCACAACACAACAATATACGATATCATCGCGCTACGCATAATTATAATTCAAATAGTATTATTAAACCTATCAGAACGGGTTTGGTGTGTCTATACATATTCTCTATATCATAATATTCGGAAGTCAATTATTATTAAATAGTTGTCAAATTATTCACGTAGAGTTGTATATTGTTTATTCAATAGGAATAGTAAAAACATATTGTTATTATTATTGGTTTTGGTATTTCGATTATAAAATCGTGGAAATTCGTGTGATAACGGGCGTACGCTTGCGTATTAAATTTGTGTTCACAAGGAGATTTAACACGCGCGTAATCGTGTCGCATTATTTTAAATATTATATTAGGTTCGCGTAACGTGAAAATGAATTTAAAAAAATAAATATAAAGTTCGTTAACGATGATTTTCATCGGATTTCGTCTCATTATCGTTATTATAACTGTATAAACGCAGGTTCTTCTAATCATTCTTAATGTAATAATGTCTACCGTATAGGTATGATTATATATACACGTGTATACATGTACGTAGACCGCGTGGTATACGTTTAATAAAATAAGTTTTACACAAAAAACTTTGTTTCACATATGTTAAGTATACAAATCTACTTTGCATGATTAAAATCTGCGAGTCGGTTTTTGAGTTTATACTATTATATTAATATAGAATAATGTTTACTATAATTCGTAGATCATATATATATATATATATATATATATATATATATATATATACACGTGTCTTGATATGCGCAGTAAAGAATTATTCAAACGATTTGTTAGCTGTACAATATTTCTTTTCTTTTCTACCCGGCTTTATATAATATATATATTATGTATTATTGATATCGACTGCGTTATTAAAATCTCAGTATATATTTCACACAGTTCGTTCGACTTTCAAATTACGAAATGCGTATACTGAATTTAATTCAACGGGGCTTCTTGATCAAAACGTTTTTAATTACACTCCAAGCGTGTAGAAAGTGAATCGGTTCCGAACATTTTAATGAATACTTTTGATTCTTTAGTTTGTAACATAATATATATACATAAAAGGCGCAATTATGAAATATTAAATAATATACGAATTTAATTAATTAATATTTATTGTTAATGACATCACCTTTGACAACCATATAAACGATTGTACGTACTGAAGTACACATATATTATATACATATAATATTTATAGCAATAAATGTACGTATGGCGTAACATCGTGACTGCCTTCCCAATTTTTTTAAACGCTCGAATATTTATAGCGTTTTTTATTACACATAAATCGAACATTGTTTTTTGAAAAAAAAAATGAACAATAATAATAATAATAATAATCCGAACACGGTGGTAGAATATTGGAAATGTATTTAAAAATATAATTTAACACGAATAACAAACGTATTTTTACACGAAGTGTGGCGTTTTCAAGAGTCATATAATATTATATTATCCGGGGACACTTTTCGGCGACTTCGCAGAATATCTGGAAGTATCGTTTGACGATTTTCCGCGTACAGTTAAATTCATAAAATATGTTATCGATTATTATTATTATTATTTTACGCCTGGTGTATAGCGGTATTCATTTTGACGTTCGAATGAATTCATTAGGTATTCATTAGATTTAACAAAATATCTGTTAATCTTATGAAAAAAAAAACAACAAAAAAAATAATATTTTCATGCGAATTGTATTACATCGAACTGTGATTAATTTACGTGTAATATTAAAACAATTCGAATCAACGTCGTTAACCAATCGACTATAATAATAATAATAATAATAATAATAATATATCAAAAATGCCCGTCATATTTCATTTTGAAAATATCGTTTAATACATTATTATAATGTTATATGGGATTATTAATTTCAGGCTACGTATCTAAATATTATAATCGTTGAATTTATTATAAAAAAAACGACTTCGTCGTACAATACTAGACAGATAAGAATGGCACAATTCTCTGGAGAAAACCAATAATTATTGCCGTAACTTTTTTCTTCACTTTCGTCTCTATTAACAATATTAGATTTAGATGAGAATTATTTTACACAGTATTGTTCAAACGTAAATAAAAACACTGTATTGTCATTTTTTCGCGGAAATAGTTATAGATTTCAACGAGAGAAAAAATACTGTTTTCAGACGGCCGTTGAACACAAATACCAAGTTAGACGCCTGATAAACTATTTTGAGTCTTGTGGAATATTTTAACAAAATAATGTACGATTATACGGTTGTATTGTCCAATCGAAAGAAATTTAACACTTTAAAACAATAGTTGGCAAATATTATGTGCACGTACCATAATATGTATGGTCCTACAGTACATTGCGAATATGACTACTATACTGTACGCATGTTACGAGTGTTACGAACATTATGTCGTGACTTAAGCCGAAACTTTGTTTAAATCTTTTGGAATACAAACACATATAGAACTAAAATCGCATTAGCTTTGACAAAACACGAGAAAGCCATTAGTCGTGTGCACCACACACGCGTTTTGAGTAAATACACATTAATGTGTGCGTACATGCTATTCCTCTCTTCCCCCCCGATTTCCATCCGTCTCTCTTCATCACTTCGTTAAGTCTGATAATTGCAATATACCTAAGAGCCTCGGGAAGTTATCGTGTTTAAAGAACAAAACACGTGTACATACGTGATACACTGAGAGGCCCGCGATATTTAACACAATTTTCGAATCGCTGCCGTTTCTGTTTAAAGCAATGTTCTACAAAATCTTCTTTCATGCCGTTGTTTCGTACTGGAATTTTGGTGTAGCTGGAAACGTTTATCAATGTGACGTTTTCCACAAGTTAACGCGTTTTGTCTTATTCCATTTTTTGTTCTCGCTATTTTCCAGCTGCCAATTAATTATTTTCCATAGAATTTCTGCTAAACTTCAGTCCATCGTGGTGAGTAGTCGACCGAGTCTTTCGGGTTACGTTACCGTTTTTCTAGTCCGATTTGTTCCAGAATTCCAGTGCTGCGTGTATGAAAAATGTCTTCGAAACATCCAAACACGAAGTGCGTTTCGTCCCTTGTCAGCATTGTTCTCTCAAGGTAAATACACTAATTTCAGACGGATCTGTGTCTATTATAATGGATATACGTCGCGTGAAAGCGTTTACTCGAGAGGCCCTCTTATGGACCCTGCAAATGTCTTGAACGTCGTATGGTGCTTTGATCATCCCCTATGAAAATCTTTCGAGCACTGGATGTTATTGGTTCAACACAAATTTCCAAGTCTGAAAAAAAAACCGAATTTAAATGCCGGACGTGAAATGGCATTTGCGCGAAACACGAACACTTGTTTAATAATCGACGACGACGCGTAATTTTATATTATTTTTCTACTGAAATCGATCGATCGTATTGCGTTTAAATCGTAATCAATTGAATTTTCTTGATAATCGCCCGTCGTCAAATATGAAATGATTTATAATAATTAATGCGATACACAATGATTGTACACCGTCGTACCGGTTAGTTATAATCCGCTGAAATAATACGTATAAATACAGCTGACGGAACACGAAAGAGTAATGAACAGGTTACATAATGGTTTCTTTGATTTTTTTTTTCTTTTTACTTTAAGACGCGGAAAATATTTAAAATATAACGCTGTAACCGGTATACGATTTATTCGCATTTCCGTGGAAAATAATTATAATTAATATAACGAACGTGTATTATACCTTCGAATTTCTATATTTTAAACGAATATTTTTTCCCCTCATTCGTCGTTATACGCACGTTTTAAAATAATCTCTTTCTCCATTCCGTTTATTAAAATGATAATTATTTATTATTAACTCCTTTTGAGTCCTTTTTTAATATACCTATCTTCTTTTTTCTTCGATTTTGGCCGACTATGGACCACGTGAAATAATTTATGATTGTATATTTCTCTATTTTTAATATACCTATATAATTATTATAATTTTTTTTTTCACCTGACTGCAATACGAACGATTATATTATGTAGACTGTTAAATTTATTATTAATCTCCCCCCCCCCCGGTTAATGACGCGCTATTTCTAATAATAATAATAATAATTATTGACTCGATTGAAAACGGCGCGAAACTCTCGTTCGACGATATCGCCAATGTTTTGTTTTACGATTTCGCTAAACACATAATATTATAGTTTCTCTCCTGTTTTTCCCGACATAGTCCTGCAGAACAATATACGCGGGCATCGTAACCGTACCACGTCTCGTGTTTTACCGAATGTTTTACATTCCCTGTAAGTATATAACATATACATATATATATAAATAGCGTTTAAACACACCTTCTATTTATAAACTCCCAATGGATAAAAAAAAAAATTACACGTTTTTCACTAAATAAATATCGAAAATTCATAAAAAAAAAAAAAAAAAAACCATCGACTTTACTCTGTTAATCGTGCAAATAATATATATATATATATACTATATTCAATTCAAATGTATGATTTTAAAATTGTACGTAAATCGGTTCGCGTTTGCGCACGTGTACACGTTTACATTTACTTCCACGTGTAATTAAGTACACGTGTAATGCACGTGTTTTAAGATATTTCAGTAGTTTTTTTTTTAGTGTAATTAATAACAATTAATAATAATAATAATAATAATAATAATAATAATAATAATAATAATAAATCTTCGTGGAATATAATAAATTTATTATATTTTATTGCCACGGTGTTTTCAGAAACGTGTTTTGCACGAATCGAATTATCGAATTCTACATTGCCCCTCCCCCCCTGCCGTACGTTTGCGTATAATAATAATAATAATAATATAATGTGTGCGCGTGTATTTCCGGAGGGATGATGATGATGATATATATTATATTATAAGGGACGGACGGGCGATGGCGATTGCGGAGGATCGGTGTCGGGATAGAAGTGTTGTGCACACACAACGCGCGGGTGTTTAGGTGTTGCTCGCACGCAAGGTGTTCAAACGGGTTAATGAGTATTTATGGATTATTATCGTCGTCCGAATTAACCGCATATCGCAGTTTATGTTTTGCACCGCACAAATGCGACGAGAACGCCCCTAATGTCCGATAATAATAATAATCCGCGTAACGCGACGGGTTACACAGCAATAGCTGCAGGAGTGTATTATTATTATTATTATTATTATTATTATTATTATTATAATTATTATTATTATTAATTATTATTATTATTATTATTATTATTATTATTATTATTATTATAATTATCGTTATGCGGAAACGATGTCGCCGCGCCGGTAAACGACCGGTCCCGTCACAGCAGCACGCGTGACGCATCCAAAAGCGCGGATGTGATGTCGTTCACGATCAGTGGCGTATTTACGGGGAGGGGGGGATATGGGGGATAGATCCCCCCCTTGAGCGTTATTAGTCGTAATTACATTTATTACTTTTAATTACTATTAATTACTTTTCAGGTCAATAAAATATATCCCCCCCTCCCACTTGACAAAATCCTAAATACGCCACTGTTCACGATCGCGTGCTGTTCGCATCGTTAATTTTGTATTTACTTCGAAACGATTCTAATTCGAAACTCTCCCCTTCTCCCCCCCCCCGTCCCACGGACGAATTTAAATTTAAAAATCGTCAAAAATCCGGTGTTTTTCACGGGTTTTTCGAAATTTACAGCCGTTCTCCGTTAAAACATTATACCGGATTAACGACGCGTCGTACACGTTAACAACGGAACGCGACCTAATATGACGGTTGATAGAGAGACCTATTAAAAATAGTTAATCAAAAGTGAGAGCTTCGTTGGCAAGACGATATAGAGATGAGAGTTTTTAAATACGGGCGAGGGAAACGTATTAATGAAATCGTCTAATTATTAATGCAAGTGTTGGTGCAAGTCCCGGTATGATCAGGAGATGAAAAAATGTATTTGTGTGAAATGTGTGTCGGACAGAGAATGAAATAAAAGTTTGGAAAGAAACGGTATGAATTCGCCGCCGCGTGTCTACAAGGGTTGCTTAAATTTAGACGTTAACCGATGGATCTATCATAATCAGGCAGGACGATGGATTCTCGATCGAGGGATGGAGGGGAGGAGATGCGCTTATTATTCTCCAAATACGGAGAACCCCTGGTTTTACATTATCCCGCCGCCGCCGCCGCTGTGCAAATCTATTCGGCACCGACTGTAGACACAATGTGTTCGTAATAATATTATATCATATAGAAATAAGACAGTTTTGTGTTACGGATTTAGTTGTTACTAATCCCGTAACAAAACTGAAAAGTACGAAATTAAATTTCATGTATTTACTCATCGACTTCGAATGGAAGTCTACATAATTCTGAATTCCCTTCCGCCGTTACGTGTAATATGTACTTGTTTTATACAATATTCCAATATTACGTCTATATAACACATTATAGGTGTATTATAATGTTAAAAAATAGGCGCACGGTGACACGACGGTCTTCATTGACGACAATTATAATATTTTGAACTTGCGAAAACCGATGTTACAATAGATTTTTCAACCGATCGCCATTAGTCCTGAAACACTGAAATCCCACGCGAGAAGCTTAAAATCCAATTAAGTTTTGTTATACCGCAAGGGGCCCACACAAATCGCATTTGTTTGTTTGTAATTATGATAATTTGCAGAGTATATTTTATAATACCGCGTATACGCAAACGCCTAAAATATTACGCATACTTATACCATACCGCCGAATAACCGTACGATATATATATATATGTGTTGTTGAAACGGACAAAAATTTAATTAAAAAATAATAATAATCGAATGTTTTATTAAAATATTTATCGGAAATAAAACGATAGGATTTTTAGCATTGCGGAATATTTGAAAAAAACAACATTTCGAAATAAGTGGACACTTGCAACAAAAAAACATGCGAGATTACGTATAATCCCGTGTTTTAATGTTCGATCTTCATTTTTTTTTTTATATATTTATACGAATCTTTTACATAATTTATTGAATCAGTAGAATAAATATCAAATTTTACGAAACGATAATAATAATTATTATATTGAGGACACAATAATATCTCATTTAAAAACGGCACATTTTGCTCAAACAACACTATCATTATTATACGTGAATGTAACGTTCTCGTGAAACTTTCGTATCAGTCGTTTTGCACAACTGACTCTATTTAATCGTATATCCAATTAAAATTTGCCGTACAAATAAATAGATATTGTGTTTCGTTCATCCCAAAAGAAACATTAAAACATCGAGTTCACTTGTTGCGAAATTTACGTATTATTCGTCGCGATACGCAACGTCGCACGACAATGCTTTTATGGACGTTTCTGTAATAGTACGCATCAGACAAACAACAAACAGCCTATTCCGTCACGATTCTTAGCCTCCAGTATCACGTTTATGTGCCTTATATTATTGAAAATAATAATAATAATTATATTACATTGATACGTTTTGTTTTAACATATATTCTGTCAGCTATATACGTACATACCAGTAATCATGATTCGGCGAGTTTATTAAACATTATTATCATCACTAATGGCGCATATTAAGTGAAACAGGCGATCTGGAAGTTCTGGCGGTTTACTTCAATTGGAAATTTGAAATTAAATTCATCGTCGATAAATTAACAGAAGGAGAGGAGAAGAAATCATTTCGCAACAATTTTCCTCTCGTATATATCAGCGGCGTTTCCCAACCTATTCCGACTCCGCTGCACAATAATTCTAACCCGTAGGTATTTAGCCGCGACGCACTTCACGTTGACTAATATTTTTAGTTTTTTTTTTTTGTTTTTATCAATAATAGGCTTTTATCGTATTTTAAATACTAATAATGCAAATTGTGCGTCAGTAAATTACTATAGCGAATAACTTAAAATTTATATTTATTTTAATTCGATACGCCAAATAAATAGCATCGTTGTGAAATAACGCGACGTCATATTGAGTATAATTATTATGATATGTGTTTCATGATGGCATTCCGATTTTCGTCAACTTTGTTCGATAACATCTTCCGAACTGAGTTTCGGTGTTTGAATACCGTGGAAAAAAAAAAGAAAAAAACTATTCGTATACCGTGTTCGAACGGTATATGACGCGTTCGGTTCGTTTAACAGCGACATTATCCAGGTGCACAAATTCTATGCGTTTTAAAATACACGGTTGTTTCTAAACGACACTCGAATATTGATTTCGACCCGTACCGCGAGATTTGTTATTACAATAATCAGACATAATTTTTTTTTTTTTTTTTCAAAAAAAGAGAAAGAAAAAAAACACTCCGAACCGTACGGATAAACGGATGTTTAAAATGTTCAAAACTGCGGGTAATATCGGTGTAGGTGTCGTACGAATGTAAATATATTTTTTTTTATTATTCGTAATGATCAATGAGTAGAGTGATATTGTACATGTCCGAGAACGCGTACAGTTGAAAATCATTTAAGTCGTTATGAATTCAGAGACGGATTTACACAATTGTCGCCCCTAGGCAAATTTTTTTTTTTTTTTGGCCGCCCCATTAAACTTATCAACGAGAAAACATATTTTTAAATACTTATTTAACATGACTACTAAAAAAATAAATCATAAAATAATAATAATAATAATAATAATAATAATAATAATAATAAAATAATAATAATAATAATAATAATAATAATAATAATAATAATAATAATAATAATAATGCATAATAATAATAATAATAATAATAACGGACGCGAATAATCGTAACGGTAATAATAATAATAATAATAATAATAATAATAATAATAATAATAATAATAATAATAATAATAATAATAATAATAATATGTAATAATAATAATAATAATAATAATAATAATAATAATAATAATAATAATAATAATAATAATAATAATAATAATTTTTGTTAATTTAATAATAATAATAATAATAATAATAATAATAATAATAATAATAATAATAATAACGTAATAACAATTCGTAATAATTAATAATTTTTAATTAATAATAATAATAATAATAATAATAATAATAATAATAATAATAATAATAATAATAATAATAATAATAATAATAATAATAATAATAATAATAATAATAATAATAATAATAATAATAATAATGATAATAATAATAATAATAATAATAATAATAATAATAATAATAATAATAAATAATAATAATAAATAATAATAATAATAAATAATAATAATAATAATAATAATAATAATAATAATAATAATAATAATAATAATAATAATAATAATAATAATAATAATAATAATAATAATAATAATAATAATAATAATAATAATAATAATAATAATAATAATAATAATAATAATAATAATAATAATAATAATAATAATAATAATAATAATAATAATAATAATAATAATAATAATAATAATAATAATAATAATAATAATAATAATAATAATAATAATAATAATAATAATAATAATAATAATAATAATAATAATAATAATAATAATAATAATAATAATAATAATAATAATAATAATAATAATAATAATAATAATAATAATAATAATAATAATAATAATAATAATAATAATAATAATAATAATAATAATAATAATAATAATAATAATAATAATAATAATAATAATAATAATAATAATAATAATAATAATAATAATAATAATAATAATAATAATAATAATAATAATAATAATAATAATAATAATAATAATAATAATAATAATAATAATAATAATAATAATAATAATAATAATAATAATAATAATAATAATAATAATAATAATAATAATAATAATAATAATAATAATAATAATAATAATGATAATAATAATAATAATGATAATAATGATAATAATGATAATAATAATAATAATAATAATAATAATAATAATAATAATAATAATAATAATGATAATAATAATAATAATAATAATAATAATAATAATAATAATAATAATAATAATAATAATAATAATAATAATAATAATAATAATAATAATAATAATAATAATAATAATAATAATAATAATAATGATATAGTACGAGTTATTATTATTCGCCAAATCCAAATCGTATGTTAAATACACGGAACGATATGATAAAAAATACAAAATTTATTTATCCTCATTGTCGGATAGACCACGATAGAATTTATGTGTATTTTTTTAAACCTTTTTCTACGTATGTTACAACAATAATAATCTTCTTTTTTTTTTTTGTTCGTTAATTTCCTCTATACGAGTATGATTTTATTACTAGAATTCAATATCAAACGATATAGTACAAGTGTAGTATAAAAATGTTTTTTTTTTCAGCGAACGAAGTGATTACAATATATGTGTACTGGAAAAAATGATATTGAGCGATTGAAATATTGTACGTTCGTAGGAATAAATAATACGACGAGAGATCAGTATAAAAAAATTAATATACAAATATTATAATAATTTCGCGTATTATCATAACATTTCGCGATATAATTCGTAAAACATCATTTAGTAATTTATAAACAACTCGGCACGACTATTATTTAAATGCACATTTGGTTTTTCTACCTGTTAATCAATTATTCGCGTTATATTTAATTAAAAATCATTGTGTTATCGTACTCGCGTATGTGATCGATTACTTCAAATAATTTTCGTGACACGACGCGCGGCGGCGCGTATTCGCAAATATCGTCACGTCATATTCATCACACGAAGGAAATCAATTACTTAACTTACAATTTTTTTTCCCCAAACTCTGTATTCTCATTATTATGATTGGAAACATGGAAAAAGCGTAATTTGTCTCTTTAATATTTTGTAAATTTACTAATTCGTTGTGTTTAATAAACAATTATACTTATATATCGTTATTTATAGATTTACAACAACAAAAATATTCGTGATTTTACCATTTTCTTTTATTTTTTGTACAGTGCGTGTTTTTTCCCCTCTAATTTACACGAAATCGAACGTCAGTACATACTTTGCGTTTTCATAAGTGCTAATAAACAGCGGGTCAATAGTTATTTCTAAAACACGAATAACGTCAATATAACGAATATTGTTTTCCACTTGAACGACTATAGTTATTATAAATACTAGTGTCAATTTCTATAATCGTATTTGATTAACAATAAATATTTCTCTTTCCGACATTTATTTCGATAATCGATTTTATTCTTTTTAAACATTTAATGTACATTAATATTACATATTCTCGTTTATTTACATTCGTAATATACTATACACTTGTTTATATTTATTAAAAATCCGTTTTGTCTCACGTTGGACAACGATCTAATATTGTTTTGATTATTGGGTACAGAAAGAGATTTAATAATAAAAAAAAAATGTTTTTGTTTTGTTCGCTTATTCGTTTAAACCAAGTTACACACAATTATAAAATTATATACACACACGAGCGAACCGATTATTACATAAATAATAATGTACGAATTTTCGTTTCGGTTATAAACGGTGTAGAATTGTTAGATGCAGTTGTGTTATTATTAATCCGTACGTGAAATACGCGTGAGGAGCGAATTCCTGACAACGATGGCTTTCAAAATCTTAAGTGCCCTCAATTATTAATCCCCGGATAATGATTTTCTAAATGTAACAGTTTCCTCCACACTTGTTCTGATCTACTTCGATAGAAACCTGCAGTATGTTATATCAATAAGCACGCGTTGAATATATTACTCATTCGAATATTAAACGAAACTGACGTACACAATAGTTAGTATAAATTGCTAAAAATGTGTATTTGAAAAATTCCGCCGTTACGTTTTTAACACTACTTTATGGAAATTTCACATAATTAATCATCGCGGTGTAATATAATTTCAGCGTATACTGCCAACATCGACGCTCTTTTACATTATTCCAGCTACAAATCATCGAAATATCCAATTTTATATACGTTAATGTTCGTCGAAAGTAATAACTAATATTAATTATAATATATTTTACAGATAAAAGTACATAACTCTCCGATGTGAATAATATTATATATATATATATTATGTATAACAGTAAAACAGCGTATATATAATGTATATTGGTATACTATCCGCGGTATTGCGCGAACGAATAAAAATATATAATATTTAATGATTTCTGTTATTCCTAAAGTTCGTAGATAATAATAATATAACATTGCCGATATGCGTTATAAGTAATACGATATGCAACGGATTTTATTGAAACTTTGAGTATTTTGATAACTTGTGTATACCCCGCAGCGGTACGTATTCGCGTAACAAATTGTTAACGGTTTCACGAAAAAAAAAATGAAGTTAATTTATAATAATATATCAATACACACGATGGTAGTCGAGATGACATGATTTCTCGGCGTGTTTTTTGCACAATTCGTGTTATTCCATGCGCATAATTCGTATTAAAATTAACAGATTTTTTTTTTTAACTCCCGAAAACCAACGATATAGGAGACACACTACGACCGGGAAGTTTATGAAATAGTAAAAAATGTATACGACGTTCACGATTTTCTATATTGTTTCATTGTGTTTTAAAGTGTTATTATTACGTTTAAATGCACGCATAACGAGTTAATAAGTAAACGTGTTAAATTGAAAAGTAAAAATTAATTTAAATTTCATTTAATATACACGTGAGTATTAATTTATTCTTGGCTTAACATTGACATAATTTTAAATTCACTTATTTTTGCTCCCAGTATCATCGACTCAAGGAATATTATTTTTTATATGAATCATTTTGTTTAATTTCGAATTTTCATTGTTGTAAAATTGTAATCGTGAACACAATTCATTGCCTAAGCGCATTCAAGCAAACCAACGTAATTCATACCTATAAAATGATTCCTGTAATAATATCTGGAAAATATATTTTCAAAAGAAATTTTAATTAATAACCGACATATACAATTACAGATTTTATGTAAATCGTTTAATAACCTATTTGTGATCAATATTTTTACATAAAAAAAAAAATCAAATGGACGTTTAAAACCAATTCACTGAGTTTATAGTATTTTGTTAACTATGTTGATATAATTGAGTTTTCAATTAACATTAAATTGAGATGAAACAATTTGATTATCTTAATTTTAGCGAGCTTAAACAAATCTTTAACTTGTTTAGAAATAAAATCTTACACATTGTAGCGTAAGTCATGAGAAAATATTAATCAATTTATGCGATTACAACGCATTTTTTCAAAACAAAAATGTATAAAACCGTTAATTTCCCGACAATAATTTTTATAAATAATTTTTAATGATTATCGACGTTATGTAATTATAGAATTTTTTTTCTTGTTACCAGTGATAATTTAGTATTAAATTCGCATAAAACTTTTATGATTATATATGTTTTAGGAGTAAATAAAATCATTATGTCCTATTAATCCATCGCGACGAAAACGATTTGATTTATTTACCGTGATATTATTATACGAATACGCGCTCTTGTTTCGTCCAATCGATATTTTCAAATTTGCTATTCTGCGAATCATAGACATCAAACAACGGTTAGGTTCAGTATTGTTTGCGCATTAATAATAATACCATTTATTTAGTCAGAGGTCGTATTTTAATTCCGTAATCGAATCTACATTAAATCCTTTTGATTTTGATGTATGCATTTTGTTTTTGTATTATATACTCTATTCTTTTTAATCATCTACTCTACACCCCTTTGTCCTGTATAATAATTAACAAAGTTTACTGAACTCTGGCCGACATCGTTATCTGAAAGACGCATTTACTTTGCCAATAAAACGTCTTTATCGTACAGTTTCATCGTTTTATCTTCGACCGTGCACTATTTAGCCGTTCATACTTTTTGAATATCCTTCAATTTTTTTTTTTTTTGAACCAAAACGCTTGAATTTTAATTCTATTGTTATAATTTATTGTTTTCATCGAAAATAGGTGCCAAAAATTATAGTATTACATAAATATATTGCAACGGATCATTCTAGTCGACCACAAAACCGGCCTTTAACATGGGCTAGCGTCAACATTATACCATATTCAAGTCAATATCACACTTACTACGTCTGTTCGGCGATCACGCGATTACCGCGTCGACCACCTACACCGTTAGAAGAATATGCAATTACAGACAATTTGTGCTTCGGTCTTTACTTTCCAACTACGTTCCACCGCTCTACCGACTGCGAGTCAACAATAAACTATCGAAAAATCCAATCAACAATTCTTAAATCAATCATAAGAAATGAACCATTCATTAGCAATCAGACAGTCGGTGACTTGACAAAAAATACCATGCAAATTAAAGGGACATCAAAAACATAACAGAGAAATTCAAACCCGCTCCCCACGAACACCTATCGGACATCATAAATCGATCGGCTCCAAAAGAACTCAACAAATTAAGTATACCTACCACGACTTATCGTCTGACAACCGAGTCCGATTAAGATTCCATATAGTAAAATTGTGTTATTACTTATTACTAGGGCTCGGATTTATATGTATTAAAAAAATCAAAATATGTAAATATATATGTAATAAAAAATCGCTTTATATGTGATAAAAAAATGAAAATATGGAATATAAAAAAATTAAAAATTGCTTTATAAATGACAAATAATGAAAATATGGAATAAAAAAAATTACAAAAAATCATTCCTGAAAAAATAAAAAATTGCTTTTTTTTGACAAACACGGTCAACTCAAAATTACACGTCTGAATAAACACTCGACTCGTACGTTAATGTAGGTATACTGACTCGCTGTCACTCAGTCAGTACTTCAAACGCAAACACGTATTAATAAATCGTTATCAATTGTTTATCGCAGTCATAAAATTCGAACCTATATCGACTGTAGATTAAGTTCAATAATTGGTATTATTTTGTTTACGTACTTTTGGAAACATGGGAAATTGTCTGTATTGAAAAATACAATCATGTATAATAAATCGTATATGAACAAATATGTAGGAAAAAATGGAATTATTGTGAAATATGTAAAAATATGTACTTATGGAGAAATATGTAAAAATATGTAAATTTAGATATAGTTCATTTCATTAAAAATCGCTTGAAACGAATTTATCACTTACCTAAATTCATTTATCACGTCACAGTAAAAATATGTAATTACATATAAATCCGAGCCCTAATAATTACTAAATTATTATAATAAATACACGGTTAAATTTTATATTTAGTATAATGCAGATTATTGATAGAATAATAAATTTAGTTACATATTAATGTATTTATCAATTGATGTTTGGAGTCTACGTATTATTATTTATATTATGATAAATCTACAATTATATTATTAACATTAATAATTACTGTATAACGATAGATTAATATACTCATCATTTAACATCAATATGTATAAATGTATAAGTTTCTTTTAATCACTATATGTTACATATTTGTATATGTTTTTTATAATTTATCGTGTTTTAAACAATTTCACTACAAATCATTACAGAACTAAATATAAAACAATAAACTATATGAAAATTATTCAATTAATTATCTAAATAATATAAATATAGTTGTGCAATATTAAAAAGTGTAACAAATAGCAGAATTTATAAATATATGAGACAGATTTGTATATAAATCATTAAATTTTTGAACATTTCATTAGATATTAAGATAAAAGTGTAATATAATGCAATATACTATGTGTGAGCTATAAATTACATATTTAAATATTAAATTATAGAATCCTATTCACCTAAAATATGGAAAGACTACAGTGCATGAAGGGAACAAACCTCATTAAAAAATATAATTACTAAATAATTATAATCAATACATGGTTAAATTTTATATTTAGTATAATGCATATTATTGATAGAGTAATAAATTTAGTTACATATTAATGTATTTATCAATTGATGTTTGATGTCTACGTATTATTAAGTTTATAATAATAAATCTACAATTATGTTATAAACATTAATAATTACTGTATAACGATAGATTAATATACTCATCATTTAACATCAATATGTATAAATGTATAAGTTTCTTTTAATCACTATATGTTACAAATTTGTATATGTTTTTTATAATTTATCGTGTTTTAAACAATTTCACTACAAATCATTACAGAACTAAATATAAAACAATAAACTATATGAAAATTATTCAATTAATTATCTAAATAATATAAATATAGTTGTGCAATATTAAAAAGTGTAACAAATATAAGAATTTATAAATATATGAGTAAGATTTGTTTATAAAACATTAAATTTTTGAAAATTCCATTAAATATTACGATAAAAGTGTAATATAATGCAATATACTATGTGTGAGCTATAAATTACATATTTAAATATTAATTTATACAATCCTATTCACATTAAATATGGAAAGACTACAGTGCATGATGGGAACAAACCTCATTAAAAAATATAATTACTAAATAATTATAATCAATACATGGTTAAATTTTATATTTAGTATAATGCATATTATTGATAGAGTAATAAATTTAGTTACATATTAATGTATTTATCAATTGATGTTTGATGTCTACGTATTATTAAGTATATTATGATAAATCTACAATTATATTATAAACATTAATAATTACTGTATAACGATAGATTAATATACTCATCATTTAACATCAATATGTATAAATGTATAAGTTTCTTTTAATCACTATATGTTACATATTTGTATATGTTTTTTATAATTTATTGTGTTTTAAACAATTTCACTACAAATCATTACAGAACTAAATATAAAACAATAAACTATATGAAAATTATTCAATTAATTATCTAAATAAAATAAATATAGTTGTGCAATATTAAAAAGTGTAACAAATATAAGAATTTATAAATATATGAGACAGATTTGTATATAAATCATTAAATTTTTGAACATTTCATTAAATATTAAGATATAAGTGTAACATAATGCAATATATTATGTGTGAGCTATAAATTACATATTTAAATATTAATTTATACAATCCTATTCACATTAAATATGGAAAGACTACAGTGCATGATGGGAACAAACCTCATTAAAAAATATAATTACTAGGGCTCGGATTTATATGTATTAAAAAAATCAAAATATGTAAATATATATGTAATAAAAAATCGCTTTATATGTGATAAAAAAATGAAAATATGGAATATAAAAAAATTAAAAATTGCTTTATAAATGACAAATAATGAAAATATGGAATAAAAAAAATTACAAAAAATCATTCCTGAAAAAATAAAAAATTGCTTTTTTTTGACAAACACGGTCAACTCAAAATTACACGTCTGAATAAACACTCGACTCGTACGTTAATGTAGGTATACTGACTCGCTGTCAGTCAGTACTTCAAACGCAAACACGTATTAATAAATCGTTATCAATTGTTTATCGCAGTCATAAAATTCGAACCTATATCGACTGTAGATTAAGTTCAATAATTGGTATTATTTTGTTTACGTACTTTTGGAAACATGGGAAATTGTCTGTATTGAAAAATACAATCATGTATAATAAATCGTATATGAACAAATATGTAGGAAAAAATGGAATTATTGTGAAATATGTAAAAATATGTACTTATGGAGAAATATGTAAAAATATGTAAATTTAGATATAGTTCATTTCATTAAAAATCGCTTGAAACGAATTTATCACTTACCTAAATTCATTTATCACGTCACAGTAAAAATATGTAATTACATATAAATCCGAGCCCTACTTATTACTTACAGTAAACGCCGGTATTTGATCTGATCGTGTAATTATATAAATGAGTGGGGGGAAAAAAATACGTTTTCCTAAAATACGCGTATTATAATATAGTAAATAATTTCAATCATTTTATTATTGATTTTTCCGGTTAACCTAATGTTTGAAAAAAAAATATTTATAGTACACATTATCATTTACTCGCATGCGTCTGATATTGGTTTTTCAGCCGGTTTTTTTTTTTTATTTCTATAGGTTTATATTTAATTTGATTACTTAAACTTCAATGAACGAATATTATAATACGAGCTATAATCATTTATGCTGTGAAATCAATAAAATATATTAATTTTTTTTTTTTTTACATATTATTACGATTAACATTGAATTATCGAATCTCATTAAGCCACCGCGGGCGACCTTATCATCCAATTATTATAGTTGATTAACATCGGATTAAATCCGTGTATTTAATTACACGCGTTTCCTAATTCGATACGATTTCGCGATCATATTCGTCTAACGATATAATTTATATACACGCGCATAATATTTATCTACAAGAACATAATTTAGTTTCTTCGTTTCCGATCGGCAAGTGGTTTACAAATTCGACGAATGCATTTCATATATAAACATATGATATTCGTGCATTAATGTTATAAGATAACTATCGACCTGCGCGCGTGCAACAGAAAATTTCGTGCTCGGTACTCTGTTTATGACGTATTAACCAACCGGAATACATTTCTTTTTTTTTTTCTGTACGTACTGAAATACGTCATAACGAGAACCAAAATATTTTCGAAAAAAATTCTGTATTCTTAACAAGGGAGTTAATTGAAATATCGTCGACGTACGCGTGTATCAAAATGTATTTATTAATTTTTTTTTGTACCTACACAAAACAACTATTTATGACATTCTATCAATAGGTATTATAAATTACGTTCAATTTCGTTTTCTATTGTTCGCTTCGAAAAAAAAAATATATATATATATTTATGTATAGAGCCGGAATTTGACGGAAATTCGTCAATAGTATAGAATAATAATAATCTAAATAACGTATTCCAGTCGATATAAATGTATTTTGTGACGATACCGTTACATTATAAATATACACGTAATAATCATTTGCAATGAAAGTTATATTCATAGAGAATTTCTGAATTCCGATTGGGTAGTTTATAATTTAGATGACGGCGTTTCAATAATAATAATAATAATAATCATAATTATCGCGTTCAAGGAACGAAAAAAAAAACAATATTTTTAAACGATCCGAGGGAGTCGGAATTATTAATTTCCTCCTTCGGACGGAATGTTTAACTTTTAATTACTTTTCATCGATCCGATAATAAAACGAAATTTTATCTAGATCATCGTAGCAACGTAGCTGCTGGCGAAGTACGACGATGATGACGGAGAATCGTCATCAACAGGAGCTGGCGACGACGGTGGTCGGTCGTATCCTAGAAACGTTGAAATTAATTCGATAATAATCGGCCGGCGAGCGGCGGCGTCGTCGTTCGCGTTTTCAAGATGGAAATCGCATTCGAACAAGTGGTTTTTTCGTGCCGACCGCGAACGCCGTTTTAGAATCAACAGTTGGCACGCAGTTCGTCCTCCCACAACGGTTAAAACTAACAGATTCTACCGCTTCCTTTCCTCAACATAAATAATAATAATAACAATAATAATAATAATAATAATATACACTTGTGCGAATTCATAATGCATTGACCAGAACGTCAATGTTATTACACGTAAAAATCGTGGAACATTTTCCAGGGACGACCCCGATAAGTAAGAAGTAACACAATGTGTTACATACATTCAACGTAGAAATACACGGCGTTTCAAAAGTCTTCGTCCGACTTAAAACAAAAATCGTGTTCATTTTAAAAATGAAGATATAACGGCGGAATGAAGTAAAAAATATTCGTAAAATAATTAAGTTTGGTTTAATAACAACTTACAAATGTTCAATATGACCCCCGCAGGCCGCCCGACACACAAGGTATTCAAATTCCTCTCAAACGTTACTGATCATATCTTGTGTCGCGGCATTCACAGCGTCTGTAATCCTGCAGGTTTTGAGATATCCCTGCAAGTCTGTAGGCAATGGCGGCGATACAGAAACTCTATCTTTTATATGACACCATAAAAATAAATCACACACTGTGAGGGGTCTGGGAAACGTGGTGGCCAGGGATATGAATGGCCAAATCATTGTTTCCTTTACGCCCAATCCACCGTTGTTGGATTAACCGTTCAGATACCGGCGAACTTCTAACTTCCAGTGCTCCGTGGACGACGTGTAGACTCCTGTGGACTCCGAGTGAAACTTTGTTGAAAACGCTCGATGTTTTCGTCAGAGGTACAAATAACCACTTCCGTGGAGCGTTGCCAACGTCGAATGCTTTGAGCAGTTGGGGTTTCAGTTTCATAAGTCCTTCGAAAACCACGTTGAACAGTTGTATTACCGACTCGCACTGACTGGAGGACGCAAAACGCTTTCTGTGGCAGAGTATTATTAAAAAAAAAAAAGAAATTCGATTTATTATTATTAATAATAATAATAAAATATTAATAAGAAGTGGAATATTAAGAAGGGTACGCGAATTTTTCGTTAAAATCTTGATGACTGCGCATTGACGTTCACGTCGATGTTGGTTTATTCGAAACGTAACGAGTTTGACGGATGAAATTCGTTTCAAAATTTAGATTTTTATTTGTGACCGCGACCGAAAATCCAATGAAGAATTGAATGGAAAACAGCGTCTTTATAAGCCTTAGCAGACCGTATTGGTTATCTCGAACGGATAACCAAAACTACATTAAATATCTACGGTTGAAACTCATTTCCAATAAATTCTCTTTAAATATATAGAAGATATAATAATTCGGTTTCAGCTAATATTTGTCATGTGAACATTTTTCACGATTCAAAATTTAGGAACTTTTGCCACATAAATTTAAAAAAAAAAACATCGACATTTCAACCTTAATAGATTGTCCGACGGTACTTTTTACCTTTTTTCTTTTTCAAAAAATCCGTATATTAATATTGTACCGAATAAAAGCGCGTTTATTTTACCGGTATATTTTGATGACCGAAGAGTCTCGTTATAATACTGTTGCCGTTGATTGATTTTTCTGCTTGAGACGGAAATTCATTAATAATAATTTTGACTACCTACTTCAGCAGTATACGTCGTGGTTTAACAGTCATGTCGATCGGTCAAATATAATTATAACTCGTCGATCGAAATCCTCTGGGGTGAGTTTTACACTCGAATTCTTGTTGCACGAGTCGTATTTAGAAGGCGATAACAATTTTCTCATCCATTTCCATTATAAATGATATCGATCGTCGAATTTTATCATCAATACAAAATATATACATCATTTTTCTAAACGAAAGAAGTTAATTTCAAATGAAACGAAAATTGATTTTTTTTTTTTTTTAATATTCTGCAGTGTTGTTACGTCGTTAATATTATTTTACATTTCTCAAGATTAAAACTTTAATAGTATTGAATATACGGCATAATAAACGACACGTATTTTTCTAATACGACGGTCTATGAAAAAAAAAAAAAGAAAAAAATCCGTCGCCAAGTCATTTATTCTTGTATTTTACCGCGGGCTAAAGGAAAGTGAAATTCGTTTTTTTCCTATTTTTTACTGGAGCTCCGTGTCCGCGTTTATAATGTCGAGTAATTTTTGCTTCTTTGACCGTTTTGTAAGTAACCGCGTGTTTGTCGTGGCTACTTTTGCCCCGTGTCCCCCGCACTCTTAGACGTGTGGAAAGGGCCGGTTGAACTCGTACGAGAGTCGACTGTCGCGGCGGGGCTCTATTAATTTACGACGGCGAAACGGACGCGGCGTCGGCGGCGGGCGTCCTAAGGGGCGTGGCTAATTGGTTCGCGGAGTCGTCGGCGGCGATGGCGGAAAACTCCGTGTAATTAACTGTGGCGACGATCATTAATTCACATTACCGGAACGACTGCGCGTGTATAAATACTTTACGAACGTTGCCCCGCCGAGTGCCGTTTTTACTTCCGCCACTTTAAAAGACGGCGGTTGAGACGATGTAATTATCATTATTATTATTATTATTATTATTACTACGCGCTCCGATGATAATAATAATAATTTTTATTGTTATTAATATTAAATTATAATACGTAATTAAGAGCGTGCGTACACTGTGTGCGCCCCGGCCGCGCATTACCAAAACGTGCGGCGCGTTTTCTTTTTTTTGTTTTAACGTGAACACACATCTTTAAATTTGTTTTCCACATTGCAATGCTGAAAACTCCGATCAATGACAACAAAATCGGAGGATGCGGTTCGGTGTTGCAGCTACACATCAATCATCCACATCCGGAATTTAATTACACCAATGGGGGATAGGTGTGAGAATAAAAGAATTCGTTACGCTCAAGGTGTGACGACGACTGTGTGAGACGTGTCGGTTTCGCCGCGTCACATAATTTCCGTTTTGGCAAACATTTTGACTCGGAGCAGTTACGGGCGTTCGTTTGAATTTCAATCGTCAAGATCTATCGATTGCGCGCCCATAAATCATTAGTGTTTAAGTAAAAAAAAACGAATAAAGCGTTTAAGTGAGAAACACTGGAGACGTTGCTCTGTCGCTTATGACGTGCACACGTAACGCGCTCAAAGAAAACGTCGAACGCAACGATGTACCGCGTCGCTATAAAACCCACACAGTAACGACGAAAAACCCTTAGAAATCGTTATCTATAAGTAATTCACGCAAACGTCGTCCCGCCGTCGTTCTCGTTACCTTTTTTCACACACAGATAGACTGAGGTGGGAGGGGGGGAAGGGCTCATACTCGGCGTAGAAAAAAAACAAATAATTCGCGTATAAAACATATTTTATACACTACGAAAGAGTAGTCATTTTTCGTTTGACGAACCAACAGAGGAATTGAATACTGGCTGACTGGTGACGACAATTGAAAGTTTTAAGGTCCACCATCGAAATGACTCCGGGGGTTTTTTTTTTTTTTAGTTATTTTTGACGAAACGGATTTATTGTTTTACGATTAAAAAAAAAAAAAAAAGACGATTTTGTGCTGCTGCGTCCCGTATTCTCGTCCGACCCGTGCCGAGACCCCGTGTACGTTTCGATAACACGCGTCCCGGCCGTCGACGACACCGCAGCAGCCGTAATATTAATAATAATAATATTCTCTCTCCGTGTACCGCGCGTCGTCACGTTCACCGGCTGACGCGCGGAAATGCATTCGACTAACCAACGTGTTGGTTAATGAACACGCGCGATAATAACGACGTGGGCCCCGAGCTCGCGCGAAATCCGTTCCCGATGCCCGGGCGTCCGGGTGGAAATAAAACTCCGGCGGGCGGTTTGTGAGTACTCGCGGGACACACCGCCGCGGTCGGTGAGTGATATTTCGTGGAAGACCGTTTTCGTGGAAGACCGCCGCCGTGTACAACGTCTCTCGTCCGCAGCAAGCGGCGGATCGTGAGGAATTATTTTTCCTCTGTTTTTTTTTTTTGCCGTTTACGCCGCGACGTAATAAATGGAAACATAATGCCCACCGCTCTGCTATAATTGTTTTTTATACGTTGAGAATTTTCTTCTTTTCTTTTTTTTTCTTTTACTTATATTTAAAGTTTAGTCTTGGATTATTGTTAGAGTTTAGAAACTATTCGACGATGGTATATTGCTCAGCGCCAATCAGCCTTCTCGCCCTCCCTTAGAAAAAAAAAATTTTAACACGTCCCTGCCGGCCGGGGAATAAGGGAGCGCACATTTTTAAATTATATATTTTAAACGCGACCCGCGGAACCGAATTCAGGGTCGGCTCTCGATTACGTGCGACCCAGAACACCACAATTTTCGCGAGTGACTTGGAAAAGTCACTCACTCATAATTATTTTTTTCCTTTCCTTAATTCGACAAAATTGTTATTTTAATAAAATACGTAAAATCGACATTATCGAATGCCCGATTTTCATCCGTTACAACATAACGCGTAATAATGTAATAAAACATACGCATAATATGATTAAAAACTAACGATAAAATCAAACTATAGGAGACCGGCTGACGACGTGAACGGAAAAATTGAAAATATTTTCTTCTCCAAATAATTCGTCTTCATCTTGTACCACTGTGTAGTGCAACATGCAAATTCGGTATAAATTAAAATAAATGTGTATACGATCTACGATTAACCGAAACAGACACTTAACCTTATAGCGATTGAGAAAAAAAAACAACAATTATCATGAAAATCATCGGTATAGAGTTTTTCGTAATGGATAAAAGAAAAATTTTAACTGCCTTTATAATATACGTTATATATATATATATATATAATAAATTATTATTGAAAACGTCTACATAAATTACGGTAATTTTGTTTTTCTTTATACATAAGTAATCTCATAATTTTTTTTTTTCATGTACTACGATTGATATTAAGATAATGACAATAGTAATAACAAATTCGTAGAGAATATTTTATTGTGTAATTAAATATTTTTCTCTCGATGTTTCACACAGTTTTTTATACATAAATATTTATGTACAATTTAATCGTGCATTTTATAAAACTCAAATGTTCGAAATAATTGTATAAAATTCGATTCGTTTGTACGCGGTGAATAAATACGATAGAATAGTCATTGCGTTGTTTCCAATGCATATAGATACAAATAATTAGATATTTAATTCGGAATAGGAAATTCTCAATGGTCGAATTCAATAACTTTTATTTTACAAAAACATCGATTGGAAAAAAAAGTGTTATTACGAATACGGATCTGAGGTATACGTAGTGTTAGGTTATATTATAAACATCGATCACAATTACGGCAAATCATTCGTTTTTCTAATATTCGATAATATAATGTTATACGGCAAAACGTCGTATAACAACGTTACTATTATAAAAACTAATTCGGATTTTTATGAAAAACCATTAAATCCAACAATATCGTTATTGTTCATATTTTTATATCGTATATACATCATAGTACCCATACTATTGTAACGTAATGACGAGATATAATATGTTGTCGGATAAAATGTTTCGGCCCGAAGTTAAAAACGTAAAGTGAAAAATACGCAATACGTTAGTGAGATTTACCGTTTCACCGGCGGATTTCAATTTATTGTTTCGTTTACGTTTTTACGCGAACTCGAATGAATCATATTATTACGTATATTATGGCCGAGTGACCATTTCAGGGAAAAAGAACTTTATATATTAAATCGCGTTGTTGGTACATCACCGCCATTACCGGTCAACTTTTCCGTGACTTTTCCGAATCAGTTTAACAATTGGGATCTAATGCGTTAACTTTGATAATAATAAATGACGGTTAACGTGGGAATCTTCGAGTAGTCGGTTTCAAAATTAATTTCGTTAAAAAGTGACCGACTTTTCTGTAATAATGACCTATAAGATGGTCAATACAGGACAAGACATTTCTCTACAAAAATAAATAATATCGTTCTGTTAGACGGTTCGACGTGTATCAATTATACAGATTATTGTAATAGCGGTTGCATTGGATACAAATTAAAAATAAAATCGGCATAAAATGTTACGCATATATATTTTTTTTCACAATTATACGTATTTGTATATTATGATGTATAAACAAATAAGTGTATATTATCAAATCGTCATAGTCTGCATTTTATCATTATAAATGTATAATTTATGATTTTTCAATCTTCGGCGAGAACGTTTCACTAATTTATATTATCTCAAAAGTATATTCTTATCGTGCTATTTTCGTTACCGAATGAAATTAATAACATTGAACTATACGTATTTATTACAGATCGTTCGGTTAATGAATAACGAACAAAAAGTAATAAAAATAATATTCCAATTATTCTTTTGACATTACGAAATGATTTAAAATATATACTTCTAATATTACGTTTGATTATTTGTAGATATATCACGTACACGTGAACACGTCTGTAAACCGATTGATTTTGGAAATGTACTTTTTTTTATATAAAATTTCAAAATTTCTTATACAAATACCCCTGTTTTGAAAAATAATATGTCCACTGTCATATAATGTTAAAAGTATTACGTGTGCTATGAATAAGTAAATACGCATTAACTATAATATTTCATTCATAGTCTTTCGCGCCGGATCTTATGTACCATTAAGACTCATTGTATATACTAATCATTGCTTAATAATAATAATAATAATCATTAAGTATTTTTTAATCGTACTAACACGACGCGTTGGATGGACATCAACGGTACGTCTTACAGAGCGATAAACAAATTACGCGTAACAGTTTAATTTGATAAAATACAATAAATTCGATATTTATAATATGTATTTCATATGAAATGTTTCTGTTCTACTTTATTTATTATTCAATATTAATGTATTAAAATAATATAATTAAATTTAATATAATTTATTATTATTATTATTATTATTATTATTATTATTATTATTATTATTATTATTATTATTATTATTATTATTATTACAATAAATATAATAGTCGTTTTTACGTAATTTCGATGATACGAATTCTTTACACGAAGAATATATTAGACATAATTTATTTTAAATCATTAAAACTCAAACAAGTCATATTTGCAGCAAACAACACTTTTACGTATTTTTTAAAAATGTAATTTGTTTTTTTTCCCCACTTTTTAAAAGAAACAATATTTCTTATAAGAGATAAAACTAAACCGAATCGTTACACTATTAAACGCGGTAATTTAGTGAGTCATAATTTATCATCGTTGAATAAGTTTATGAATGACCAAGTTGAACGATTCCAACAGATGGTGTTTACGCCGTAACTGTGTTTTATAATACGAGTATAGTATAATATAACGACGTAATACATGTTAACGATATAATGTCACCAAGTTTGTTATTTGAACAGAATAATAATTGTTTTTCAAATAATCTCTATAACCCAAACTGTACACTGCGACGATGTGTATAACTGCTGCAGTAGTTTATCGCAATGAAATCAATCGATTAAAAAAAAAAAAAAAATTTCACACGCATATTATATACTATTCGTATATTTATACAAATATAATATTAGTATTCTAAAATATTCAATTCAATTCGCATGACATTAAACGCGTAATGTTACGTATTACATATATTTATATATACAGATATATATTACGGTAATATAATATTTCCTTTGATTTATTTGACTTTTGTGCAAAATATGCGACGGTTTTTTTTTTTTTATATATATATAAATATCATCGTTGTAATATCATAACCGCCACCGTGCCATTTTACCTCGCTTTATGGGTCATTGAATCGTTTTCTTTGTCATGAAAACACTTTCAATAGAAGCACTTCATATTCACGACAATTTTCTTCTTTTTTATCAATTTCCACAACACGAAAATCCTTAAGTTACAGATCTCCCATTCTTACACAACGCTTTATCATGCGCTCGTCATATTACTTCACGATGATTTATTATGTCCCATTAGGGGTTTTTAACATGTAAAATATATTTCTTACGAACGATACGTTCCTAAGTTTTAATAATAATAATAATAATAAATAATTAGTCATTACAATTGATATATATATCGTGTTATGAATATAATACGTTTAACGTAATGTTATTGGGCTTTTAGTTACCGTCGTTATTATTTGCGCATGGTTAAAACACGAAAACTATGAAATTCCTCGAACTCAAAGAAACAAAAGTGAAATCCGCAGAGAATGTTATTAATTATTTTTTATTCCAATAAAGTGTTCGAAATAATTTTCAACGTTGAGTAAAACAGGAGATTTCGAAATTCACAAACACCGAAAACCATCATCCATACGGCGTATGTGATGATGATAAAAATAATAATAATAAAAAAACAAAATCAATATTTATATTCAACGGCTGGAAGGGCTCTGTTTGTTTTATTAAGTGTCTAGAGACCTTTATGCAGTTTTTCACTGGCAATTTATTACGAAAAAAGATTTATTCCAAGTCGAAACAACAATTGTGTTTATAAATTATTATGGAACACGTGATTTTTCTAGTAACAGTTATTTAAAAAAAAAAAAGAAGAAAAACACCCCGAAATGAAATATTGAATCCTTTGTTCAAATAAAAATGTCAACGTATAGAAATACGTTCAGTAGCACCGGGTTTTCAGACATCTATTTTAATGCGTTTTTTTCTTAATTTTATTTTTTGTTTTTTTTTTTTACAGTTCAATACAATTTATATTAAAATAATAAGTTTTAAGTTGGTTTTGAACAAAACGGTAACAAAACGAAACGTAAGTATGCCTCGGACTATTGAAATACGTTTAAGTCTTTACAAGTTTTATATATATAAACGAAATAACCCGATTCCAAAAGAATAATCTAAAGATTTGAAATTGGAAACTATATCGAGTCAGATCAGATATATTACCGATTACAATAAATATATCGTACATGAAATATGTTAATTGTCATACATTTTATTATTTCGGAAACATAAAACATACGGTAGAACTACAGGCGTACCTTCGGTGCCGTAATAGAATGAAAATTAAATCTTGAAATTAAATCCCTTTCGTAAGGGCCGTGAGTTGTTATATCGAAACAAAAATTGACGAAACACTTTTTTTTTAAATAATTATTATTAATATCCGGTTAACAGCGACAACCATTAATTGACACGTAAGACGAGAGAGAGAGAAAGAGTGAGAGAGTGAAGGAATGATTTTTTTAAGCTCCGTTTCAATGGCCTCGCCCCAAGTCGGAATTTCGAAATGTTTCCAATGCCGATCGTTTGTGCTGTTCGTGCTTGTTGGTCTGACGTTTGTGCTAGTCCCCGCCGAGAGATATTTCAGACGAACAACAATGGGGTTGTTCTTAAATTAGGAAATTGTAGATTTTTCTACGTCAATCATTTGAACCGTTTATTTCGCGCTAACAGTTTATGTTCTACGAATGTAAAAAGAACCTACTAACAATATGGTTTTGTTAAATAATACGCTATGTAAGTATAAGATATTCGTTCAAAACCAGAATTTGTCTCGAAACAATTAATTGCGAACACGTTTATTTTTTTTCGTCGATGGACCACATACATAGTTGTATTTTAGAAAATCCGCGTAATCGTTACAATTGTAACGCGGATGGGCGTTTCGCAGTAGTATTTCGATTCGTTTGTTTTCGTTAATTTCGTTATTGTCTCCGGTAATAGTCTATTGATTGGATCGTATACGATAGTAACAGTACGCGGTGTGTACACACACACACACACACACGCACGCCGCAACGGTATTTATAGAAGAACACGTCGCGTGTTGGATTGTAAAATGGAAAACAAATGAAATCGTTTTTTACACGCTGTCTCGGCTATGGTTTGTGTTCCGAAATTGTTTTGAACGCGCGCGTGTGTGTGTTTGAAACGTAAACGTATGTAGAAACGTTAATATAATGTAAAATTAATAGGTTTAGCGAAAAGTCGTTTACGCGCGAACGAACGCCCTTAAAGACTCGTAGATTTTTATTAATTTAAATTTCTCTTTCTCCCTGCCTGCCGGGGTCGATCCCCGCCGTCACGTAGGTACTGTGATATCGAACACGGGTCTGCGATCGATATATAAACGCTCGCGGTGTCCAAAAACGATAGGCTACGCGGAAAATAATGCGAAGTAATTGTTGCAACGCGGAACGGATCGGTGAAAACGCGCGCAGGTCTAGGAAATGTGCTGGCTTTTCACCGTGCGCGCGGCGGTTTCGATTTCGCGATCGGGACGACGACGTATCGAACGACAAATTAGAGAAACCGAAGTAGGACCGGCGGCGATGGATGGGAGTTTAGGGCGAATCGGTTGAGTAGTTAGACTGTGTATATATAGGAACAAAACGTATGGAGAGGAGTGTATTACGAGGTGTGTATCGGAGTGAAAAATCTCGGCGCGCAGAATCCAACGGGGTAGGCGGGAGCTTTTGTCCGTTAAATTAATTTAAGAAACATCGGCGTGTGGATTATATAACTGCGGAGCGTTCGAAAACGTCCTCTCGACTTGTTCGCCGTCGTCCTCCTCGCCCGGTTCACGATCGAATCGGACGAGAGCGTATACATAATAATACGATAGCTGATAACCATACGCGTTTGAAAGCGAAGAAGAAAACCTTATCTGCTCGGCACCACTCGTCGTCGCGCGCATTTATTTCTCCCCGTCTGGCCGACGCGTTTAAATTATTTTTCCATTTTAACGTCTCCCGGAGTTCATTGGTCGTGTTTTATGCGTGCGAGACGAACGGCGGTGTGTTGACCGGACGACGATAACGAACCGGTGTATTGTGCGCAGGTGTTCCGGATAATAATTTTATCCGTACGCAAGACGTCGGCGATTCGATTCGTTCGATTTATCGTTATTATTTTAATCTCCGGCTGCGCGTTGTCATGCGTATATGAATCCGTTTTGCAATGCCGCGCAGTTCGTTTGTCGGGACCGAGCGGAAAATTCTTCTTGGAAATGCCCGTGCAACACAACACGGCCGTGTGTATTAAGACGACGGTATACGTTATACGAGTGCGTAAAACATCGCCGTTAATAATATCGTTATAAAAAATTTTTAAATATTCTCTTATGTATTGTACTGATACGATCGTCGCGATACGATATATTATGTATAGTCTAGAGCAGTGGTGCGCAAACTTTTTTATTGGGGGCCACAAAGTTTAAGAAATTTTAGAGGAGGGCCAGAATTATAGAAAAAATGCATAAAAAAAGGCCATATACTAGTATGGGCCCCTCGGCGGGCCGGATTAAATACTTTCGCGGGCCGTACTTTGCCCATCACTGGTCTAGAGTCTCGTCGTCGTATTGCAATTCGCAACGATCGCGAAACGAATTTAACCCGGGGATACCGTAGAAATTCGATATTGTCATCGACGAGTACGCGTGTTTTATAATTCGCGCAAATAATAACACTTCAATATCGAAATCAAACATTTCACATGAATCGGTTATATTTTTAATTGTATCGACAAAAGTACGAATCCTCTCCGCTCTTCTGCCTTCCGTGTCCCATTCCACAACCAGTATTGCCATGGTCTGGTGTACGACTGATCGTGTACCCGTTCTCGGTTCACGTTAATGTATAAAAAATGTTAAAGAAATCGTTTTTTTTTTTCTAAACTGGTTGTACCGGAACGATCGTGTGAGCGTAATTTTTAACAATATTTAAACATTTTTTTTTTTTTTGTAAATCGGTTGCGGAGACATGTAATGGAAAAAACCATACGCCGCTACTGCACGCGACGTTTAAGCGATTTATTTATCAAGACTTTAGAGCAGACGACAAATGTTACGTGCTCAAAAACGACATTTTAATTTGTGTGCAAAAATTCATACTTGTTTTTTTTTTCATTCAACCGAAACAATAATCGTCGTTTCGAAGCGACAGCAGTTGCATTAATACACGGGACTGACCGCACGATATGTTGACTCCCGATGTAAGACTTCGCTATTTCGTTGATCCCTGCAACAGACCGATAGGTCAATGTAATTACAATGTTCAATATACTACGGGTTTACTCGTATTTTACAATACATACGCTAATATTGGCTGCAGTTTATCGAGAGTGCGTGGAGGGGAATAGACGAGATCGATTCCCGAGTAGATTATTGCGCGGTTTCATCGTGCGTGCGTGTGCGTGTGTGTGTGTACTGACAGTTGGACAGTTATTTTAAAAACTAACAATCAACCGAACAAAACGAAATGAGCTTTCTCTGGGATTCCGAGGGGAAAATATCATTTCGATCGTCGCTACTCTCTATCATTATTTATTGTCTCTCAAGCCTCGACTGTTTCGATACGTTGCCCTCGAATGTCAGAAACTATTATGCATACGTTTCTACACACGCGTTATACACGCAATACATTGTTCGCGTTTGACCGGCTTTAATAATAATAATAAAAAAATAATAACAAACCAACGTTTATTCAATACAGTTTGTTTTTATCCGGAGATACATGTGTATTTCAGTGTAAAACCCTTTTATACACAAACACAATGCGTTAATCGTCTTACACCGGGAATGTGCGTATAATAAAAAAATGTGCATGAATCAAGACACGCGGAGGAATGGTACTGGAAAAGATCGAACAAATAAATGATTGTGTAGCAAATACATGAACGATTATGGTAGGTTGAAGCGTGTAGGGGAAAATCGCGCGCCTGTATGCCCGTCGTCGACGTTTCAAAAAGATAAAATGTCTATTACAAGAATATATTATTTCGTCGCGTAAAACGGTTATTCATATTGCACATTTGTCTTTCTGAATGATTGTATAGGTATGTTTCTACGTTTTCCCAATCGGTATATATAAAATACCACAGTCCCGGGAAAATACAAAATAAAATATGTTTAAGACGTTTTACAAATATTTTGTACATTCTGACGCTGCGCTGTCGATTATCGACAAAAAAAAAACTATTATATTAATTAAAACAAAAAAGCCATAATAATGATCGGAATATTTTATTAAACGCAAATCAATGTTATTGATCTGAGCAAATCGAATGTTATGCACTCGTTTCTAAATCCCTGTTCATATTGCGTATTACGTGTTCTTAAAATGAAATTACTCAAATGCAAAGTTATGATATAATATCTATATAAATCGTAATTTACTATTGGCCACGAAACGATTGTTTTGATTAATAATTTTTCATCTGGTTGTCATCGGTTTATTCGGAGGACGCATTATAACTTTTCTTTTAAATTTACGCGCGCTGTATTTTTCCAGATACAATAATTTATAGTCGATAAAAAATACGCTCTGGGGTAATATTGTTATAAAAACACAAAAAGCACTTAAAACAGATTTCGATTAGATTGGAATATTAAAGAAAATTCAGAGTCACCTTGTATTCATTAAAAAAATTCCACCTAACGGATTCTTACTTTTTTCCTGGATCCGTATTTTTAATAAAAATGAAAAATAAGCGGGAAACGGTTTCTTTCACAGGAGTCTTCGCTTCGTTAATGAAAGTAATTATCCGACATCCTCTTATTCTTTTACTCCACTATTAGTGGCTGCGAACATAATCAATTAAAAGATAGAGGAACATATTTTCATTATTATTATTATTTTTATTATTTTTTTTTTTATAAGAGAATATAGAAAGGGAAAGTGTGCAAATTAAATTACAGCAGGCATACCGCTATATAATAATAATGATAATAATAATAATAACAATAATAAAGAAACAGCAGCAACATTTCGACAGAAAAAACTTATCTCTAAGGTATGGTTAAAATGGTTAAAATTAAATTTTGTTTATTACAAAATGTTTTTTTTTTTTTATATATACTATTCCAAACATCTGGAAAATTAAAATAATAATAATAATAATAATAATAAGCAAACACTTTTGTGTGTGTGTGTGTGTGTGTCCAAAAACGAATTGCGCACGATTTCAACGGTGTACGTAGATCGAGTTAAAAACGTAGTATTTACAAAGTCGTAGTCTTGGATATTTTATATTTCGTAGAGACAATTGAAAAGAATATACGGAAAATCGGGAAAATATATATATATACGCGTACAGACGTCGTCTGTAAAAGTAATGTAATATATCTTTCAATTTATACGCACAAAACGCTGTTGCATTATTTGTACGTTTCGAACGGCTCATGTGGGATTTACAGTAGTCCGCTTTTTAAATCCTTAAACGAAATACGAAATATGTCCGTTGTACAGAATAATAAATAGGTTTTACGGGTTGATAAAGTTAATTATTCAGTTAGTTTTCGGGAACGACCGGCCGATCGATATGCCTACATATTATAAATATATAGTTCGAAAAACGTCATTTCGTTTACGGATTTAGACGATAAACAGTGACGGATCTGAAGCTAATTTTAAACGGTTGGAGCGAATTGGTATTATACACATTTTATATATTTAAATGTTATTTACAACCTCGAAACGGAAGAAATAAAAAAATTTGAATAAGTTTCGATTAAAAAATTTATATATATATATATATAATTAAAGAAAAACAATTTTCATTAGCCTGGTCGACAAATATTACGCAATATATTGTACAGGTATTATTGACATGGGTAATTGTGTTCTATATAGGTAACGAAGCGCGGGTGTTGTGGATGTCGTATACGTATGTATTATAGAATTCTTATAGTAATTCACTTATGAGCCAGTAACTTTTAGACAGAATTTTAGAGTCTTGTTATTACAATAGAAATTTAAAAGTAATGATAAATATCATATAAAACGATCCCCGAGCCGATTCGTCCGCTGTCGAGAAAATCGCTAAACGTTTCAATTCAGATATGGCAATTTATTTGATAGCAAATGCGTAACCGCGCACGACGAGATCGTCCGAGCAACAATTTCCCTATGCGAAAATTTGCAAACGGGAAAAGATTTACTAAGACCAATAGAATAACATGGCGTTTTTGACGGTTCGCAGGTCGCCTGGATTCACATCGATCGGAAGATGATACTGACGGTGCACAAGCACGTGATCGCCCGAATACCGCGTTTCAGCATGTCACACGACGGCCAAAAAACGTGGTTGTTGAACATAAACGGGGTGAGAGCGTCGGACAAGGGCATTTACATGTGTCAAGTGAACACGGACCCGATGATCAGTCAGATCGGTTACTTGCAAGTGGTCGGTACGTGATCGTAACGTTAATTTTCGATAAACGAAAATATTTGATTTTAACGAACGACAATCGTTTGACGTTTTAGTATTTTTTTTTTTAGTTTAGAGTTTAGTTTTTTTTTTTTTTTTCCGGAACACTCGCCAACACGAATTATTAATCCTCTCCCGTTGACATTTTTCGTTTAGTCCGCGCGCGGATAAATGTCCCCCGTCGACACCGCGTCGTTAAGATTTTTATTTCGTTAAATAACATTTGATCTTCTCTCTCTCTCTCTCTCTCGCTCTCCCGTCATTATTCGCGAAAAATCCGCAGAACCCCATTTTTTTTTTTTATTCATTTCATCGTCGTCATCCAGAGCAGGCAATTTATATTTATAATTTATAACGTGGTGCGTTCCCAAAACACTTTTTACGGTTTAGGTTTAACATCTACTCCGGTGATCTGGTGAGCCGGTGTGCACTTATGTACACGTATATAATGCTGCATCACGCGTGCACATATTTTCGGTAATGAGGCTCGTCGAGGCGAGAAGATATGGAATTTAATTAAAAAATGCCCACGGTTAGAACACCGGCTTAAAATTCAAGTATAATTTGTATATTTTATTTTTTTGTCTCGCCCGCTTCGTCCCGCAAAGCCGCTTATATAATATTTCAGAACAACGAAATCCTTTCATTTTTTTTTTTTTTTTTTTTACTTTTTCATTTTACAGCTTTCCATTATATCATTCGGTGGCGTTTGACCGAAAATACTTAAACAAATAAATTACGAATCCCGCCGTAATAAACACACGGACAGCCCTCTGGACGAATCGCGTCGCTCCGCAATATTTTAATCCGTCATTTCTCCAAAACACGGTGATGTGATGGGAGTGAGCAGAGCGACGAAATTTTCCCCTGATATTCGTAACTTGCCGAATACACGTCTGTTGGAACCATCCGGCGCGTTATAATTATTTCACTAACGATTAGCGAATGAAATCGCTACGCTAACCGCATGCGTATTTCTCGACAACAACGATATTATGATTAATATTTTTGTAATCGTGAGTTATGATTATTATTATTTTTATACGACGCCCGTGAGGCATAACTTTTTAACCAATTAAGATATAATTAAAAAATAACGAGCCGAAAAATGTGCGTTTCTTCTTCATTCGGCTCCATGCAAACATTATTGTGCTTGATTTTTTTTTCTTTCTTCTTAAATACGAAAAAGCCCCCGCGACATTCGCGATTTTCTTGCGCGAAAATCTCCGTTAAATCAATAAAAACGCAAATTGTATCGCTTTTACGGGACCGGAAGAAAACTAGATACTTTCAGATCTCTATAGAAATACGAGAAATAAAATGTACGTCGCAGCAATTTTTTTTTTACCAACAAACTGTATTCCTAGAAAACATTAATAATTATTTTTGTAATATTTTTTTTTTTTTTTTTTAAAAAAAAGTGAAGTGGATACGGAAAAGTATTAAAGATATGCTTTATCAGAAATATACAGATGTTACGGATTGTCTACGTTTTCCACGGGACTACGCGTATACGACCATATATTTAATTATTCGTAGAATTAACGTAGAAAACGAAAACAAAAATATGAAAAAGCATATTTTATTAATTTTCTTAGTTCTATAGAAGTAAGCTTAGAAAAATAATGCAGGTTGTCATTTGATAATCGGAACTTTATACATTATTATTGTTTATGATATACGAAACGAGTGTGTAATTTTTAAAACGGCATTTAATTAAATGATTTAATCTGACGAATAATGGAATGCAATTCGTTTAAAACCTTTGCAGATAATCTTTGCAAAAAAAGAACATTTTCCTATACTCAACACTGAATTAGAATTAACACAATTGTAATTTAAAATTAATTCTGAGCATTATAAATTTTTGTTTGTACACGGTAAACATTTAAAACGGTGTTCGCTCACCAACGAACACTAATGTAGAGCAAACGCTAAAAAGCAAATTTACTTTTTCCAAAAATATCTAACGTTTCATACTCCGCATTGTTTTCGTGTACGCACGTTTAAATGTGTAAATATTTTAGCGTATTTTCGATGTACGATGAGAGATACCTTAGTATACATTATTTTTCCCCTCGGATAAAATAAATCGCATCTATATCAGTGCTCTATAATTTTTATGCAGACGTGAAGTGCTGTATACCTATAGTTTTTCCAACACTATTTTATAGTACAAACATTTACGGATGTTACATTAAAGTTGATTTGTTTTGTAGTACGTAAACACAATATAGGCTCAGCGTAAAAAAAAAAATAAAAATAATTTGACCGTTTTGCGTAAGAAAAGAAAAAGAAAATACGTTAATCGAGTTAATTACAAAACAAAAGATAACATAAATATTACAAAACAATTAAAACGTAAGCGAAAAACGAATTAGCCGCGAGTGTCGTAAAAAAAAAAAAAAAAAAAAAAAATGTTGTTTTCATCCATTACGTGGTTAATTATTTTCGTTTTTCATCAATCCGTTTTCGGTTTATCGAGATTTATTGAAACGACATTATAATATGCACCAACTCTTCGGTTGGTAGATATTACTGGATTGATTAATAAAATCCGAGTCTAATACGCATGATAATGCTTTAAATAAACATTTATCGAGTAATTGATACTATTCAATTCAATTCGAGTAATTGATTCATTGAGTAATTATGGAATTAATAGCAAATCCCGTAGTATAAACATCACTGAACAGAATAAAGCCAGTTTTGGATTGAAAATAATTTACTGCCCCGATAACCGGTTCATTCGTTTCGAAAAAGATTTAGAACAGATTCTTGGTAATCGAATGTTAAAAATATTTGATGTTCATCAACGTTTCATTACCCGTAAAATGTTTACGGGACACGCGTAGGTTAAAAAAATAATTTTAAGAAATTCTTATACCGACAAATGATATTTGAAGTCTATTCGAAATTCACACAATCGTTGGAAACGCGTGTTAAAGCGAGTGTCTTCTCTTTTTCTCTTGCACACGCACGAATCAACAATTTCAACATTCCGACCCAGTGATACGATAAAAATTTTGAATACAGATTTGAATTCACCGTGAATCGTACTATAGAATGATATTTTCTCACATTCCTAATTTTTTTTTCATAAATCCTTGAAAATTTTAAAATTAAAAAAAAAAAAAAACGAATACCTTTCGATTTTTGTAAACGATATATATTAAAAAACTATATCACAACTCGTTTTCACTTGAATACACATAAATATCATTCTATAAAATTAAAAAATCCGTGATGTTTTGTTAGGATTGGTAATAACATTTTTTTTTTTTGTTTTACGCCGTGGTTACTTTTTTAACACGTGTCATGCAATACCATCAAAATACAATTACGTACACGAACTATTGTGTTGTCATCGACAGAAAACGTTTGTTGTTAATCAAATTCGGCGGGATTTCGTATTCATTTTTAACATCCTCCTGAAGAATATATATTTGAGCGTAGTAAAACGACAAAATTATTAAATTTGAAAAACTATATAATCCGAATTCGTTTCGACGGACCATTGCAGTTAGTTTAATAAGTTAATAATATAACGATAATATTCATTACGTTGTTAAAGTTATATACGAACAAAATAACGTACGCAATCAAACGCATTTGCTCGAAATGAATCGTAACGTGCGTATAATATTGTGAACGTTACGTAATTTTTTTCAAACGAAACATTTTTCCCCGAGTCTCCGCCGCGTATGCTTTACAGTCATTCGAAATACGCGTAGAATTCTTTTACTTGAAAATCCAATGTACAAAATCGTCGACGTCCGTAAACAGTTCGATATTTTTACTCTGTTTTTTGTTAACAAAACTCCGACAAATAAAGCAAAAAAACTACATTCAATTGTCGCGTAATAATTTATATTAATCTACATTCACATCATACTTCTACTAAAATATTAAAAACACGCACTCGTATTGTGTATAGGTATATATTTGTGTGGCATACTTGTCTACGGAATTTTTTCTCGTCTCTCCAGTATATAATAACAACGACGACAGTAGAATACGAGAAACTCGCGTCATTTCCTTGAACTCTGACGATGCGGTCCGTTAAAAAGTTCTTCCCAAATATAACATCTCAGCGATAGGTAAGAAAAATTAATTAAAATTGTAATTCTCTTTATTTTCTTGTTTCGTCCTTCAATTAAATTCAATACTCGTCGCATTTTATCGTTTCTTGAACACATTTCAAACGTTTAATACAATTATTCACGAGTTCAAATTCGTTTTGGTCATTCAGGAAAAAAATAATAATAATAACAACAACTACTGGCCATTAACGAATTGTTAAACATTTTTATTTATTTATTATTTTTGATTTTATTTCGGGTTATTGTATTATCGATCCAAAAGCCGTATAAAACATTTGTTTTAATGAAGTCGCGTAAAGTTTTCTGCTGAGAATTATAACGCGATGATTTAATTAAACCTAAAGTGACAAACGCCGGTTAATTGAAAATAATTTTATACTAAGTAAAATTATAGTTCATAGTTCACGAATACATATTATAGCATATACTCCGCCGGTTTAAAGCGTATGAAATGTAAAAATAACGGTAAATCATTTAATATGGTTAAAATAACGTTTTAATTCATTTATTCCGATTCGATAATATATTTTAATAAATACCGGACAATGAACACCGCCAATGATCGCGACATCCATCCGAATAGTGGGATATTATTTGACTTGGCGCTCTTGATTGGTCGTTATTAGTGTGTAGAGGTATAAATGTCATTGCGGTCATTTTCCGAAGGGATAACGAAATTAACCGTATGTACACTGCCACAGTGTATCGAATTTACGTTAGAAATCTTACCATCGATTTATTATAGTTTGTTTTATGTGTTTTCTATAATTTACGTTCTATAGGAATCAGTTTTAACTGATCGACACGTAACACAAAAAAAAAAAAAAAACCAAAATACGTAAGATCGCGACGAACAATATTACTGTAATACGAGTTCACCTGGTGTATTTACGCGTACCGAAAGTATTATGAAAACGACAGTTTTGCGCAATCATTAATAATTACGTAATATATAATGTACAATTCGATTTTAAATACGATATTATATGAATTCGCGTTTTTAACGAAAATCATTTTAAATACAATAAAACAGAATGGAATAGAATATTAGAATAATAACCGTTTTGGTTTCTACGATCGACAAACAATCATAACGTTATTCGGTCTGACATCATTTACGACAACTATATTTCAACAAAATGACAACGCTTATAGGTCAAAGTATTTATTTATTTATTTTTTTAATCCAGAATCGTTGTAAGAGTCTATCCCGACGTTTTCTTTTTTGTATTTGATAAAAAATTAATTTTACCCAAAAATGGCGGAAATAATTTTAGAAATTAAATTACGTGTCTTAACGTGTTGACAAAACGTAAAAGTGAACTTATTTTGTGAGATTAACAAAAAAAAAGAATATTCAATTTGAAAGTTATTAACGCGAGAATAAACAAATTGTTGAATTTTTACCGTATATAAATAATGTACGCTATTATTGATAAATAATATAATCATGTTATATTATACAACTGAAAACACGAACATCGATTTTGACTACAGTTTAACATATAATCGTATATATTTATATTTAATATTACACAATCATTTTACTTAAACGTTTTTATTTGTTTAGGACGAATAATATATTGTTTATTTATAGTATTTTGTTCTAAGTATTAAACAAATAATATGAAAACGGGTAAAAATACATACGCGTACCCATAGAAATACTTTCACGATATTTAAATGATTATTTTGCGTATGAAAAAAAAAAAAATGACGTGATTTATACAAAATTCGATTCATTTTTTTTTTTTAATTTCAAATTCTTGAAGTATTTATACGTTGTACAAGACGAATTATTAAATATTTCACTCATTTTATGTTTTACATTATTAAAAAAAAAAAAAAAAAAACAGAATATTAGTAGTTTATAATTATTGTTTTTGACAAAAATACAAAATGAAAATAGCGTCTATTCATCAAATTTGATATTTTGTGTCCGACATTTACTTATATGTACACTTATAATAATAACAAAAAGATATTTTATTAATTATTTATTTAGTTATTGATTTTATTCAATCAAACTGTTGACAGTGCCGCCGAACATAGTCGACGAGGAAAGTTCTGCGTCGACCGTAGTCGTGAGGGAGGGGCTCAACATATCGTTGACGTGCAAAGCCAAAGGTAATCCAGAACCAAGAATCGTATGGAGAAGAGAAAATGGATTCAACATAACAGTCGATAGAAGGAAAAAAGGTAAAATCCACGCGATTAGTGTTTTCCGTGATTGAATAATAATAATAATAATAATAATAATAATAATAATAATAATAATAATAATAACAAGCGTTAAAAGTGTATATAATTTTTTTCCGTATTTTTCCAGATCGATTGGACTATACTAATTTAAAATGTATACACATAAATAAAATAGGGTGTAAAGATGGAATTAACATTTTTTCTTTGGCAAATTATTATCGTATATCAGTGATTACGCGGTGTTATCAAATTCTTTCACATAACACGTTTGTAGACGACATTTTTCCTTCCGACTGAGCGTTGTCTAAAAAAAACGAAAATAACGCAAATAATTAGCTGTAATTCAAATTAAATATTATTATAACATGGAAATAAATTCGCGCATCGAATGGATAGTCTCCGTGAAATGCAATAAAATATTTGCGCACGAGTATAATAACTACGGAGGGATTTTACGGGGAGAGGGCGAAAATAGAGTCAACCCCCAATGCCAATGAAGTGTCCACGTCGAAGAATAACAACTAAGAAGAATTGTTTGAGAGTCTAAGGAAATGGCGGATGTAGAAAGAGGAAAAACGATGTGCGCGCAACAGAGCCGGATTAAAGGGAGGGCATCTGCCCACGGGCGCAAAGTGTTGAACTAATGTTGGTACCGTTTCGAGTGAAAAAACTCGCCAATTCACATGCGCGTTTTCACAAATTTACCCATATCCGAATCACAAGACGTAATGAACTACAGTCACAGTGTCCACGCCAATAATAACAATTATTATTAAACGACTATATAATATAGAATATCATTTCCACCGACGACTGCGAGCGAATTATTCACACGTATAGATTATTATCCGACTTACGCGATTAAATTCGTGTTCGTATCTCGACCGCTTCAAAATGTTGTGTTTTTCGTCGCGCGCTGACCAAAATGTTATGTGGCCGATCGATATCGGGGTCGATTGGTTTTTGTCATTTTACACTACTATTTCGTCAACCGTTCGTACTGACGTATCGATTTTCTTTCTTATAATTCTTTAATTTTACTTGTATTCTTATGTTAGATATAAAATCAAATATTTGAAACATATTAATACGGCAATGGCGAAAAAACTAAGTGATAGTGCGCGTTCAAGGAAATAAGACTTGAAAAAGAAGAGCGCCGAGAGTGAAATTATAAAAGAAAAAAAAAAAAGAAATTGGATAATTTTTTTTTTTTTAATTAAACCTCCTTTTCAGTTTTCGTTGCCCTTGATCAATGCCGATATCACTTCTACTCCCACTTCAGTTTCTAACGTTCCTATTGACACTACTTCTCTTCAAGAACGCGAACAAAATGTCGATTTCAATGAAACAAAATAATACGCGGAATCAAGTTTACAAACGCTAAATGTACTTGAATTTTATAAAAATGTTGTAGATAACTCATATTATATTAATTCTCTTTACCATTGGAGGGCCCGTATTCATGAAAATTTAATGATCGGTCAATTCACATAATATTATCACAAAATGTTTCAACAAATATTAACGATATTGATCCCAGTATTTTATATAATCATTTTAATTAATCAATTCAATTTTAATTTCAATCGTGTTTATATCAAAATTGTCATATTAATTAATGTATTTACATTTATATCGTTTATTAGTTTATATAGTTACAATATTAAAAAGATTGTTAACATATTATTTCGTTATATTTCTAATATCTTTTAACAAAGTGCGTGGTAATTAAAATACTAATTAAATAAGGTATAGATATGAGAGTAGGTTGAACGATTTTTAGCGGGAAGGGGGGACTCTGTGCTAATCCACTGACCTTCCGTTAATTAATGAATTCAATAAATAACCAAATTATAGTAAAACAATTTTATGTTTATGAAAAAAAAAAAAGTTCTGAATTTCAGATAGGTTTGAATAGATTAAGCGCAAAATGTCTTAATCCGGCCCTGGCGTGTAACGTAAATGAAATTATAACAATAAAACAGGAAAAGAAAGAAGTCGCAATGTTCCCACACACACCGCGCGCGCAGCCATGGCGGGCGAACGCGACAGCGTTGTTCACTTCTGAACGCGACAAAAACTCCGTGTGTGATATACACACACACACACACACACACGGTGTGTTTGTCGCGGTGAGAGGCCGTTTACTCTGATCGCAACAAAAACACCGGGTGTGTGAGCAGAGGCGAACGGTGTTGTACTGAGCGGTCCATTAGTAGCTGACCTCTATTTATACGTGTTTTTCTGCGTGGCGGCCACCCCGCCCCCCTTGTTGTTTCGTAGCGCTATCTGGCGATTACTTTCTTTTCCGATTTTATCACGGTCAACTGACGCGCTATGTCGGTATACACGCGTGTGTTTAGATTGTCGCTGACCGAGTTATCATTTGTACGTGCGTACGTTATATTTATTATTTTATTATTATTATTATTATTATTATTATTATTATTATTATTATTATTAATTCGCCTATTCCAATGGAATTTAATACATACTCGTATTTACTATTTATTTAACGTTTACACGTTTACTCGGCCGACCAAGTTTGTTGTCGTGATCGTAATGATGATCTACGACGATCAGCGCGTACGGTATGCACTGATCGTCGATCAAGCACTAATTCCAGCCTTACACACGATGTTCAAAAGACGGGCGGTGAAATTGATTTTAATCATAACACGATTGAATTAAAATATATGGATTCATGATGTATTTCTTTTATCGCAAATTGTTTTGACATGGTTACTTTTATGTTTATTTATTATTTTTATCGTGTTTAATAATATTTTTTTTTTATTTTTGTACGAATGGTAACGTATTTGGAAATACAATCGCACGCGGTAATAGCCGTCTTGTAAATATGTGCCACAAAAACCCATTTCGATGCATAATTGTATACTGAGTAGTTTACCGCGAACGTTAATCCGTTAAACGCGCTGTTTGCCAACAAAAATCGAATACGACTTTGTCGGAAAAATTAATTTTTCATAATAATATATATTTAGGGCGGCATTTACACAATACAACGCGATACTCGAAAAAAAAACATTTCCGTGACTTATTTACTTGGAATTCTTTTGTAAATTTGACGACGCACTATTATTTGAATGTGATAATAACGTTTCATTACGTCCTTTGCATCCCGATTCACGCCGTCTGCGGCTTATACCGTTAGACTGTATTTCCTCGAGGTCTTCTTTCGACATGTACAACAGTGCCAGCATGTACCGTAAGAGCGTTTTGTCCACTCGGGCGTTTTTGAAACCATTATTTCCCGACGAATCGTCCATCACGCGTATGTAGTGCCGCCTGCAATAGTTTTTACAACGAAAATACTGTGCTCCGTTTATTAAAAATGAAAATAGAATAAACAGGAATTTTTGATTACGCTTTGTGATATATGATGTACACGAAAGAAGAAAAACATATAAAACAAAATATCACTATTAGATACCTGTGCGTTATCATACGGTTTTTTCTTTTATATATATATATGTATATAATATATAAACATAAACGTACAAAAGTGAATAAAAAAAATGAAAAAATACAATTAGTTTATTTCAACGCCTAAGAAAATAAGAAAAAAAAACCTCCCATTTATTAACAATAAATACGTGTGGACACATCAGAATAGTTTTATAATTTTGCCTAGAAGAAAAAAAGTGAAAAGCTGCGACAAAGAGAGTTTTAGAGAGTTATTGTAATAATATTTTCAATTTGAAATGCATTTGTATTCCAAAAGTGATTTTTGCTTATAAGCGATACTAATATATTTTCATGAAATTATAATAAATATACCACGTAACATTAAAACGTTGAGTACACCGACATTTTTACGCGCGAAGAACGGTTTTTAAATCTACTTATTTAAAAAATTTTTTTAATAAATTCTGAAATGTAAATTTCGATTTTTATTTCTAAATTGAAAAAAAAACACTAGAGCCGACGTTTTATGCGAAATTGTGATTGATTTTACCCAAAATTTGGACTTGAAACGTTGAAAAAAAAAATTTCGATTCACGAGAGTTGTTTAGGGTTATTGTTCGAATATTATATAAATAATCTTTTATTAAGTTTTCAGTTTTTCGATCGAAGTTTTAATAGATTTTACATATAAAATGAACGACATTTTTTTTTCTTGTTCGATATACGTATTCCGATTATTTAAATAAATAATTGGAAAATATTTTAAGCGTTTCGAAATTTTGATTTTGGAATTTTAAAAAAGAGAATTTATATATACATATTATAGATTCGGTTCGATAAAAACGTATGTCGTCAAATTTACCAGATTTTTTTTTTTTTTGGTATAGTTTTCCTTGCGCTTAAAACAAAAAAAAAATAAATACTATTGAGAAAAATCGTAGACCCGTGTCTATTGGCCAATGACAATTCTCATCATTTTTTCAGTGTCTGTTTGTCGTTCGACCGATTGAACAGTAAACAGAGACGACGATAAATGACATCCCGTTACTATACCTAGTTTGCATCTGGTTTTGATTTTGGGGTTTCATTTTTTTTATTTTTCGTTTTTATAAATTGACAATCACACGTATCATTGTTTTTCTACGTTTAATAATAATCCACGCACATTCTCGATTAAATGAAATTACGTTAGAATCAATCGATTTTGTTTTCTTTTCTCCGTCGGAATCGTATATATGACGCGTGCGACCGTCGAAGAAATTTTAGGTTTCGACGTAAAATAATTGTTCAACGCAATGCTTCGACGACGAGACAATATTATTATCGGAATGAAATCGAGAAACCAATTGACACTCGTAGAGCGCGTTTTCGTGTTCGGATTCGCGCGTTATTTATTAATTTCCGCGCGCATCGACGCGGATGAATGAGACATAAAAGGGTACGGCACGCAGGGTAATGAAAAAAAAAAAATAAAATATTATAATAATAATAATAATAAAAATATTTCAATCGAGCGAAACACAAATTTCTCGTACCACTATATTATACGCGAAACGATTTAATGTCGAGTGTTTAAGATGAAATTAACTGAACTACGCGCGCGTATTGTGTGTACACACTTTGTTGCTTTGAATCCGCCGCGGCGTTTCGCCGTTGAAATTTCGCGTCCCTAATCGACGATAATTTACATTCAGTGTCGCTCCGGCAATCGTTTAAATTATTCCGTGTCGTTGTTGTATTATACGGCATAAAGTCTTTTACGTCGGAGAAAACAAAAAAATAAGAAAATTATATTATACGGCGGAGGGAATGCGAGTAGAAAAAAAAAAAGAAAAAAGTAAAACGCCGCACCGTCAAAAGTGAGATTTTACGATGAAAGTTTATCAACACGGTGTTTTTTTTTCTTCTTCTTCTTATACGCATACGTTGCTAATGGACGCTGAAAAAAAAGAAAAAAACATTACCGTTTTGTCGGGCCGGTTAATCGTCGGCGTGTCTCGCGGAGCCCGGTTTTTATACGCATAAAACGAGAGACAAATCGTAAAAAACACGCGGGGGAAAAAAGAAGCAGCGAACTTCGAAGTTCCGAGTCGCGTGATGCGACATTAAGTGTTGTTCCCCGAAGGTGTGTATAGACGGACGAGTTTATGCGATTAGTTTACACGTGCACACGCGTAACGCTATTTACGACGCACGCGAAAGCGCGTGCGAAAGACGTTTGCGCCGCGGCGACCCTAAAAAAATTATTGGATTACGACGCGCGCCGTGTACGGTGAACGGTCGGGGCGGTGTTGAATTGATCGAGACGATCCACGGACAGTCCAGTACGCGCCGTGTTGATAAAATCAGTGTTTAAAGAAGAAAAAAGAAAATCCGTTCATTACGACTTACGTGATGGCATACACCACGTCGTCGGTGAAATCAAACGATTTTCAAACGCGTCGAAAACAAAAAGAAGTACACACACACACAATAAAAATGTGCGCCAAACGTTCAATATGGACATTATACCATTTTACGTTAAGTTTCGACGAAATAGAAAAATCGATTGCATTTCCCCACTCCGATCGTGAAATCAACACAACATATACGATACATTAATAATATCGTACCGTTTTGAACTGGACCGCGGCGGAGAGGAGACTCGAATATGAATACAACATAATAATGTTTATAACACGGCGAACAGCAACGCGTAAAAAAAAAAAAAAACGGTACATAAAATTGATTCTGAAATAAGTATGATTTAACGTTTTCCCGTTTCGGTTCGCGATGAAACACGGATGGAAAACAGACCGCCGGACTGCGTCCGACGTAATTCCGACACGTATAACAAAAAATTACTACGTGACACGAGGTATAATTTTTTTTTTTTTTTTTTTTGCAATAATTTTAACGTGAAATTCAAAAGTTATTAATATGCATACGATAGATAAGAAGAGAAAAAATAATAAATAAAATTACAAAATTATTTATTCCCGTCTCGTTTGAAACGTTACGAAACGGATGGAAAATTTTTCATTCGTTTTCTACCTATAAAAATATATTATGTTTGTTTAAAATTTGTATTTCTGTTCGTGACCATTCTTTGTTTTTATGTAACTATATGATAACAAAACATCAGCGTTGATTCGTTATCGTTTACGATATTCCGAACGGTGAAAATTTGAATCTAAATAATACTATTAGTATTTTATAGAGTTCATTAGCGGCATAATTGTAATGAAAACGAAAACGTTTTTTTTTTTCTAAAATAATATTAAAAAAAAAAAAATATTGTACTATTGCCGAGAAAAAGTGTTGTGCAAAACTAAAAAGTCGCGCAATATCGTAAATGTATATCGATTTCCTCCGCGGTTTCTGCAATCATCGCGGCTTTTCATTATTTTTGTCAATGAAATTGTTTTTTTCTTTTACACACAGACGCACCACACTGCGCATCACGTCACTGAAGCGCGCCGACAAATAACGTCTTTATAATAATAATAATTATTATTTCGTAAAAAAATCAATTTTATAACGGTTTCTATACGTGTACATTGCCGTTCGGCTTATACTTACGGGTTCTGTAAATAATGACAACTCGATACCGTATTACACACAAAATAACAGGCCGTTTTCCACGACACAATATTTTACAAGCGTTTACGGCGTAATAATAATTTGCTTATAAGATGTTAACCGCTCGCTCCTTCCGGGACGATTTAAAGTGCTTTGCTCCGGTCCTGCAGCAGCTGCAAGTTGCGCCACTTAGAAAATTGACCGAATACATAATATTTATAAAAGCGCTGTTTCCCGATTCAATATTCATTATCTTATTCATATTTATATCTATTGTTTATTATTATTATTGTTATTATTATTATTATTATTATTATTATTATTATTATTATTATTATTATTATTATTATTATTATTATTATTATTATTATTATTATTATTAATTTTGCAGTCGAGAAGCAACACGGCAACGTGCTAAACCTGACCAAAGTCAGTAGAGCTGACATGGGATCGTATTTGTGCATCGCGTCCAACGGCGTACCGCCGTCCGTCAGCAAAAGGATCGTTCTGGACGTCGAATGTAAGCATTCATTTAATGTTTTGGCATTACACGTTCTCAAATATATGTTTATAAAAAAAAAAAATCATCTCTTCGTTAGATGTTGGAAACGGACGTACGCGTTTAATTATTAATACCGGTACGAAGGACTCGCGTGTACGAATATAAGTACATCGTTTTGCAAGAAACGGTAAAAACGTCCGAGACAACGTTTGCTTCTGTAATAATCAAACGGACGTTATATTGTACACAATGAACACGAATATATTTCTATACCTCTTTTTACTGCGAGCGAGTACATTATATATATATATATATATAGTGAACAATATTTTTTGAACGACTTTAGGAACGAAAACTACATGGATGACGCGCGGGAAATGATTCGGTAACGTTATGATTCTAAGGAAAAAAATATCTCTTTACAGAGCTACAGGATATGGTGTACTCGGTTTTGTTTTTATACTACAGGCAATATACGCGTGAATATATTTCAAGAGTTTGAATATCTTCTCCCGCAAATCCCGATAATATTATTAAATCGTCCCGTAATTTATAGTCGAATATTATTAATATTACGAGAATTTCGAATATTTTTGCGATATGAACGCGTTTATTTGTTATTACTTTCTTTTCGTTTTTTTTTTTTCCTACACATAAATATAAACGTATAAATATTAAAATATGTTACCGGTAATGTGTTGAATACGACTGACTCGCAGAAATCTATAGGCGTTCCGTTTAGAACACCCGGTTGATATTGGAAATGTATAAAATTTCAATTGTTATACCATATGACTATAGGTGATCTTTATAATATCGTTGGGCGTTTTTTTTTTTTTATTATTATTATTATTATTACTATAAAAAAATCCAACGCGTTCAATAATATTTTCTCTCGTATCATCTTTCAGCAGTGAATTTTCATTTAAAATGTCTCGCGTACGTTTGATAGAAAAACGGTGTATCTTACAAGACGTAATTCCTCGTAAAAACATTCCAGTGGACGTTATTGTAAAAATACGAACACGCAGAATGTGCTGCAGCTGTTTTACATCGGCCATTGGACTGTTATACCGGTCGGCCGTCTTTATTTTGATACGTAAGATGAACAACATTGACGTCGACCATTATTACATTTACTGTATATAAAATGTAGTACGTTGTTTATTTGATATTCGCCATTATACGGAGTATACTCAGTCAATATACTTTTCTCAACCGTTTTTTTTTTGTTTTTTTGTTTTTATATATATATATATATTTTTTTTTTACTTTCTATAGAATGTCGAGTTCAACGTTTTGCTACTCACGCATATAGTGTGTATCGGTTCACGACGAGTGGACGTCGTCGATTCAAACGCAACGTTACTTATGGTGTAACATTATTATTATTATTATTATTATTTTTGAATTTGATAAAAAAAAACAAAACAAAATAAAGTAAGCCTGTTGGTCTAAAAACGGAATTCGCACGTGAAACCTTATCACATCATTAGAACGGCGTAATGATTTTTTTTCTGTTTTCGAGACGGTAGTCGTCGCCACTGCTTACACACAATATGCGATGTGTGCGCGTGCGAATATTCCACATAGGATTGGTTACGCACGGCCGTTTATTAAATGATCATTTTTTAAATGCAAAATATTCTCCGGTTTTCTCTTTTTTTTTTTTTTTTTTTGAATATAAGTTGAAAAAAATTCAATTTCGCGCAATATTTAAAATCAAGACTATTAAAATGTGTAAATAAACGTTTAAAAATTTTTAAACATAATAACAATAACAACATGAAATAAATTCAAAACGCTAGATTTAGCGAAAAACCGATCGAGTTTTAACGACGATTGTTTGATGCACTGGGTAAAGATCGTACACTGCAGGATCAATAAATATATATACAAAAAAAAAAAATCCTGAACGAAATAAATTTCATATAAGTTTTTTATACAATACAAATATAATATATATATATATAAAAAATATATACTGTACGTTAATATAATCCGGTGTGGACGAGGGACACTTTTTATTCGTTCTGACGATCGAAATCCGAATGCGTGTGTATATTGTAATGGAAACACCGCGCCCGAAATATCGTCGTCGTTCATCGGCGATGGTTTTTCGGACTACACATTTTTACAGGGTGTCCCACGGAAATCTGACCATAATAATTTATGTCCAATATTTTTAAAGTTTTTATTGATTATTATCATTGGAATACCGCGCTAAAGTCGTTGTATTTTAAACCGTTTCGTAAAGTCCGAAACGATCATTTTATTAAAAAACTCTTTGTTCGAAATTTGTATTGGACATGTATCAAATTTCGCTATGCGCCCGGGCCGGTTTCTCGTACTGAAAGAAATCGACATTTGAAAATGAAGAATTGTAGAAAATTAGCGATTCCGTGCCATATTTGTAGTGCGCGTGTCTGACACCAAAATTATTTGTCGAAAATACGTTCATAAAAATGGTTGATTCGAATTTGGCAAAAGCAAAAATAAAAAATTATCATTACTTTTAGCGGAAAATCGATAAAAAAAAAAAAAAACGACGACTGCGGTAATTCAATAAATAATTGTTGAAAAAAAAAAAAAATATATATATATTGTATTTATCCGTGTAAGGACACCCTGTGTGTGAACTGCACGGCGGAATACGAGTTAACGAACCGGAAGTAATAACATCTCGGTCCGTGTCTTTGTACGAGCAATATTGACGGTAGACAGAGAGGAAACCGTAACAAGAAGTCCCCGTCTCTGCAGCAGCCACGGCGAAAACGCGCTCATATTATACACAATGGACCATGGCGCATCATTGTGTCGCCGAAGGGAGTAAATCCAAGACGGATTCGAATGGGACGATCGCGCGCGAGAACGGTGTGGAGGGAAGTCGGAAATGGAGAAAAATATATCGAAATCCAACGCGGTCTCTCTCGTGACGTTATAATATTAATAAAATAATAATCGTGAGACCTGCACGCACGCAGATATCCGATTTCTTTTTTTTTTTTTTTACTACGTTTTCTGAACGATCCGAGGAATACGTGACGGCGATTTACAACGATGTTTTTATTTCTTATTATTTTCGAATTTTACAACTCTCCGAGAGCTTTTGTCGCCAACTCGACAAGCACGTTGCGCCTACCTTTGTCTTGATCCATAGATATTCGCGCTCGAGTCCCCCTACTAGATCCTCTTTTGATCACCCCGTCTTTTTCTTGACATCTTCTCTGACGTTTTCATTCTAACGCTTCTCATTCCTCTTCGCACATTGTGCGCCCAGTCAAACGGTGTCTTTGTGCTCAAAATAAAACCGGTCATCATCATCGGTTCCACATTAATTCCTCGTCGTCGTAGTTTCTGCTCGCCAACTATTTGTTAGTTCATAAAAAAAAAAAAAATAAAATAAAATAAAAACGCCACAGATAGTTGTACGTCATACAATAGCCACGCGTTTTCGAAAATCCTTTAGCTTCCTTTCCGTCTGACGGATTTCGTTGTCCGCGCTTTTCACAGCCGTATACGTAAGAACTAATGATCTTCTTACCACTGTCACTATACATACATATAATCGTACTTTAGTTTTTCTAACGAGTACAGATGGAATGGAAAATATTTTGTTAACGCAAAATATATTTTTATATTAATATTATTAATATTTATACGAACACCTGATCCGCGTATCTCACAGTCGCTTAATGTCGCAGTACTGAGCACTCCGCAGAGTCCTTGACTTTTTCGTACATTAATCCATCTAATTCTGTGCAAGTATCATCGTCGTTCTCGATGAGTTCAATTATTCCGGTTATCTTGGCGTAGATTAAAACGAACATAATTTTTCTTATTTTTTTGTCAGGTAAATTCGTAATTCATTTAAATAAGAAAATTAAAAAATATAAAAATACGACTCGTTCTCGCCGCCGTCTGTTGACGTACTGCGAACGCGCGTCTTTCGGGTTTATTGAACAACAAATTCCTTTTTTTTTTTTTTTACTTTTACAGCGTTCGATTGCTTCAATCGGCCGATTGCAATTGATCGGAATCGTTTCGTATTTTATTTAAAAATAATAATAATAATAATAATAATATTCCCATACCGATGAGAAAAAAAAAGACACCCGTATCTTACGACAGTATAATGATGTAACGTCGCGTTTTATTTTTTATTTTTTCAATTTACCCCGCTGACAAAATATAATCGGCCGGCGGACGACCACGCGATAGAAATTGAAACCACACGCGCGCTCCCGAGTAAACTTCAAGTTTCTCCGCGTATAACCTCAATTAATACACACACACACACCGTCGTCTCCGCGGGCGATCGTCGTTTTAATGAACTGTCTGGCAAAGTCACGCAAACTTCGGATGCGCGAAACAGTAATAATAATAATAATAATAATACGCGAGTATAATACGTTATAATATTATCTGTACGTGTGTGTTTGTGTGCGTATAATATTATGGTCTGACACGCCTTGTCTGCGGAATATAATATTATACGCGTACGAGAGGCATTATCCCGTCAAAGAAAAAAAAAACGATCGCATGCAACTCATGACTATGATGTATCGTAAGGTCTGTGGGACGAGTGCCGGTGCGCGTACAGCGGCGAGTCGAAGAAGACACGGAAATACGAAATAATACTTATATTAGAATGACGTTGTAGTGTACTCGAAACGTACTTATTATTTTCGTACGCAAATAAGTAATATTTTACGATTATTATTAACACGGGAAGAGTTCGACCGACGGGCGGAGACGATTTAAACTAATAATAAAACAGATTGAATTAGCGGTGTAAAACGAGCTGAATCGATTGAATGCAGAACGCGCGTTGATTTTAATTCCAGTATTCTCGACATCAAAAGCGATATGTGCGTTTAACTATAAAAACGTATCGTAAACCGCAAACATCATTACGCCTTTATTACACGGCCTACAATATCACGAAGGGCGTCTGTAAAGACAGAAACGCCCAGCCGGTATTTCATAATCCTAGTCGATTTTCAAATAAAAATAGTTTTTTTTTTTTTTTTAGGAAAACAATTTATTACATTTTTCACGGATATCCTTAGAAAATATCGAAATCGACTTAAAAGGAAAATCATCGATCGCTATACGATCGTTTCGGGACAAAAAAATATCTCCCCTCCTACGTTTTTTTCTTTTTTATTATTATAAAAAACCGCGCAGATCGCAGCTGATCACGATTATTACATAATGCGAGTGGTACACTCGTAATTACACTAATAAATGAATTTAATTTTGTATTAAATTGTTATACACGAACTCTCCTGTAGACATAATAGAAATCTTTTCTGCGCTCGAAACGGTTTACCGAATGCGCTGACATACAGGAATTATACTTTCCCACAATTTTTCCTCCGACGAGATATTTTATCAATAATTTTGAATGAGCGCGTTTCCACCAAAAGCATTGGAATTCGCAATCAAAACGTTCATATGGATATTATGCGCTCGGAATTATTTTTTATTAATACCTGATTATTTATTACGGTTGTAATATTTTACGAACGCCGTACGTCGTAGAAACGGAAAAAACTAAAAATAAAATCTCCACTCGCTAATGTCGTTTAGACGTTTTTCACGAATAATTCGGCGATTGATTATTCGAGATTATTGAAATAAACGAATAAAAAAAAAACACACACACACACACATTACACTCGCGCCCGTTGATAATTGCGTGTAGAATTTTAATTGAATTTTTTTGAAATTTTACACGTCTCGCTTGCAGTTCTACAGTCCTAACCGGAATATTGTTAACAATTATATGTCCACGCGCTTATAGCCGCTGCTCCATACGCTTTCGATAGACGAAATGTCGATTTAACGCGCGGCCTTTAACTCGCACTTTTATTACCACCTTTCGGGGATTTTCTTTTTTCTTCCTTTTTTTTTTCGACGATAGCGATTAAAAAAAAAAAAATACCGATTCGCGTTTCGCAACGATTTCGATGAAAATGTATTACGCGTATTAAAGTGATTTACTGTTATGCGCTCGTTATGTTATTATCACTTGATATTCGATATTAATCTCAATCGAATTTCACAATATTTGTCGGATGTTAAAAAATTACGTGCGCATTACGTACTAGTAATTAATTCGATAAAATTCCGTACAAATGCCACGAAAGGTGGGAAATCAGTCGTGAAAACTTTTCGTTCAAAACGTGTAATAAGAATTTCTACATTTAATTTACTTTATTATACACGCGGGTTTTATTGGAAAAGAAATTTTTAAATATATTTATAATTTTTTCGTCCGCAATAAATCTATTTCGCCGACAATCGATTAGAAGTAAAGTCAAATTTGAAATCGCGCAAAAAAAAAAAAAAAAAAAGGCAGCGAGCCGCCGGGAGATGTTGCGATGGACCACGTCGTCTAAGTGATTTATTTGAATAAAGACTTTAGAGTTATACCGCGATTCTGAGCGGAACTTCGGTGTAATATTATTATTATTTATTTTTAATGATATATAGTGTGTATAGGGTGCGTAATTTACGATCAACTTTACAGCACATCGTTTAAATATGATTTCTTTCAATACACTAAGAAAGGTAAAAATGTTTAATTAAAATTCTTTTTTATCAAAATATTACATTTTGCCGGAATACTTGAAATGTTTATATATAAAAAAAAAAAAGTGCGGCTAACGATTTTCTAGATTTTTTTTTAATATAGTTGTAATAACGTACGTCCGATACCGTGTTCAATCTTTAAGCCTTAAACCAAATATTCTCTCTTTTCGTGTCATTTGAATACGTCAAATTCTTTTTGATTTCTATAAATAGCCGAAAGTTTATTTTGTTGAAAAATATTTTCCCCCCGATACAATAATATAAATAGTTATAGTCGTCGGTTTCTCGATTTTCGAAGAAATAACGAAAATAAACAATTTCGACGAAATCGCGTTTTTACGTAATTTTTTGATAGTTTTTGAATTTTTTTTATATTTCACACGATTTTGTGGAAAATTCCTCTCTCGATCATATCGACTAGATGCAATTTGCTACCGAAACAAACAGACTGAGACTCTATTAAAGATCGGCGGCGAGCACTCCTGCCGGTAGAATTTTCGGGTACGGACATAAAAAACAGAAAAAACACTTCATATTAAAACCAATATATCCCTCGGAATCTAAAAAATCAAATTGTCGAATCGCCTGCAAATAACTGCTGCGCGGAAGAAGGTGTACTAGATAGATATATACGTTGTGAAAATATTACGCGATTTAAAAAAAATATCGAATTATTATTATACATATTGGATTTCGCAATAAAATATGTACTTACCTCCGTCCCGCCGTTGCTGCTTACACAAAAAAGACATCCCGTGTTTGTCTTCATTCCGTCTTCTCGGCTTTACAATGTTCGGTCCGGTACGATACATTATCCATTTTTAAAAGTCTCCGGTCTCCCGGGAACTAAACAGCGGTACCCGTGTGTGGTCGACGTTATCGTGTTTATTTGGATTGTTTCGTCTTTTCTCGTATTCATTGGAAAAGTTTACTGACCACTTTGCGAAATTACTACGGTTTTATATACGTTATTTCGTGACGACTCTATCGGCAGCACGCGTGAAATACCAAAGACCAAACGCGTTTTTTTCGTATTGTAAATTATTATCATTTCTTTTTTCTAATAATAAATAATACGCAATACATATGGATTGTGTTTCGTTTTCGAAAAGTCTCGAATTTCATACTCTTTTTCGGATAGTTCTCGTGCCAGCTTATTCCATGTCCCAAATAATATACGCACTTTTAATAATGCGTCCGACTTTATGGAATATGACACGCATATTATACATGTGTATACATAGTTCAACGGATGTTAATTTACATCGAAGCCGCTTCCGTTATCACATTCGGTACTGTATACGTTAGCTCTTTTCGAGATTTCCTGCACTCTCACTCGATGACTGATCATAATATCGATGATTCGCAATCATCGATCTAAATAACAATTCCCGCAACGATTATAATACATCCTATGACTGGTTCTTACCATTGACGTAAATATGTATATTCTTGTTAGGTTAGGTTAATATGTATACTCTAATGTTATAGGAACGGATAGATACGATTAGATCGAAATATTTATAATACGAATAACTCGGGACAAACTTTTTTCTAACCTAACCTAACCTTAGTTTCGTAGGATCCAAATTAGACTTTCCTCAAAACGAATGTAATTTTGTGCTCGATAATAGTTTAACATCCAATTTCTGACCGATCGAACACTCATTCATGATATATGCTTCCTCCCTGATATTTTCTGTGATCAAATTGACTCTCTTTCCCTTTTTCTGAATATTAATATTTTAAAGTGCTCTTTTTCCCTGCCGTAACACTTCTTTTTTTTTTTTCGAAAATCTCCATGCCCTACCTATTATTATTTAAATGATTATCATTATTATTACTGTTATAAACTATTTTCACCAGTTATTAGCCTTGCTAATGCCGATTCTAATTTACAAACATCTTTCCAGTTCCTCCGACGTTGGTGGTACCAAATCAATTAGTCGGTGCTCCGTTGGGCACTGACGTAACCATCGACTGTAAGACCGAAGCGTATCCTCGGCCAATAAGCTTTTGGTTATTCCACGAATCTCGGACGATGATATTTTCGGGATCGAAACACCATTTAATCATCAACGAAGACGGATACAAGGCACACATGATGCTGACCATCAGATCACTAAGCGTCGAAGATTATGGAAGCTATAAATGTGTGACGAAAAACTCGTTGGGCGAAGCGGAAGGATCGATGAGAATTTACGGTAAGCGTGACGTTTTTACATTGAAAGTGATATTGTAGTGAGACTATATAAAATATTATTTACACTTATCGTTCAGTGTGAATATGAGATAACGAAGTTTTAATTAGAAGACAAAAACCTTTGAAAGTGTAATAACATTTGTAATATTTTCCATAAACACTATTAATTCCGTACCCCTTTTCATAAATGTTGAGAATGAATTTTTAATCAAAAATTTTAATGTTATCGTTAATAACTTACAATATATAATTATTGTTATAGAACAAAATTGTATGGTTGTATTATTATTAAATATTATAATATTTTTTATAATAATAAAAAAAAAACGAGATAAATGTACAAAAAAGAAAAAGTTATTTTGTTAAATCAAATCAAATGAGATACTCTTTAATTTTAGAAAATACTATTTTGAAATATTTTTGTTCATATACTCTGAATTTGTGGTTTTCGAAAATTTTAAAACCTGTTCCTTCTCTTAGATACTAAAATGAAATTTACGTCATTTTATTTCGACAAAAATGTAAATGCCAGTTATCACAAAATCTACAAGCATCTTGATAAGTTATTATTGAAATCGGATTTGAATGTGTCAAATTTTTATGATACATAAAAACATCTCGAATTCCCTCCTCCGCATAGTTTTGAGAATATTCCCTTGCAGTGAGCGTGTCACAGAATTTGAGATTCATCGCTCTAATTTCAAAAATTTTATCGTCATCCATATTTATCAATGATATGAACACATAGTATATTGATAGTATTACGAATGGATTGAATATAAAATTGGCGTACGTATTCTTAATTTTTACGTAGGGGGGGGGTTTGTTCAAATCGATGACATGACGAGTTCGTTTTATATTTTCCTTATCATTTGATTCGCGTCAAATATTATATAGTACATCACCGAGACAGTGATCGGGAACATCGTGAAAGCTCCATTATCGATACGTCTCTTACGTATACACCTACACGTGAACATATCAAACGTTGACTGTTACAGCCATTTTTAATTTCCATTAACAATTCCCACTCGACCGTAATGTGTAGTGAATATTTTTATTTTCGTCTGATTGTCTACTACTCAAATTTAACACGTTTCAACGTTTATACACAATTTCACAAGTGTTATTGTAACGATAGTTTGAAGCCATTTTATCCGATAGAAATATACAAAAGGTATAAGAATGTAAAATAAACGAACTACGTGTTTATTCATTTTATATTTAAATGCTTTGTTACGGTTCGACGACATATTATACAAAATCAATAATATTAATATCAACAAATACAAAAATAGAAAGACAGTACAACAAACCGATCACTGGAAAGTATTTTAAAATAAATCGATTGCGGGGGATGGGCGGATCAGGGTTTGGCGGCACGGACAGGAATCTTATTCGGAATGTGCTGATTAAAAACCTAACCAAAAAAATGAACGAAGAATTGACGCCGTCAACGATGGACGAACAGAGTGGAGTGAAGACGTTAGAGGAGTAGAGGATAGAAATCGTGGTGGACGAAGAAATATTGGTGGAAGCGTACAAAAGGCTTTGAAGGCCCGACAAATACATAGAAAATAATAATATCAAGAAATATTTTAAGTTTAAATCTTTTTTTTTTTTTTTTTACAAGTACGGTAAATCGAGACTAATATATTATAATGTGTAAGTATAGGATTCCAAATATATCAATTCTACGCACGATAAATTAATTTCAATTTCAGATAACCGTAATAAAAAGTGTCTAGATCGTTTTAAACGATATGAAAGTTAGATAGGATTTTTATTTGTATTATTATAGACAAACAAAAAAAAAACACTTACGTTTTTTACCTTTTTACGTCGTTTCAAAAGTATAAAAGGAAAAAATTCTCACTAGTACGTACATAATACATTGACGTGCGTTGTATGAGTTTATGACATAAGTCCTTATAAATACGTCCTGGATGCGTGCGTATTACAATGATGGTTACGCGAAGAGTTTTAAAACGGTTCGTCTAATGGATCTTTGAGTATTGTAAGTGTAAAAGCGGTATATATACATATCTCAATAAAATACACTTATCTATAATCCACTCAACGTTGGGTTTTCTTTTATATTAATTTTTTCCTACAAAATGCACAAATCTAATTGTAAATAAATGAAAATTTGTTGTATATTATTTTATAAGGCGTCAAAAAACAAAAAAAAAAATCGTGTTTAAAAATAATTGTTGTGGTGAACCTATTGATTTTTACCATACATTTTCTTAAAATCTTTTTCGGTATTTGAAAAAAAAATTCGGATTTTTAATATAGTTGTGAGAATTTAGAACATTTTAAAATCGATAGAAAGTGTAAAATAGTCAGACAATTCACGACAAAAAAAAATTATTTAATGTATTATGAATTTAATCAAAAAAAAAAAAAAATTATACATAATAACGAATAAGAACATTGGGAACCGTACACCACCAACATTGTCAAAAAAAAAAAAATTAATTTAAACGTAATACCTTACAGTATCATATTGTTACATGTTATTTAATACGTGTGAAAATATTTTAAACGCAATTTACACTGTGCTTTTTCAACAGATTATAAAAATATGTATAATACTCACGTTTTCGCCGCACTTGTTTAACAAATTTAATTCCATACAAATATATGTATATATTTACGAGTATTCGTGATCATGTTGTAATATTAGACTCGTCCCTGCGTTCGGTTAAACAAAATTATTTATAACCAATCGGTTTGATTTATAAACACAAAGGGCAATCGAAATAAATTCCCCGTGAATTTACGTTTCAACGCGCAAATTAACGACTTGAGGAACCCGATAGAAAAAAATAAATAGCTTTTGAAAATGTATTTCACTGTTTTTTCGCTGCAGTCCGACATACATTTTTTAACAGCGAACAAACATTTACGACCCGTCGACAAACCTAAATGGTCGAAATTTTAACATTTAACCGTTTTCTAAATAATAAAAAAAAAAAACGCTTTTTCTTCGAAATCAAAATGCTCTTCGAAGTCAAATTTTGTTAAATATTCGCCACAAACAACGCGTGGTGTTGTAGACACATTTTTCATTCGATTCGATAAATGTTCAACGGGTATTCGAATCATCAATATCACCAAATAATTATAAAATATACGAACTCGCGGCCTAATAATATTTGTTGCCGCATATAAATTATCGGTAATTGACTGCGATTTAAAATCCCGGAAAACAAAACGTCACACTATATTCGTGTTAGTAATTTACGGTGGTAATTTTACGATTCCCGCACGAAACTTCATTGACGTGTTCTCGTTCTTCTCGTTCTGTTCGTAACGCCGTTTTTATAAGCAACTCGAAAATTCGAAAATTCGCAATTGGCATTTCCGCACGAACCGAACGAAATTTGATATTTTTATTCACTTTTCCACGTTCCAAACGTGTACGTACAATCATTCGCGGTTTAAAGTTTATAAATTCCATCGCTATTTTTCTACGCCGCAGTTTATGGACACTAATATTGCGACCGGTTCCTTTCTGTAATCAACATTTTTCTCGATTTGAGGGCGTATTTTATTTTAGCGCAGTTGATACGGTAATTATTATATCAATTGACGCTACGAAATAGATGAGCAAATCATTATTGCATTGTAATCGATTTCAATTGAATTGAACGCCATCGAAACTCGAAATGGCAATTCTCAAATATTATTTGAAATAAAAAGTGTAAAAATGACGTTATATTTGTAAACATTTTTATTTTTTTTTTAACTTATTCTACTTTCAATGAATTGTTCAACTCGTATCAATTAATTGAAATACGCGATATTCTAGGCGTGATGGTCGATAAAGTTTTTCCAAATATTTATATATAAGAGGGGATTTCCGTTCGGAAACGTTCATTTTTAAAAACTTCAGACACTTTAAAACTTTCAAAAACCAAAAAAAAAACACAACTGTTCGTAATTTTATATTCTAATCGCGACAATTATTATTTACTGTTTAAATGAATTTCATTTTTATAACGAATTATCACAATCCTATCAACAATTAATATTCAACGGAAATTTTTTTTAAATGATTAAATTTCGCTTTAGATCTATTTCATAAGAATACAATTTTTTTTTTTTTAATTTAACATCACTTATTATAAAACGTTTCTGTAATCAAAGTGAATGGTTTTATATATATTTTTTTTAATCGTGTTCATTTCTGATGTACATTCACGAGTGTAGACGATTTTACAACTTCATTTCGATATTTAATAATCCGACAATTATTATTAATTTTTATTATTTATTTATCAAAATAAATTTTCCGCAATAAAATCGAATTTAATAATATAATATATAACGTCTCCCCGATATTTTTCGTTATTTACTATTCCGATCATCTTATTGTTTCTTTTTTTTTTTATATTTTAACGTGTAAAGAATTGTCGCATTAATTTCAAAAGAGTCACTAAATTTACGATTATGTGTTCTACATCATTTATTTTTTAGTACATATTTTTTTGTAACATAAAGTTTTCAAATATAAAATATTATGTTGATGGCTTTTTTTTATATTCTCTAGTTTGACATATTTTTTATAAAGATAAAAATTAAACTACGTATACATTTTTATATAAAAAATGTGTTGTATGGAGGTGATTATGATTTATATCTAGACACAAGATGTATTTTACGTCTTTACTCATGGCCAGTGGCGGAGAAGAGGTCTAATTTTCGAAATTCTTCTTATACACTTGTGCTAAATTTTTTTTTTAATTATTGAAATTTTATATATAAAACTAAACGTTACTGACAAAAATAATCGTAAATTTTAAACACACTTATAATACTTTATTATGTATTTATTGTTGCAGAAATTCCGAGGCCGTTTTCGAATCCTAAGAGTACGTCAGGATTGTTGAATGGAGCGACGCATATCGGTAAACCAACCATTACAGTTATTATTATTATTATTATTATTATTATTATTATTGATTTCTGTATATACTTTTTGGAAATATTCATTTTGAAATCGACTTGATAACGCTATAACGTAAAACACGAAATAAACACCGGAATCCTTTGGAATGGTTTTTAAATTTAATTACAACTGCGTGCCTTTGATACCTCGTAAGTCATAACACATTCGCTCGAGTGGAAAATTAAACGCGTGTAAAGTACACTCATCTACGCGTGTAAGCATATCAGCTGGCTCCTTAACGCGAAAAGCTATTATGCATAGTGTTTTAGGTGTAATATATGTACGCGCGCGCAAGTGTTATTCTAAAAATTATTGTAATTTTAATAAATAAAAACTCATTAAAAACAAAAAAGAAAAACTTTAAATACATATTTGTTTTATAAATACTTACATTTCTTCCTGAAACGTGTGAAATTTTTTTTTTTTTTTTGGAAGAAATGGCTTTTTTTGTTTTATTTATTTCTGTAAAAAGAATTTTTCGAATATTAAAAACGCTCACAATATATCAAAGTGTATACTGGAAATCGAACACAGATGGCCTTTTAACGAGTTCATTTTTCTCTCCAGTAATAATTTAAAAACGCATAAATAGAAAATAAGAAAACAAAATATGAATTCCAATAATAATAATAATCTTGATTATTTGTGACGGCGGGGTGCCGGGATTGTCGAAGGGAAACAAAGTGAAATCAATTTTTGAACACGATGATTTATATGAAATTGATTTCGAACGTATAATAAATTGCGACGCTTGAACGACGGAATCTTAACTATCGTTCTTCTACCCGAACTGTAAACGGCATTAAGCGTAATATTATGTTCGTCTCGTTTGGATTTTTAATAAACACAATTGTTTTTCAAGAGTTGATACTTTGATTTTTTTTTTTGTCGAAAAGTGAAAACTATTATTTTTATAATACAATATAATAACGCTATTGTTTATTATTAGGTCAGACATTCATACGCTTTTGCATATTCTTGATGGTGGTTACGCAGAAAAATAACTAGTTTTTACCGAACGACGTTTCACGAATTAATTGGTCGGTATACTAAATTTCATTTCGCATATTTTTGCATAATTTTATTATACCAGTGTTGCGCTAAAAAGGGCCTTTTTTAATGAATTAGAGAATAAATCGTTTTACTCGCGAACAAGAAAATATAATAATTGCTCGAGATTTATAAATTATGGGCTGATACTTTTAGTAATTTTCTTTTACTACCCCCAGAGTTTTTGATAAAACATTTATGGAACTTGCTAAACATATTTCTTTTCTTTTTTCCCCGCCAAGCGTATTTTCGTTGTTTTTAGGGCATATCTGCGTGAATATTTAATCGTTTTCATCCTCTGTCTCGTATAGTTATTAGTCATTACCAAAGTATACGCATAATAATATAACGATAACAATATTATATACTCGTAGCTCACCTGAGCTCACCTATTAGAATATACGTATAAATATATCGCAGTTAACGCAGGAACCACTCACCTCATCGGTTAACATCTGTTACCGATGATATTCAAAACACTATTTAGAGTTATATGGTAACGCTTGTTGTGTATAACGAATAAACAGGGCCGAACACACACACACACACACACACACCGATTTAATAATAATATATACGTCGCAGGATCTCATTAATCGTGCTGGAGAATTCGTCCCTAATTATCTATTATAACAGTTAAGAGATTTAATTGATATTATCCGGAACACACGAGGATTATTACGGAATTAATTTAATTCAATTATTCTATGAACGGTTATGGACTTTGGCTTTTGTCCGTGGACCAAATAATACGAGTTTGAGTAATTGTAAATTTTTTTTTTTATTATTTACTAGATGATTTCAACGCGTGTCTACTATAAAAACGGCAAATATTATATTATAATAGTTTCATAACATTGCGGATGTGATAAAATACGATTTCCGAGATAAATATGATAAATACGGTGAATGTATTAGACATAAGTACACGTTTTAGTGAATCAAACTGTAAAATATTCCGTCGTTTCCCCGAGCACCGCGAACGTTTCAGCCGCGTCAAATGTTATTAGATTAATATTTGTTTCACTTTTTTACCGCTTTTCTATGACACGCGCGATTGTAGAAATTACTAAACGTTTTGTACGAAATATAAATACATTACAAAAAGGCGAGATACAAAATATGTTTAAAAAAAAAACAGAAAAAAACAAATAGAATTACTTATTTTCTTCCGTTCATCTTTGTCAAATATTATACATAATGGATTCATAAAAAAATGTACATATTACAAACACAATATTTCGAATAAAATAAGAGCAATTTTTTTTCAATTCATTGTAATGTTATTGAAACATACGACAATAATTGAAATTTTTCTAATCCATATAATCTCATTTAAGTATTAATTGAATGTAAATTAAATTTTTTCGAATAAAATATTCATAGAATATTCGATTTTAATTATGTGAGAAATTATTATTGTAAACTGAAACCTGCAATAATACAAAGATGGGCAAGTTAATTGTTTAAACTTTAGGGATTTCAATATATTATTATTATTATTACTATTATTATGAGGTTCAATATCAATTTAAAATCGAATTGAATTTTGTATGACAATTCATTTTAGAAATTTTTTTTTTTTTTTTTGTAATACTATTTTTTTCTTCTTCAAACTAATTCCAGATGATGCGATTGCCATTGCGATATTATTATATAAGTTTATTGTATCGATGAAATAAGAAATGTTTATTTCCTGTGCCACTTATTGTGCTATCCGAGAAATACATTAAACAATTTTAATCATTTTGTTGTTCGCGTTATCGTATTATAAATAAAATAACACAAACAATATTCGAACATTTGATTGTAAAAATACATTCAATTCATTAATGCCGAAGCATTGTTGGTATTGTAATTTTCTGTTAACATATTATCGCCAAGAAATTTGTCTTCAATCAAAACCAATTTACATTTCCAGTGCGAATTGCGTGTCGATATTTAAGCATATTGTGAGTATTGTCGACGCAGAATACCGCAGTCGTAGTTATGTCTTTTGTACTTTTTTTTCCCCTCGTAATTCCTTTGGGTTATAATACTCAACGGCTGCCGTTCGGTATCCGGCGTTGTCCACATTAAGATGCTCATGATAAAAATAATCCGAAGTAGGTAGTGAATTATTGTTACGTTCGTGTTTTAAAACGGTTTTCAGAAAATTTCCACGTGTGTGTATAATCTTCGGTATTTATTACGCGATCAAATCGTACTGAGAAAAAAATTCTAAAAACTAAAATTGCCAACGATTGAAATCAATATTGCCACCAGTATCAATATTGCGAGTTCCAGGATAAGCCACTGTCCCGTTTTACTGTACGTATAATCATAAAATTTTCCACATCGGCGCAACAGTATCACTACTACTTTTTGTCGCTAGGCGATCGGAACACGACCTCACGAAACGGACCACGTCGGCGGCGGTGTTGCATGACCATTTGCACGTATTTCTATAAAATTGCACATAACATTTGTACAGGATTTCTTGTAACAGACAAACGCATCGGCTTAATAGCTCGAAGTACTATACGACTTGACTGTATAACGGGAAGTATTTCTCGTAAAACGTATAATTACCGTCAGACACGCGTACGGTCGGAGAAGAGACGGTACCGCCGGGTGACTCTCGCGACCGTACAATGTGTGTGCGCGCAGTTATATTTGGGATTTATGGCGACCGCGGAATGTGTTCTTCTGACGGCACATGTGCAGTACACGCGGCGAAGGTGTATTTCGCGTGATTTATGCGTTTAAACGTATTATTGTCATCCGAAACAGTGCGCGTGTTGTCGGATGTAACACAAAACATTCCGCCGTACGTACAAATTGACGGATCACAGATAGTTGTTTGCATAACGTTATGGCAGTGAAGAGAGAGAAAAAAAAAAAATTAAATTACACCCGTCCTTTGTAAAACGCGCTAATGGATTGTGCTCGCGCTCTCAGAAAGTATTATTTCTTCGCAACGACAAAAAGACGTTTTAATAATAATTCAATAAAACAGATTACGATAAAATAGATATCGAAAGAACATCACATTTTGATAGAACGTCGTGTCACGCGAACATTCTTATGAACGTAAAAAAAAAGAGTTCTCGACGATTTATTATTACGGCCCAGAATCATCGACATTTTAAGAATATTATAATTCCGTTTTTGTAGGCGCGCGAATTGTATTAAAAATAAATAATAATAATAATAACGCCACTGTTACATTTATTATTGTCGGTCTACTTTAAAAAAAAAATAAAAAAATTTGGTCCGGTCTTATTCTAAATGTTATACTCTCTCAGATATAATGATAATTTCACATATACGACAAATCGAAGAAAAAACGCGATATATTCAAGCGTGATTTCAATTATGTTTCGTGTGAACACTGAAAAACCGCTGTCGCGTCTTTTTTTTTTTTACATATTTATTGTCGACCAACAAATGAAGCACTGGACATTATTATCAAAGTAATAATAATAATAAAACATTACGGATGTATGAAAAGAACGCGTAGGTTATTAAAAATGAATACTGTACTGCGAATGGTTTTAACCGTGACTCGTTTTTAAATTTATCGGCGTAGAAGATTTTAGAAAACAGTATTTTATTTGAATAATAAATATATTTAAACCTGTCCGATCCCCGGTCCAGTTTCGTTATTTATATTTTATCGGTCCTGGTCTCGGAGTTAAACTTTATCTCGGTCCAGTCTCGGTCGTTATTAGTTGATTGAGAAAAGAAAAACTGTCCAATCCGGTCCGGTTTCATTATTTATTTTGTCGGTCCGTTCCAGCAGGGGTTTTAAAGTGGTGAAAAATAGCGACTTTACTGCGCTTTCTATACCATAACGAACGCTCCCTAAAATGGCTAAAAACGTAAATTCTACAATAATATATTATGATTGTTACCATATATAGATATAAGGAATTCAAAATTTTCTATATATATATAATAATATTGATTTTCTTTTGGACTATATATGAGGGCTAACTCAAAATCAACCAAGAAAAATGGCGAATTAATTGAGATTAATGCGATATTCGGGTTTTTTTTTTCTTTTTGAGTTTTTGTAAATGGAAAAAAGTGAAAATGATAGGAGGAGGAGGGGCGGAAATTAGAGACGAGTTTTAGTGATGACTTTGAAAATGAGATTATTCAATTTAGAACAATAATACATTATAAAAACAGATCAACAAACAAACTATTCTTTCCGGAATATTGAAATAGATTTAAAAAATTTTTATTCAGTTTTGAAGAGAGCGAAAAAATGCCTGAGCTTTTTATGCCATAATGAAAACGTGTCATCGTTGATTACGAATTTCTATTGAAAACAGTGCACTGCTACAAAACACGGATTGAAACGACATAATAGTTTGCAAGTGTCTAAAAAGCCCGAAGTGTTATATCATATAGATTAGTAAAACGCAAAAATGGGGTTTTTAACGACGTTTACGGGGAATGAGCGAATGACATTGCCTTGTAAAACGCTTTCGTCAGTCGGCAATCTATGGAAAACACTTTTAACGATAAAGGCTTTGCCTGAGTCTGACAGTAATGTTTCCGAACCGAACACGAGCCGGTTGGACGTTTCAACGCACTCGTATAATACTCTTACATAATGTATTTATTACGATAATATGCGGTGTCCAGAGCGTGTTTGTCGTGAAAATTGTCTGATCGATCAGAGAGCGTCGTCGTTTCCGTTACCAGAACTACAGACATAATATATTAATCGATTTTAGAACGAAACGATGAAGCAATTTGTTTTACGATAACGTTTATTTTTTTTCTATGTACGACTTTCCTCTTTCTCTCTCTTTTTTGCAAGCGCTACGTTTTTAGACATATATTAAAAAAAAAATCAAGTTGTTTGAATACAGATTAAAAAAAAATATATTTCGTAAATTGTCGCTTTCGGCGTTGGTCATCTAATGATCCGCACTCTAAGTGCTCTAAATACGTGTACAGAAAAACGTATATCGACACGCACAACCGAAAACTGTTGAATATTAATTATACGGACCACCGAGAAACTCGAGTAAACCGCGTTGTTTCGGCACGCCGATGATGTATCCAGTTGCATAACACGGATGTTACGAAAATTCGATTATAAAATATTATAATATATTGGTAATGTAATATTTGCAGAAATGGAATCCGATAAATCGAGTGACGAACGTGCGTGTAATCTCATACGTTTTAGTAGATTATTATGTTTCGTTTGAATACCTAATCGAGTTTTTTTTATAAGAATTTTCTCGGTGATTTTTTTTTTTTTATAAATGTTTTATATACGTATCTGAGTGGAGAAATCGCATTATTTCTCGTGACAAATGTATCGACATCGAATGCTGCGCGCCACGAAACGATAATATCAAAAGTACGCGGCGGCGGCTTTTCGTTCGAGGAAAACGATATTTCCATTAAATCGTGTATACGCGGGGAAAGTCTTGCGCGACCGTTTCGCGACTAATGAAAAACGGGTTTGCTTTCAAATTCTTTCTGTTCGCTTTTTCTTTTTTTTCGCTTTACTTAAATTCACGTTTGTTGGTATAATACGTTTTAACCCTTTTAACGCAAAAACATTACGAACCGCGTAAAAAAATCGACTACTCAGTAGCCGACTCTCTCGCTCTCTCCATTAAATATTGTCACACCGATAATGACTTTCGCAGGACTACGCAATAATGTTATTTATTTAGCTTTTCTAAAAACAACCGTTCGACGACGACGACGACGACAACTCGCCTTTCAGCAAGACTGAGAACGCAATAATACGCGTTGCAATAGTATGTCAAGAGTCCAATAGTGCGCGTACTTATGTGTTCGAACGCAATCCCTAGAAGAAGAAGAAGAAGAAGAAGATAAAGGATTTCCATTAAATAACAAAATAATTCTATTCTACAATCGATTTTTTTACTTAATATTTTCAACAAATCCCCGTTGAAAAATCCATAAACAATAGTTTTCTAACGTTTTGAAACAGTTATATTCAAGAAAGAAACCGATTCGATTAACGACAATATATCAGAACATTATTGTCGCTTTACGCAAAAGACATCGAACAATGGTGTGTATACAAATAATATTTTAGGTTTAGCGCATCATTCGTTACTTCATTACTCATTTACCAGAATTCGAAACCGCGTGCTATACGCTTTTTGAATTAGCACCTCACTCTTGTGTAACGACTGAATATTTAACGACGTGTTCTCTGGGAGAAAGTTTATGTGTTCTCTATAATATAACGCGATGCCGGCAAGTGATCGTGCGTAAAACTTAAATCGTAGCAAGTCGTGTTTATTTAAGAAAAAAAAACTGTGACTCCATTAGAACAATTTTTAAAAAAAAAATGTTTTACCGCTCAAAAATATTCTAGTCTTTGAATTCGGTAAAAAAAAACCCCCCCATAAAATCATAAGCCGCCACAGTCTAAGTCTAACTTGTAGCAAACACAATGTGATTTCGTTAGATTAAACACGACAACTTTAACGGATGCGACTTTCTCTAAACATTATTGAAAGTCACGTTAAAAATGTACGTAATTATTGCGATCCACAATAATTTGCTATTGTTTCGTACGACGCGATACGAAAGATATGTTGAAAATACTACTAATCACACGTTTTAATTCACACAAAATTACAAAATTAAAGAAGTTCAAAAAAATGACATAATATACATATTGCAACCACGAACAGTGATCCTAGAGCATCATTTCGTCTCATTTCGCTTATTTTTTTGTATTGTGTTATTATTGTTATTATCATTTTAGATTCGAAATCAACGATAAATCATCGCGTTCGCAGCGAATGAAACTCATTTTTCCACGAGGCGGGTGGGGAGAAAACCGCTCACATCTTTTTGCGTACATTTTTTTTTCTTCCACTCTTTTCTCGCAATACGCGGAGAAAATCGAAAAATAAGCTGTTTAAAATACCGTCTGTAATCGGTTTTCAATCATTTTATAATATCGTACGAAATACGCGGATCGTATTTTCTAATGTCCGAAGCGACTCGTCTTTGCAAAATCCATTATTCACTCACTCGTGTATACGAAATTAAAAACATTTACCGACATTATTTTTCCTTCCGTCGTCGTGAAAAATCCCGAAAGGTTTGAATTTTTTTTTTTTTTTTTCGTCAACGAAACCCGTTGGATAATATTGGCGTGAACGAACGAATAGATGAAATTCTATATCGTTTGTTAAAAGAATTAAAATGTTATCGAATTTTTCGAACAACGCGGCGCGGTCAGGTTAAAAAAAAAACCGAGAAAATTCTATTGCGGAGTATTTGACAATTTACACGCGTCCGCCACTCTCGTTCGCACACCTGAACAAAAAATGGCTCGTTTGCACCACAGCAAACCATTCTCTCCGCTGTTAATTCTTTTTCACTAAGAGACAATCCCCGAGTTCGACAGCGTATACTCCCACACTCCGTACACCGTTGTCTCGGTTTTTTCAATATCAGCGTTTTCCCCGTCTAGTTCCCGACCAAACGCGCCTTCCGAATTTAAACTATTCACTCGCCAGTCGCGTGCTCCTGGGGCCCTCCGCGTTGTGGTTATTAAAACGATTCTCTCCGTGGTGTGCTCGCCGCGGGAATCGAATTCGCCGCGGCGGGGATCGAAGTGATTATTTTTCTTGTTCGCGCAATAATCGTTCGACTAAAAAAAAAAAAAAAATAGTAACACAATCCCCGTTCTGAACGAAATTGTTTATTTCTAACGAAGAAGAAAAACACGCCGGCGCAGTTCACTAAAATATGGAATTTTTTTTTTTTTTTTTTCACTCGTGAATATTCTCTCGAATACCGAGAAAACCGTCACAATTGCGGTTTTATTTGAATCATTATTATCGTGATTACACATTTCTTTCCGATAAATCTCCCGGTTTATGAACGGCGGAGGACGATATACACGTACGTATAACCTAACCTTTCAGGTTCAAAACAGTCCGGAACACTTCCACTGTTATCGTTCTATGAGATTTAATCGTTTTGAAATCACGTTTGAAAGTCTCGAGTTCCGACTGAACTAGCGAATAACGAGCGTCACAGGTCTAACTGCATTGTTTCCCGGTCGGTCTAAATCTACGACGCTTACGCAATTATTAATCCAAAAACAAAAGTTCGATAAGTCGTGCCACCGCGAACGTAATAAGCGCTCGTTCTTTTCTCGGTACACCTACCGAATTATGTAGTTAACAAAAAAAGAATTATGTAAAATATATTAATGCCCGATTCGCATGATTTTTCCGAGCTACAATACTCGTGAACTTAGAAAAATTAGAGGACAGTGACAAATTACTCGTTTCATAAAAAAAAAAAAAAACGTTTCAACTACAATTACCACTGCGAAAAATCGTTTTATTTATTTATTTATTTATTTTTTTTTTGTAACTCGTGTATTTTTCTTTTTTGTTCGATAACCGATGATTATATCTTATTGAAACGGGTAATAAATAAACAAATTCGAAACAAAAACTTTAATGTTTTTTTCATTACCTCATAACAAATAAACATTATTATAATAATACTCATTGGCTTCATTATAACATATGTATACATATATATATATATATATATTTATAATAAAAAAAATTGTTTATTTGTTGAATTTATTTCAAACGCGTTTGTTGTTGTTTCCGCAATAACAGTCGAGTGTGCACGACATTTATTGGATCTAGGACAATTTTTTTTTTTTTTTTTTTTGCATAATTTATGTTTTATCATTAATATGGTATAAAAACAAAAAACTATTATCATACAATTACATATTGTTATGAAAAATAACCGTCAATGGTACAATCCAGTCGAATATTGCTGTTAACGTAAAAACCGACCGTATAAGCATTTGATTACTGTGGATAAGTACGGCAGTCAAGATAAAGCGATGAATGTGTAGTGTATCGACTGTGTATAAAGGAATTCTGTAGTGCAATTCAGTCGAACAGTCGGTCCCTGATCGTTTCCATACAAACATTTCTAATCGAAATGTCTAATTTACAATCAAATCGTGGACGTGACATTTTTGTACAAAACGGTTTCATGTAATTTATCTTTGATAAATTTAATTTTAATCGTACGAAGCGATTCTGGATGTGTCGCAACAGAGACACGTGCAATTGTCGAATTCATACCGGTAAAAAATTTAAAAATGTATACTCACCTAAATCGTCGATTATATAAAATATCAAGCGAATTTAATATCAGAAATTGAATATTGAGTATTTAAAAGGAATTGCGCATAATATTTCTTTAAAGTAAATTTAAATTGTATATTATTCCCATTTTATTTTTTAATTGTATATTATTATATAAATATACCTATTATTAAAATAATACTTGAGCACTTGTGACTGTTTATTATATTCAGTTATATTCCAGATTATATTTCATTATTATTTACAATGTATTTCCTATTTTATAAAAATGCATTGTCACATGTTATAATTAAAAATACTTATTTATTTTGTACTTTTAAAATTGTATTATATTTATTATTACACCTGCGGCGCCATGATATCCCCGCGCCGAAATGTCCGATTCCCACATTTATTAGCTTCGATAATTTTACGATATCCGCGAAGTCGGTCCATCTAATATTAAAATAACAGCTCAGGACTTTTTCTGATATTTTGCCGTTGGTCAGCTGTAATTACAGTGTACATTTCGTTATCACTGGAAAATTATTTCGACGCTTTAGGGGGAGAGAGAGAACAACTCCACGCCATTTTCAAATCTTCATCAGAGAAACTTCTTAGAAAAGCCTTATATTATTATTGGATAGTCGTTTAATTTTTAAATTATAGTGTAATTCTTTCCTCCCGCCGCCTATAACTTTAAAATCGCTTTTATAAAATAGAATATTTATTTAAACAACGCAATATGTTTAAAAGTATAAAAATTATTAACAATACACAATTTAAATATAGAACAAATACACTTATGTGATATTTTCAGCCTACTAATTAATCATACAAAAGCTGGTGTTAATTGAAATATGAATCAATTTTGAACACGCATTTAAAAAAATAAAAGATGCAAAAAGCTTTAAATATGCCCAACCATTCATCTAGAAAAATAATTTCCTCGAAAAGTCTTTGTTCGTTAAAAGGTTTTAAGCTTCACATTCATAAATACTCCTTGTCATATACTTTTATACTTCTCTCTCTACGCGCATCTGTTTATGTGTAACGTTCCCATGATTTTCTGATTTTATTTTTTTTATTTTTAAGAGACTACAGAAACGTTCTATCTATATTGCTTAAAGTACTTAATGAAACATCAATACACGCAAGAGGGAAAAAAATCGAGAAAAACATTTCCAATATTACGCCAAGACTGCGAGACGACAAAAAAACATTTTTAACTAAGGAAGTTATAATGTTTTATAAAGATCGCAATCAATCATCCCCTATAGTAAGAACGTGGGAGTAAATCGTGATGATTTTGATGACGGAGGCGTAGACGGTTTTTTTAGGGAGAGGTCTGGACACCCGAGAACTTGCAGTCGTGACATCGTGTATGGCCATGCAGACTTGCAGGTTTTTGGAGTTGAAGAACGCGTAAAAATGTCGAATATCATCTTCAGATTGTTGTCACGCTGATGTCATTTATACCAATACGGTGTGCGATGATTGAGATACGCCGATAACGGCGTGTTATCTAATTCAACAAGAGATGACATGATGATAATACGTCGTTATGTTTGATTGAATCAAGATAGATCATATTTGACGAATTCGCAAGTGAAATCTTCTGATTACGCGGTACGAGACGATTTATTATTTTAAAAACAGGAGAATTAGATATATGTATAAGAAATAGGAGTGTAGCCGACCATTGTTAAAGCAGTTTTCGGTACCGCGTCGGGTGATGAAATTTTGTTGTTACTTGAATACACTCCATCCGTGTCAAAAATGATCCTTGAAGATGATTCTGTTGGCGTGTGAAAACAGCAACTTGTAACGAGAAATCAATTTTGCCATTTTATCGTTACGAATCGGAGAAATTTAAGTACATACACGTGTGAATATACTTTTTTCTAGAATCGGGAGAAAGAATTTTTTTTATGAAGAATTTATTTACAATTGTACGCGGATTTTTTTTTTTTTTTTTGAGAAAAACGATAATGAAAGGAAAATGCGACGCGCACGTAAGAAAAGCACACACCCAAAATATACGTACAATCGATACAATAGTAAGTCGTCACGTCATGTCATAATGAATTCCGCCATAATGAAATCCAACCATATGTAAAACGTGCACGCCAAAACGAAGATGACAGAACTCAAATATTAAATACAGCCCGTCATATTAATTCGTTTAGTCAATAAAATATATAATATATGTAAATGAATGTTTTGTTTAGTTTGATAAAATATAACGAATAAATAGCGAGATTTCAGAGGAAAATGCTTAGTATATCCAATATAATAAACTGATGATAATAATAATAATAATAATAATGATTGAAAACGCAATTTTTTTTCATGCGAGTACGATATATACGTAATGCGTATATAATTTTAAGCGTATCGTTGGAAGTCCATATTGTCAAACGGTCGACGGAATGATCCGAATTACTACGAATTGCATAGAATACAATAAATGAAATGTATTATTTTATATTTATTAAATTCAGCGAATTATATTAATAAGGTTTTCTAAAAAAAAACGTATACAAGCGCCACAAACGAATATACTTTTTTTTCTATTTATTTATATTTTAATATATACGTTATATTTTATAACATGCATTTTTCGATTTGTTGATTTATTATTTATAATCAACGGCAATAAACGCAATGTACGTATGTCAAGAGAAAGAGACTTCCATTTTTTTTTTTTTTTTTTTACTTGAAACCGTAACAATATGTATTTCGAGTATATATGTGTATATTATCTATCTATAATAATAATAATAATAATAATAATTGTTGACATAGGTTCGGATGATACGCCGTGTGGCTGAAAACAGTATTCAAATCGATTACATGCCGTAGTACATTATTATTACAACGGGCGGTATATATGTCGTTATATAAACTCTTGTTTTTCGACGAATTTTAAAAATGTTTCTGTAAATATTGTAGTAACTGATTGGATAATGGATTTATAACACCGAAGACTATATTTTATACACATATACTCGTTGTATTTGCACGTACGTTTTGTAAACAAAATCCGGAATATATTCGTTTTCATTTAAAATTTTTTAAGGATTTTAAAACTATTATATATTACGAAATATGCGAGGAGAGGATAATTTTACTATAAGCATAATTTACATTTCATTTCTACACACAGCGATATACTAACGTGGTGATTGACGCGTTTTCGATTACAATAAACGCCGGATTGGCTTATTAGACGAGCTATCGAGAGAAAATCACGGATGAGCCGTTCGAAGTATGGAGGACGGCGGTCTTGTGTTTTAAGACAGTTGACATACACGGTCCGTAAAATTATTGCTAATAACTAATGACGGAAATTTAATAGAAACTAAACTGGTAGCTATAAAAATAGGTTAAAAATGTCGGAGGGATAATACTTTAAAATAAATATCGACAAATATACGAGAATAGAATAGTAGATTTCTTTCTAAACCTATTATAATAATAGTGTAAATACTATAAAAATACATATTTTTTTTTGGAGGTTTGTCCCCTCCAACGTTTCAATGTACTTATGCTAATTTCCACTAGACAGACTGGTGATCATGTATAATATACATTGTATATCATCAGAGTGACCACTGGACCGTATCATGTCTCGTATTCTCAGCATCGCGTTCCAACGTTCTAAACGGATTACAAACGAGACGCGTTTCTTCGCGTTTTTCGCGATTTTTGATATTTCCTATTTTGGAAAATAATTTCCGATTTGTAGGAGCGGAGGGAATTTACACGGTTATGCATTTTTTTTCTTCTGAAATTGGATGAAAAATTAAAGCGATTATTTATATACGAACCAATGGTTTAAGCTGTTCAAAAACAAAAATCTCGGTTTACGTCGAATTCATCGCTGCAGTAAACTTTCGTGATATTTTTTTGTTAATATACATTTAACTATAATCAATATAAATGCATAAACATTACGTTGTTTAAATAATAAATATAATAATTTGTCATAACTTCATTTACTACACACATTAGCCGAACATTGTGTTTTTCTTATGATTGAAAATATTTCCTTAACTAATATGTGTGTGTGTGTGTGTCGTATTGTATTTCATTTTGTAGACGATTGTCATTTAAATAATTAATAATTAATTGATCAATAATAACGACGATTGTTGATACTTAAAATGTAAAAATGAATCAATCCATCGTCTAGACTGGACACATATTGTAAACGTCTATTTTATTTTTTTAACGCCTGTTTTTTTTTTTGCGTATATATAGAATTAAATGTTACGGACGCTTAAGACTTTATATATATTCGAATTAAAATAACAATAATTCGATTGATTTGTATAACGAGGGTTATCTCAAAATCAACCTCCGACGTGTTACAATTCACTACGCATTTCGGTGACATATTTCCGCGTATCGCAACCTGTACATTATTCTCTTATAATATGTCAAGTTTCCACCGTTTTCGTTCAATATTATTCTAATAGTTGCCGTAATAATATTGAGAATACAATTCTATCTCCCGCCGTCTGTGAGGTGGAATGTGTAATTCGGTTTTTACAAGCCGACGGAAATAGCGCAACTCAACTTCATCGTCTGTTGTGCGTTGTTTACGGCAATACAGTGATGAGGAGATGGTTCGGCACTTGAGATTGGTGTGAACAATTTAAAAACGGTCGCACGGATGTGCATGATGAAGAGGGCCGAGGATCGATCATGACGAGCACGGAACTTGTGGTAACCCAAGTAATCAGACACGATTGTGTGTAGAGTACTTCGAGAAATTTCGACAAATCCTATTGAAAGACCTGAAATCGTAAAACGCCTGTTTTCTCGAACAAATTGATCGATCTGGTGAACCGCATCCGAAGATCATGATCGATTTGCGCCCTTGGCCCCCTTCGTTATGCACCAGATGTGAATTTAAATTAATTGTAACACATTGGAGGTTGATATTGAGATAGCCCTCGTATATTGTACTTGATAAATATTAATTTAACGAATGTGTTTAATATATGTATAACTTAAGAGTACCATACGACGTATAAAAAATGTTACACACCACATCGTCTCGCTCGATTTCTATAACACGTACATTATATATACAATGTGTTTTCAATAACACAGTCTCTTTGAAATATAATTCCAAAATCCGAATACATTTTTCGCGAAAACGTGGAATTAACATCAAACACACACGGGGGAATCAACGTAAATGTCACATAATATTTATTTTTATTACTGTGCACGATATTATTCTGTTCGCAGAGATGATAATAATAATAATAATAATATGATGATGATGCACGATAATCGCCTTACGCACACAATTCGCCCGTAATAACGTTCGTGGATCGTTATTGTGTTCGTACACGTGTCATCGTCGTTTTCTGCCAGCTAAATGATTGAGACTGTTCGAGAGATAATTTGTGTCACCGTTATGTATCGAGTGAAATTGAAAGTCAGTCCTTAAAAATAGCGATACGCGTGACATAAAAAAAAAAAAAAACAAAACAAAAAGAATCGTCAAAACGTTTATACCGTTTCTAATATATTTTTCCATTATATCCGTCTCGTAATGATTTTATAATTTATTTCGCTCAATGTTTAAAAATCTTGGGAAAACTGCAAATGATTTCCCTTCGTGGTAGTTTCCCGCGCCAAAATGTAACTTATTTTGGAAATAACGATCGACCGCAATATTAATTTTGTTAATAAAATTGTTTTTATTTCTATATAAGTGGATTTGTTTTCTAAAATATTTACAGTCGGTTGCACGAACGGGTGTCCAGCATGGAAACAAACAAAAAACGTAGAACAACCAGTCTTATGAAAACCGTGGAACGTTGAAGTTTTACACATTATTAGTGCGCGTAGCAATCGAATACAAACCAAAATAAAAAATGATCGATTTCAACGATAGATACATCGTTAAAAACAATATATAACCGAAATAAATTTCAAAACGTACGGAATAGGTTTTTAATAGAATTATGTAAGATTAATAATAACATTGGTATGTCCTATGTACCACGGTCTGAGTTGTCATTTTAACTCGGCATATTTATTTTGAGTATTATTTTTTACAAAATTTCTCCGTATGTGATCAGATTTTCTAACGGTTTTTTTCCCCGGTCATGACTTAGAGTCGGGGTGATAACTTCGTACATTTCATTTTCGATTTGCATGTTCCGAAGTGTACGGCGCGAATGCCGAAATAAGTCGACATTACACGCGCAAAATGTAAGAAAAATATTTATTTTGTTCGAAACCGCGCGTGACAAAAAAAAAAAAAAAAAAAAGAGTCCGTGTAATGTAGTCAGGTAGCATCGATCTCCAACCTGCTGTAAAAACAAAAAAAAGTTTTTGATATAATTTTCATCGTATTAACATGTAAAAGACAATTTGATATGATTAGCGGCAGTTCAGTACGGAAAGAGACATTTTTCTAAACTGCTGTATTTGAAAAATAACAGTACACGAGTATCGGTTGGATATATTGTTCAAAATGAAAATAACTTCCATTCGGCCCGATATCGATGTTTTTTATTGTACCAAAATAAAAACAGCAACAAATTACACATTAAAACGTTTGAAAATATTGTAATTTATCTTATGTTAAGATTTACCTGAAAATTAAGATTTTCTTTTCTTTCACGAATATCGTACAATAAAAAAAAATGTTAATAATAAAAGAAATTATTTAAAAAAAAAAAAATAGAAAAAGTGAAGCGGTACTGATCGTAAAAGTGTCTAGTGGTATTATTAAGGTTGGTCTATTCATAAATTTTATACGTTATTCTTCAGATTCGATCGGTAGCTCGCCGCCATTTCGCTATCGAAACTCGACTCATTCAACAGCTGTCCATTCCATGGTCCTTATGATTTGACGATATGACGTAACCCATACGAATAAATAGATTACACGTTTGCCGTTAATGGCGACGCACAACGGGAATAATTCTAATAAAATCATATTATTATTATTATTATTCGGCCGAGGTTATAACATTTTAGGTATATGTAGACATAGTGTACACTTTAAGTGTGGGACGACGACGAGACGCGGTGAAACGAGCTGCTTATGGCGATGAATAATTTAAACGCAAAAGGAAATTAATGTTTAAACGTTGTAATTGTACGCGTGGCCGTAAAGTAAACGGCACAAGAAAATATATTTGCTTACTTCGCTGGTAATTTTTCAAACCCGAATTATTATTACTTTTATTACTTTTATATACATATTTTTTTTTCTTCGTATAATTATTTACTTTTTTTTTCTTTCAGTTTTTTAGTTTTTAAGTTTTTTTTTTTTTAATTTACGCGGTTCAGAGCGAACTTTACCGGATGATACGACGCGAATGAACGCATAAACACAATATGAATATTATATACACGTACGTAATGCAGGCATAAAGCGTCAGAATTGTACTTATCATCGGCTTGTCATCGGTATCCGTTCGTCGGTTGCAGGGATGGATTGCCGCAAGATCGATATCTAACCGCGATTTGATTTACCGTAACGGATGGTTAATATACACGGGAATACGATGGTTGAATCATTCCGAGTAGCATTTTAGACGCGGACGCCGTTTTAAATCTCACCAATAAATGACGGTTCAAGGCACACTGCAAATGTGGTTCGTAGTACCGTGTTTTCGACAAAAATTAATACCGAATTTTTACGTGGGTTTTTAACCGTGCCATGAAAATGTTACTTTCGATTCGCCGAAATAACCGCAGTACCGTTCAAAACAGGCACACGAATCAATGTGCGTTCACAGTACAATTTTGTTAGTTAAATGTCGACTTGTAAATTGGTCCAGTTGCGTGTAATGGTTATGCTCCGTTTTCACAGCACCCCACAGGGGCGTATTTAGGGTCGTAAAACAGGGAGGCTAAATCCCTGTGAGAATTGCAAATAGAATTCATACTATTAGTTAGTAAAAAATGATCAACAGCTTTTTTGACAATATAAACTAAAATTGGTCGGAGAGGGGGGCAATTTTAGTAACATGGACATGTATAAATAGCGGTTTGGACATGGACCGTGTATAAACTATTAAACTGTCACGATTATTATAAACCGACATTGAATAGCAAAAATGTTATCCGGGGTCTATAATTTTTACGTCTCACCTTGCTAAAAATGTGATTCCATAACATACCAATATAAAGAACTAATTTTTTTTAATTTTTAAGGCATTTTTTTTTTTTTTTTGAACATTTTTTGGATAATTTTCAGAGTCATTTTTAAACCATTTATTAATAATCGACTAAAAATCACGAATTTATTATTATTATTTTACGTAATTTTTTTTTCACTTATATGATTTAACATTTATGCATACGTTTCAATTAAGAAATAATTATACATTTTTATAGGTTTTTTAGGGCATCGACTACCGAGCTCTAATTATTATAATAGTTCACCGTCAACGATGCAACGTATTAAATTAAGCACTATAACACTTTAGAGTTTTAAAAGTGAATATTTTATTAAAAATTCAAAGTCGGGAGAGAAAAGTGTACACCTACACGATATTGAATGTGACGTCATCAAATATATATATGTATATCCTTTTTTTTTCTTTAGTAAATTTCAATATAAACGCCGTTTGTAGCACACGTCACACGTCCAATAGCGATAATCAACTCTTCACCACTTTCCGACCGGCGTGTCTGTAGGAGTGGCCCATATTGACTTCATAGACGGTGTTTACAACTCGGATTATCTTCTTGAACTATTTTCACGTGTCTCCATGGGTGAAAGCCCATGGCAGTAATGTAATAGGCGCTTCCCGTCCGATCCACTTCCTCAACACACTCCAGAATATAAGTAAAAGAATATGCGGAGACACGTGTGAGATCGAACCAGACGTTCGCTGGTTTGCGTGAGACACGTATTGATGATTATCAATGTACTAAAAACCGGGTGAACAAAAATCGATGACCTACTGATTTCGAAGCAATTCTTACTAACCCGATTAATAAACCGTTTGCTCCCCATGATTTCTTTAAAATCCCAGAATCCCTTTATATATATATATAACAAAATACCTTGTTGCATTAAACACCGTTACACTGCACGGGCTCGTGAAATTCGGAAATTATTCCCTCTTCCACATAATGTCGTTTCCCATAAAAATAATAGTAATAACAACAATGATATATTATTATTATCTCATCGTAATATGCAATATTATTCGTTCAAGCACACCTTTCTCATTCTCTATACATTTCTCGCAACCCTCGGGCGCACGACATCGTATAACGCGCTGTCAATTAAGAGTCCGCGCCGAGTTCAAAACGCGCGTATTGCGTATAATAATAATAATAATAATAATAATAATAATAAATTAAATAATATAATATATACTATGTTCGGGTATATGAAAAGTGCGAATAACGCGATGCGTCGATTTTTCGGAGTGATCCAAAAATTGTTTTCGCTCTATTGTCGAAACGCCATGCTAAACACGATAAATTCAACAATTTTCGGTATACAATTTCAAATAATGGATAAATCTTTTGTTGATCGCCAAGTTCAGCGATAACCGACTAAATGGATTTGTATAACAAGAAAAAAAATGAATTTATTTTTAAATCCTTGTCGAATTACAAGACACCCCAATATCACACTTACGAGATTTATGATCATGTCAGTAATATTTGAATTGCCAGAGAGTTGATTAGGTTACTTATAGATTCGGATAGTCTGAATTTTTATTTATTTTTTTTTTAATACACTAAAACGTCTCCAACCAATGATGTTTATAAAAAACATTTTTTTGCAGAAATTCGAAACGCATTGTATATATTTTACCGGCACGCGCGCGCCGTCCCAATTTATTTGTAAGGAAACACAATCATATATTTCCAGTCTCGCGAAACCGACCACGAATACGCGGACATCTAACGCTTATACCAAGAGAACTTCACTTTGCGCCGCTTTCGCCAAACTCGTAACAATGATTTACAAATTTTCGCAACTTTATATTCTCGGGAGAATCGATTTTATCACCCCGTTCCGCGTACCCACACACGCACACGCTCATTTTCTTTTTCTGATTTAATCCAAACGAATTTTATCGAAATCCATCGTAACGGTCGATTGTGTAAAAAAAAGTTGTAAATTACTCGCTGAAATGCATGATGAAAACCCGATGTCTGGATAAAGTAAGAGACGAACTGCGCGAATTCGGCCTTCAAAAATGTTTTAATCGATTCCGGCGAAGCTCCGTGGCGGACACGAATTTGTGTTTCGGAAAATTTACGAAAATTTGCAAAATATTCCAACGAGTTGGTGGGTGATGGTAGCACAGAATGATTTTGGGATGAAAACTTCACGCACGGGTGCAACTGACATCGGCGGTATTAAAATTGTTGATAGCTCATGGACTCGTCGAGAACCTTAGCTTTCCCCCCGACCACTTTATTACATACAACAACAATTAATGTTGTACTAATTTGTGAATTGTGCAGTGTGAAAAGTGAATCGAATTTCGTAATTTCGTAATTTCAACGCCGACGTGTGTTATTTTATCCGAAACACTATTGAGAATAAAATTATTTAAAAAAAAAAAAACCCCCGGGGTAAGGCACATAAAACACAACGGCGTTTGTATCGTATACGAGCATATCGAACGGAATCGAGTTGAAAATATTCAATTAAACGTTTTTAGGGTCGAAAATTGAGGGGAAAAAAATTCGTAAACCCCAGGGATGCGAGAGCCCTGTTCCCTATAACGTCGTCACGTCAACAAACGGAAAACCGAAAAAAAAAAAAAACCTATGCAAACGCGACGGATATTTTTCGCAGTTTCGCGACCGCGCCCGTGTTTTATCCCCCCGCGCGTTCATAATCGCTTATTAATTCTCGGACAAATATTCATTTCCGCCACGTCAACGAGTCCGACGTTCAGACGCGTTCCTATCGTATTACGCGAATGATTGGCTAACGTTCTTGACACGGATACCATCACCGCGGTACGACGTTATCGGCGGGTGTCGTCGTCGACGTTATCGGCGATTCATTTTCCACGCATTCGTGTATTCGATTATTATTTATGGCCAGCAGCGTCTCGGCGGTCCTGAAATCCGTTCGGGTCACCGCGCCCCCGGGGCCACTCGTGTGCGTATTTCGCCGCAGGGCTTGTTCCAAAGTAATCTGAAACAGCGCGGTTGGAAAAGTCGAATGCGCACTTCCGACCGACCGACATTGAACGCAGTTTGACTACTCGCGATCGGATTAATCGAGAACCTATCCGCGTTCTGTCGCGCGTGACAAAATTGCAATTTGTGGGGAAAACAAAAAAAATTTCTTATCAAAAATCTATTTTCACGTTTTTCTCTATATACGGCCGCAAAAGCCCACCGCTGACGTTCGACGTGCTCGATCATTGTTGTAAAAATGATAATATTTTCAAATCAATGGAATCGTCGGGGGTTCGCAAGTGGAAAACGTGTGAAAACGAATATTTCGTTTATTCGTTTGCTAAACGCGTGTCCTCCTCTTCGAGAATATTGGGATCCGAAACCAACAGCTATTGTACAAACACGGTTAAAATGAAACGAACCAGGTCGTGTCCAGATTGCATTGAATTACGCAGAATTTACGAATTTCTCGGACCGTTCCGGACAAATATCAATTCCGAATCCCTTTCCCCTGCGTATAAACGGTGGTCGAAGTGAAAACTCGAAAGCGTTGTCGTCTTTTCGAGTTTTTGAAAGGGGCAGAGTTGCGAACGGTCCACATTGTCGAAAAATTAGCAAAAACAAAAAAAGTATATACTTATATTTTTTTTTTTTAACTAAAATACTCTGACGTTGGCCCATTCCCCACCAAATACCGCCGACCCGCTGACAATAAGAGGGATAAATACTCATCCCGTCCCTCTCGAATAAAGTCACTGGACTAGAAGCAAACTTCTAAATTTTTTGTTTTCATAGAAACATGAAATATACATGCTTTCTTTTGTGTGTACAATACTGTAGGAACTCCTTTCATTTTACTCGTTGCACAACTACAAGTTAAAAAAAAAAAAACGGAAATCGATTTTTAAGAAGTACGAATAATTTTAAACGATATAAATGGAGGGATGGAACACGCTATCCAAAAACAAAAAAAAAGTCGTGGGACATCGTGCCCTTATATCCTCACGTCCCTTTCCCACTTTGACCTCTGCGTATAACGGGAAATATCCCCTACGATAGCGTAGAAATTCGACGATATATTATATATATAATAATTATTTAAACGGTAATTCAATGCAAAATGTCTTGTTGACGGAATGTGTTTTATGGGATAAATGGTATTGTTGTAATTATTAAGATCGGATGCGAGCGCCGACGGACAGTTTTAATAATCCGTTTCTAACTTATATTCCATTCGTTGGTTTTGACAGTATATTATGCGAAACTTTACATTAATCCACAACAGCCGCGATAAAGCGCAGCACACACATCAGCTGCCGCTCTATTATTATAATTATTATATATGAAAATTTTGTCATTTCTATTTCACGCGTCCTCGTCTTCGAACCCGTCGCATCCGTCGTCTACGGTTTACCGAAAATAACACACGTTTTTATATTATATTTCGCGTGCGCTCGTTTCAGTGTCGGTTTGGCCTGTGATTGAGCCACCGTTCTCATTTCACGATAATATATAAAGAAATAATTTTATTTTAGTCTGGTTGCATCGGGGGATTTATTTATCTTTAAATAAACATTTATCTTGGCTTCAAATTACGCATTAAAAGAAAACGATTTTTTCTTTTTAAATTTTGTATAAAACGTTTTTTGCGATATATATGTAAGAAATTTTAAAACCCTTGAAATTAAATATATTTTTATATCGAAACGATAATCGTTTGATTCTCACTCTACGAACACCCAGTATCGTCAAACTTCTTGATCTTTAATAATTGACTTGGTCAAGTTTTCGTTCACATATACGGACTACAGGCGAGACGTAGTTGATTAACTCAAAATCTAAATTTGGTTTTCGAAATCTTCAGCTACAGATAGATATCACACACGTTTATATGACGCACGTGTGTGTATGCGCTCGAGTAAAAAAATATTATAATTTATTATTTCATTGCTGTACATAAAGTGAATTAATTAATCGAAATTCTTCAAGTTCGTTCATGCAATACTGGAAATATTTCGGGTGAACAATATTATTACAAATATATCTTTCTCTTCCTCTGCGTCTAAAAACAATTCTACTTCGTTATTTTTATTTATTTTTTTTTCATGTAAACGTATTTTAATGTGCTATTTCATGACGGGCTCCTAAATCGCTGAGGCCTCGGCCGAGTAGCCAAACGGGCCTGATTCGCGTTTAAGATTAATATCGTACATAATTTCGGTATACTTGTAATATGTCGAAGTCTTTATATATATATACACCGTTTTTTTACACGCGATGTTCCGCTATTTATTATAAAGTTTTTTTCTTCTTTTTATTCAGAAAAAAACCGCACTAAAACGTTTAACTGTAGTCATAACTCATAACGCAGTTAATGTAGTATTACTTCACACAGAACAGGTATATCGTATACAGAATAAATTATTAGGAATTTTTCTTTAACAGCCGTTCATTTACTGAACACAATTTACCAAAGTATATAAATGTTAAAAAAGATTATAAAAATTTACCTTTTTCTTTTTTTGTTATTGTTTAAAAACTATACTCATACAGTTTTGAATCGAAACGAAATAAGAAATGTTAAAAAAATATATAAACAATTCGTACACATGTGAGTTTTTAAATTCAAAACTATTACGTACACGGTATGAAAATTATAATTTTAAATTCAATAAACTGTTATAAATATTTTAAATATAAACGATCGTAGCATTAGGAAAACAAGCGTATATTAAACATATCAGCTTCGACGTAGACTGAAAATAAATATATATATTTTTATTTTGTAACTTTAATAATATAATATGATATGATCCGAATTAAATCTTTAAACAAAGTTTTTTGTACGTTATAAAACACATACAGGAAATTAAAATTTAAACTGTACATACAAAAAAAAATACGCATTTCACGAAGAAAAAACTGCAATAAATCGCAGTGTATATTTTGTTATTAGTATTTAATGGATAAATATTTTAATTTCACAACGAACAATTCCGTGTTCAATACTCAAATAAACTTTAAAGTGAAAAAAAATGAAGTAACGAACCACTTTGAAATTCAATTTGGACGCAACTAGAAAGAAGAGCTCGGTGACGCCGATCATTCCCCAACGTGAATTTCAGCTTACTTAATTTTTTTTTTTTAGTAGTAGTAGTAGTAGTAGTAGTAGTATTCTTATACAAATATTGTAATGCAAGTAACATAAGTGAATATTTAAAATAATATATTTACACACGTTCGGCTGGATTGTATTTTCTATTTTGGCGACTATTTGAAATCGATAAAAATAAACGTTTCTCAAACCATCCAAACCTGGACGATAAACAACATAGTAGGACGAGTAAAAAAATGAATAATCAATACCAATAACCCGGATTTCGGCATTGGATATTTCAGTGCGAAAACGATGGCCCCGACGACACTATAACGATTCCCGCCCGCTCATCGCGTTCGTGTTTAAACTTTCAGTTTTGTACACGACCCCCGTCGTCTCCCGTTCGTATTTCGTCGTTCGCGAATTTTTTTAACATATAAGAGAAAGCGGTTTCATTCGTTTCTAAGAGTCACGCGCGTAATGCGCAACTAAATCCCGGCCCTCAATTCCAGTAATCTTAAGGTTATAGTCGGCCCTCAATGGCGCTCGTTATTCTGTTCGGGAAGAAACGAACACAAAATCGCCGCGAACGTTTTAATCGCGAGCAATCGTTTATACACCACAATTATGTTGCGCGACAGACAGCACTCAAAAATGATCCGGACGAGAGTATTTAAAACGCTACGGTCGATATGAACGAAACGCGTTTGTGTTACGGCTAAACGTCGTCTGTGCCGGGGAATGGAATCGTTGAAATACGTGTCAAATACGTAAATCGACATTGGAATCGGGCCGCACATACAGAGACGTATTTAAGAATTCATTCTTACGATCGATTCCCTTCAAAAAAATCTATGCAACAATATATAAAACGGCGCGATCCGTTTCGATCAGCGAAACGTCGAAAATTGAGCGCAGCGAGCACAATATCTGAAAACCACGGCCGATCTAACGGACGGACGAAAATCCGAAAATACGCTGCCGACTGTACGATACGTTACAACGACGGTTTTACAGATCCGCGACGATCTCGTCCAGCGCGGGCCGCGACCCCGCGAACGCTGCGTTTAGGGTGAGATAAAAATCGACGGCGTGTGTTTTGAATTCGACACGAAAAAGAAACGAACAACGTTCTTCTCCGCGTCGGAACGGCCGACGGGAGGAGAAAAATATTTTTTTTGTTGTAGAACATGTAGGAAAGTACAATGCCAACGCCGGTGGTACGCAGTTACTGCGGCGAGGTTTTAAAGTCTCAAGGGGATTCCGTTTTCGGACGCACGGTAGATATACGCACATACATACATTTGTATAATATCCATACGGTGCGGTGCGGGAATAAAGGTGTTTTATCTTCATGTATGTACATAAATCCTCCGGAGATTAATCATCACGCGGTGTTCCGAAAACGATTCCTTCCCCTCCCGGTGCTCGGCCCGTCGTAAATCTATCGTCGGCGCGTTCACCGCGAAAAGTATACACACCGCCTCTATATATTATAATGTATATTTTAATCGATGGACTTTCTCAACACGAGTTCGGATGATAATAATAATAATAATAATAACGTTACACGGTGACGCATTTACGGGAAATGGATAAGGGTTTAACGTCTCCTGCTCACGGAATCGAAAGGTCGATTCGAAACGGGCGCATCGCCTCCGGCTCGCATCGAGGCTCTTTTGAACCGGCCCTCTCGGCGAGCCGGACTGACACTACGCCGTCCCAATCTCGCGGTCGAAATCGCGAACTCGCACACCGCACACCGGCTGCGAGAATTTCCGCATCGGGGAAAATACTTAGGAGAGAGCGCATTTGGGGATTTTCGAAAATCCGTCGGCCGTCGAAAATATTAAACGCTCCGCGTTGAAATCATCAAACGGACACGGGAATCGTTAGTATTTAAACGGGATTACGAAATTTCTGCGCGCTGTAGCCGGAGGAGCGTTTTTCGAATTTCAAAAAAAAAAAAAAAACCCCCCGCGCACGTGAGATGGTTTTAATATTTAGTTCTATACGTGAGCGGACTTTTTCAAAAACGAAATACATCCGTGAAATCCCCCCCCCCTCGAGCGCGCAACTAATAAATTAAGTAACGGACTCTCGCGCGTGCAACTGCTGATTGGAACAACAGAGTTTTGAAACGCAGAAGAGTTTCAACAAATTTTATCATAAAAGCACGTCGAAACTTCTTCTTATGTAACGTATTTGCATGCGCGTAATAAAACGTTTTTTTTTTTTATTTTTTCTTGCCCCTTTGTAAAACTATTGTGAAATACGCGGTGTACTTTGTATTACAGTCTTTCGTCCTCAACGAATACGGTAATAAAAGATGATTCGTCTCCAATTTTCTTTTTTTTCTTCAACTTCTTTTCCAAACTGTTTTTGCCCGTCATATCGAAACGCATCTCACATAAATATTATTGATGATATAATTTTGTCTGCGGTCTAATAGGAGACGAGGTAGAACGGTACTCCCTCAACCATTGACAACATATATTAAATATATACGGATGATTCTGCACTTAACGAAGCGAAAACACATTCAATCACCATTTCGATTGCATGATGTGCGCTGTCCGACGCTCGTTACATAGTTTTCGAAGTTACGGAATCGTTATTATTATTATTATTATTATTTATGAGTTCGGTTTGAAACATTTAAATAATTTCATAACCTCGGCCAAACGGCGGCGGCACTTTTATATGGCGACAATTGTTTTTACGGAATGCTATAAGAATGTTCGCCTCTTACCAGCTCATCCACTAAGACCTAAAGATCTCTTGTTTATGGATAAAGAAAATAGTGTAAAACGGAGCCTAAAATCGTGTGAGGCGCATTATCGAAACTTAAACGTGTTTTATTCGAAATCGGCGAGTGCAAAACGTATCGTTTTCGTTCGTCTTAAGTTTACTTAATCGAATTTGCGTTTCAATAATTGTTCCAAAACGATTTATCGATCAGAAGAAAAACAAAATGTGTTTTGTGCACTGCGTTGGATACATACGTATTTCATGGCTATTTTATCGTTTATCATTTTTTTTTTTTTTTTTTTTTACTCGTCTTCGCAAATACATAAATAAAATACAAATGTTATTTTTAACAAATTCAATCACGAAACGTGGGGACGGTCAAACTCGGGAGCGCACGTGCAGTACGAGAAGTAAAACAATTTAATAGATCTTAAGTAATAGAAAGAAAAGAACAACAACTTATACGATATATGAAACGTTCGAGTGAAAAAAAATATTTTTTTTTCTTTCGTTTCTCTTCGAGCGGACAATTCTGTTTTTAAATCAACTATTGCCAGCATTGACCACACCCATCCGATCGTTTACAACAATTGTTTTTCGTTTATATAAAAAAAAATATATATATATATATATATTAATTACTTAACGTAAAATGATTATTTGTTAACACATTGTTATTTGTCAAAAAAAAAAAAAAAAACCATCGTACGACGAATGTCTAAATCGACTTTTACTCGTATTAATTTAATCTTATCCACATATTATACCCGTTAATATAACGTGTAATTTGTATTCATTGTATAATATACGCGGCAAGTAAAACAAAAAATTTTAAAAATCCGTTGTTACGAATGATTATATTTGAAACGCAATATACATATATATTTAAAACGTACTAACACCGAGTACTGAATTTGAAAACGCGAATGGTAAATTTTTTAACATAAAATATAAATCACAACCATACGCGCGTCATTCGTCTATTGGTAAAAAGAAAATAGTATAAAACGGCTGATTTAAAGCATTTTTAGATATATGTCATATATTCGTTATTTAAAAATAATTACAACAAATCGTTGTATTTTGCGTTATTATTGTTGTCGACAATAATAACGCAAAACGTGGTTTTAAGAGTACAAAATACGATAATAATTATACGCAAATTTCCATTAGAATGCTATTTCTTAATCTTCAAAAAATTGATCTGTATAACAGTATATTATCGAAATCCGTTATACGAACACTTCATTACGTTCCAACATTTTAATATCGATAATAATCCGTTTACTAATCCGATACACAGGGGGGAGGGATTAGTTTTAATTTTAATTTTCGAAACGTTCGTTCTGCCGCCCGCACTGACTTGATGGAAGGAATTATACGGACGATATTCGTACGGTTTATTTGCCACAAATTAATGACCCCCTTATTAGGGGGGTTTAATTATAAGAGGGAGGGGGGGTTTATTCACCCCCTTTGTATCGGTCTTTTTTTTCTATTTTGTTCACTATCGTTAGAAATACGACATCGTATATGTGATGAAAAACACTCGGTTCATATTTTCCTTGTACATTATTGCGTTCGATTATAATACGTATAAAAAATACCGTTTAATTTGTCCGTACAATTTACATTTAATCGATAATCTAATAGAACCGGTAAAATATCCCATAAAAAAAAAACCGCCGTCAAACCGACACGAATTTCAATCGTCAAAAAAAAAATTGTTCAGCTCTCTAAAAGTCCACGCGTCCCGTTCCTCCCAACTATTGACAATTGTAACTGTTTCGTTTCTCCCTCTATTTGAACGTCGCGCACCACCCGCTGCACAATTATTCTATTACTATGACGAACCGTGTAGGCGTGCGCTTACACAACGCAACGATTATAAAGTATATTTACAGCGCTGGTGAATTATGTCTGCGACAGTACACTCGTCGACACTGTATTACATAAAAACGCTATTAATCACGTTAATTTGCGCACTCGTCGGTTGCAAAAATACCGTTTTGCGTGATCTCGTTCATTCGATTACACGCGTAATAATAACGCTTTCGTAGCTATTTGTCATTTGTACGCACATTGTCGTCATATTTTCATAACATCTGATGAATTGTTCCGAACCGTTTAAACTGCGCGTTGTTACGGGCGCGTAATATTATTATTGTTGTTGAAATAATTGCTTTTCGGCGGCGCACTACTCCCGGCGTTGTCCACATCAAGAACACTCTTGTTTTGACACGAACGATCCCGAGTAGGTACTGAATAAAGCGGGGGGGGGGTTTTTTTCTAAAATATTCCCATATAACGTGTATAGTCTTCAGTATTTTTTACACGCGATCGAATCGCATACTGAGCGAGAAATTCTACAACGCATCTCGCGACCGCGATCGATGGAAATAAGCGATTGATGCCTCTGTTCGCCAACGGGAAAGAATGTTAAAAGACGCCCCGGAGTTTATTTACTCGATCGACGGTGCAGTCCTTCGGGAAATCGTTACGTTTCAAGAAACAAAATTACACCGAGTAATCGGTTGAACCACGAGAAATGCATTGTCCGTTGTGTCCGAGCGCAGACGAACATTTTCTCCTCGTTATCGTCGTCCATTTAATAGTCACCGAAAATAGTTTTCCTACAAGAAGAGAATTACGATTTCATTCATATAAATACAGGGTGACTGGCGATAGATCTGAAAAACTTCGGCATGTGATTATTTACAATGGTTAAAGGGACGAAAAAGTTCCTATACAAACCCGTGTTAGATTCTCAACCATTTCTGAGCATTCTTCACATGATGCAGATTAAAAGAAAAAAAATTACTATTATATGAAAACTTTTGACGCTACGACTAATCCAAAGTCAATTCTGATTTATTTAATTTGATCAATAGGGATCTGAAAGCACACGACTGACATAAAGGAATTGCTGCAGGAACCGTTCAAATTGGCCACCACTATATCCGACGCACGCCCTGGTTCGATTTCGAACCCCAAGTCCAATTACGCCCGATGACATTCCGTCAATTCTTCGCCCAAGTCCTTCTTCAACTTCGTGAAAACAAACTAAACATTTGTAAAGCCTCCACACACAAAAAAAAAAAAAATGCAAAGGGTTTAGATCAGATGATCTCCGGGGAACAGGCTACAATTAGGCCACCTCTTCCAATCCACATCGTGCACTGTGCATTGAGATGGTCACAAACCGCGTTAGAAAAGTGAAGCGGTCAGCTCCAAACACATTGGAAAATAATGTTTCGTCTAGTGTTCAATGGCACGGTCCTCTGGAAGTTCTGGAAAAACGGTTAGTGCAGACGGTTTTCCAAGAATTCCAGCGATAACGAATTAGTAGAACCCTCTCAGTGTTTGCCCAATCTCTTCTTTACATTCGGATTATGTTCAGATTTATCGCCAATCACGCCGTACAAACAGAGAAATATCATAATACTAATACTAATAATAATAATTTGAACTCGACATTCCGTTTAATCGACAAAATACTATTAATAAACCTGTAAACACATTGCGATATTGACTCGTAGCACCGGATCATAATAACTATATTTACACGTCGTGTATGTCGCGGTATTTGCAACAGTCCGCGGGGGTATGTACCGTGTTCAGATAGTTATTATTATTATTATTATTATTATTGCGTAGACGTTTGCAGATTGTCATTCTCGACGACTGTGATTATTATCGATATTAGTCGGGAGGGAAAAAAAAAAAGAGAATAAATATATTCTATTTATAAGTTTATTCGGAAATTTTCGTTTCGTAAACAATACAAAAGTCGCGTGAAATTCGTGTTTAAATCGTTCATAAAAAAAAAAAAAAAAATTACTAAAAACGTTGTGACATTAAACCGATTGATAATACCGACTTTAGTCGATCGCGCAAAAACCTCACAAAAATACGTTATGCAGACGAGAGCGCAAACGTATTTTACCGCTGCGCCCAGTGTGGGATTTAAAAAAAATCAATTTTCATAAACGTCCGAAAAAAAATCGCCATTTTATTTGTAGTCAAACGAGACTGTTCGCGTGACCGTGTTATATTGTACACAAAAATGTGAAAAGTTTCGCGATAGCCCGTTTTTATCAACTTTACTTTCGATAATCGCGCCCGACGGTCACGGTGCGCGCGTTCAAACTATAATTCAGACTAGTTAAAGTAGTTTCCTATAATGCTGGCGCGAGTTTTTCGACGGTAAGTGTTACAGAAAAAAATACGACTTGAAAATTAATTTTTTTTTTTTTCTTGTTAACAGTAAGAGTTCGGAAATTCGCTTTTAAAAAGAAAATCGCGTGTTCGGTTACCTACGAACGTTGTAAAAATACCAACGATAAGACGATAAGACACAACGTTTAATAAACTATTTAAAATTTAAAATATACCGGCGCGGCGCCGTCTTCCGAATACGGCGTGGAAATCGAAAATAAAAAAAAAATTTTCGAGTTACCCCAACAAGTGTGGAAATGAGAGTTTGCGCGACGATGGTCTCTACGAGAATATTGTCCACGCATGAGAATATATGGTGAAAAACCGTACTCGGAAAATTTACAATCGGACGGATTTCAAAAATAACTGTGCGATGTATTGAATTTCGAATAAGAAAAAAAAAAGTAAGAATTCAATTAACGGTAAGAAAAAAACAAAAACCAGCAAATGTTGCGCGATATACGCGACAGTAATACTGTATACAAGCACCACCACACGCAGGTAGAAACGGGAATATTATTATATACGGCGAAGCCACTGGAATTATTGATATTATCCGTACGTACACGGCGTGTTTTCGCGTTTATTAAATAATAATAATAATATACGTGAGGAGCGTTTTGTTCGGTTCGGCGGGGTAATAGTCGTGTTGTATTATTATTATTATTATTTTTTCAAATACAAAATATTCGCAGAAAACGGCGAAACGATATTGCGCCGCATTTCGACTTATCGCGCGCGCGATTCGACGAAATATTCCCCGAATACGTAACGACAACACGAATGAAACACGCCGCACACGCGCTAATAGCATAATAGAAGAGGAAAAAAAGGAATATAATAATAATAATAAAAAATTGTCTCCGTCTGCGCGATACATTATTAAATGACGCGCGGTTCCGAAAACGCAGAGTTATTTCCACCGAGCTTCGCACCATACATATAATATTATAATGGCGAAAAAAAAAAACGAATATTATAACGCGTACAGGAATAATATTGAAATGCAATATAATAATTATTCTCTTATAATAAAAAGAGAAAACGCGATGCGCGCGCGCCGCGGGGTTACGGAGAATAGTCCACGCGAATGTCGACGCACGATTTTAAACGAATCGATTTTAAACGAATCCCCCCGACCATCATCACGAGCTCGTGTCTGCGTACCCGACAATTCTATCGGAAACCATTTTAACCATTGGCTCCGCGCAACACTACTGTTTTCCGTTAGCAAATCGATATATAGCAAAATACGTATGGTTTGGCACTTTGCACGGGTCGTTTTTCGACGTTCTCGATACTTTTGTCAAAGCGTCGGGGGAAAAAAAAAATTGCCGAAAACAATAATATTATTACGGGAGGGGGAAGAAAAAAAAACACGCAATTTCGTCAATATCGGACACGGGGGTTTTTCTTTTCGTCGTTTCGTAACACCTGTGGTCGTGGAAACGCGAAATTCCCAACAAATGCGTAACTCCTCTGGAGACTGTATTGACGCGAGACGAATTTTTTCAACAAAAAAAAAAAAAACTCTTTTAATTTCACGCTATTTATGGCAATCGTAGAATTTTGATTGCAGCGATTTCAACCGACTGTTCGGTTCGAAAATTACAACACAGAATAGTTCGGTTCGAATATCGAATCGCCTCGTAGAAAACGAGATTCCAACTGAATTTGTCGGATAAATCCACAAAAGGTTTAAATAAATAAAATAGCGCGTTCTATATTTTTAGGATGGAAAGTAATTTTTTTCCTCCAATCCCCGGCAATAAAATCGAGCTGCTCTAAAATTACATGGGAAATATTTCAATGGAACAGAAAAGGTAGTGTTGAGTTATAACTACATTTTTTTTTTTTTTTTTTTTATCTCCACTTGAAACGTCAGAAAGAAGATTTTCTAGTTTATTTAAAAAAAAGGACAAAAACCTATTTCGTAAACAGTACGAAATGGGCGAATTATAATTTTTTTTTCAAATTTGTTCGTTTCATTTTGTATACGTTGAATTCGTTTTCAAACAGGATCGTCTGAATAAGTGGTTAGCTATTTATTAGGATTCCTAAGTTCTTACCGATTCAGTCCCAACAAAGCGCAATTAGACGAATTAGGCCAATAATCCAAGAAAAATAAACTCGCTATTTACATGATTTATAATACAAATAATTATGAATATGTAAAATATTAATGTACGTCCGATCGAAAATAAATGTCCAGACGAGTGTCTAGAGAGTCCGTTAGGGGTTTTAAAACGACATTTTATATGCTTATTAAAGTACCAATTAAGATTTCAAAATATGTCATTTAGAAAGGAAAGAAAAAGAGCGTTTTAGTTTCTTTTCTGTGCTTTATATAAGCCAATTACTCGGGAGAAACGTTGCGTGTAAATAATAAGGCTTTATTGAATGAGAATGTTTTTTCTTATTTTCTCTTTTTTTGTCCTTTTCCTGTTCAAATCGCATGAAACAAGAAAAGTTTTCTTCGTCACAATTTATACAGCAGAGATAAATAATATTTATCGTTCTAGAAAAGTATATTAATATTAAAATTGCACGAACGCCGTTTCGAGCGCTTAGAGTTCAAAGTCGTATGTATGATTATATTCCAATTTTCAGTCACCGCGTGTATACGTACCTATAGAGTGATCTATTAATAATAATCACAGAAGTTGTCGACCGATAACAATATTATTATATAATAACCGGAGATGGATACACGCAGTGTAAATATTTTCACAGGGATTTTTTTTTCGACAAAAACAATATACTCGTATACATTCAATCGTTTCAGTTTGGGAACAGAAGACATTAAAAACGTCTGACTAAATGTTTATCGTTGAACCGTTCGTCGACGTTTGGTGTGTTGGAGGTCTGAAAAATATTTTATTATTATTATTATTACAATTACTAGAGAAGGGCTTTTAAACGACACGACAAAATCAAATATAATATTTATTAAAGAAAATGAAAATGATTAATAATACTAATAATAAAAAAATCTCCCGACGGGAAAATATTAATTAATTGGATTTAACAAGGAAGATTGGAGAGGATTGGGAAGAAAACGGAGAATTGAAAGGTTAGGTTATTTTTACGACAGGGGAAATAGATCGTTTTCGTTTGGATAGAAAGGACGGAACGAAATGACGAAAAAAAAAAAAGATGAGAAGGATCACGTTTCTGGAGAGATGATCGTGAACGGAACGGTAAAGAGAATAGTTTAGAGAACAGATAAAAGGGCAACACGATTACCACCCAAACGGGAGAGTGAAAGAATTGCGAGAAATCGAAGTGAAAAAAAAAAGAAATAGGAAAGAAAAGTATTAACAACTGAACGACACCGCTATTTTCCAGTATTTATTATAATATTTTTGATCATCGTGTTTTGGAATTCGCGTGTAAATTTTATTAGCCAAAACCGGCGTGTATATACGCTGTTAGTCGAATTCGTAATTAAAAATCCGAATATCTAACTTATAAGACCGTGAGCTATTAGAATGAAAAGTGCATAAAAGCATTTAAAACTTTTATAATTTCAATACTTTGTGGCCGTTTCGAACATTCGAATCAATACGAATAATAACGAATTAAATTACCGGTAGTTTTTACTAAAAAAAAATCTGTCGATTGGATGGCATATTGTTTTCACGCGCGTCCGTTCATCCCGAATCAAATCGATTGAATAAAAGACAAAAAAAAAAAAACAAGGCGTTTCTTTCAAATACTATAATCAAGATATTCGTGTCGAGAAATCCAACAGCTTGTAGGGGCGTATGCGTATAAGCGATTGACTTCGCGCGAACAGTCAAGTTTATTTATTTTATACGTTTAAAAATATTTGCGAATTATATTATTTTTTTTTTATTTTGTCTTTCTTTGGTTACTAATTGAAAACGATTGTGAATTACCGCTCCGTATCGACTAAACGTAAGCGTTCTCTTTATATATTATACAGACATTTTTCTAAATGTCTTTGTCGTCCGAAACACGGTGCGCAACGTTTTTTTTTCTTTTTTTCATTCATTTTAGAAACTTATAGCAATGAGGTGCACCTGACGTGTGAAAATCACACAAGAGAATTGGTTTCTCGGAGACCGGTCGAACGAGAAACGAGGAAATATTCTACGATTCATGTAACACGTTTTCCGAAAATAAAAGTAATAAATACGGGGGTTTTTTTTTTTACGTTACTGCGAACGAACACGGTCGTACACGTGTATTCGGTAATGCCGTGCGATTCCGACTTTTTTGTCGAAAACATTTTTATTTAAACCCGTGCGGAGAGATAATTTACTTATAAAAAATATTTATACAATTTACAAAGAATTGAGCGTATCGAAATAAAAGAAATTGTGATTTACGACTCATTCATATATATTACATATGTAGAAACATGCATCATAATTAATCCGTATGGCCGAACACGAAATAACCAGAGTTCACACAACTCGCTAAGTTATATAGTTACATACGCGCGAATACTTATTACCGGCGGTGGGTTACCTTGTTAGGTACGCGTAAAGGCTTTATTACGCAATTTACCGACCATTATTTTCAATTTGATTAAAACATATGGCACGGGAGCGAAAAGTTTCGGCCTCTAACCTCGAGGATTTACTCGGGAGACTAATTTCTAGTCGAAACCCGGCTGCGCTAAATTATGGCGGGCTACTTAGATAGAAACGTCCTAGTGTCGTATTGTTCATACACTCCCAAAATTAAACTCCGCGTTATAAACAACGCAATATCGTATTTCAAAATAATATGATAATAATGCGCATTGCTGCGGAGTGGCGATGATCGTGCGCATGTTGTGCTCTCGTCTCGTTTTCTAGCGAATACCGCGATTCGAAAAAGCGTTTCGATTTCAATTGACGATGTCAACGCGCTTGCGGTAGGTAGGTGGGGGTACCATACCTACTTTTGCGAATTGAGAGTAAAACCTAACTGCATCAGGTGTATCTCCCCATCTCAATAACAAACTCGGCAACGTTCAACTTCGGAGTAGCCGTTCTTAATCACGTGAACACCAATAATCCCGAATACCCGTTGATTTAACTTTGGATCGTACACTTTCTTTCGCGAAACCCCTATCGAAAACACCGAGACCAAACTCAGCAACAGAAATCACACGATTCAAACACATCGCGACATGTCGTGACGCGCTTCTACTCGCTCCTTACGATGTTCCGCTCTAGGCTTAGTCCATTCAATGGCCGTACGGCTAAATGACATGGCTGCGCTCGTGCGGCAAAATCATTCGACTAAATAACACCGTAAAACTAATACGCGGTACGTTAAAATCAACTCCCACCTTTGCAATGATTCTCAACGCTAACAGCGATCGTTCCTCCATTGCTACGAAGAGCAAATGTCCTAATGAAAGAAGCGTTATGAAAATAAACCTGTTTTTGTCCATTAACAATTGTATTGACGACGCGGTAAACGTCCTATATGATCAACTATGGAGCCAAATAACTTCGATATGATGTCTAAATAGAAACAATCTTGGTCAAGTGTAGTTAAGTATGATAAGCTCCTGGTTCTGACACCCTGCAACAGGTGTGATGAATTCTTGTATAAATAGAGTATAGGAAATTCTCCGGAATGAGACGTACACCGTCGAGCACATTGCTTTTGAGCGTACAACTCACTCGTACCGCAAGAAAACGGAATCGACTGCTCAACGGCTTCAATTGTATTCATTCAATGGCAAGGAACGCTAGAACTCTGCTACGAAATACGTTAACCTATATTTTATGGATATTCGTTTACTGTTATCTGTGTTTATATTAGATTATTGCGTATTTATTTATCCATTCGGTATTATTTTACACCATATTATATCATAATTTCATCGTTCATTTTGCGCTATAAATTTATGTTCATTGCGTGTAACGATAAAAACCGCACGCTCTAAATAAAAATAACAACCCTCTACATATAACGGTATGTTACTCGTAAAACGGCGCGAGCGTTTTTTTGAAACACAAATTTTGCGAAACAAAAATATTTTACAAAAATCGTATTATTGACAATTATATTTAATAAGTACGATCTGGAGAATACCTATGCGTTTTCGATCGGATGTACTGGGGCAAAAGAGGTTTATTGAAAATTCAAAAAAATCAAAAATAAAAACGCGTTGTAAAACCCAACATCGTAATAACACTATTCTTACGTGCACGATAAAAATATAAATTCTGTACTCGTATAAAAGTAAAATGAATTTTTTTTTTTTTTTTTTTTTTTTGTGACACAAATGTGGTCTATAAATTCTGTATAACAATAATAATACGTGCGTTATATATTGGTACGCTGCTTGTTGACAGTGCGAGGAATTTAATAAATAAATAAATAAATAATTGTTTAAATGTTTTTGAAGGGATATGATATTATTTTACAGTTTACGAAAATATTATTGTTATTGTTGAGTCAATAAGTCGTCGTAATCGTTTTCACGAACGTAGAATTCATCTATCCGTCCCCGTCTGCCGCGATCTTAAATGAAAAATATAAATTATTTATTTTATTCGGTTTATTCGCGCGAGTCAAAGCGTAAAAACGGCTGGTGTGCGCGTTTCCTTGATGATCTTTCGAAACGATTTCGTTAAATACAGTTTTGTTAAAAATCAATTAATAAATCGTGCTCGGAAGATGACGGTGTAAATGATTTATTTTATTTTTTGTTTTTTAAAGAGTCTTGTGTTCGACTAGCTTAAAACTCATTTCTGTGGGCTCCCATTTTTTTTTTTTTTTTTTTTTTTTTTGCGAACCTCGGGGGACCACGTGCTTTTTTTTTATCCCTTATAGTACGCGCTTGGATTCGCTCAAAGATTTTGGCGAACGACAAACAGAGGCAAGGAATCGGTGTTAAAATTCTGAAATGTGATATTTAATAAACGTTGTGGTGGCGCGTAGTCCCTAGATATAATATTGAAATAAAATTTCTTTGTAGGACGTTCACGTTTTTTTTCCTCCTTTTATTGTCGCCGACTCCTCTCTTTTTCGATTTTTCCCAATTCGAGCGTCGGTTATAATTAAATATCATAGTGATACGGGGTATTATTATTATAAACGCGCGTGGGCGCTACAGGGATATATTATAAATATATCGTGTTATGACGCTGAACGATACAGTATTACACGTTACGGAGGACACGGAACTGGCGCGGAGAAATAATAATAATAATAATAATAATTACACGATATAAGACGTATTAAATCGTAATGTGCGCTCCGAGAATTTCATAATATCGTATAATAAATAATTGTGTACGTGAAAAATTTTCCGCTCTTGTTCCTTGCCCCCTTCCGTCGTTGCTGTAATACGAATACGTATTATATTATCGCCCGTTCGTTCATATTAAAAAAAAAAAAAGAAAACGCCGTCCTTGCTTGGCGCGTGTAATTTTTTCGTCGCGATGGTATTATATACATAGTCAGTTAACTATTACTACTACTACTATGTATTCTGTTTTGACCTAATCACGTACCTCGAAAACACGACATTTTTATGGGGTGGAGGGAAGGGGCCGCGAAAAATTAAAATCGAAATTACGTCGTTTTATCCGAACACACGCACTGCAGCGGAAAATCGATTTATTATTTGTATTTACGCAGAAAAAAAAAAAGAAAAAGAAATATTTACAATACAAACAAACCACAACCTAATCTATAAAAAAAAAAATTATATAAAAATAATAAACGATTGCGCACGCGTACAGTGAATTAAACGAGAAAAATATAATTTTTTTTTTTTTTTTTTTTATTCGTCGCGTTACCGTTTCCAAAAATTACGATCGTTTTTACGAAAATCGTTTTGCCGGCCGTTTTCGAAAATTCGTCTCGGGCCCGGTCCAAGTGGAGCGGCGGGGAGGAGATGAGGGAGTGAGGCAAAGGGGCCGTGTTCCCACGAAAAGGCCTCGGCGAAAAACTGGAGAATTCAAAATGTTCATCGTCGCGTCAATTTCCGTAAAAACGTTGGCGAGAAAAAACGACAATATTGTTATCGTAATACACGAATATAACACGATAATTATTATTATTATTATTATTATTACGATAATTCGTTTACATTATCGAACGATCTAACGAGGAACGGTTAAAGGCAATAATTTTGTTATCATAAGAATAATTCATATTACGAGAATAATAATTTATATTTCAAATTAATAATTAATATTACAAGAATAATTAATTAAAGACATTACGGTGACAAGTTCCACGATATTTTACATTTTTTTTTTTTTTTTTTGTTCTTCGCGGAAAGTGCAAATACAAACGGTCTCGGGCACATTCGTCGAATCCCCCCGGGGGACGTTCCGATCAAACGCGCCCGTGGAAATTTCGATGTCGAAAGCGTACAAAAAAAAAAAAGGCGAAAAAAGCGCGCGAAAATTATTTCGATTTTGTCCGGCACGGCGAACGACGACCGATTGAAAAACTGTTATGAAAACATAACACTATTACACAACGCGTACAGTCTTAACTGCGAATACATATATATATATATATATAATTTCGAAAAATTCCGGTAATAATCAGTTATGAAGTGCGCACGGATATACACCTACTATAAGTAGTTATGTAATCTCCCGTTAAAACGTTAATCATCTAATTCGATGCCTTCTAACACTGCGCCCCGTTATATAATACCGTACCGTATTCATTTATTTTTTTTTATATTTTTTCCATCTGAAAATCCATTTCGGAGCTAAAGATTTCCGCTCGTACGGTTAGGTTCTCTACGAAAACGATTATTTTTATGATTTTCTTTCCGTTAACGAATATAATATATATTTGTATATATTTGTATATTTGAAAATGTAAAATACGCGTTCGCTGCTATTCCTCTTCTCGTCGTAAATCGATTTATATATATATTTTTTTTTTCTATACAAACCACGCGTTGTGTTAATTTAACGTGTCGAGGATTCACAAATAAATAGAAGAAGAAAAAAAAGCGAATAAAATTTTATTGGGAAAAAAAGACTTCGTTATACATTATAATATAATTGTTCACGCGACGACAATATTTTGAAAATACATACGAAGAAAAAAAAACAGAAATTTCTAAGCGCTCCAATATTAAAAAATATTAATATATATAATATATACACACACGTTTAGTGTGAATTTCTTGAATGTATACGTGCACAACGTTTAATTGCTTTTCAGAGTCAACAATTTGTCCCTGAACGAAAGCCAACATTCGTCGTGACGTGGACTCACCATAATATATTGTTATTAATATATCGAATTTTTTTTTTTTTTTTTAATCGAACTTGTATATTAACACTTTAAACATGGACGTCTGGAAAAACGGACAAAGAAATACGTTATATTATCACGTCTTGACTCGAAGAATTTTCACTAAGAGATAATAATCAGAAAATTTAACATCAAATATTTTGTATAAACTTATTACACTCGACACGAAAAACGCATAGAATCTTAATTTGTAGATCTCGTTATTATTTAAAAAAAAAAAAAAAACGTATTTACTATATATTTCTCGTAAGTTAATCGTATTTCGAGAAAAAAAACAAAAATAATAAAATATTTCCTTTATATGACGTAGATATTGTGTTTGACGTTCATCTTAATATAATAATTACCAGACGGTTGAAAATATCATAAAACGTTTTACACAAAAATCGTTGAAATTTAAAAAAAAAAAAAAGGCTATCGTATAAATTTACATTGCAGGGATCAACAGTCTGCTGCAATTGAATTTTAGCAATTAACATTTTATATATTTATTATGATACACGTTATGTTTTTCGGATTCGCCTATAAAATATTTTCACGCGTCGCGCAGAAAAATCGCGTAAAAACGGTAACGACGCGATTTCGTTCGCGTACTTTTTTTTTTTTAACGTCGCATATATATATATATATATATAATATATTGTGATAAGTATAACAACAATTGTAACAAAAAGAGTTCAATATATATTATATATATCGCGTCGGTTTCCGATATCATCTCTCATTCTCTATACAGCGTCAACGAATGCGAATGCGAGCCCGTATAATAATATAACACACTGACATCAATGGCGTAGCGGCGTGTGAATTACACTCGGAATCGTTTTTCGATTCCGACGATATTTACACACATTGCTTTGCAATTCATAGTCGTATAATAAAACGTTCTAAAGTCTCCGCCCGATTAATTCCCTCAAAACACCCGCGACTCGCTACAATTTTTTATTTTTCACGTTTTACTCTGTTATACGTAAGTAGTCCTCTTATACCCGTTATAACGATCCATTCGAGTTTCGATCTTCTTCCATTCTACACCTTCTTGGCTTCTTGGCTCTAAAATTGCAATAACTCTTGATCCGCGTTTTTCATTCGTTCGCACTCGACGCCCACACGTTTCTCTCGACGCGTTGCTCCCGAACACGAGAGCACCTTACCATTACTCGTCTCCTCCGTTACAATCGAAAACAAATTCTCTCCAGCACGCGCGCGACTGTTTGCCGCGTAATTACGCGAAATTCAATTTTTCCTCAGTCGTCTCTTTCACCGCGTTCTCGAGCCCATCCAACGGTTCATGTTGGAAAAAAAATTGATTTACGAAAAATTATGGCCGATTTGCTTCAAACTCGACTTCGTCGTTTTTGTTGCTTACGCACCTTTGCTCACGAGTATAAAATTTAAAACCGTCTAACTGTTCGAAGGCGTATTTTTGTCCTTCAGATCGTTGTTACTGACGAATCATCCAAATATGTATTTGAGTTTCATTAATCAATCTGCAACGCGTATGAATGGTGTATGAATAAAACGGGTATTTTATTATTATTATTATTATTATTATTGTTATTGTTATTATTATTATTATCCGCGACGAAAGATAAATAACGTTTTTCCGAAAATCTATTTTCCATTAAAGTGGATTTACGTTATGTTTTTTCATACACCATTTAACTCTCGTATTTCATATTCAAATAATTGTTCACCGAGTTTTCCGCGTTATTTGAAATTCCTAAACTCTGCGTTTCGAACGTCTTGGTTTTCCTAGAATATATTTAAATATCGAATATATTCTCTCCTACGAGAACTCGCCGGAAAAGAAAAAGAAAAACGCATATGTAAATACCGTATTTGACTTCCAACCGCGCGGTCAAAACAGTGCGTATAAAAAACAAAAAAAAACGTTACCTGTACGGGGGAAAAAAAAATAAGAAAGTCTTGTCATTTATTTCATTCGAAAAATATTTGTCCGTTGTTTGAAATTAAATTCTTAAGAGAACAAAAAAAAAAGGAAAAATGTAATTTTACGCGTGTTGTACTGTGTACATAAAACCGTAAGTAAGTAAAAAACAAAAACCGAAATTTATAAAAACTAGTTCTATCCTCCCCCTCCCTTATTAGTTACAGTCAAAATTTACTTAAGTCTTAAGAATTAAATCAACTGTACATTCAAGACAACAATAGTTCAATCGCTCTAAAGCATTACGCGTATGATAGCAATGATTAGAGAACGAGTATCTGACTTTGAACTGTGCGACAGGAGCAGACATAATTTTATATATATCGTATACATAATTCAATCGATTATTTATTATCGTTTCGTATTGATAATTAATTCGCGTATTTCGTCGTTACGCGGTTTTCGGCCGAGTCCAATAGCGTTATGGAATAACATATAGTGTACAACGCTAGTTACGAGATTAACTTACACGTGGATTATACACGGGGCCCGCGGATGATATAACAGTCAAAGTTCTCTTATACTTCTCGTGGAAACTTCGGAAGACGCGAAATGACAGAGCCACGCGCTGTTCTAAAGACATTGATATTGATGATGACGACGACTAGACCGTATTATAATCGTCGTGAATACAACGCGCAAAACGACGAATTTCTGACGCACTACACACGTCGGCGGCGAATGGAATACAAACGGAACGAACAACGACGACGTCGTGTCGCGCGAACTGATTGAATTTTATTATTATTATTATTTTTAATACATATAAGAAAACGAGAAACAATAATTTGTTGTTACGCTCGTAACGTTACATCGAACAGTTATTTTCATTTTTGATAGGAGCACTGAAAAAAAATGAATATAATACATAATAATTATAAAAATAATTGTCTCTTTCTCCTTCGCGTCCGTGTGACGCTTTTCACCGAGAAACCTATAGCGTTTTTCAAAAATTATTCGAATTACACGGTTTGCGAATACTGTTTTTCGAATGCCATGGAAATCAAATGTTTCTCCACCCCGCGCAAACTTCCGCAATGTAATATAGGCGTGATTTATTTGAATTGTATTAGGATTTTTTTTTTTTTATCGCCCGAAACCGAGTGAATACTATTGTCGTCTTTAAATTCGTATTATTTTTCCATCGGATTGTAACCAGAACAAAGTGACCGGATTCATAAAAAAAAAAAACGATTTTATTATTTTATAATAATAATAATAATAATATGTACACTTCTTATTGTGAGAAACGAGACACGGGTTATGTTTTTTCGCGTTACTGTGTATTATATTATGTCGGACGTATAGCGGAAATAAACGTCATTGAATCAGACCGAGTCACACAAATAATAATCCTTCGGGGATTGGGTGCCCATGGAAACGGCAAGTCGTCTTTACATCGAACAGTACAGATTTCTTTTCTCTTCTTTAATTAATTCTATAAATTCCGAGTAGTTTTTAATTTATAGAGACACTAGCTGACACTCGACGTTGTCCTGACAATAATACTTTTTTTTTCTCCATACAATATTACGATTTGATGTTTTATTATTCTATTTGATGTGTTCTATTATTGCGATACATCCGATGAGAAATATCATCAGGCATTTCATCTATGCAATATCTGTTCCCGGTGGTGTGTTATGGTAAATTAATTAAACGATATACTCATTTACAATCCAAATTAGACTAGAATACAAATCAAAATCAAACTGCACGTAAGTATACTTCCAGAGATTAACAAGAAAACTCTCTCGAATTTTCAAATTTTCCGGGCGATTTTTCCGAATTTCTCTTTCCCTAAAACCTTATTACAAACAAATTTTAAACAAAAAATTTGCCGTATGGGTTCAACACTGTTCTCGAGCGATGCTGTTATCGAAAAACGGCATTTTTATTATAATACAAAGATTTATTCGGCTCGCGCATCGTCTCGTTATTATGGCAATCTAAAATGTGCGATTCCGTAGCGTTTTAAAGAGGCTTGTGTAGGTCGCGGTAAAATTCGTCCGCAGAATTTTACATAATATTATATACACGTAGCAGTTTCTTTATTATACGCAGAGTCGTTTGGTTTGGGAAAAAAACTCGGTGATAGACGCGATTTTATGCTGGGAAACGGGAACGGACTATTGCGTTCGGATTATTGCGTATATATAAAAATGTAGATACTGTTGCGGTATACGAAAAAATACTTGGATTTTCTATCGAAATTTCGGATGTTTCTGACTCGGCGATTGCTGGAAACCTCCACGAAACAAATAACGCAATCGAATGCAAACGTAATGGATTTTATTTTCGATTCTATATTCGTTTGAATAGCGTTCTGTACAGAAACGTTGTAAAAAATTAAATAGATTGAAAATCGCTCGGATTCCAGGTAACGCACGAACTTTAACGCAAAAAAAAAATAGATATACAAAAATACATGAAAAAGAATGAAATAACGATTCGTAAAAAAATCTGTCATACTATATGTTAGGTCGTTTGGAAATCATATAACTAATAAATTATTTATAAATAAATATTGCGATATAAATGCGTAATATTATTACAGGCTGCGCGTATACGAAAATCGCGTATCTCGTAACTTCAATTCCTACTCGAAAAACTATTTAATATTACGTACAAAACAACGGATAGTTGTAATTTTTAGAATTTCTATTTATTTCTATTTTATTCTTTCTATCCCTTCATCGACGTTTAAATATTTTTTCCACCTCTTCTCACACTCTTTGTAACTCGTTCAATATATTTACATTATTGTGTTGATATTGTGACGACGTTCTTGAACGAACTGTTGGCATCTTTTTTTTCATTAGTCCGTTTCCTTATTTTCAATGGCCGATTTTACGCCGTTTATATATTGTGTTATAATGGCCAAGCGACTTTTTCCTATTTCACTAATATTCACGCCACGCATTCGGTTTATCTCTCTTTCTCGTCTTTTCCTACATTTGTTGCTAATTTTTAAAAGTGAGTATAACAAAAAAAATCGACATTATCAGTTATCACAATTCATGGCCTAAACCAATGAGTGAACGTTAGAATCGTCGTAACCGTTTTAGTAACCCGACCAAACGCATTTGGTTTAACAATGAGAATTTAAAAATAATAACTACGATGAAACTTACCCGATTCAAAGGGTTGTTGAATTTAAATAAATTTGTTTATAATTAACACGGCGATATGAGTATTTATACAAACAGTCGGTGAAACATCGGGTAAAAGTGTTTTTTTTTAATACATATTAATCAGGCACTTACTTGCTCCTTGGGACGTTATTTCGAACAAATAATTAATATACCAATCGAATATTATAATAATAATAATAATAATAATATCTATCGATACGTAGTTTTTAATCTATTGATTTATCGTTTTAAACGAGACCGTATTTAATTCCAATTCGTTCGGCGATTAATTCGACTCGCGATCAAAACCGAAATAGGTAGATACCGAAAACACGGGGTTCCGAGTACACATTGTATTTAATAATATATTATTATTATTATTCGCGTTTATTATAGCGGTTCGTTATTGTATATTTTCTATTTACGAGCATTTACGACGACGAAATATACGAATTATACTGTCGTATAACTCTATATTGATTATACCAAACTCTTTTACAGCTTCCCCCGTGTAAATATCGTGTTAGATTGTTGTTTGTTATTTGCGACGTTATAGAATGCGGGTTTTTTTTTTCGTAAAAATTGTCTGCGTTTAACCACTTAGCTCCGTCTGTGCGACGACAAAATTTAGTAAAAAAAAAAAAAACAATATAAATAAATTATTCGATTCGGAATTGTTTCAAATTAAATTTATCGCGAAGGTCTCCAATCCAAAGGAGTTTATTATAATACCATCCGACAAGTGTTGTAGAATTCATACTATACACTCAACCTGCACAAATCAAATAATAATCACGATATTATTAATTTTTTTCCCCCATTGAAACTATAAAAAAAAAACAAATCAATGAAAACAATATTTTATTACGCGTATATTAATGCAGAATTTAAAATCAATATATTATTATTATTATTATTTTATACGAGTCAAAAACGATTTATTTGATTTCGTCGATATTATTATATAATATTAATATTATTAATTAAATCCCGTTAATTACTCATTTAGTATAAACGCGTACGTTTCTTTTTTTTTTTTGTTCACCTATTTTCAATCACCGTGACGAATACGCGCACGGCTGAGTGTCAATATTATTAAAGTGAATATGTATTTCATTTCGATTGAATTCGTTAAATTAACATAAATAATAATAATAATAATAATAATAATAAGTCGGATGGCAGCCGTATATATATTGTGAGCCGTTATTATAAATAAAGCCGATATATATATATATATATATATATATTATTTAATATTATAACATAACGCATTCGAAAGCGGACAGGAACGTCATCATCCACTAAACCGTAGAAATAAATTCTAATTAAAAAAAAAAAAAGTATTAATAATAAACCCGAAAGATTTATCACGATTAATTTGTAGATTATTATGAAAATTGTGTACAGTGCTGTAATGTAAAAATTCGGCTAACGTCCAGACATTAATCTGTGTTGTTGTATACGTATACACCACCCAGACGTTACATTAATATTATAATTATCATACACCGTATATTTATTAAAAATTTTTAATTCGTTTTATAACGTTGATGATATCCGAGAATAGGCGCGTTTGATCGAACAACAAAATCGCAGACATTATAAATATATCGTGAACGAAAAGTACAATAATAACCGGCATTAATAATCGTATATTCGTAATCCATCGTCGGATGTGACGCAAAACTCATCGTCTCAATTATAGCTCTACATAATGGGGGATGGGTGCGAGAAGTATAGTTGAATTTATTTCTTTATGATGCGTTGTTGTTCTCCGTGAAAACGCCGATAAACCAGTTAAACGTCTGTCGTTAGATAGGTACAAAAAGAATCGCGTAATATATTCACCTCTTGTACATCATGACCAAAAACAATCAAACACACATTATTATTATAAGCAGTGTTGAGCATTATCCACACATGTGCGTCGAATAGATTTCAGTTCTAAACTGATCGATTTTATTTGATCGTGTCTGTAACTACACGTTTGAAACGCATGAAAAAAAATTAAACACAAAAAAGATCGACCACCAGCTGCTGCTCGGCATATTATAATTTTGCGGTTCCTATTCCCATAATGGCTCTTCTCACTCGAACGTATGTATCGTACGTACCTCGGTCTCTTCATCCGATTCTATTTCGTCCGATCGTCGCCACACAGTATAAATATCACTGCTGGGGTCCTAAAAGTCTTCTCAACAACGGCAATGCAAATCTCACTTCTCGTTCAATTCATGTCTTCGTACCCTTTACAATTCTCTGTTATTCGTTCTAATTCATAAGCACCGTGTGGAGGAAACGCGATAGAAAACCGTTCGCCAGTCCTACTTCACCTTCGCTCTTAAAATCTGCCACACACTCTCCTCTATATAACCGTTAAATTGAAACTCTCTTCTTATTGCACGGCATTAAATAAATTCACAATTATCAATTAACATATTTCGCTGACCACGTGGTGTGAAAACTACACACTGCGTCTAATCAACAACAACGCGTCTCCAAATGAAAATGTAATTATTTTTTCCTTTTTTTCTTACAGGCACGAACAACGGACACACCATGTTGCTGTTACTGTCCGCATACACACTGACGTCTTGGCCGTTTACATGACTCCACCACTGGCTGGCCGACACGTCGTCGTGATCTTAATTCATAACATGTCTGACGCATGACATTCATAATATGAACTCTCTTTCTCGGCCGTATATACAAAACGGAAAAATATTTATGTTTGACTTGTGTGTGTGTGTGTGTGTGTATGTGATACGCGTTAGGCGTTTGTATGAAGAAAAGAAAAACATAATTAGCCAACAGTATTATAGTCTGTATATGTATTAAATAAATAAATGAAAAATTTAACGTTTGTTTTAAGAAATTTGTTGTTTTTGTTTTATATTTATTTTTTAATTTTTTTTTTTTTTTACACTTACGAATCGTTCTACAATATATTTAATATAAAGTCTTTAAACAAATATAATAATATATAAACAAACTATATAAATGACAAAATTAAGACAATAATTATATTTACACCCAGTAAATTTTTTTTTTTTAACAGTCCTAAAATGAATAATAATCATAAAAATATAATAATAATAATAATAATAATAATAATAATTATATAATATATTAAAAATAATAATAATTAATAACGTGTTATTGTTATTAAAATTATCATCATGAAAATGCAAAATAGAATATTATGAACAAAACAGTAGTTCAATGGGCGGGAGAATGATACAGGAAGGACGCTGTAAACAATTCAAATTTTTCAAACAAATTACACGAATTTTCACTAAACTGTTACAATATATGTTTAACAGATAACGCATTATTATAACATCATAATGATTTACACAATCACAGTTGAAATTCACATACGTTTTTGTCAAAAAGCATGTCCACGATAAAAGTATTCAACAAACGAAAATGTTTCATTTGTGTTCAAACACGTTAATATACACGTCTAAAAAATAAATGCGTACAAAATATTATGTCTATAGAAAACGAAATGCTAAATAAATATATATTAAAAAAAAGTTCGCAATATTAATGGTTAATTGACTTTGTTTGTGATGAAAAATCGGTTATTTCACTAATGTGTGCAAAACATGGGACACAATGAAACATCTATACGGTGTCATCATTTACAATCTATTAATTCGTTAAGATAAACATAATATTTTAGCCACTAATACACTTGTTGTGAAATAAAATAATAATATTCATATAAGATAATGTACGGACAGGGCCAGAGTGAGAACAAGGCGACACAGGCGCAATCGCCTAAGGGCGCTAAAATGTCTGTTTAAAATTTTTAAAAATCGATCATAATTTATTTTAAGTAATATATTTTTCATCGGTTATTAAGAGTTTTGCTCAAAGGAAATCTAGAAATTTTTTTATTTAATCAGTAATAAGAGACCACTGTTATAAATATGTCAGAAAATATATAAAATAATACTGCCGATTTTGACTTTCATTGTGAATTAATGATCAATGTTTTAATTACTTTTCAAAAATTTGAAAATTTTTTATTATTACAATAACATGCCAAGTTTACTTATATCTATTATATTTCACAATAAAAATATAAGTACAAAAAAGGCGTCTAAATTAACAATTGGACTAGAGCGCTATTACACCTCACGCTGGCCCTGTGTATGAATTACAATATACTATGAGAGATTGAATCGTATAATTTTGTAAAAAGATAAATTAATAAAACAAAGACCGTTTGGTATGTGACACACCAATAATAATAAAAAGAAAAATATTTAAACTAAAATAAATATAATATTGTAATAAATGTTAAATTACACACGACAAGTATTTGATTAAATCGACATTTTGATTTATTTATAAATATAATTATTTTATAACTCAACCTTTGTGTACACAGTTTTACTTGAATACAAAACAATTTATAGAAAAAAAAACAGGTACATAAATAATATTTTTTTTCAGTAAAATGCACATAGTTAATACTATAAGTGCACGGAGACACAACCATTGATATTGATTTTAACATAATATGTGAACGGATGTATACAACACATCTATTATTAAACGGTTCGATATTTCCTAACAAAAGTTACCCAACGATAATGAACAATCATCCTGTACATTTTGTTTTTCAGTAATCATCCTAAACAATATATTATGTTTTGAGGAATAATTTGCATTGACGGACCAATTGGACGGCAAGCGATTAAAATTAAATCAAACTATTAAAAAAAAAAAAACATAATATAATCATATAGGGTCGAATTTTTGTAAAATGTATGGCATTATTAATCATAGGAATGTTTATCAAACAAAAAATTAAAAATATTATATTTGCTGGACGTTCGAGGGACGGCAAAGCGAACGTGGGGACAATATATATATTTTTTTTAATAGTAATTTTTGTTCAATTTAAAATTTAATGTTTAATCATGTCAACATTGTATATAATATATATTATATTATTATGTAAATAATAATATATACAACTAGATTGTTATACAGTTGACCCCCACTTTGTTGAGCAATTCCGTTTGCCTTAAATACTAATGTTTTAGTCGTGAAAACTGCATAAGTAGTAAACACACAGAAGAATATATTTTATCGTCCTAAAAATATATATGAACCGATTACTTTAGAAACGACACATGAAACGTTTTTAGCGGTTTTGAGGTTATAGTGAATTCTTGTATAATATTCCTAGGATGCATATTTTTGTGAAAAAACAGCACATGTATAATTAAAATATATGAAAAAAAAATTGACAATATATATTTTTTATAGATTCTTACAAACAAAATTGTTTGAATTAAACAGTTTTTTGTATTTTCCTAAAATCATAAAAAATGTAACAAGTGTCGTTTCTGAAATAAACGATTCATATGTATATATATAAATTTTTTATTTTCTCTTTGTTCATTCATTCATTTTATTAGTATTAGTTTATATAATCATTATTCATTAAATATTATACCTATGATTGTTTATTTTTTTTTTTATTACGATTATTTAAGTATGTTCATTCTAGAAGCCCTTGACAACACTGATATTTTACTAATATTTATAAGTATGAATATAGGAAATATAAAATAATCATCATCACAGCAATATGGCTCGACGGCCGAAACGCGTCTATCCCCGTTTGGGCCGCACAACTCAATGTTTCTGGTAAATAACTATACTTAAATAATAACAATAATATTATTTTAAATTTTATTGAGCTAAGAATTAGTAATATTTCATAATTACTAAGAAAAAAAAAACACCTAACACTTGAACGTAGTTCTTGATTCATGACTCAGATGAACGCCCTTCACACTGAATACAGAAACCTCTGAAAATGTTGAGAGAAAAAAACATTAGTTAAAAATGTTTGGTTCGAAGATATTCTTGGTGTTGCTCTTACCATCTGGAAGATCGTATAAGGCTTTGGGAAGTGACTGAAAGTATTTGTGTTTAAGACCAGACGGAGCGTTTATACGTAAATCTGGATTTAGCTGGAGGATAAAAAACAATTTTATCAAATTATTAATTGGTTTTTGTTAATGAAAAGTAAACAATATATTTCAATATTATATTCGATTTCAATCACATTTGTAACAAAATTATAAGTAAATATAAACATACATTTATAAAATTCAAACCAGAAATATAAAAATGCACTCAAAATAGCATGTATATTTTTAATATTGTACGCGAATCCTTATGATAACACTCATAAATTGAATTTCTTGTTAAATTACATATATTTAATTAATTTAATATATATATAATTATAAAATTGTATAAATTTAAAGAAAACTATTTTATTTTTTTAACGCGTTTATAACAATAACACATAAATGCATTTTTATTACTCGTTTATGATTATTTTGGTTATGAATTTATTTATCGTATATTATTTATGCTCAAAGTTATATTAAAAATTATAAAATGTATTCATAGATTTATGCGATATTAATATCTTTTTTTTTTAATTTATTTATTTGATAGCACAAATGGGGGTACCTGAAGTAATGACGTGGCCAAGTTCTCGCCCTCGGCAATATCATACAATCTAGGGAATACGTGACCGAGCTTTTGGTGCGGATACATAAATATTTTACCCTTGCCTTCTTTGTAGCCTTTTAGATGTGTACAACCTTCCCAGTGTTCTTCTGTGGGCGTTCCCAATATCTAAAGGAAAACAATTAGGACAATGTTAAAAAAACATTGTTACACAAAAACCGCACTGTATACAAACCTTGAATATTTTGTCCAATTGATCGTATGTGTCCCGTACTCCCGGGAACGTGGGCACACCAGTGATCATCTCAATGAATATACATCCGACGCCCCACATGTCCAAGGATGTCGAATAATCCGTAGACCCGAGTAAGACGTCCGGCGGTCTATACCACAATGTCACTACTTCGTGCGAGTATGTGTGACTCGGCACTGATTTAGCACGAGCCAGTCCTGAAAAACAGAAACACAAATTTTGGTAAAGAAATAAATAAAAAAAAGATATAAAAGAAGATGTCATTATTACCGAAATCGGCTAATTTAAGTTCCCCTATTTCACTGATGAGCAAATTCTGTGGCTTCACGTCTCTGTGTAACACTCGACGTTGATGTATGTACGCTAGCCCCCTGAACAATTGGAACATGAACAGTCGCACGTTCGAATAGTCCAGACCGCCTGAATGCCGCTCCATGTATTGTGACAAATCGGTATGCTAAAAATCAACAATCGAGGGGCTTTGTTAAGTTTACAATAACACTCAATTTAATTAAATTAACGTCGACTAATTAAAATTGCAATTTTCACTTTTCGCGTCGCCTTCATTAATCATCGTGTTCTCAAACGCTCCTGTAGCAAGCAATGCTACCATATCTAACCGTTCATTATTTAAGACTATTTATTTTTTTTTTAATAATAATAATTATTAAAAATAAAAGAAAGAAAACAAGTAAGCGCAATAATTGTACACAAATGTTTTATTGTACAGCCATGTCGAGGAGGACTCTGGGGGAATATTAATTTAGATACGATGTGATACTGATTATATATTATTATACGATAAACATTTTTCGCGACCGTTTATTTAACACCAGTTTTCATTTTGCGCATGTATCGCAGACTGTTTTGTCGCGTGGTTAGGTGGTAATCTCATCAATGAGAACGCAAACGTTTTAATTATTTTAATATTGCAGTTGCGAAGCACCATAGCAAAAAAAAAAAAAAAAAAGAGTTCTAAACATTTTAATGGAAAAGTATTGGTTTTTTGGGGGGGGGGGAAGGGGAGGAGACGATGGATGTTTCGAAATGAAAGGAGAAAAAAATAATTTCAGGGTGCGTCGTTCCCCTTCGAGGGATTTAACGAGGAAAATTGGACAACGTACACGAGATGGTAACCACCACGCGTAAGAAACCGCTTAAAACTCGTGGAAAAAATTACACTCTGAGTAAATCGTCGAGCATATTGTAAACTAATTAAAACCTACACGAGCGGTATCGTAAACGCACATTTAGAGACAATCGATATTTTCGGAATGTAACGCGTTGTCGTTGTGTGAAAAGTATTCAAAACGATTATAATTTTTGGTACGAAAATTTTACAACAGAACACGATTATTCGCGCGCGAGTGCCGATAATGTTCGAAAGAGTTTAATAATTTTACGCGCACGTAAGAAGTAAAAAAGCTGAACAGAAAGAAAAAAAGAAATTCGACCGCTTAATACGAATAAAATTTAGCGATGAGAAAACGTTTGAACTTTTTCTATGGATTAATTCGGGAACGAATTTTTAATTTTTATTGCGTTCTGTTGAACGTCGTTTTTTTTTTTTTTTTTTTTAACATCTAAGTTTTAAACACATTTGTTTAGTGCGTATACAATACGGTATTTTAATTTCTTTTTTTTTTCTTATTCTAATCGATAACAATTTTTTTTTTTTTTTTTAATATTGCGATTTACCATGAAATTTATTTTATTTTTTTCTTTCTATTTCGGCTCGCGTACTATCTTATAGACACGCGTACCGTGAGAAGTGTAAACAAATCGAAAACAGACGTTTATATGATTTTTTATTTTTTTTCACTAACACAACACACGACCGAGTGTAATCGTTGTAATTGAGACACACTGTATAATATAAATAGAAACGCGTGATTACTTTTTAAAATTATCACACTGTATAATATAAAATGTAGTCAAAGCCGTTATTATCCTCACACGCAGCAACAGCAGATGTATATAACCGAATGGGTTTGTTTATAGTATTATAACGATATAAACAACGAAATATAATTCTGTTTACGGTAAAAAGTAAATGTTATCTTTCAAACGATTCCAATGAATTTGTCCATCTGTTATCCCGACACATTTTTTGGTACTTTCGCGCCCAAATTCAAAACTGGCCAAGAAGAACTAATAACAGTGTCTAGTATTTTCATTTCGACTCGTAAACCGAATGAGACACGAGAATTCATTCACATAACGTATACGTTTAAGAAGAACGCGATGATATTGAGAGATTATTTTAATAAAATCGGTCTGAGCGTTTACTCGAAAACAATCGACACCAATAATGTAAATCATTCGGCCGGAGAATATTCCGCCTTTGCGTATGTTATTCGACATAGTCTCAAACGGACTCAGTAAATGGCGTACAAAAAAATTTTTAATATTCACACGGACAACGCATTTTTATCTCATCGAATAACATAATAATATAATAGCACGCGAATGATTCAAAATATTTATCGTTACTTTTAATATCCGACTACACGCGCTTAATCATCCAGTTATTAACTACACTAGCCTACAATAAAATGTCATCCATACATTTTAAACCGAAATGTATAGATTATCTTATGCTAATCTGTTTTCCATTTTCATCTAACACGTACAGTTTTTAAAAAATAAAATCGATTCAAATTTGTTCTTTGAATGTGTAATACAGTACGTATTGTATACGAATTTAGATAGGTATATTACTGTAACGCTTAACTTGGATGTATTTTTAAATTTAATCTTACCTATTTTATTATATTGATGATGGATGTTCGTTTATGATAACATATTGGTACGTGTTTTACATGTTGTAAAATTAATAATTTGTATCGTTTTACTCATAAAAGTTAAATATAGCTATAAGTAAAAAACTAAAGGTGATATCGATAAAATCTAATAACAGATTTGAAACCGGCGCGAAAAATTGGTTTATAATAGTTTACATTCAGTCTGATGATTAAAAAAATAAATACATTATATATTATTATTATTATTATTATTATTATTATTATTATTATTATTATTATTATTATTATTATTATTATTATCATCATCATCATCATCATCCATAAGGCGTTTTAACGGGGGCACTTACTACGTATTCGAAAACGAACGTGAGCGTTTCACGTGTATGCACTATGTCATGTAAGGTGACCACGTTGTTGTGCTTCAGTTCTTTCAACAACGAAGCTTCACGGATAGCCGTGAACGGTGCGCCTTCTTCTTCCTGTAGTCTTATCTCTTTTAATGCAACCACTTGATTAGTCAAACTATTAAAAGAAAAAAATCAATATTAAATCATAAATACAATATTATTTTATCGACAGGGTGTAATAATTTTCAAACAATTTCACGACGGAAACGTCTAATTGTACATTCTTGTACACACGTCGGTATGTATAGAGAGAAATTGTTTGAATCCCACCCGCGCACATTCGATTTCTTTTCGTGCTTATTTGTAGCGTATGCGCAACACCACCGCGATGCAGCAGCAGTACGCTAAGGGCACGAAATTCTATTCTAATTTCACGTGTGATGAACACTTCTTCTACAAACACGATAACATGTCGATTCGTAAGAAAAGTTTTTACACTAACATTACCGGAATCGATTTTTTTTCCATTATAAATCTTGACGAGCGACGTTTTTTTTTTTTTCTTAACTAATATCGATAAAATCGTCACGCGTTGGACACGCTAATATCGGTATCAAACGTTTGCGTAATTTCGCATTGTTCGCCGAAATTAATGGTCGAAACGATATGACCCGATTGTATGAAATCGGAGAACGCAGCTTGAGCAATAATATTCCCGTAAAAATGTAAACGCAAAAAAAATATACGCGAGAACGAAAATTGAAAAAAAAAACGCGGACAATTCCCCTCCCTCTTTTTCGCGGGCAATCGCGGATCGTTATTCGGGATTGCGGAGTGGAGACTTATCCCGCAATATACTCGGGCATGAAAATAAAAATCTCGGCTACCGAAATCGTCCCGATGTCCGGGACTTATATTCATATTATTTTTTTCAACTTTTCGTTGCCTCAATTTATAACGGCAGGACGAGTGTATAATGTATATACTCGTATATAAAAAAAAAAAAAAAACACGAGAACGTTTTCTCTTCATAAAACACAAAATACAATATCCTTCCAACATTAATATTCGTATATAAATAATTCACATTTCTACTACTAATTTTTCGCGAAATTGTTATTTTATTGTTTTATTTACAATACTGGTTCTCTCGCTCGCTAAATAAATAAATAAAAAATTATTTACATTTCCTTCTTATCATTACGAATAAATTACGTGTTTAAACCTCGGCGAGAAGTCTTCCCCTCTATATCCCGTTGCAACAACTATTCGTTGTTCGTTCGATTTTTCTCGTCAAATTTTCTTTCGTCACTCAGCGCATTATTTTATAATATCTGAGCTAAACCACTACTACTTAAATCTAATATTGTCAACTGCCTATTAATTATTATTATGTGGTACGTATACGCCGCGTTTTATTCGAACTGGACTTCGAATCGCCTAGACAACGTGTTATTTAAGCGATATAATAATATTTATATTCTTCGATTTACTGGACATTACAATATATTAGTTCACTAGGCTACGGGCGGTGAAAACGTTTCTGGGGAAAACGGCGCGGCGAAACAGCGCAACGCGGACCATTCTCGAAAACAAAATAAACGCGTTATATAAAATAATAACAGCTAGTGTTATCCAACCGCTAGGGATTTTTATCCCTAGACGTCGTTAACGCCGAAACTATACCGCAGTCGTAGAAGCTATAAAGTTATATATTCCTCTTTTGTTCTTACGAAATTTTATAGGAAACATCTCGAGTTCGCGCAATAAAAGTTTCTCGATAAATAATAATACAATAAAATACGCAAAATAACGTTCATTCATATATTTCATACGCATTGTGTACTTACTTACTGTACCCCTTGAACACGGTAGCATAGGAACCTTCACCAAGCGGATCTAATTTTATGTACGCTTCTGATTTTCCAAACGGAGAGTCTCCCTGGAATAATCGATTGAATAATAATAATAAAAAAAACCATTCGATATAATATTGTGAACGGAAAACAATGCTAGCACGGTATTGGCGATTGTAAATATAATAATTTTCCGGCGGCGAATGCCAAACGCGTCTTTAGGGAGAGGTGAAAAAAAAAAACGCCGAGAATTAAAAGGGGGAGGAAATAATAATGACGACGAGAGGTGTACAAAGAGGTGTTCGAAAAGTTCTCAGACGGCAAAGGGAGAACAACATCGGGCGGCGTTTCGATGAACGCGGTTAGAGAAATGTCATTATTTAGCGTTGAAAACAAAGAGAGGAGTTTTCCTCTCACTCTCTCTCTCTTTATTCTGAGGGGATTGTATTTCTCTTAAAGGACATCCACTTTTGACGCGTTTAATTGGATACTACCAACGCGCATAAATGAACGGGAATACACACCCCGAATGCCGAGTACCGTTTGGTTCTTCTGTGGTTGGGTTGGTTGAGGAACACTTCGGATTTAGGCCTAGGCGGTTTTTTCGGTCTGAGTATGACACGCGCCTCCTCGCATATGTCTTCGTCCAACAATTTCGAGTCGGAAGACACGGACAATTGTCGTTTAACTCGCTCTTGATCGCCCAGACCAGAACTCCAGTCTGGAAAACACACCATAACGTTGACAAATCAAACAAAATGTCGACAACATTATTATTATTATTATTATATATACACACATATTAATGAATACGCATCGAAATTAACATAAATGACTAGGTATGGTTTAAATAGAATCAACATTTACGAAACGATCATAAAACACTTTCATCGTCGTCGTCATTCATCATCATCGTACCGTATTATTATAAATATGTATTTTTTTTTTTTTTTTGTCAACTCGTATAACTTGGTCTATAAATACTCTATTTCTTCATTGTAGTCGATTACTCGACTTTTCCATTAGTTCCTCAAAAACACCGACTTCTGGATCGTGTCTAATTCGTCCCGTATAATAAGATTTGCGTGAACGCCCTACGGTTTCATTCCGTACAATTATTATATTATTATGCAGTTCTCTTGCAAGGCGTCTCAGAGAAATAACCATTTTTTACAACGTCTTTCTCTCTAACCACAACAACACGTACGTTTTCAAGTCCTTTTCACACACGTCTCATCAAGACACCACATTTCAAAATCTTTTCTTATTATTATCGTCCATGACCCATTTTTCGTATCTATACAACTCCGTACATATGTTTTAAATAAGCGCCTTCTCATATTATCTTTTTTGAAGTGAAAAGTTTTTTTTTTACTAAAAGCCGCTTTTCGCCAGTTCTACGCGCGCTGTTGCACATTACTCGGACGCTCTTACCGTCTCAGTTGTAATTTTGCTTCCTAATATATAATAAATCGGTGTCATACGTTATATATGTATAGTACGATATATCCTATATGCGATTACCTAACGCGGAAATTCCTTTTTAGAAATAAAATCAAAATAATAACGAGTTAATAATAATAATTATTATTATTTATAAAAGTTTGAAAGGAAAGAAAAAAAAATCGCTTTTTCAATATCTTTTTGATACAAATTAAAAAGTTGCGATGAAACTTTCGCCGTTGCGTAACGATGATTTATTGTTTTTGTTAGTGTAAAACAATACCGAGTTGATTATAAGAAATATTGTTATTCAACGCGAAATCGCAAGAATAGAATAAAAGATAAAACGTACATATACTCGTATATAAGCAAAATTTTCTTTTTTCTTTCTTTTTTTTCTTTTTTTTTTTTAAGATAACACAGTTTTAAATTTCACGAAAACTGAAAACCATATTATTTTTAATGTAAATATAAGATATACAGTAGCAAAAAAAAAAAATAAATAAATAAATACCAAAAAGCAAAAACGTTTTTGAACAATCGTCTTTAATTTCTGTGGGCCGCACCGAATGTAAAAGAAATAATATCACTTCTATTTAATTGTGACGTACAATACAGTTTTACATTCCGCATTTAATCATTTGGAAATGGCATTTACACATTAATGTTATACCGTCCAAATATTATTGCACGCCGCGTACCATCCGGACCGGACGAAACAACGCCAGCTATAAATTAGTGAATATACTCCCCCCCGTCTGCGTTTCACGTACAGTGTACGTATTATAATAATATACTGTTGCGAAGGGACCGACCGTGGGACGATAGTACCCGCAATCCCCTGGCGACCACAAAATAAATAAAAATAATGAAACCATAGAAGAATTAATAACAGGATTGTCGATATATAACTACGCTACGAACTCGCGGGGCCGGCGGATTCACGCGCCGGCTCCCCGTAAAATAAAACAAGTTTTATGCGTTTCATTTGAAAAACGCGTTTCGAACATCAAACGCGACTGTCTCGAAACGATGTATTTTTATTTATTTTTTTTTTTTTTTAATTCCATCGATTTATCGGGTTATTAATTTAAACGCGCCGCGATAGAGGTTTCGCCGTTTTTTTTCCATTGTAAAATATAATATCGATTTCTAAAAATTCGTTGATTTTATACGAAAATGTTATATAACGGCGGTAACGCACAAATCGCTGGTAATAACGACGACGTATCGAACCGCGCGCGGTTTATGACTTTTGCCGGCGATTCGTCTCACATACTACACACACGCTGCCCACGCCGGTTTTCTTCGCGTTACAACAATATTACTACTCTTGGTCGTTATTCCGCAGCACGTTTAAAAACAAATTCATTTACTTCTCTCCATAGGCGCAATTTGGATTTTAAATTTGAGGGGGCTAAAATTTCCAACAAAAAAAAGACCAGTTAAAACCTCTAATCACAACTTCCTATTAAAACATATTTTTATACATTATTATAAAAAAAATCGTATGTTTCTTCATATATTTTGAACCTGGTAATTTTTAATAAATACACTTAATTTCAAAAATATTTAATTTATTTATAAAAGTACTTATAGTAAAATATACATTATTATGTAATAATACTTATAATTGTATACGGTGATTTGAAAGGGCAAATTTATTTAAAATATCTTCCGTATTAAGTTCTTTAGAAATGTCTTTTTCAATATAAATTAAAGAAGAATTCGAAAATCGGTCCTGAGACATCGACGTACGTAACCAATTCTTTATCCTCTTCATGGCTGAGAAAGATCTTTCGCATGTACTAGAAGAAATTGGTATAACGAGAGACACAGATAAAAGTTTATACAAATTAGGATATATTTTAATATCTAAAATTAATTTTAAATCTTCCAAATCAAAGTTTGATTTTGTGTTTAATAAGCAGTTTTTCACCACTATCATTTCTGATCGAAGGGCATTTATATCCACATTTACAACACTCTAAATAAAAAACATTAAAATTGAATAAAATATTTGTAAATATAATATAATATTCAAGAAAAATATTTACTTTATAATGTTCTATGAAGTAGGTACTCTGATCATAATTTAATTTGTGAAAGTTATCAATACATGTTGCCAATTTTCAACTTTCCGGTGAGAATCGTTTTTTGAAGTCATCACTAATTTTTTTTTACTTTAACATAGTGAATTTATTTGGAAATATTTGAGGGGGCTAAATTCATCATTGGGGGGACTTAGCCCCCCCCCAAGTCCCCTCCAAATTGCGCCTATGCTTCTCTCCCGCTGGTGTAAGGACGTTAAAAGAAAAAAAATAAAACGTTGTTTCCAAATGAATAATACGATCTCGGGGAGTCGACGATGACATTATATACGTATATATTTATATTTTATTATTAGTCGAGATTTCTCGTACGCATCCGGCGACCGACTGTCACACACATCCCCGAACACGCGAGCGAGCGCGCGTCTAAAATTGCGCACCGCTTTTGTCACGTTGCCAAAACGTAGTGAATAGCAGACGGCGGGAGAGTCGAGTAAATGAATATATCCTCCTCCCTCCAACTCCACGGCTACTCCTCCGCGCTCGCTCATCTATCTGCCAGTCGACTCGCACATAACGCGATTGCCGTGGCTACTACGACTGACGCGCGCGCGCGGGGTAGCAAAACGGGGGACGACGCGGCACGGACGACAAATTACTTCTTCACCTGATGAAATCCGTTCGTCGACCCTTTTTACAGATTACACACGACGTTCAGGAAATTAAAATCCCTCCTGTGCACTACTCGGCCCGAAACGATATACATAACTACATATCGCCCTCCCCAAAACGATAATATTAATTTTTGTCAATTAATTTTTGCGCGATTTTCACCGTCCGTTTACGGCTTGTTCATAATGCCCGCTGAACACGGTCCGGAATGTGTTGTGAATGGGAGGAAATTATTACAAACGAAAGGAGGAAAAAAGAAAAATTTCTGCCGCGTCTTTCGAAGAAAAAACAATATCCCTTTCTTCTCCGTCGTAAAAACAATGTTTTTCGTCGTCTCGGCTGAACAACACTCGCGATTATATTTTTTAGTCAAGTACGCGGCGCGCAAAGCGATCGGAGGTATGCGCGCGCGCGATGATATACGTATATATTATAGCCTCCTGGCAAGTGCTCTCTTTCTCTGAAGATGACAGGCCGATTATTCAAGAGAACGTTTTTTTTTTTTTATTATTATTTGTAGAAGAGCGCGACACGACCGTTGTCGTTATGAGAAGAGAGGATTGAGAGAGAGAGAGAGAGAGACAGAGAGAAAAGAGTGCCTTTATAATATAAAAACAAAAAACGTCCAAGTGAAACTCACACTCCGCCGCACGAAATATTATGACGTGAGGGTTTATTATTTATACATATTATATAAATGGAGAGATTTAGTGGAGACAAATGCCACGGCAGCAATCGTATAAGTAAACGCGATAAGAAGACGCGCGGCGGGGAGTTTGTTTTGTATTCCCAAAAAAAAAAAAAATTTATATATTCAGAAAACAACAAGACGTCATTTATATACGTGCGTAAAACGGGCGCGCGAGATGGATTAAAAAAGGCGCGCGTATATATATATATAAAAACAATAATAACACGCAACAAAATTCTACGCGGTTTCCAACGATTTTATATAACGCATTTATTAAAGATGAAAACGTACCAAAACGAACGATTGCCGTTATTAGTAAACATTGGTCTTGTTTCAAATAAACATATTTGTATATTTATTAACTATACTTATAATACAGTGCGGTTTGTACGAGTTAAAAAAAAAAAAAAAAGTTTCCCCCCCCCCTCTATAGTATTTAAATGAAAACCCGTTCGTTTGAGAAGGGATATACACTCAAGTATAAATATATATTATATATATAGGCGTACTTTTTATAAAACATTATATTATATGTATTAAATTACACACGTGTATATATATAAAAAAAATTGTCTGCTGCCGTCACACAGTTCAATAGGTCCAATACACGCCGCTCTCTAATCATCGCTATCGTACATGTAATATAAAATGCATTACATGTATGATTAGAGGGATGACAACAATTTAATTATTGTCGACTCAAATGAACGGTTGATTTAATTTTCTCATGGCGCTCAAGTACATTTTTGACTGTCACCAATATAGGGACTAATATGAATTAAAAATTGGGAAAAGAAAAAAAAAATCAATTTTTTAAAAATTGTAATACATACTCCTAATTCGATACGAAGAACATATTTAAGAGATAAAATTTAAAAAATCTTCTCCTAATTCTAATTTTGTTACACGCGTCTTAGAATGTAATCATAGTGCACATTTTGATATAGAATATATTACACGACCAAAAAAAAAAAAAAAATTAATTTATAAATTCGGCGTATTAAAAGGAATTACTCCGTTTACAATAAAGTTAAACGTAACGGTTTTAATAATATTTTAAATATACAAGCTGTTTTTAAAAATAATGAAATATATCGATACACATTGGACAATAATAGTATAATTTTCCACCGGTTGTTTTTATATAATCTATGTTACTATGGTCATCGATTGTTGTTTCATTATTATTTATAACACATTCTATGTATTTTGTTTATTAATTTCATATTTTATTTTATATACTTTTTCATTTTTTTTTTTTATTATTATTCATTGTAACCTAATGATGACTTATGGTCGAAACTGGTTGTTACATTCTCAAACATCAAAAATACTCTTGGAATTCTTTTCTTTTTATATAATATATACTAATTTATTATTATGTATTGTTGTTTTTCATAATATATGTATTATTTAATTTATTTGTATTAAATATATTTCTTTTAATGGAAATACGATTTAAACTTTTTTTTTTTTAAATATTTAAATTGTCCATAATATGGACGCGCGCGTATGTGCGTGGCGCGGCGCGTGTGCACGCCCTCAAGGAAAGAAAATATTTCAGTACAAGAAAAAGTTTGGTTCATGAACGCGACGAAAATGCCCGTTGTAATATATAAAAAAACACGAATTACGGAATATACGAAGAAAAGAAAAAAACCCATTAAAAACAACGATTGACGTTTAAAAAATAAATCGAGGAACTCTCAATATTAGAAAAAAATAAAAACGATTTCGACGAGTTTAACGATTCAAGGAGAGCCTATATTATTGTATCGTGAGTTCGGCGATTTTTTTTTCCTCTCCCCAAAAATTATATTACCATAAAATATTATGTGTATACAGAAAACAGAGCGAATAGCAATAAAAACGCGACTTCCAGAATCTCTTCGTTCCATCTCCCGAATAGGGTGCGAGCGCAAATAAAAGATCATGCATCCCCTTAGGGAAATCTTTGTTGGTTACATTAGAAAGAAAAAAAATACGTCAGGAATATGTTTTATAAGAGTGGAAGATTTTTTTTTTTTATTCTCGTCACTATACGTTTATAATACACGTCCGTAGTAGTGTTTGACAACAACGACAATCGTTATTTTTCTCTTTCCCGTTATTATATGAACAATCGAATGTCGTTTTGTTACACGGAATTTTTATCAAAACATCTCTCTTAAATACTACACCACTGATATTTAATCTCTCAAATCTGAAATAAATCACGAGAGGAGACTGTGCACGTCGCAAACACATCGAAATGCACATAAATCATAAATGAAATAATAACTGTTAAAATATGTACGCTTTTATATATATATATAAATAAATAATAAATGATAAATTGATAACGCTATATAAGAAATATTTATATATATATATATATATATATATACTCTTATCGTATTATTATCGTATCATTTTATATTCTCAAACGAGAACGATTCATTTTTTCCCCCTTCGAACACATTCGTACGTATATTATGGAAAATATTATTATTTTTTTAATACGTTTCAAAACGCACACAACAGGAGGACGTATAGAGTGTTTATGTACGCCACGTTACAAACTCGACATTTCATTACTTTCCCATATTCCAAAATACACCGCAATAACCGCAAACAACAATAATTATTATCGATTACGAAACGTCAGATTTGCATTAGACATCGGACGAACGAAGTACATACAATATTGTTTATAGTGACCCGAAAACATTAATTTAACATTATAATAAACGTGTACATTATTATTGAATTTTTTTTAATGTACACACGTGTTTTGATGGGGTTTTTTTATATACGTATAAACATATTTTAATAATATCGTTAATTGTTTGTATGTTGTAACAGCGCGCAGTTGAACATTTATGTTTCAATATTAATTTCGAATATTTCGATAGGAATTTTTTGAATACTAATGGTTCAAAATTATAGACATTTATCATAAAACGTTTAGCAATATATATGGAATTCCACATATTAATGTAAAAACATTTACGGCAACATAATATAGCGTTGCCATTGAATTACAAATAATACGCGTACTATACAGTCATGTCAATTTGAAAACGTATTAAAAAAATTTTTAAAAAAAAAAAGTAGATAATAAATTGTAATATTATTTTTTAAATTCGGTTGTATACATAAAATATATTTTACTTTATCCACAAAAACCGATTTTTACGAGCAAATTTAAATTTTGTAGTACACACGTAATCAATAATCCATTTTTTTATTATATTTAATCGATATACAAAGGCAATAAATAAATGAGTTAGTTACACTCTCATTTGGCGCGACAATACAATTATAATATAATCAAATAACGGAGTCGTTAAAGAGCAAGAATTATTGTATTATCTCGACTACGGTGAACAATAATATTATTAAAAAAGTATGGTTTATACAATTAATGTACACGAGATTGGAATTTATATAGATGGGAATATTATAGCGGAACGAGAGAAGAAACTCGTTTGTTTGACTTCTCGCGAACAGATTTGTCGTTGACGATTGTTCGAAACGTTTCGACTTTACTCTCGTTTTTCTGATCGAAGAAAGAAAAACAAATAAATACTCGTTTATAATAATTGTCGTAATATTTATTATCTCGGGAATTGAATTTCCTCGCATTAAAAACAAACTGCCATTATTTATAATATCGACTATGTTATTAGATTGCGTTTCATTTTATTTATTTATTTATTTTTTTAACGTTTTCGCGTTAATAAATGATAGTTTTTTTTATTTGAAGATTTCACACGGGACGAAAAACGAAATTTTCGATCGATTGTATAAAACGAACGAAACAAGTTGAACTTTTACACGGCGGGTGCGTTTCATCGGGAAAACACTACGTGTTCGGTCATTCGGAAAAAGAAAAAAAAAGCATTGATCATCAATTAACGCGTACGTTATTATGTCAGAACAGCAACCAACATGTGGTGGTAGCACTCTACGTGTATTGATTAAAACGTAATTCTCGTCGGCATTTGCATTTCGACGTTTCAAAACGGCGGGGGACGATTAAATTCGTAAAATACCGAGACGGACGACGGAAAATACGTATACGACGGGGAAATCGTCCGTAGCACTTATAAAGAAGAAAAAAAAAGTTGTATTCTTTTGGCAAATTTTAAGAACACAAAAAGGAGTATTTTGTTTATTTTCACTCACTTGCGAATTTGAAAAGTGCTATTTTTAGGCAAATTTTCATTTTGGAATGGAAATATTTTTATTTTTTTTTTGGAAACGCTCATTTTGACGAATTTTCGTTAATTCGTTCAACGCGAATGTCTAGAATACAAATAATGAAATTATTGAAAAAATATAGAGCCGACCGAGATATACTATATATATTTTTTTTTTCGACTGGCGCTATTATAATTCGGAAAATTCGCAATACTTGCAACACTTTTAAAATGAGTATCATCAAACACAACCGTCGTCCTGCGGTCGTCTGAATGTACACAGTATCATTTTTATACACTTATACTCTCTCGCAGCGTTTATAAATCGATTTTAAAACGTCTATACGGTAAAACAAAACACATTGTCGAATGTTTCCCGATCTCGTGTCAATCCATGAATTCTCCCCTGTCCGCGTAATAGTAGTACTCGGTTTCAGAAAAACGTAAAAAAAAAAATACATTTTATTTTATTATTATTATTATTATTATTCAAAGCGCTCATCGAGTGTATTGAAGAACTAAAAATTAACTTTTTTTAGTTGTATAACTTTCGAGCCTTGATAAAAATCATTCTTGCGCGTATTCGGTACTTACAACGTGTATATACATGCGCTCCTCACCCCTATTAATATTACGGTTATATGATTTCTCATTAAGTCGGTTGTTAGCAAAACGTTTTCCCTCCCATATTCTCGAGCCGTTTAATATGCTTTTGCGTGCAACGAAACGAACACAGAACCAAAGCACCTTTTGTCCATAACGAATTTCCAGAGAAACCGACGCTCGGATATACATTTTTTTTTTGTTCATTCTTTCCGTATTATAACGCCGCATTTTATAAAATTAAAATACTTTATTATTATTTTTGTTTCGAAGGTAAAACGTACAATTTCGCATCTCTGTGATCGGGATAAAACGAAAAAATTCACTAGCCCATAAATAAGAGCTCGTTAGACTCCGCCGACTGGCGTTTTGCAGCGGCGGCGTACTACACACGTATATGCATGTGTGATGAGAGGGTGAGAGAAAGAGAGAGGTGAGCTTCGGATGGAAAAATTTTGTGTAAATGAACAACAGTGGAACGTGACGTACATGTATAACATTAAAAAGACGAGGTAAAAGTCTTAATTTAAAATGATATATATATATATATAAACGGAATTGGAGGGATTTTTTTTTTTTTTTGTAAACGAACGACGTGTTAATTTGGTCTGGTCGTTGTTATTCGACAAGAATCGCGTGAAGTATTATTTTTAATAACGAGTCGTTGTTAAAATCATATAATGCGTTTGGCCGAATCCTTCTTACAAGAGAAAGTTTTAACGTTTCGAATCCACTCGTAAAACGTTTTTTTATTTTTTTGTTCAACGCTCAAGCAGCACACGTACACTACGCACAGTGTCTCCACTTGGACAGAGCCGCGAGTACCCCCTTTTGGTCGTTGTGCATCTTGGAAATCATCGAGTCCATTAACAAGACTGCAGCACGCTTTGTACTTGAAAAGTCGTTAAAAATATCGAACACGTAATTAATTATAATCGCATATAATCGAGTGAGAAAACAAAGGGCTCGTCGCACAAGGATTTCGGAAAAATTTTAGATTTTTAATTCACACGTAGTGTCCCTGCAGCGTTTTCTTGTTTGTTAATTAACGCGAGCAGCGCGACAAGAAAAAAAAAAGAAAAACAACATACATTTTAGAAAAGACGCGTTTGTTTAAACGTTACAAAGTAATAAAAAAAAAAAAAAAAACGATTTCAAATACAAACGAACAATGAAATAACTGCTCATTTAACCCGCGGGAACTCGAAAACAAAAACGATTTCTGGAATATTCAACAAAAATTACACGTTTAAACGAAATTAAACCGCGAAAACCTTAACGCACCTATGTGGAAACAATACTTAATTTTAGACGATAAAAATTTAAAGCCGTAATATTGCGAAGCGTACATGAAACGAGCATTATCATTAATTAAACGGACCGCGTATATAAAGAAAATAAATAATTTTTATCTTTTCTTGTCCAATAATATTTACTCTTATGTTTTCTGAAAGTGCCGTCTCGAAAGAATGGAATATTTGCTACTAACGATTTTTGTCCGTATGGAATAAAATAATAATAGATAGAAAAAAATTCAAACTACTCGTGCGTCACTTGAAAAAAAAAATTCACATTTCCGTGTTATATTAAAAACGTCTGACCAATGTTGTTATTAAATTTTTCAAAAAACATTTTTGCTGTATAATATATAATTATAATAATAATAACAATAATAACAAAATTACGTTAATTTCGCTGAGAATTCGTCAGAAACAATAATGATATTTGACAGAGTAAAATTGTTTTTCGAATAATCGCGAGTTAGACACGAAAATATTAAAATTCGTACAAAAAAAAAAACTCCCCGTATATAACAACGAGATATACCGTATATAACAAAACAAGCACGTCTTTTTAAAAACCTTTCCAATAAATCACACGCTTTTATTTGTTGGACGGTTATTGGAATTTATTGCGAAAACTCCACAAGTTTATCGACATTCAAGTCTGTAGTGTCAAATTCACGACCAATCTCAAAAAAAAAAAAAAGACTAAAATAATTTCTTAATTCCTATTCTCCATTTTCTAAGCTCATCAAAATAAAACGTTGTCGGCAATGTATTCAAAGTTATAATAATTCGTTTAGAGTTTTTTTTTTTTGTAAAGATTATAGGGGAAAAAAAATTCCGTGCTAAGTAAAAATCAGTACTAATTCTATTTCGAAAATTGTTGTTAGACGTTATATTCTTGTCTGAGTATTTCGAAATAAGTCGCCGTTGAACCTGTTTTTCGATGTTTTCCACCAACCAACACGCGTTTTGTATTTATTAATTATTTAGTTTGGTTCTTTTTTTTCTTACATTGAACGGGGTCGTAAAGTTTACACGACAAGCTTTAATGGAAAATTGTCCAACAAATTCTATATCGATTTCCAACAGGAACAATGACGTGCACGAATGTTGTCGGACGAGTTGTACCGAGTTTTTCTCTAAAACACGAGGAGTCCGAGTATGATTTTTGAGAAAGGTTATAAGAAATAAAAAAACAACGAAATGCCAAAGATTATTTATAATTCCAGCTTCACGTGACTACATTAATACGTAACGCGCAACATCAGCGGGAGATGATTCCGATCGATACGCATTACTATACGACGTCACGATAATGTTATGAACGATTGAAGTGTTGGGGGGAGGGACACACACGAATTATTATTTCGTTTTCGTCCACGTCCACGCCAATCAAAACTTAAATGTTATACCGTACTACTGTACTGCCGAACAAATAATATATTTATATAATTGAAGCCCGAAGGGACAGCGAGCACTGAGGCTATGACATATAACCGCTTAACGAGGTCGACGCGCAGACGGGACGGACAGGAGTGTACACGGCGGTGACAAACGACCGTAATGGGATTTTGATGCATTGGATTTTCAAACCTTTCCTATACTTCCGAGATATTAAATTGTACTAATGTCGCGTGTGAAAACGCGACTAAAACTCTCCAGACCCCAGTTCGCGTATTAAATAATAAATAACGCATTGCGTCGGTCGTGACGTCGAGTTGTTTTTCATTTATTTCCGAAAAAACGAGTTATCTAATGTCGACGACAGTAATATCGGCCGCGAAACTTTTTTTCCGTTTTTTTTTTTGTTTTGTTTCATCCCCGTCCTACGAAATAATAACAATAATTAAAAAAAAAAAAATCATATCGAACAATGTTTTGTTTAACAATCCAACAGGAAATCGATGTGGTCTTACGATATTCGAATGCGGAGTTAGTTGGTGATGCGTGTGTACACCGCAATCGTACAACAATCGTACGAGAGATCATTTCACTAATAGAAGAGCGAAAAAAAAAAAAGAAAAGAAGAATCGCTCCTGACAATAACCACTGGTCGGATCTTTCGCTAAGAATTCGATTACGCCGAAATTGAGAAAATTAAAAAAAAAAAAAAAAAAAAATTAACACGCGTATCGAAAACAGATTTATTTTTAAATAAACAATGGTTTTCACCGAAAATTCAAGTGGAAAAGAAAAATGCGATTTTTGAAAACTATTTACTTTGCATTTAGAATGTGTTGGAAATGAAATGAACTTCGGTACTATTATCGCAATCGTACGTCATCATAGTAATAGTCACATCTATACGTATATACGCGAATACAAAAAATAAATAAATAAAGAATACAAATTCTCGAGTGATAAAAACAAACAATAAAACACTGGAATCGAATTAATTATGTACTACTGTAATACTGGTATTATAACATAACACGTCAATTGTAACGGTAAAAAAAAAATAAATAAATAAATAACAATTTAAAAAGCTCGCGCGATATTATTTAAAATAAATGTCTAGTTTGTGCGAACGACTGAAATATTATTATAAATCGCGGATTCATAACGAACAACGACGTAACGTAACGTTGATTGACTGAAAATGAACGTAACGACGACGAATCCCCGCGGGATACAATGCGATTTTATATAAAATTTGAAAAAAAAATAAATAAATATCGATAAAGAAATATTCTTCAATGGCAAAACAAATGAATAAAATAGAGGGGAAAAGCGTAGAACAACGACGCGGCGATATTAGCGGTATATGCGGTATAAAATATCATGTGGGCATGAAGAAAAGTGCTTCATATCTCTCGTCGTATCGATAACGGGGGGGGGGGGGAGAGGGAAAGACAAGCACTAGACATTTCTGACAACGTAATATCGATATTTCATAACGGATAGTGACTACATGATTGATTATTACTGATTCATTTACAATACAACGAAAAATACGAAATATTGTTTCGTTTATACGATTGTACTTTTTTTTTTTTTCCAATAATAATTTTAACCGCATCTGAAAAAGACTACACGTCGCTCGTTACGGGTCGGATAACAGTAAAATGTTCACGCATACGTACAAAAAAATTGTATTCGACATCGGAATTTTAATTTTTTTTTTTGTTTTTTTTTTTGTAACGTTTTCGATTTTTTATTTATTTACGTTTTTGAGATGATTCCAGCAAAAATCGGTGGCTATGCTGTGATAATCTCCGAAGCCATTCGGTGTAATCGATCTCGATTACCGGAGGATTTTAAGTCATCGCAGTTCACAGTTACAAAAAAAAAAATTAATTCGATAAATATTACGACACACAATTTAGTTTTAAGAAAAATAACGAATTACCTATTTTTTTTTTTTTTTTTTTTTACTTCTCAGGTCTTTTTTTTTCCATCGCACTTTTTATCGATTTTCGTCTTTTAAACATATTTTACACAGACTGCGCATATTAGAACGGTACTTATATAATTAATCATATTCGCCTTTGCGAATACCGTATCCGGACACAGTGTACGACGGATTAAAAGCTATAATGTCAAGAGAAACAACGATTGTTTCTTATATATATATTTTTAATCGCTCTAATACACTTATATAGTTTTTAACAAACTGTTCGTCGAACTCTTAAAAACTTTCTTTTTTTCCCCCATAATTCGCGGGGATTTAAACGAATTTTTTTTTTTGGGGGGAATTCAAAAGGCGTTTTTATATCATTTTTAACGCTTTAAATTCACAACTAATTATACGTGATACCGCCACACATAATACGCTGTTATTCTTCATTATTATTTAATAATGTTTCGAGTGAACTATCTATATAATATATAATAAATAATGATCAAATTTATTTAATTCGTGTATATATACACGGTTCTCACACACTACATACTATAATTATTGCTATTACAAACATTCTCAATACCGTGCCGTGTGCGTGCAACGTACGTGGCGCGTTTCTGGATGATGTTTTAGTTTTATTTTTTTTTTTTTAGAGTAAAAAAGCAAAAAATTCTTTAACACGCACATACACATACGTTAGCCTACGGATTTTTTTCATTTATCGAATAAAAGGTGTATAGAGAGTAACACGTGTAGTCTAAAATATTATATGTTTTATTCATGTTCCTTCTGTTCATTGTTACAAACAAACACGCGTGCTCGCTATAGAAAAATCAAAATTACAATTTATATATGGAAAAAAAAATACCATTTGGTATATTTACAACGATTCGTTGTTTATATAATAATGGTTTTTTTTTTTTAGAAAAAAGAACACTCGGATTAATACGTTTCAACTCTACATATATAACGTTCAATTTATTTCCTCTACGCGAGAATTCACCGTTATACATTCGATTATAATTTAAAAGTAACGACAATATTCACACAATAGAAAAACAATTTCGACGACTTGGTCTCGGATGCAACGTATTCTATTATATATTGTTATACAAAGTATTACCGGTTTGCATAAAGAGGACGACGAGTGGAAAACGTATTAAATGTGAAAATTCAATACCACCGTAATAACTATAGAAATTCCTAAAAACAAATATAAAACATCGAGTGCATATTATAATATAGATTACGCACTACATCCCCGTGGAGTCTGAGAAATTGTGATGTGACACAACCATTATAAGACACAATTTGTGGTCTACCAATGTTATAATAAAAAATATGTAAAATTCTTACAACAACATTGTGTTATTATTATTCAGTAAAAAGTTTAAAATTGAATTATTCATATATTTCTAATACCGAATAATAACAAATAATATTGTTCCGCAAAAAGAAAATTGTTTTCGATACAGAACTAGTACGATATTAGTGACAGTACATATATATATATACACTTAACGTTTGTGTATAAATATTTGTTTGTCTAAATCCGACAATTCCTATAAGTATACTCAGCTCGTGAATTTAAAACAAAAATAAACGTTATTATTAACGGATCTAATTTTAAAACATAAACAGATAGACTCGGACGTGAAGCGTGTGACGTACGTAAGAAGAAAAAAAAACGATTTTTGGCTCTGACATTATAATCCCATACCGTAATAATTGAGTTTTCTTAAATGTCTTAAAATCGCTATAATGTTGATAAAACACAAACAGATTACAAACAACAACGGCAGTTCGGAGTTCTACGAATAAAATATTTAAATATACGCATAAACACTACGATTTCAAAAATTTTTAACGCCGTTACGGAATAATTAAATTTGATTTCGTTGAAAACTGGCAGTAATAGTGAATTACTTGACTAACTGGAATGATTAAAGAAACGCAAAATGTTCGACCTCGCATACACGTATTATACGCCGCATAGACTACTAATTTTAAAAGCACTTCCGCCGCTACTCGAAAATATATTATATTAATATATTATAATATATTAATCTACAAAAAAAAAAAAAATCATATTTAATTCCGCTTTATATTTCCTTCACAATAGATATTTAAATGACGTTTACACTTTATGATATTTAATATGATTTCTCGTTTTACTAAAATATCTCTAAATAATATTGCGCACACCAAAGTATATATGAGAGTTACTTTTAACTACAGCTGTATTTATTATGCAACTTATACAGCGAGAAAATCCAGATATTTTACATCACTTTCTTTCTATATACGCATATACTTTTATTTATCCGAAGTAAAGTTTGTAAATGACTGATGACAAAAACGCGTATAACCAATTGTAAAATACAATTATATTGCTTTCTGGAAGCGCATCAATAATACGTTCGTTATCGCGAGTTTTCCTTGGATATAGGCCAAACACGTTTGTTTAATGCCAAAAAAATATATAAATTATTCGACGGCAGCGGCAGCCATAGTCGACGAAACAAGAATATTATAATAAATGTTAATGATGAATTAATTCACTAAACAAAAAAAAAAATCTTTCGTCCAAAAAAAAAAATTAATCAAGGGAATCGTGGCGTTTCGCGGTTTTCGTAGCATTTTATTTATTTATTTAATCGCGTTATTCTTGCGAATTATTCGCAACATTAATAATTATTTATGGACGGCTTGGAAAAAGCGGACGAAAAGCTTTCAACAGTCTTAAATTAAAATAAAAAATGTGGCACACCTCACAGTGGAAGGGACCTAACCTAACCTAACGCGGTATAGTCAAAATCAATTTTTTATCGACCTTGGATTACAAGTTTTTACAGCGTTTGCGTCGCGGCGGAATAAAATGAATTTGGTGTTTTTTTTTTTTTTCGAAAAAAATATGCAATAATAATGTGTAATGTATCAAAATATTTGACAAAATGATGTCTAAATTTAATAATATACATTCAATCTTTTCACGAACGCAAAGAGCAAATATTTATTAAATCGAGGTCACGCAACTCGAGATACGATAAAATTTCACAGAATACGTATTATACACGCTTTACTTTGAATAACTAATATATAATATAATATTAGCGCGAATAATTAAAACATTGTTTAATAAAGTCGATATCGCATTTCTAACATTCTTGTAATTGTTTGCAACGTTATCGAATGAAAGCTTTTACCGAATTTCCGTTATTATAATATTATACGAATCTCGGGACAGAATAAATAAACACGACACGTAAACGTTTCAAGACTAAACACACGTGTGTGTCTCATTTGAGCTATTATTTAATTTTTTTATTATTATTATAATAATCACCGCGAATTTACCATAGCACTTTAAATTGAATACATTTTTTAGAAAACGAATACTTCATTTTATATTATTATATATTTAATAAAACGGTAAGTGACAATTTGTAACGTCATTAAAACGTTTACATCGAAATATATAAAAAAGAATTCTACTGATGTGTGTGTATATATATATATATATATATTCTGTTCGTGTACCTTCTTATTCATTACGACTAATTTACTCGTGTAAATTTGCATATTCTTTTTAAATAGCACGAAAATTAGCTGCCACTGATTTGAATAATAATAATAAAAAAAACCCAAGTGGCTGGGATAAACAAAATGTTATTTTCTCGTACACCGCGTACAAGAACAATTACGTATTTCTTATACTAATATTATTACGCATAATATATTTTAACATTTTCGTTTAAAATTAAACGAATGATGTGTAACAAATGAAATTTTAGGTTTATTTCATTCAAATCGAATACACAAAGTAATTGTAATAATCGCGTCTAAAATCGAATAGTAGTTAATATTAATAAATAACTAACTATACGGTATCATTAAAAATACCGCATTTTAATTATTTCTCTAACGCGTTGCAAAAGTAAAACGCGCTTTTCGTCGCTAACAAATTCATTTTCGGAACAAAACAATCGGACTATTAAATTTGATTATCGTATATTAATGTCGCGGTAACTCGATACAATTTTTTAGTCATTTTTTTTTTTTTATTCAAATTCAGAAACAATTTCACATCGGCACACATTTCATTACTACCGAACGCACAATTTGAATTTCATCTGACATTATATTATATAGATAATATTGTATTAGGTTAGTTTTTCTGTAAAATAATAAAAAAAAATATCGTATGTTTTTTGCGCTGCGTTGTTTGTTCATGACGTGCAATAGTAGTAAATTAAATATAGAATTGGCCAACCATCGCGGAAACTATTTTGACAACGGGTTACGTTATAAATAGTGTTATGTAAACCGACATAATCGCGTGGGATCTGATTGTGTTGGATCATTTAAATTCAGGATATGGCGTCATACATTAAATATAACAACGAAAACGGTGAACTTCTTCTTGAGACGCACTACTGCTGAAGCACGCGTTTATAATTATTATTACGAAATACAAGTAAAAGTCATAAAACTAAGTACACGCATCATCATCATCATAAGTATGTTGTTTAAATAAATTTTCTTTTTCTTTTGTAAAAGTATAATATTTATTTATTTTTTTTTTTTAATCGCGATACTGACTTTATGAATACACCACAAGCAGTGCGTGAAAAATTCCAATTTTAATTCGTTATCTCGAATGAACGTTTGAGAATATGCTATTCAATCGGGTATTATACGATATAGTATTCGATGAAAATAAAAACGCGACAATTCGAAGGTCGTTCTCCTGTACGTTTTAATACGATTCCGGCTTAGCGTTCAAATTGTTTTCCTACAATATTATTAACGGATTATAAGTATTGCGAGACTTAAATTTTTACCGTTATTTAATAATATCGTCGTTCTCCTCGGCTAATTCGCCTACAATGACTTTAAGTAACCGAAGCACGATTATCGTGAGTAAAATTTCAAACGCCGAAAGTAAATTAAAATGTTAATCGGAAAGAATACGAATAGCCGATATAAAACGACGAAATAAAATTACGAAATATCAAACTCCAAGACCAAATTAAAACGGTTTAATGGAAGATTATTCGCCAATAAAAAAATATAATCCAATTTCGTTTTACGGAATTTCTCGATTAAAATTCATCCTATTTGGAAAAATCCATAAACCGTATAATTGCTTTTTCTAATCAAATAATTACGCTATAGAGTCTATGACAAGCGAACGAATCAAACGAGAAACGTATCTAAATTCGTTCGGGAGGGGGGGAACAAATCAATTTGCGATTTGCATTTAAATATTTATTATTATTATTATTTTTATTTAACCCCATTTCCCTCGTGTATTGAAGTCATCTATACGACGTGTAAAGACTTTAAAGAGGATTTTTATTTTTATATACCATTATCTAAAATTGTTTAAAAAAAAAAAAGTTAGACACACGAATTTATAAACTCGTTATACAGCCTCTTTATTCTAGGTTATTGAGAAAATCGAATTTTCGGTACTTTCATGAAAACTACGTTTAAAAAACAAGGCAATAAACTTTTACGTTTTTGAATATTTATTCTAATGTGCCTACTAAAAAAAAAAAACCGTTTAATCGAAAATCTATTCATTCAATGACCTAAAAAGCAAAAAAAAAGTCAGAATAAAATTTTATTTGATCTAAGTTAAACTCTACATAAATTATTCAATTCTAATTTATTAAAAACCATTAAACTCATTTGAATTACTGGCACATATAGTTAGGCGACAGGTTCATATTGTACTCGTAATCAAATACTTCTCACACACATTCCGAGAATCTAATGTTCCAAAGAAAAAGCGCGTTTTTGATCACCTTAAAACGGAAAGAGCCGATTGCGTGCGAAATCTCCGAGCTTTTGCATTTCATAAGGAAAACCACCACGACAATGAAAATAATTTCATCGGCTTTATTATTATTATTATTATTTTTTTTTTGTTACCAACAAAGAATAAAACCTAGTCATTGTCAATATATAAAATACGAAGGGGGACAATCGATTGAGTGTGCAAACATCCCTTATAAAAATGTACTTATTTATTTTTATATTTGAAACCTATATATGTTACACAATGTCTGTCAAGGACAATGTTTTAGAACAGTGGTTCTCAACATTTTTTTGCGTTCTAATGTTAAAAAAATAATAAAAATAATATAATTCTTTATAAGCTACACGCTTAAAAGAATAATTAATAGATTTTCGAGAAGAAAAAAATTTATAAACCTCCTTATGTAAATCACGAGGGTAAATTATTATATTTACGCGTAATCATTTGATTGGAATAATAAAAAAAATATATAAAATTACTTCATTAAAAACAAAGCAACAGTATAAATAGGTATTTTTAAACTCGGAGAAAAAAATATTGTTTTATAAAATTAAAAACGATACTTCTGAACATATTTTCAATATTCGTGGCGAGTGGTTGACAAACCGCTAACCATCCGCTAAATTCACTTTCAACATGTTTTTAAACGTAAACCTTCATATACACGTTTTTATGACAATTTACTTGTTTTATATCGGCGAGATAACACCTTCGATATTAAATTCCAATAATTCACCATCGTGTCATAACCCGACGGCATGTAAATATTTACAATACACTATAACGCGGGCGATGCATAGTACATAATTAGCACTTAAAAATTCGAATCGAATTTCAATAAAACAAATGTCGTTTCGGCGACTCCTGAAGTATTCTTTTAACACTCAGACGAAATATGTATATTTATATAATGATAGAAGTATTTTAGAAGTACTACATGAATCGTGTGGTGGTGGTGGTGATGGTATAGGGACATTATTATTGACGACGATAAACTGCACGATAAGTACATTATGCCGACTATTGATTTCACGATAAGCGTGTCGGATGTAGATTCCCACGAAAAGGCGGAAAAAGGGACTTTTACGTGTTCGCGCCCTCCTTTCCTAAATGACACGAGCCCCTTTAACGCGATGCTGAATAAAATAATGCTCTTTGTTCCCTTTTATTCTTCAGAGTAGAAAAGTGAAAAAGAGAACTTATTCTTTGTCGCCGTGTATCAGTCAATCGACTACGAAATAAATCCCGACAAAACCCTATATATTAATCGTGGTGTAATAATATCGCGCCGCTAATAGCATACGAGTTTCTTACGATTCCAGTGAACGAAAAAGAAAAATTCATGAATATTAACACCGTTTAAAAGAGAAAAATAAAGGATAACAACGTATGTATATACGGCCTATTGCCCCGCCGCCGTTCCGAATATAGGTGTATATTTTACTTATCGATTATAAATGCGCGAACGATACGTAAAACTTCGTCGACCTCTAACTACACTGAATCATAATTCGTTTAAGACAAAAATTAATATATTAATATATATATAATAAAATACGATCTCCTTTGTGAGGCTGGAATTAATGGAATGCACGCGGAAACCGCATTGTGTGTCAACACGAGAACTACACGATACGTTGTAAACCCGTCAAAGTTATATACACACGCGCGTATGACGACACGACACATACCGTATCTGGACAGGTGTTCATCGTTGGCGCAAGGTATGTTCCCGTTCGGCTCGATTCTATCCAGGAACTCTTCGGAATAACCATTGAATTGTAATTTACCCGGCAGAGCGTCTCTCGATGTCCTATTATTACGGTCGGGATCTTCTTTTGAAATGGCTGTAAAAAAAAAAATAAAAATATATTTATATATATACACTTACGACATTAATACAAGTTATGAAAAACGTCGCCGTTTACGATATTTTAAAACCGTAACCGTAAAAGTTTAATATCAAAAAAAAAAAATCGTAAAAAAACATTTCGCATACTGAACAGTAAAATTTTATTTTCCAGTTTGAAATACAAAAATAAGAAAAAAAACATATCTTTCCATATTGCTATTTGAAGAAGATTTGCATATCTTGTATACATTTTTTTTTTTCAAATCTGTACCTTACACAAAACGTACGTAAAGTATACTATCAAGACGAACAAATATTTTCAGCGAATCTACATCAAACGTGAAATTTATATATATATATAAATTCGGTCAAACATTTCATCAGAGTTTTAATGCATGTCGATCGGAGTACGCGCTATCCGAAGAATTTTCAAACGACAAAAGCGACGTGCACACACGATACACTATAAAATCCGTCGATTAATCGATTCCGTTAATGCTCTAGACCAATGCACAGGCACAGTTATATGGATAATTAATATTAAATTAATTGCCGTTCGCGAGTGATGAAAGCGACGACAAACGCGAATGAAAATATTTGGTTAACGTGTAAGATAATAATAATAATAATAATAATAATAATAATATATAATAAGGTATGCACTACAATGATATTACATGTATAACTACTGGCTGTAATTATCCCGGCCGTTGTCCGGGCTATAGGACGTTATTTTGATAAATGAATTAGATTTTATGATAGCGTACATCATTCGTCTGCACATAGGGCAACGTGTATTTTTTCTTAGGTACGTAGTTTCGGCGAATAAAAAAAAAAAAAATCCAACAAATAAACACATATAAGCAGTGGGCTGGAAAAAAAAACGGTTCCATTCCAACGAAATATATTTATAACGTATCTAATTAAATGTATTTTATTGTTCATATAATAAAGTGTAGTTTAAGTGTCTAATCGACACCGAAATTTGGCACACAAAAATTGGTCTCGAGCTCAGGAATATTCAGGGTAAAACAAATAAACGCATAGAATCTTCGCTGAAATACACCATATAGAATCGAAATTTACCAATAAACGATGCAAAACATACAGAAAAAAAAACGAGCTGAAAATTCTTTCGGGACTCCTGATGTTCTAGGAAGCAACATCATCGGAAGAAGCAGTTAAAACGATCTCAAGACGAATCTCTAGGCATAATTTAGTGTCAATCACGGATAAGTAATGCCGTGCCTCAACATTAGCGGACATTCTATTTTATTATATGGATTATTAAGTATAAATATCATTATAATAAATTCGAAATTATTTCGATGAGCAACGTAAAGACGATTCATAAATGTATACCGCCGTGGAAGTATATTTTTAAAGGATTACTTTTATTTTGTTTTACAGTGTATTATTTGTGCGACTTTTTTTTTGTCCGTGAACGCTTTTTCGAATAAAATAAATGCCCTTTACACGTAAAGCACTAGCATTTTCCGGTAATAAATTTCTATCCAGTCGGTACATTATACCGGACACGTTTTTATTTTTTCCAATATAAGTTTCCTTTAAAAGAAATATCGAAAATTTATAAAATATCGGCGTGCATTTGTGGTAAATTGTCTACAATTTTTTTTTTTTTGTAATTTTCCAAAAAAAAAAAAACAACGCAATTGTAATTTTTACCATTTATTTACTATAATATACGCGCATATGAACGAAATTCTGTAATAATTTGAATTAATTTTTAATACATAAACAACGATTAAAATACGCGGAATTTTAATAATATAAATATTTTTTTTTCGAAAATCATTTATCACGTTCTTCTTTTTAATTTAGAATTCAATTTCTTAAAAACTTAAACTACGATTATAGTAAAAATTCTATTCTTAACATTTTTAGTGTCGATTATAATAATTAGTCACTACAACGTCACTCAAAATCATATTTCGTATAGAGTGATATTTAAAGTACGAAATAATAATAATAATAATAATAATAATACAACTCTATAACTACTAAGTAACAGAAGGTTAAACCACAACATCTACAGCAAGTCGCTACCATCTTCTTTTTCATTATAATTTTTAATCATCATCATCATCATTTAGAATCCACCCCGAATGTACTGAGGGGGCAACGATATTATAATATCGCGCGGCACAAACATTATTAATCCGTTTTTATTATTCCATTTATTTTAAATTAAATGTTTGAGTACGGAATACGCGCGTAATATTTCTTCTATATTACCAACAATCGTTTAAGGCACAACCTCGAAAAACACCCACCACGAATCTCGAAAGTTTCCAACTCACGGCAGATTAATTTTTTTTTCACGTTCGTGACATTAAAATCATTTCTATTATACGCATCTTCTATCTTTCGGACTTAATGAAATCAAATCGGCCACAGCAAAAAAAAAAAAAAAACACCGTGAGATTATGAATGGATCTCTACTAAAAAAAACATCTCATGCGGTGGTCAACGTAAAAATATGTAAAAAAAAAAAAAAATGCGTAATTTACACACCGTTATTAAAATTGTTATTTGCATATACACACACATTGATGTGTGCGAAATTTAAACGATTTCCAAATGAATTATTATGACAACAACAATAGGTTGGAGTTGAATTGACATTAGCATAATATTGAAATTCGATTAGATATTTATGGAACAATGAAAATATCACCACTCTGTATACACAGCAATAGTCGTCTGCAGGTGCATAATTATAATTTTAAAATAATTTAATATTAAAAATACAATTTTAAAATTATACACGCGTAATACGGTGTTATTATCAATAATAATTCATTTTATATTATTATCGCATTATATTAATGGGGGGGGGGGTTTTAAGTATATCGCACGTACCTCGATTAATATTTTAAATATATCTAGTACGTGATATTATAATTAGAAACTACAAAAACAATTCAACAATTATACGTATATATTATATATGTATCAGATTTTCAGATTTATAATAAATAATAAGAACGCAATTGATTGCAAATATCTTTAATTACGCACTGTTATACGTACATTATATTATATTATATAGACGATACATCAAAACGGAATGCGATTTCATACAATTAAAAACACGTAACCGACATCGAAAAAAAATATATTGTTACATAATATTATAAGAATTACAAATGTTTTATAAACTAAATAATATGTAATTTATATTAAGAAAAAAAATTATCAATACGAACGAATGGTTTTACAATTCCAAATATATTTAAAATTCAGTTATGTTTATAAAAAAAAAATAAAACACGCGCGTAACGTCTCGTTTAAAATGCGCATGAAAATATTAAAAATTTATAAGCAAAAAACGTGTATTGTGTTTGAATAATAAATACGTATAAATACACAGGTATTTCGGTACGTTCTATGACGTGAAACTATTTTGACAAATGCTGTAAATTACTCTCATCATATATATTATGTAGAAAAAATCCATTGACTAACGGAGTCCTTTTACGTTTAAATTAAAAATTAAATCGCATTACATTTTAAAGTTGAAAACTATTTGATCGGAACAGAAGCAAAAAAAAAAAAAAAAAATTGGAATTTTTATCAATGAGTTGTGTGTACATCGTGATACTCATATTGCGGCGTCGTTTGATATCGAATTATTCACGACATTATCGTTAATTAAAAAAAAAATATATATATATATAATCTAATTTACATTTTAATAGAAGTAAATTTACGTTAAACTGGAATAAAACGGACGTAACGAAAATAATAAAATATAAAACTTAATTCGTACGCTAATATGCGAACGCGGTTGTGTATACCGGCGGAAATAAGCCGCGTAAAAATTCCTGTTCGCATGTTTAACGTTTTACGTAATGAGGAAAAGAAAAGAAAAAAGGAAATTAACGCAATTAGCGTATACGCTTTATTAATAATAAACAGAAAATAATTAAATTGATAATAACAGAGCGTAGGTGGTAATTTCAACTTTGATCGTTTGCAAGTAAACGACGATACGTTGTAAGTATAAATATCCATAAAATAAATGTCGAGAAGTTAACGAGTACTCACACGGGGATAATTAATTATAATAACACAAGCGTAACGAAATGTTGAAATTTTTTAAATTAATTTCACTCTAAATCATCGATTAAGAAGAGAAGAGATATACTACGCGTGCTCAAATTTACGCGTAAAAATTAAATTCGCCGACTTTTTAAAACCGTCATACATACGCATATACTGTATACTACTGTATGCAGTCGTAGAATTAATGATATTTCGTCGTCGTCACTTTGTTCGTTTATCAAACTATATTGTAAATAATTTTAAGCGAATTTTCAAAAAGGATTTGGGGGGCGGGGACGTCGCATGAAGAAAAAATTAACTTCGTGGACATCAATCTTTTACCCGCCATTTATGAAATTCGGCTTTCGGTTCGAATAACGACGATTTTATTTTTGATACATTCGGAGGAAACTATCATTTTTTTTTTCTTTTCTCTTTTTTACCGTTCATTGTTAACGGTAAGCCATTATAACATACTCGCCACAATAATATCGAATATTTAACGGATTTATTTTGTGAATTACAAAAAGAAAAAGAAAAATCTAAATCGAATTTCACATCATTCGAAATACGTTGTTCGATGTTCTCGCGTTCAGCAGGCGAAGACGCGTGAGAAAAGATAAAGTGTTCTTTTTAAAATGTATATATTCGTTATGAATAAATTTAAGCGTTATACTCGTCGTATAGCCCGAAGGAATTGCATTCAATTTTTATGTTTTCAATGTATACACGAAAAAATTATTATTATTATGTGTAATAAAACATGAATATGTAGTATTACGTGAAAAATCGATGGAACGATAATGATTAACGGTAAAACAGAAATCAGTCTCCGGTACATAATGACGGTGGAAAAAAAATCGATATTTATTCGGGAAATTTTACGATGCGCAGGCGGATTCCATTACTAACGGGCCGTGCCCGTGTTTAAGGGTGGAAAACTAAAGACGTTGTTGGAAAAACGTGTCGGAATCGCTTGCGCACAAAATCTACGGAATAATTTGCACACAACGTTAATATTTCAAAACGGTTTTATTTATCGTGTCCGATCAGAGTTAGGTTACAGAATTAGTTAACGAAAAATAATCGCTCGGACGATGGAAATAAAACAGATTTACACAACACGATCGTATTATTATTATTATTATTATTATTAATAAAATATAACAAGTCTCATGAGTGATGACGCGTGCATATTATTGTACAATGAGAACCGCGCAAAGAGTATAATTAAAATATATTCGATATTTTTCCCCGTGAATTCTTTTCTTTTCTTTTTTTTTTTTTTTATACTTTGAAAATGGCGCTACTACGCGCGCTCCCCCGTGGTTTTCATCGAAGTAAATTGTTTGTCGCGCGGGAAATAGAACTCATTCTCTGCAGGCGACAGTCATACTTCTGACACGAAATATCAAATCTCGTCAGTCTTAAATTAAATATATTCCTAAACCCCCCCACCCCCCACCCCCGAATATTGTACAGATAATTAATATTGCGGCAATAGAAAATTTGATTTCTCCGGTACGAGTACTTCGTCAGTTCGTTCTTTTCCGCCGCGCGCTTGCGAAACGGTTTTTTTAAACGTTTCCATGTTTAAACGGTCGACACAGCGCGTTGATGGACGTCGTCTCCTCTGAAAACTGCGCCGTCGCCGTGTAAAAGCCCGCGTGCGACACTCGGAAAAACGGTTAAACGCGTCCCTCCCTCCCTCCCTCCCTGCGGCGACAAAACCCATTATTGATTTCCGGATTCGAGGAGATTACGAACACACAAATGGACAACGGACGGCGGCAACAATCGCGACCGATTCGTACGGGGATTTACGGGAAAACATGTTATTATCGCGTACACGCGTATACAAGGAGTTTCGTATGATCCCAAAGGGACGCGAGTTATCGAGGGACGCCGCCGACACAGAGGCGTCTTTTTTTTTTTTCAAAAGTATATATTATTATTATTATGTAGTCAGTCGCATATACACTACCGCGGAAAAACGCGAGTACGTCGCACACTATTGCTCCTTCGGGGCGCGCGGCGTTTTCGTTATTACCGGCCGCCGCCGCCAGCGTAGTAAAATAAAAACGCGATGTTTCATCAATCGAAAAACAACGGGTCGAAGAAAAAAAAAATACGAGAGAAAATTACTTAACAACGGACTGGAATTGAATTTTATTTTTCCTCTCTCGCCGCGACACACATTACCGGGATTTCGGCAAATTCGTAATTGTCTCCATTCCCGCGGAATCAAATCGAAACGTTCAACAACGTTACGTTTTTATATAATTATATTCTCCTTCGTTGTTGTTGTTGTTGTCGTCGTCAATTTACATCCGATACGAAATCGTTTTTAACAACAAGAGACCACCATTTTAAACGACTTGTGTTATTTAAACGTAAGCGAGAAAACGTGTGGTCTATAAGAAATAAATCGAAACATTTTTTTTCTATTGTTATTATTATTGTAACGCGTATTTTTAAATTGTAAATTAACGATTGATTTTTACACGTGAATTATAATTTATACGTTGTTTTTTTGTTTAACGAGATTTTTCGCGGCGCGGCGTTTTCTTCATTAATTTCGTTACAATCGATTTGTTTGCACACGGTAGGTTTTCTTCGCCGATTTCGTTACAATTGCGATCGCTGTACTCGAGATCGAGTCGTCATTTTTTTTTTTTTTTTAAACGCGCGCGGTTTCGTGACATTTCAGCACGCACACACACACACTTCGCTTTGAACGAAGTCCAACGTTATATCGCACTTTTCTTTCGACATTTGCTCGGTAAAATCAACAAATACGCGCCGCCCCGCCCCGGTCGAAAAAAAAAGAAAATTATGATTTTTCGCACGCGTCTCTCGTCTTAAATTTAAACGATAAAAAAACCCGCCCGAAAAGAAAACAAAAAAAAATACTCGTATTGATATTCTTCTCAAAATTCGCGATATTACGTAATTTAGAATCGTGCGGATTTATCAAAAATCAAAATCAACGCGGCGCGAAATAATTAATATTTCGAGAAAACGTCGAATGGATGAAACCGTGCATTTCATAACGAAAACGATTTCCGAAATATTACTTATTTATTTATTTTTTTTTTATATATATTATATACATATAAAAAAAACAAATTATACGCCGTGCGACGTTCATCAGCGCATGAATATAATACGTTCGACGCGATTATACACACAAACTTTCTCGGTTCATTAATTAGTTAGTCGACAGACAACTCCCCCGCCGCCACAGCCGTCGACGAACGCCGTCCGTTTAACGACTCTCGGGAACGTATTCAATTAGGCGGCGAGCCGATTTTATAATTCGCACGACCGCCGCCGCCGCCGGACGAAATAAAATATTTCCTACGCCCGCGTCGCCGTGTCGCGGCGGGGCAAATCGCGTCACCGTAACCGGCGACGGCGGCGTTACGGTTATTGAAATTATTTTTGTTATTGAAATGCGCGTAAAAAAAAAAAAAAAACGTCCCCCAGTGATGTTGTTAACCGAGCTAGAGAGCGAGAGAGACGACGACGACGACGACGATCGAACCATCTGTGCTAACGGTGAAAAACACCGCGTGCAGTTCGTTTGACGTGGACGTGAAGGCGGGAAGATGAGACGGAGCGTGAGGAAAAAACGGAAAACACAAACGAACGAAAATCACTCGGCCAGATGCGGCGAGTGAAAGACTTATATCGTTATTTACTGGACACGCGATACGGAAGACCGAATGTTAATGATAACCAGGAGGACACACGGAGGTAACAACATTTCGGGAAAAAAAAAAGATTTTTATTTCGAACACGTCTGGTATCGATTGAATTGCTGTTGTCGGCAACAAGCAGTAAGGGGGAGGAAACCCCTTCTTCGTGCCCGTGAAATCGATCCCCGCGTTTTCAAACAAACGAACGCGGTATCTGCGGAAAATCCTGTCGGCCGTAATAATTTTTTTGTTCCGGTATTTATTTTATGAAAAAAAAAATAAATAAAAATGGTGTACATCTCATTGAAAATTCTGATCAATTTCATTTACTGCACGCACGTGTACGCCGGAGCGTTTTGTCTGTTCCGTTTAATATGCAAACTTATATGGGCATTATAAAAAAAAAGAGAAAAAAGAAAACTTAATTCATAATATCACTGTGAAACGCGGGCGCCGCAAGTGTTGTGAAACGTACCGATGTCGAGAACGCCATACAATTAAATAACCGATTTCAAAAAGAAAAACGAACGCGAAAACCGTATACAAGCGTACGGGAACCGTAAAAACGTGTACGGACAAAATGAAAAAGAATATTCGAATCGACACACGTCGTTTACAAATTACTCGGTTTTCGTTAAATCCCGTATTTTTTTTAAAAATATAATAATTTCCCTCTCTCTAATATCGCACGACGACAATGGCAAAAAAATAAAAATATTTCGCATTCGAATAGAACGACCATTCGACGCAAAGCATATTTTCCCGTAGTATTAATATTTTATGCGCGGTAAAAAAAAAAAATATAAAATCTTTCAGAAAAGTTAATAAAACCCCGCCTTTTCGTTACATATGTACGTATTATTTTTTTTTTTTTTTAAAGAAAAATTTTCCGAGTCACGAAAATTGAATCCGTATGATGGAAACGCGCGTCTCATACGCTATTCAGAAACAACCGCGACCAACGTCTCTAAAGTTTTGCGCGTAACAACGAAGCCTAACCGAACGCGTTTGGCCTGACAGTGTCTAAAAACTTTACGCACGAAACAACAATATATCCCGGCGGCCATTATCAATAGAGAATATATTTGATGTATCAAAGCCATTATGCCCGTCATCTCCGAGCTGTTTTCGGTGGAGTGGAAGGGGGTGTCTTTTGAATTTGCTGCTATTAAAAAAAATTTGCCATTGTTACCAGAGACAACAACGCCGCTGCTGCCGAGCTGGACCACCGGCTGGGGGCACGTTTAAATTAATAATAATGCGCGTCTACCAGATGACGCTCGGCATCGTCCGTGCACGGTTCTCAACGGAAACAGCTCGATTTTCAATATTTACAATCGATATTTTTTTTTATTTTTTTTTTGTAATCGGTTTTTCGTCGAACAACTCTGGACTGAGAAAAAATAAAAACGAGCACTCTTTAGTAGGCGATTTGCCGCTCTCCCTACAATATACTTTATCCGTCGAGATACGTCGAGTTTAAAGTGGGAAAAACACTAATCGCAAAATGTCTTATTGTTTTCACCGATGTCTTTTTCCCTTTTGCAAACAAAATAAGTAGACTATTAATGATGGTAATTTGAGAGCAGCGTGTGAGAAACATTTCGGTTCTCAGATCGGCCTATTATTACAGCGTCTGTCCCTGCGATCTTTGTAATCGTCATACGCTTTTGATTGTTTCTACGTAGTTTCAGACGACGGTATGAACAAATTCAGACCATAGACTCGGTTTTGTAAATATGCCCGCATGTCTATTACGAATATATTGGTATTTGAAATAATTCGAATCAGAATCGTACGCGACTATAGCGCGTATTCCCTCTTCTCCACATTTCATATATATATATATATATATATATGCCATATTACGCTGAACCGCCAGCACTACAGCGGTGAGTAATTTAAGTAAGTAACTTTCTATGGTCATATTGCCGTTAAACACACAAGTCTAAAACGATCGATCGATATTTTCAGTAATTTTTGCACGATGCACGCGCCCGGACACGAAGAGTTACGATTTTATATATACGACGTATTTTTTTTTTTTTTTAAATTTATTATAATAAATTTCGATTCGAAATATTAAACTGAACGGAACGCATCATTATTTTGCCCGGTGACTTTTTTTTTTTTTACGTTTTCCTTTTTATATTATGTATGTCTATGTATACACGTAATACTACTATGCCTATAAAAATGTTCGCCCAATAATTATGAAATTTCTATGCACGATTAAAAAAAACTACATAATAATAATCGATAGTTATAGGTCGTGACCGAAGAACGGAATTTTGAGTTTTGACTCGTGAACCGAAACATTTGAGGTCGTAACGTCGCCGCATAAGGATATAAATAAATCTGTGGAGAATCGCATAGGAGATTATTTTCATTCGAAAAACGTGCAACAGTGTTTACTGTATTTACGAATGTTTTGGAAAATAAATATTTTTAAACGTGTCTATACATAATACATAATTTCGGGTGATACGTAACCGAATCAAAATAAATAAATAACGAAAAGCTCCAACGGGGCGCCAAAGAAATATGATGAATCTTTTCAGACACTCGAGAAAAATATCAATAGTCGCCTATACGAAAACCATCGTGTAAACAGAATAAACGACGAGAGAGGAGAAAAAAAATACATATATATACGTTTGAAAATATAACACACGACGTATAATATATTATATCGTTCGTGTAGGTTTTCTTGTTAAATAGGATTTAAGAAAATGACAAAGTGTTTTCCCATATATATATATATATGAGATCTGTCATCAAAAAAATACCGCGCTTCAATTTGTACGTAAAATTCTATTAGAAAATGACTACGCAGAGCGGATATAATTGAAAAACAAAATCCCGTCTCGACAATAAGTCACAGATGGGAGGACTACTCGGAACAGTACCTATTGAAATTATTTATTATTATTATTATTATTATTATTATTATTATTATTATTATTATTATTATTATTATTATTATTATTATTATTATTATTATTATTATTGTATTACATATATGATAAACCGCATTTATTTATAATGCGATTATTAGACGAAACTTTCTATTAATAAAAATTCGGAATCATCGTATAATAAAGAGTCGAAAATTCATAAATACATATTTTTTTATTATTTTGAAATTGTTTGGTTTCCCAGAACATTCGACAACGGACACATATCGTAAACAAATGTTAAGAGTCGTATGAATAGTTAAGGAAACTCACTTAAAACGATTCAATAAACTATTTTTTCGAACGCAAAATATAAAATAAAAAATATTTGTTTACGATTCGTCGCTCGTAAGTACATTTAATATGAAAACTTTAATTTTAAACTATTAGTGAAATTTGGAAATGTTTGGTTTTTTTAACGTTTTTTTTTCCTTTTATATATACCTGTATAGATATATATATATTATACGCATTTTTCGTTAATGTATTTTAGTAGATTAAATTCACACGGCTCTACGGGATAATCAAATAAACGACGTAGAATTGTGCGCGAAACTAAATGAAATACAACTTTTATTTATACAAACAATCATGAACAAACGTCATTAGGACGACTATATATATATATTACTACTACCTCAAATACAATAAGGATAGCGAATTAATAATATAAGCGACGTTTGAATTAGCGCCCGTGCAACACAAATTAATTGAATTCAATTCAATTCGAACAACAACAGAAGCAGGAATTGTCGTTAGAAGAATATTGCGCACGGCTTTCAGCAATAGTTCTCCGCCGTTCAAACGAAGCCCCGATATTAATCGCAACGAGGGAAAATTAATTTTTATAATATACAATCGAAACGGAAAAGTTACCAACGACAAGCCCCGGGTATATTCCGATCGGTTTTCGTTTATTATTATAATTCAGTGTATCCCCGCGGAGAAGACAGAACGAAAGTTGTACGCCAAATTTATTGCCTCATTGCGAATGGGTGAAAGTTTTTTTTTCCAGCATAAAAGCATATATATTATATATATATATATATATATATATATATATATATATAAACAAAACTATTCCAGACGAGAAACCCGTTATTTATGGCGGCCGGAAAAGACGTACGACGGTAATATTTTTCAGTCCGTTTAAACGAACTGTGTGGTTCACGTGGAAAAATAAAAAAAAGCAAATCGAAATATGCATTGCAGCCAGCAATAAAACAATACATCAAACAACACGACGGAATACGTTTATTGTTTACATTTATTTATTAGTTAAATGAACGTTTTCAAAAAAATAATAATTGGTCTTTTTCCCCTATTGCGTTTAATTTCACCTAACACCACGCAACGGGCAAACAATAAACTTTTCGTCCCGATAGTCACGCCGATATTATTATGCCTTCATCGTCATATTTAACAAGAGACATTAATAATAATTGTTATTATTGTTATATAAAATGTTGAAAAAAAAACCTCCCTGTGTGATGATATATAATAAAATATATTTTATCGCCATTCTCTCGTGATTTATTTATCGTTTTAAAATACATTCCACGGACGTTTTTTAAATAAAATACAATTATTATAATAATCGGAAAAAATTAAATTACAATAATAATAATGGGTAAGAATAGTCTGTAAATGGTTTTATGTTGTATGCGTGCGTTTAGAAAGATGAATAAAACAATTTTTCTATTTTTATAATTATTTACAAAAAAAAAAAAAAAAATAATAATAATAATAAATTGTTCAACGACAACAGCAACGAAACGTCACCTAAAATCAGATATTTTCTGTAAAAGTAATAAAATAGACATAATGTATAAAACATGTACTCAGTGTACAGTAGCCGGGGCACAATATATCACATGCTTGGCAGTTAATATAATTCGGGAGATCCGTATCGAACCCGTACGAGGCATAATGCAGTCGGAGGATATTCCTCGGGTATAAAACGATAATGGTAATGTATGAAATAACGGCGTAGATAAAGAATAGACTTTTAAGCGCGAGGAAAAATGAAAGCCCCGCATATACGTATTATTGATATTGTAGGGAATACGACGACGGGATATTATATACACGCCGTTGCGGCGGAACGAACGCTAAACACGTCCGCCGGTAATAAATGACGGCGATTTAGATAAATTGGATTGGTCGCAGTCCTTAAAGGATTATTCTAAAAAAAATGCGTGTATAAATTTCATCAATTCGTCGTCGGATGCCTCTCTCTCGTCTACCACCAATCAATCATTACCGATTAATTGTGTACTGCGGCGTCTGTAAACGCTTACTTCTTTTTTTCTCCCCAACGACGACGACTCAACAATATCCCCGTGATTCTTCGTTTATACAAAAACCGTATAAAACACGTCCGCACAGAAAAAAAAAAAAAATAAGTCTACAAAACGGTTGTCGGACACTCGTAGTAACACCTCGTGTTTCAATCGCGCGGCACCTCACTCAATCACTCGGCGCGAAAACGTGTGTGTACATTTTTTATAGTACCGGCAATACCAAAGAATTACACGACGACATTAATACAATCGCGATTGAAGTGTTGCGTGGAAAAAAACTAAAATAATTACGAATTTCAATTATTTTTTTTTTTTTTTAACATATTTTCGAAATGTGTATAATAATGCGTACGAAACATTTCAATAACATTTTGTCATTGGTCCGATGATATCACGTCTGTAAAATGAAAACGCTTTCACATTTAACTGTTACACAAGACATAAACATACTATTCGGGTATATAAATAGAATTACTGTTGTAAAATTTAATAAACGTATCTATAATCTATCATAAATATTATGTGTACATATATATTTATTTATTTTTTTAAAAACCTTTCCATTCATTCCGTTTGTATTGCGTACAATATGGTCGAATATAACGCCAAGGACATTCGCAGCAAATTATTTTGTACGTATTCTCGAGAAAATTTTAAAACCTGCAATATATCAAACACCTGTTATTATATAACCATGTATTTACTCGACACACACACATGCCATACATACGCAGAGACCACACATAGTTCGCGTCTGACCGCCGTGACAACACTGAACGGTCCGCTGGCTTCGGACACCTATTTGGATCGGCTTTCCGCCACGCCCTCTCTATGCTGTGTCGTAGCGCTATCTGGTGGTTACAAGGTACGGTTAATCGAAACGTGCAGTTTTAAAAGGTCGATACTTCTCGTGTGCGTGTGGTGGGGATAGAAAGATGGAAGGGATCTCATTTTGTCGTTGTCAGTCGTTACCACGGTTTGGTCCGGAGAACAGTTATTTTGATACCGGATCCACGCGAGGCTAACGTTTTTCAGTAATGACGAGGCTCACATTCATTTCAGTGCAACGGTAAATAAACAACATTTTCGCTATTCGGCTGCAAATAATCCGAAGCAAGTTCACGAGAGACTTCTTCACTCCACAAACGTGACCGCATGGTGGTGTGCGATTTCAAAATTTGAGGCGATTGGGCCATATTTTTTTCAGCAGAACGGACAAACCGTAACTACTATAAACGTTCAACGTTATGTTCCCATGTTGGAATATTTTTTTGAACCTCAATCGAAAGAGGTAATGAAGGAAACAAATATGGGTAACATCTGGTTTCAACTGGACGGGACTACTGCCTCAACATACCGCTCGAGTCTTAATGACGAAACTGTGACAGATGTTCTCTACGCGCCTCGTCTCTTTGAGGGGTGATGTGGGGCGGCCCTCGCACTCAACGGATTTAAGCATTTATGACTTCTTCGTGTGGAGCTATCTGAAGCAAAAGGTTTTCGAAAATCGGCCTCGCACTTTGGAAGAACTCAAAGAGTGAATTCGGGAGGAAACCGCCATTATACCAGTTACACCAGAAATGTGTCAAAATGCAGCCGAAAACTCCAGTAATCGCCTTCATCAATGTATCGCTGCTGGCGGCTATCATCTTTCTGACGTCATTTTTAAAACTTAATGCATAAAACAGGATGATGTATTGAAGAAAATAAAATAAACATCATACTTTCAAAACTGCACTGTTTGATTTGCCGCAGCCTATAATTTCGTTAGCCGTTTTGTTGCTATAATCAATGTGGAATGATAAAGTGTCTAAACACTTGACTTTATTAATGAATTAAAAATATCGCAATAGAAAAACTCACCAGTAGATCGCGCTGAATACACGACCGAAGAGCATTTTATACTAGTTCTATTATGCCAAACATAGTGTTATTAAATGTTAACATACATAATATGCATTTTATTTTATTAAATACATATATATATATATATATATATATATATATATGTCGCCGAATCTAAGAAAGTTCCTCCCGAAATTTGTTCCAAAGTACAAATAACTTTTGTAATTAATTATAATCCCAAACAAAAAAAATTACTTTAAATATAAAGTAATAAACTTTATGGTTATAACCAAGAAAATTTAGAATTTTTTTGGCTCAATCAATTTCATTTTTCATATTTTTCTGTTGTTGTATTTTTTTTACCTGATGATGACTTTTTGTCGAAACCGGTAGTAATAAAATAATTTATGCAACAACCTTCTTTTATTTTATTTTATTTAATACTCTTTGGCTTTTATTGTATATTTAATTATACATTTTGATATATATATATATATATATATATATATATTTATTTTATATATATTTTTTATATATTTTATGTTTGATTAAAATTATGTGAACTGTATAATATGTTTCGTTCCTGGGTGAAATACTGGTCTTTATAATGATAAAAACGATATATAGGAATATTAAAATGTATGATAAGAATCGAATATGTGTACAGAGTGTATAACTGTTTGTAAAACCGTAAAAAATGTTTAGTCGACAAAGACGTGTTAAACAAATAATAACAAAAAAAAAAAAAAATCGTTTTGTTTTTTTAGTATGAGGAAGAGGGAGGGTGTGGTGTTGAAAAATATATATTTAAAAAATATACTTTCCTCGCAAAACCCATTTTGTTTTTGTATTGCTCCGGTTTATTTTAACGGCGAATAACACAAAATGAGATATTACGCACCGGATTAAATGGTCCGTTTTTTTACGATCCTTACTCATATATATAAATAAATTTTGTATTAAAAAAACGTGACCATATATATATATATATAAGTTATCCGTAAGTAATATCGTGTAATAATAATAATATATATAATAATAATAGCTCGTACGAGTGTACTAAAAAAAAAAAATAAAGGACAGATAAAAACAAAGTGGACACAAAAATGTGAAAACAATTGGATATCATTACGGGTATGGAAAAAAAAAGAATATTATGCGGTTATGTCTAATAACAACGGACGACGACGACATTCGATTTGTCCGAAACGTCGTAGAAATAATGAAGAAAACGATACATTTACTATATTATTGTGTGTGTTCGTTATTTCGGAACCGTGAGGGAATTCGGGAGAGAGCTGCGACAGATACGACGACGAGAATTTCGATTTTTGAAGGTAGTAAAAACACATAAAAGAGAGAGAAATAAAAACGTCAAAAGAACCGATGCCCATGTATTGATACCATATATTATATAATACACATTTGTCCCCCTAAATAAATATATACAACGGCTATTCCTCGGAGAAATAAAAATTATAGTTTACGTGTAAAAGATAAAATCAAAAACAATAAATACATAAATAAAATATTTTAATCGGTATATTTTATTACGTTGCGCTCGCACCACCACAACTATATGTCATCTGCAGCGGTTGACATAAAACGTAATAATCGGATTAAACATTTTTTTTTGTCTCTTCAATGGTTTCTACAATTTTTTTTTTATATATAAAATGTATATTATTGATTATCACTGATAAAATAAAACGCGCGTTTAATTAAACAGTACGATAAATCGTCGAAATATTAATAAAAATAATCAATTATTAGACTTATGAAAAAAACGTAATTTTCGCGCGAATATTATTTACTAGGCGAAACGGTTACGGTAAAACGAACGGGTTGCCGCGCACTTGTACGCCCCCAAAGGAAAACAAACGATGGTCAAAAATGTATTTGAGTCGGAATCGGTACAAAACCACCGCCGGTACGAAATAATTAAATATATTCACGAAACGAAATTATAAAAATTAATTCGAAAACGTTCCGTGCGTACATAGAGAACACATGCGGAATACAAGATACATATTTTAACATAAATACCGTAGAACAGTAAACGATAGATTTGATTTATTATACAAAAAAAAAAAACCATTTAAACACGCATTAAACACAACACGTTACACGCCGGCCGTACGAAAAATATTACGATGTTAATACGAATACTGTTTAAAAAAAAATAATAATAATAATAAAAACTGTAGCAGGTGTACGTGTTAATATTGTCGTAGACTCCGGAAAAATATTATGTTGTCAAATCACGCGACAAAAGACGTTAAAAACTTATTGTAAATTTTTTTTTTTTTTTTTTTTATTTGCTTTATAAATATAAGATATTAACCTCGTTTGAAAATCGATAAGGGGAAAAAGTCCTATTCGTCTTACGAACGATTGCGACGACGACGACAGGCCGTAGTTATAAAATATATAATATGCTCGCACGAACCGTGTGTATTTCACGTACACGACAATGAAAAATAAGTGAATATTTTAAATTTCGCATTGCGTATATTGCGTGAACTACGTTTCAGAAATGAAAATATTCAATATAAAATATAATACATTTGTTTTTTTTTTTTTTTTGAGAAAAACTTTATTCCGAAACAGAAATCGATGTTCTCACGTGAAATTATGAAAGAACACGTCATGTAAAACACAAGTAAAACGTGTATAATATATTACGGAGCTGCAACGCGTTTTCAATATTGACTCAATAAGGCCGTCCCTGCGCACAAAACGATTGGTTTTGCAGAGAGGAGAGAAAAAAAGAAGAAAAAAATTCGTGCGTTCGAATACACGCGGCGATCGCAATAATATCGCGGAAATTGCCATTTTTTTTTTTTTTCATTTCAAAATAACAAAATGTTCCGCCCGATCGAAAGCAGAATAATAAAACGATATAAAATAAGACACGGCGCCGTGTCGGACTATAACGGACAAATAACATATACACTGTTGTTTGCGCAGACCGAGTTGGGTGGATAGTAAATTGATTTTAATGAAAACTTATAACGAAATGCGTAACACGAGGTACGTTTTTTTTTTCTTTCTTTTACGTAACCGAGACGACGCACCGGAGGAGAGAACTACTACGCACAATAAGAGAAGAAAGCGTATTATACAATTTGCGCGGGCAACGGCGAAAAACTTCATCGACGTCTGTCGATTACGACGTATAATGGCAATAATATAACTAACGAACTCTAAACGTGGGGACACACGGCATCAAACCGACAGAAGTCCAATCGTACTAAGTAAAATGTTATGTTTAGAGAGATAGGACATATTGAGCTACTGTACACCACACCTCACCCCGAAGAAGAAAATAACGAATTTAAAAACTGATTTACCGGAGAACGACTTCGCCCATATTTTTGTTTAGACTTTTGCGGCAATATGTGCATACCCGCCGCCGATATTTCAAATCGTATAATAAACACGGCGGGTGGAGCGAGCGCACGGATAATAAATATATACACGTTTTCCATTATAAATAATTAAAAACAAAAGTTGCACAGTTGTGTCAACGAAACGTTATGCAAACAGAATAATAATATATGAAATTGTTCTGTAAAAACTCTTTCGGCTGAATTTCAAATAATTTCCGTAATACACAATCGATTCAAACGGTACGTAGTAAAATACCGCATAGAATCGTAATAAAAAAAAAAAAAAATCATAAAACCGCCATTATTAATATACGAAATATGAACAAAAACAAATTTAAAAAAAAAAAAATAGTTTTCATATTTTAGCAGCGTGGAAAAAACGTTAAAAATCCATGGAAATCTAACAAAAATAACACGAACAATCCATAGTAAAGCACAATAATTATGAACCTGTGCGAGAGCTTAAAACTTAACGTAAATATAAACAGGCTTTATCGTATACGCTGTAAAAAAAAAAAATAATAATAATAATAATAAAAACGCGGTCTTTATTTCACTGTTTATGAATTTTAAACACATAAAAATAATGACTAAATTACGACAAACAACCAAAAAAAAAAAAAAAAACAAAGAAATAAACGATGATATGTATAACCACAAACATGCAAACCGTTGAAACTCAACTGGATAATTAATAGAAAATTGTAAAAAACATAAATTATTTTCCATTACGATTCACGGACATAATTTCAATAATCTTCTGTACATTATATTCGAATTGAATAATAAAAATACACGTGCTGGTATATTACGACATACCATCGTCTTTAAAGTCATATAATAAACAACGAAAATCACATCGCAGATAATATTTATACGCATATAGGTACAGCTTTTATGTTTCTATTACTTCAAACTGTGACAGCTGACTTGCTCGAGAGAACACGTAATACTACGTGATTTCGATTTCGGAAAACTTTATTCTTCTCGGCGCCATGATTTACTAAATAAGATTTACTATAAAAAAAAAAAAAGAAAATCCTAACCGCACTGTCATTTTCGAGTATTAAAACGAACAGCGAAATACAAAAATAAAGTTTTAAAGAAACGAAATGTAATTACAAACCGAGTGTTTTTTTGACAAACGATGGTAAAATTTGGGAGGATAATACGCGTATAATTGTTCTTCAGCTCGCAAATGTATAAAATCTACAAAAGTTTAATCAAATTTTTAAATTTCACGTAATCAAAATGGAAATATTTTAAAAATTCTAAATAACGATCGAACGAGAATTTATGTATATATATATATACCGTTACCTATACAATATATTCACAGATATAACAATATCCTAAAACAATAAATATTTAATTCATGCGCTGTATCCTGTTTATTTATAGTCCATTACGTAGATCGAAATTAGAGTTTAAATAATTCAGAAATCATAATTTCTAATGAAGCGGGTATATATGTATACGATGCGCGTACATTATTAAATCGTTGAGATGTTGTGCAAAAATTGATTATACATTACGATAAAATAGTGTATTCGAGATCACAGGTGTAGGACTAATTTTTATACAAAAAACGATAGGATTCTTTTCAGTTCATTCGCGTTGAAAAACTCAATAAATAATTTATAATTTATGAAAATCCTCGTGAACCAAACATTTCTTCGTTTCGTTTCGTTGACTACAAACTTTTATTAATTAAAATCACATTCAATGACTTTTTACAAAAAAAAAAACAATAATAAACGAAATTATAGAAAAAACTTTTTGTCCCGCTGTACCGGTAAAATAGAGACTAAAAACCAAGACGTCAATAACGAAAAACATATTATAAACGTAATGCAATAGTATACGTAAAAAATGTGTAAAATCAAAAAAAAAAAAAAACTCTCGCGCATCGTTTATCATAATTTTTATATTATACTGCAAGATATGACGTGATAGTGATAATTTATCGGATCCGATTAAATATCGAATCAGTTTTTATTTTTTCTTACACTTGACTATATTATTAATTAGAATCGATTAATAAAAAAAAAAAAAAATAACGAATTATAAAAAGAAATAATTACGTGGATTTCGCGTAATCATAATATCGCGTTCTATAAACATAATAATAATATATTGACTAACGCGATTCGATGATACACTATAATAATATCATCATCAAACACACACACACGAATAGTGTTGTTGTTAGTGTGTCCTTCTTCTTTCCTCCTATATTGTAACGTGCACCTGGGCTGCTGTAACAGCTGTGACACATATGTACGACGTACCAAAACGCACAAAACAGTTTATTCTGAACGGACTATGCGCGTACAATACAATACGCATTATCGTTTAAATGTGTACGTATAATTTGTTAATTGTCTATTATTGTGTGATGCAATGATTTTCTTTCTTTTTTTCTTTTCAATAATAACGACATTTAACGGACAGATTTTACGCGTTTCCATCGTACCGTCGCGCGATTTCCAAAAACAGACGCCGCGTACCACAATGTGAAAAAGGGCTCAGCAGCAAAGAAACTCTTCATTTTAAAAAGCCACTACTATTTTGATATATGCCTTTTATAAACTGGCGGCTACGAACGCTAAACAAATGCGTTTTATGCGAGTGTATAAAAACGCGAATTTAGCTCGTTGCTTTTCGGCAATTTTTCGTATATATCAATTCTAACGCAATTTCGTTGATTTTTTCACGGAAAATATACACTTTGGTTGTCGTCAAGAATTATAATTATATATATATTCCAAAATCCAAAATAAAACCGTTCGCGTTCTATAGTAAAAAAAAAAAAAAATTGTAGTTCTAAGAGTTGTTAGATTAAGAGTGATCGAATTGCAAATTCAATATTTTTCAAACGCGATCCGATTAGTTTTTTTTTTAACCGCCGCTGTCGAATTCCGATTCAAATCGGTTGACATTGCATTTGGAAGATTTGAGACAGCAAATGAACTCCGCGTTTCGAATAAGTAGTACGTATATGAAACCGATTAACGTAATGATTAATGCATACTGAACGGTAATTTTCGCGTGTTAACGAAATCTCGACGAAACTATACGTTCAGTAGTAAACGCGCGGTTTTATCGCCAAAAAATAATCGATATAATAAAGTTCCCGGCTTTGGATCCGCGTGTACGGGACTCGGTGCTCCGAGTTTCCAACATCACGGCGCAATCGCGTTTTGTACATCGGACAGGACAATACTGGATACTGCGTCAGAACGTTTACGAGAAAATGTCTAGAAAGACATCACAGTGGTTTATAACGTAATGTCACCCGATCGTTTTCGGGTAAACGTTTCCGATATAAATAACAATTATTTCGAATATCGCGGCGTTGAATTTTTAATATTGAAATTGACTATTTTAATCCCAGCAACATCGTCTCGTATAATATACACGAGCTAATATCCCGTGTATATAATAATTACGTTTACGAGACATTAAATAATATTATTTACCCTCACGTCCGCAACATCATATATAAGTCATGATACGCTGCTCTCTCCGTAGCGGTATATAATGCAAACATATACGCTACCCTGACTAATGTACGTACACAACAATACATAAAGAGCACTGAACAGTTAATCAGTGACAACGTTTTGATGAAAATGCGTATAAGTAATATAAATGGATTTCGTTACGCATACATTAGAATATTCAAATTCGATAACGGTTGATAACGACGAGCTTTATACGGGTAATTACCTGGCATGGCCAAATGCGTCTACGTATAAATCAAAACATAATATAATATCGTACACAATACGCATACACAGGGCGAACGATATCTAATATATCATTTACATTTCATGACAATAATTATCAGGGAACGGATTTGTATTCTCAAATAGATTTATGCGGTCTACTTAATATCGGAAATTTATCGAGGAACGATTTCGGGAAAACGTCTAACGAATGTTAACCGCAAATTAAAATATATTTTTTCAGTTTCATTTTTACTTTGGAAATTATACGACATAACATTATGAATATAACGATACTGTTTGAAACAAGACAGTGCAGGGTGGATGATAGACCGGCACACACGGAGTAATCTTTCGATCGTTACCGAACGTATAGGTGGAGCGAAATGTGCCAAAATTTTCGATACGCAAAAATACTTAAATACGTACACACACACATATTTTGTGCACGTGGAAAAACTTGAAAACGTTCTTCCTACACCATCTGCATCTACAATCTATTAATGGTGTTAACGCCGATTTTCGTCGCACTCTACCGCGTTCAGACGTACCACACCACTTTTTAAACCGGCAAAATTTAGCGTTAAAAGATTTTAGGCGAAAAAAAGTATTGTAGCCGTTGAGTTTCTGACGAAAGCACATTATTAACGACGCGAGTGTTTATATATTATAAGTAAAGCTGGAGATTTATGAAGAAACTTTTTCCGGAGAAATTCAACAAATTATTGAAGGTTATTCCCATTTGGGGACTTCAACTACCATCAGACGTTAACACGAACGACGGTGTATAAATATTATTGTAGGGATTTTTTTTTTTTTTTATTTTTTTATTTCAAATAAATAATACGTTATACGCGGGCAACGTGAATAATCGAAAATATTAAATATTTCGCGTATAGCTCGGCGGCGTCTGATACATACTGCAGACACGTGTGTAATGTACTACAGTTCAGAGAAGGACAGAATCCTATTGTTATTATCCATTTCTACTGTGCTCAGCACCAACAACACAGAAACACGCCATAAATCATAGCAACAACAACAGAAGCTCGTACAAATATATACGCGAGCCTGATAGATGCGATCCGCAAATATGTCATTCGATAATCTCACCTTTACAAATGGCTCATATGCCGCGATGGCTGAAAGACATTTATTTATTCTATCGCGTTCGACACGGGGACACGTTCCTCCTCCCCTCTTACCGTGAAGGATTTAGAAAATAATATGACGTAATAATTATAAATATCATATTTCTGTGCGTTATATAATTATATTCGTTAAATAATAACGGACTTAACGAAACCGCAATAAATGGTAATATTAACAAATTATTATGTATTAGCTTTTTATTCGTATATTATTATCATGTCATCGGGCAGGATTTCAAACAATTATGTAATACGAATGAACAACTGGCTAAGGACAGGGAAACACGGAGAGGCGTAGTGGAAGCAGCGATGGACCTGCATGATCTGGAATAAACCAAAAAAAAAAAAATATAATAAGAAACACATAATTAACGTAGTAAAATATATATATATATTTATGTTCCGAAGAAAATAAAAAATAAAAATCCATAAACTTAGTATGCACGTATATGAGATAATATAACATAATTAACGATATGATGAACATCTGAATGGACGTCTTTCACAGAATTCGTATAAAAAAAACCTAAATAAACTATACGCTTTATACCAATAACAACAAACGTTATGCATATGAATACACATTAACACGCCTCGAAATACGCCTAAAATATTTTATATTTCTCGGAATTCACTTTTTAAATAAAAAAAAAAAAGAAGAGTATAATATTTAAATAAACGTAGATATAAAATATTCTATATTTTTCAAATAACTTGAAGAATTTTTATTTCGCGGAAGTTTAAAAAAAAAAAAAAACACGAAATATTATACGATTTAATTAAACGTAGGATTATTTAAATAACATCGGTATTCGCTGCCTATATATTCTATTTTAATATAATTTGAAAATGTATTCGCGACCGAATTCGAATAACATATATATATATATAACAGGTGTTCAAAAGGATAAGAATTCACACGAGAGAGAGGGATCTTTATAGGATAAAAACAAGCCCTGCTCTCCGTCCCCCTTCCTATCACACTAGTCACGAGAAAAGATCTTAAATGACAAGTTTATCTCCCTCCGGCAAACGGGGTTAACTTATTCAAAGACAAATACCAAAGCTTTTAAAGTCGGCGGCACACAACACTTGACAGTCGAAAAGACGCCGGGCTTTACACAAGCGTAGCAAAAATAAATACGAAATCTAAATAATCATAGCAATATATATATATATATATATATATATATTTACATAGGCGTGTCAACGAGGGAGACAGTGTGATCAGTTGCCTCTCCAGGGGAGAATCTGCTGGTTATTAAAATATCGAATGGACTGGATTCCGGAAATTATAAATAATAAATGGTTATAGAGACACGCAGAGATTTGTATATCAAGCTCCAAAAACATGCAAGTTCATTTTACACATATAACTACAATCCGGGTACTATATACATAACTATACTTGAGAGAGATCGTTTTCAAAGTTGAGTTCGCTTCAAAACTCAGAAGCTCAAACAAGACTCCTTTCCCCCCCCCCGTTTAGACGGATCTATTGATGATCTCTATCTATATCGAACAAGAATCGGATTACAAACGTCATTGATAGTGATGGAATTATCGAAACTTTTACAATTCCGAAACCATTTATTTTTAAAAATTAATTACAAACATTGCATAAAAATTAAACCAGCGCGTTTTATTCGTTTTTACACGTCGAGTTATTTGAAAACCACGAGATTGTGTTAGAAAAGAGAGTGTATCGATTATTAAATGTAGAATATACCAGTGCTTCGGACCATTTTTTTTAACGTTAATAATAGTTCGGAGACCGGAAGGATTTATGAAATATACGATATAAATTTGAGTTTTGCCTTCCCAGCCACGAATACTCCTCCCTACGGACGCATATTATTTTTATATACAAACTATATTATAACAACCGATTGTATTTGTTCGTAACACGTATAAATATGTATTATATACAAAAACAATAAAATCCAGTCTCTACGTTTATTATTGCTGTTGTTGTTATTACAGACAAAATAAGAAGTGACCACCGACGAATACAGTTACACGGTGGTGGTGGCTTTTCTCTTTCTCTCACTCTCTTTTTTTTTCTTCTTTCTTGGACAACAGAGTACCTACGTGATTTTATGCGGCGCGAACGCTGTAGCGGTAAGAGAGAGAGAGATTGAGTGAGAGGACACTATTGCGGCGCATTATTGGTTTGGTTTTTACGATCTACACGCATGTGAGGAGGGCCGGCGGGCACCTCTCCTAAGCATGCGCGCATCGAATGACAATTAGGGTTTAAACTGTTTTCCGGAACTCAGCGCACGTATAGCTGCTGCCGATTTTTATATATATTTTAGTCTTATATTTCTTCGTTCTTCTACATTATTATATTCCATTTCCTTTATCCTTCACAAATCGGGACTTATTCGTCGCACAAAACAACACACACACACACACAAGAAACCAGATGTATAATCTGCAACCCAACGTTTTCAAACACCGTATAGTATATAGTATAGAGAGGGCTATAGATTTCGTTCGTAATAACGTCAAATATTTTTCCCGACAACAAACAATAATATATCGCGGCGGGTGTCTGATGTCGAAAATCGGATAATTTGGTCGAATTTTCGAATTTGTATTATTGATTTAAATTTCAACGAAACGATGAGTGGAATAATAACATTCGAGAACCCGTTCAAAGCGAACCTACAGTATGTTTAATCGCGTTCGTATCGTGTTTAAATCGCGTAGGAAAAAAAACCCCCCTGTACCATCGTTGCATAATAGTAGACACACAAAATCAACGATCGATTATTCCGTAAATAAAATTTTAAGCGTTTATCAAAAATAACTGCCAGATACGATGATAAAACGAATACGTCTTTATATATATAGACTGTTATTATTCAACGATTGATTTATTTCGATTTTTAATTATCTCGAGCAGATAAAAAAAAAATAAATACTACATCCATCAGTATTTTCAAATATAAAATACTCGCCGAAGTTATCTCCCAATTTTGTAAAAATGGCGTTTTAGTTTTATTACAATGCACGTCATAATGTGAGAAGAACTCGGAATTTCGTTCCATACACGAACGGCAATTAATAGAACGTTTGTAACAGTATAATACACACGTAACCATGTTTAGCACCCCTGCGTATATAATACGTATACATGTATGTATGTACGAAAATGAATGAATCATCCAAACAGACGCGTCTAACAGCCAAGGCAAACATGAGACGAGAGTGTGGGCCTCGAGGGGCGATATACTTATATGGTACATATATATTGTCATGCTGATCAAACATATGCATTTACTTTTCGCCACATCCGTATATAATAATTACTATCGCGTTAGTATTGACGTCCTATAAATACGGAAAAATTGCTTTTGCGAGAAACGCTTGAAAAAAAATAAATAAATATATTACAATAATTACACACAACACAACATATCGATGATATCAATTCGTATGAACTATAAAAAAAAAATATCCGGACAGACATATCTATTTCAATTTATTATAATTATTATAATCTCTTTGGCGGCGGCAAATAATAACAAATCAATACGGTAATAATAATAATAATAATAACACGCGTAATCCAAAATATCTATTTGTATACGTAATAAAATTCCAATAACGAAGAAAACAAAATTGTTAAAATATAATAACGATATTATTATTATTATTATTATTATTATTATTATTATTATAATTATCATTACAATATGAACACACGTCGCTTTTTTTCCACCGCCGTCGATTACAACACAATTATCCGAATTTAATATTACTTTTTAATATCGTATCTACGTTGTGTGTCTGGAGGTACGAGTGATGTATGAAAGCTGCGTTTGGTTGACGCGGTCTTAAATAAAAATATAAACGACGAATTTTTTTTCAAATAAACATTTTTTTTTTTATTATTATTATTATCATCACTATTTTACCGCACACGCGATTTGTTGTAACTACGTATATATATACATATATATATTGTTTTATATATGTATTTCATTTGAAAGTAAATTAGAATACCAAAGTGGTATTATATTATATACAACGACTCGCGATTCAATTCAAATCGTCTTGACATCATTAGAGTAGTCTGTCGTGATTTTGTACGCATGGGCGTGTATATATTATTACACACACACGACGTAATCTATGCGACATTCTCAATGAGTCATTACATACATAACACAAATAACAGTAATTATTATTTAAGAGAATTTTATCAACATCGGTATTTTTTCACCTAAAAAAAAAAATCGAACAACATTATCGATTTAATATTTCTTTATATAATAACGTTTATAAAAACACCGAAAACGAAACGGTTTCCGTTCCAAAATACTGACCAATTGAAAATACACTGCTCGCCGGCCGGAATAACACGTACAGAGCAAAAAAAAAAAGTAATCTTTTCCAAACTACTACTACCGCGAGAAGTTGCGCTAATTCGTATAGACGGAAAAGCTACCAAATTAATTACTGTTGTACACGCTATAATTTCGGTAATAACTTTGCACTAATCCTTATAATAAGCAATACTCTAAAGTGATGAATATATAATATATATGAACGAGAAAAATTAATCACAATCGGTGTTTTGGACACGAATCTAAATTATTTTTTCCTTCTATTTCTTACAAATTTCAAAACGTAATACGCTTAGAGACTTACGAGAATAGCGTAATTACACACAAATACAACCACAAATTATATATATATACCAGTTAGTACACTTGAATTCGTTATAATCGGATTCCATAAATAGACGTGTGTGTGTGTGTGTGTGTGTGGTGCGTGTGTGTATTACAGGTTTTAAAGCTTAAACGTAAAATATCTCTGTGGAGAGGCGTTATTATGAAAAACGATATATTAAAACACTGCAGCAAACAACATTATTCGAAAACGTTCAATGTATATATAATATATATATATAAAACAACAATTTTATCGTAAAATATAAAATCACGAACGAAAAAAAACCACAAACAGATAACTCTACTTGGTTGTACGGTAAAAATACCAAACCTACACGCGTTACACTTCACTTCTTTATAATATGTACTGTATATACACGTCTACTAAATCCGCCTACGACGATATTAAAAAAATAATAATAATAATAATACGACAGCCGTAACGTGTATTATAATATGATACGCAGACAAAAATGAGGAGGATCGCAATTATTCGGCTGCACTTTTCTTTTTTTTTTTGTCATCTCAACAACTTTATTTATTTTTTTAATGCGTCTATATAACTAATAAAATAGAAAATATACAGCAGACTATATATATATAATTTCCGATTTTATATTTTAAAATATGGAGTGATTGTGTATAAAGTGGGCTATAAAAATCGCTTTTAACATTTTTCGAAGAAACAATGTTCGATCGATAAATATAACAATATTGACTAATAACAATAATAATAATAATAACGACAAGCCGTGAGTGTACGTGCAACAAAAAAAAATAATAAAAATAGGAGAATACGCGAAAGTATACAGACGCGTGGTCCAGAACACAATATACTCGTCGTATATTTTCTACATAACAAATCGAAAACGACGGTAAGTAAACCGAAAACACACGTAGCGCAACCCGGTTAGTTATGGATCCGCGTCGTTTAGAACAAAGAGAACTCTATACAATAATATAATATTCGCAGAATTTTTTTTTTTTTTTTTTTTTTTTTACTATTAATTTTGTTATTATTATAAGCGTTTTTTTTTCTCCTCGTAGCTTATATTATAATTCGAACGCGAGGAGAAAACCGTCGGATTAAATGTTATACGTGCAAACGATTACACGCGGTGGTCGCCGCCGACGCGATTTATACGCAATTCAAAACACTATATAATGACGACAACTACCACGACTGAGCTGGATAATATACGTGGAAAATGACACTTTTTGCACAGTGCGTAATTAATGCACAAAAACAATACGTCCCTTGTGCGCGCAATTAATAACAATTATTAATATATACATATATAAACACGTGTGTAGAAGAAATTCGGTCTACAGTGCGTAATAATGAGATCGGATAATTGAAATGAATACGTATATAAAAATAGGAACGCCGTAATATTTTATATAGAATATTTAATTGAAAATCCCGGCGAAACCGCTTAAAACCCCCGGTGGTGAACGCCGCAATGCGCACGAGTGCGAATAAAAACGAACAATTATAATTCGTAAAAAAAAAAAAAAAAAATACAAATATGTAGAAAAACGAACCGAAGCGCGAAAAAAAAACATTTCCAATCCAATTGAAAAACGTATATATAATCGATGACTATACGTATGAAATACTTAAAAGTAAATTCGAATTTGTTTTACCGCACAATTCGACAAATGCTAGAAAACGTACTATGCCGATTACCGACTAACGTGCATATGAAAACGTTGTGTACTATAAGTTGTAAAAAAAAAAAATACAAAAAAGTGCTGATATTTTACAATTTTTTTCTTAAAAAAAAAATTATATATACTCGTATATGATATTGTACGAATCCGGTGGAAAAAAAAACGCGTTAGGAGTTCGCGGAATTCATAAATGATACGGACCGGCACGGGGACGTTTCGCGTATTCCGTCGAGCCGATATAGGAATACAACTCTTAAAAAAAAAAAAACAGCACAAGTAACCGCCGAGTAGTAGTAGTAGTTAGTACGAGAACGAAAAAAAAACAACAGACAATCAAATTCCCTTCCACTTCTACCGTTAGAACGTCGTTTTATTACACATATACACATCGGATAATTGCGGCAGTCCTCCCGGCCGTACGATTTATACATATCGGTTTAATATTTTTTTTTTAACGGAACAACGGACGCGTATACACACGTAGTGACGATGAGGCCCCGCAGACTTTATAACGACAAATAATAATAATAATAATTAATACGCATATTTTTATATAATACTTACACAATCGACCAAAACTATGACTCAGGCGTTTTTTTATTTTTTGAACTTTGCTTAAAGCACCGCTCTTCTTTTCTCTCATGGTAACTCCTGGAACAGAAAAACAACAAAATAATTGTCGCGAAATTTAAAAACGTTATTGGCGGAAAGGCGTTATTTTTTTCCCGCCGTCGGGAATTACTCGTACACGCGCACGGGCGCAAAATAGTTTTTGGACGAATACGTGGTAAAACTATTGGAGAACTCGATACTAAACTGAATTCACCTGGACACGACGACGACGACAGCGGTTTTTTCACGAAAATACCGAAAACGAATTTTCTTCAATTAAGAGTATCAATTCTATACGATCGTCGTCGTGTGACAGACCGTATTATTACGGCGCGAACGGTTAAAACGAATAAATGTAGAGAGAGAGAAAAAAAGAGAATCCACGACGAAAATCGCATTCCATTTCGATATAAGTAACGACTTTTATTTACGTATTACGTATTTATAATAAAACGTATTGAATTCAAGTATATTATTATAGCCGCAGAGGGAAGCGACGGCGCGCGAAAGACCTGCGCAACGACGGAGACACAACTGAACGAGCGCGCGGCGGGATCGTCACAAGAGCCACTGACACATTAAATTCAGTAGCAACTGAAGCAATAGAAAGAGACGACGGCTCGTGTCCGCCGCCGCCGACGCCGCCAGTGTCGCCACGGTGCGAAATAAATATTATCGTTGTTGTTGTCCGTCGCGCGAAGCGGAACGCCGCCCGGTCGCGGTGGTCACAGTGCGAGGAGAAAATTCGAACGAGTAAAAATCGGCGTTTATTCGTAACAAATGGACCAATCCCACGGGCCGTTGGTACCGGGGAACACTGTGAATAATAAATTTCGCGTTGTTTATCGCCCAAAACCCCGTATAGGAAAAAAAAATGGTAAACGAGAACGCGGGACAACGCGCAATTAATGAAAAAAAAAACGAGAGTTTTACGTTGAACGCAAATACGTTCTTTTTTTGTTGTTAATTCAATTTATCAAAAAAACGCGATAGTCGTAGTGTGAAAAAAAAAATACACGAACCCGGTTCTAAACGTAAAACACGCATCAGCCGTAGTAATTACGAATAAAAGAAGGAGAAAAAATGTCTATTAGATTTTCTATTTTTTACTCGCTACTTTTAAATTATCGACTCGCGGCGCGCGTACACGCCGCGGCGATTCGATTGAGAATGTCGTATACGATTTTTTTTTTTTTTTATATAATTATTCAAAACGTTTGAATTTTCAAATAAAATATTTGGATTCATTCCGCGGTTAATATTATATTGCACTGCGCGCGTCCTATAACACAATCATACGTATTGTACAAACGACGATATATCGACATACACAACCGAAACAATCATGATTTCTTCTCATCTGTCAAAAACCCAACGCAACTACTGGGTACGTTGAATATTCGAGATGTTACCGTGTTGCACAGACAATCTCCGTACACTCGTAATCCAACGATTCGGAGTAGAAAAATATGCGCGTTTATAAATCCGTCAACCGAATTCGTTTAAATTTCACCGGGAATGTGGCGACGAATTCGATATGAGACAATAATGATTATTCTTTTTGTTCTTCGTTTTTACTGAAAAGGCCGGCCGGAAAAACGAATAATATTACATATTGTATTTTTTTGTAAATAATTGTTTAAAACGATGCTGCGAGACGCGTCGATTTGATTCGTAACAGACAAAATACAAACGGCTACTGCAAGCCGCGTTACTCCACCATTACGTATAGTTGACACGTTAATTTCTTAAAACACATTATATCTAACTGTTTTATTTCGAACGGAAAATATTATGTACGTTTATGTTATAACGCCTGTTTAATTTAAAACCGTTTCCGAATAGTTAAAAAAAAGAACGAAAAAACGATTAGTTAGTTTATTATCTCATACGCGCGTAATACGTATGTGTTTTGTATTTGGACAAGAATACAAAATTCCTACGGGGTGGCGGTGGGGGGAGAATTTTTGTTTTGAGTATTCTTTTTTGTTTTCGCACGCGTTACAACCAAATAAAAAGGAATATAATATAAAAGTTTTCCCCTCGGCACATAAATCTGGATTCCGATCTTACGTTAACCATGTTTGACAGCGAAATCCTTGTCAAAATCAAAAAGGGGATACTGGGATACAAGGGTCTCTCTCTCCTCTCCTCTGTCTCACTCGCTCTCCCCGCACACTACGCAGCCCGAAACAATATTCGCCATCTGGCGCGCACAAAGGGTCATTGCAACATCAACTACTACTACTACTACTACTACATTTCTCCGTCGTCCCTTCCTCCGCCGCGTCCAAAGTGGTCATAATTAATTGTAATAATAACAATAATAATAATTATAAGGGCCCCAGCCACTGCGCGTAATGTATAGAACAGCAAAACGTCCCTTTACGCAGTCGGACTAATGTGTATACTGTGTGTGTGTGTGTATATATATATATATAGTGAAACGGAGACAAAACGAACGCGGGAATGTGATCGGACGCCCGGGCTGCTGGCCCTTTTTATTCCCCACAAAGAGCTAAATGGTATGGAGTCATTTGAACGCTACAACAGCACAGGTCAGCTGGTTAGTCGGACGATAAAACATGCGAAACTCAATCGTTTTGAAACGGTTAAAAACGTTTAAACGTGTACGCACTGCGTTTTGTCTCGATGATAATAATAATAAATAATAATAATCGAATTGCGAATAAAACCGTTTTCAAACGCAAATTCCAAAAAAAAATATTACTCGAAGGGAATTTTACGAAGAACGAAAATTTTAACAATTATTATTGATCAACTACCGCGGAAACGAGTTATTATATATATATAAAAAAAAAAAATAATAATAATGTATTTTGAGAAATTATATTATACAAGACTAACAAAAATTAACGATAAAAACCGTGTTGTATTGAATCGCGCGAATAAGTGTTTAAACCATTAAAAATCAATAAACGCTATATAAATATATATATATCCAGTACGTGTTAAAAAAATGTTTAAAAAAAAACCGCACGCGCGCAACCTATTAAGTAAATGGTTTAGATGCATAACGCGTAAAGAGTACCCGTTTTACTTTACCCTTCCCCCTCACACACCGAGTTTTACTCGCTTTGCATCCCTTAATAAATATGACCCACATAAAAAGTTTTTTTCGCGCTGCAACAGAATCCTAGGAGAACTGGCTGTTACACTTTCCATTCGCTCTCCAACATTAATTTCTAATTTAAATTCAGGCGTCGGCTATATTCGCCGGCAATAAAAAAAAAAAAACAAACACACACACACACACACAGTCGAATATGAGGGCGCGCAGCATCAATTTTCCTCCTCCCGGAAGACGTAACCATTACACGCGAGGGACACAGCCTCCCACCGAACTGATGTATATATATATATACGAGGGCAGAAGATTTGCCTAACGACCGTACACACACACACACACCGTGGCGCGGCAGTACCGTCGAAATATTTAATTATTCACGACGACGATTCGGCGGCGGCGGCAAAGAAACAAACGAACAAACAATCTCCACACTGGTAACGTTTAATTTGAATTGAAAAGTTTTATTTTGAGTTTTAGAAGAACGGAGATTTTTACAATCGAGTACCCAACTTTTGTCCCGAGACTAGACCGATATGATGTGACCCCCCCCCCCCCCGCGGGTCCGCTCCTTTTCGTTCGTACGTCACACAACCTGTGCCACTTAGGTTAGGAAAACACAATTACACTTCAAAGGGGAAACAAATTCAGACGCGCGTTGCAGCGGGACGCGGAGTACAAGGGAAAGAAAACAAGACCACCGGCGGACACGTTATATTATTGTGTCCCCGCCCATCACTACACTTGGCGTGTGCGAAATTCAATTAAACGATTTACAAGAGAGAGAGACAGCCGGAAAACGGTGACGGACAAATGACCACCGCCGCAAAACACACATCCGAGTTGTGTTATCTCCTACGGGCCCTGAAGACGACGTTTCGGCCACGCTTGACGTCGTGTCTGAGAATTTAATACGTCACGTACGGCTCTCACACGCTCAAAAGTTAACACAACACAACGGAAAGAAACTTCCGCGGAAGAAACGCGGAAAAATTGGCCCGTTAAAATAAAAATTGTTTCGCGCGCGGGGCGAAACGACTCGAAATTATTATTATTACACAAAACGTTACACAGACATTTTTTTCCTTATATTTAAGAATTAAAGATATTTACAAAAAAAAAAAAAGCAGAGCTCCGTTATTATTACCGTAGATCGGATGATAATATCGTAATTTATTTTCTGTAAAAGTTTTTCGGTGTCAATTCTTTCTTACACTTAATAACGTTATTATTTTCAACGTATGAGAACGAGCTGTGTTTACATACGTTGTTATAATCACCCCGATAATCGACATGATTAGAGATCAGTTTTTTTTTTTTACTAAACTACTACTACTAATTTGACCATTACAAGCAATTTTATCCAATGCTTTTTAATAATATCAACGTGCACTTTAAATAATAATATTATTATTATTATTCAAGTGAAATTGCTCTGTGACTTATGGAAAAATTAATGTTCACTTCGCGCACGGCATCGACCGAATTGTGTTTTTTTTTATTTTTATTTTTTATGTAAAAATGTTTTTCATATCCAATATTATATCGAAGATTTCGAATAGAATATAGAAAAAATTCTCTAAAATACAAAACAGAAAGCAATAGTTAGCAACTTTACCCGTGTGTGTGTGTCACCCGTGCGTATTACGTAATTAAATAACATGAGTTGGCAGTTAATACATTAAACGAAACTACTCCGCGGTAAGCCGAGCCTAATTCAATTTCCTATATCGGAAGAGGAAATTGCATGACGCGACATGGTATACTGCTCTGCTGTATTTATAAGCGTATCGTCCCGTGTGCGGTTATTAAAACTGTGGTTATAATAATTATTAAAATCCATTAATATTTACATCGTCAAACTATGACAACAGTTCCATAGTTTCGTGTTATTCCTTACTGTGTATAGCGAAAAAAAAAAAAAAATAAGAAAAATAAATCCGATCTGGGTCGGGTAAATCTATGAAATAAACTGTTCAGGCTGCAAGCGAAAGATCGAAATATGTCATTAATTAGAAAAATCATCGTGTACGTCGTAATACATGAGCGGCTCCAAAGGCACACGATAATTGTTGAAAAATGCTTATTTATGACCTAAACATATTTCAAAAACGCGATAATTATTTTAATATTCATAAATATCATATGACTACAATCCGGTTAGGTTAGGTTAGGTTAGGTTTAGTTAACTACGTTCCAAAAAAAATTCTGAAAAGTGCTATAAAATAAAAATATTGATAATGACGTAACGATACGGTTGTTAAATAAACGTATAAGTATATGAGATTCGATTCATTTTAAAATTATAAACTGCAAGAAGTGTTATAGTACAAAATCTGAAAAAACACCTGAGGGAATTTTTTTTTTTGTATTCTTAGAAATGATAAGTAAAAAAAAAAATCGTTATTGAAAGAAAAAACATTTTCACCGTAGAATTATGAAGAGGAATTTTTATTAAGAAAAAAAAATTCATTTACCGTTTAAGAAAATATCCAATATTACAAGATTCCGTGATAAAGACTATGTGGACATTCGGAACGACTAACGTTAATTGTGACGTCAAATATGAAAAACGCGGAGAAAAATATAAACCTACAAAAAACAAATCAGCCGTCACACCGATATAACAACATTCGGTCGTATATTCTTCAAAAGAAATAAAGTCTATTATTTTTTTGTCGTCTTTCAAATTCAGGCATTGAATAAGTGGAAAATGTACGATTTTTCGACTTTTAAATAAGTTATATCGTAAGAATTGCGGATAAAAATAAAAATCATATAAGGCTAGTGGAAATTTTAGTTTTAAAATTCCGTTTTCAAACACGAATTAGTCCCGAGTCACCCGTCCCCTAGTCGACACTAAAAAAAAAAAAAAAAACGACAATATTTCAACACAGTATGAAAACGTTGAGACCAATATTGGTTTACGACGAGCGACTGACCACCCTGTTTCACAAATCCACGCGTTAATCTAAAACTATACACTCGTATACATCGAGTTTGTGAGATTGCATATGTACTCGCAGGAAATGAGAACACTTCGTCAAAAACGTCAGGGACGACATTATATAAACAACAAAAGCCGCTTTTTCAATTAAGGAGAAAAAAAACTTTATCAAGTCCAGTTATGAATCACACACGACCATCCGCATGTTTACGGAATACGAATACAAAAAAATGGCGTCTTCAACACGACACTGGACCTTCGGCACACTTTGGTACGCTTACAGGTCTCATCAGGGCTGAAAAAACGTTTCGCCGAGACACCGCCGGGATTTTTGGATCCTATTCAAAACAAAAAATTGTATAAAAAAAACCCCCCTTAATAAATAACACGAAACATATTTTATACCGGGTTTTATGTTTCGGCGCGTTTTGTTTATACGCACAATAAATAAATAATAAAACTATACTAGGAAAATCGAAAAACGCGTGTCGAATAAAGTAATTTATGTACGATGATCCAACCACCATAGATATGTCAGAAAAATAGTTCCACAGTCAACATAGGAAAAAACTAATATAAAATATATGACAAGATTTTACTATTTTCACATTTTTTCTTTTTTTTTTTAATTATTTTAATATTATTCGTTCTAAATTGTCTACACTCCTCGACTAACTCAACAACGAAAATTTTATTAAATAAATTAAAACCTAAATAGAATTAAAAAAAAAAAAAAAACTAATTATATTTTTTTTAATTGTAAGGTTGCGCGTTCATTTTCAAATTATTTTTTATAACATTATAAAACAACGGTCGATGTTAGAATTAACGTACCTATTGCTAATGTATAAATTTCATAATGATTCAATGAGAGTTATAAATTTAATACCTCGAAGAACTCATATACCGGACAAACGGGTTATACATTATATTAATTATCTTGGAATAGCTCGAAAAACGTTCCCAGTGAAATTAATTTTAAAATAAAAATCAAAACATCACATATTTTCAACAACATATATAGTTAAGTATTTTTAAAATGTATACTATAATACAGGATTATTAAAATAAGACGCGTATAATTAACTTGTTTCATAAACTATAGGCAATTATTGTATTTATACGTAATAATTTTGTTTTTGTCTCGCCTCGTATAATAATATTCCCAGGCCGAGTCTCCTCCATTTGTCGTTCTAAATAACAAAATTGTATTTTTATGTCACATTAAATCTTTTCAATGAGCCAATATAGTATTCGGCGGCATGGGTATAGTATAATTAAATTTAACCGGGGGATCTTTTGTACTTATCGTGAAGTTATGGCGTAGTTATAGTTACGTTCGTACGGCGATTTTTCTAGCGAACCGTTAAAATTACGCGACGCGAGAAAGAAAGAGACGAAAAGAAATAATGTTAATCAAACGCAATTTGAGATAATACGAAAATCGAAAATTATAACAATTCAGCAACAAGTTGCGTAAAACTAGAAACGATCTTTTGTTCGTTTCGACGAATTCTAATTTTATATTTTAAAAATATAAAACGACTGTATTCAATCAAATGAACGCATACGAAAATAACGTGTTGAATAATTTTTAAATATAAATACTATAAACACAATTATCACACGTGTCAAACAGCGAAATATTAAACAAAATAATTTAAAAGTATTTATTTATTTATTTTTTTTTTTCATCAACAATCAAGCATAACACAAATTATATAAATTGGGTTAGGATACACGCGTATATGATGCGTAAAATAGAAAGAACAAGAATTTTATTATTCACCTGTCAGATACGCTATGTAATCGGTGCTAATTTCACTGTATTTGAAAGTGACACAATTGTCGCACTCGTAAAATAATTTCAAAGTCTCCTCGTTTGTATTACTCCTTCGTTTGGATTGTTATTTTCATTTATGCCACATTGTTGTCTCGTATACGACTTGTTTACACAATTTTCACGTTTTAAACTTTTATTACAGGTGTACTGACTGATGAACAGACAGAAGAACTTTACGAGTCATAAGGAGACATTATATACCATAGGAAACTTAACCTTTTTTTTTTTTTTTTTTGACAAATTGTCAACATATTTGTGAGTATAGTGACTATATCCATTTTACGTGTTCACTCTTAAATCCAATAGAAAAACTATATGATTTGCGCAATTTTCGCGTCATTTTTAGAGTCCAACAAGTTATTTATCGAAAAGAAAAAAAAACACACCGCCAGTTGCATGTCCAATTCTTAATTCTATTCCTATCGATCGAAATCAAAATAATTTTTAGACAAATATAGAAATATTTTTTTTTCAACAATAAAATCGATTACTCGCGACAATATTACAAAACTATTGTGAAATTTAATTATAAAATAATACAAACACATCGATAAATTATAGAACTAAAAGGTGTCACAAAAGTATATTTATTTGAATACAGCGTTATTCAAATACAATTTTTTGGTACAAAAGTATAAAATTTGGTATTTTTTCGTTCTTTTTTTACAATTTACAAATTCGACAATATAGTAAAAAAATCATCAATCTGCATTATAAACTATTTACTGTTAACTGGACGTAGACAATCATATAATATATTATCTGCAGTAATTCAGTCACTAATCAGTGTATAATATTAAAGTAACAAATAGTGGCCATTAGGTAATTATTAATAAAAATGAACTAAACCGAACCGAACTAAAAGTTACAAACATCCCCGATACAATTCGTTTTATAAAATATATAAAATTAAAAACAAACTTTCCGAGATATTAAATAAGAAATATTTACCGACTAAGCTTGTTATTTTTATTACGTCATCATTAATAAGTCAATTAGTAACAATTAGTAAATTATCACCTGCTTTTAATAACAAATAATATTTGATTGAAATATCAATCATGATTTTAACTTAATAAATAAATATCTAAATAATTATTAATTCGATTGGAAAATTAGAAAAAATACGGATCGGGGTTTTTTTTTATATAGATACACACCTATTGAATACATTGCTGAAACTAGCGAAATATTTAAATAGTACTTTTAATAATTTTCTTAAAAAATATCGACAACACGTAAATAAAAATAAACAAATTATTTCATACAACATAATAATAATAATAATACGGAATGATGGATATATTACGTTAAACAACGATATTATTTTTTTCTTACACAGAAATGTATAGAAAATATTTTATTTATGAGTATACATCGATTACGCGAATAATCCGAATTTCTCATTTCTGAAACCGAGTACAATAAGATTCATTGCTTCTGGTCCAAATACCAAATTTATTACATTTTTTTTTTTTTTAATTCGACTAGTAATTTTTTTTTCTTTTTTATCTAAAATATTATTATTATTATTATACCTACGCACAATAATTTCAGCAGCCCTAGGGCAATAATAAAATCCAATATTACCGTACAGATCGACGACAACGGTCATTGTTATACTGTGCTCGACTACATATATATATATATATTATATAGAATGAGAGAGAGGAAGCTGGGAGGTATTTCATCTAACGTTTGCGATATAACGGCGGTGTAAGGAAACAATATTCCGCCCCCGCAAAACCTCGGTAAAATGGGGGAGAGAGAACCTTCAAAAATAAAGAGGGAGCGATAAATTACTGTGTTCACACCCTTGAGAGGCAATCGACCATAATGTATGCGTTTATCCAGAAGCTCAGCGGGAGACCCTCCTCTCAGACGTGTAATAATTATTTTAGAACGTGAATTATCATCTGCAAGGGTGCGGGGTGGTATACACACGCACACAGAAAGATCTCTCCGTTTGAAAACTCGACGAGTTCATTTGGGAATGGAATAATATTCAAACCGAACTGTGAATGATGAGCGTATTATAATAATAATAATAATAATAGTAATAGTAATACGTAGTTAGCATACACGCTGGCTCCTGCAATGTATTTATTATATCTACTTTAAAGGTTTCAATAATGATTTTTTGTGTAAAGCCTTTTAACGTTACATAGGTATAGTGTGTATACGTAACACGATAATAATAATAATAATAATAATAATAATAATAATAATAATAATAATAATAATTAGACATTAATCCGAACGCGGATAAAAATCTATTGACCCGTAAATATGTACTAGAGAAAGAAAAAAAAACCTATTTTAACAAAACATTTGTTCAATTATTAATTTATTTTACGAAATTAGCGTTTACACGTATTTTACGCATAACTGACCAATCACATACGTACGCAATTATACCGTTTACGGACGTTATTTACTTATTTACTTTATAAATAAATCCGAGTTTGGAAAATTACATATTATCATTCGCGAATGATCGCATATTGCCTAAAAAGAAATTAAGACTTTTTCGAATCATATAAATGTCCTTATAAATAACATTTAATCGGGTTTATTCCGGAGAAAGATCGTTTTGCACTAATACGTTAGACATAACATTCTCCAAACTAGAAACTGGGTTCTAAATATCGTTTATAAATTGCGCAATACATCGATTGACTCTGCAATTACTTCGGACATTTTAAGATTACACATTTTCAACTACGAAAATTAGTTTTACCCCGTTAAAATATCGTGTTTTCGCCATACTTTATAGAGAAAGATACGCATATTGTAATAAATCTTCGAAATACACACGCGTCCTGTAAACTCTACAACATTTACTTTAAAATATATTATAGCCAAAACGTTGTTATTTTGCAACAACAGATTTCATTTAAAAATGCATTATTTTTAGATTTTCTTTTTGTTTTTATACATACATAGTTATGACGAAAAAACACAATGTCGTATAACTATACGATATAATATTATAATTTTCTAGTATTTAAATCAGACTAAAAGATAAATAAATAAATTAACTAGTTTATATTATATTAGTATCTAAAAGGACAAATTTCTGTAGTCATCAGCGACACACATTTCATTACGATTCGTGGCAGAATTTTCAATTAACTATCATATTATTATAATGTTCCCGAAAATAATATGTACATAACGATTACATATTGTGTATTCGCCGTGTTCAATGTAACATAGTTAATTTGTAGCCAATAGAGTACGTTTTAATTTTTTTTTTTTTTGTTTTCCTTTCCGTTTAAAAGTCGTACAAATGTAGTGTATTGCAGGCTCAACAGTCCTAATCAAATATTATAATAATATTACGGTTAATAGTAATATGGCTTATATTTTATTGTACAATTTTGAAAAGTCAATAAAATTAAATTTTTTAAATACATTTTTAGATAGACACTTGTTTCATTTAACACGGCAAATTATTTTTTGAAAAAAAAAACTCAATACATTACTACATAATTTTAAGTAAGTTGGTACTTCGATGTGAAAATAATTTTCGTTTTTAATTACATTGGTAAAACTATTAAAGTATTCGTTTAATTAAAATATCGTAATGCCACCGTTGAGGCACCTGTTGAATACCATGCAGAAATACACAAAACAAAATGTTGGAAATGGACGAAAAGCATATTAATTTCACCCGAAATGAAACCTTTGTATTAGTTTCAGACTCTCTTAAGACAACAAACTAATAACCATACAAGAGCTGAAAACTGTCGACGTTTAAATAGCAAATACTTATCGTACTAATTTGTACTTTTACAAATTATTTAAAGAACATTCAATACGGCAGCGGTAACGGTCATTCAATAATCACTCTACACCAGCGTTTCCCAAACCGGGGTCCACAAGTATATATATGTGACAGAAATACTGATTTAAAAATTACATAAAAAATCAATTAATCGAAATATATAGATATACTAAAATTTTAATTTAAAAAGAATTTCAAATATTCTTTGTTAATTTTTGATTAGACTACACAGAAATATTAGATGAAATCATAAAACCATTGGTAGTTTTTTTAACGTTCTTTGTAAAAATTGTCTTCTTTGGTGTGAACAAAAAAAATCTATACAGAAATCGATTACAATTAATAGAAATAGATTTAATAATCCAATATTTAAACATCAATTCTAATATATACTGAGAATTTCAAATAAACTACAGAAATTTTTATAATTAATTTAATATTATAAGGACTTAAAATTTAAATAAGAATATGTACATATAACTAAGAAAAGAAAACAATAAAATTACTATTATTATTATTATTATTATTATTATTATTTATTTTTGTCATGGGTTTGCAAGCATTTGTATGTGAAGTCTTCATTTAAAAACAAAACGGCAATACGACAAATTACACAGGATTTTTTTTTAAAAAACACATCACACTACATTTCATTTCACTAAATAACATTTATTTTGAATTTAAATTACCTGTTAACTAATCGACAAAGTAATTGTCTTTATTATTTTATCAAATCCATTATCATATTAAAAATACTATAAAGTCTCTGATAACGTCCATACATTGTAGTAGCATCTCGCATACCCAAACACATGCGCCTAGCCACAGCAAATATGTGTATATATGTGTGTATACACCATTACAATAAAATAACGAAATGCCCTTGGACTAAACAAATTGGATTTATATATGCGAATAATACCTACAATAATAATAATAATAATAATAAAAAAAAAATAATAATAGAATTGTGTCCATGATTATGATTTAATTCAAAAAGGATTGTTCATTATTTAGTAAATATCTATAAAAGAAAACACGGCAAAAACAAACCACAATGGGTAATGATTTTTAATAAACCCGCAATAAAACACAATTTTTTTTTTATTTTAACGTCCAATATTAAATAATAATTATAACAAATTGTATTTGTAAAATACAGCTTTAATTGACCCGGTTAACCGCCAAATCAGGCTATAAAACACTAAACAGAACAAATCCGTTTAAAAAAAAAATATTATTATTCAAAGAAGCAAAGAGTAAAATTACTAAGCCGACGTTATTTGTAAAAATTATACACCAATATGATAAAGAAAATGAAAAAAAAAAACTAATTCAATGACTACTATGACGCCACACAAAACCAACTGAATTATACATATATAAGTACCTACTCCGATATCTACTTAATAATACATTTTAATAATTTACATTAGGACGTACTCTACATACATTAAACCCAATAAATATTTAATATCCTACAATGAAATTATAAATATTTGACGCGTGTTTTTTATTGGATACACCACCACCTACATAATCAAATTTTGATTTCATAGTTATAGATAATGTTATTATATTTATTGTCCATTACCCATTAAAAGTATTACATTATCTTGGAACAAAAATAATAAAAGAATTATTCTAAAAATGTACTTAAATTGTATATATATATAAAGTGATAAATAAATTAAAGCGCTATAGAATACGACTTGAACGAATCCGTCCAAATAAAACAACGACCTATTATCTTTGTAAAAAATTAAAGCACCATAGATCGGAACGTGTTGCATAAGCCTACACATATTATCTGTTTGACGAATAATCAAATAGCTATGTTAGAGAAAACAATACCGCCTATTCAATTGTCAATGTGTAACATAATTGAATCGCTGAGTGATGAGAAATTGAATTTAGTTTTGATTAAGTGTCGTTTGCACACACCATAAACCGTTTTTGTCAACAAAAAAAAAAAAAAAGAAGTCGTAAACGAATAAAATATTACTGCGAATTGGAGAGGACAATCCAAAAATCCACGATTCACAATGAATGCAAAATGTAACGACGAAAAGAAAAAAAAAATTAATAAAAATTGAACACCCACTCGGTGTGTGAAAGTGAAAACAAAAAAAAAACCGATTGGACTCTATAATGAGAAATTTAAAAAAAAAAAAAAAAAAACCACATTAACTGGAAAATAATTGTAAAAAAAAAATAATAATAATAATAAAATCAGTATCCCACTTACCATCTTTTAATTTGGACGTAGAGTTGTTGCAGTTTGGCTGGCAGTACATAGTGTGTCATTTGTGTATCACAGACACTGGAGGGATAAAAACAAGAAAGTAAAAATAAAAAAGAAAGGCGAAGAAAAAGTGAAATACAATAATAGAGGAAAAAAAATAATATTATTAACGAACAGTTTTCGTGTTCAGACGGATCGAATTTCATCAACACTTAAAACACTAAAAAGGACGTTTGCGGACATTTCATTTTGTACACGTTATTATTATTATTATTGTTATTATTATATTACGACGCGATTTTTAATTTTTTTTAACTTATTTATTTATTTTTTTAATAATAATAATTCTAACAAATAAAAATAATAACAAGCCGTTCTCCTTGCGCGTGTAATTTCACCGAACGGACGCGTGTTATCTCGTTTGTTGTTTTTCTTCGTAACTCCGCGTAATGTTTCCCCTTTATCTGCGTGGGTGACCGTCTGTTTTGCAGACCAGTGCAGTGCGACCGACCGGTGCCGAGCGAAATATCCCTCCCCCGAGGCGAGACCGTCACCGTCCCCTTTTCCCGCCTAAATCGCGGCGATACACACCGCCGCGGCACGATCGCGGAACGCACCCGCGCACCGCCCTTTCGTTGTCGTCGAACCGCGGCGATTTTACGCTCGCTTCGTTATTCGCATTACGACCGGCTCGTTGTTATTCACAATACGGTTTTGACGGCGTTCTCATGAGAAAAACAATGAAAATTTTTTTATTTTTTTTTTTTTACACGTTCCGAGTCTCAAACAATTTCCGATCGTCCGGCCCGGACGCACTGCGCGCAACACCGGTGGCCGTCGGCGCGCGTGTCCCGGTCGTCGTCGTCGTCCCGCCGTGTACACTGCACGTCTCGTCCGACGACGCGGTTTAGGGTGGGTGGAGGAGGGCGGAACTCCGCGCGACCGCCGGAGAGTTCATCGCGATTTTTTTTTTTTTTTTTTACCTACACACTCCAATGTCCACGGAGTGAGTAAACGAATCGACTGACGACGACCTATCGGATTATTATTTTTTGTCCTCTGCACGCTGCGAACTTCCGACGGACCCGCGCGATCTCATATTATTATGGTCGTTACGGTATTCGAGAAAAAAAAAAAATTATATTTTTTCCAAACGTTCACTGGTCGTATTACTGACGAAGGGAGGGAAGAAACGTTTTTTTTTCTTTTTTTTTTTTTTTTTGTAATTTATAGTAAACTGTCATTGGCTATAATGGCAAAACTATTCATTAAAATAGACATTTCTATACGATTTGTATATTATAGTGAACGTTGAAGACCGCTGCGATTTTTTTTGCCAGTGACGATTCATTTCGGGCGATTGGCGGTGAAGGGACAGGAATTTCCCTCGCACTGAAGTCTGTGCGGCGGACCAAACGACTTTTGTAATTTTCTTCTTGGCAATCCGATTTACGTAATATTTCTATTTAATTCGCATTATGATTGTTTCGGATAAAACAACATTGCTGCGGTTATGTTATCTCGAATAATTGCGCGCGTTCATATCGAAGGCGACGAAATTATTCAGGAATTCTATTCCGTAGACAATTTTTGATTAAAACCGCCGGTCTCTTTATTTTTTTTTTTAACGAAATATTTTTAGAGTTCGGACTGAGATAAATACGAGTAAAAAAAAAAAAATATATATATATATATCAACGCCAAGATATAAAAAAAGAAATATATGTATATTCATATTGGACAGATCAAAAGTTTGCCCCGCTCTAAGAAAAAAATCACGCTATTTAGATAGAAAAATATTACACACTGATCACGTCCTTATACCGGACGTACTGCAGTATGTAATAATAATAATAATAAACTTAAAATTATAAAAAATTACTATTATAATTGTTTCGGAAATCTCGCTGCGGAATTATAATTTTTAGAAAAATCCCCCCGTGTCTTCCGATGACTCTAAAATCATTACAAGAACCGTGTAAATTGTTTTAAAAAACTGATACACATCAAGTGCAGTCTGTAAATTATTACGTTAAGATGAGGAAAACAAAATATTTTTTTTAATTTTGTCGGAGTTGATGGATTTATGAAACTGAACTATGATTGAAGTGCACGTATAGTCGTAAATAACGTTTCTGATGTGTACAGCCATACCACGCACGCGTTTATGGAGAGGCCGGGGCGGGCGATTGCCCTTCTTGGCCGAACTTTGAGGACGATAAATTTGTGTGCACTTCTTTTTTGTGTTTAGACATAGTTTAATAACTAAGTAAAATGTTCAGTTTTTCCGTAATGTATTCAATATTGTCGATTTTTGAGCGAAATTTGAGAGAACTATGCCGACTATTCAATTTTAAAAATCGGGACTCTTTCTAATATGAGAAATTTGTATTTAAATTTTTATATAATAATTTTTCACTACACATTATTGATATACCACCATAAAATAGATAATAATATAATACACGGTTCACAGTCATGTGCGCTCTTTCACTCAATCTCTCTCTCTCTCTCTATGTATATTAATTTATTAGCATAATACCATGGATTATTCAATTATTATATACAAAGCACTAACACAATAGAAATATCACGTCACGGTAAATACCAACGTCGCAAAGACGGTACCGAGCGCGCGCACGGTATTCGTTAACGGCGGGTGAACGCGAAAAGCAAAGCATCTGAATGTCATGTAGAGGGGGAGGGGCGGCGAATTTTTAAAAAAAATTCTATCGAGTATTTTAAAAGAGTAATCATTTTTACTTATATTTTCATATAAATGTACTAACAGAATTTGTTATTTGCGTATTTTTCCAAATTTTTGCCGAAATTGTGTAAATGCGGGAATACAAGAAGAGGGAAGACCAAAGGGGAGAAGACGTCCGCTCAAATCCGTCACCGAATTTATAATAATATAGTATTGAATATTGTGTTCCTATTCAAAGTTACAGGGATTAATCGTAATGTATATAAACTCAATAAAATTATTAAAACAAGTAAATAGCGGTCGAGGAAGAATTAAATATTGTTAAGGAAGCTATGATGGAAATGGCAAAAAGTAATTTTTAATAACTTGGGATTTAAAACCATTACAATATTTATTTGTTTGAATTTTCGAAACAATTTAATGTTTTTGTAAACGATATCGTTCGACGACTCGTCGTTCGTAGGCGGGAAGAAGCGGTAGGGGGTAACCAGTTTGATATATCAGGTGCCCGTTATAGGAGTTTTCAAACACGAAAACACCGGCGTGGGGGGGGGCGCATCGTTATCAACGCCGCCGTACATAGAAAGTGCCGCCAGTGGGACGGACATGTTTCGACCTGTTTTCGTCCGCTGCCTGATTGCGTTCTCATTTGAAAAATCCTATAGAGACGGCCGCCAATCGTCGTTGTGTGTGTACCTACCACAATTGTCGCCCCTAGGCAAATTTTTTTTTTGGCCGCCCCATTAAACTTATCGACGAGAAAACATATTTTTAAATACTTATTTAACATAACTACTAAAAAAATAAATCATAAAGACTGATACTAAACAATAATTAATGGCGGTTATGTTAATAAACTAGAGTTAAAACTAGGTTAAAAAACCTAGAGTATTCTCAATAAAATATTGGCCTAAAATTGCCGCCCTAGGCAAATGCCTACTTTGCCTGACGTTAAATCCGCCACTGGTACCTACCGAAGATGTAGTGGATATGTACAGTTAATGAAATACGCGCATTTGTCAAATAAAGGTAAATACAATTTTTGTGGAATTGAGTGTTTTCATTTTATTACTCGTCGTGTGAAGTTAACTCGATATCGGCTTTTCCACATTTTCCAAATTTATTTCATAAGTACCCTCCAGTGTTCAGTGTTGGTCCCCTGTTCCAAATCCATGGTAATACGTATCGTATTGTAAAAGAAAAAAATTTTTCTACTGCAGGCTGCTCGACTCGAAGACTCCCGGGGGACATGTCTTAATATTTCGTCTTTATTACTTAATTAGCGAATCGAGTCGTCTTATAAATAGTGCGTGATGAATACGTTTATTTCACCCGATTACACAATACGTGTGACATGATGTGTTCATGAATTAGGATGTTATTGTGCATCGAAAACCTGATAACTGTAACGACCAACGACGAGTGCGTTTGATGCCCATACACTCGTACCGTTATAATTTTATTTTTATTTCCTGCATATCTCCGGCATATGGTAATGTTATGATTAATGACAATAATAACCGTACCAGTGGTGTAAACACAGTTTATGAAAGAGGAGGGGGGGGAGGGGAATCAAAATAAAAAAAAAAAAAAAAGTTGCTCTCATTCACTACAGCACATTTTCCTATGAAAATCGCATGGCCGATGGGAGGGAGAACTCACGGGCACGACAAATAAATTGTGATGGCCAATTTTGAGTTTGACGGATAGAACCAGGGGCGTATTTACTTCATTCCTTAAGGGGGGGGGAATAGAAAAAAGGGCCCGTCGAATCTGTTGCCAACTTAGAATTATCGAAAAATTATATAAAAATAATAAGTTTTAAATAAAAAAATGTTTTATGACATTTTAGTTTTAGTTCGATTAATTTTAGTTGTCAGTAGATATAGGTACATACACAAGTATCTAGGAGGGGGGGGGCGATCGCCCCATCGCCCTCCCCCTTGTATACGCCCCTGGATAGAACTATATAATATAGTCTCAATTTGTGATTTGTGACATTTTGATTTTCGTCGTATTCGTCGGTATATTACGATTATATATTTTATGTCCTTTGATCCATCACCGTTCTCGTTTGCCCGAGGTTTTCTCCTCTCATTTTCATTCTCGACCTTTACCAATGCACGCACGCACGACCATCGTAAATAATAAACATTTGTTTCCATATTTTCCAAAAAAAAAATAAAATCTTGACAGTTATATATAGACGCTCGCGGTGATTTATCAAACAAATCGAATTATTAAAAAAACGTCGATTATTGATAAGATTTTTTTCGGTGACAAAATGAATATACTGTACGGAGATACGGAGTGTGACTGATAAAAAAAAAGTCTTTATATTTTTAAAAACGTTGATTACATATTAAGTGTTAAGGACCATAATCGAAGATATATATTAGACTAAATAATTTTTACATTAATACTGTTCCGCAATAAATATACAAATAATTATACGTATATATTAATTTATAAAATGTTTTAATATTTCAAATAACTGGATGTAATTTAAAAATATGTTAAAAAGAGAAACACAATCTTCTGTTTTGTAGATTCAAAAGTAAAACATTAAAATGTTTATTAAAATATGAAACAAACAAATTATATTATTATTTCCTTTTTTTAAGCACCGATTTTTCAGATAAAACTTTAAAAGTGTTTTTTTTTCCAAGTTGTTTTGTGTTCGTATTCGGAGAGACCAGAGATTGAAAACCATATTGATAATATTTTTTTTTGTTTTTTATTTTTTTTAGTTGATTCACTTTTAATTTATACCCGAAACATTTTTAAAAACAAAGTCGAAAAAAACTAATTGTACATTTTTATTTCAAAAATGTAATAACAATCATTTTACTGTATGCATACACCTAGTCGGTATAGAGACTTGACATTTTATACTGATTCATTGTACAAATAAATAATATCCGTACTGCACGTATTATACTGATACGATATAATTTTCAATCAATGTCGATATGCGCATATTTTTCGAATTAAATTTCGATAATGGTATAATGTGTACGATACGCGTGTAATGATTTCAACTTGAAAAATTTGTAAAAAAAAAAAAAAAATTATAACTTTAATTTGTTTTAATTAATTAAAAAAAAAAAATCGAAATAATGGTATGTGTGACAATTAATTAATTACTGTACGTTATAATTTAAAAACCACGTATACCAAAATAAACTTTCGTAAATTATTTAATCAATATAAGTAAAATATATTAGACCACTGACAGTAACTGAATGTTTATAACAATTTAATTTGTTTTTAAATAAAGTAAAACGTTTTAATATTGATAATTATTTTACGTATAATTTACCTACACAAACACTAGTTACATGATTTTATTCTGTTAGGTTAATAATAATAATATGTTCAATATTATAATATTTATATATTAATGTGTTTTAATATTTTGTCATAATATTCTATAATTATATTCTGAACAGTTTTCCAATAAAACAAAAGTTTCTTCCTGGTACACACCTGACTGCTGACAATATATAACTAATATAATCTGCAGTTTGTTTCATATACCTATATATATATATATATATATATATATATATATATATATATAATACACGTAAAATAATATTTTATATCGCGAATATTATATAACGATTATTAAATGAATACGCATGTTATAATGTTGCGTACAATATAAAGTCCAAACAATTTCATTATTATTATTATTATTATTTATTTGCAAGGTTATATTGTAATAAATTATAGTCACAATTTACCGTATTTACCAACGGTCTAAAGCGTTTAATGGTTATATATTTATTTATTTAATATGAAAAACACAATATTTGTTAGTCAAATTTGAAAATATTACGTACTATAAATATGTCATGACGTAATTTTTGTGCCGAAATGATAAATTATCTACGTATGAATATTATATGTAATACGTATAACACATTTTGGAATCATTTATATATATAAATTATATATAATTTATATATATAACTTGTATTAGTTAAAGCCTAAACATTCAGCAGAATTCATAATTGTCTATTATTATTTAATGAATTTTTCTCATTAAAACTAAAATGTATACTAAAAAAAAACTAAAACTAAAAAAAATGTCACTATAATCTCGTCTATACCCATAACCTATATAATTATATGTAATAATCTATTACTAAACGACCTAGTTTTCTTCTTGCACGCAACGAAACATCACGCTCTCAACATACATAAGTATTGTATCTGATTAGATTATATTTTACCCACATATTAAATTTACTATCGATTATTAAATTTTGTTTCCACTATTTAATTAAGCTGAAAAACGCTTATATTATTTATACGCGTAACACTCGGATATAATATGCATTAAAAATACTACGAAGTATGTTTTAGAAAATACGCTGTTAAATTTTGTAATATTCGTTACACCTTACGCTCTTATTGAAAATACAATTACAATTAGACAATATTATTATTATTATTATTATTATTATTATTATTATTATTATTATTATTATTATTATTATTATTATTATTATTATTATTATTATTATTATTATTATTATTATTATTATTATTATTATTATTATTATTATTATTATTATTATTATTATTATTATTATTATTGATTAAGTAACGTACGCAATTTAACGATAAACATAATAATATAATTCACTAAGTACTACAATATTTTCGAAGTATTTTCTTATTTTTTTTGTGAGCTGGCGTTTAAACTCGTCGATACGCTATACAAAAAAAAATTATAAATTTTCTTTCGTTTCTGTCAAAAAGTATTTACTCCAAAATGTCGTAACGAATCGAAATAACACGGGCCTTAAACATTTTTATTTCAATGCGGATCATCCATCTGTATATTATGTGATCATGAAACATAAATAGCATTATATATATAGTTATAACACATGACTATATCCAGCGTATAATATGCGATCGATAGAAATATATTATACGAATCGCAATACAAGTACTAATCCTAAATGTATAAATATATACTTTAAGTGTCATTGCCGCTAATTATTATTTATTACAGCATCAGTACATCATTTTTGGAAATAAAGTATAAATTCGATGCATTTATTTTGTAAACTAAAGTAATGTTTATTATCTATAAAATACAACTTTGGTTTCCAAGAAAAAAAATGTACATAACTTTAAAAGTATATATTATAGACGTAATATCAGGATCGAGACAGTTATACATACTAATATATTTATATTATAGTGAAATGTCCAACGTTATATTGTATAGTTTAAAGTGTATTGGATAACATCGCATGGAACTAGAACATATTTATTTAGTCGTTTGAAATGTATAGCACATAAAAATTCGGTCATGTCCTTTTAATAAAGAACACGGGCGTACACGGGCGTTATTCGCAAAAAAAAAATGTGTTTTCTGCATGCGATTCGAATGGACCCGTTATATTCGCAATGATATACTCGTATAATTAAAATACCAAAATCGATGTATTTATTTATTTATTTATTTTTTTAGTTCAACAATTATAAAAATATTTTTCTAATATAAATATATTAGAAAAATATAGTAAAGTTTTGTTTTTTTAAATTTATTATTTCTGTTTTATTTTCACATTATTATTATCTTACTATTATTTATTTTCCCGTACGACAGTAAATTACAAGAAATTAATTCCGACTATACCAATAAAAATTTCGCGTAACTGTCAAGCGACTAGTTTTTACAACGCGATAATATTATATATATATAAATTATAACAAATAATATAATACACGTTTTTTTTTTTTTAAATTATAATATATTTATACGCGATGATATCGCGTAATTACACGTACGAGTATATATTTTCACCGCACATTATAATACTAATTAAATAGAAAGCCAATGCATTCTATTCTACGTGTTTAACGGGGAAAAAATTGTTTGTGTTACATTTTTCATACCCATTTTTTTATGAATAAATCTTTGTTAGAAACACTCGCAAATTCCAATAACGCGCGCGCATATATCGTTTTTATATATTACATTATATTGGTTTTAAAATTCGTATACGATTGCATTGGTTACGGTGAACAATATCAAATGAAATATATATATATATAAACGACATCGTGATATAAATGCAAATATAAACAATAATTTCATCACGGTCCTCGCGGTTATTAAATACTGGCAGATCGATCGTTGTAAGCAACTCGTTTTTTTTTTTCGCCGCAATCAACAATAATATTCCATGTCAAATATGTTTGAATTTGTTCGTTGTGAAAGTCAATGTAATATTATGGAAAGAAAAAAAAGGAAAAATTAACGTTTCGTTGACTATATTCAAGCGTCACATCACACGTATTTCAATTAAAACGAAAAACCACTACTATTCGTAACACAATTTTTTTTTTTTTTTTTGCACTTAGATTTACTGTTTTTTTTTTTTTTACAATATTGTTGTTACATATTGTTGAATTTCGTTTGAATATTCTACAACAGTTTATTAGATATAACAAATGAATTGTACGTACGGAACGGGACGATTCAATCGCGAATGAATATCAAATGTATAGACGGGATTAATACGATAATATTACTTGTACGTTTCTGCAGATTATAATATATATATGTGTGTGTATAGACGGAGTAGTTCTTATTATATATATAATACCGCAGCTCGCCGACAATATATAACACGGACACGAGTGTATACAATATACATATAGTCGTGAAAAAATAAAAATGTATATATTTTTTTTCTATACACTCGTATATCATACGCGTCATTAAAAAAAAAAAAAAACGAACGAACGATAACGCAGTTGTTCAAAATTATTTGTACTCGAATTTTTTTTTAACGTCTGAAAACAAAAAAAAATATATATATATATATCGAACTTTTAAACGTATATACGAATATATTTACTTATTTAATCGAAAACAAAAAAGTTTTAGACGTCGAATTCGCGAACTGTACACTTCAGTGCGTCGAGTGTAATATATATATATATTATATATACGTATACTCGTGAAAAACAACTATATAGTTACGTACATATAGTTATATATATACATAGTATATATAGTTACATAAATAGTTATATATATACACAAATATAAATAGACATATTATGTATGTAAAACATTATTATAGGATTAAATAATCCTCCGGGAATGTTTGTTAATTATATATATATATATGTATCTGAGCGGCTCGTTATTATAATTCGTCATGTGTATACGATATAATATAATGTTTTATGAATTACTGCTGGCAGCGCGCGTAACCTCAACTTTTCGAGTAAACCAATACGCGAGGTACGTATATAGTGTTGTATTAAAAAAGGAATTTTTTTTTAATTTTCTATCTACGACTCTCTTCGTGTAATATATACTATTCCACTTAAGCGCGTTGTAAATCCTACAGAAAACGTTCGTGCGGCGCATACGAATATATATATATATACGGGAAAGTTATGGGAAAAAATTAACTCGTTCTTGATTATACGACGTACGGTTAATAGCTGTATTAGTGTTTATTAGAAAAAAAATCTTTACAAACTCTGTTATATATACGTACGATTACAGGAAAATAATATTGGCAATAACGAAAAACAAACGGTTCGCGTCGAACGAATACACGGGACACCGCGATATTTAAATATTTTTATTTGGGTATATCGAGTTTAGGCTTATTAATATTTCTACTATTCAACCAAGTGATTTTGTGTGCGCGATTTTTTTTTTTTTGCGATGCTACATTTTGGCTACGACTTCGGTAGTATTACTACGCGACGGTACGACAAAGGGAATTCGCGTGTTTCACGTACGAAACGCGTGTCGTTGTAAACGTATTGTGGATCAACGAGAACGGCGCGCCAGAGTTCTGTACACACTGCATTCCTCCCCCGCGTGTCGATATACGTCCTCCGGATAGGACTTATTCTTGAAGGTTTTAATCCAATCCGACTTCTAACGTTATTAAATGCGTTTAAAGATTTTAATTCGAACGCATTTCACGGGATTCGATCGAAATTCTCGCGCGTTACCCATAATAATACGGCATTGACGTTATGCAAGCGAATAACGCATAATGGTAACAGCGATTGTTACGAGTGTAGAACGTAACATAATACGTGTAAGTGCCGTATAAAAGCTGGTTCGAGACGTGCCGTCGCCAGCAAGGACACAATAAAGTTAAGAGGAACGTTTAAATTACAGAATGGATTACGATATTGAATAATCCACACAGGTGATTTTACATTATTGGTAATGGTAAAAAATATTCGCAATCGTTGCTAAATATTATTTGTAGATTTTTTTTTTTCTCCAAAGTTACCTAATGAGTATGTAGTGGTGACGACTTATAACGGTGTTTAAAACACGATAACAGTAATAGCAGACGAAATAAAAACATTTGCGTAACACTCTCTTATGCGGTTGATGTATTCACGAACACTTTTACGCACGAGCTATGCACAGAAATAGGACTGGAAAAATATTTTCTCGGAAAACGCGAGATTGACTCTTGGTATGAGAACTCGCGGAAGAGGACCATTCACTGATTCATCGGCACGAGATTTCGAAAAAGTCGGATAATATTGTCGTTCGACCGGAACGGATAGATATAATACGGGTAGAAACAAAATCGAAGAAGCGGCATGCGCATTAATAATAATTGATTATTAAATAAGCCCTTAAAGGTGTCGATAATTTGAAACCGTACGGAATACGCGTTATGAAACGTAACATCTGTAAGTGCCTCGCAACGAGCACTATTTGTGTGGGAACATTTGGAGAAAAGTGTATACGCGAACCTATTATAAAAGATGAAATGGTGATATATTATTATTAATTGCACAAGTGAAAGAAGATGGATTTTTTTTTTTTTTATGCTGATAAACGTCACGCGAATAGAATTCTTAAAAGATAAACCTATATTGTGTTATAAAATACTGTGTAAATCGATATTTTGATTGCGTCCCACCCTTCCTCCTTCCGCCCGCAACGTAATAAGATGATATCGAAATTATTGATTTCTCGGTTAAATAATAAGATGTCGATTTCACGGTGAGTGAACCGGCGGTTCGCAATCGAATTTATTCAAATCGCAAAACGAAAAATAATAATAATAGTAATAAATAATTGCAAGTATTATATTGAGACGAACGGGACACGAGACCGCGGAGAATCCTTCGGGGTTTAAGAGCGACCGCAAAGATCGACGCCATCAAATCGCAATATGTAACACGAGCTGTAGAGGAGAAAACACCGCGACTTTATGGAACAGAATATAAAAATACGTACACATACACGTTTACGTGTCGACTCGTCGTCCTGCTTACTTAACACGCGACTTTGTAAAATATTAGTTTTTGAGGGTGAAAAAAAAAACTCGTCGTTGTATATATAATTGTATATAAGTACGCGGCTCTCGCCAACTTTAATTATTTCGCTATTAAGACGGTCGGAATTTCTTTTTTGTTCTTTTCCCCGGGTTTTATTAAAACATTTTCGAAAATGATATTCTATTGTACGGATCGCGAGAGACTCATTTGAATATTCTTCTCGTTTTCCCTTTACCGCGTACATAATTTAATATGCAAACACGATATACATATAGTGTAGTTATTCCGTTCTCTGCTGTGCACACGCACCAGACTCATCTTATGCAATAATGTGTAAAAAGAAAAAAAAATCATTATAAAATCCCAAAAAATCGTTAATCCGTTATTGTATTCGTCGGTATTGATACATCGCATTTGAATAATATCGTTCAATATTAGTGTAATATGAAGTGTGTAAAAAAAAATCGTATTGTAATCGTTTTAACGTAGTCTGTACGCGATTTCGTTAATATATTACTGTTTTATTGTATTATAATATATTAATATGGGGAATTAATACACGAAAATAAACACCATTTGCAATATATTATGATTACTGTTATAATATATTGACATCAAAAAGTGCGTAGCCGAGGACGCGTTAGAATGGACGACGGAAGGTAAAAGACCGCAGCCGGTATATTATAAGATCAAAAATAAGATGGTTCGATGCATTAAAAAAAAAAAACTCCACTTCCTGGGAATTGTTGGTCCTGGACAAGTGGCTGGAAGTCGAAAAGTACGGAGTTGTGTATACAGTGAGCAAATGGTCTCTATAATAAAATACTGGAGAAGAATTGTATATTGCAATAAGTATTACAACCGTATACTTTACGTCTAACGCAAATAAGTACAGCTCAAAAAAAAAGTGCGAAATTTCTATCTGTTTATAAGAATAAATAAAGTAAATAATATTAATAACAACGTACGTGTTGTTAATATTGGTTTATGCGTACCTGAATGTATAACGCGATCTAAAAAGAAAATCTATTTTTCTTTTATATTTAAAAAATGAATTGACGTTTACTATGAAATAATACATGTCCAATCCGCTTGTATGGGCATTCAACACTCGTTTTGAGTTCATTTTCATATTAACTCCGTACTACGACTAAAAACCTCTACAATGTCTCTAGTTATTCTATAAATACTACGCGTATTTTATAAATTGTCTAAATTTCCGTTGCGTGAGACGTACTTGGCGTATTTAACGGAAGCAGGCCCAGGGGAATGGCGAATTAACAAATCGAAATGCTCTCCCCTTTCCGACTCGTACCAACTACTCAAACGATCATTACGCGTTAGCGCAGTTTAGATAGATAAACACTGAGAAAGCGACAATTTTTTATACACACCTACGTACAAATAATATATCAGACATTATATAAGTAAATTTATAAGGTGCTCATGTGCCTGAATATAGACGGGCGTACACACATTGTTCAAATGGACCGAACGAATACGAGTTGTAATTTTTGTTTTCTTCTCTCCGAAAATTTAGTTATTTCGTTTTTTTTCTTTTTTTTTTTTTTTGAAAATATTATTATTTTTTATATCGTATTTAATTGTCGAAATCTTCGAACTGCGAACTTTGCTTAACTACGTGTACAATAACATACGTATATACGCATAAACAAATACGAAATAGGATAGTAAGTATGTATTTATTATGTTTTACAGCGATTAAGTCGTATTTTCATGCTCTATATTATTTTCGGATCGCGTATGGTAAAAAAAAAAAAAATGTAAATGTATTCGGTTGGTTGAAACAGTTGAAAAACAATGAAATGCCTACGCTAAAAAAACATCACCCCGAGGAAACCATAAATAAAAATTCATTTTTTTTTTTTTTTTTTATGTGACAACTCCGTGTGTGCTTTTCGAAAAACAAACTATATCAACACAGTCATTATAAAAACAATTTTATACAATAAACATATAAAACCGCGCTATATAAATTACGTATTCGTATGTAAATACTCGTGTTTCAACGAAATAAGATATTTATTATTTTTTTTGAAATACACTTTATTGTTTTTCCTCAGAATTTTTCAATACTCTCGTTTTAAACTCAAACGTGCCCGCCGTAACCTATACAATGATGATCACAATTAATTCAATAATGATGATAATAATAATAATAATAATAATAATCTGAATCCGTTATCAGAAAGATTGAATAGTACACAATATGGGTATAAACTTATAGAGAACCATAAACCACTTTACATATCACACCTACTATATATGGATGACATAAAAATATACGCAAACACAGGCAAACAGTTACAACACCTGATAAATATCACAGAAAATTTTTCAAATGACATAAACATGGAGTTTGGTCTGGATAAATGTAAAACGGTACATCTTGAAGGAGGAAAACTAAAAAAAGGAGGATTTATCCTTGAAAACCACGGAGAAATTTCAGCTATGGAGGAAGGAGATCTCTATAAATACCTGGGGATCCAACAAGCCAAACTTATAGAACACAAATACATAAAAGAAACAGTTACACAGAAGTATATCACCCGAATAAAACAGATACTAAAAACACATTTAAGTGGAAGACACACAACGAAGGCTATAAATACGTTCGCCATTCCCACACTTACATACACATTTGGAGTCATACATTGGACACAAACAGAAATAGAAGCACTCCAAAGGAAAACACGAACACTATTAACGCAACACAATCAACACCATCCAAAATCAGCAGTTGAGAGGATCACCCTGCCTCGCCGTGAGGGTGGCCGTGGATTGATAGATCCACAAAACCTACACAACAAACAGATAAATACACTTAGACAATTTTTTCACACAAAGCAACAAACATCAACGCTGCATGCAGCAATTGTACACGCAGATACAGGATATACACCACTTAATTTACATTCCACGCACAAAATTACAGAGGATATAATCACAACGAAACAAAAGAAGTTGGCGTGGACTAGAAAAGGAACTACACGGTAGACACCCGCATGAGATCAGCAAGATTAAGGTTGATAAGGAAGCGTCAAACGCCTGGCTGACCCATGTAGATTTGTTCGGTGAGACTGAAGGGTTTATAATAGCCATACAAGATCAAGTTATAAATACAAAAAACTACAGAAAGTACATACTTAAGGACGACACAGTGCACGACACAACATGCAGGTATTGTCATATAACACAAGAAACAATACAACATATCACATCAGGATGCAAAATGCTAGCACAAACAGATTACTTACACAGACACAACCAAATAACAAACATCATACACCAACAGCTTGCACTTAACCATAAACTCATTCGGACACAAACACCATATTATAAATATAACCCACAAACAGTAAATGAAAATAAAACTCACAAATTATACTATGACAGAACACTGATTACAGACAAAACAATACATCACAATAGACCGGACATCACATTAATAGATAAACAAAAAAAAAAATCACATACCTGATTGATATTGCAATGCCAAACACGAATAACATTCACGAAACGTACACAAAGAAAATCCAAAAGTATACAGATCTGGCACAAGAAGTACGACGTTTGTGGGCAATGAATAAAGTAATAATTGTGCCGATCGTGCTGTCCTCGACAGCGGTAATACCATGTACATTGCACAATAGCCTGAGTATACTAGGGTTGCATAAAAAAACATATATTACACTGCAAAAAGCAATAATTATAAACACAGTGCATACAGTAAGAAAATTCATGAACATCGATGAAAGATAGACAATAAAAACAGAGTCAACGTGAACGAATGCCAAATGGACACATATGTCAAAGCCCCTGTATCTTGGCCTAGATCCGATACGGGTGGTGAGCACCGGGACAAACCCGAGTTACCTTTTAAATAATAATAATAATAATAATAATACTTTAAACGGAATGTCAACAATAATAATCACGATTCGTTGAAGTACAGCTTATATAAACCGTGTGTGATCAGGGGTGGATAAGAAAAGGAATAAAAAAAGGAGGGCTAGAAAATGTTCAAAATTCAAATACATATAAAAAAATTTAATTAATAAACGTAAAAGGTAATTTAAAAAAATAATTGAAGTTCTTAAAGGGGGTTTCAGCTCCTCTAGCTCCCCCCCCCCCTTGTACCCGCTTCTGTGTACGATTGTATTTTTCCCGTCATTCGTATATGGTGTGTATTTCGGTTTTTACATATTATTATTATTATGATTATAAGCTTTTTATATATACTAAACATTATTAAAAAAACTAAAAATTTGATTAAATATAAACTTATATACTTATCATTATCTCTATACGCATATTTCAAGATGATTGAAAATACGTTTTACGTAAACTATACTATATTTACTACAAATGTCGAATATTTTATAATAACGAAAATCGAAATAATTTTGTTTTTCTCCCCTTATTTCCCCCCATTTTTTTTTAATATAAGACTTTTTCATTATATACGTATTGCGAAATCGATTTTTCGCTTGTATATAATATTTATATTTTATTTTTTAATCAAAACTTGAAAAGTCGAAATTGTACAATAACAATAACTCGGTAGAATCTTTTTCTTTTTTTTTAAATCTGTAGGATTATAAAAATAAATATCCCGCAATTGTTTCAATAATTTTTATTTTAAAGTTTACTTATATATACACACACACACACACTTTATTGAGTTCCACAACGGATTGCCGTCATATTTCTAGAATAATTCGCGTATCCGTATAAATAGTTTTGATCTTGGAAAAAAATGTTTAAATCTCGTATAATATATGTATTGAAATAATACCGATTTGATGTTAAACTACGTTTTATGAGTAGAAACAAAAAATTCAATAAGCGTAAACAGCTAAATAGTTCCATTCGTGGAAGTTTTTACTTGCACATAGTTATTTAAATATATGCGGTACGTCCATCGCCGCACCGTCGACGTCGTTCGACGGCTTCTCGTGTATAGAACACACAATTTTCAAATAATATGTCGTATCGTATATTATGTATATTGTTCTAACGGTTAAATAGTTAAATTTCAATTTTATTTTTGACGAGACGTCGAAAAAAATTGTTTTCCTTTATTTTATTATAAATGAACATTTATTTCTTCTCCCCTCCCCACCCCTGTAAGACGAAATTTAAATGTTTTTTCAGTATTGATTTTCGGTCAATACCTATACGCTCTGTAATATCTACACGCTCGTTTCTCATAAAACAAATTTCAAGTGATATTTACTTGTGCGACGTCGACGGACCAAAAAAAAAAAAGTCATAAATACGTTTTCATTTTTTTTTTCTATAATATTTCCCTCCTAATAATTTATATTCTCTTCCGCGTGTAATATTTCGGAACAAAACGTTTTTGTTTGTCCAGTACAGTACTCGAATAAATCATTTTAAAACGCACAAGTACAGTGTGTACGTCCATTATTAACCACACCGCATTCAACCGACGAAACATTTAATTCGTTTATAAATAGGGGCTTTTTGAAAATATTACGACAATAATAATTATTATTATTACCATACGGGTTCACGTATATAATATAGTAATATGTAACAATTATTAATATTTTTAAATGCGACGAGACCGATGATTATATGACGCGCGATTATATTGCTGTACAAAATTGGTAAAAATAATTATGACTTTTACGCGATGAAATACGAAACAACAAGAATTTAGATGAACTATACAACGAACCTAGCATTGTTGGAACCTTGACAAGTTTACGAATAAGTTGAGCAGGGCATTTATGGAGATCAGAAGGACTAAATTAGACAAATTACAACGTGGAAACCCCAAACACAAAGAGATCCAGGCAAAGATGAGCGGACGGAATAAAGGAAGATCTGAGGATGTTAGGAGTAAGGAACGCAGACGAAACTGCAAGAGACAGGGAGGAATGGAGACGGTATGTTGTTGTGGCAATGGGCCTAAAAGGCTTATGAAATGCCGAAGAAGAAGAAAATGATGATGATTTTTCCGCGGTACAGTCGCGTTTTTAAATATTTTAAATCGTATTTTTTATTCAAATGTTTTACTGACAGATAAAAAAAAAAATTAATTTTCCATAAAATCCATTAAAATTAATATAATAATTATTACGAAACTTTTACGTGCACGAACGGGTTTTTTTTTATTTACCTTATTCCGATCACACGGTATTATATATTAAACGGCATAAGTTCTTATTAAAAAACCGAAACAGCTAAGGAACTCTACAAAAATTATCAAGAAAATTTGAATTATTAAATTGATCAAACTGTAATAACACATAAAAAATTCACCTTGGTAAAACACAGAGAAATTTCCATAACTTTATATAAAATGTCAATCATTTTATTATGTATTTATTATAAAAAAAGCAATTTTTTTCCCCGTTGGCGAGTATACGCGTTATACACTGCGTATCAAAAAACATCTAAATCTATAAATTCGTGGATGAATAGATAGGTTTATTCGTTTTCAGGGATGGGCAGTATTTGAAATACACATTTTGTATATTGTATTAGTTGTATTTAAAATACATTTTTACATGCATATTGAGTATTGAAATACAGTAACAGTGTTATCACTCAGTATTCTTGCTACATGTTCTCATCCGGTGTTTCAAATGAAACAGTGGTTTTCGGAATCTGACGTAGATGTGAAAAAAGAAAACAAATCCAAAATCTATTTTATCAATGCGATGCAAAATATATTGAGATTAGTTTTCTCCGCGGGGAAAAAAGTTCATCTGGCGATGTCGATTATTTATACGTTATCAAACTGTCGATCTATCAAAAATGAACCTACACGACTTTCCAGTAAAACCAAAGACGGCATTTGACGTTTATTTAATTTTTAAATAATAAAAACAAACATTTATCACGCTAAAGTAAAATGCAATAATAATATGTTCATCAACTCGTTTTCAACTTATTTTTTATCATTTTTTTTTTTTAATAAAAGTTCAACGTTTTTTTTACTATTAGTTTTTCTAAAATAAATACTTGATAATTATTACTTTGTATAGTGATCGCTCAATAAATGACATAAAATATTATCCACGTGTATCCATTTACTATAATATAAATTCGAAATATAATTGTTTTTCTTTTTCTATTAAATTTTAACATATCGTAATTACGCGTTTATTTTTAAATAAATATTTAAATATTATATATCTATAATATGTATATTTGTGGAGTGCAGTATCCGCGCTTAATAAAAATTATTCATTATAATAAAACGTTCTTTTTTCATACGCAATTTATTTCAGAAAAGTATTTTGTAATTCAAGTACTCTAATAATAGTAATGTCATTTTACTCATCCCTGCTGATTTTTACTATTATTATTTTTTTTTCAAATATAAACGTTGGCCGTGAATATTCTTATTGTATTGCTTTCAATTTTGCTTTTATTTTAAAACACAATGGCCATTTTCAAATAATACGATATAGACAATATATATATATATTTATATATGTATAGTATGTATACTCACGTACCGGAACACATATATGATTTTTAGACACAAATTACAAACGGTAGTAAGTATCTCCCCCCCCCACATTCTCTCTTCCTGAGTCTGAAACTCGAATTCTGGAAGGCCGCAACGTGTAGTATATTACATTACATAATAATGGTGGATTTTAATTCATTATATAAATATATATATATATATATATTTATTTATTTATTTATACTCGCAAGGGCATTCGATCTAACGCGTTATTAAAATGAACGGATTCTGTAAAACGAGACTATTCCGTCTTTACATATTTTTTATTCGTATAATATACGGCAGAGAAACGGAAACGGTTACCGTATATTATTATTATTACGATTATTTTCCTATTGCCTATTTATCGTCGATACACAAAATGTGTGTTTGAATTATAACACGTGGATTTATAATACTTAATATATGTACTTAGTCTAGACATAAATACTGTCAGTACTATGTATTTAAGGGATATTTTAATTCCCAAAAGTGGCAACACTGTCAGTACATGATAATAAGTGTATGGCAAGTACATGGCCTGACCACAATCATCGCAGTCACCATAGTAACAATGGAGTGGGAAGATTATCACACGCGCATTGCCATAATTGGTTTGTTTAAATCAGGCAAATCCGCGGCACAAATTTTCGCGCTCTTGCGTCCGCTTAAAATGAGTGAACGATTTGTGTATCGTACCATCAAACGTTACTCTGATACTGGTGATGTTGTTGATCGTTTTAGAAGTGGTCGTCCTCGTTCTGTTCGGACAAAAAAGGCGATTGAATCCGTTCGTTCAAGAATCAATCGAAATCCTTTACGGAAACAAAAAATCGTCGCTCGAGAGATGAAAATCAACGCGCGATCGGTTTCTCGCATAATTCGAGATGACTTAGGTATGCATGCTTATAAGCGAAGTACAAGTCACTTGTTAACGGACCGTTTAAAGAGAATAAGACTCGAAAGATCAAAAAAGCTCCTACGTTCGTACGGTCGAAAAAAATTTAAACAAATTTTATTCACAGATGAAAAAATATTTACCGTTGAAGAAAAATACAACAAGCAGAATGATAGGGTATATGCTAGGTCATCATTAGAGGCTAGAGAAAAGGTTTCACGCGTTCAACGAGGCCACCATCCTGCTCAAGTTATGGTTTGGTGGGGTGTGTCATGGCATGGTGTTACACAGATTCATTTCTGTGAGAAAGGAGTTAAAACTGGTGCTCGTGTTTATCAGAATAGTGTCTTAAACCCTTTAGTGAAGCCTCTTAGTGATACATTGTTCGAAGGTATTGATTGGGTTTTCCAACAGGATTCTGCGCCAGGCCACAAAGCAAAAACAACGCAAGAGTGGCTTGAAAACAATGTTCCGAATTTTATAAAAGCATCTGACTGGCCCTCTGCAAGCCCAGATTTGAACCCGCTTGATTATGGGCTATGGAACATTTTCGAGGAGAGAGCTTGTAAAAAACGACATGCAAATTTGGAGTCATTAAAACGAAGCATCGTGAAGGCAGCTGCGGAAATCCCCCTGGAAACTATTCGTACATGTATTGAGCAGTGGCCGGAAAGATTACGTCGTTGTATTGAAAAAGAGGGGGGGCATTTTGAGTAAAATTGATATGGTTAGAATTGTTATTATGTACACTTTGCAAATATATAAATATAATTACTGTACAATGCGTTGTTCTTGAGTAATGTACGTTTAAATTACTGACAGTATTTATAATACTTAATATATGTATATATAACGATCACATTATAGTGTTTTATAGCGGTGTAATAAACAAACAAACAAACAAAATTGTTTAAAGCATATTTCTGCATTTATTTATAGTTTTAAGATACATTTTACGATTTTAATATCGTTTATCCGTTATCAGTCTGGACACTTCGATTTGTCACAAGCATTTCTCGACAGGTTTTTCGAGGAAAAACTATATAAAAACGTACACATATCGAAGGTTTCACGCAGAGGCGTATTCAGGCACGAGCATAATCAATTTGAATATTCGTAACTCATCCCGCCGCCGTATAGTTGCAGTTAAGTACATAACTAAATCGTACTAAACTCGTCAAGGTTAGGTGATGGAAACAATATTGTATTATATAAAAGTTAAACAAAACAAGAAAAGACAACAAGAATTAAATCACCTGTTATTTTTGGCTTCTCTTTAGAATAATGAAATATTAGCATTGAAACGAAGCGCGTTCTTAAAACAAGTAAAATAACAGTCTGATTCCGATTCACTGTTCTCTTCAAAAGGCCATTCTCCCTCCACACACACACACACACACACCGATATATAAAACATTTTTTTTTCTATACCCTTAAAAATTTTGCTTAAACGCCGTACGGTTTTTATAACTGAATTATATTACACGAAACGCGTCGTTTATATTGTAACATTAAAATTTCGTTATAAAAAACAATCCGCTATAAAAGTATTAACATAAATCATGATTCATTCGAAATTCTTATCGACTTCGGATCGTTTGGTTTCTATCGTTATAACGGTGCAAACATACAAATTGTAAATCTCACGCGTTTTAATAATTATCAAACGAAGTGCGAAGATGTTTGAGAAAAAAAAAGATCTTTCCTCCTCTCCCTCCTTCCGCAATACACAAAATATGTTAAAAAACGACATGTTAATTATTTGCTGTATATATATATAGTTTCAATGACGCAGTCGTCAGTCCTTCGACGGCAATATATATATATAAATATATAAATAAATATATATATATATATATATATATAATAAAGTATAACACAATAGGCGCACAATATTATCCCCTTTTTAACTTTTGAATTTATTCGGTTTTTTTTTTTTTTTTAAGCGACGACGGCGACACGTCAAACGATTATTCGACCGAAAATTCTTTTTAGAAACCCGGGACGGTGTAATTTATTATCGTCCGCGTTTTCAAACATAATAGGCCCGTCAAAGTCTCTACTACAATATTATACGTATGCTGTCGACTTCGTTTTTGAAAATAAAAGAGTTCACTTGCTCGCGCGAACCGATTTGTACGCGGCTTTATTGATTTTATAAGCCTAATTTCACTATTTTTTGCGCAATATTCTGCAGTCAACGTCGCGGAATAGAGACACTACGTCGTTTTGCGTCGCATTACTTTTGGCGTTCATCAAAATTTCTCGCGCTATTTTTTATATATATGACTTGCTATGATTGCTTAAAAACGTTCATTAATACAACGTACCTACACGATATTGAACTGAATATAATATATTATTGTCTTATACAGACCCAAATACGATTTACGGGGGTAAAATTGTCTTTTCAAACGTCGATAAACGCGTATACACGTTTAGACGTTTATATTATGACTTTACGTCGTGAAATTCCAGCTGGAAATATTGTAAAATTGATTTTACAATCCTTGTGCGATAGATATTCAACGGTAGATACGAGCCAACATTATAACGGTTCGAAGTATTGTCCTGGGTTTTTATTTTTTAACTGTCCGAGTATATCGCACGAATAGTAGTGACTTTTTGAAAAAAAAAAAAAAAAAAGTTACTAGTTTAACGTGCGGTGTACCAGCGGGAATTACAGATAAAATATTATTATAAAACGTTATATTTCGTTTTATTTTTTTTTTTTTTAACGGTAATAAATATAATACCATAAATACAAAAAATTTAAAAAATAATAAATAATTATGATAGAGAGAGGCTGAAAACATAATAATAACAATACACTTATCTGATGAGAGAGTAATAAATAATTATAATAAAAACATTATGATGACTTATCTCTATTTTAAAAATTCATATCACACACACACACATGATACAGTTTTAAATAACTTACTACGTATTATATATATATAATATATATTATAAACGTTAAACTTTTTTTTTTTTTTTAGTAGACAGCACATCGCTATAATATATTAATGCTTATCATTTTTGGTTATGATATATTCATTTATTTTATTTTTTTAATATATTTACTCGTTCAAGTCTATATATTTAATTAATAATATAAATATTTTAAATCCATTTTTTTTTTGTGTGTACAAATGTATGTTTAATATTTATATTTATTAGACGCATGCGCGTGGATAAATTTCCGATGAATATGAAATAAAATAATTTAATTAAAAATATTCCCAAATAATAAAAATATTTATATAATTTGAAAATTTTGCCAAAAATAATCTAAAAGTACATAAAAAATAATAATAATAACAATAATATCGACCGATACGTAAAAACACGCATGAAAATATTTTATGACCGATCGATCGGTCGGTATGACGGTCGTTAAAATAAATTCCAGACGAGTTTTAATCAGATTATACGTGATGTTACATATATAATATAAAAAATGAAAATAAATATATATTTTTTAATATTTAAATCTCGAGTGATTTTTCTTTCTTCTTCTTCTTAGAAATGACATATGAAATGCATAAAATAAAATTGTTATTATAGAATAGCCTGTAGTGTATTTTGTAACATTGAAAGCATTGTGTTAACGTATGAAAAAAAAATAAAGATACAACACTCTAATTATTATTATTATTATTATTGCCATGCGTTAATGACGTCCGACGAAATGTTTGATAAATCCACACAGATTTCGAAAATCGACGAGTATTTAGGAATTTACGATTGTAAAAACACTGCGCATTGAATAGTATAGTTTCCTATCGAACGTAAAATATATATTTCCATCACGTTCCCAAGACATTAACCTACTTTTGGAAAACATTGTCGACTACTCGGGGAAAAAAATCGTTTTCAAATTATTTTTACAAACATTTTAGTTTCTGAACGGAGCGAGGAATGTATATAGGTTTTACGACGATGTGCTTTTTTTTTATGTCTGTAGCCGAAAATTCTTCCAGAAAGAGTGTTCCTATTCCCGAACTTTACAGTCACAGTTTGTGGACCGGTGGCAAATTACATCTATAGATGGTACTTTAGAATGCAATGACAATATCGCAAATATCCGCTACTATACTCATTTCGGACGTTGTTAATTGATTCATTCGAACGCTCGAATTTGTCTATTAAATGAAGAATGAGCGTTCGTTACTAACCTAATTTCTAGAATTAAACACTTTCCCCAGATAAGATAAACTCATATTCCTCTAAAAAGTGACTTTCATCGTAGGACGATTGCCTTTCATCATTGAACACTACTACGTGTACGTTTAGTTGCCTGGGTTCGGAGTTCGACTATAGTCTGATGTTGCAAAAAATTAAATCCAATATTCGGTTGCCTAGCCGACACTCTAGAGGCGTTTAACACTAGCTTGGTATAAGTATATTTTTTTTTATCAAAAAAAACTCACCAATCGTTAAAATTCGATGTCCACGTGACATTGAACTCACATAGTAATAAACACAAACGCGAATAATTGTGTAAAACATAAAAAAATAATATTAAATTTTTTTTTCAAATGTTATTAATATTAGGTGCTATTTATTTATTATTCTATTCTTACCATTATTAACATTTGGCAAAAGTTTTTCGCGTGATCAGTTATCATACGAACAATTATTATTATTATTGTCGGGTAATAATAAACGACAGTTGTGTTTTACGCACGGAATAGGTATTTTACATATACCTATATATTTATTTATTATAGACGTCCATTGACTATAATTGAAAACGTCGCGAGCGCAACTAAACGTAACAGAGTTGTCACAACTGTATACGCTGTCGTGAAAACGGTTTTTTTTTTTTTTAACGCAAAACGGTCCAAAACCCGATGGTTGAGAAAATAATATTTAAACGGGCCGGAGCATATTAAAAATGAACGAAAAAATTAATAAACAATTCAGTCGTGTACAATTGAAAATTGGACGTTTTTTTTACATAAATCGCTGAACAAATACGCGTCGTAATGCTGCGACGAAAAAGAAGACAAGTAGTACGCATCTTGTCGAAACCGACAGCCGGAGGTCGATGAGAAATGTAAATACAAATATCTTTTTTTTCGCGTGTCATATTCACTCAGTCGTTTTATAGTGTTGATAATAATTGGCACAAGGATAAGCAAGCACACATAATTGCGTAATCGACAAAACGCGTTAATTGCCGTGGAACAGTTTTATCTTACATACCCAGTAAAGAAAATATAATTTTTTTTTTTTAAACATTTCTATTACTCGTAAACGCGCGTAATACACGTTATTTCGTCGAATATATCTATCTGAAATTCGACTATATCGACGATGAAAAATACGAGATAATACATCAATTATTAATGCAGCGGCGGCGTGACCGAAACACTGACGAAGGCTTTAACTTTATTGACGGGCGAGTGCTCCCGGACGGTTTCTTCCTTATAATAATGTAATTTATGTGTATTATCGTATAGTCAAATATATTGTGCGTGTAAAAGTAAGTAAGTAAGTAAATCTTTAGACAATTTCATATTCGTAAGAAATATTAAAATGATTTTTATACCGAAGAGTGATAATTACTATTGTACAGAGAGGCAGTCGTATGTGTTTATCGTGTACGCCGAACGAAACGGTAGGAGGAAAACAAAAGGTGTGGTGTGCACCACATCCAGTGCGACAACGCGATCAGTACGAAAATATTGTCGGACCACTATAGTTAACGGAGATAACTAATATTATCTACTCAATAATATGTTCTGGGATAATGATGAATTTTGAAACAAAAAAAAAATCACGAAATACAACGTGTTTATTATGTCTTAATAATGGCCAGAATATTTGTTTGTATAATATATGATTTATACTTTTCAAAAAAAAGTTGTGTAGAAATCGAAGTAAAAATACAAAAAATTAAAATTAATGCAAGTAGGGGTAGACTTTGAATTACACTTCTATACACTTCAACAGAAAATATTTTGTACTTTTAGCACATGACACGACCAAGCGTAAAAATACGCAAATGCAGGTATAAATTCAAACACACTTTATAATAAATACTATTACCAGTTCTTATCGCTTGACCGTTTCATTTTGAATATTTCACATATTACGTTAATAATTAATCGAAGAAATAACCCATATATTGCGATGTGGTTTAATAATAAACGATGGCATTAAAAAAAAAAATTACTTATTAATAAAAATAAAATAATTAGTCGGTTTTGTCCGGTATAACTCTCAGTGTTAATCATCCTTGATACTCAACTCAAAAAAAAGAAATTTGAATTAAACAATTAATGTATAATAATCTGAAAAACGGTTTTCTTAAATAAAGAAAAAACAATATTAGCATATAACGTATATGCATTCTTCTAAATTTTAAATACAAATTCATAGATTTATGAATTTGTATTCAATTTTTACTACAAATCTAATCCAAAATATCCGTCACATGGTTATAACCTAACCTAACCATCCTATTCGACGTGCTTTCTAATATCAATTTCATCCATAAAGTAATGAACAATAAATTGGAATAGATGAATTTTTACACAAACCAAAGACAGTGTCAAATGTCTCTTCGGTAAATCCAGATTCAGCATCCACATGTAAATACCGCTTGCTGAGAGTTCTTAGACTTGACAGTATAGTATTGAATTCTTCTCGTACGAAACGATATACTTTAGGCGCGTAAAAATTAAGCACAACAGCAAACTGCCTAAGCTCCTTACTGTATTTTTTTGGTCATACATTTTTTTTTCTAAATAATTACTTATTAAATTTTTATGCTTATCAAAAGTTTGTTCTTACGAAGAAGAACAATAATAATATTCATAATTGAGAAGAACCTCACATACGTAACAATGTATTATTACAAAAATTGAATTTATTACGTCTAGATTAAATTGTAATTATAATAATATAACATATTTGCATAATATTTAATAATAATGTAATTTTTAATAAAATTAAATCATAATGTATTTGCATGAAACTGGTTTACTTTTTCATTTTTGAATTTATTACAGAGTAATATTAATTTCAGAATTATTCAGTTCAATCCACAATGAGTAAAGCCAATGAATTATAATTACTAGTGTTTTAAAATAAAAACGAAGCGAATTTAACTCAAAACTGATTTGTAAGTACACAAAACGTTCATTCAATGATGCACTGTTTTATTTTTTTTAATCTGTAGTACAACAAATGTTATAAACTAATGTCAGTAGGTAGCAGTTATTAACTCGAGGAAATACAAATTAAATTGTGGTGTGCAGATTGTGTAATGAATTAGTTCTTTTTTCTCTCTGTCTCTGAAAACAATGTATTTAATCAAGTATAAAGTTATTACATGAAGTATATTCTATTTAAATATTAAGTATGAGTATGAAATAAGATATAATTATGCAAAAGTAATATGTAATATATATATATATATAAATTGTAAAAATATTTTATATTCATTAAAAACTGTTTGGATAAATAATAATTTTCTATGGATATACATATTATATATTTATGTACTTCTTTTTATAAATAATTTTTAATTATTTCGAAAAAAAAAATATTTATCATAATAACTATTTGTAATAAAAAATGAATTAAAACATTTTCGTACTCCATTATGAATAAAAATTGAGATGAAAATCATCCAACACCTAATAAGTCTCATTCGTGAAACAGTAATTTCATTTTTTTTTTTACATATATAATAAATGAATCTTACTATTAATTTCAAGTTGAAACAATAATATTATTCAGACAAAAATCATAACAACTTTATCAATAAGAAAAATATATAAAATGTTCAATACATATATCTTAAAAATGTAGTTAAAAAAAAGAAAAAAATTATATATAATAATAAAATGTAATGTTTTTTCCAACGAATAAGAAAATTATTATTTTATCTTATAAGGTTCCGTACTTCAAATTGTATTTGTTAATATTATTATTATTTTTTTTTTTGACTTAATAATAAATATAAAATGTACAGTTTTATAATTTTAAAATAAACAGATTAAGTATAAATAATAGCAATAATAATTTTGAAATTATATAGATAAAACCAAATTGACGTGGTGGGTACGTAACGTAGAATTGTAAAAAATGTTTCACTGTTTTATGGATAAAATTATCAACAAATAATATCTTACAAAAATCTATAATAGCTATATCTTTAATTTAATATGAAGGCAGATGTATTTCAAAAATACATTTTGAATATTAAACACACGTCATTCGATTAAATCTAACTAATATAATAACGGATAAAACATATATTAAACTATTATAAAAAAAAAAAGAGTAAGAATATATTTACAAGGAGATAATGGCTGCACTGGTTTTTCTTTTTTTTTTTAAGTAATTTTTCAAACTCTAATACTGTACTTAAACTAAAGGATACACTGAAATGGCATATGTAAAGAAAATCCACCGACAAAACCTATTTGATGACATGTCCAACACTATACTATTTGATTACTATTCAAACATATTCCATTAAAATATAATGATCAGATCGTAAATAATGAAATGTAACTCAATTCAACAGTCCTTTAGCTTTGTAAACATCCCGCAAGAGCGATTTCAAATACTTGATTTCCCTGGCTAGTTCCTTAGCTTCGTCCTTGAGCATATCATTTTTCTGCATAAGTTGTTTCTCTTCCATTACGGATTCCTTGATCTCGGCTTTTTTCTTCATCCTGTATCTTGTTGCGGCGTTTTTATTTTGTTCTTTTTTACGCAATCGCTTTTCTTCGTTGGGAGCTTTTGGTGAGTACGGTTTTGCTCTTTTGTTTGGCACCTCGCTGTAAGAATCAGTGTGGCTGCTAGCGTCCGAAGACATAAAGTCTGACAATGTATCTTCATCAACTACTAATTGACTGAGTTCTTCCGGTTGCATATCATCCAGCATGGACATCAGTACATCAGTATCTTTGGGACTCTCCGGAGGTGTTAACGAAGCAGACGGAACATAGTTTAATTTCGACTGAATAGATGTTTGTTGACAATACATAGGCACGTACTGTTGAATCGGATATGGTTGATATTGGATAGCTTTGTTGGATGGAACAAACTTTTGGTATTCAATTGGTTTCATTTCGACGTGGTTTGGAGAAGTGTTTGTCATAAAATCATCAAATATTGGTAGGTCGATGAATTTTTCTTCATTCAACCAATCTGTGATAGTTTCAGATTCTGAAAAAAAGTGTACGTATTAATTTCAATTCTGATTTTCTAACTACGATCACAAAACAACATAATAATTAAATATTGATGGTTGATAATATACAGTAAGTGTTTAATTGTAACTCAATTATACAGATGTTTAGTAGACCGTACAGACTAAACTGATTACCACTGCATTTTACCAATCGTTTTCAATTAATATTTTATTTAACGTCTGTACAAAAACTTTCAACTATAATAATATAACACAATTTAATGTTGTTTTTTTAATACTATAAAATATGATTTATTATCGTAAAATATAATGCAATTGATTTTATTTTACGTTTCAATTTATTGCAGTATTCCGGGTAAAACACTGAAATGGAGGACATATAAAATAAATAGATCAAAACCCATCGTCATCGATATTATATTATATTACGATATACTCAATCGTATACTAACATGTTATTATCCTACGAGATAAATGTTGACCTTTTGTGAAATACCCAATGTGACCCAAATATTTATTAACGCCTTAATCATTATAAGTCAACTACTGCTTATCTAAATAATAATCAACTAGACTCGTAATAATAAATTTTAATAAAATTGTCTTCGGGTGTCAATCTAAAAGTTAACTGAGAAGTTGATAAAATTGTAATTATTTTAATTGCTACATGTCTTCATCGCCCACAATCAATAAAAAAAATGTTAATATTGAACATTTATAAGGAACAAAGGATAATAATACTATAATCATATAATTTGCTTATCTTTTTCATAATTCGTATTACCAAGTCAATGTGTCAAGGAAATTTGCAAATAAATACACCAAAATATATATTAAATTTTACAATAATTACATAATATGAATTATTATTATTATTATTAATATTTGAGAAATATTAACCACAATTATTATATATCGCAACAATAAAATATTTTACCATATTTAGTTATAGAATTCCAAAGTCCAATATAATATATATTTCTCAAAACACAAGCTTTTGAATAAATATATTATTATAAATATTTTACATTCAAGTCATGAAATAAAACACAATGATATCGATTTATTTATTTAAAACAATCGATTTTTAGATAAAAAAAGTACTGGACCTTGGTATTGATGCGACAGAAAAAAAACAATAATTATCTGTAAATATGGCCAATTGAAAAACATTTAACTGTTAGTAATCTTCTGGATATTATCACGAACTACTATATGTTGTTTTTATTTATTAACATAAAATAATATTATGTTTTCGTTGGAACAGACGATTTAGTTTAAAATCGTAATTTAAAATTAATCTAATATTTTTTTTTTTATATATTACACATTATAATCGTTAAAAATTTCCTAATGAAAAAAAAAGAAAAATCCATATTTTCGAACTGACCGACCACCCCGTCGTCGAAGGAATACATAATATAATGCATGTGTATATAATAAAATCTTGAAATATGGAAAATTAGGAAGAAAAAAATCGGCAAATTGAAAAAGTCGAAACACGGATCGCACATTGAAGAAGAATTCGTCTTGTTTGGTTTTTCTTTACAATAACGCAATATATAACTCTTGTAGGAAAAAAACGCGTTTTCCTTCCTCCCTACCCCATTTATTTTGTTATAAATTTCACGTCGTCCCAATGAAAATTGTAATAAATTTGTATACACAACAACGACACGAGATTACCACAACCGCTACCTCTCCCTCCACGAAGCAGCAACAACAGCCGGGACTTAACGATCGACGAGATCTCCGCAAAGAGAGAGGAGGAGAAAGAGTGATGCTTTTTATATAATGACACCCACCCCCATTGAACCAAATATAAATGTCGTTATTATTGGTTTTCTTTTTGAAGAAAAAAGTTTTTTGGGTCAACTAGAAGAAAACACAATACCCGATTATCATATCTGCACGCACGTCATGTGTGTTCAATACGTGATTTTCATTTTTTCTAAATATTCGCAAAAAAAAAAAAAAAAAAATTAAAAAAATTCCGCGCTGTACACGTTTTTTAAATTACAAACGCGGACGTTAGAATGAATTTTTTTTTCTTTTGAACAATTTATGCGACGAATTACTGAAAAAAAAAAAATAATAAAACATTCAATAATATTTCCGTGTATTACACGATAACGGATTTTCTCAAAAGAAAACGGGGAACTCAATCCGTTTCACGATTTCTACGAAAAAATATAATAATAATAATAATAATAGTAAAAACGAATCGGATTACGACGAGAGGAAATAAAAAAATATCAGTTTCGAAACCTTGGAGATATTATTTTTTTTTTTTACACTACAGATCGATAATAATCTACGCGTATATTGTAGTAGTAGTAGTAGCAAGCTTGTTTGCACAGATTATCACAACGTAATGGAAAATAATAATAATAATAATTGCGTATCAATTGTTTTTTTTTCGAGTGAAATAAGGACGATAATATAAAACGCGAGAGTGTATCAAACTCGATTTATGACATATTACATAAATGTATATATATATATATATATATACGCAACATATTCAATAATCTCGTCAATAAAACTGACATTTGTTTTATATATATATATATTTATGCGTATGTTCTCCTCGATAGTCTCTCGTGTCTACATATAACTATTATTAATATGAAATCGAAATCACGCGTGGCGAATAAATCATCAAATGCGATTTTTTTTTTTTTTACGAAAGACGGCGATCGACCACACACGAAAATAACGATTTTGTTAACGGTAAAAAAAAAAAAAAAAACGTACCAGAGGAACACCAAAGAGATGAAATCATTCCGGCCGCCATGTGCTGCGTTATCAACAATCAGAGCCTTGATGCGGCCGCGAGCGCGCGCGCGCACGTTGTTTCGACACGCGAAACCAAATATCAATAATGATAATAAAAAATAATTATTATATAATTGCGAAATTAGAATATTAAACGGGAAAATAACGCGTACGACGGATAGAGGAATAGTCCAAAACACGGGTTAAGGCAAGAGGGGGAGGGGGGGGTTGCTGTTTCTCTCTTTCTATAATAATAATAAAAATCGATTATACGACAACAACAATAATAATAATATTATTATTATTATAGATATTTACGCGTAACGCAGCCATCCACTGCAATATAACGCGCGAGAATATTTAAATTGTTTTATAAACGGGATTCGGGGGAGGAAATCGAAAAAAAAAACCAGTAACGGCGGCTGTACTAAAACAACAACGAAAAGAAGAAAAAAAAGATAATAAATAATTATGTTATGTAATTGATTTTTTTTTGATATTCGGTTTCACTTGTGTGTGTGTGTGTGTGTTTGGCGCGCGACAAACAGCAGCAAAAAAAAAGACTCTCGGCTCTAATTTTATTCTTTCACCTTCTTTTGACCAATTTTTGCGAATTGAAAATAATTTGCCTGCTCCAGGTGTAATGATAGATGAACTTCATAATCACACGACTATGCGATGTGTCGCGACCAATCATGTGAACGAAAATACATCTATTATGCGAACGTGTGCGACGGATTTCTCGGTAGACGGACAAACCGCAGACTGAACTGGTTGTGCGCCCGGCGAATAAGTTGGCAGAACACTACTACTACTACTAGTAACTACTGGACGGCCGCGACACGCGCGCCGCCGCATCACCTCGTCCGTCGTCTCGGGGGCACCACCACAAAGATTTTTTTTTATTCTAATTGCTCGTCACTCCCTCCCACCACTTTTCTATTACGTCGGATTTTTCGCGATTTTTTTTTTTTTGTTATTTGTACGTCTCTCCTATCACAATCCACGCGTATAACATGACGCGATGATGATGAGTAGTAGTAGTAGTAGTAGTCCTTCCTCTTCCACGCGTTGTGTTTTAAATAGGTTTTTTTTTTTCATACTTTTTCCCTTCGTCTCGTGCATCGCGTGTATGATAACAACACACACACACATAATAAACTGACCACCAAACGACGTCTTGTAATATTATTACTAACATAATAATAATAATAACACCGGGACACATTATTTATTATTACACATTACAACAATACGCATTTTATTTGTTTACAATGGACGCAGATGGTGGTGGTGGTAGGCAAGGTGAACCGCACCACTAAATTTACACGTTTTTTTCACCTTTCCCAACGATACTGACAGACAACCGGAGTGGATAGGGGAGGCCGCGGAATACAACAGTAATAGTACACAAACAATAATAATATATTATAATAAATTGTATTTAAATAATTAATATTAAAGAGAGAAATATGTGTGGTTTTTTTTTTTTTTTATATATAGACTTTATGTCGGTTTTATTGACGGAAAAAAAAAAAAATTATTTTAAAATGCGTAAAATAAAACGTTTATCGGAGACAAAGGAAATAAAATAAAATAAGTGTACTACTACTACTACTACTGGTCAACTGACCACCAAATAATAATAATAATAATAATAATAATAATAATTACTGAAAAATTCGATACGACCTTGTGCTGTGTTTGAATTTTTTCTTTTTGATAATAACTATAATTTATACCGTTGTTTAACGATTACGACAACAAATATGTCAAATACTATTTTGCCATGGTCTCCTAGAGATAATAAACTTAAAACCGAGGACTGAAGTCCGACGATTATTATATTAATTATCGCATATATTTTTGTAAATCAAACTTATCTTATGAAAAAAAAAAAATTTCTTTTTATGGACCATTCTGTTTAAATATGATAAAAATAGAATGATTTTTTAAACTATAGGAGAAACTAATAGAAGTTCAATGTTCATCGAATCGTCTATAAAAATGTCTAAAATAATACATAAATATTATAATAATATATTCTTTAATATTTAAACGTTTGTAATACCGTATCATATTTGTTTAATGAAATAATATTAAATTAAAATACACATTTTATAATTTTCAGTCGACCACCAATGGAAATAATACGTTCCGAAAAATTATATTTTTATCGATAAAAATATTCATTTAGTAATTGCGAATAAAACACATTTTTTTCTAAACTGATTACAGACAATAACTATTAGGATTATTACTTTATATATATATATATATAAAACATGTAACCGTTTAAATAATAATTTTCATATATCTGATCGATTTTCAAAAACGAAATTATTCAAATTACACTTTTTTTACATGTATAAATTTGTTCCAATGTACATTTAAGTCTCAAGTTAATTTATTTCGAATGAACTTTTATTTTATCACTATTATTTTAATAGTAGACATATATTGAGAAAAATTATTTTAATTACAAATTGTTTTGATATTTCAATAAATGAGATAATGTAATTAATGTGAATTACTAATTTATATATATATATATTGATTATAATTATTTAGACGTAAGTGCAAATAATTTTTTAAATATCCTTTTACGTCAACAAATCTTTATAAAATTTAAATAAACCGTATGATACACCAAATTGATAAAATACGAAATAATACTGAAAGTATAATATTGTTTAAATATTACAAAAAATCTACAGAATTCAATTTTAGAAATGTCTTTATTTACAACATTTTAGCATATTAGAAGCATTAATTGAAAAAACGTAATTATTATTTTATTTATAGTTATTACATTTAATATATTGCCAATAAATAAAATATTTTGTACTTGGAAATAATTCATGATATACTATTTGATCTAAAATCCAAACAATACCTACTTCATATTATAAGGATCAACTTATTTGTTTTAATATTATAATATATGAGGAGAACACACATTCATACAAATTATTCATTTTGTATCTTTTAAATGGCTCGATCAATTATCCACATTTATATTATATATTTTATAGATATTAACTAATAAATATAAAATTGACGTTTATATTTTAATAACAAAACCATCCCATCTTGAATATACAGCGTAATCTATTCAAATACAATTTAAAACCGTAATTTAACCTAACCGTAATTAAGTATAGAAATTGAATACTTTAAATGTTTGTAGCTCGTTGGCCTTAACATTTTAAAACAAATTCTTATCCGCATAAAACAATATTTGGATGATTTTAGTAAATATTGATTCAGTATTATGGTATCACACTAAACTATAATAATAATATTATTATAAAATGACTTGATATGAATATTATCTTAAATGTGAAGAATTAATATATATATATATATATATAATACAAATTATAAATTTACCTGAAATCATCTCTGATATGGTAGCATTAGGATACAAAGTATCATACATTATAAACTTGTGACAATGACTATTTTCAAATTATAAATGAAATGTTGTCGCCAGTAAACATTTATACATAGACTTAAGTTTGACGAACTAAATGTTATTACCTTAACAGTAGAAAAGTGACTAAACACTCCACAATAATTGCATCAGTATGTGACCAGCTATAGAAAATAATAATAATAATAATAGATTAGAGCTTAAGATACTTCAAAGCTGCTGTGGAGTGTAGCCCGATGAATATTTTTGATCGAAAACCATAAAATCACGACGTTATCTATATTTTTTTTCAGACACATTGTTTAGCTTTCTAAGGATTAACAATAAATTAATCTATATGTTATTGATAACGACGTGCTTCAGAATTAGAAACAATATTAATTAGTAGTTCTTGGACTTTTAATTTAAACACCTTAAAACAAGGAAACTTAAGACGCTTGTATTTCCAAAACTAATGGCCAGAAATTATTATGATTATGGATTTTGACTATGAAAATAACAAAGATTCATAATATAAAAGAACAATTTAAGTAAATGCATATTAGAAACACACTTAATTAAGACTGCAGTGATTTTGATCTTAAATAAGATAAAAAATTTAAGTAGGTGCTTCTCAAATACAGTTGCCATAACATACAATATTTATACCACCACTTTTTTTGGCAATTCTACAATATAATTTAACTATTATTAAATCCTTTTAATATAAACTCTCATTATTATTATTATTATTTTAAATACAATTTTTTTTATCTCGAGTACAACCTTTTCTTAAATAAATAATTTAAAAAAGTTTTTAATGGTTTAAAACATATTGTCATTTACAAAACACACATTTTCTTATTACAGTATACCTATTGTCATCATAAATATTGAATGCTCCGGGAGCAAATTAATCACATCTATATTCAATGCACATTGTAATGTGCATGGAGAACAAATTTATTATTATTATAATTATTAATAAAACCGTAAACTTACTATCTTTTTCTTCATATAATTTATCTAGATATTCTAATAATGTTCCAGCCATATCACTCCTTGTTAATTTATCCCATTCCGTGTCGTTTAAATTACATATTGCTTTTGATGATAGAGCACAAGTTGGCTCGTTGCTTGAAAGCAACGAGCAACTTGGTTGTACAACCTGCGACATTCCTGACATTTTGCAATATAATCGGTGTACTGTTGTATGAAATGAAAAGTATGTTGTTGATGAATTGTGTTGATGCGTTCTTGATGGCAATACCATCTTTGAGTTGGGGGGCCATAATGGCACTGAAAAAAACAAAACAAAACACAGAATTAACTTATTTTTTCTATAAAATGCATAATATTATAATGCACAATAAAAATAAATTTGTATAGAAATTACTGAATAAAAATTTGTTATTTTTTTAATATTATTAATATCCTAAGTGTTATACTACTTCCGTTAATAATATGATTAAGAGGACACCACACCTGCATTTATTGCCTCTGTCTATCTAATGGATAATAACAAAATCACACTTCATAGTTCTTATATAGTAGTATTTGGATTGAAATTAAAATTTAAACACTTGTTATGCGCAATACTTTACAAAAAGCCTATGTGAAGTATTCTAAAATATTTTTCTATTTAAATTTAACGATAAATATTTAAACACTGAATTCCTAAAAACCAAACACCACAATTCAAGAATTGCTTGAAACGCGTTTGCTATGTTGTCCATTAGTTTTTAAAAAAAAAATAACAAATTCGGGTATGGCGTCCTTTACATAACACATATGAATAAATATTTCAGTATATTATATACACACATATAAATAAAGTAAAACTATAGTTTTCTTTTGATTTTCAATATATAAATAACATATGTATATTTTAACACGGTGATTCCCAAAACTCGGAGTTGCCAACAATCTTTTTAAGGTCGCCAGTACATAAAATAACTAATATATATAATAAATAACTAGTAAGGCCTTTTTGTATCATAATAAAAGTGTCTCTCAAAATCTTGGTAACATTATAGGGGGTTGCGACCTCAAAAAGATTGAGAACCATTGTTTTAGCGCAAACTTTGAACTCTGAAGTATTTCCCCTATATTTTATTTTCATAAAAGCATTTTTCCCTACATACATCTTATTCCTTAACTGTTGAACCATTTCATCCATTTGTGATTTACACGTGTTATTCATTAAAATCATTTATCTTTACATTAGTTTTTAACAAAAATGTTAAGGTAATAATAATATACCATATTATGTTTCATCTGTTTATATATCATTGGTTATGTAGTAATTATTAATACTGGTTTTACTCTTTTTATAATATACAAAATACACCTTACGTCCTTAAATACTTTTTACCCAAAATGATTTGAATTATTATATTTACTATTAAATTATTTGGTAGAGCAATTTTATTGGAAACACTAATAAAGACAATTAAGCGCAATAATCGGCAATAATTCGTTGTTTGAAACAATTTTTTTTCCATCCAGAATTAAAGTTAACTAAATTTATGTATACTTCAACGTATATACACCGTGTAAAATATAAATCCTACTGAACACAATAAAACAAAACTACTATACAATATTAAAAAAACAAAGATAAACAAATTTCAAGCATTTAATGTATGAATAACAAATAACGATTATTTAAGTACCTTTTATACACATAATACAGATATCGTATGTTATAGTAATTTATAATTAAAACAACATTCCATAAACTGAATGAAATGGTATGGACTTTATTAATTACCTAGCTTTAAAAAAAAAAAAAAAAAATCTAACCTTTAATCATTTAATTATAAATAAAAACCATTAAAAATTATCTATAAAGATGATAACTGAAAAGTAAGCGTAAAAAAATTGTAATTAAACGTATCGAAATTAAATACGTAGTATTGAATTTATAATAATGTAAATGTTTAAATAATATAACAACAGATTATTACTGTGCTGAAAGTTGAAAAAAAAAAACATTTTCTTCAAATACCAAAATAACAATATTGCATTTCAAATAAACTATGGAGGAGACCACCATTTTCTTAAACCATTACAGTCAGTCGGAAAATAAAAACGTAAATAAATTGCAACTCATAACCGATAATAGCGGAAGCAATGTGTTATTGTTATTTAACATGCAATACTGTTGTAAAGGGATGGGTGACTAGAGAGTTTGGGCGTCGGACAAGAAATCCACGGATCAGTCCGATCGACAATACATTTCTTGATGCGTTACCGCGTGGCGGTGTACACGAACGATTATCGACTAAATAATAGCGCAACGATCGTGTGCCGACACAACTACCGTAATAGACCACTTTACAAACACGCGCGCGCGCACACATACCGGATAAAACGCTCGGACGACAATTATTCACCAAAAATAATATATTTCTCGGTGGACATAATACGAGAGGGGACACGCAAACACGGGAAACGCAGCAGCCGTCGCGTACACGGCCCTGCACATGAGTAGCTAGCGTGCGCGCAGCAAAAAAAAATAAAACCACGGAGTTCCGACGACGCCATTACACAAGTCTGTTTATTTACTCACCTCGCCGTGGCGGACATGATTATAAAGTTCGTGGGCTCGGTGCACACGCCGTGCGCGCGGGCTAAACGGTCGGGACCGGGATCAGTTCATGGTGTCTACGGAAGCGCGGCACGCCAGCAGCAACGGAGAGTCGAACGACGCGGATTGAAACTCTGCGAAATCCCAAAAAAATAAAACAAACGATTATTTACGTATAGTTATAAGACGCGCGATAGAGTTCGGACAACGGGGTCAAAAGTGAAAGCGCTTACGTAGAACGTTGTTCAGTTACAGCGACAATGGTGCGTACTACATCGTACGAATGCACACATTATAGGAATTCATAATAACTTCCTTTTGCGGCCGATCGATACCAGTTCGAGACTCTTGTCGCGTGTACGGGGTTATAGTAGTAATAATAATAATAATAATAATAATAATAATGGGTTAAAGCGTTGTAAAACGAGTAGAGGTTATAGTGGTTATACTGGTTACCGTGCTCAGGTGTTGGTAAATTAAGCGTTTGCGTGTAATTTGCTGCGGGTGAGGGGGTGGACGGGTGGAAGTGAGAGGGCGCTCGCTTACAATCGATTGTGTAGTAGTTGGTAGTGATCGGGATAAGGGGTAAACGCGTGAAATGCCGCAGCTGCGATAAGAGACCGTTAGTAACCGATTAACGGCCATTATCGATAATCGGTACGGGCGTCGTTTTCTAGAAACGCGGGAAATATCGGCCGATTGGATGCACTGCTCGTCTCACGCGTTCATCCGTCACGGTCGCCGCCATTTGATTTGTCAATAAGTCGGACGGATGAGAGCGGTTTTTTTTGTTTGTTTTCCGTACGATCGATAACAATTTTAATGGAATAAAAAAAAAAACGATATATAACACGTTATCGAAGACAACGGTTTCGGACAAAAACGTAAACGAACCGCAACGCCGTCCGAGAGTGCCTCGCTAAATACAGGAATTATTATGGATGGTGAAAAATCCCGATCCGAGATAAAAAGAAAGAGAGCTACAAATAATAAAATTTACGGATGATAAGAAAAAAATATGTTCCGTTTACGATGAGCTTGGAAACGAAAATCGTTTCGCCAACTCGTGTCCGCGTAACTCGAATGAAAAATATCGCCTTTTTTTCTCTCTCATTGTGAAATACACGCACGGGTCGATTACATAACGAGTGTAGTCGAACAACGGGGAGGTGGGGGGGGGGCACGAAAACGTGTCAAACGCGCAAAACGGTTCGTCGTGTCGCGCGGGTGTCTTAAAACTCGCGTTTTTGCGCGCATTCCTGCGTATCTCCCCAAACGCTTCCCTCGCGTTCAATTCGTTAATTCGACAATCTCTTTATCGAACTGTTTTCATAATACCGGCGAGTTCTCCGAAAATCCAATAGCAAATACGTAAAATAATAATCGACGCACACTCGGGAAAGGGGGAATAATGTCCGTTTTCTCCGCGTGTTCGTGTGTGTGTGTGTGTTATAATATTATTAATCGGCCTGAACATCCCGTTATTATTATGATTATTTTCTTTACCACATAATAATTTATTATAATAAAGTGTAAACGGAGTCGTTTGGACTATGCGCGTTTCGATAATATTACAATAAATAATAATAATAATAATAATAATAATGATAATAATAATAATATGCGTCGCAATAATTTCGGAAAGTTTATTGAACCGCCTGTAAAACGTGTGGTGGTAACGGTGCGCGCGCGCGCGCACGCGATTACAATCGTTCGCGGCACAAATACACACCGAAACGGCGTTATTATATTCACTAACGCTGTATTCTCTCTGTGTAGCGTGCGCAACGAAAAAAAAAAAATAACCAATGTTTTTACGCTCCCCGTATATTATTATTTTCATCGAAATAATCTCTTTTTTTTTTTCTTTTTATATAAATATATGATGATGTTTCATATAAAAATAAATGTACCGTTGAATACGGGAAATAAACGTAATAATTTATATAAGAAAAAAAAATAAAATAATATTCAATACTAATCTCGAAAGAAAAAAAAAATTACTTAAACAACCGCGTACTTATTGTTTTAATCTACTGCAACACTGTGTGATTGTCTACATAATATCGTATGGGTATATTTCTTTATTTATTAAGTGCGTACTACGAAAAAAACAAAAAGAAATTATAATACACTGTACGATAAAAGTAATGTTCGGTATTATGAGCTGAAAATAATTTGTTCAAAACAAAAAAAAATGTTATTTTCGCTAAATAATATTGACAAATATGTATATCGCGCGTCCGAGTTAAACACCGTCGGACTGACGAAAGTCATACAATACTTTTTATTATTATTATTATTATGCCATAAACCATTACATTTTTTTTTTTTACGTTCAAATTAAAATAATCATCGATATAATATATAAAACTATCATTCCGCACGAATAATCTCTAACCTTGAAATACGTTTTTATTCGTGCGCTAAAACCGATTTGTATGTCAGTTCTCGTGTATAGGAAAATAAATCGTCGAAAATGCTGATGATCCTGCCTGCAATTTTGGTGCCTCTCTCTCTCTCTCTCTCTCTCTACGCGTACTCTCTGTACAGCGGAACGCCGGCGCGTTCGTGGGAGTAAATTTGTGAAAAAATTTTCGTTTATTAATTTCGTAAAAACGAATATTACTATTATAATAAAAGAATAAATAAATAAATAAATACATTTTACTTACCAATTATAAAAAATATGTGCGTTATTTTTCCATAACAAACGTTTAAAATTCGTACATTCCCCGATATACTCACTTCTGGGGAAGATTCGAAAATAGAGTCGAGAATACATTTATTTTTCATTTGTACTTTTGCTGCGGATACAAAACGGACCCCCTCCTCTGCAGCACGTGTATAAACGATATTTATAACTCGTTAAAACAACGTAATTAATACATGAAAGTTGAAATACGTTTAGAGAGACGGGGGGAGAGACAAAAAACTAGGCCACAACTATTACAATATATATATATATACTCGGCTGTAACGCGCGTGCACGTATAGGATTTAGTTTTCGTCTTTTCAATATAATCGTATATATATATATATATATACGATTATTTTAAATAAATTTTTCTGCGTATAATTTATGCAATTAGTCAAAAAAAAAATAGATATAAACGTACTTATATCGTATCAAAAATATTTCCGTTTAACTAACCCCGTGTAGTAGAAAAATAAAAAAGTCCGTCCGTCGATTTATTATCCATGTTGAAAATGTCACCCGCGTATTAACGCGATGAATAAAATTATTTGCGAATTTAAACATTAAAATCAGCGTTTCGTTTAAACTCCGACACGAAGTTTCGACAAATTTTATTACGGCGCGCGTGCTCGTATAATTAATTTATTTTAAAACTATAGAAGAATAATACGACGTTCAATATATATAAATATACGCAAAAAATTTTTTTTTTTTTAATTTGTGTACAAAATATTATCGTTTTATTTCTGGAACACGCAGATACTGATGATAATTATTGTTTCTATAATATTTGATCATTATTATACGTATATAAGTGCTCCAATAACTTTTCGCGAAATTGTTTCCACGCGTTATACTTTTTTTTCTTAACTATTTCTACGTATTTACTATATATATAAAATGACTCGAGTGTGCTTTAAATACGGAATGTATCCGGCGCGGAACAAAACCGTGTTAAGCATATTTTAAATTTTGAAGTATAATATGTGAATATATGTACACCGTTTAAGTTTCAGCGTAGAGGTACACACATTTAAAGAGAAGTCCGACCATGAAATTTGAAGAAGAAAAAAATAAATGTATTTTCAATTCCATTCGTTTTTGCGTCGTCGGTTGCACGCGTATATAAGGACACAATGGACTCACTCTTAACGATCTTATAAATTTGTTTAATCGCGGGTAAAACGTTTTAATTTAAATTGTTATATGTTCGATTTTACAGTTTCTAAATATTCAATACGTATGCATGCGCGGTACTACAGTTCATTATGTTTATTGTCCTTAAAATGTAAAATCGAAATTATTTCATAACATATTTTTAGTTAAACAACGTGATGTAGGAATTAAGAATCACATTAAATAGTGTCCACCATAAAATAAATTATAATTTTTCCTATTTCATTTACTAATTTTATTATATATAATATATTATACGAATATACTAATTATTATTATTTTGTTTTTCGATGCTTAAGCATAAAAAAACTTTAAAAAAAATGCATGTTCTTATTGTATACAATTGATCGATCTGCTTTTATTGTATAAACCGATGATAACATTTTTTACATTTTTTTTTTCATTTTTGCAGCTTATACTTAAAGTATAGGCGATATTAAAAAAAGTGAATAAATATATATATTGTAAATAAATAATAAATATTGGGCGGGTTACACGCAATGATAAATAAAATATTGTGTTATTACCAAATAACTAATCTAACTTATAACACTATAAATGATAATAGCTTCATATTAAACTGTATATATCGTTTAAATGAAATATATATATATAAATATAGTGTACCAATGTAAATAGTAGTTGTCGTATAGCGGTTGTACACATGAAGAATATCTTTGTAATTACGACCACCATTATAGCATTATTTAACTGGATTAATATTATTTTTTTGTATTTTAATATAAAAACGTATTAATTACATAAACGTGTATGTTATTTTTATAAAATTTCGTATTAAATAAATAAACATATTTCACGTGTATTTCGAAGTACTATATGTTAAATACCGAACTAATAAAATGTACAGTTTATTTCATTAAAGTATATCACTTATACATCTATTTACATATCTGCATTTAAGGGTATCAAGTGTAAATTTACGTATAAGCGTATGTAAAGCATAAAGTTCAATATGATCATAATAATAAATACACTTTTAATCCTTTAAATAAGTTTAAACGATAGTTTGTGAATTCAATATAATTATTGTGTGTACCTTTGTCATTTATCAGTGTAAAAATTACATAATAATCAATATAATTAAATATGTATAATTATATTCTATAATTCAAGTATGAAACTATTATGTTAAAACCATGTGTTGATTATAAATTAATTATACGTAATGATCGGTGATCGCAAATAATTGATTATTATTTTATCAATTTTAGTGTCTTATGACAATGAAAGTTTGAAATCACAGTAACACGTTTGTTAAAACTCATTGGTATGATAAAACTTTGCCAACTATCTGTATCGTATATTATTCGTACCGTCAATTCAATTTATAAAATATGTAATTAGATTAGACCATGAAACATTTATTATAGTTACGATACGAATATCAAATAAAACTTTATCCATTATATCAGTTTATTATATAAACAAATAGTGTTCTAAATCATAATGATTAATGGTAATACTAATATTATTCAAAATATCGAAAGAATTATAATAACTATATTAACTATATTGGTATACAAGACGAGTTAAGAATTTCGATTTTCAACATTATACAAAATGATCATACAATTTATGCCGCACATATTGCTTTCCCCATCGATCACTTAAATTCTGCTTTCTTTTACCTCTCCTCATCTGTAGAGAACAGTAATTTCATAGCAACTCTAGAAAAAATCCTTTTAAACTATTTTATATATAGTATTATGTTATTTTTTTATTAAACGGGTGTCCCGTTTCGAGTGACCATGGATGATTAAATCATTCCTTTTGTTACATCATTTACTTACTTAAGTCTTAATTTTGATTTTAAGCTGCAACGGACCTTTAATTCATTTCGATTTTGGAAGTGGGTGTAAACTTGTTCCGATGATATAATTTTTGATAATTTGACCCAATCATTGGTTGTAAAAAAACAATTACTGTTGTCTAGTCTATACCAACTTTTCAGCTTCTTAAACTTCTGCAGGACACTTTCTCGTTATTCCGAGTCTTTAAATTAAGTTTTTTAATAATATTCCTCTATTAGCCTCCTCGTTTGTTAGTGAATGTATCGCTATTTCAGAAGCGCTCTCCATCGTGGAATCTCTTAATTCCAAGCTATTTCTCATATTGTAAGATTCTCAATCTTGTCACAGTTATTTAAATTCTTCTTCTTTATCATCTCCTGTATCTTATATGGTTCTTCAAATGCGTCATATCCTTTTTCTCCTTTACATCCAGGGTTTTAATATTAAATTGTCATTACACAACGGTAGTTTGTATAATGAGCGCGCCGATTCCTTGGCTTCTAATTACAATAAGATATCTACATATATTCGCTTCACAATCAAAATTCCATATTCTTATTTTCCTCCTTCCCTCAAATCCTATGCTCATCGCTTTTGGTATCACAAATAATCACTAACTTATTTCTCATCCCAAAATCGCTCTATTTCTTCTTTTATTCCCTTTTCTCCTTGATTTCATACATTTATTTCTCGTAAATCGATCGTTTCTTTCTCCCATCTCTGTTTAAGTCTATTCCTACCATCTTTCGTTAAATGATTATCCTCATTGTTCTCTTCACGATGATATTCAGTTATATAATTCTTCATATTTTATTTTCCATTGTCCTGCTCTTCTATTTAAGTGAATTCAATGTTCAAGAATTCCAATATTTTTCAATCCTATCGAATTCAATTCGCTTTTCCAATCTTCCGAAATCTTCCTTTTCAATTCCGCCATTCATTCCTTTCTTTCTAGAGATTTCCCACTATAATTCATAATTTTTTATTTATTTTTTTTTCGTAATTATTTATTACCTATTTGTTATTTAATGTCAACGATTAATTTTTGCATTGTATCGTTAAAATTGCATTTCTAGTTATTCTGTATTTTTTATATTAGTTATTGAGTTGAGTTGTAATAATTTTAAATTGAACGCTAATAATGATAAAACATTATGTGTTACATAACATTCATTCTTGTGACTATTGTAACCTCTGACTAAGCATATAATTGATAGTACGAAATACAAGTAGGTATACTTAAAGAATTTAGGTAACTATATATATTATACTATCTAGAATAGCTATAATATTTACATTGATATTGTCTTCTAACTAATGTTATAATCTATATAAAATTGTAATTTTAACAGTAACATAATATATTATATTCATTGAACAGTGTCTATATTAAATACAATTTAACTTATATTAATGTAAAATTCGTTTTACTGCCACAATCGTGATATTAAAAGCAGACCGAGTAAACTATGCAACAATATTTCGAATATGAGTTTAAATTGCCGGCTACACATTTTACGGCGTTACAATTAAAGTACTTGATAAAAATTGAATTTAATAATAATAATAATAATAATAATAATAATTATAATAATAATAATAATAATAATAATAATAATAATAATAATAATAATAATAATAATAATAATAATAATAATAATAATAATAATAATAATTATATCATACATCAGTCTTGAGTCTATAGGCCATATGGATGAGTAATACTTGTGTTATACTCTGGAATCTAGATATTTGAATTTAAAAAATAACGTTAGTATTATAATTATAATTAGTAGGCCGTTAATTAACAAAACTATAGTATAATTGAATTTTAAATAATAAACAAAATGTATTTAATCAGATACATTATATGTAGTAAATGTTTTTATTTTTTAACATTGCTTAATTTAATGTATAACAGATAAGTAAAATATAAATAATAATAATTAAAATTATCCAATAGAAAATTTTGAGAAAAACAAATCACTAGAATTTCTAATAATATTATAGCGATCAGTGGTAATGAAAAATCATTCTTATTTACGTAGTTATACGATCATAAAATGTTATAAAATTGATGCAATAATAATAAAGGAAATATTTTTGTAGTAGCTCCTCTTTTCATTTCCAAAAAAAATCTCAATGTACGCCATTGCCTATACACTACACTACAACTATACCACACACACACAGAAAAATGGAAAACTATGTATTGTGTAATGCCTTAGAAAATACATTTTTTTTTATCCTTTGTTGTCTTGTATTGTAAACTGTGTAGTATTCTCTGCAGATGACGACAATTACAGAATGTAAACAAAATTAAAACGCCTATCAAAAAATAGTAAAATAAAAAAAATTCCGAACGTTATAGATTACAATTGTATTCAAGAGACCGATTTTTACACAGAATATGTGACGATTTTATCCATAACACAATATTAGCATAGATCTTATACTATACTATAATTTTAATATGAATACCATATGAATGGTAAAACTCTTTTTTTTATAACAAAAACTTTTTACATCATATTTAAAAAAATTAAAAATAATACTATGCAATTTTATCGAAATAAAACTATTTCACAGTATTGACGTAAGTATATATATATATATATATATATATAATGACGCTGAAATCGTATACGTGTCCTATGTAAGTATTTAGCTCTTTAACAATAGATGTGCACTCGTGTTCTGAAATTCGTTCCCGTATAAAACGTTTTTTTTTCTATATTAAATACAATCACCAAATTATGTTATAAAAAACATTTTATAAGTGCGTATAAAATGTTAAATTCTAAATATTAACATAATATTAAATCATTTTCTTTAAGCGTATTATTATTATACGGTATGCATAATAAAACATCTTATGCAATTATAAATTCTATAGAAATTATTTTTTTACAGCGGTTAAATTGATTTAGTTGACTTCAATAAATTATATTTAATGATAACAGAATAAATGACAAACAATTTTAAATATGTTTGTCCATTTGAAATAAATATTTAAATTAGAATTCAGATCGCCTTCTATTGTATTTTATCTCGTGAATGTAAAACAGGGTCAAACAAACAAGCTATTACCTTTCTTATGAAAATTACCAAGGTTAGGTTATTGAACATAATGAAATATTAATTCATTATAATTAGTTTTTAACACATTTTTTTAAGTTTAAATTGGATTAATTATTGTATTTTTGCGATTTTATAAAACGATAATCCTATATTTCATATACGAGTATGACAATATACGTGCACACAGATGTATTCACTTAAATTCGCTTAAAGGATAATACGCAATGATGAAAATAAAATAATTTCTAATACAACAATTCTGAGGAAAACTATATGGTCTACGTTTATTACCTTAGCTTTTATTAATATTGTTTGATAGAAATAAAAAAAAGAACAGTAAACACACGCGAAAAATAAATATGGAACATCGATAAAAACTCGAATAGTTTACTTGGTACGTTAGTATAATATTGAAGGTAATAAATTCAAATCTCGGATTTAGTTTAAAACATTATAAAGCTAAAAAAATGTCTCATCAATGTTCAAATAATTGGAGTTCGTTTTTTTTGTTTTTAATACAAATTTCATTTTAAAATATTATCGACACCCAGTACAATGTTAATATTCTATGATCAATAATTAGGTACGTATGTACCTACTTCAGGATTTCGTTTTCTTTGTGCCTCGAAAAGAATGTCATGCTCTGTTGAAAAACCCGTTCGATTGGAACGGTAGCGTTAAATCAACCTTCAATTTGATAATATACCGATACGAATGCGAAGGCTATTAGAGGAACACCACTTTAACCATAAAGACAAAACTGTTTGAAAATTATATAACGCTAGTATAGGTATATAGAGGAGACACATAGGTGGTGCTGAATATTTCAATTCGCCCAGTTCAAAATTAACCACTCGCGCATTTTATTATTTTTAAAAAGAAATTTTGACTTTAATCATATAGTATAGTAAAGTTATTATTATTACATAAACCAATGATCCCAAAGTATATAAATAATTTTGTAACAATACGTGTGATTGTTGTAAAAAAAAATAATAATAATAATAATTGTTTTATAGTAAACTGTAAACAGTAATCACATTATCCAGATAACAACTTGTGTTATATAATGAAATGTTGTAACTTTTTGTTGTTTTTTAACCATTTAAAAAGTGTAATTTAAAAAAAAAACTAACATTTTCTACAAAAATGTTTGAAATAATGATGTTATTTAAAAGATTTTTCGTTTTTGTACTAGAATCTTCAATATTATTCCAAACTCTAGAGAAATAAAAGACATTTGTTATACGTTATTGAATAACTTATAATATATATACTAATTAAATTTAACACTGTAAAATTATATTAATTACAAATAGAAAACTAAAAGCGTTTTAATATAAAAATTTAATTACTTTATCAAGAATTTAATTGTATAAAGAAATAATTACTAATTTATTTAATAATATAATTACAATTTGTCAGTTGAATATAATTAGTAAAAATAAAAAAACATTTTAATATTATATTGTAATAAAACAATTTGTATCAGGTACCAAAAATTATGGAAAATCTTAAATATGTATCTTATTAGGTTACTTATATTTTATATATTTAAGACATAGATTATCAAAACTGTACAAAGTACATAAAGAAACCAACGTTTTTTTTTTATATAGCAATATAATAGATGTAAAAATAATTAATATGATTTTTTTAAATAAAGTGTATGAAACATTAACGCGAATATACAAAAAAAAAAAAATATATATATACATATATATTCTTATTATTTATTAGTTATTAATTTATTATATTTCTTTTTTCATCATCTGTCATGAACAAATAAGGTAGTATATAATATATAAAATATATTATATACTATATATATATAAATATATAAAATAGAAATTATATTTTGTCAGTTCATCACTTTTACGATTTATAAAAAAAAAAGAAAAAAAAATGCAAGAATATATGCATGACATATATTTACATGATATTATGATTAAAGTTTAGTAAGCATTAAAAATGCAATGTCGATCTTTTAAGGAGATAGATATTATAATGTACCTATGCATAAAAATATTTTTGTTTATTAAAGTATATTTTATTGTAATTTCATTTATTATAATGTGTACGACTACGTATTATGAATTTTTTTTGTGTTTGGAAATTAAAAAAATTCAAAAACACCTGAAAACGCCTGAATAAATTCACTCAATTTTAATGTTATTATATAATATTTAAATAATGCCCAATAATATTAATAAAATTGCAAACCTAAACATCTGTAAGCTTTATTTGTTGTTCTTTCAGTTTAATCGAAATATATTGTGTTTGTATAAACACAATATACGTAAACGAAAAAACAATATTTTTATTTTTCACGTGTAAAACAAAATAACAAAATTTTGTAATTGTACAAAAATATTTAAAAAAATAAATCAGACAGCAGCATAAATGTTTTACTGTCTTAGTTATCTTCAGTACACGACACTCTTATATTATAGTACACATATATAACGTTTAAATAGATATTTCAAAATGATTTGTTTCTATTCCTCAATCATTGTTTTAAAAAATAGTTCGAATTTACTTATTAGACATTATAAACTTCGACTGCCACAGCTACGTTAACTTTGCAACGTTTCTATAATCATTAGGCACTTATATATGCGTATGCGAAAACAATATATGTAAATGACACCTAAAAATATAAAAGTCAAACACGGTCAATTATTTCAATAATAAAAGACAACTATAATATAATCTTGTGTCAACCGTTATGATTATTTTAATACCAACTGCCGATGAGTACCTAATAATAATAATAATACTTGTAAGTGAAAAATAAACTATTGACCTACACCAATATATATATATATATAAACCTGTGACGTGTGTGTACAATTAACAATATTATTATGCGTATAATACGTATAAATGTATAACTCGCGTAGACTAATAATCAAGTGAATTTACTGCACAATAATATGATATTTTACTGCTGGACCAGTCGTCTGGTTCGTCTTTTCTCTGTTTTTTTATGTCTGTCCCAATACCTGCTCAAGGTCGTAAAAACTAGGGCTTCTCAGAAAATGTTTCACGCTTTTTGATTTTTATCGTCTAAAAAAACAACAACGGTTCAAACGAACGTATTAATGGTCATTACTACGAATATCTGTAATAAAAATTATACAATTAGAATAAAATATTTAATTTGACGAATGAAAAAATAATAATAAACTTTAAATCTTAATGTTTTAGATGCCCTGCTATACAAATAATATAATACGCGCTGAATTTTATATTACTTTTTTTTTTTAATAATGATAATAATAATAATAATAATTATAATAATAATTAGAGCGCGCTGCGTTGGTTCGCAATTATTATAACCAGTATTTTATTTTAAATCTGAAAATAAATAAAATAATGGACTTGTTTTAAATAGGAATTGATTTGATAATGCGAAATTCCTTTTTTAATAAACAATAATGTACAGAATGACGATTTTTAATTTATAACGTATAACAACGCCACGCATTGATAAATTAATAAGTTCCACCTGACAATATATTGTAGAAAAACACTTTTTCGTCGGGGAATGAAAATAATTAGTAATATTAATGGATTCATACGAGTTGTTTATTTCAAATTGCTTTTATATAAATCATCATTATAATATTCAATTCGCTGCCGATTGAATGTATAATAATTTTATTTCATAAAATTGAAATATTTTTAGGTTTTTGTACAACATAATAATAATAATAATAATTTATATATGCGTGTAAAAAAAAAAAAATGTATTTGCTTTAAATTAATAATTTTTTATTAGTTTATATTTCTATACGCAGGGATTTATTTTCTTACAGATAACAAATATTTACCAATAAGTAAATATTTAGTAATATTAATAATTATCGTTTATAAATGAAAATTTCGTCGACAATTCGATTGTAACATAGATTTATAAATTTAAAATTGACGACAAAAGAAAAATAGTAATAGCAGTAGATTCATTCGTAATTCAGACCTTCATAATAACATATTATTATAACTTCCATCATTCCAAAAACGTAACCAATCAATAGGAAAATCCTTTAACTAATGATAATCGTTCGTCCAGCCAGAGATTCGCCCGCGGCAGGGACCGCCGAATTTCTAATCATATTTTCTAAACCGATATCGTTCTTTATTCACCTGTGAATTAGTATATTATATAGCATACATAAGTACTACGCATTATGCTATTTGCATGGCGCAATAATACTATCGAACGCTAATTGAATTAGATTATATTTCGATTTTAATTTATCGAAAAATTATTAAACAATGAAACACAGTAAATTATTCTTAAGTTTACCGTTAGCCTTCATTCCCGTTATTATATGTGACTATATTATAATTAATGATTTATTTATTTTTAATTAGACGTATATTATGCGTAATATATCTGTACAAAAACACATTGTGCAGATCCGTGTATCCGACAGAGAAAAGTATTAGACAGTGGCGTACACAAGGGGAGTTAATAGGTGGGGACGCCCTTCAAAATCATGAACGACAAAAGTTTGAATGTCAAAATCTTGAACATAAAATCATGGCAAAATTTCAAACCTTGGACGTGAAAATCATAAATAAAATGTTTTAGCCATAAATTACGATTATTATCATAATTTTAACAAAAAAAAAAAAAAACAAAAAACTATTTGCTTTTTAACACATATTTTACGCGTCTCGACGACATAGCTCATGACGAAAGTCCTCGATCGTTATACGTTCACTCTCACACTTCCACTCGTCCGCTTCGCGAGCTGGAGTCGGTACGCTTAAATCAAAAATTACCCCTTTGATTAGTTAACCACCTCATATAGAATACAACAGGTATTAAAATTGTATTGTTCAAAGATTTTCCCGTTTATGCTTTTGACGTTCGAGCGTTTGCTTGTTCAAGATTTTGATGTTCAAACTTTTGCCGTTCAAAATTTTGAAGGTTCCCCTAAGGGGTTATAATCTGCTGCGAAATATTTAAAAGTCGTGTTTTGAATATTCTCTTACGAAATGGATGTAATAGTTTCGAAGTAGATGATTAAATTTTTGTAATAATCGCCACGAAAAATCCCCCGAAAAGTGTGTGCGCCACTGGGAATACGCCAATACGACACAGTTTATACAGTAAAATCTCTTTGGGATTCTGATAAGAATAGCATATAAATTCCATATTTACAACAAAACAATATATAGGTATAAGTCGCCGTTTTAGTCTATACAAAAGAATATATTCGCTACATATTAAACGAAATTTAATTTTTGGGATAAACTTCTCCTCCGCGTTTACAGCGTTACAGCGTTCGGAAATAGAATTTTCGAAATCGAAGACCAATGTGTCCCATATGTAAGAATAACGTTTCACTTCCTAGTAAAAAAAAAAAAACAAAGGAATAATAATAGTAATAAAAATTTATCGAAATCGAATCACTCATCTCACTGTACAAGGCGTGTGAGTTTTTAAGCTAAAAATATGTCGCATTTGAAAAAAAATATTACGAACAATGGAAAAAATTATAGCATCTGAAATATGTGTCAAGACGATTTGGATTGGAGCCATGACATGGGCGGAACCAAAATATAGCAACAGTAATTTGGGAGATTCGTTAGGGGAAAAAAGAATGATAGGTTTTAGCAACCATTGCGATTACAAATACGAGTAGGTAAAGTGAACATTAAAAATAAATGTCCGCATTTGATATTGCTAAAAAAATTATTTCAATTCGCGCGTAACACTTGCACAAATCGATTGGAATTTACGTGAGGCTAATGATAGGACATGATGCAGTCCTATATTTATAATTTATAAATACGAATTATTACGATAATTATGGCCAAAGCATAAAAATAAAAAAATATAACATAATCGCATGTATCGTTTTTTTAAAACAAATTCTAAATGAAAATTAGAAAAAAATGTTTACCGATTTGTACGCACATATAGAAAAAACGAATTGCAATCAACGGAGATGTGGTTGTGGAAGACGATACGGAGCGAAAATCAAACGATAGGATTCTAGAAGAATCAGCGGAAAAAGAACGAAAGGAGTGTAATGAATATAATGAAAAATCGAAGCAAATTTTATTGAGCCATTCGGCCGTCACAATATTTTTCTTAATAATATTTTTCAAAAAACAAATAATAGGCCGAGGAGACACGACGGCGACGACCAAGAATCGACTATTTTCGCGTGCCATAGAAAAGAAAGCGGGCTGCACCACATCTCGTACCAACACCAGACGTCTAGAGAAAGCAGCGAATGACAGACGTCGCGCGAGGCATTCAGCAGAACACGATGACGCGTGGGGTGGATACACGTTTGCAGTAAATCAAAAAAAAAAAAAACGGTAGCGAAATGTCGCTTAACTGCTCGAATGAATTATTTCGATAAGGATTTCAGAATGCGTTGTTATCACTATAAATTTGAAAGCAGTGATAAATCGAATTTGGATTCGGATTAAGCGCGATTCTGAGCGGAGTTTCGGTGTAATATTTTTGCCTGTATATAATCAAAGACTATAATCCTTTTTATGAATTTAAACGTCTCGAAGCCTATAATTGCTATATAGTCTGAAATTGAAAGAAAGTTTTTGAAAATATTGTTTTTCCCTTTATAATATTATAATATGAGGTCACTCGATGAACACTTCAAGTTTCTCGCGCGCACTTGTTTTAAAATTACGGAGTAATAACCGATTAATCGATTTCGACGGAATCGCGCCGCGGTCTTTACCGTAATTGTCCGATTTTTAGACGCTTTTGAGAAAAATTACCTCTCTGAGGTACCGCCGCCGATATGAAACGCAATCCGCTGGCCGGGAACAAACTGCGACCCCGTAAAGATCGCGCGGAACGTTCCGTCTGGTAGAACTTTCGGGTACAAACGTGAAAAAAAGAAAAGAACACGACGAATCATTGTAAACCCCCAATAATAGCTATCAGAGTCTAAAACGATATCGTGTAATAAAAAAAAAACGCCGGGCGCATTCGAAAAATGTTTATGAGGATTTTGATTCCGCGCCATTCGCCGCCGCCGCCGCCGCCTACGGGTACGCTATACTCGTGCGCAGCGTACGCGCATTTTGTATAATAAAAAACGTGCGCGGGGCAAACCGGTTAGTCCGGGCCCGAGGGAATCGTCGCCGTCCGCGCGGTGCGGCTCGTCGCGACAACGGGGGGGCGGGGGGACCTTCGGCGGTCATCGTTGTTCCGTAATATATATTTTTATTTTTTTTTTTTCCACTTTTTTTTGTTTATTATATATATTTTTATTTTCGCTCCCCCTCCCCCTCCGCACTCGCGTCTGAGAATCGATATTGCCGGTGTACGAAAATCGCCGCCGCCGCCGCCGCCGCCGGTCTCGTGAACTGCGGGGGGGATTCGATTTCGTTACCCCGCGATTTTTACACCGCACATGACAACACAAAATATAATATATACACACGCCGCTGTTTTCGTCGTGCGTGTCGCGTCGTATAATATACGCAAAGTTCACCACCGGGTATTTTTCGAATTCGGTATCGTGTAAAATAATTAATAAAACAATAATTGATAATGGAAATTTATTTATTTATTTAGGCGAATAATTTTTTTTTTTTTTAACACCGTTATAACGACGACGAATCGGTCTCGCAGTTGAACACTGTGTATTCCACAACGCGTTTGTGTGTGTGTGTGTGTGGAAGAGTTTTCCGGTGTTGAGCCGCAGTTGTGTCGTCGAGAATAATGTGGTGAGTGACGGTAAAAAAAAAAAAAATAATAATAATTAATATATTAATGCATACGAATTGAGTACCACAAACACCTAAAAAACCCGGGGATTGAGTCCCCCCCGACGGACGTTTGACACACGCGCCAATATTATTATCATCGAGTGTATCTCAATAATATTGTGAATTATTCGCGTGGCTGATATTTCAAAAGACGATTTGATTGTCAAATTGAAAATCATGACGATATTTTTTAAGTCGTATTGCAGTACGTAACATATTAAACTTTAAACACGTTATGTAACTACATTAAAAATGATGTCACACCGTCGTGTTTTACGTCAACCTTTTTTTATTGTAGCGAATTCTGACGCTCCTTGTCTTCGTGGGCTTTTGGCATACATTTCTAATGCCGGTCTGACAAATTTGTGTATTTTATATGCCCTGTATTCGGTTCAATTGAATTATCAAAAATATGAAAATCTGACTATACAATTGTTTTTTTTTTTTTTAAATGTTAAATCTATTTGAAATATTCTTTAGACATAAGTGTCTAAATATATATTTATATGTGTGCGACACTCCACAACTACTGGAGGAACGGGATTTTTTATTTTTTTAAATTATATTTAAAAATAATTAATACTGTAAACAATGTAATATTACGTGGACGTATTTATAAAATATTAAAAAATCACTAATCAATGGCGGAGCTATAAATTTATGACCCCTCCCCCTATGTATCAAGTCTTCGCCCGTCAATCCATTTATGCTACCAAAACTCGTCAATTCGCTTTTTACAAAATGTGAGTTCCGTTATACACGCATATTATATCGCATTAATAAAATAAGTACTGTTTTAATATTGTTAATTATTATTATTATTATTTTTACACTTTAGTCTTTATAACAATACGCGACGTGAATTTCAAAACATAATTCTAAATTTATACAAATTGTATTTACCCTTTCATGTGTCCCGCAGGGCCCCGAGGCTCTTTACCCCACCTCGCCACCCCGTAATTACGCCGCTGTCATTAATTATTAATATTTTAAAAGTAATGAATTCATGTTCTTTACAATATATCTACACACACGTATCTTGTGTATAAGTACGTGCAATAATTAAAATTTTATTTTATTCAATAACGTTTGTAATACAAGTAGTTTAAATATTATAAATGGATAGGTTTTCTTCAAGAATCTCCGTAAAAAAAAAAAAAATATTGATTTATTTCTGGAAATAAAAAAGTTTTGTCAACTCGAAAAGTATGAAATACGAGTAATATTGTATAAACTATATATATTTTTGTATTTTACAAAAAAAATATATGATATTTTTGTATTTTATATTACACAAGTAGATGATACTTTTTTAATAATAAAAATATTATTATTATTAATTTATATATATATGTAATATTCGAACATTTAAAATTAAAACGCGTGTAATGTTTTTTTTTTTTTATAAATAACTTATCGAGTTGAGCGATGTTAAATTCGAAAGTGTTTAAAGTTTAATGATGTTATTAAACCATATGTAGGATGTATGTGGATCACTTTTCCCGAATTATACGCATTTTTATTCTTATAATTTTCTAGTAGTATTATAAACAATTTTTTTTTTTTATAATTAGAAAAATACGTTTTGTGTATTTTAAACGTTAATCGTGTCACGGGGCTTATGCCCATATATATTATTGTGTCAAATTGGATATTGATTTTTTTTTTTTTAATTTTACATAACTGGACCGCGAGTGTATATTTTCGAAATTATATATATATCCCCTCGGACCACAACTAATTAAACGTCATTGAACTAAATTGAATGAAAATACGAGAATCAAACGAATAATATTATAATAACGCGTATACAGTGACGGCGGCGGCGGCGGCGGCGTCGAGTATTTATTTATTTACGTTTTCTGAAGTTTTGTTGTTGTATAAGAGAACGCCTACAAATTGTATGATTAATTCTTTATATTGGTTAGGGTCTTTCGAGTAATCGTCACGCGGTGTATTTTAGAGTTTCGTTATGACAATTATTTTTCGTTTGATAAACGTTTTGTACGATCAAAGACGAACGTCGGCGTTCTTTATTCCGCTGCAGTATGAAGTCAATTGCCCGTAAACTGCAAAATAAATTCTCTTATCCCCCGCGACGCCCTCCTTTATTACAATAATAATACGTAGCAGAAAAATATCCTAAACACACGCGTCGTGGAGACACAGCGGTAGCAGCGCGGTTGTAGCACGTACGACGCCGGTACTGCTGCAGGTCGATTTTATGTCTTTAATCCGGTTATATAGAACAACACGCGGGGAACGTGTAATAAAAAACGAATTTTTTTTTTTTTTTTTTTTTTTTAACAACGCTGCAGACGGTCTTTCTTTTGGGAACATCGTACAGAAACCGGTGGTGCACGGGAATGATAAAAAAAAAAAAATAAATAAATGTAAGCCGTTTCAACGTCGTCGATGCAAATGGTGAGGGGGAAATTGATAATTTTCGGACCGATTTTTTTTCGTTTTTTATTATTATTATTCCTCCCGACGCGTGCACTAAGTTGTTCGGGTTGCTAAAATATTGATTGTCGGATAGCTGCTCCGCTCCGGTGCCGAGGACCGCGCGGCGGCGGCGACGAGAGAGAGTGTAGGACCGCTATTTTTTTTTTTAAGCAACGGTCTCCTACACACACACGGAGAGCGCGGTGCGCGCGCGTACACACCAACAGGGTTCGTCTGGGACGTACATTTGGCAACGCCGCCGGGTTGTTCGACAGCGACGGCGGTGGCGCGGTAGAGCGGCGGGGGTTGCTCCCTCTAACGCGCGCCGCGCTCGCACGATCGTCTCGTCGTCTCGTGCGCTGGTATTTTTTATATATATTATTTTTTTGTCATATTATTTTTTCCCATCTTTGCCGCCCGCCTCCGCGCTCATTCCGGTTCTATACAGCGCGCGCGCGCGTTTGTTCGCCGGGTTTTTTATCCGCCGCCGCCGCCGCCCCTTACCACACCCCTCCCCGCCTCGTTGCCTCCACCGGTGTTTATTATACGTACGAGCCGCCGTCGGGTCAGTCGCACACGCACCGCCGTCTCCCCCGAATGTCTGTTATCCAACTCCGCCGACGACGACGACGACGACGACGACGCCGCCGCCGCCACCGACGCAGCCCGCTGTTTACGGTGACGTTCACCACGAGTGTAATAAAATTAATATTATTATCGCCGGTAATGAGCTAAAATCCGGTGCACCGAATATTCCGCCCTTTTCCCCCCACCCAAAAAAAAAAAAAAACATTTCGTGCCGTTGTATTCGTTTCGGTTCGTCTTATCGGTGTGATAAAAATAAATACAATTCAAGGTTGTTTTATAAAACGGAGAACGGGCTATTTTTTTGATCGTTTTCTTCTCGCGCCCGTCCGCGGCGAATTATCCCGCCGTCGCCGACGTCATGACGACAACTCGCCAAATCCACCACAGGATTACCGGACACATTAGTACTTGGTAATATATTTATATATATAATATACGTATAAAACTAACCGCGTCGCGTAACAAATGAATTATATATAAAAAATTGTCTTTTTTTTTTCTCACGTATATTTCGGTGTGTTGTAGTTTTTTTAATTTTCACGCGCAGTGTTTACGTCGTATTATCGGCGGCGCGCGGTAACACTGAGCGAGCGCGCGCGCGCACGCGAACTGTTTTCCCTCGTAACCCGTTGCAGCAGCACCAGCAGTCGCGCGCGAACCGACAAAGTGACGACGAATTGACAATAGTCGCGCGGCGCTTCGGTAACGTTAACGGAACGTTTATTTAATCGCTGGGTTTTTCGCGCGTGCCATAGATCGTGGAATTTTCGTTCGTTTTCGTTTTAAAGACGGAGGAGGTATCATTTTTTTTTTTTTTTCTTTTTCTATAACGTTATTATTTCTTTTTATTTCTGTTTGAAAGGCGCGTGTGATATTTGACGTCGTTCGTCTGCGCTATGGACACCGCCGACGGCGACAACAAAATGCAGTGCGACGACGAGTCGTTTTTCGTCCAGAATATGAGAAGACTCAGCTTCGACGACGACAAAACGGTACCGGTAATCGTAAACTGCCCGCCGTCTCCGTCGTCCGACGGTCAGCGTTCTTTTTCGCCCGAAATCGGTGTCGATTCTTCAACGCCGTTTCTCGTACCGCGAGTCTTGCACAAGATGATGCGCTTCCGGGGCCAGTCACCGTCCAGCGATACTAGCTGTGAATTGATTCGCGCCAATAAGCTCCGGTTGTCCGTCAATCCGTTCACGCCCACCGGCCTGGAAATATTGAAAAACAAAAAGCGCAAGAGACAGTGCCCCGAACCGAACTACAGCTACTCCAGTAGTACCGGTGAATATTGCGTTGCAGACGGTAACAACAGTTTCTCCACTCCGCCCGATAACAAATCGTCCGTTTCGATCGACCCGTTAATCCGAGATCTGATAAACGATGGTGAGGTGACCAATGTCAGCATATACGAACTACAAACGTCTCGGTTCAACGAAGAATTCAGAATGGACGAGTTCATTGCCACCGGCGCTTTCGGTGAGGTATACAAGTGCACGAATTTGTTGGACGGCATTTCGTACGCCATTAAGAAGACCAAAAAGACAATTTATAAAAGCCAAGAGTATTTCATTCGTAAAGAGGTGTACGCGCACTCCGTGATCGGACGGCATCCCAACATAGTCTCATATTTCACGGCGTGGCACGAACGCGGCCATATATACATTCAAACGGAATTCTGTAATGGCGGCACTCTGGAACATATGATTCACAAATCCGATCATGTGTTTTGTGACAGCGCTTTGAGACGCCTGTTGTGCCATATTTGCAAAGGGCTCGCCCACGTTCATTCTAAGAAACTCGCTCATTTGGACATCAAAGCAGCCAATATACTGATATGCCGTACCGATGGCCAATTACTATTTGCTGAAGATCTGGATGATGATGAAACTGTTGACAAAGATATTGTGTATAAAATCGGCGACTTTGGACATACAATATGTGTTGAAGACGTGCGGACTATTGAAGACGGAGATTGTCGATATTTGCCCAAAGAACTGTTACGCGACGATTATTCTCAATTGCAGAAAGCTGATGTGTTTTCCACTGCGCTGACTGTGTACGAAGCGGCAACTAAAAAACATTTACCTAAAAATGGACCAGAATGGCATCGTTTAAGAGACGGTGGATTTTCCTTACCTCAGACTCCTGTTTTCAGTACAGGTCTTGAGAAAATGCTGAAGAAAATGGTCGACTCTGATCCTACCAATAGGCCGAATGCCATCACGGTAGTTAATCTTTTGCTCGACAGAGGAATGGCAGCTGTAAAACAGCAGCAAGACGAAATGGATATATGGAAATTCCTAGCACCTTGTTATTCTGTCGAAACACAAACACCATCAAGAACGTATGTCGGGCACAGAAGATACGAAAATTCGAAACTTTACCGCACAAGAAAAGAAAGAATTAAACGATTAGTAGGTAGAAAAACAAATCGGTCGTGTAGTAATCCAAATGTTTGATTGAAATCCATGATATTATTTATTATATTATAAGAATTTGTTATTTTGTTTGTTTATCTTGTCGAGCGAAGAAATTTGTTTGAAAACCATTTGGAAATATTTTGCTAGGAATGAATGAATCGAACAATTTAGTAGGTAAAGAAATTGTGTAACAATGTATTATTCTTATTGTTTAATTATATAAGCCACAATGTTATTCATTTAATTCATAATTTATTATCTTTATTTTCCTCATCAAATGAAAATATTGTTGAGTAGTATGTATTGGTAAATATTGATATGAAAAAAAATATAATTATTATTAATTGCCACCTTAATTTTTGTATATATTCTAAACATTATTATATTTTATAACTCTGTGATAAGACATGAAAATTATTTTCAAATGTATTAAATACCTAATTAATGTTATTCAAAAAATTTAAAAAATCCAAAAACTATTAAGGGTTTCAAAATCTAATACTAATATATTTATAATATAATTGTGTTTAATAGTAATATTTTCAATTACAATTAATGTTAAGATCGACTACTTTATTAAAATATCTATTTAAAAATCAATGTTTTGTTAATAATTTTTATCGTTTAAAATGTGATTATTTTTTTATCTTAATTATGTAAATATACTATATTATATTGAATATACCTCTTTACATATATGATACATTTTATGTATAATTTTATAAAATAAAATGTTTTATTGCACTTATATTTAATTTTGTTTTAATATTTATTTTCTATTGAATTTAAAGTGAATTTCCTATGAAAAATAATTTTTATCAGGAGTATTTAAAACGCAAATAAAAATAGGAAAACGAATATGCCTAAAAACTGAAAAACCACCGATGTGAACATTACATTACCAGTTGTAGTTTGAATTTTATGTTTTCATAATATTGTAAATTGTTTTCTTTTAAAATTTAATTTAATTGAATAAGAGATTTATTAATACTCGTATTTATTTTAAATAATAATTCATATAGAATTCACTGTAAACTAATAAGTTTAACTTGGATATTGATTAAAGCGATTATGCTAATCAGATCTGCTTGAAAAAATTACTGTTGAACCGACTTTATTCAATATGAAATTTATTAACATCTAAATTATTAGTCATAACTTAATTAGAACATTAAGAGTGTTTAATATAAAAATCTAATAATCGTAATTATTTCAAACAATATGTACATTTTGCATAATGCTACACATATTAATTTATGTAAAAATTTAAGACCCCGGTTTTTATTTTAAAAATTGTATACATATTATAAACAAATAATTGTTTAACAAATATTTAATTTTTACTACATATATTTTTATTGATAGAATAATTTTAAGAAAAATCGAAGATATATCCCATATGAATTCCAAAGAATATTTTCATATTAAGAAGTATATTAAAAAACAATAATATACCTATGTACATATGTACATCATTATTCAGTTGTAATAAATTGAAAAAACATAGGAATTTTATTGAATTAAGAATACAAAAATGTTTATAATATTTTTTATAATTTAAAAGTCAGGCTGGATATTTATTATACACTATACACTCTATTCAGTAGGTGTCATAAAAAAAAAACGTTACTAAACATTACAGCAAAGGCTTAAGCGCGTCAACATAATAATGTTAATTTTATCATTACAAGATAATAATGTATTACAATATATCTTGATTTTCAGAACATTTTCGTAAGTGTTGTAGATTTAGTAATTGGTATTAAGAAGAAATTAATATATAGGTACATGACAATATATAAGTAATATAACCTCTACAAACATTAATCGTGTCATGAGTAAAATATTTCTAAAAGTTCAATGAATAGTCATTAATGTTATTTACCTAAAACACCTTTATATACATTTTTTTTCTTTTTTTGACTTAATCCGATACTTCATATACATATAATAATTGTATAATGAATTATATTAAAAAAAATGGAATGAAAACTCGACCTTGTTTTCCCACATTATGATAAAGAATAAAACAATATTGTTGAAATATTACATATACCTAATAAAAAAGACAATTTTTATTATAATATAGTGTCATAAAATATTAAGAACTCGCCACTGTGGTGCTCTCGTTCTCAGGCTTCAAAAATAATTTTAGTAGTTTAATTTTTTTCCAGAATAATACATTTTGAAGTTCAAACTTTTATACCATACCTTTCATATGTCTTGAGTTGTAGGTATTTTAATTATTTATTTAATTTCTTAAAATTGATTGAAATCAACACACTTATCACTTAATTTATTTGACTTCTCTGTGTTCTTGTAATATATTCACACCAATTACCAAACTAAATGCCATATTATGTATTAACTAATAACTAAGTAGTCATTAAAGTGATTATAATTAATTAGTAATTACTGTTAATATTAATATTAGCTTTTAAATATATATAGGTAGGTCCTATAAGTTTTCATTATTAAAATTGTTTTCTACAATTTTTAAATCATTAAAATTTGTTTCAATAATAATTGTGCATTTTTTTTTTTATAGGAAGTGATGAAGGGGATATTATGGCAATCAATTTCTCAGCATCATTCGCAGCATGTCTGGCAGCAGGCCTCAAAGTTCCTCGGAATTTTATGTATTGCATCGCTCAAGGTAAATTTGAAAGTATATTCATTTAAATAATCATTTAGTTTCGATTAGTTTATATTAATAGTTAACTTACAGATAAAATTAGAAATTTTATTATGATTGGATATATAAAAAAAATAATACTGAAATACTTACCACAATATATATAGTGTATAACTTCTAGAGGTTAGGTTAGAGGATATTTCGTGGGACAAAGGTCTCATAGATTTAATTAGTGAGAAGGAGGTATGGAAGGCTGTGAGAGTGATGAAAAAGGAAAAATTGTTAAGATCAGATGAAGTGCCAATGGAAGTGTGGAAGATGTTAGGGTATTAACTACTCTTACATAAGGTGATTGAATGACATTTTAATAAAGTGCTAATAGAGGGGAAATGCCAGACGAGTGGAATAAGAGTGTTGTGGTACTTATATTTAAAGAAAAGGAAAACATATAAGATTGTATAAATTATAGAGGCATAAAGATTATGAGCAATAGTATAAAGATTTGGGAAAAGATGATTATAAATTAGAGATTAAGAAGTGAAACGTCAGTAACTAAAAATTAGTTTGGTTTTATGTCCGAAAAGTCAATGATGGAACCGTTATTTTGTGTGAGACAGCTTGTAGAGAAGTATATGGATAAGAAGAAAAAGTTTTGTATGGTGTTTATAGACTTAGAGAAAGCATGTGACAGAGTGTCGAGAGATGTTTTAAAATGAGCGTTAGTGAGAAAAGGAGTCCTAAACACGTATGTTAATGTGGTGGAGGATATTTATAAAGAATCATGTACCAGTGTTAAAAGTATGTGTGGAGAAACGAAAGATTTTTAGGTAAGAGTAGATATGCACCAAGGATTTGCTTTAAGTCCTTACTTGTTTTCTATGGTAATGGGTGAAGTTGTAAAAAAGATACAAGGGGAGGTACACCATTATGCATGTTGTTTGCTGATGATATAGTTTTGGTAGGAAAAAATAGGGAGGAAATTAACCAAAGGTTTGATGTGTGAAGATCAGCCCTGAAAGGAAAGCGATTGAGGATTAATAAAAGTAAGACAGAGTATATAGAGTATATGAGTTTGGTGAAAGAGAAGGAGTAGATGAAACGAGGAGTGTATGATGACAATCAGCGGGGACTAGGTAAGTGAGGTTGAAACTTTTAAGTATTTAGAGGATTCTTTATACAAAAGAACGGGGGTTTTGACGAAGATATGAAACATAGGATTAAGTGAAGAAAAGCGTTTGGTGTTCTATGCAAAAAGAGAATTACAATGAGGCTAAAAGTTCTATAAGAGTGTAGTGCGACCAATTATGTTGTATGTTTCAGAGTGTTGGGCGGCGGATAAGAAAATAGAGCAGAGAAGGAGTGTAGCAGAAATGAGAACGCTTAGATAACTGAGTGTGGAGTGACAAGAAAAAAATAAATGAATATGTGAGAGGAAACATAGGAGTAGCGTCGATCGGTGGAGGAGATGAGAGAAAATAAACTTCGGTGGTTTGGTCATGTTATGAGAAGAGAAAATTTGGAAGTGGGAAGAAGAAGTGTTTGAGTGCGATTGAATATGATTTGAGTGAGGATTGCTAGTGTGTGCGTGGAAAATGTGAAAGATCGCGTTATGTGGAAGTTTAAGACAAGAGTGGCCAACCCCAAATAGTTGTGATAGAGGCGAAGAAGAAGAAGATTTAAATTCTAAATATGTTTTGTCTGCTTTATTTCCCTTAAACAATCGTGTGAATTGACGATAACAATAATTCAAGTCAACAATACGAATGTAATATCGTTGTACAAATAATAATAATTTATTTAAAATAAAATTTGCTCCGTGTGAAGTACGTGCTAATTAATTATCTGTAATTTACAATCGTTTAATATTAATGATTTCCACGAGATAAATACCATTGTGGATTTTATTTCTCATCGAAAAATTGTTCAAGTTTTGACTTCAAAAATAAATAAATATTGTACATATAAAAAAAACTTTTTTTAAATATTCTAAAACTTCTTTAATTTATATTTAAAGAGGTAAAGGAACGAGAAAAACGTTCATGTTCCTCTAAAAAAAGGAAAGAATACGTTCCTTATATTCACACAAGAGAGGAACTCCGTTCCCGAGACGTTTCCGAAATTGAACGAAATCAGGGGAACGAGTTCCTTTAAACGCGTTCCTTCCAAACACTGCACCATATTCTACGACAGACGAAAATTATTAGTTTTATCGATTTTGAATTTTCACTTTGTTTGGTCGGCAGGTTTAATTAAAAAAAATAAAATTAAACCATTATTTAACTTGGAATTTGTAATATTTATCATATAATTGTACAAAAACGAGTAGATTTTTATAAAATACGTTACGTACATATTGTACGCGTTTCTCGAAAAATAAAATATCGATTTTATTTTATATATTGTTTTTGAGGTGTTTTAGACAACAGTCTATAATAGTATAAACAGATCATATTTTCTTTACGTGCCTGTGTATTTTTCTGTATTTTTATAAATTACTGTTATTGTGCAAATGTATATTAAAAATATTCTTAATAAACATAGATTTAGAATTGGGTTTTATCAGTAGTTTTTTGTTGAATCTCTTAAAAATGTATAATACGGTTTTTTCCGTTCTTCATTCAACTACGCCTATAAATAAACGTATATTTAAATTTTAACGTTTTTCCCCCGTTCTTCTGATTGTGAAAGTTATTCGTCGAAAATCTAAAACAATCGCACGAAATTACGGTATATCGATTCTTCCGAACATTTATTTTTCGCTAAAAAAAAATATCACAACTCGTGCGTATTAAAAATGCTGATCTGTCTGTATAATATTATTATAGCGATTTATTACACGGCCGTCCGTGTATACGGAAGCTGCGGCAGAATACCAATTTATCTATAATGGCAGAAACATAATATAGGTCGTATATATTTAAATAATTATTATGGAAATAAAAATTGTTAGTAAATCGATTTGATCAATTTCGTGAAAAATATTTGAATTTTACGTATTTAAAATTTATATATATATATATATTATAATTTCGAGTCCGTTATGAATAATAGATATTTGTCGTTACCAAATATATTGTTATATTGTGTGATAGTCGTGCGCGCGAAAAAACAATATTATTTATTCATAGGTACATAAAAATGTTTTTCCTTAAAATACAATAATACACCCACGACGATTTTTAAAAGTTTATGCTTTAAATAGTTTTATTTATTGTAATATATTAAAAATATATATAATACGCAATGATCGAACGCGAGAGAAAATTCTCGACTTCTCGGATTCGTATGACAAAATTTAAGAGCGTACGCGGCCCTCTCTTCGACACAAAATTATACGAAAACATTGGTTTTTTTTCTTTTTTTACATACATACGTATGTGCACTTTTCAGCCACGAGATACAAATTATATTATACATCTAATATATAAAATTCTCGTAATATATATATATATATATATATATATATATATATATATTTATATATATATATATATATAAAGTCATTAACCCGTACGCGTGTTTTATATTATGTTTTTGTAAAGTATTATATACAATATAACAATCAGCATACCGGTGTATGGTACCTGCAATTATTTTATATTATTTTATGAGTAAAAAAAAAAAAAATATATATATATGTATATAAATGATATAAAACACGCGTATTATATATTATAATTTATAGCTCGAGTTTCCTTAAAAAAAAAAAAAAATGTGTGTGCGTTTTTCCAACGAAGAGAAGAAAAGTTATAAAGCGAATTGAAGTGAACAAAAAGAAAAAAAAATGTCAGGGCCGATCCCTGCGCAGTATATTATACGCCCGCGGTTTATATATTATACAATAAATTCATACCGTTACTATATTATACACTGTGTATATTCTAAAACAAAACGTTTCCTATACGAATACTTGCGACTATTGTAAAAGTTTGGTGGGGCAACTCTAAATTTCAATAAATCATTTCGTTATTAACCTATTTAATTAATATGTATCGCGTAATTTATTATATAATCTTATGTAACGTTTTTTTTTTTTTTTTTTTTTTTTTGAAAAATACATTTGAATACGCGCGTATAAATCCTTTTTATTTCCTTTTCCAATCTCTCCTCAACGCTTTTTTTTTTTCTGCATACGATGTGTAATTCGTAATCGTTAAAAACTCAAACGGCGAATACTCGAAATTGTAAAACTGATATGGCGTGTATGGTATGGAAATTACAAGAGTATAATTAATATTATTATATACAATACTACGACGATACCTACTATGTATCTGTTGGAACATTATTTTTTTATTATTAACTCTTAACAAAAGCCATTTTAGCTCAACGATTAACAACTCGCATAATATTATTAATGTATTCTTTAAAGGTTCGAAACAAAGTCGGATTATCCCAGACGTATAATAAAGAAGCGGTATAAAAATAATAATTATCATTATTATTATTCGTTATTATAAAACGCGCGTATATTATTAACGGAATTTCACCGAAGTCTCGAACGCCCGTGAATAATGTACTGTATACCACACTCGGTTAAATAACACAAATATTCCACAATGAATTTTACAATAATTATTTGCAGTCGTTCGCTGTGATTATTATCGTTCGTATAATAATTATTCTATTATTGTGTGTGCGTTTTTTTTCCACGCCTATAGAGTTTTTGTTAAAATAATGGCCGACGGCGGGGCGTCGTTAACAACACTTACGTGTGCTGCCATCTAAGGCAGATTACACACGGCCGTGGCCATATGTTTAAATGGCAATGCAGCGTCTGCAGAGTAACTACGTAGAACAAAAAAAAAGAAAAGAAAATGAATGTATATATATTTTTTTATATAGAATATATAAGAAAAAAAATCCGATATTTTGTGATAAAAAAATGTGCTTTTTATCAGTTATTTAGTGTATTGTAATTTTCGTTTTCGATACGCGTTTTTTTTTTTTTTTTTTTTTTACCCACCCGGCATTTTTTTCAATTTTTTTTTTTTTGCCAAAACAAAAACTATTGGAATACCACCGTACGTTTTGAAACGACGCCATACGAATATCGAGGTTTAATGTAGTTGAACACCAATGATCATCAATTCGCAGGAAACACCCAAACCCGATAAAGGTACTCGTATTCGACGGGAATTTAACGGCGGGACGCGGGTGACCGACCAAACGAGTTTCGGTTTTTTCTTTTTCTTTTTTTTTTTCTACAGTTTATACGACGCACGCGCGTGTGTGCCCGATTTCCCATCGTTGATCGTGTGCGCTTATTTTTTTTTTTACAGAGAACGGTGCTCCATATGTTATATACAACAAAGATGGCCACCACCAACAAGGGCCAAACGGCAGCAACGGCCAATGGGGACCGGGGCCTTCACAAAACGGTTACCCGGCCCTCGTGTCCAATCAACACGAGCCGTCGACCGAACCGTCCACTGAACAAGCATCCCAGTCAACGATTGCGTCGCCATTACCGTCGCCGTACCCGAACACCAATCATTCGATACAAGGTAATGGTACAGTTATATGTTATTGATCCGACGCAAATCATCTGACCGTCTGTGAACGTCTTAAATATAGGTTCTGGGAACGGCGGTGGAGACGAAACGCCGCCCGAGGACAGTGCCGTCGAATCGGATCGTACCCAGCCGGGCCATTACGGTCCGGGCGACCCGTCCAATTACTATTCCGGTATGAGAGGAGGCCCTCATATGTTGAGTCCGTCAAGTTTCATGTCCTATTTGAAACAGCCCGGCGTCATGTTGACTCCTCTAAATCCGGCCGAGGCGTCTGGCGATTTCCCCAATATGCCGGATCTTTTACACCAACAACAGGAATCGTCTTCTGGCAAGAAGGGTTCTGACCTACGATTATTCAAATGTCATTCGTGTGGCAAAGACTTTAAACAGAAAGCTACACTCATGCAACACGAACGCATACATACAGACTCCAGGCCGTTTGTGTGCAATGATTGCGGTAAACGGTTTCGCCAACAGTCCCACCTCACGCAGCACGTGCGTATACACGCCAATGAAAAACCGTTTGTTTGCGTCTACTGCGAACGAACCTTCAGACAGCGGGCCATTCTCAATCAGCATCTGCGGATTCATTCGGGTGAGAAACCGTACGGGTGTGGAGACTGCGGCAAGGTGTTCCGGCAGAAAGCCATCCTGAACCAGCACGTCCGCACTCACCAAGGCGAGCACTCTAATTCCTCGTTAAATAGTAGCGAATCCTCAAGCTCACCTCCGCCCTCACAACTTCACAATAATTTAAACGCTTTTCTCAAGTCTTCGGCTGAAGCGTTTAGAATGAAATACTACCCGAACCTAAGCGATAGCGCACAAGACGAACAATACTTGACTAACATTGAATTTAGAAATGTTGCTTCGAGAATGCTACAAAACAATTTTCGAGTTAAACAATTGAATAATTCCTCTAACAATAGTTCATCTAATTGCTCCAGAACCTCTTTAAATTCGTTGGACGTACCTACGAAATCTTATCCTAGAAATGTTGTCAAATCGCACATTACCCATTTTAGGACTGAAGTTGACAAAAAATGAATTTCGATAAAAGATGTACAAAATTAGGTACTGTTTTCAGGATGGCTTGCAAAACAGTTTCTCTGCATCCGTATCATAAAATATTATGCTACCAATTTTACTCACTAATACACATTTAACTGCCTGTTGTCACTGTTTCAACATATTAACATTTTTTTTTTTTTTTCAATTAATCGGATGTGTGTTTTTGAATTGTGGAGTGATATTTTAAATTACACCTGATGGTTATTTAGTAGAAATGTTAAGTTGTGACAAGATCAAACATCCTTTAAAAAAAAAAATTATATTTTTTTTTTTTTTTAACTTTTAATTTTTAAATATAATTTTGTAATATTACATTTTTCTTGTAAATAAAAATATGATATTAATTATTATTTAAAACATAATTAATATCTAGTATTAATTAGATTGTCTATTAATATTTTGAATAGAATATTTTGTACGATAAACAATTTAATCGAAATAAAATTAAACGTGAGAAATAATAACAATAGGCTTGAATATATTTTATTTTCAGTTTATAAAAGTTTATTTTCCTCTTATTGTTAGTAGTATTAAATAGTTTATTACTTATTAACTTAATAATTGACATTTTCGTTTTGTTTTATTTTTATCCTTATTCCTTTTGTGACATTTCTTTTAACGTGTATCGTTTGCTGTTTTTAAATGAAAGCCAAATAAAAAAAATAATATCTTAAATATTATTCCTAATTATTTTAATGTCGAGCACAACAGAATAAACAACATGATACATAATTTATGTGTTGGAGTGATGAGTTATTAAGGTTGTGTTGTCCGTCTGGTGGCTTCTATCCGGTTTGGAGCGGCATGTTCTTTTAAATCAGTAACACTGCACATGGATTATTATTGATGACAACATATAAGGAGAAAATGTCGCTCCGCTCAAGGAAGGTGAGATAAAGCTCCATTCGGCAACACAAGAGTTTTATGTCTACAAAATAAAATGTATAATATATTTATATAATAATATAACAAATATTAAACTTTATTACAAACATACTTGTATGGTTTAATTATTATTATTATTATATATATATATATATATATATAATTTTTTTTTTATTCTAAATGAGTAGGCATAAAACTGTTGAATATTTACATAGAGTGAACTATATTATTTCTTAAGAAATTTTGTGTTCGACAGTCGTCTGTTCCTTTTTAAAATTTATTTTTTTACACTAAAATTTAAGTATTTATTTTCATAATCATAAAAAAAATATCTATGAAGGGTTTGACATGAACCACTTTTTTTTTACTTATCTACTAAATCCTATCACTCAAAGTTGTATTACAATTTAGAATAAATTTATTCAAAGTTTAATTTTTTTCGATTTTACAATATTTTCATTTTTCAGATGTGGGCCCCCACCTAGTATATAAAAATGGACAACTTTGGCCACAAGACGTGCCATTACCACAGTCTAAAAATGGACAATACGATTCAAATGATCAATGTTTTTCCCCAGAAAATGCTCCTCAGTTCCCTGCATATTTTAAAGATGCCAAAGGTAAAATGAATGGTAATTGGTTTTCATTATTTTAAATTAATATTAGGGGTTTTTTTTAGGTGTTGTACATGAAATTTTCGGCCAAACTGGTAAAAGTTTACCAGATGTGATCCAACATGGTCGTAGTGCTGGCATGCCGCTTTATGTCCGTTGTCCAATATGCAATAAAGAATTTAAACAGAAATCCACTTTACTTCAGCACGGTTGCATTCATATAGAATCTCGGCCGTACCCATGTGTAGAGTGTGGCAAACGATTTCGACAACAGTCGCATCTCACACAACATTTACGTATACATACAAACGAAAAACCATTCACGTGCATTTATTGTGGACGTAATTTCCGACAACGCACTATACTAAATCAACATTTACGAATACATACTGGTGAAAAACCATATAAGTGTTTACAGTGTGGGAAGGATTTTAGGCAAAAAGCCATTCTTGACCAACACACAAGAACTCACCAGGGAGAAAGGCCTTTTTGCTGTCCAATGCCCAACTGCCGTCGTCGGTTTGGTACCGAACAAGAAGTTAAACGTCACATTGACAACCATATGAATCCACACGCGAATAAGCGTAGATCGGACAATGGTAAACCAGGCAGACCACCACACTTGAACACTATTTTAAATCAACCATCAGGCATTGTTAAACCAGAATTATACTTTCCGCAATGTTACGCCATGCCTTCGCCCTTTGCTAACCACCATCATCCTCAACAAAGTTTTGCGACTTCTACTTCGGTTAATCATGTTCCTCCACCTTCTTCACAAGAGTTCAAAGGCCCACCGACAGCTGTCAACAATACAACTGATTTTAAAACACCAACTGCAAATATAACAACTGCTGCGCCCATTGCAGTTGTCCAATAAGTATTGGTGAAAAGAAGTATCAATTACGATTAGGACACAAAAATTGAAGAATGTGATACATTCTAAATTTTTTAAATGAATAATTTAATTATTTTTATTGATGACAAAACAGACATAACCTAACACGTTATACTGCATTCAAAGAAAGATTAAGGTCACTTAGCACATAAACGTGTCGATACGCAGTGCTCGAATTGAGGGGAGGGATGCAAGGCGACGGAGCTCCTCTAATTTATTAAAAAAAAATTAGTGTCCCTTTACTACAATTTTTGGTTATGTGATATAGAATATTTAATTTGAAACACTATTTTTTAATTTCCAATTGAGCTCCACTACTTTTAGTTGCATGTTACATAATTATTAGTGCTCGGAAGTTATAGTATTTGCATGTTTTTCCATATTTTTTGGATTTATAACAGACCAAGCTACAAACACATTTCATAAGGTAACAAGTTTGAAAACAAAATTTTGAAGTGCATATTAATTTTTGAATATTTTTGTGCGTATTAGTACGTTTTTTTGTAAAATAATTTGGTATTTTTATTTTTTTTGATAATACATTTTTAAAAAGGTGTTATTTTCTTCAGCGACTATCTAAAATTAATACTGTATAAGCGATGATGACATTATAAACCCGATAAAGTATAATTTTTTTATCACGTTTTATATTCTTCATTTAATCATATTGAATCAATAGCTATTAATTTTATTTAGTTTATTAGTTTATATTTTTTTATTTATAATAATTTGTTTCCCATATTATAATACATATTTTACAATTTTTTCATGGATATTTTGTCTATTTTAGTTTTCCTAGTCCTTTTATTATTATTATAACAGCAATACACCCACTACTCGGTAAACCATTAAGTAGTACTTCAGGCAAATTTCCCCAGTTCTAATAATTATGTAATTATATATTCTGTAAAGTTGTATGCTCAAGGTTTAAAAGAATTAGCGGGCTAGTGGGAGGCCACAACACCACTAGCCGATGGTGTGGCAAGATACAATCATTTTTTATTTATGCGTAGCCAAATGCTTCCAGTGAATGCAGTATAATTGTATTAAGTTATCTGTTAAAAGCATATAAAACCCTTGTGTTACCATGTTGTTGTCTTTAAAATATGCTTAAACTAATATATGTTACCAATAAAATTAAAACATAATACTATGGTGACGTCTGTTGTGTGTAGACTAAACCGATTAAAATAAATTTAGAAAAAAAAGTATATACATTTTTTCCTCTTCAAATTTTTAATTTTGTTATAGAATTTTAATTTTTATGTTATTTTTCTTCAGATTTTATGTTTATTTATTTTCATAGAGCCGTATCTATACTTCCCGAGTAATCATCTTTTTTTTTTACTTATCCTGTTATATGTTCAATATTGAGTAAAATAAGCACCTTGTATTTAAATTTAAAATACAACTAAGAGTGTTACTCTGTTACTAAATTATTCAAGGAACAACATTTTTTTTATGACCCATTTTCAAATACTTGCTTAGAATTTCCATCTTTCATGCAACAGTTGTACCTATACATTTGAAACACATGCCTATATATGGCTAAGAAAGTAATTATAGTCATTAGTTACTCATAAATATCTATTCAAGTAATACTTAAAAATTTTAAGATTTATAATACTATGTTGTACTGTTTTGCTCATTAATTTATTAATATTAGTCATTCAATATACCACCCACCACGCATGTATATCTTAAAATGGAGAAAATTGTATGCTACTCAAAGCTTGTACTTTGTATGATAATATTTGTTTTCTGTTTAAGCCAATGTTTTGTATATATAATAATAATTAATAATAAAAAATAGATTAAATATTAAATTGTATATAAATAAATAAATATATAAATATATATATATATATATATATATATATATATATATATATATATTATGAATGTATACGTATAAGAGGTTATAATTATTTTACAAAGTAAGATTTTTAATAATTATTATTTAAAATTAGAATAGCCCTAAGATTTAGGGAAATTTATTTATTTTTTTTACCTACCAAATTTGTTAAAATACATAAGTTAAAATGTGTATTGTATGACGAAAATGCATATAATTAAAATAAAATTATGTGCTATTTTAATAGCGTTATGCATATTGTATAATGTGACTTTCTTGTGAATCTTTTATTTTTGTATTTAGTTGTTTTAAATGTAACAACAAAAAATATTTGTGATTCCAAAAAGTGAAAATTATACTATGTATCAATTGAAAATACTCGATTATTTTATATAATTTGCATTTTTAATTTTATCCTATAATGTTAACACATCCTGCACTACTTCGGTTGCTTATGGACCATCACCCAAACTCTTCATTTCCCGCTATAATTCGTTCTTTCAATAGCGCGTGTTCTGATTCATTCTTAAATCTCTGGCAACACAGTTCTGGATCTCTTCAGATATTGTCTCTTATTTTTATTTTTTCAGTGAGCGTTTTCATTGTCAATTGGCTATTCTTTACCTAGGTGTGACCAAACCATTCTAAAAATCAAAAATAAAAATCTGTTAAATCAATGGTATAAACCTCAAACTCTAAATTACATTTATATATTGGTACTTACATCTAAATGTAAATGTTATACCAATATGGAACAATAATAGTTATTTCTTTTCACGCAGTGAAAAAAGATTTAAAAAAAATTTTTTCAGGTATTTTATAAATATTACAGAGTACTTTTGAGGAGTTAAATATCTAATATTAAACAGGCATGGTTTAATATTTAACAATAATAAATTTTTAATTCAAAAAAAGATTGAAGTTGATCCTGATGAAGTATATAATAAAATGATTTGATAAAGTACCCTGAATGAATGTATTTATTCATTAGTCTAAAATGCTGTAAAAAAATAAATATACACACATTAATAATTATTATTTCTTCTTACGAATTATTATTTTATTTTTTTAATATCATTAGAATATATATAACATCTTAATTATTTTATTCTATATATATATATATATATATAGAAAGTAGAATGTTAGCGTACAATGATTAATATTAAACGAATATGAACATAGGTGTGTATAAGTATATGAACTTTGAAGTATGAATATATAATATATGGTTTATGATAAATTATAAATTTTATAGAAATTAATTTTTTATAGTTGTGTTAAATTTATTTAGTTGGCTTTAATAAGTCATGCGTAAAAAATATATTTAAATTAGTATTAATAATGAAAAACAAATTCTATTGCGAGTGTAACAACAGAGCAGAGTCATGATATGAATGAATACCTTATAAAGATCACTGAAGTTGGGCAGCCATAATATAAACACAATGAAACATTCGTATTATAAGTAAAGTTTTTAACATATTTGAAGTCTAGATTATTTTGATATTATATATATAAGCGATCATTGATAGACACCCTAAATAGAAGGAGATGGCTGATGATGAGACACACACTGAGACATGGAGACGAATTGCATAGTTTAATAATTGAAGGGATGATAGAAAGAACTCGACCATGAGGAAGACCTAGAACAAAGTACTTTAGCCAAATAATAAAAAAAGCCGGAGATACTTCCTGTAAAGAGCTAAAATGTATTGCAAAAAAAACAGGGAAATATAGAGAAGGCAACTGTTATGAATGTATTTGATAAAAACCAATCTTCGGATTGAAAAAAAATATATATGCACAACGTTGATAATAAAATTCCGGAATTTTTTAAATAGCGCGCCAACAGAACGTTGAAAAAACGCGGTTGGCAACATTGTGTAGATGAGATTCTTCCGAATACAGCTGTTTTTTCAGATTGTGGATAAGATGTTCTGAAGCGGAGTGACTGCTATTTTAGTGAACAGAAATTTTCGTGTCAGTAATTTCGTGGTTTTGTTCGTTATGGGAGGGAAAGAAGAGCAACGCGTTTGTAACAAATTTTGTGTGAAGTTGGGAAAAACGTTTACGGAAACTTTTCACATGTTGCAAACAGCGTTTGAGGATGAATGTTTAAGTCGTTCAAAGTGTCATGAAGAGATGTGGGCAAACGGGGAATGGATGCTACATCACGACAACGCCCCTGTGCATTTTTCGCTCCTCATTCGTGATTTTTTCACGAAAAATGCGATGACAGTCGTTCCTCATCCTCTCTACCCACCGGATCTGGCCCCAACAAACTTCTTTTTGTTCCCAAAAATAAAAAGGCCCATAAATGGAGAAAAGATTGACGATATTGAGGGCATTAAAAAAAAATCGCTGGAGGAATTGAAGAGCATTCTGGAAGAAGACTTCCAGAAGGCTTTTCTATAGTGAAAACGGCGCTGGGAAAAATGTATTGACACCCAAGGAGAGTACTTTGAAGGAGATACAGTTTTGTATTTTGTAACTATTAAAAATATATTTATATAAAGAAAGTCCCGGCGGAAGTTTTTGATCAGCCCTCGTATAATATGTTTTATGCATATATTTATTAAAAGTTTACAAAAAAAAATATCTCGTATTTTTTCAAATTGAATCTGGGATCTCTAAACCAATTGCAATAATGTCGTTTATTAGAAATGAAAAACACAAATAGCAAAACAAAATATCCACCTACATAATATTAAATATTAACGGTTTTTACTTTTTAATAAAAACACATTGCGTAAAAAAAGTATACACACTCAAATTCATATATAAATATATTTATTTATTATTATATTATATATAATTATAATATGTATTGTGGCTACGGTCACACTGAATGACAGGGATCACAACTCCGTGGCCGGTATTCGGTGGTTTTACATCCGCAAGTCATTTCATTTTCGACTTGCAGATTTTTTTTGGAGAATTGACGGCTTCTTACGAATTTTCCATCGTCGATTCGAGAGATTTTTGGACAACAGTTTTCGCGTTTAAAAATTCGTAACAATTATAAATTCGTACCTATCTCGCGACATCGTCGAGTGTGTGTAATAAAAAAAAAATAAAAATAATTTTGTACAGAGTCTCTCGAATTACACGCGGCCGTAAGTAATTATCACCAGTCCGTTTTATTTTTTTTATTATTATATTTTTTAAGTTATAATTAATATAATGCGTATATATCAGTCACGGGGATTCAGATTTTAAACAGAAGGTGCTCAAAAAAAAAAAAAAAAAAAAAAATGTAATATACCTTTCTATTTTACATTGAATGTATTAGAGCTAACTTCTTTTTCAAACGTTAATATTTATTAAACGTTAACTTAAAAGTGCACGTTAATTTCTTAGATAATATATTGTAATTTTCTCGAGTGTTTTTTTTTTTTTTTTTTTTTTTTTTACTGAATTCTCCAATAACTACTTGTGGAGTAATTTTAATATCTTTATGAATATTATTTTATTGATGGCTTATATAGACGACAGGGAGTGCCCGAGCACCCATAGCCTGATATAGTGTGGGCTCTTAAGTCCACAAAAAGAAAAGAAAAAAACTATAGTGCGTTATTACATATACGAAAATTAAAATAGATTTACGCACGCGAATCCGTTAGGATCTATCCGCTGTAATTTTTTTTCCAAACAATAAATCCCATATTCTTTGAGAAAAAAAAACTAGTGGATTTGTTTCTTTTACGTTTTATCGAATCAAACTGATTTAATCCGATATTCTATTGACTTCAATAGCAGCAAAGAAAACAAAGATTGCAGCGGAGAAATTGTGGTTAAATTTTGAAATTAAATTTTTATATAGTAAGAAACAATCAATATTTAATGAAATCAAACGTGTAGATTATCAATACATAGTAAATTACACTTATAATCAATTACACTCTTTAAAAACCCACGTATTACAGAAATTAAATTTAAAAAAAACATGAAATATGGAACAGATTAAATAAAAAAAAAAATTAATGTTTTGGTGGTTAGGAAAACACATAATTTATATAACAAACAACGCAATCACACTTTTAAACCCCACGTATTACAAATTTAACATCAATAAAGTCGAAACAAATTTATTATATAAAGAAAATAAATATAATACATTTCAATTTATAAATTCCAATTCAATAGGACAACAATTAATACAATGTGAATCTGTTCTAAGTTATTGGCAAAGTCGTAATGAGAGTCAAACTAGATTTAAATTATTAGAAAACTAAAATAAAAAATTATAAAAATAAATTAAACAATATAATGAAACAAAATAATATTATTAAAATTATAAAATCTAAACTAAAACAAAATAAATCTGAAATCATTCCTGTAGATAAATCAAACGTTATTGTCATTGCATATACTAATAATATTCAAAACAAAACTTTATATTTTATAAATAAAAATTATATTGAAATTTTAACATCTGACCCTACTACAATATTTATTTAAAACAAATTAATAATTTAATTAGCTAACAAATAAAGCTATAATAATAGCTTTATATATTTGTATTAAAAATCCCTTATTTTGACGTTTTAAAGTATGAATAATTTTTTTTTTTAATTTGCTTATTATATTGCTCATATTTTATAATCTAACCCTCTGGCCCCCTCCACACTAAACACGCCACTGATTTACACATGACTTCGTTCTTTAAACGATTATGTTGGATACAGTATGTGAAACATTTGGAACACCTGGGTAAGGTCAGCACCCAGTTTAAAAAATATTTAGGGAACTATAGAAAATATAATAAAAAAAAGTGTGCATAATTTTTGTATTACTAATATCTTTTAACGATATATTAATATAACAATGTTGATTTTCTTTTTATCGTTTTCTTTATTATAAAAATGGTAATAAATCATAAAATTGGATTTATAGATGTCGTCTAATGAAAGGATTCGAAAACTTTGCCGAATATGTGGTGATTTAGGTTCCATAAATATATTTGGATCGGTGGGACAAATGTTGGATTTATCTGAGAAGATAAACACAATGTTACCAGTAATTGTAAGTATATAATATTATTCTTATGTATTCAAGAATACTTATTATAATACATTATATGTATGCCGTATTATAAGTTCATAATTATTGTTTTTTATTATTATTATTATTTCCAGGTAGCATTTAACGACCGTCTCTCAGTAATGATATGTAATTCTTGTATCGATCATATTACTACCATTAACAGTATATCAGGGCTTGCGGTTTGTACCAATGAATTGATGACAAAACTGTTGGAGAAGAAAGATAGCGTAAGAAAATTGTGTTAATTTATAATAATAAACAAAACGTAAATTTGTAGATAATGAGTTTAATTTGTTGTATACAAAAAAAGAAAAAGAGAATTGTACCCAACTGCTTGTATACAAATTATGAGAAAAGTCATAGGTGTATTTTACAAATTTATTGTAACTGTAATATTTGTATAATATACCAACTGACGTCTAAAAACTGTGGCTTAGTAAACACTTATTGACCTTGATATATTCACAACATACTTCTATTAATTTACACCTTTTTATAAATGATCATTATTAGCAAGGAGTAAGAATAAAATTTCTATATTAATATATTAATGCATTATACTTGGAATTACTACCCATCTTCCCAAAAGAATTTTAATTGTGATTTTTCAGACACAAAACATTATTTATAATGCCACTTATTAAAATTTTCATGAATATTTTTAGAATGTATTTGAATTAAAAACTATGTATATTATATGTATTTTATAAAGACAAAAAAAGTTCTAATAAACTCTGCTTTAGCCATTAATAAAAAGCTACTCACTGATACTCTTATTAATAAAAAAATCTATATAATGTTCAATACATTTTTGTTTCTACAATTTTTAAATAGGCCTTTCGAGAAAGAATGCTTAAACTTTGTCGTATTTGTGGAAATCCTGGACTACTGGATATTTATAATCAACATAGTGAAAATTCTACAAGTTTAGCTAATATGATTAACTCATTTTCAACTTTTCAAGTAAATATTTTATATTTTAAATAATGACACAATAGTGTTTTTTTGTTTGATTTACTCAAGTTAATAAATATTTAAGTAATATTAAAATTAATTGATTTAAAATAATATAAATATATGTATCTGTCTACAGACATTTTAAATATAATATTAAAATGAACATTTTAATTGAAGACTGGGCATGAATAATGTACAATGAAGGAACTTGTAAATTTTACAGTATTAATAAGAAAAAAAAATGTATCCAATTTTATAGGTTTTTAATTTTAATTTAATTTATTGATTACAATCATTAGTGATAATTGTGATAAAAGAAGTCTAGGAAGTTTTATAGTTTTTAAAATATATTTAGATTATTCTACCTTGTTTCATAACATAAAAAAAAAATTAAATCCAAAAAGTGTCACATAATTTGTTATTCGTACCAGGCCTTCAACTATGCAGCATTTTAATTATAAATAATTGCATTCAGTTCACTTAATCAGAATAATACATTTAAAATTAATTTAATTTATAAATACATAAATAATGAAAAACATAATGTAATAATAAAATTTATAATGTATTTATTTTATTCTATTGTTTGTGTTATTTGTTTTAATTTAAATTTGTGGAACTGTAACAGTATACATTATTTGTAATATATAGTAACTGAAAAATAATTTATATTTTTATAAATATATATCATATTATTTACTTAAATAGAAGTTTGAAAATAATTAATAATTTATGGAATACGTTTGTATTTATTAAGTTATGAAATGTGGTATTTTAGAAGTGTATAAATTATAGGTTAAATCATAGGTACTATTATGCTCTTAATGTAATACTTTAGGTATGTCCTGAAGATCAGCTATCATTGAAAATTTGTGCAAATTGTAAAAATCAAATAGAAAATGTGTACCCAATTTTTGGATTTTGCCGTGAAACTACAAAGCTAATGTTGATGATTATTGGAAATATTACACTAGATACTATAAAAGTAAACTATTTGATAAATTACAAAAAAAAAAAGATTAGAAATAATGTATATAATGTGAAATAAATAGTTATAGAGCAATTAGTGTATTTATGAATTCTTGTTGTATGAATATTTATTCCATTGTCATAATCTTAAAATTGGTGGTAACACTTTATTTATGACTTACTAACATTCTGTGTAAAGTTTCATTAGTAAGAATATATAAAATGAATTGTAAAATGTTGATACATACTTTCACTGTTTTATTTCGAATAATTTGGTATACACATTATGTTATATGTATTTAGATAGAAGCTGCCGCCTTGTCAGAAGTCAGTAAAATCGCTAAACAAGATATCGAACTTGACATGTATGAAACAATGATCCAGGTATGATAATTAACTATTTATTATGTAGACACATGACTTTAAATTAAAAAATGGTTCTCTTTTCAGGAAAGTGCTAATAAAGAAAACTTGTATAACAGTTTTAATGCAGAAGAATACAATACTAATGATCTTGTTTTTATGACCCAGCAAGAGAGTTTTGGAAATGGAAATCAAACACAGTGTTTACGTTGTACAGATACATTTATCAATGGTAAGAATCATAGTATTTATTTATTCTGATTAAAATTGTATTCCATTTTACAGTGTCTACTATGTACATACATCGTACTTAATGTTATAACCTTATTGGCTTTTATTTATAGGTTCAGATTTAAGACGACATATACTTTTGAATCATAACTTAAAAGATTTAGACTGTCATCATTGTTTTCGTCGGTGTTCAGGCATATTTGAATTCGAAAATCATGTAAAATTACATTTCTCCAGTGAACGTTTGTACTATCCGTGCGATTTGTGTTCGAACTATTTCATTAGCCTAGCGAATCTTATACGTCATATCAAAACGCATGATATACCACGCATTAAAGAATGGGCACTTGTGTACAATTTGCCTGATGATAATTCTACGCCCTTTAGTTGTCAGTATTGCAACAAGACTTTCATATTCGAATCGTCAAGACGAATCCATGAACGGATTCATTTTACATGCTTCATATGCGAGACTTGTGGTAAACAATTACCTAACAAATCCCAGTTGAGTGTTCATCAGCGTCGGCACACTGGTGAAAGGCCTTACCAGTGCATTAATTGTAGTTCATCATTCAAATGTCTGTCAACATTACGCCAACACGAGGTCGTTCACTCAGAGAAAAAGTACAGCTGTGAGGTTTGCTTGCGTAAGTTTAGCCGGCCGGAGAAGGTGCGTATACATATGCGAGTGCATACAGGTGAAAAGCCATACAACTGTTCAAAATGTCATAAAAAATATCAACAAAAAAACGATTTGAATCGCCACATTAAAAAAAAACACAACGAACATTATACCATAAATAATTTCAGATAAGATTATTTTAGAAATCGTGTGCTTCACAATGATGTATATTTTTTACAGATATTTGGTTAATAATGACAATATTTATCTACATGTTTTTAAATTATTAATTAAATTTTTTTTATCATTGAATTTCACAAAAACTAAGTATTATATTAAATTATTGCTATTATATAAATTGATGTACAATTTAATTTTGAAAATGTTATAAATTCAAATAGTTTTATGATGATCATTACATTCATTTTTATCTTTTATTCAACAGTAATTAAACACGTAGACTAAATGAAATATTCAAAAAGCACTAAGATTACATTTAGTAAATTGTTTGTTTAAATGTTTGTGAATAAGAAAATATTGCTCATATTTTTAATAATAATAAATTAAAATAAAATTTCAGATATTATTACACTAAAATTAAATTAAATTATGTATATGAGTGTAAAATTGTCGTAAAATTATAAAATATATATATTTATTTTTAAAATTAGGCATGTTTTTTTCTATCTAATAAATTTGTTAAATTATAACTTGTTAAATCGACATTTTAAATAAATGAAGTTTTTGATTATTAATATATTCTTATTTATAAGTACGAATTGTTTATATAAAATATATTTTCTCAGTGTACGAAATTAATTATTATATTAACAAATTGTATGTTTTAAAAAATATTTTTAATGATATGCACATAATTAATAACAGAGCATTATGTAATATGTAATAGCTAAATATAAAGAAGTCAAATTTTGCATTGGTTGTAATATATTATATTGTAATAAATACTAATTATTCATTTTTTGTAGTCTTTAGTCTTCTCTTGGAATTTCCACTAATTGCTTGTATACTTTTCAAATTTACATTTAACACCAGATCAACAAAAGTCATTGCCATCATGAGCCCATTGGACATTAGCTCTTTAACTATTGGTTCTTTAATGGATCTATAAGATAAAACTGCATCAATTGCTGGAACAATAGGTGTCATGTGTTCAGGAAAAGTGCCCTTAAGCATTAATTCAGTTATCTCTTGTGATGATATTATTTCTGTACCAATAATAATTCTAAATAATCTGGCATGCAAACGCGCTTTCATTAGTATCACTTTATTCATAGGTCTTTCTGAAACAGTACAAAACAGACAAAAATATGTTGTACATTGTTATAATATAAACATTGTTAAACCACTTACGCATGGTGTCTGAAGAATTAAAAGTTTTACTACTGTTAATAAGTGCAATGAGCATAGCAATTGTTTGTAGTTTAACATAAAACAAATTAGCACCAACAACGTTCATGTTCTTTTGCATTTTCATATAGTTTTCGATTAGATAAATATCACCTTCTGGTAAATTTTCCATGAGTAAAACTACCTGAAATAAATAATTTTCATAATAAAAATAATAAGTGAACAAAACTTTTGCTCACAGAATTATAGATATCATCTAAATTGAATTTATTCATGTCTTCTGGCATGCTAAGCAACTTCCAATCATCAAGTACATTACCATCGCGGAGAATAGTGGTGCAAGTTAAATATCGACCGTACATTTGTAAAGAAACAATTTTTTTAATCGACTAAAAGAACATCAACTAATTAGATGTAATAAAAGAAATACAAATTGACTATAATTTACCTGTTTCCTCTCTTCTGAAAGTATGGGTGCATAATAATTAGTGTTTCGCTTTAGTTTCTGTTTTATTTTGCCAGGTTCAACTGTATCACTAAAAGACCGTATCAAGCTTATCGGCCGACATCCAAAATATTTTGTTTTCACTAATATAAAAATGATAAATGATAAAGGTACATTAAAAAAAAGTACAAAAGAAATAACTCTACCAGTAATTATGTGTGTATATATCTATATTTTATTATTATAATTAATCTTTCAAAATGAGCACACATATAATGTCCAAAAACAAATTGTAAATCATTTTAATACAAATAAAAGAATAAAATCAATGACTAAGGACATATCGCCCCTTGAGTATTCTTCGTTGCAATATTCTGCGTCCCTCTCGTGTGGCCATTCTTGTCCACCAGCCATGTCTTTTAATACGTTTCGCTTCGTTAGGTCGAGGAAAATGATGACGTGTTTTTGTGCGAACAAAATCGACAGACCATGAGTTCAGTGTTGACGGTGTTAAAAAACTAGACAATACAGGTCTATGTGGTGCGATTCCAATAAATTTTCTAAAATAAACAGATTATTGTAAAAGAGAAATGCAGACGTTATGATTGTAGGTTTTTTGACTTACTGAAAAGTGTTACGTAGAACTTGACCAAAGGACATTTTAAATAATGTTTAAATTATAACTAAATAATTTAAAATGTAATAGTACGAACACCAGCTTACTTGTTTGGTCGAACGAGTTGAAATAAAAAATGAGAGCCGGTACAAGTAGAAAAAAATCCCAAAAAATGATACTTTCTTTATCAATCCAAATAAGAATTTGATAAGTGATAACAATTATTCCGTGATCACCACCATCTACAGTGTAATCTACACTATAATAATTGTTTAAAAAAATATTTGTTCCAATAGACATTTGTTTCAAATTTGGAACATTTGTCCGTTAGAACAAATATTTTTTTGAACAATTATTACCATAATGTTGGATTACATGTTTTTTGATACATGTATACATTGAAATAATTTGATTTTTGCTAATAATTAAAATAAATATGTATTGGAACAAAAGCATATTATTTAACATTTATAAACAATATTAGTCAAGTTAAATCTACATATATTACTTGATATAATAAAAATGAATAAGATTAAATTAATGAATTTATTACACAGTAATTACTATAAAAACTGCCTATTGCAAATAATAATGAAATATAATTCAAAAGAATAATTCAATGTTTCAACCGACAACAAATCAAAAAACGTATAATCACACTATAGTTGTTGAAGACATGTTACCTAGTTAACTGTAAACAATTATATTCCGTCAACCACGATCGCGAACATAAAATATTATATAATAGAATATATTTTAACACCGTGATTGAAACAAAAGTCTATTCGAACAAACAATCAATGGAAGATAAATCATTTGGAACAAAAGTCATTTGGATAATATTATATGATTTGAACAAATATTTTTGGAATAAATAGTACTATTTGGAACAAGTATGTATTTGATAATTTTGGAACAAATATTTTTTGGAATAAAAGGTAGTGGTCCAGTGTAGACAATCTACCGCAGCCATTAACAACCGTATTATGTTGATTGTATCATGACTGAACAATTTTCTAATATCGCTAGTCATCATCAGCCGCCATTTGGCCATTACAAGCGGTGAAATTTGTAAAATTACTAATTGCACCGTTACGGTTTACGTGTTATTTTATATTTAAAATTACTGAACAATAAGGCTCGGTAGTTGAATGTCTAAAAACAATGCAAATAAGACATGAAAATGTTCTAATAATGGTTTAATAATATGATAAAATAATAAGTATAATTATATAAAGTTTTTTTTTAAAAATGCCAAAGAATAATTTTTAATATGAAAAATAGAAGGAAAAAAATAATATGAATATAATATAACTTTTTCATTGATCTTTTAATTAATTTAATAAATAAATATATATGTATACATAGTTATACGCGTCGTAATATACAGCTCTGTTATAATAATTTATTTAATTTAAATTTGTATAATTTTATATACGTGTTAACGTGCAATAATCTTTCATTAAAACGAATTTTTTTATTTTTAATGTTATAATTCACTATGATAGTCTTTTAAAAAAAACCTCGGGTTTATTCTGGATATGGTTTATTATTTTTTTTTTTTTTTTTTTTTTACATTTAAACATGCGTTATATACTTTGATTTTACTAAATATATTGCGCGATTCAATTTGAAATAAAATTGTTCCGATATCAATCATAAATCGTAAAGACATAACCGAGTATACACGTATTTTTTTAAGTGTATTACGAGTATTTTCTAGGTTATATTAAAGTAGGTGGTATTAAAGAAGTGTCCTTAAATTATTATCATACCGCGAGTGACAATGGTATTAAATTCGTAACCGAAGTAGCACGTTTTAAAAATAGAGCCAAACAATTTATATATAGTTTGATTGAAAATGTTTTCAATTCACACATTTTGTATTTATATATATATATATATAGGTATACATTTCATATCAGTTAATGAAAATATTATTGTTACGGGATTTTTTAGTGTTCACCACTTCAATAATATATCTAACCATTAATAAGTATATTTATATTATACCGCAATGTAACTATTAAACGGTGAAATTTATATAGATGTCGACGTGTATTGTTCATCGCTATTTTAATCGGCAAATCCTTCATATAATATAATTTTCAACAAACGAAGCATTTAATATCGCATCTCTATATGCCTGTAGGTGACAGAATGCTATAGGAGCGTATAAAAATGAATATCGGTACTATTGTATAGATAGGCCTTCAAAAAAAAAAAAGAAATAAAATAAATAAAATACCTCGAACGAATTGATTTAAATTGATTGTTCAATTTTACGGCTGTATTTTCTAAAATCAATAAAATTACTGTACGAAGATGCGGAGTATTTAAAGACAATAATAATTTATATAATTAATTAAAACACACACGCATATATATATATATATTAAAACAAAAAAGGACAAAGAAAAAACATTTTTTTCGTCAAATATCATTTTAAAGTTGAAAAGAAATTTAATTTTCGGCTAATTAAAATATTCGGGTTTATTAAGAATATAATGGCCTTATTATATTATATATACATATTTATTCTTTTATGTCTGTAATTAATATTCTACCGGAATAATTTCTCTGGTCCTTACAGGCATGGCCTGTTTCCGGAGTAAATCATATTTAGTTGGTACTTTAGAGCGATTATTTTTCTATTTTCGCAAAGTGCCGAGATAAAGAAATCAAAAACTAACGAAAAATGTTATTAAATCTGTATATAGACGATTTGGTTAAAATTGATTATCTTCATTTCTCTGTAATTTTAAAATTAATAATATTATAGGAACGTAGAATATTCACCAAATACGTACCCTAATAATATATTGGAGAAAGAAAAAATTTGAAAACAATTTCTTTCTAAGATGCTTTATAATATATTATAAACAATTACATGAAGTAATATTTATTACACGCCAGCTGAAAAAATCATTGTTTTTATTTTACGCAATATAACAAAATATTATTATTCATTATCATATTTTACACAGGGCCGGGTTTTCCAATGAAATAATTCACCATTACATTAAGGTTCATAAAGAGAATATAAAAAGCCAGATATTCTAAATGTATTTGAATTTTACATGTACGTTAAAAAGAAGAAAAAAATGATGGCCAAATACGTACACTTGGTCTTTCGCGAGTCACAAAATAATACGTGTTTTACTGTTATTGGATTTGGTTAGGAACGCGGAAAAGAATCGTATTCAAATCCAATATCAGTTAAATCATTTATATATATAATATTGGTTATTTAAAAAATTATTTTCGAGACTATTAACGTTAATAAGTTTACAATAAATTAATTTAACCCAGTCCCATATAATTATACATGTTTTTATATTTAATTTTTAGATAATATAAAAATTACAAATAAAACCATATATTCGTATATATCAACGATATTGTATAAATTATATTTTAAAAATAAAACAATTACGATTATTCGTTTAGGAACTACGTAACTGTAATTTTTGAAAACACATAATTTATCAATTAAAAGCGTGATAATTAATAATAATAATATTAATAAAATGTATTTTACAAAATGTTTTTAAATTGAATAAATAATCATAAATATAAAACAATAACGTTCGTAATATGCAAATAATCTAATTTAACCTAGTTAAATTAATATTGTTATCAGAGTATTAATCAAATATATCTTTTTTTATTATTATAAGAATATGTACTATATTGTATTACAATTAAAATATATTTTAAATATTATTAAGAATAAGTTTTTAACACAGTAACACGATATTATTATGTTTTAAACATATATTGAAACAATTTTTTTTAGAAACCATTTTAAACTATCGTATTATTTAATTAAAAACTAATAACACTAGGTATAAAATTATATAAATTAAATACGAGTGTAGAACATATAATTATAAAACATTTTTATCTCATTAAGTAAAGTATAGTAAATTTGAACTTTTGAAAACTGATTTTAAATACCTAAAGAATACTTTACAGTGATGTGTAAAAACGTATTTATTTTATTTAAATTTCTATATAATGTTTTGGCTGTAATTGCAATAGTACTTGTACGTTTTGATTAATTTTCGGGAAAGCGTTCGAAATAAACAAAAACAAACAAGAAAAAAACCAATCATTTAAACATAACAATAATTACATTATTAAATTTCAATAATTTTTTTTTTTTTTATCACAAATTGGCCTTATTTCTAATTTCTATAATATTAATCCGTACCTACTCGTAGCAGCGCAATTGCCACAAACTCGAGATACCTAACAATCGTTTGTTACAAATAAACGTTCATACTACCTCGGGAGGAACAACTTCCAGCGTTATTAACGGCAACGGTTTGCGATCGCCTACCTTACGCAAAATCGACGAACCGTTCGACGAAAGCATAGCGGTTTTCGGAGACCCAGGTTTCGTTGTTGTTTTCGCGGGTGTTACGCTTTTCACCATCGCCACTGTCGCAGGACTTTCCACTGTTTTCACGGCGACCATTTCAGTTACTTTCGGAGCGGATCTCGAGACGACATTCGTTTGAACCGCGGAGTTATTATTGTTCTTGTTTTCCACTAGCTTCGTACTCGTCACGATCCCTTCGGATTTCTCCGTAAAATTTACGGCGGACACCGCGCCTGACGGTTTCTCCGCCACCGTTTTCATGGCCACCATTTCGGCGGGCTTTCTGTTCAATTGCGGCTCCGCCGCCGCGGTGTTCACAGGTTTTTTGACGACTCTCGTCGACGCTTCCGCCGCCGCGGCATTCGGCATTCCAACCGTTTTCATGGCGACCATTTCGGCGGGATTTCTGTTCAAGCTCACCGACGTCGATGTGACGTCCGTCTCCGTCACCACGTCCTCGATTGCCACTGCGTCTGCCGGTTTCTTTGCGGCCTTTGACGTTTCCGCAAAGGTCGGTTTTTCGACCGTTTCGTCGGTGGTAGGCTTTTCTTTCGAGTCCGCCTTCGTCGCCGCAGCGGCGTCAATCGTGGCCGAGGGTTTGTCGTCGGCCTTTAAGGCCTCCGCGAAAACCGGTCTCTCCATTGTTTTCACGGCGACCATTTCAACGGGAGCCGTTTTCGTACTGTGCACACGTGCACCGGCGTCCGCGTTATTTGCGTCTGGCTGCGCGTTCGCCGCGGATTTGTCCACGGATCCCACCACGGTTATCGTTTCAGTAGTGGATTTTTGCACGGTTTTCACGGCAACCATTTCCGCGGCGGCGGCGGCGGCGGTAGGAAATTTCGTTTCGCCTCCCGTCGTCTTCGCCGAATTCGGGTCCGACGACTGTAGTACGTCGCTGCTGGTCACGTCGGGCTTTTCGCCGGAATCCGTTTTGACGACGTGCGGCGATTCATCGAATCCGTCCAGTCCCGCGACGTTCGAGCCACTCGTCGTCGCGTTCGCTGCAGGTCCTACACGGTCCTGCACGGTTTTTACGGTTACCATTTCGGCGGCGGCGGCGGCGGCGGCGTGTCCAGCAGCCAAATACCCGCCGCGAAGGCCCGTCTCGAAAAAAATATTTGGCGTGTCCGGCGTTACGGAATATGGGTCGACGTATGGGACGACGACCGTGGGCTTGCTGCTGTCCTCGCCGGCTGGTACCCGTTTCTCGGGCGCCACATCGACTACGTTCCCTTGGCCCGGTGTGGCCGCCGCGGTCTCCGGATAAACCGTCGCGGCCGTTGACCCGTGCCCGCCGGCGGTCGCTTCTTCCGGTTTCGTCGCCGTCGCCGTGCAGTTGACGACCGGTTTCTTGTGCTTTTTCCTCGACTCCGTTGCACTGCCGGCATAGCGCCCGAGTATCTGTTGCACGTGATCGGTCACCTTCAGCTGCGCGTGTCTCCGTGCGAAATCGCCGCCCGGCAACAACACCATAGTTACGTCGTTCACGTCCACTTGCAAGTTGAACTCGCCTTGTTGCCGCTGATCGTACGTGACAGACGCCGGCGCTGCGCGCAACGAAACCTCGTTACAGCACAAGACGCCGAGAACGCAGATGATTCGCAAATCTACTACGAGGACAGCCATCGTGCCCGCGAGAATACTGTATTATACACCGTGCAGGTGTGCACAAGTGTGTGTGTGTGTGTGTGTGATGTCCACGGTGTGCAGCGTGCGATGACGGACTGTTGTGTACAGCAACAGCGTCGCCGTCGTCTGGTCCTCCGGTATCGGTGGCCGCACGTCGTAACCGGTAATTCCGCGCGCGCAATAACGCTTATTGCTGCAGTCAACAAACTGGAAATTACTGTTATATACACATGTATATATAAAAACCAGTACCTCGCGACTTTAATATTTCACCCCACGGGCAAAACCGAATACGGTTTTCGTTTACCGTTATAATAATTATCGCACACGCGTATATTTTTATGCGTAAAAAAGTGTATACAATCAAATGACTATAATAAATAACGATATATTACTTTATCCGTGCAGCGTTGTAGTGTTGTTGTATAGTCGATTATATATACACACACGTTCCGTATTTCCTCCAAGTTGTGTTTCGTTGTCCGACGCATTTTGTCCCGTATTATTTATTCCGTTTTATTATTATTATTATTTTATTATTTTTTTTTACTGTTAATGTGTATACATTTTGAAATTTATTTGATATTTTTACATTATATCCAATGAAATACCCACTTTACAACGGTACTTTTGGGTGAATTTGGGACCATTTTAACTGTGGGTGTACATTGTGTGCGATGTACATGCGTATACGCATCACGGTAAAGAATCGTTTTTTTTTGTTCTTTTTGGTTGAAACCATCAATGTGACGGATCATTGAGAAACCACATTTTAAAACTATTCTTTTAATGAATTTTACACTATATTTTAGGATAACCCCCCAATGGATTACTCGATGGAATTGGTTCGGCACAAAAGTACGCGAAAACAGCGGCAGTAGAAGTAATTGACCAACCATCATCATCAAAATAAAATTGCTTTTTATGTGTATATTATAAATATTTTATTTGTAGATTGTATTTAAAAACTTTTATGCAGTACCTACACATTTATTTTGTTCTTATATTATATTTATAATTGGGTTTATTTATTATATACATTAAACGTAGGTATTTTATTACATATTATATATTTACTAAAAATCATGTCACGTTTAATTTGTTTTTTCTTTTTTTTACGTGTTCCGTATTTTTGTTTTATTCTTTATATAAAACTCTGTTATAATATAAAATATTATAAGACACACCTCCGTATGACTATATGTAATAATAATAATAATAATAATAATAATAATAGTGTTTACGCTTATATTATTTCGCACATATGAACGGTCAACGATCCCGTCGGTCAATTATTCGCGATTTGACCTTTACATATCGTTTATTATTATTATTATTATTATTATTATTATTATTATTATTATTATTAATATTTATGTAGCGGAGAAACGGGTTTTTAAAAAATCTTTAACTCGTGATGATGTTTATGTATAATATATACAATCTGCAAGTACGATTTCGTGTGTATATAATTAAATATATTATGGAAAAAATGACTTGAGCGGTCTTGAGAAAAATCGTAATTAAAGGATATTTTCGGTTTGTTTTTTATATATATTCCCACGAAGTATAATCGAACTAAATCCGAAGCGATATATATAATACGTATATAATATTAACATTTTACGTTTTATGATAATTTAATGTTTTTACGCGGTCGAGTCCAGTAAAATTATACATAATATTGTGTGTGTATATGTATATATATATATATATATATATATATATATTTATAACACGATAAAACTGTATATTTTTAAGAATAAAATACGTTATTAATCATCGCAATACGCATTTAGTATAATAATTCGAAATTCATCCATTCGCCATAAATATTTTAATAAGCTGCCTGTATCTATATATAAAATATTATTTGTATTTGACGACTCCTTTAAAAGAAAGAAAATACATAAGCGTACGATAATAATTAGGAGAATCCGGTGAGTATAATTTCCTTATACATTTCATATATTGGTTACTTGGATACTTGTATTCAGTTTTCATCCTAAAACGCTAACGATTCGACGAATACCGTATTAATTTTATATCGACAATGTTATAAATTATTGATTGTGCACGCACTGTAATTACACTTTACACGTGTATCTCTCGAACATGTTGTTGAGTATATTTTATGATAAAATACGACGACTTGCTTTAATCAGTTAGAATTTAGAAAACAACGTTTGACGGCGTTAGGTAAGATATGCATTGCCGAATCGACTAATAGTAAGTATATATTAAAACGTTAACTTGTATTCGTCAATTCGACTAATAGTTAATGATACGCTCTTTATGGTTCTTCGGATATGACGTATAAATAAAGAGCGAGTTTAAATTGAAATAAAATAAATGTAATGTAATAAAATACTTAATTAATAAATATTAAATAATGTTTATCCGCATGACGTTATCATTAATTTTATCTTTTATTGTCATTTTATTTTTTATTTTCTAATTGTTAAGTCTTGTATATTATGTTGTTCATTGTAATTGTTGAGCTACAGTGCTAAATGGCGAAAACTCTGTTTTAAATTAAAAAAAAAAAAATTAATAAATATATATTTTTTAATATAATATAATTTACGAGTTTATTAGTTTTAAAAATGGGGTGTGAAATAGACGATGAAAAAATAATGCATATGATTGAAGGTATGTCATTAGAGACAGTGAAATTGAAGTCATCGTAATCTATAATTTCGAGGATGATGATAATGAAGCTGATCTCGACTGTAATTTTAAATGTATTTTTAGTTACAGCTAAAAAATAAACTAAACTTAAATTTATAATTGTTTAAAATATAATATTATTAAATACTTTGTAATTTTTAATTTGTAAAATTCTAGGAAAAATGGCTCTATATTAAAATAAAAATTGAATTTTTTCTGATCCATTTTTCATCATAGATATCATTAATATTTTATCTATCATATACTAAAATATAGACGAACAACTTACTTAAAAAATATATTAAAGAAAAGAAAAAAAAATTATGGTGATTTTGATATACCTATATATAAATATGCATTTATACTAAATTCGTCGATCTGATGAATGGTTATAGTAATAAAGGGATTAAAAATAAGGTTAGTGTTCTAGGGTAATAACCTTATAAAAATAATATTAGTATAATATGTTTGTCCACACATTCCGTTTCTTTGCTCAACAAATCGTATTTTCAATTTTGCAATCCGAAAAGTCGTAGGGGAGGCGTGTTCCCTCGAGTTTATTGTAAAAAGACTGCTTTGAAAGGGCAATGATCCTATACACACATCATGAATATTATATGATTATCTGATATCGCGTTGTAATCGCGATGACACGCGTTTACTTTTTAAATTGTATCGTCATACGTTTGATGCGTATTCCGGTTTGTATTTTACATATTCGAATCGTGTGAATATCAAGAAAACGGTTATTATTATTTCTCCCTACCCTAATAATAATAATAATAATAAAAAAGACGGTCATCGTTCAGTAGAGTTCTTTGAAAATTGTACTATATTAATACGATTATTACCGTCTACTGATCACACGGCACGCATGGCATCATAGCAATATAATTTATATACATAAGATGCGTAAAAAAAAAAAACCATATAAACCACCTGGTGTGCGATTCAGCGTTATAATATACGAGTATATATATATATAGTTTTAGAAAAACAGCACGCGAAACACTCGATGATTGTGTAGTCCTATATGCGCGTATTTAGTGGAGGAATTCACATATGCCATATAGTACTGCATGATTGTAATGGAGACGATTCATTGTTTCAGTGTGTGTGTAATATATATATATATATGTATTTAAACGTTAAAAAAATTATATAGTTGTAGCCTTATTTGAAAAATTTATTACTGTTGAGAACATCACGCGTTTCCGTTTAAATACAATTTTGTCATATTATTTTGATATACCAACATAATAATTTCGTAAACATTTAAGGATCTATTTCTTCTGATCGGATCGGGATCGAAACTGTATCACACAAACACATTCGTCTTATAGCGACTGAAGGGCTAATGTTGCGTTCATCAAGGAAAATTCAGGGGGAAGCTAAGTGAATTTCATAAACTTAAAAAACATTTTTTAAATACAATGGCCACACGATGCGGTAATACTGCATACGGCAATTATTAATTATCGAAAACATTATTCTTAAAATTACTCGGAAACTGTCTTATTGTGTCCGATCTCGCAGAATCGTGTGGTTGGTCGGTATCTAAACTGCGGTAGTACCAACGCATCGTGTGGCCCGAGCCGAAATCAAAATTTAAGTAGACGATTTACATGTGCAGTCGGTAAAAAAATTAAAAATATAAAATGTGAATTTTCAATACTTAATTTTTGAATATGTTATTATTATTTATTAAATATTTGACCATCTACTGGATTTAATAATTTAGGGAAATACAAATTAATTTTTTTACAATAAACCATGGAGGGACAGGTCGGCCTTTTGTCAAAACACGCAGTTACCCTGAGTACGAGAACATACATTCCTAAAAAATATATATTTTTATCGATCAGAGACACAGCTAGTAAAAACATCTAATCTTTTAATAATCCTCTTTATTTTATACTATTTTATATTATTGTATAATTATAAAAAGTGAAGTTATAGGCGAAAAACCGCGCTTAATAGTGCTGTTATATTTTATCAGTCAATTTTATAATCAATCGCTATAGGACTTGTCGTACTCCGTTTCACCCGTGGAAAGAAACTATTCATCAACATCGGAGTCACTCAGCTATTATTATTTAGACATTTTCGTTGTGTATTTTATAGGGGAGGGAGGAAAGAGACGTATAATTATGCTTTTACACATTTCTCGTCACGTACAAATTAATTTGCTCGTGCATTTAACGCGGGCGCGCATTTATACGCTTCGTCGGATTATTCGGACGGTATAAAGTAACGATTTTCGCTTTTACAGACCGTATTATATATCTACGGCATATGAATGTATAATATTATATATATATTATCTATAGCGGGGATTCTGAAACCGGCAGTCCCTAGGGTATCCGTCGATGGTCATTCGGGGGTTCACGGAGTGTCTGTGAGTTTTTTTTTTAAATAACCCAACAATAAATTCGTTTGTAATTAATTAGAATTATTCGATAAATAAATGTAGAAACTGTTATAATTCTAATGTCAATTTTTATTGTGAACATTGTTGAAAGTTCACAAAATCTTACTTACTTATTCTTTTGTAATTCTCTCCGATTCGAGCACCGGTAGTTTCGTTTTGAGTTCACATTTGAAACTTTATAATACTTTTACACGTACATCGAACACGACAAATAGGGCGCGTATAATATTCAATAATAATAATTATCGTAAATAATATACAAATGTGTATCGTAAGACACTGCGTCCGCGTTTATATCATAATATGTCTTCGTGTCGCGTTCCACGTATAGGTACACACGTACGAATTCACGCTGTGCACGTTAATCTACAACGTGTTCGTTTGAAATATTATTACGAGGTGTGCACATTAATATACGCGTGATCATATAATATGATAAGTATATTATGATATACAAGCAAATGTTGATGTCCTATAAACCCACGTGCATATCTAATACAAATAGACAATAGTGTTTGAATTGGGAAGAAATTAATTTAGGATGACGTAAAAGAATATATTTTACATATATTAAAAGTTCACGTTTCAAAAGATGTGCAATTTCTCGTCAACACAATCGAGCCATAATTTTCCTCGCGCGCAATGAGAATCAATTATTTTTCGTTCAAATAGAAAATTTGATCGGTGTCGCCGCATCAACGATTATTATATGAACGATCCTATTACGGTGCTGGTATAAATATTCTTATTTTTAACGGTTTGTACATTCGTATTAATTTCCGTTAAATTAGACTCTGACGTGAATACAATGTCGAACGGAAGAAGATGGGCCATTGAAAATTATCAATATTATTTATAGCGCATTAAAAATCTGCCAGTATTATTATTATTATTATTATTATTATTATTAAAAAAAAAGTCAACTATTGAAAATATATAAATATATATATATATGTTTATATAACTTAAATAAAAATGAATATTATACAATAAATAATATTATAAACATATTTTGATCTATGGCATGTTGCGATTGTTTTATTATTATTATTATTATTATTATAATTATTATTATTAAATATTTGTTTACGGTTTTTTTTTCACAAGTGTATTAGTAACGCGATAATCGAATTACGAATGTTTTGTTTGAATGTGATTTATTGTAAAAATAATTCCTAATATGTCATAAGTTATGCGACACGTATATTAATAAATCTCGTAAGCCATATCATTCGAAAAATTGCGGAAAACACGAATCTAATATGTTGCTTGTGCATCCGGAAGATTTTTCATTTATTATTCCGTTTATTCTTCAGGTTCTTTTAAATAATTCTCCATTTCACTCGGAGTCGTTATTTCTTCTGGTTAAGCATCGTCTTAAAGTGCGTTTCGCGTTCTTAAACCAGCTAATAAATAAAAATCAATTAATTAACATCGATAAAATACGTCATTACTAAAACGTATATTATTAAAGAAAAAAACAAACCGGATCAATTTCTCTCTTCTCGTCAATTCGTTTTCCGCACACCCGATCCCGTCTTCTGTGACAAGAGTTGGATTGTTTTTTCGATAGTGTAGTCGCTCCGATAAATATTTTTCTTTCAACTTTTCATGCACTTCGATTAAGTTCTCTAATTCTAACTTGGTGCCTTTTGCCTTCTTTTCGTTAAAATTTGACTTGTAAATCGTGTATCGAATGTTCCTCCGAAGACACTTGCATTCGTTTTCCAGTCGATTGTTTTTTCGACATAAATCGTCATTACTGGATTTCATTTTGTCCATATTCAACACGACGTCTCGTAACATATTTTCCGTACACATTGTTTTTTCTGTCACGTTCTCCAGATTCTTCTTCATGAACGTATATTCTTCATTCAATTTTTCCCATTTCGCACACGTCTCATTCTTCATACGTGTCTCGTCCTTTAACTTCGTTAACGCGGCATTTAACTTTTGTTCCGTTTTCTTTAATTTCTTCTTGATACTATTATCGTTTCCTATCGTCGACTCGGTGCAGCTTTTTTTCTTACAAACCGATCGGTCACTCGAGTTTTCACTTACACATTCTAGAAATGTATCGGATTCCTTCGCCGTAAGGGTGTTTTCTTCATTCAAGTTATCCGAATACGCGTCCAGATATTCATCGTTTACATTAGTCGACGAAATCGAATAAAACAACTGCTGAGTTAATTTCTCATTATCTCCCATCACTTGTTTTGTACAGACTTCTTTGTTTATGTATGATACGATATCCCGGTGGTTTTGGTCCGTACACGTTAACTGTTCAGTTTTACACTCCGATTTCACGTTAACACGCGTAGATTCGTCTTTAAAATCGACGTGTTTTTCGTCCATTTCGTTATCTAAACCGGAGTCTTCGCGAAATCCCAATGCAGCGTCATCATCTGACGTTTCTTTTTTCTGTTTTCCCAAACGCTGTTTCGATCTTTTTGTATACTTCGTAAATTTTTTAAGAAAACCGTCGTTGTTTTTTGACGTTTCACACCTATTCACCAATTGTTCGTTTTCGCGCATCAACTGTTCTTTTTCTAGTTCCCTCGTTTCCATGCTTGTACGATATTCCAATATTTGTCGATCTCTTTCTTGGAGTCGAGTCTCCAATAACTGGTTCTTTTCGATCATTTCTGAGAGTTTGCCTCTGCTGGTTTCTGGAACTTCGTTACCTGTATCTCGTTGCATCGTTCCGGCCAAGTAAGATTCCTCGTTCGACGAGTTTTCTTTGAGAACCATTTTTTTGAATTTCTCGATCGGTTAAGGTTATCTGGTGTAAGATATACTTGCTCTTAACAATTTACAATGTAAATTCTTATACGCGAATGACAAATTTCAAATATCTGTCGGGTAATACGCATAATATTATTATATTAATATTTGTATCCATGGAGATTGTATCGATTATTTATTTCTTTTTATTTCAGCCATGTATAAAACCACTATAATATTACATTTTACATGTTTATGTGTATGTATAGATATGATCATGTACCTATGTATATAGATTTTATAATAATATATAGATCTTAAAATTATGTCGTTATTTTTACCTATCCAAACGCGCCATGTTTCTACACGTTATTACTGCGCAACAGAAAGCTATTAAATAAATACAAATAATGTAAATTTAAATTAAACAACTTAATTATTCACAGGTAATTCAGATATAAATAATAATTAATATATGTCGTGTTCGTTTATACATAAATATATATATATATATATATATATATATATATATATATATATATATAATGATTTAAGTTTTAATTAATTTAACTTGCAACAAAGTTTTCTTTCTTCTATAATTTTATTACATAAATTGGTTTTATTTTTAATTGTATTTATATACAATGCATATAAATACAAGAAATGTGTATCGCGTACTTTATATTAACCGTTTTGAATTGTGAGAAAAATAGTTGGATAATAATAGCGTTTTTATTGCAATAATAATAAACTCCCATTAAAAACACTTCGGACTTGGAAAATCGACGTTATGCATATATATGTATAAATATATATTTTTTTAAATATACAATTCCTCACTATATTATATATATAAATATAAAAATATATATATATAGTTATACATTAGAGGATAGTCGGATTTTTGTTTTTTTTTTTTGTACAGGAAATTATATTTGTACGTATTTATTTCTTTAATAGTACAAGTCGGTCTCACGATTCGTTCGCGGAGATTAATATAAATCGAAAAACACGTTGTCGGTCAATGCACACATACAGTTATCGAGTATAAAAAAAAAATTAACCGTAAGGACACGACGAACTACGAGTATCTACGAGTTTTTTTTATCGCCAATAATTCTAATGGTCCGTGTAACGCGCGGCTGAAAACATGCGTACAAACCGACGTGTTGATTGTTAAATAGTTTACAAAAACTAATTTAAAATAAAAAAAAACGCATCAGTTGTTCATCACTACGAATGTACGAAGTAGTATAATAGTAATAAAAATATAATAGTAATACAAATTTAATAATAACAACAATAATAATAGTAATAAAATAAATAATAAAACGTACATTTAAACCTACGTATATTTAATACATACGTGCCCGATATGTATGAAAAAATAAATAACAAAATTCAAAACATAAAGAAATTATTGTGAAAATTATAATAACTTTTCGTTTGTCAATATGTATTTATTATAATTTTTAAACGAAAAAACAAACACTAATTTTTCCTTTTTTAACACGACATGTAAAATATTAGTATTATTATAGTTATTTGAAATTTCAATTTTATCTCGTAAATTCCTTAAGCGATTCTTTAAATCCTTAAGTCTGTTTACATGACTGCGATGGGAATTACATTCCTTGTCTGGATAATTTCATACTGAAATCGTTCTCAATCAAACAAAACCGCGCACCTATATTATATTTTTGATATTTCTATGATATACAAAAAAAAAAAAAAAAGACGTTCGGTTTTGTCCATTAAATTGGACCACGTTGAATGGAAAAATAACGGGCGGTTTTCATTTAGGCGAATGACCCGAAAATCACATATCATTCGCGGGAAATTTATATGGGACACCAATTATTACTTTTAATACATCGCGTTTACACCAACTTATATATATATATATATATATATATATATATATATATTAATAATTAATATATTTTTATAAATATATTAATTAATAATAATAATAATAATAATAATAAAAAATATATTAACGGAAGACTAAAGTTTAAAGTTAAACCGTTTTAAAAGAAATATATTTTAACGTGTAAAAGAAACAGTTTCCTTTCTATTTTTACATGCTTAGGACTCCGTCGATTCATTTTAACTGGTATATGCAGGTTAACAATTTTCCTTGTACACTATTTAAGTGTTATTTGCTCTGGTTAGTATTAATGTGCTTTAGCAATATACGCTGTAATTTTTTTTCTTCTAAAATGTATTTTTATTTGTTGATTAATTTTTTGTTATTACTTCGGTGTTTCATTTCCATTATTATTATTTATTAATATAATATATTCCATTATTGGTGTTGACATTCTGGTTTGATATTATCTTTTCAGCACGATTTTAACGTATATATATATATTCTTCTTCTTGTTTTGTATTACTATTGCGTAAGATATTAGATTTTTTTTTCGTTTGTTAATAGAATTAATTTCATTAGTGTGATTTTCCGTTTGAATTTCTTGTAAAACACGAATAATTCGATATAATATTTGGACGTGAATGATAAAAAAAAAAGAGATTTATTGTACGATAGAATTAAACCGGTGGTATCTTTTGGATATATGCCTCAATTTCGCGATATATAGTAAGTAGATGAAGTGTTTCGCTCTCAACGACGTCCACGGGGGGGGGGGACATACCCCCGATATTTTAGTTAATATTAATTTATTTATCATTTGTAATAAAGAAAAATAGTACTTGTCACATTATATTCTGTGATAAAAGTCACGCAATCAATTTACATCTAATATAAAATTATACAAAAGAACAAACAAGATTTACGATATAATGAGATAAACGTTGGGTACAATAATATTTCCGAATAGGTAAAATATACTAAACGTAATCATTGCATAAAAATACGTAGTTTATTTTATAAACACTCTAATGTAATATTCATTATATATATATATATATATATATATCATAGGCGTGCGCACGGGGGGGGGGGGCTGTGTGGTCCGGTCCCCCTCCTGCGGGCTAAAGTTTTCTTCCAAATATAGTTTTAAAAAAATAATATAATATAATTTTATATAATGAATAATATGTAAACATAGAGTCTAGATAGAGTTAGATTTGTCTTTTTGTAAATTTTAAAGAATGTATTTATTTTCTTTATTTATTTATATTAATATATTATAAATAAACTTTGAAGTTTCAATTATTATATTAAATTTGTAGTTAAATTAATGATATATACAATTAAAATACTCCCATCTCTAATATTAATTGAACTAACTAATAACCAAAATAATATTAAATTATATATTATATATAATACATACATGATTAAATTCTGCCCCCCCCCCTGCCAGCAAGGTCTGCGCACGCCTATGATATATATATATATATATACATAGGTATTTATTTAAACCCTGGTGAAGTCATGTCATTTGGAATGTTTTAATGTTATCTCTCAATTAGACCACGGAACGTGACTATACAGACACCGAATATTTTGCGCCGTAGAGTTCTTCTTCAATGTAACTTTCGGTTGATACGATTGTCAGTAATATTCAATAATATTTTATTTTTATTACACATTCCGTGTTTTGAAATTTATAATTTATCGTTGATAATGACAAATCAATCTAAAATTGTACACATTATAATAAATTAGTACATATAGTGTAGTATTTTAAGTAGGAATAAGACACATACCCGAGTATTCGTTTTATTTTATTTCCTATACGCATTTTAGAATTTCAGCGTTATGGTTATACGCCGTATACCCTCCACTACACCGCTAGATTAAACACTGGAATAATAACAATAATTTATTATCCTAATTAGATTATTCGGCCTGAATGATTTATGTAAAACTCGGTTGGGTTATGGGTCATTTGCTCAAAAATTGTGCGCATCGATAAAACAGAATGAATTTTATAGAAACTTGCAATTCGAACACAATGCGCGCAATTACACGTCACGCGCGTTACGGGGGGTTTCGCGTTGTTCGCGTAACCCAAATCCCCCAAAACACCGACTGTATAATACGTGGTAGCACACCTCGAATTCGTGCGACTATATCGAATATCGGCCGACGACAATGTATCGATACGCGCGATGTGTGTGTGTGGAGAGCCAATTATTAATATTGATTCATCTTCTGTTCGTCCCATTCATTCTGTTCTTCATGTAGTCAGAAGACGTGTTCCACGATGAGAGAACTGATGAATGCGATTATATTTTTTGTACGGTAATGCGTATAGTGTTGTAACGTCCGAGTTTCCCGAAGGCGGAACAAAATCGCCGTTTCACATTCACGCGTATACACGCATGAGACATTGATGAGGTATTCAAGAGTCGAATGCGGCGGCCCACATCTTTTCCGTCGGTGAGGGGCAACGCGCCGCGTATTTTCGACGTTTTCGACTAGGATTGCCAGATTTTCATCTGTAAAATATCGGCCTAAGGGTACCAAAAAAAAAAAAAACAAACAAACACAAAAAACAACATTTCCAAAGGGTTTTTATTTGATATTTTGTTTACGTTAGAGGTAGGTATACACTGCAGGGTATTTAGAAAATAATATTATTTTAATTTTACAATATTATATTATAAATTGTATTTAATTAATGTTAATTAATGAAAAGAAAAGGTAGCGAGCCGCGGGGTGTTGTGAATATCGCTTAAGTGGATTACTTGGATAATAATTTTAGAGTGTATTGTTATCATCATGAATTTGAAAGCAATGATGTAACATTTTTGTATCCGATAAAACGATTCTGAATGGACTTTCGGTGTAATGCACTTGGTCGAAACATTTGAAATGATTACAAAATTCAATTGTGACTTAACGATTTTCGAGATTTTTTTATTATACATATTTGTTACTGGGCATTATGAATAAAACGACAAAATTATCCTTTTTCGGATCCTAATGTTACGATAATGACGTTTATTTTTACATTTTCGAGTAGTTCGATTTCACTACGGATTGGGGGAAAAAAATTACTTTACATTTTAAAATATAGAACAAATTATTTTATTTGTGTTCATTGATTTATTCGACAAATTCAGTAAGCATCTCTTTTTCTAAGGTTCGATATTTGAACAGAACTATTTGGCGATTAATTTGACGGTTTAAATATTTCAAATTATGAGTTTGTAACATCGCATAAATCAAAGTCTATAAATAGCCCAAAATTAAAAGACATTTTTTGAAAAATTTGTCCTGTATAAATACAGTCCAAAGTTACACATTTGGTAAAAATGTCATGTTTCCATGAACATTGGTTTCAAAAAAACGAAGAAATAACGATAATGGATTTTGAAGAAATCGCGTTTTGACCGTTTATATGTAATTTTTTGGTAATTTTTTTTTTTTGATGCTTAATAAAATTATTAAGAAAATCGAAAAATGAAATTAAAGTACCAACTAGGTGATATTTGCTATCAGAAAAAAGTGTTACACGTAAAGATCGGAGCATTTCTCCTGGTAGAATTTTTGGGTACAGACGTGAAAAAAAAACCACATCATTGTAAAACCTATACATTCCTCTTTCCGTTTAGAATCGAATAACAAAATAAATAATAAATGTTTATTTAGAAATATTTTTTACAGCGTTTAATAAAAAATTTTCACTTTTAATTTCTTCGAAGAACTCTGAACACGTATACAGGTATATTAAGTTATTTGTTATAGTTATATACACAGTGTCGGCCTTGCACACAATCGGCAATGCCCCTGGATCTTTTTTTTTTTTTTTTGGGCCTCCTGCCCCATGGTTTAATATGAAGTCAAAAAATACGTATATCAATATAAAACAATCCATTATACACGGTGTCCCGGATATATTTGATAAATGCATTAACTTTTGTTCTATTCATACATTTATATACAATACGTATATGTGCAATATAAAACGAGACTGAACACTATCGTCCACAGGGTGTGACTAAAGAATTTGTCGCTAGTAGGCTAGGGTTGATTTAGCGTTCCTACGATATACAAAAAAATTTCTCGTTTCTTATTTATTTTTTCGTTCATTTAGTTATATTCATTATTTCGTCGATATGTTTTCGCCGAGTTAAAAACTAGTGTTTCAGCTATTCACTACTACATACGTCGAAACGCCGCACTTCCTCTCATCGAATTTGGTTAAAAATCCGGTACTGTCTTCGCGCGAATCTGGAACGTATGGCTCATAGCGGCTATTATTAGTTCAAGAATATTCGCCGCGAAGTCGAAATAAAAAGTTCTTATTGACGCGAAGAAAGTACACACACACACACATAAGCGGATATCTGGAGAAACTCAATTTTACACATGTATACACGTATATATTAATAAACATTATTATACACAAGCGTTGATATATAATGACGACGGCGTCCGTTTAAGAACAGCTAAATGGATTATGCGTCGTACGTCGTTTTAATCTCATAGAAAAAAAATATTTTTTTTTTTTCTATAGGTGTGTATACTTGGAGAATCGCGACGGGGCGCCCGAATGCGAGAGTCATTGACACGATTTAAAACCATCGGAAACCAAATAGAGGGGAAACGATAATGAAAAAAAAAATGAAGAGATTTACAGGCGTACGTATTTATACGGTTAAGATGGATGCTGTGTAGTATAATCGACGCCAATATGTTCGTAACCACCGACAACCGGTGAGAAATATAATATAACTTGTCCAACGCGTGAATCGTACGTCATATATTTAGGCAGTACGCAGCGGCGCAGGACAAATTATTCATGTGGCGTCACCCGGGGAATCGCATAATTTTAGCGCTCTTAAATTACCGGACAATTTTTAATGACTTTTTTCTTCATATATACTTAAATATTCGTTTCATATAATTTGAAATCTGCGCTCCTCTACGACCAGTAATCGGGGCACGTGCTCTTTAGATATCTCACTGGCTGGTTATACGTATATATATATATGCGCGAACAATTGTAATCCATATTTGTGGGGAGGCAGACGTGTGTGTTATTTTCATTGATCGCAGTGCGTTTTATTTGAGCTAGTGAAATATGATTATATTTTTAAATAATCGTCGCCGATGGGGCGAGCCAGCATAACACGATTTTCAAAAGAAAATTTTTTTTTTGAAATTATACATAAAAAAACGTGCACGTACTGTCGTCAATATTAAATATATCGCTGCATTTGTTTAAAAAAATTCCTACAATCGTTTCAAACACAAATATATTATTGTTGTTTACGTCAGGGGCGTAGATACGATTGTTTTTTAGTGGGAGAAGGGGATGTAGTTCAAAGGAGTTTTCGAAATAAAAATATTTGATATAACATTAGGTATTTATTAAGTAATTTTTAATAAAAGAATGCCCATAATATTATATAAAACAACGTCAACTCGTCGATTGCCGTATAGTACATCGAAAACTTCTTCCGCATTATTAATCGTTATTGCTTACGGTTTTTACGAAGAGTATATTTTTCAAGCGATATACAATACCTGAGTGAGTTTCAGAAATTATGGAATTTCCTTGTTGGTATACGGAATTTTGTCGCGTTTTCCACAATGAAGTAAAAAACAAAAATCAATATTTCATACCAATTATTATATGTCTTGTATACGTTCACGTAAACATTGGCATTATAATGTTAAAGACTAGTGGCGGATTTAAGGGAGGGGCCTCGGAGTTACATATTCGTTGTTGAAATAACATGACTTAATAATGATTAAAAGTCGTCGAAAATGAAATATACTTTTCGATTTTTCGCGTTAGAAAAATCTGAATAATACTTCATTCGAAGGCCTAACATTAAAATATTAAAGTTAATATGAAAAATGTTGGTTTCCCCATTGTACGTGCACTGAAAAACGCGATTACTTTTACAATCGGCGGAATACAATTTCAACATTTTAAGTATGAGAGAAAATTTTTTTGGACTCAGGGGTGGACGACACTCCTTGCACCCTCCCCGTATCTACGCCGTTGGTTTACATCCGCAAAAAGCGAATTCTTATTATTTTTTTATGTCTGTGCGTTACGCATCTGATGCGCAATATTTAAAATTTGAAAACGTCGTTTTATCAATACTATACATACTGCAGATATAAATTATTTATTTTAAATATAAACAACATTAATATGTACGTATATTATTATTATTATTATTATTATTACGTAGTCATATTCTCGGGAAACAGTTATTCCGGTCGACCGGCAATTTTTTCCCGCACGTTTTCGCAAAAAAAAATCGCGCAATAATAATGTATTATTATGCGCGTGCGAATGCGAACGAATAATGTTGTGGTGTGGCCGCCGTTCGTGATATTTCACGGAGCGATGAGGCGTTTTACGATTGTCCAATAATAGCCACTCTCGGTAACTCTGTGAGGCATGTATGTCATCGTGTACGCGCAGATATGGCAGGTCGCCGTACTCGTGTGCACGCGCTGCAAACTGGTCCACCGGATCGCAACGCGGCCGACGGACGGACGGACACACGTACACACACACACACACATACGGACGACTAGCCGCCGCCACCGGATCTTAGTGGCGTTTCTGACGCGGTGCAGACGAGTAGTGTTGTATCTGTGTATGATGTACAAATGTACCCGTGTAAACAATACATTTGTACGGTGTATATTTTAATGGACGATTGGAACGGCGCGTAGCGGATAAATAACAAACAACCGCGAATTCACCAGAGCACTTATCCGTCCTATTTCCGGAAACACATCGGTAGTTAATAATTTGTTATTTGTCGGATACTCGTTTGGCGAGAGACTCCGGAGCAGCGGGGCGACACACGATGTTCTCTCGGCGATTGCGATGGTACACTGCGATGGTCCCGGTGTTGTTGGCCGTACTGATGGCCGTACACGGCGCCACGATTAAGTTCGACCAGAGCCAGACGGGCGACTACAACTTGCAGATACACCTGAAGAACATCGAACTATACGCGGTGTTCGACGATTCCGGCGGTAGCGACGACGAAGTGAGTATAGCTCGCGTATAAATATATAACGTGTATTCAGAAAACATTTTTTTTTTATGCTTTTACATAATATTTTTACTGAGAATACGCTAATTGGAGGTGTGAGCTTTCTCGACGATTCGTTTTCCTATCAACCGACGTGTACACATTTTTAGCGCGTAAAAAAAAAAAAAGCGCTAATTCAATTTTAGAAGTTAATTATTTCGTGTGAAATGTTATGTTTTAGAAGTATATTAAATTCGAACACTTCGCAAACAATTTAATGTTTTATAAAAAATATAAAAGAAAAAACGAATTGTGACCTCCGTCAGTACACTGACGCTATGAATAGATCGGGTGAAGTCTACCTACCGTTCGACATGAACACGATATATCGATATTATTTACCAAATTAATTTTTTTTTTTTTTTTTTTTTTTTTTTTGAACACGTTATTATTATTATTTTCAGCCCATAATACTTACTTTTATCGCATAATATTATATGATGCGAATTATTATTTATTTTTTTATTATTATTTGTTGAGTAGGATGAGGCACGTTTAATAAAACGAAATGAACCTACCTAAACATCACCAAGTATAGATTAAGTAATTTTTTTTTTTAAGATAATAATTAATTTAATTATCTTATAATTTTTATAAATTGTTATTTGAATTTGTTTTTTTTTTTTTTGTTTAATAGTTTTTTTGTGAAACATCGTGTGTTTAAAAAAAAAAAAAAGAATATTTTTATGCGTATAAAAGATTATTTTGATGAAATTATAGAGCGTAGAAACATCATAGTTTTAGGATTTTAAACGCATATAAATCCGGTATATAATTATGAGGATGTAGTAGAGTAATAGCCGTCGGTCGATTCGCAGTATTCGTTTTTTTTTTTCATGAAAAATTTCGGATTACACGACGGCGACGAGTCACGCAAAAATACCGCTGTCAATGCCCCATAATTACATTACATGTACGATTAATAAAAGTAATACTTGTGTCTTAGCCTCATCGTATGTCGTACATAGTGAGGAAAATAGATAATTTTTTTTTCAACCGAATTGATTGAAATTCTTTATAAAAAGATGCATTTACGAATATGCATTACACATGTGTTTTCGTATAGGTACGAGATTATATAGGTTATTTGACGTCCAAATAGAATGTGAATAAAAACTGTGAGTTAACACATCTTGATAATCTGATATCATGCGTGACTTGTGAAAAATCGCATTATTTATTATTATTCATCGCGTGAGTTGGAAAGGATTTATTCGCATACATTATATACATATGCGCATTATATATGTATACCTTCTATTTATACGTAATGAGTATATATATTTTTATTTGGCTTATTCGAGGCCGTTTAGACCCATGGCATGCAACTCTAACCAACGTCGATCTTTCTCCGTCCTAACCCTGATTCGTAGACGTTTCTTCATCGCCTGACGCTCAGTCGTTGTCTTGGTCTTTTTTCGTCTGGTTTCCACACCTTGTGAACTATGCTGTCCTCCTCACTTCTCCACGCGCGTTCGGCCCCAGTTGATTCTTCTGCTCTTTAGGACAACTCACAATTATATCGGGTTCATTAAATAGTTTCGTTAGTTCATTATTTTCAATGTATCTTTTAAGGCCGAATGCCTTTTGTAATATTTTCCTCTCAAAATATAATAGGTTTTTTCTCTTGCGCTTTTTTGTCAACGACCACGCTTCATGCATGCATACAGTAAAACATGCGTACAAGACTTTGTGCCAGAGGTCGGCAATAGGCGGCCCGCGGTCCGAATCCGGCCTGCGCGGACAGGGAAATAACAGGGCCGCCAAAAACATTTTTCTTCAACGTTGGTTTCCGTACATAATATAGAATAATAATAGATAATATTTGATCTATTTTTATGAAGCATAAAAACCAAATAAATTTATTAACTAATATTTATAAGTTTGCGCTAGACGTCGAAAATGTTTTTTCAAATCATCCGGACTTCCATAGAATCACTACTAATCGCTCCTGTTTAAACCTAACCACTCCTGCTTTACGCCAACCTTTAATTTTCGATAGTATAGTTTTGATCTGAATATCGGTGGTACCTACCGTTCCTATCTGCAGTGAGAGTACAACACTCATTTCCTCCTCGCGCGTCGTCTCATCATCCAGCAATTGATTTCCTCGTGTATTTCACGATTATTAAATGTACAACACGACGTTTGTGTGTTCGAGTACGGAGAGTTGCCCGACTATACGGACCCGACCGATGCTCCGTCCAAGCCATCGTCGACGGCGCTGGCGGTGAACAGCAGCAGCACGTCGGCAACGACGAAAGCACCGCTGCCGTCCGTTACGGACGCGACAATTTTCAGCACGGCGTCTACGCCATCGGATCCGTACTCGCCGTCCAACAGCGAAAAAATCGTTCAGATGGTCGAGGCGTTGATTGCCAGCAACGGCAACACGTCAGATTTGCCCACCGATCCGCCCGCGGTGGTCGCCACGCCGCCGCCGCCGTCGTCGTCACAGTCTTCGTCAGGTGCAATCGCCACGGCGTTCACTTCGGCGTCGAGCGGCACGAACAACCGGAACAAATGCGGCCCCGGATATTTCAGGGACCCGATGGGCCGATGCCGGCGAATCCGCAAACCGCATTTGCCGTGAGTATATGACGTCGATGACGAGACACGATGAAACGATATTTTAATTTATTACGCTGTTACGGTAAACATTAAAAATAAATAAGATCGAATAATCGAATTTTAGACGTGCACGATTGGAAATATAGAGATCGGCAATTCACCAATTACGCTCCTCTGCGTAAATTCTTTCTAATATATTACTCATCATATACCCATATTTTTTTTTCTCGACTAATCTATTTATTTTTTTTAATTTAAATTTAAAACTTTATCGAAAGGTTTTATAACGTATTTTTAACATTATTCGACTTATAAATTGGGTTACGGATTTTGGCGCTTATGATTTCCATCGATCATAACGTTTTTGCTCATCACCGTTTTATACGCGAATTCCGCCGGTACGTATTTTTCACCTGAAAAAATAATTGTAAACTTCACCGAAACAAATTTTTCAATTGAACCATTTAGAATTACCCACCAAGACATCAAAAGTAACCGGTTCAAATATTATCAACCAAGTAAAATGTTTTTTTTCTTTTTGTAATTTATTAAACATAAAATCTAATTTATTTAAATAAAAAACATCGCTTTAATGAATACACATTGTTAATGTTATAATATTACAATATCGATTATGCGATTGAAAAATGCGTATGGGTATGTGTCATTGATTTTATAATATTATACAATTATATATTATTTATATAATATCAATTGGTACATATTAATGAATTAACGTAAAATGTAATAGAAAAACAAATTTTAAGAAATATGTGCACGAAATATTAGCGAAGAAAAACAAATTAGTTAATTATAAATAGATAAGCGCATTGGCAGGATTCACGTCATCAAATTTGAAATTCCTTCGAATATCTCGTAGCGCGTTATTAACTTTATATTTTAAGAAAATCCTTCTACGTCGTACGTGTATTGGTAACATGCGCATATTTGAAATATAACAAATCTACAACTCGTCAACTGGTTAACTCCGTCATGTTCAGATGTTTCTTCATTGAATATTTTATTAATTTTCGTTAATTCAGATTATCAACGAATTTTGGAGAGCACGCTCGTGAGTTTAATTTTAGCAAAATGTCAATCCCCGTTTCTTTAACTTGTAGTAAATTTTTAATATTCTGTGCTAACATTAGTCTATTTCTAAGAAATATAATTACCCTGCAGTATTAAATGAGCTCGTAAATCATCTTAATTGATAGTATAATGAATTGCAGTTTCTCCAAATGAAACGACCTGTTGGAGTGTAGGTAAACTAGCGCCATATCTAACAAACGTTTTACATTTAATTAAATATTTCTTGAATTTGTAAATGTTATTATTCGTTTATAAAAATACACGAAGAACATATAAAAGAGTTAGGGCGCATTTTATAAACACTAAGAAATACAACGGGATTTCTTATCAGAATTATATATTATTTATATATATCTCATAATATCCAATTATACGTTTTGGGTATACACTGTTATAATACAGTTATAAAGTTTTTACATGCATATCTACATATATATATATATTTATTTATTTATTGATGGTGGAAGGAGGGAAATTTCAATTAGAAAAAAACAATTATGTATAACAAGTGTAGGATTTAACAAGGCATTAATCATACAGCTAGTACACGGTAATAAATTTCATTTTATAAAATTGTATATAATATTATATGCACGCTTTATACAGTAATGTGTGTGACGTCAACACTGTTTAAACGGTTTATGCGGTGAAACCAGTATTTTGTACACCGCAATAATCCCGTTGAAAAATACCCCATCATTAAATATATAATTTCCACGCAATGTGGATACTTGTATAAACTTCTTCTGCCATCACCAGGCCAAAAAGAAGGTTTCGGACGCGAAATAATAATATATAACGGTGATTTGCAAAATGTATGATTAGAACATGCATTTATTCTTCTTGTAACATTATTTGTTTTTATGCCAATAAATTTCATTATTGTTATTATTTATATAACAAATTAAAATTTGATACTTGTAGTGAATATCTGTGGATTTTTTTCTTTGTTTTTAGGTTTTTACAAATGGTGCATACTCCAGGAGTGATCAAGTCTTTCCAACCACAACAACGAACGACTGGTGACGTTAGTGCGACAAGCAATTAAATAATAATAATAATAATAATAACAAATCATTTAATACAGACTTTACGCCGATGCAACTATAAACAAGATATATATTTTTTTTATTTATCTATTGATCAGTATTCATATTTACAATTTACGGATAAATGACTGTATTATTGCGTGTAATTGTAATATATTATATTTTTAATATTTATTTATAGTAGTGAAACAAGTGTACTAAATCGAAAATAGAACCGTTGAAAACCAATTCTGTAACTTGATTGAAATTATTATTCGCCGTATTACTTGCACAACTCACTTAGCGTATATAACGTATATCAGTTAGTACTATCGTTTGTAACTATGTCATCGAATAAATGGAAAACTTTTGTAGCAAATGCTATCAGACAAAAATGTCATACCTACTACAATAATACAATTCAAACTCAACTATACATGGGAAATGTATGTAGGTAGGTAGTGTTTTTATACTACCTACTATTAGTGCCGTTCTCGTAAGTGTAATATTCAATCGTTATAATTTATGACTCAGCAGTGAACTGTCCATGTCTATATAACTTTGAATACTAAAAGTCCTGGGCGTGAATATTAAAATCCTTAAAGGTCGAAAAAACATCGCTATTCTGAGAGACTCTGTCAATTTGTGTCAATGTGCAAAAAATGATTGAAAATCGTTATCGAAACATGATTTTCAATTTTTTTTATCCTTTTCTGGATGGATACTGAATGTTTAATTCCTGCAAGACGGTGCTACCTGTCACACTTTGTAGGGTGACGATTGCATTGATTCATGTAAGATTAAATTTATTTGTAGCAAATCTAAAAAATTTGTTCTCTACGAAATACCTGATTTATTACATTGGTACGTCCAATGGTGCTATACGGCTCAAAAAAAAGCATCTCTGGAAAAAAGAGCAAATTTCGGCAGAGATTTTTGAAAAAAAAATTCTGAGAAGAATTTTTAGGCCAGTCAATGATGATTGAATTGAAATTTCAGTCAGATGATTTAAATTAAGAGGTCATGAATGGAGGAAACTGTGATCAATAATAAGGACTGTTATTGTAAGCAACTTGACAAGAAAACCGATCTTAGAGGAGTGGAACTTTGTATACAATGGAGAAAAGCAGCCGAGAACAGATATAGATTGAGAAAGACATGCTTGAAGGGCTGGTCTTTAGGGCAGTTAATTCATAAAAAAAATAATAATACAAATATATAATCAAATGTAATAGATTTTATTTATGTATACTTTAGAATGTTACAATTATGAATGTATTATACAATTAAATTTAATAATGAATTAGGCTGCAATAAAAATATAATTTTTTTTTTTAAATTTTAGTTATACCATTGGTTATTATGATCTAGTTATACTGGTCCCTTGAATATCATATTATGAAAGGTTTCACAAAGGCTATACATGTATCATCAAAAATAATGACAAAAGTAGGCCACTGGAATTAAGTGTCTTAATTTTTATATTTAATTAATATTATTTTCTGGTCGGTTATCATTTAAGTTCAATAAGTCTAATAGTTTTTTTTATTTTTATAATATAATGTTATAAAATACATCATACACATTCAGTCATAATATTACAATATTATATTAAATTCTAAAATCGAATAACACGCAATAAGAGAATTACTTCGTGTGCATCTAAAATTACAGACGAATTTTGTGGCCAACAGTTATTGAAATTAGACAACCAATTTGACCCGTTCCACCATAGACGTGCATTCAACAAATTCTTGGCCTTATGTCTCGAGCTATAATATTGGCTAGATTTTCATTTGTAGAAATATTAAGCTATTAAATCTGATTAGTGATCTGTAAAATTTGGTTACTGAATTCAGTCGTCATAGGGTTGAACGTTTATGTTTATATGTTTTTCACATTAACTCTATTATAACGTTGCCTAACAATGTGCCAACATCACGTGATTTATGACGTTACTTTGGTAACAGGTTTGTATGATGCAAAATTTTTACTGACCCCCAGAGCTAAGACATTTTCATGTCAAAAATATAAGATAATTAAGTATGAAATGTGTATGCAAGAATTAAAATTATTGTATTTGTAGTGAAGATGAATAAGTATTAATAGAAGAATCACAAACATATTTATCATAATTTAATATGATTGTTGTAACTTAAAACTGTAGCTGTATCTTGATATAATATAAACTAGTCAACTGCTGGTGCCTGGTGGATGACGTTTGTACAATTCAGCATAAATTATTACATATGTATGGAATACATTTTATAGTGTAGGAACAAGAAATTATTGTTTACTGATCATACTTTCTGTAAGGCCCACCACTAGCCGACTTGAGGGTTAGAATAGTGAAAGAAGAGAAATGCCATGAGTTGATTTTGAAATAAAACTAAAAACCCAGTTCCAGTTGGTAAGAAGAGCCCTACTGTTTTTGCCGGACCGGCTTGCCACACCAAACACAGTGCTTCGTAAGATTCAGATGGCTACTTCAACTGAGACGTGATAATTTTGGGAATGACACAAGGGTGCTAAATAGTAAACAAAACTACAAGATCCAGTAAAAGGTATGGTTCCAACACATCTAAGTGAGTGGCACCACTCCTTAAAAGGATATGGGTAAAATCCAGTGCTGGTGGTCCACAAACAACTTAGATGTTAATTGGATTTTCTAAGCAAGCACTTTTCTGCCACAACCTCTGAGTAACGTCTGGCATTAATAGAAGGTTCTCAGTCAACTCGGCCTTGGCCAAGACCCAGATCTCGTGATCACTTATGATTAATAAATGTTAAAAACATAAGAATTACCTACATAATATGTAACACAATTTAAAATGTGTACTTAATTTAATTAATATTTACAATGTATTTAACATTTTTAAACTTAACAAAATTATCAAGTACAATTATTATTATTATTATTATTATGTTGTAGAAAAAACACGATAAAAACTATTATTTGAGCTCATAAAAATAAAATAAAAGCTTCAATTAATTCTATATATTAAATTAATAAAATATATAATTAGTTAATTAATAAAAGAATATATTACTTATACATTATTAATTATTACTATTATTATAAAGACATTCGTTAATTTTTTTTTTCTTGAACACTCCTTTACACTCATTCATCAATTTTGAAAAATTATCATCATTTTCAATATATTTTGACAACGTCTTGTTACACGAATTTGGCATTTGCAAGTCATAATAGATATAAACCTAACAAATTATAATATATACGTTAAGTCTAATTTTGTTAATTTTCACTCTTAAAGAGAACACCATTGTAAACTAATCAAAATAACGGTAAAAAAAATTTTTTTATATATATATATATATATAAATTGATTTATAACAAAATATAAATATAACTATGCACGCTTAATTTCATGAATTTAAAAATACAAAAATACCTAATTTTTTTAGACATCACAGTGGTGTTCCTATAAGGACATGTGATTGCAAACCACATACATTTACCAATTACTCAATATTTAAAAAACGATGTGCATAATAATTATTTATTTTAACCAATTAAAAAAATAACTGTGCCTCTAAAAGTAAATATATATATATCTTGGTAATTTAATAAAATATACATACTTCATGTAATGTAGTTACAAATACAAAACAAGATGCAGGTTTTGTGTTTGATTTAACCGTATATACTCCAGAACAAAAAGCAACAACGGATTTTCCAAGTTTAAATGACGCAACTTGGCTTTTTTGATCCACTATGAAAGTATCTCCATTTTGTGAACAGGTTATTATGTAATCTGGACCACCTGCCACAGATAACTTATTTACACTAAACAAATCATGTTCAATGTGTTTAGACCTTAAAAGAAAAAAATACATATTTAATCAATTCCAAAGTGGACATCACACAATCAATATTACAAACAGTCCTCAAATAATCAGTACAGATTACTAACAACACACGACAACTAACAACACACGACAACAGAAAGGTTTCTATCAGTGTAAACTGCAATCCTGTCTATACGAGTTTCTATATAATTCATTATATCATTTCATATCTATAACAGAATACCTACCTATTTATTGTATTAAAATAAAAGTTAAATGCATAAATTTCAATTATCTATTTTAGATAAAGATTTATAAAAAAACTAAAAGTTTATTTAAAACACCTTTTTTAAAGATTGTATTAATATTCACTTGGTATATCCCATAATACAATTGTTTATATTTAGTATTTCTCAAAATTTGACATTCGCTCTGTACTTAACATATAATCTATGTTTTCTATCATTGTATAATTATTACTAAAGAACCATCAATATCCAACTCACACAATCAATATTACACCACCAGTAAATAAAAAATTGATTGTTCAATATTTAAATTACTCATTAGTTATCAGGCATCAATAAATACTTTATGTGACATTACTGTCGGATGTCAATAACCTAGATTCCATTAGTAATTCTGATTGTGTGATAGGTTGAACTGTTTAAATTTACAAATCATACTATTTATGAAAAAATTAAAATGAACTATTAAGTTTTGGGTTTGATTTGAAATTATTGATATTACTGTTATAATTTATAATTTCATGGTATTACATTACATATAGGCCATAAAACATTATTATAAACTTTAAAATAATATTTTACTATTTCCATTGTAAATCAGTAACATATTATTTTTTTATATATTGGTTTGTATAAAATATAAACAAATATCAAATGATTTACAAAATGTTTAACCACAGAATATAATATATATAATTTTATTATTAGTATTAAAAATAGGCAACGTTCGTTGACAATAAGAGTTAAAATACTTAAAAATATCCAAATTTATATTAAAAATTAATAGTGATATAGAAATAAGAAAAGTGTACAAACTGGTTTTAAAAAATAAATAGATGTTATGTAATTGTGTTAAATTTAATTTTAATTTTTGTTATAAAGAAATAAGCAAGGTTCAAATTTAATAAAAAATATTTTGGGATTGTATAATAGAAATGTTGGTAGAATTTGATCTATTTTTATTCTATAATAATACTAAACATATTAACATGATATTAATTGACGTAAAATGAAATTACCATAAAATCATTTCTCTTCTTGCCAACATTATTAAGCCATCTAAAGTAGCAATTGCGTATATATCATTACTTGGATCAAATATATATTTTTCATTATTCTTTTCCACTCTAAGATTTCCAATCATCTCTGAAGAAATTGAAGAATTACGATGTCCAGTAATTCGTTCATTTTCATAACAAATTATTTTTTCACTGAAATATGAAACAATTGTTATTAATTATTAATACAATTTAATGAAATTAATTGCATTACGTTAATTCTGGAAAAGCTATAGGACAATATATGCGTAATGCACTGACACCCGGTTGAGAAACGAGTAAACATGGTCGATTATTTATGTCCTTGGTCAATATAATTGAACCAATTTGATTAGCACATTCCCATTTATGTAACGGCACTAGTCGTCCAGCAGCTGCACTTTGACTCCAACGATATGAACGGATCACTCTATCTGTTAAACCCACAATTAATTCTATCATTCCATCTGCGTCTATATCACCTAGTAAAAGCACCTAAAATTATTAGAATATTTAAAAGTATTTCCAATGGTTTTAAAACATTCTATTAATATTAATAATTTACTTTAGTGTTTGCCGGAATTCGTTGAACATGCACAGGTTCAAGTTTCACAACACATTCTTCAGTTAAATCCGATTTGCTCAATTTTAAACACAAATAAATGTGGCACCACCCATCACCAGATATAACAATTAAAGTATTACTACCACAATTCATTAAATCTCCTATACCTATAGCGGTAATAACACCCAAACCAGAAATTTTTTGTATTTGACGCTGGCCTTTAAAAATGTACAAATCGCCTTCCATGTTGCCTACAACTAGTTCTATATCGTTATCATTGTCCACGTCACCTAGTGCAATGGCACTTTTAAATACTTTTCCAGGTACTTCAAACTTATAGCGATCGACAAAAGTTGCAATTTTCATCTTGTCAGTCAACCTAAAAATAAATTAAGTTTTATTAGTTCCAATTTGCTAAAAGTAAAATACACATGGTCTAGGAAAATGCCATTGGAATGCCGTAACACATAATGTGTTTAATTAATAACTTTATACAAAAATCGTAATTATTAATCGATTTCACAGACCAATAGTTTGGTTTCATTTCTATTATAATATAATGGATATTGGTAGGTACCTAATACAATTTTGACCTATAAGAGAAAATCACCGGAAACGTTAGAAGATCAAAGGCGTTATGTTTAACCTGATGTTCTTTAAAAATTGACTAATAAAATTATTTTTTCTTTGTAGAAATACAAAATAAATTAAACAGTATTTATTATTGGCATAACACGTATTATTTTACATACAGCCATAAATCGTGAATAGCTCTTTACTTTGTAATATTGATGATCTGTCCACTAGTGTAAAACAATGCAAGTTATAATTTCTCGATTACGCAACACGTTCATTGCAAATATCTTGTTTTTCGATTTAAAACATTTTAAATTACAAGTTTTAATGGTACACGCTACGGTACTATAAACAAAAAAATAATAATAATAAAATAGAAAACCAAAGCACAGCACGTCTTGTAAAAGATATTTATTCACGTATTTAAAACTTCAATATTATTGTTTCGGTGTTTTGATAAGGAAGTTCAGTGGTTTCCAAATGCACACACAATTGTCGACAGCGTCGTGGTACCCCTTACTATAATCGGTTAAGCAATAAACACACATTTTCCGCACCAATCTCGCACGTATAAGCCGCCGCGCATTACTGCCGAGTGGGGAAGTTTTTTTTATTTTTTTCAAATACTCAGAACACCGAGTACAATTTATACTAAAATTTGTACTTATTTAAACGGGCATTAAGACCCAAGAAACTGTGAGTCGGCTCGCGAAAACAGTTAGACCGTTTAAAGAAATATAGAGTATCCTCAGGGCAGAGACGGATTTACACAATTGTCGCCCCTAGGCAAATTTTTTTTTTGGCCGCCCCATTAAACTTATCAACGAGAAAACATATTTTTAAATACTTATTTAACATAACTACTAAAACAATAAATCATAAAAACTGATACTAAACAATAATTAATGGCGGTTATGTTAATAAACTAGAGTTAAAACTAGGTTAAAAAACCTAGAGTATTCTCAATAAAATATTGGCCTAAAATTGCCGCCCCTAAAAATTTGCCGCCCTAGGCAAATGCCTACTTTGCCTGACGCTAAATCCGCCACTGCCTCAGGGGCATTTACACTACAGACAGGCGCGTGCGCAGGGGGTAGGCGTTTTGGGTGTTCAAACAACCCCCCGGAAATGTTTGGTTTTTTTGTATATCGTATGGTTATTTACTTATTCAATTTTAACGTTATATTATACCTCAATGGTTTAATAGGCAGGTGTATAATATTACACACATCGTGTTTGTGGGACACTGTCTAAAGCAAAATACGAATTTAATTGCACTAACAAATTTTAATTAAAAAAGAAACTTAAACAGGATTTATAAATAAAAAAACAAAAAATTATACCTTTTATTGACTTGTGTATAACAAAATTCTAATAGTATGTACACAGACGCGAGGATTAATCCATTAAATATAATATTTCGTAATATTCGTATTATTAATGTCTATAAGATTACTCCTTTTTATTTTCACAAAATAGAATTTTTGAACTATAATATATAATATAGTATTTCGAAAAAAAAAAAAGAACAGACAATCGGTCAAGTCACCTACTGGAAGCCGAAGAGCAAAAGACAGCTCGGCCGTCCAAGACAATGATGGATAGACAGGGCCCATAAATATCTGGATATATTGGGAATCCTGAACGGTGAAGAATTAGCCACGGATAGAGACAAATAGAGGAAAGTGGTGGTTGCGGCGAAGGACCTGAATGGTCTATATTAAGCCAATCAAAAAAAAAAAAATATATATAATATATTTCGAAGGTCATTGACTATACCAAATTTAAAAACATTTATAAAATGTTTTAATTCACATATTGTTATATATATATAATTAAGTACAATATATAATACAGGAATGAAGTCTTTCAGTCTTTATATATTGTGTATAACCATATACATATTATATACGTATAGGAAATGTATACATCTATACAAGTGTGCATGTTTTATCCGGAATATTACTCCGTATATGATATATGATATAATACATACAGTAGTTATACTCGTATTATATTATTGGACTTTCTATTTTCAAGCTTTGATGATTAGGTCAGATGAGCTACTGCTTATGTTATTGTGCACACCTACTACATTTCATTTATATATGTTTTACATACATATATATAAAATGTTTGATGAAAGCGCATATCATTCGCAATATATACATACATTAATATCAACTTAATAATAATAATTATTATTATTATATAATTTTAACATTTATACTTTTAATCTTCACTACGTAAATTGGTTATTATCCAAAGTATTTAATTTAGGAATTGCAGTTTAGTGAAATATGTAATTATTATAATAATATAATACTCGTACACATTAAATCAATAATTGATTATAAATTGTAAACTATTTATATAATTGACAAATTAAACGTGAAAATATTATCGTTCTAGTTTCTAAGTAAATAAATATAAACAATTAAACCCATTTAAAATTATGCTCCGATTTTATATATATATATATTTATTTTTTTTTTCATTAATTGACGAGACCTCTTAATTCTCGTTTAATAGTACCAACGAGTTGCACATAATATAAATTGATGTAATATATACGATTTTATACGTAATATGTGGGTAGGTTAAATATGGCGAGCCGGGGACAATAACGTATAAAAAAACCTTTTTTTTTTTAAAAAACGTTATAGATACTAGATGATGTATAAACGCCGTAGGCAATAATAAATAATAAGTATATATTATGTAATCGGGAACGACGAGTTTTAAATTTTAATTTTTCAAGTAATCAAAATAATAGAATTTCCATATACTTATTAATTATTATTATTTTTTCTTTTTATTAAGAGCAAATATTATCTATTCAGTATACATAGAAGGTAGAATTGTAAAAAATAAAATTAGAATGAATTTTGTACGCGTTCGATGGTGTTCGAATGAATCTCGCAGCGGTATATACGATTAGATAATACGTGTGAATGCGACAATATTTAAAATATTAAATAATTAAAATCAGAATCAACTGCACGGAACATGTACTGTAATCAAATAGAAGAATACACGAAGTCGAACTTTTCAAATTCGTATAATTTAAAACAATCGAATATTTCATTCAATACGCGTAACGCGATAATTTTTTTCAAATTAATAAAAAGTGTTAATTTTTTTTGAATAATTTTGTATTTATTACAGTAGCGCAAATGAATTTGATAAATTATTTAAAAGAAAAATCACTTTGAATACAATAAATGTCAATTAATTTTATTTTCATCGTGTACGTAATAAAAATCGTGTACAAATACGTATAGTCGACATGTGCAGTTTTATATTGCGTTAGAATTGTTTGTTATTATAATATAGGTTGAATTAGATATATTTCAATATTCTCCCGTATTCCACAATATTTATTACATTTTTGACGTTTAATTACAATTTCATCATTCTCTTTATTATATACTATTCTGTGTGAAACGCGTACAGTATTTTAATACGCGTTTTATTGTAATTTTGCCAAATTCGTTTGTTTTGTGCGTATACACAAACAAATACACGAAATAAAAAAAAAAAATTCGAAAACATTTTTAATAACAATTTTTTTAATAAAAATCAATCGTATCTCGAAAATAATAAATAATATAACGACGTACGTGCTCACTATTATTATTCTTAACGATACGTGCGTATTATTCACTATACGAGTACATAGTATGCGGCGTATATATGTATCATATAGTATTTCACATACATATAATATATATATATATATATATAATTTTGAGTGCGTGAAATTCGATTTGTATATAGATGATGACATTTAAAGGAATTAACTCGGAATTCCGTGTACTGCCTTTCGTTTATGTATGAATGTATATATATATATATATATATATATATATATATGCGTTTCAATTTTATTTAAAAATAAACGGACAGACGTGTATTATATAGAGATGTAGGAACACACGGCATACGGAATTCAATATTATTTAAATGTATTTGATTAAACGGTATAATATAATGAATATTAGTATATATATACGTGAATCTCGAAGATTTGAAGCCGTGCATCAAGTATTGAATCGACAGAAAAGTATTATTTTCTTATATTGCACTTTGTAGAATAAATATGCGGATCTCGACATCAACGACGATATCATCAGAAACGCTCAATAGCGTTTAACTATATACACTATATTTACATATAATTATACGAAGACATTAAAAAAAATAATAATAATAACAATAACAATTCAATGGCACCGAGTTAAGTCTAGTTAAATTAACTGTTCTATATTTCATCTTTATAAGCGGTGGGCGGGTTATGGGTATAGATTTTATTAGTTATAAACAAATAAAGAATCTGTTGTACTGTAAGACAGAATGAAATTTAGATTAAATTTATTTTCGTGAGTGTGTGGCTGCATGTGGTCTTAAAATGTAATACAAGTCTGCACTATCTTAAGGTTTCGTCACAACTGATGTGTATAATATTTATACTACATATTATTGCGCAGTATTGTGTGCAGTGACGAGGGGAAACGCTGGTGTACGCAGGTTTTCTAGAAGAAACACATAATAATGCATTATAGATATGTAGTTCTCTAGGACGATTAGATTTTTTTCTCTCTCTCTCTCTCTTTCCACTGAACTTTAACTCGTATTATGATACTGAATTGTCCTCGGGATTTAATAAATAATATATACGGTTTCCTCGTACCCATACGATCACACCTAACTCATTCCGTACTTACACTCATTTAACCTGCAGAGATCAGAGTCGTGTCCAGGATCAAAATTCACGTAGACCAATTATCGAGTGGTAGAAAAAATAAATACATATAAACTGCGAGGGCAAATTAAAAAGTATATATATATATACACACACATTATTATAAAATAACAAAATAGTAAAAACGAAAATATTAAATAAATAAAGGAATATTAAAAGGATATGTGAAAGAAATTGAAATAAAAAAAAAAAAAAAATAATAAAAACTATAAATTAATACTCGCAAAAAAATAAATATTACGCGATAAAGAGTCAAAGTGTATTATGAAAAAAAAAAAAAATAAAGAAATTTATAGGAGTTGTTGTATTAAATTTACGATTTTATTTTTATTCCCATATTGTTGAATATTGTGTTTTCTTGTCCGCTCATCAATGATGATGACACTTTGTCGAAACCGGTAGTAGTAAATAAACGAATCAGTTTGTTTAACATTAATTTTATTCTTAACATTAATTATTCAACGTTAATTTTCATAATATCCTTTGCGGCTTGATCGTGTATATGTATACAATATATATAAATTAATTTTTTTTACAATTTAAATTCTGTACCAAAAACGTTGGCGATTGTTATTTTTAATTATTATATTATTATTTTTAATTATTATTACTATTATTATTATTATTTTTAATTATTATTATTATTATTATTATTATTATTTATAAATTTATTGTACAATATAGAATGAGCCCAAACTCCGTTGGTAGTAGACGCCACACTTAGACGTCCGGAGACCCAGCGCGACAATGTTTTTTTAATACCAATTAATTATATTATTGCGTGTGCCAGACAGGCATAAAAGTTCACAACAGCTGCAGGTCGTCGGCGGCGTGTGCGCAGTCTCTCTCCCCCGACGTTCGTATGCGTTTAGTACACTGCAGTAGCGTGTGCTGGCAATGCGTGTGCGTAGCGAAGTAATTGAAGGTGTGTCGGCGAGGTGGGGGCCGCCCAAAGACATGTCCTACTCTCGCGGCGCCGGCGATCCGCGTACGCGACTCCCCCGTTTCGTGTAAAAGAGACGCGCCCCGCGCCATAGTCGTCGCTAGATCCGCGGTCCGCATTCAACGGACAGCGGAGAGACTGCGTGCGAGTCTGCCAATTTCGCGTGCGAGAAAATAGAACGAGTATAGTAGTACACGATATTACACTATTGCAGTACAGACAACCGTAGTGGCGGCGGGTCATATACTGCGCGCGCGCGCTCGATTTCGGGAAATCGTTGATCACACTTGTGAAATAATTTTTGTTTCTTTTAAATGCCTTCGCGAGAACCTCCGAGTGCGTTTTATCAACAAAGACACACTTTGGACGCAAATCGACAATAATAGTTTTTAAACAACCGCTGTAATATATATATATATATTACTAAACTCCGCGCGTCCGTTCAACGCTTTCGATCCGTCTAATACATACCCACGCGCTTGAAACGTCCGCGAGGTAAGTGGTGTTATTTCGTTGCAGCGGTGTGTGTTACTCGTTGCGAAATCGGCTACACTATTAACTGACTTTTGCGCCTCTACGTAGAGATTACCTTTTTATACATTTCTAGAAATATATATTCAAAATATGAAACGCTATTATTTATACGCGTCCTGTGCGTTATGATTTAAAGTCTATAATTAGCTAAAAATTAAAAGAAATATTAGTGTAACGCGTGCGACTCGGAGGGTCTATCGAAAATCGGGGAAGTATTGAAGGAAAATAATGAAACGTGTAATTTAACGCGGAAACAAACACTAGGAAAGTGTTCCTAAAAAATTTTTAATAATAATTTCATTGATGATCGAAGATATTGGAAGATCAAAAGCGCGACGAAAGTGATATTGATTTAATGATGTTCGTTTTTCTTCTCTTAATTATTTATATTATATTGATTTTTTTACTATTTTTTTTTTTTTTTTTTTTTGTTCATTTGTCGACATTTTGTTCGCTATTTCGTAAATAGATAAGAAAACAAATGAATACATTTTACAATTTGCTTTGATTATTTTGTTACCGTGGGTACTACAGAGAGAGTACCTACGATATTCAACATTCTAGGGAACTCGATAGATTTTTATACTGCGTGATACTATTACTGTATCACATGGTGTTGTAATTTTTTTTTTTTTTTAATGGGTAAGAAAAATTGCCACTATAAAAAACCGGTGAGAGGAAGAGGGCTTAAAAAAAAAAATGTGTACCCAGGGCAGCAAAATCTTAAATACGTCACTGGGTAGACACGGTCACTATAGCTAATTACGAGTAAATCCTTCAATGAATATTTAAAACATTTATCTTAACGCATTTACCGATGATGATGTTCTACTCGGTGAGTGACGTAATATTTTCGGTAGAGGCCGCGATGTAGTTAATCTTGTGATAAATTTCATTCTGTGGCCTCCTGCAACAGCACTGCACACAGTCGTTATTTCAAAGGCTCATTCCGAATTATGTATAATATCCTATGAACATCCATCTTGACATTTTCATTTTTGCTAATTCTATTTTATTTCCATTTTTTTTTTTTTTATTCGGTGGCCAATACTCTGTTCCACTCATCACGGCAAGCCTAACTACGGTTTTATAAAATTCTTCATTTATCTAATTATGACATTACAATACCATTAATATTATTATAGTATACACATAGGTATAATTCATCTATAAAAGAAACACCGTTCACAACTCTCAAAACAATTATTGAATATTTATTAAAAGTATATTTTTGTGTTTTGTGACGTGTTCACATGTGTTTTTCCTTTTTGTTTCTTCATCATCATTAGTCATTATAATTTATTATATATATATATATATACTAAACACGCAATTGCAGTTTTATGTTTTTTTATAAAATTATTATATTTTTATATTATAATAATAATAATAATATATTGGTTGTTTATGTTTAATATTCAAAAATTTCATCGCAAAATAAATAAATAATTATAATTGGGTGGATATAGTGACATATTTTAGGCGCGTCAAGTTTATTTAAGATTAAACAAATATTTTCATTTATTATAAAAATATACTCCTAATAGTATAGCGGTATATTTAATCATACGTGCCTATATACAATACATACATGTTTGCCGCAGTTTTTTGTATAAATAATAATATAAGCTGAAAACAAATTTCTAATTATATAGACGCTACGACAGTTGGCTCAAGGTTTATTGCGTGACGAATAAAATGTATTTTGAGAAAACTAATAAACTATAAAAAAGTTTTGTACTTTCATTAAATTCTATCTAATAATAACAGTAAGTTCACTTAAATTAATAATTCGTATTTTATGAAATTATATAATATTATAATATATATTAAGCGGTTATAGGTAGTTATTTTGTCCATATAATCTTTCCCTACAGGCTACAAGTGTAATGAGTAAAAACAGATATAATAATTTATATCGTATATACGTTTTTGGAATAAAAATGCGTGTAATTTTATTTTTAATAGTTGTACCGATGGATTTTTCCAATGATCCTGAAAATGACAACATATCACTCTCTGACGGAGTTCTGGAAGTCCTGGAGTCACAATTTAATAAAGCGAAAACTCTCCATTCTACTGATTTAGAGATAATTGCAGCAGAATTGGGCGTTAGAGATGTAGATGTTAAGGTAAAAAAATTTTGATTTAAAAACGTTTCTATATTTAACGAAATCATTTTGTAACATTACATGATAGGATACTAAAACTGTACTAATAAAATACAATTCTCGACAATCCAAATTCAGATACGATCGTGTGCTGTCGCATTAAATGTTATTATACCTTATATTGCTTTATAAATGTATTACTATATCGAAAAATAAGCCGAATTATTGATTCTTTTCAGATCGTTCATTAAATAATATAGTCTTGGTCGAAAAGTTTTAATTCAAATAAATAAAAGTTTAATTCTATATGCATTTTTATATTTTCGGTTTTATATTTCACTACACGCACACGTATTATTGTTTTCACCATTGTTCTTTGTAATGTAAGTAATTATATATATGTGAGTATATACATTCATTTGATGCAATAAACCTGAGATTTTATGTGAAAAAAATAATTTGTTTATTTTATAAAGAAATTTCTATTTAACGAATTCTTTTAAAAGAACTGTTAAACATACATTCCACCGTAGTGTAGTAATATACTATTAACCTATTTAGTGGCTTTTTAATTACGCAATTGTGTTTTATTAAACAAATTATTAAAAAATATATATATATGCGATCGTTTTCAACAGCATTGAGATATATTATTTTTAATTTTCACATGTTTTTAAGAATAATATAGTTAAATAATATGTATAAACGTTTTTTTTTTTTTTTTAGTGTTCAATTGTTTTTGATATATCATGGATAACCTTGAACAATAATGATATTCTCCTGTTAAATCGCATTTTTCATACAGATAATAATTATTTTAATGAAAAAATTTAAGTAATGAACGTACCATTACACAGACTATATAGGTTTTATTATATTAGTATATTATGTACCATACGATATATGTCTATGGATTAAATTAACTACTATAAATATGCAATCTGTATAATAATATGAAATCATGAAAGCAAAATAATTTAGTGTGGATAATACTAACAATAGATATTAAATAATATGTATTATTTATTTATAAATGATAGTTTATCGTATTGTATATAGCAAACAAGACAAAAGAAATTTATGAAGCTCATTATTATTACCTAGTCAGCAGAAAGATGATTTTGAAACATTATTGATATTAAAATTTCTAATACTAATAAAATATGTACTGTCATGTTACGAGTATATAAAAACATATTTCGTTTGGTATCTTTTAATATGGAATCGGCATTTTTTTTTTTTTAACAATTTTTATTTTGTATAATATATATAAATAAATTAAATCTTTAAATGTATATATTGATATTTCCGAAAGTGAAAAACGAGATATTTAATATATTTCTATTTAAATATAATCATATTATATAAATGATTATAATAATGTACATATATTTCACACGCCAAAATTAATTACAATAATTTTACAATATTATTGATTACTGCAAGTAATTGAAATGTGTTTATTTATATATATATATATATATATATATATATATATATATATATAGATACTTATGTTATATCTAAGAATTTTAAAATATGTTTCCTAAAAAATAATTTTAATGTGCTGTTAAATTTTTGATAAATTAAAATACTTAATACGTTCTTGAATAATTTTATCTTTATAAAGTTTCGCTTAAATCTGTTTAAAAAAAAAAATAACTATTAATAATATGTTAGGAGGTTTACTTTATTTAACAAAATAAGTTTATTTTCAATGAACACATTATCCAATGAGCAGCGCCAAATGTATTTATAATGAATATAATATGAGAATTAAAAACAAAAAAAATGTATGTTTTTCTTTAACTATTTAAATAGATGACGTGTAATGTTCGTGAATTTCAATAGTATTTTCCGATGCATAATTATTTTATTTTTATATGTTTTAGATGTGGTATACCAATCGATTGGCGGCATGGAGAAGAAGTCAAGGGCTTTCCGATTGTTTTGGGCAATTGTAAATTGAAACAAATACGCTATAAATATATAATAATAATAATTAATAACTATTTTGTTTAAGACAAAATTTGTTATGTCTTATATAATATGGATACAATATAAATTCAATTATATACGTAGAATACTGCAGAAAATATCGGAACATTTGTTTTTATATTTATTATTTAGTTGTAATTAGCACTTATTGTTTTGTTTATTGTTATTTTTTACAGTCACTACCATTCAATATTTAAATTCCGTAATACACGTATATTTAAAAAAAAAAAAAAAATGTACATTTTGGTTTGTTCATGTTATATAGTAGTCGAATGAAGTAAATAATAAATACTGTTTTCATCGCACGTAAGAAGTCGATTTCTGTTTGGTGTTTTTATTGCGTAAAAATTTATTTCATTTTATCACGTAATATCAGAGTATTTAATAAATATTATCTAAACCGTATACAAATTAGGTAGGTATTTAAAGTAATCATAAATTATTATTATAAAATGAAGTGACTACACGTTAAATGTTAATACATCTGATAATATAATAAATTATTAATGTATATAATTAAAAAATAAATACTACATAATCATTTTCAAATATGAAATAAATTTTTAATATAACGTCCATTTGCTTTCCATAATATATTGTCCTTACAATTTTATAATACAATGTGTTAATTACGAATGATTCGACCAAACTGACGTTTTGGTAGCGCTTTATATGATCACAGATTTCGAAATAACAGGATATTTTAATATATATATATATATGTATATTAAATATAAATTTAATTATTAATTACATTGTAATAGTGTAATCGTAGTAATGATGAGTAACAACAGATGAATTAATCACATTTGTGATGCTTATTCATGGAAATGAAATCTTAACATTTGATGATATAATTGAGGAACATATTAAAAAAAAAAAAGTAGGAGATTAAAGTTCTAAATAATTAAAAGGTTGGCCGGAATAACGTGCTATGAAACGATTTGTAAATTTTACAATATCAATGAAAGACATAAAAAAAAAAAAAAAAAAATTATGTTTTCTCACGAATATTATTTGGACTACTCGTTCATTACACTATCAACGATTAATATTCATTATATATATATTATTTTCATTTATTATCTTGTGTTTGTTATACAAATAATATGTATTGAATGCAATAATAATGTAACACATATTAATGAGCCTTGTATTTTATTATTCCTTAAAAAATATAACAAAACATTATAGTTTATTATATACTACTTAAAATTAATATAACTAAAATATACTATATAATGCATAATATTGCGATTGTCAGCCTAGCAATAATGTACAATAGAAATCATAATATTGTCGAGACGTATAATAATATATGCTTGCACACAGGGTTGTGTTTAGAATATTATGTTCATTCCATTTATAACAAATGAATAGTGTATCCGCGGTTCAATTAAAGAAATACGACGAGATGTTTTATGACAAAAATATACATTTATTTTTTTTTGATCATAACGTGGCGCTGCTGCCTATACTTTGAAATTTAAACGAAACGAACATTATCCCCCTTAGTCCACCGTGTCAGTTATCATAAACCTTATTGAAATTATAACGATTAGTTTCGTTATCGGATAGATAAATAACAATAGAGTAAGTAATAAAATCACGAAGATTTATCTAAATAGTTTGGTCAAAATATATATTTAGAATTGATAATCGATAAAGACCAAAAACACGAGGAAAACCGTTCTCGCCGAAGCCGATGTTCGTACATTTGAAATTTACATTTTATTACTCTACACTTGCAAACCATACACACGTAATGGACGTGATTTTTTTAATTTCTCTGCTGTACGGTTTAATGCTGCGTACGTACGAACTAATTGAATTGCACAACTGTATTAATCGAAAACTTGTGTATCGTGTAAAACGGAACAAAAACTATTTTTCGCGATCGCATTGAAAGGCCACCACACAAGTGTCCAGACATGAACACGGGGACATTTTTTCTCTCAACAAATCGATTCGGTATAATGAAAGGGATTTTGAATACGTTTTTCTCCGTTGAATGGACAGTGGTCCGGTGGCGGGAAGTTTTTCGACGTACGAAAGCGTTGCGTTATTATGAAATCCCGACTTGTTTTCGGACGTATACAAAAAACAAAAAAAAAAAAAAACACTCGTCGAGTCTGCGCGCTCTCCTCACGTAACGTTTTGAAAGTCGCGATCGACCACCGGACGAGTCAAATGCGTACGAAACGCGCACACGGACCGTTTTAATTGTCGACCGTCGCCGATTTCCTGTTCAGCAATGATTGCGAACGGATATATATGAAAATTTCGGGAATTTCCGATTCTAAAAATATATTGAGATTGTCTCGTAACACGTTCCGTAAAAAAAAAAAAAAATTCAAATCGAATCTGAAAAAGTGTTACATAGATGACGACGGCGTGTTTTTTCGGCCAAACTTTCAATTGTTTTAAATTTTTAATCTATTATTATTATTGAGTACATTATTCGTTCGTTAGAGTGTAAAAACTCCCGATAATTTATTATTATTAGAGATAATTTTGAACAATTACAGGAATATTATATTATTTCGGTTAAATTGCACTTAAAATACGGCGCGTCGCGTTTGTTTGTTGCCGTCCGACACGGGTTTCCCGCCAAAACCGCGTCGCGGGACAACAAACGAACGCGGAGTGAGAGAGCGCGAGCAACGCGCCGCGATAACTGCCGTATTTCGTGCGGGCGAAGGATGCGGCGCATGCGCAGCACTGTCGTACGTGCGCTGCGCGAAATCCCGGCGAATAGCGTTCGGCGTCGGCGGCGGCGGTTTTCGGTCGGCCATTTTCCGTCAGTCCCACGGCGGACGGTTATTTATTTTTATTTTCCTTGGATTGTTCGTCGCGACTATATAGCCGCCGTCAGTTTTATTTTTTTCCCCCATCGTTTTGGCGTCTCGTCGTCTTGCCATTTTTACGCGCGCACTATACCATTCCGAAGGTTCTCAACGGTCGTCCGCCGTACACCATTTCCGTCATCGTCGTACGTCCGTTTTCGCGTCGGTTCACACTCGACAAATAAATGTAAAACCGACCCTCTGTGGGTGTGTGTTACGTGTAACGACACGATCGCGAGGACTACGACAGGGACTGACAGGTAAATAAATATCACCGTGTGACACGCGTCCGTTTCCTGCGGTCATCCAACGCCACAGTTCCCGTTCCGCGTAATCGTGCATGTTGCCGTTCCGATCGTTCGCCAGTCGTGTCGCCGTTTCCCGTCATCTCAGTACGTGTGTCCGAATCAATTTTGAAATATTTCCCGACTTTTAGCCGTTTCGACCTACCCTGCTGTCCTTCTCGAGATGTCGTTTTTCCTATCCGTTTACGGGCCACATCGACCATTATGTGGTCTCTGGTCGGCCGACTGTATTCGTACCTCTTGTCGCAAATACCTGTTTAAGTATAAGCAGTTTAAATTTCTGTGTATTTGCTGATCGCGTTGTTGTATTGCCCCCAATTTGTTTTGTTTACTTCTCCCAAACTTTTCCCTTCATGACGAATGGTCGGTTTAATAATTTGTCTTTTCTTTTACCTCAGGGCGAAGAGCGTTAGATACCATTAACGTCGCCAGTATGGCGTCCGTACCGAATGGGGAATTGCCTGCTGTGGCTAGTAATTCGAAGAAGACTGCCGTCGAGGAAATCTACCAAAAGAAATCACAACTCGAACACATATTGCTTAGACCTGATACTTATATTGGTAAAAAGAATTGAGAATAATTATCATTTACCGAGGTTAAATTATACATCGGCCGGTCACTTAATACAATTATTTTATCACCGTGTCATATAGGCTCTGTTGAACCCGTGACTGAATCCATGTGGGTTTTTGATACTGATGAAATTACAATGGTTCAAAGAGAAATAACATACGTACCCGGATTGTATAAAATATTCGATGAAATTTTGGTGAATGCTGCTGACAATAAACAGAGAGATCCATCAATGGACACTATTAAAATCGATATCAACAAGTAAGTACCTACATTAATAGATTCACTGCGTTAGCGGTTTCCAATTATCTTATAGATTTTTCAACAATGTGTTGACATTTATTGTTGATTTTTTACGCCATTTTTTATTAGCTGGTTTCGAGTTGAATCTTTATCCATTATATTATTATGTAACAAAATTATTTATTTCTATTTTTTATAGATATATTTACTATATTTTATTATTAGATATGTTCACAAATTCTTGTATTACTCTATACCTTCCTTTAATTATCCTTATAATGTAGAATTATTGTAGAATAATTTACGTAATTTATATTATCAGCTATTAGTTTACCTTAATCAAATCATTAACAGCTATTTATTTTATTTGGTTTTTCATATATTTTTCTTTTTGTAATAGATTTTTACATATATTTATCAGTTTTCATACATATTTTGTTTGTATAACTTTCGAGCTCCAATTATTGTATTAACTTTTTAATTAAATGTTTTCAGGGAAGAAAATATAATATCTGTGTGGAACAATGGTCAAGGCATTCCTGTTGTTGAACACAAGGATGAGAAAATGTATGTTCCGACGATGATTTTTGGCCATCTTTTAACTAGTTCAAACTATAACGATGAAGAAGCAAAAGTGACAGGTGGTAGGAATGGATATGGAGCCAAGCTTTGTAATATATTCAGTAACAAATTTACTGTCGAGACTGCTAGTCGTGAATATCGCAAAGCATTTAAACAAGTATTATTTTTATTTTAACCTTTATAAATAACTTGTTTACTAATTTAACATTTTTTTGTTTAGACGTGGGCAAATAATATGGAAAAATCTTCAGATCCAGCAGTAAAAGAAGTTAAAACAAATGATTATACGAAAGTTACATTTAGCCCGGATTTAGCAAAATTCCGTATGACAAGTCTTGATAAGGATATCGTTGACTTAATGTCACGGCGTGCATATGATATTGCTGCATCAACACGCGGAGTAAAAGTGTATTTAAATGGAAAATTACTTCCTGTAAGTGTGTTATTTGTTAATTCATTAAAGTATATTGAATAGTTTCTTATATTTTTTTTTCCAGATTAAAAATTTTCAGGATTATGTAAATTTATATATTAAAGGAAAGGAAGATGAAGTTGGAAATCCTCTAAAACTTGTATATGAAAATTGTGGACATCGCTGGGAAGTTGCTGTTACTATGTCAGATAGTGGATTTAAACAAGTCTCTTTTGTTAATAGCATTGCCACTACCAAAGTATATATTTATATATTTAATTAATTTAATATGTAAACGATTATACAGTTTGCGGAATAAAATGATTTTTATAGGGCGGAAGACATGTAGATTATATTACTGACATGATTGTAAAACAATTAGTGGACATTGTGAAGAAGCGTAACAAAGGGGGTATGGATTTAAAGAATCATCAAGTAAAAAATCATCTCTGGGTATTTGTCAATTGTCTTATTGTTAATCCTACATTTGATTCTCAAACAAAAGAACATATGACCTTACAAGTAAAGAATTTTGGATCAAAGTGCACGTTGAGTGAAAAGTTTATTACTTCTGTAAGTTCTTGAACCATACAAATTTTTAAATTGTAAAATTTAATATGTATATTTCCCAGGTGTCTAAATGTGGTATTGTTGAAGCAGTTTTGAGTTGGGCTAAATTCAAAGCTCAGACTCAGTTACAAAAGCAGAGTGGTAAAAAGCAAAGTAAACTCAAAGGAGTCCCGAAATTAGAAGATGCTAATGATGCTGGTACGAGAAATTCAATAGATTGTACATTAATATTAACAGAAGGAGATTCAGCTAAATCGTTGGCAGTTTCTGGGCTTGGTGTTGTAGGTCGTGACAAATTTGGTGTTTTCCCACTTAGAGGTAAATTGTTGAATGTTCGTGAAGCTTCTCATAAACAAGTAAGACATTTAATTTTTTCACATAATTATTTTGTACTTAAATAATCATTTTAAATAATATTTAGATCATGGAAAATGCAGAAATTAATAATATTGTAAAAATTGTTGGATTACAATATAAGAAAAAATATGAGACAATGGAAGATTTAAAGACATTGAGATATGGAAAATTAATGATTATGACTGATCAAGATCAAGTAAAATATATTAAATTTCATACTGTGTGTGTGTGTGTGTGTGTGTGTATATATATAATATATATATATATGTCCTGATTAAATTAATATTAACGTTATTGTGAATAAATATTATATATCTTTTAAAATTTTTTTTTTTTAGGATGGTTCACATATTAAAGGACTGATAATTAATTTTATTCATCATAATTGGCCATCATTATTGAAATTGCCATTTTTAGAAGAATTTATCACACCAATTGTAAAAGCGTCTAAAGGCACAGATGAAATATCATTTTATTCATTACCAGAATTTGAAGAGTGGAAAGATGCTACACGTAATTGGAATAAGTACAAAATAAAGTACTACAAGGGTTTGGGTACCTCCACTTCCAAGGAGGCTAAGGAATATTTTCAAAATATGAGGCGGCATAGAATATTGTTTAAATATGACGGGGACAATGATGACCAGCATATTGAAATGGTAATTAATATTTAATTTTTACAATAATTGGAATAGTATTAATTGTTTTACTTAATTTTTAGGCCTTTAGTAAAAAGATGGTAGATGCACGTAAAGAGTGGTTAACAAATTGGATGATTGAAAGCAAAAGACGTAAAGAAGCAGGGTTAGCTGAAGAATATTTATATGAGAAGGACACTAGGGCTGTTACTTATAAAGATTTTGTAAATAAAGAATTAGTATTGTTCAGCAACATGGATAATGAGCGGTCTATTGCTTCTGCTATTGATGGATTGAAACCAGGGTCCCGAAAAGTAAAAATATAGTTTTTTTCATAAATTAATATTTTATCATTAATCTGTTGTTGGTACGCATTTCGTAATACTTGGTACACTGTAAGCACCGTGCTCACATTGTCAGTACTATCGACTTTGTCAATTAATAACTACTCGAGAAAGATCAATAGGATTATTATTTATTCTAGTAAATATTGACATGCCATTAGAAGGTATTTATAGTATTAAATTGATTTGATAACATTTATATGACTGAGATTCAAAATATTATTTGCGTGAATGACGTGCTCACGTGTGTATCAATGACAGGTTAAGATATCTAAAGTTTAAGAGGACATAATACCCATATACCCTAATAACATTTAAAATATTCAATGTTTATATATATATAGTTATAAATAAAATATTACACAATTTAAGACCTGTGCTAGGTGATTTTTTCATGTTATTCATTTGATGGAACTAAAATTGACATTAAATCAATTTAACATTAATTAATAATTAAAATTATATTGATTTTAATTTCATTAATTTTTATAGGTCTTGTTTACTTGTATTAAGAGAAATGATAAACGTGAAATAAAAGTGGCCCAATTAGCTGGATCTGTTGCAGAACATTCTGCTTATCATCATGGTGAAATGTCGTTAATGTCTACGATTATTAATTTAGCACAAAATTATGTTGGTAGTAATAACATTAATTTATTACAACCAATTGGACAATTTGGTACTAGGCTACAAGGAGGAAAAGATGCAGCTAGTGCCAGATATATTTTCACAATGCTTAGGTATTTTCTTATTCCATGTTTATGTTGACGTTTAATCATTAATAGCTAATTTTTTTTAAATATGTTATAGCCCTTTGACTCGATTAATATTTCATCCACATGATGATCCATTATTAACTTATCTTCGAGATGATAATCAAAAAATTGAACCTATCTGGTACATGCCCATAATTCCTATGATTTTGGTAAATGGTGCAGATGGTATTGGAACAGGATGGATGACTAAAATACCTAATCACAATCCAAGAGAAATTATTAATAATTTAAAACGAATGATAGGTGGTGAAGATCCATTACCAATGGTAATTTAAAAATTTAACTACTAAATAATTGTTGTAAATTCGATTTAATTATATTGTTTATTATCGTAGAAACCTTGGTATAAAAATTTTAGAGGACACATTGAACAATTGTCTGAACAGAAATTTATCAGCAATGGTGAATTGGGAATACTTGGATATAATAAAGTAGAAATTACAGAACTTCCTGTTGGAGTATGGACTCAAAATTATAAGGAAAATGTGTTGGAAACTATGTTAAATGATAGCGAGAAGTCTCCTGCTGTTATTACGTGAGTAAAAATGAACAAAGTAATTTCAGATATGCATATGGTTAGTGAAAAATGTATTTGTGATGGTCATGCAAACAGAACATATATTTTTAATAAAAATTGTATTATTATTATTACTTTTTCATAATTAAAGGCTTATTAAAGTTTATAATATGCAAATTTTGTGTTTATTAGGTAGATTTTATAAATTAATAATAATATGAAGGTAGTTTTTGAAATAATATTAATTGCTATTTGGGACATACCTTTTTTGTAATATTTAATTTTATTATTTTTTAATTATTTAAATTCATTTTTTATCAGTGACTATAAAGAATATAATACTGATACTACAATCAAATTTGTTGTGACCATGAATCCAGAAAAGCTTCAAAAAGCAGAAAATGATGGTATCCATAGGTTTTTCAAGCTACATTCATCTCTTGGTTTGACTTCCATGGTAAAATATCAAATAGATTATAATTTATATAAACAACATTTATTTATTAGTAATGTAATTTTCAGTGTGCATTTGATAAAGATAGTGTTTTAAAGAAATACGATTCTACAATGCAAATCATGCGCGATTTTTATGATGTTAGGTTAGAGTTTTACGGTAAAAGGAAGTCATACTTGGAAGGTATTTTAGGTGCTGAAGCAGCTAAACTTACTAACCAAGCTAGGTGAGTCTAAAAATTAGTAATTGTATTAATCTATTAATATGTTGACAATTTTTTTTTTTTTAACAATTTAAATAATTTTTTATAAATATAAAATATTGGCTTAATGATATAGATATTGGTAATATAGAAAAATTGTTTTATGAATTTCTTAATGCTCATGGATTACACTAATATTATTGTAGTTTATGGAATTAATCATGTTGTCAATGATGACAACATGTTTAATTCCGAAAACTCCAATAATAATAAAGATAATTTCGTCAACAATAATTTAAAATTATTGATAAAATAATTTTTTTTTCTGATATAAAATATCTTTAAATTATAAAAATTACAAGTTTATAGATATATTGTAGTGTAGCTTATTATTTTATTAAAAGTTGATAGCAAAATATTATGGATTATACTAAATTATTCATTTCTTTTGCAAAATAATTATTTTCATTTCTATGTTAAGTCTGGTAAATTATAGTAAAAAGTAAATATATTTTTTGAAACAAAATTTAATTTCTTTGGTATTTGATTTTATTCAGTTACATATTCTACTATTTTTAATAATTTCAGTGTTGCTTCAGTAAACCAACTAAACAAATCTGTCTATAATGTTTTTCACTGTAATTAAAAAATAATATCTTTTATTACATTATTTCTTTTAAGATTTATTGTGGAAAAATGTGATGGTGATTTACGAATTGAGAATCGTAAGAAAATTGAAATGGTCAAAGAATTAGTACGACGGGGTTATAATAGTGATCCTGTTAAAGCTTGGAAGTTAATTCAAGATAAAGAATCAGTATTGGTAATTTATAAATTTTATTCTTTAATATATATATATATATATGAAATGGGGTTTTAATTTAATTTTTTACATTTTAGTTGGATGAAGCACAAGCTACTGAGGATACTGAAGAAGATGAAACAGCTCCATCAACCAGTGCATCCAATGATGATGACAATTTAGACTTTGATTATTTGCTTGGTATGTCATTTTGGAATTTAACTTTAGAGAAGAAGAACGAATTGCTTAGGAAAAAAGAAGAAAAATGTACAGAATTGGATATATTGAAGAAAAAGACTCCAGCTGATTTGTGGATTGCAGATTTAGATGCATTATTGCAAAAAGTAAACATTTTAATTAACTACAATTATCTCATTTTATTAATCTAAAATGTGTATAAATTGTTAAATTTATTTTATTTAAATGGTTTTTCTTTTTTTGTAAATGTTCTAATAAATTATTTTTATTATATAGTTGGATGAAGTTGAAGAAAAAGAAAGAGTAGATGAATTGGGTAATGCTGGAAAAGTAAAAGGTGGTAAATTAGCACTTGGTAAGAAAAAGTTATTGATGGCAGCTGATTCCTTACCATCACCTGTTGCAAGACGTATTGTTCCAAAAATTGATGATGAAATGTTAAAGAAAGAAGAGAAATTAATAATTGCAAAAGGAAAACGCGAAGGGAAAAAGGTATGCATTTTTTAAAAATTAAATTAAATCTTAACTTTAATTTTAATTATTTTCAAAATAATTAGAAAAAAGTTGACGATGAAGGAGGTGAAGATGAAGTGAAAAAAGAGAAGAAAGAAAAAGCTCCTCCAAAAAAGAAAACTGATGGATTAAAACAAACTAAATTAAAGTTTAACAAAATTGAAAATAATGATGACAATGACGATGACAATGGAAACTTGTCAGATTCTCCTCCACCACCCCCAAGAACTGTTTCCAAGCGACAAGCTGGTATTTTAATTTTGTTATACAGTAGAGCCTCGATAATCCGGACGGCGCGTGGCGCGGCATTTGTATTTTGTCCGGAATTCCCAGAACCCAATTAATCTATAAAATATTGTTATCCAAAAATCAATTTCATTATTTTTATTACCTACGGTTCCTAATAAAGATTGGCAGTAATAAATTGATCGGCAGTTCGATCTTTTCTTTCTTGTCGAGTGGTTATTATAATTGTTTGTTATAATGGCCCTTCGTAAACACGTAACTTTAACTTTAGATCAAAAAGTTGAAATAATTAAGTTAATAGAAAATGGCCAGAACTATGGTATGATTGTTGAGAAGTACGGAATTTTTTTTTTATAATTCATTATGTTAAAGTTATTTATTATTTTTGTGATTTTAAGTGCAATAAATATAAAGGTGGAATTAAAAATCAAAATCTTAGTCATTTCAGTAAATAATCTTGAAAAACCTCCGGTAATCCGGACGATGCTCGATCTGAATTCGTCCGGACTATCGAAGCCCTACTGTGTATACAATTTATATTTATTTTTTTCATTAATTATAGTAATAAAATATAAATATTTCTTTTTAATTAGCTGCAAATATATCATTTAAATTTGAAAGTGGAGATGAAGATGAAGATGATCCTGGAAATAAATCTGTCGGTAGTAGTGATATTTTTAAAACTTCACCAATACATGATGCATTTTCTGATAAGTAAGATTAAGTATTATTTTAATAACTTGGCTAGTATATATATATAAATAGATTTCATAATAAAATTATAAGCTTTTAATTACTAAATAAAGATTTTTTTTTATTTGTACTAATTATGATTAATATTATTTAATTTGTATAGTGTTTATTGATTATATTGTAGGTCTATGTCAGATGATGAATTTGTACCAAAAAAGAAAAAAGAATCTTTAAAGAAAGTTACTAAAAAAGAACCCGCAGCCAAGAAAGCACCAGCTGTGAAGAAAGAATCTGCTGCTGCTAAAAAGAAGCCTGTTGCCAAAAAAGCTCCAGCTAAAAAGAATAATGGTACATCGAAGGTCGACATGACAACTGATGATGGATTACCTGCTATGAAACCAGTTGCCAAAAGAGCAACTGCTCAGAAAAAACCTGTGATTGATGTTAGTGATGATGATGACTATGATTTACCTGTATCAAAATCAAGAGCTACAGGTTCTAAACCTAAACGTAAATACAGCTCTTCAGATTCAGACGCATTGAATTCTCCGTCTGTTAGCAGTATGTTGGATTACTATTTTACTTTTTTTTTCTTTTATTCTAAATGTTTTGTTCTTTTTGTTTTTAGAAGCACCTCAGAAAACTTTTGATGACTTATTTAGCGAAACAAATACAAAGACCAACATAAAATCAGATGAGGACGATGATTTTATGTCAGATGATTCCGATGACTATTTCAACCCCAAATCAGGTGGTATGTCGTTTTAAAAAAAAATTTTTTTCCTTATATGAACAACATATATATTTGGGGTTATTTGTAATAGTAAGGATACGGGGAGTTAGAAATATAGTAGTGGCTCATGATTCAATTTAGTTAGTAGTGAACATTTAAAAATATAATAGATAAACCTATACGAATTGATCAATGTTTTAATCAAGAGTACGGGGGGTCATTGATGGTTTGGTAGTAAGTACTAGTTTTTCTCGAGATTTTAATATTCGAATAATTATATTATAATCTGGTAGCAGATTATAGGTTCTACAGAATACTGAAGTATAAGAATGCTAACAGCTTCTTAACATTAAAATTAGCCTTATATATTCAACACAGGTAGCATGTGGCATGAGTAAAATCTGAAATGTGCACCATTATCAAATCCCTGCACTTTATATATATAGGGCCACTGGGTAATAATATGAAGTATATTATATGGTAATAAATGTTAAATTTATAAAGTAACTAAACATGACTACATAATAGACAATAGTAAATATTTTAATTAGGTATATTTAAAATATACCTAATGTCTTAATAATATTAATACTACCAATACTTATTTATTGAAATCTTTAATGGTGCACCATTATAAGAGCCACCATTGAATTATAGTATAATCATTGTGATTTATAAAAAATACTTCTAATTTGTATGTTATTTAATAAATGTATTAAAATTTTATTGAATCATCTCTTTCTTTTATTTTAGCATTCGAGAAAAAGAAATTGATTATTTTTTATACACTTTTTGTTTATAATTTAAATTATTACAAACATGTGTTTTATATTTTATTTTCGTACATATTAATAGCAGCGTACTCATCATTTACTACTTTGGATTTGCTCAACTTTTGTTTTAATTGCTTTTTCTAATTTCATATTTTCTTCCATCTCTTGAATTTCAATGATCATATTATAGTATTTAACTTTTAGTTCTTCTTTCTCACTTATAGTTTCTGTCATATGAGTACGAATATATTCCAATGGATCTGTTGGTCTTATTTCTAATTCATAGAGGTTTGTTAATACGTTTGTCAAAGCTTCAATGACACCTGATTCCTTCAATTTTTTTTTGAATCCTTCATATTGAATGTTAAGCCAATTGTTGTTTGTGTTCAGACATTTTTTAACAATTAAACTGGAAATTCTCATGTAAAACAAATATATATATACACAAGATATTTTAATATTCATTTGTTGTTGCCAAGGATTCTTATTATATATAATTATTATTAATCATCTACTATTTCAACTATAAATATTTATTTTTATCAGGTACTAAAAAGAAGGCGCCACCAAAATCTTCACCAAAAAAACCTCCAACAAAAAAGGCTAAAGCAAAACCAGCCGTTTTAGATTCTGATTCCAATTAAAACTATAATGTACTTAATGTTAAAAATTGTAATCATAGTTATGCAAAACAAAAACATTTCATAGTTGAATTATTCTTTTCTGTTATTTAATATATTTTTTTTTTACTATTATCTTCGAAAATTGAGTTGGATAATTTATGTTCATTTTTTTTTTTTTTTTACTATTAACTATTTAATTTACACTAGGATTAAATATTTTTAAATGTTATTTAGATTAATTTTTATTTTATTTTATTACTACATGTAATGTTCATAATATGTATATTTTTATGGTATACTCGAGCTGTATTTATACTCACTTCTGTGGATATCGGAGTGCAGTAGAAACTAGTATACTGGAATGGATAAATATTATTTAAAACTTCTTTTAAAACAATATCTATACTATTAAATTTATGTTTATATAAGATCACTTATAAATTACGAACAATATATTGTTTTATATATACATAATTTTTTTTATTTTTAATAAAATCTTTTGAAAGGTGTGTATAAATGCTTATGATTTCTAAATATTAATCAGAAATTTTTGAAGTCCAAAAATTTTCTTAAGAATTATTAATAATTAGAGCTGGAGACATTGTGTATACGCATATTTGTTTAGAAAGCAACTGAAAGTATTTTGATCTGATATAAATTAATTTTGATATTTAAATTGAAATTTAAAAAGAAAATGTAGTTTGTATTTTGTGTTCTTTTTTAATATAAATTCATTTTTTTAGTTGTACGTTTTATAATTTGAATAATTTACAGAAAGAAAAATTTTAATTTTTATAATATTAAACGATTAATATAATAATACGTTTATATGAACTTTGTATAATAAAGTGTTGTTTTTATTATAAATATTGCACGCAGTGTGAATGGTGAGGATGAATGTTCATAAAACATTTATGTTGTATGTCTTATGCACAAACTTGATTCAGACTTAACACCGTTCGCAACAAACATAACCTGTTGATACATATTTTGAATTCTGAATGGAGCAAGGAATCTATTGGTTTTACAAAACTGTTTTTTTTTTTTTTCATGTCCGTATCCGAAAATTCTACCAGAAAGAGTATTTCAATCTTTATGTTCATAGTTTGTTTCCAGTAACAAATTTCATTTAAAATTGTTACTGTACAGAGGTCAATTTTCTCAAAAGCGCCTAAAAAATGATAAAAAACGCGATTTCATCGAAATTGAACATTTTTATTTCTGTGTATTTTTGAAACGCTAAAAGTTATAGTCCATTTTATTTTGTGCTATTTTATAGATCAATTATAGATGTTGAAGTATTTAATTTATAAAAGAGGTGGTAATTCGAGGTTTTAAGAGTTAAAAATTTATGACAATTTCAGATACGAGTCTTTAATTCAACTGTATTAAAAAAAATTTTTTTTTAATTCATCAAGTGGCGATTTGTTTTTATAACCATTTCAATTTTGTTGACAATGTGCAGTACGCCGAAGCTCTGTTCAGAATCGTTTTATTGAATGCAATGATTGCTTTCGAATACACGGGTAGTAATAATAATGAATCACAAATATCTCTATCCAAGTAATTCATTTACGACTTCCCGTCGCGGCTCGTTACTTTATTATTATTATTATTATTCATTTGTAATATTTGAAACGTAATTTAATTGAAATTGAATTTTTAACTATTTTAATTGATACGGTTAAATTCTTCATGAGCGCATGTATTGACAACAATATGTGGCATATTTCGACTTTGTTGAGAGCAGATTTTTGTTTTTTTTCTTTTTGTTTTCTAAAGCATAAAGTCCCCTCGTGCCCCTTGTTGATTAATAAACGCTAATGGCATTCCGAAACGTTCATCGTGCGCTCATGCACATCGTGTTTCACCACTCCTTTTAACTTGTTTGAACACACTCAAAAGGCATTTTACCAAGACGCACACACACACACAATATTGTGAACAGTATCAATATTCATACATACACGTAATATCGTTTTTACTCTAATAATTATACGTATATTAATTTCAAACTGATAATTACAATAATTCAGGTGATATTTATATATATATATATATATATATATATACCGACTGGTACCAGTAAATTGTGACGTTGGGCTTAACAAATTATATTAAACGTGTTTTGTTATAAATTAATTAATGATTTACTTTACACATATATTCCGACGTTTATCTTAAACGGTGTTAAGAAAAAAAAAAATAAGAGAAATTATGAATATTTTTTTGTTGTTGTTGTAGTGAGTGGTTAACGGTAAAAATACAATATTATATCCACTCGTCGTTGTTGCTTCGACGAAAATACTAATGTATTACATAACATTTAAACGTCGGCGGCGGCAACAGACGACGAATATTACAAATCGTTATATAAGATATATAATATGTATTATAAATACACTGACTACAATAATAAGTATACTCGTGAGTTTATGTACAAGTCGGTGCCGAGCAGTGGCGGATCTGAAGATCGTGTAATGGGAGGAGGAGAATTGAAATTAATTTTTTTTTTTTATTATTATTAAGTATTTTAAAAGAGTTTATATTTATTATTTTACTTATGTATATATTTTTTCATTTATCAAGACTATATAGAATAAAATATATGCCAAAACAAAATTTGTCGTGTGTGTGTGTATTTTTCCAAATTTTTTTTTAGAAATTTTGTAAATGCAAGATCACAAGAAAAGCACGACCCGAATAGGGTGCGATCACCCTATTCCCTCTCTCTCCCACACCCCTCGCTCACGAATCCGCCACTGATGCCGGGGTAGGGGGTTTTGAATTGGTGGCGCGAGACGCGACTATACTACTGCCAGCTATATGACGCCGCGGACCTATACCGTTCAGTATCTGTGTCCGCGGTGTTGCGCGTGCAGCCTGTCGTCGGATTGTTTGCCGATCGAGAATCGGTCGCTGCTGTTGTACCCGTCGTGATCCGAGTGACGATGGTCGACGGACCGCGGCGGGTATTTCTCCGTCTTGTAGTGTATCTCCGGGCTGCTGGCGCCGAAGCTCTTCTGCCAGTGGTGCGTCCAGTAGTGGTTCTGCATCGCCGCCACCTCCTTGGGACTTTTCGCGTCCCTGCACACCGTCACGCAGTAGATCAGACTGCCCATCAACGTCAGGAATCCGAATATTAGGAATACGATGCCCAGCACCCTGCGGGTAAGAGAAATGAGGAGTTAAAGGACAAAATAACAATAATAATATATCTATATATATATGCAGGCGCTGGTGTTAAAACGGGACGCGAGGAGACACTCCATTACCTCTGCAAACGGTGTGGTTCAAAAGCGTCGTGCACATTTTTCACGATTCCTCCGTGAAGAGAGCGGTACTTACGCCGGAGAACGCTCAACAAATCGTAATCAAATAGAATAATCAATTCAGAATTCCGTTGAAAATAAATCGTATAGTTTTTTTTTTTTTTTTTTTTTTAATAATATTTTTAGTTTTATTACGATAGTTAAATAATATTGTTAACAAGTACAAACAAGTTATACTGCGATTAATTCGGGAGGTCTTCTTTTGGCTGACATAACATATAGAAAATACGATTTATGTTCCTATTTAAGTACTTTATAATTGTTTTATTTTAAAAATAGCTGTTCATCAAATAGACTAAGCTTCATACGCGATAAATTTCAAGCACTAAATGATGTGATTATTTTTTAACCATGCTCATATTACTCTTCACATCTTATAATGTAAATTTGATTTTTTTTCTTCGTACAATTTAAATTGCACTACTTATATTTTATAACATTACATTTGTATGAAATAATTAATTTTTTGCTATATTTTTATTCGGATAATTATTTAGTTTTCTTAAACTGCTAAATTAAATCTTAAACTGCTTTTATAAAATATTATTTATTTTATAGTAGAATGCAATATTAGTGTTTTAAATTTCACATGGAATATATTCTAATTTTGTTAATTTTTCAGGATTAAAAGTGAGGTGAGCATGCTTAAAAATATTAAAAATATTTAAACGAAAAATAAATCATTAGCTCTTTCCCGTTACATTTTCCATTAAATTCTTTTCTGCGATTAGGGGGTATATTTTTAGTTAATGAGTTCAAAACGGCGCGTTATAATATTTACGGTGGACTGCAGGAACCTTTATAATATTTTTCGGTTCGGTTACTTGGATGGAGGAGGGGGGGGAGTACACAGATATTATTTCAGTTCCGGATTTTTTACATTTTTCGCATTGCGGTTCTGCGTGATAATTATCCTTTTTTTTTATGTAATGTTTATATTTTATAAACACGTTCTCCTGATTGTCGTTGTTGATCGTACGTGTTATATCGGGGACATTTTTATTTTATTATAATATTACGTAATTATAATGTTATCATTGAATGTATTATTTGTGTGTTAAATGCTAACCGTTAGTTTGTTGTTTAAAAAAAAATCTTTATTTGCGTTAGGTAATTTTGACTTTTAAATAAATACTTATAAATTATTATATGATAATAATAATTCGCGAAGGAGAAATCAGTGCGGACTTTTGTGGATTGCGCGCGTAACAATGAGCACAGAAGGAGATGCTCACCATACGAACAGCGGTTCGAAAAACTGTATGACGATCACGAAACCCAAAGTGACCAGTATGAGTCCCAGGTTGAGCAGCAGCATCAGACAGCACATGCCCTTGGTGTTCGGGCAAAACGGATTGGGCGCCGACATGGTCTCGATGGTGACGCCCGGTTTGCGGGTGATCTTGGACTTGACCGTGGACACTTCGGACGGGGCGAGCCCGTTGCTCCGGTACGAGTAGTGGCTCGGAGCCGGGCCTCTGCTCCGGTTGCTCCTGCTCGTGTAATGCGATCCGCGGCTGTGGAAAGAAGAAAACGATACCATATAAGAAGTGCAGTGGTGAACACGTTTTTTTTTTATAATGTTTGGATTTAAACGTTTTTTTTTTTTTTTTTTTGTAAGCTTTTAAAAACAATCTTGAAAATCGGATTTCCTGGATAGAGTCTTTGTATAATAATATGTACCTATTTTTGTTGGTAGGAAAACTACTAATATACATGTCGAGTTCGTTTTGGCATTTACAGTAGCTGTGTTGAAGTCTACAGTAAGTGTTGTGTGCAGGCTGCAGACTATGTCTGTAAGTAAGTATAAGCGTTACAGGGTACAACAACTCACCTCATCTCGGAGGGCGGCCTGTATGCGGCGCTGGTCACGTACACGTCCGAGTCGTGATGACTGGCCGCCGATCTGGCCCTGGAGCTGCTGGACGGTCTTTCCAGACTTCGGGACCTCTTGGACGACGACAACCTGTGCGTCCGGTGATCCCGGGACGACGGCCGGTCCGTGGCGATGGTGTATTCGGACAACGTCCTTTGGCTGTCCTCGCCTGTGCGGATTCGACGAATTCGTGTTATTATTATTATTATTATTACATTCGATACGCGAGTTGTGTGTAAAATTCGTTTTTCTCGGTTCGGCCGAGAAATCCGAGGAATCCCCTATTATAGCTTACCATCGGTGGAGTATCCTCTGTGGACGTACGGCAGCGTTTCCGAAGATCTGTGATGGTGTTTGTTTCCGCCGGGCGTGGCCACGTAGTGGTGTTTGCTGACACGTTTCACCATTTTCTTCGAGTAGAAATGATCCGTTCAAGTGGACGCGGTCGACCTGTTATGTAAACACCTGTAAGAAAACCGAGTCAACAAACGCATTACATATATATATATATAAAAAATTGAGTAAAAAAAAAAATTGAATAATAATAAATGTATTATAACCAACCCGTCGCAAACAAATAAAATCGTAAATTAAAAATAATTTTTTTTTTTTTTAACTATTTTTTTATGACATAAGTACTTTGAGATTTTTTTTCGATCATATTATTATTATTATTATTATTATAGCAGCAAATTCCAAATTGAAACTAATCGTATATATATATATATATATTGTGTAATAACCGCGGAGATATTGAGATGCCACACACACACACACACACCCGCACCCGCCGTCGTAATTCGTAAAATTTTGCGGAGGACAAACTGGTTTATCCTCGAATGGTATACGGATCTTATTATAATAAGATTTCCAAAATATTACAATGTGTACAAGGAGGAGAGAACTCGTCGCGTGCGCATTGCGTTTATAATTATTTTTATCTGACGTAAATTATCCGATTCAAATTATTCCCCCTCGTCGTAAACTTACGAACTAATTTTTTTTTTTTTATAGTTTTTTCATTTATTAAAACTCCGTTTTGAATATTATATAACATGCTATCAGAAGAAGAATAAGAACACTACGACACGGGGAAACAATTCTCCTTTCCATATACACGTGGTGTATTATTAAAAATTTAGAAATCTTACTCTATACATGTACATACAAATGCGCGTAATACCAATCGAGAAACATATCGTGTGTCCACCGCGCAACCGGTTTTTCGATAAATATCGCAATTACGTAACAGCAAAAAGAAAAAAAACGGTGCCGAAAACGAGATTATTTTTTTTTCTAATTTAAAATATATTTTTTTAAGTCGTTAGATTTATACGGATTTATTCTGAAAATTCCATACAAAATCGTTTGTCGCGCTTTAAAAAGCGGGCGCGTCTTCTTAAGAGTGTACGTAAATTGTAAAAAAACAATAAATCCATTTGTTATCGTTATTGCTACGTTGCCAGTAATTTAGAATTATTTTAAATCGCGGCCAATTAAAAGAAATAAAGCAAAAAAAAAAAGTGTTGTGAATCGTACACGTCGCTTATATATATATATAAGTGCAGGAATTCACGTAGTTAAACGTTTTGGTATTATTGTAAATTTGAAAGCTCTGTATCGACGATATATCGATGCATTCTATATAAAACGATTCTTATAACGGGACTTGGGCGTGTAATGCGCGCGCCGCGCGCGTTGTCGGAAAAATTTAAAACGATGCGATTTAAAGAACGAGAAAGAAGAAGAAATTGTCACTTCGCAGGATTGTCAAGATTTTTCGACAAATGGTTGAAGTGAAATTTTCAGTTTTAAATAACGAAAATTATTTTATTTTATCGCGTGCGCGATTCGAAGGGTAGGCGTTATTATGTTTATAACATTGACACGGCTTTCCCGAGAGTTGGTATACTCGTCCATTTCACCGTTAACAAAGGAGGAAAAAAAATCACGAAAATCGACAGTCAAGAATGTTCGACGACAAAAATAATACGAAATCATTAGAAAAACGGCGATGAGCCCCCGTGTGCGTAAATACCATACCAACGTTGAAAACGAAATGTGTAATGTTCGAATCGTAACGAATTCTTGAAGAGGTGGGAAATGTGCATAATACCTTATTTTTCGATTTCCCAACGGGGAAACAATATATATATATATTTTTTTTTTTTGGTTTAAACAATTCTTTCCCGTTGTTACTAATAAAACCGTATTAAATACAAACCATTTATGGAGGAGGACTATAATCGATTTTTTTTTTTTTGGGGGGGGGGATTAGTCCTTTTCCGTTTAATTCGCGCTCATGATTTTTACGATTCAGCTATCGACATTTAAGGAACTACTACGTTAATAATAAACTTATTAATAATCAATAATATAATAATTTTTTTTCTGTTTTTTTTTTTTTTTTTAATACATTAAATCACAATTAACTTTGTTTATAAAATAATAATTATTATCTGTACTGTATTATATAAGCGTTAGCGACAATATGATTTATTGTATGAATACCTTATACTCCTAAATCTTAAATCACCTTTTTGTTACACACATTTCAAAGCACGACGTACGTTTAATATTTGACATATTGGAAGGGGGGGATTACATATCGGATTGGTTTGTCCCTAGGGGGCCCCCCTTGATTTCTCTCTACGGCATGTAGGTACACTCGCCGGCCGCGCGGATCTTTTTATTTATTTTTTCTCTCTTCTGTTTTTCGCGAGATTATTTAGGACAGGCGTGTGCGTGTAACTTGAAATATGCTTTTTTATATATATATACCTGAAAACGATGCCGACGTTTTTTTTAAGTAGAAAACAACAACAACAACAATAATAACGTTTACCGCTATACAACACGTACGTACGAATATATAGGAAAGAACAAAAATCGTTTATATTTTTATTGTTGCGCGCGCATAACGTCAATCCGCGCGACGTTGGTATGCGTCCGTATTCCTCGTCCCCCGTCTTTGAAGCGAGCAAAGAATGCCTTGTGATTGCCGTGTTGTGTGTGTGTGTGCCGGCACATAACGTTTTAATTCGATTTTTATCGTCGTGTAAGCGCGTTACTCATTTCATTTTTTCGCACGACAAAATTTGACCGATAGAAAATTATTTTGTAATTTCGGATAATTAACGCGCGGCAATATGAACGATACTAATTTGCCGAGAAACAAAATAAACATTACAAAAATCAAATAATATATACATGTATTTATGATAATTATTAATCAAGGACTATAGCTGGGATCGATATAATTTCAAATCATGCGTAATCATGGGTATCGTCGAATATCCTCCGCCCACCCCGCTGACACTATTTATTGTTAATGGAATGGAATTCTGAGAGAAAATACCATAAGCGTTATCGTTCAAAAGTGTACGATCGGATGATTAAAATCACTGTTAAAAAATTGGTCAAGGAATGGTACGCGCGTGACAGTTGGCGCGCGAAGGATCTAGGTTAGGTTATGGAAGAAATCGACGAGATTTTCGTAAATCTAAAAAAGAACTTGTAGAAAATTAACGATTAAAATGGCTATTATTGGATTTTTTGAATACAATTTTAATTTTTAGTAAAAAAAAAAAAAAATAAATAAATATAATATAATAATTGTAGCACGGGATTCTAATTATTATAAAAAAAAGTATCTCAAAAGTATCGATTAGACGAAATAAGTTATTGCATTTGTCAGACTCTATATTTGTATATATATATATATATATATGCGAACGTATACGAGAAAGAAACGCGCACAAAAAAAAAAAGAAACAATTTTTCAACGAAATATAATAAACTATACCGCGGTGATTTGTATTTTATTTTTCTACATACCTACGCGTCGGACGTTCTCAAGGATATAAAACTAAACGAATCTTAACTGTTGTTGTTGTTGTGTACACGAGAGGGACTCTTGAATTTTCGCGTAATTCATTATTTTTAATTATTTAGTTCACGCGCGAAGGCGTATTGTGTAAATACGACATTACGTAATTCAGTAATCATTAAAAAAAAATAATAAATAAATGTGTGTGTGCGGTGTATGTCGAGTATCAATTATTATTATTATTATTATTATTATTATTATTATTTAAAAATATTATTATTATTATTCGGATTTCGATGCATTTGCATATTTTTTTCTAGAGTGACACGTCGTTTTTCTCCAAGACGTTTTCGGTACGCGTTAACGACTTTTTTTTTAGGAGGGCAATTTTTGAGATTTTTAAACGTTTTAGGGAATTTTTTTTTAAAATTATTTTTAATACCAGCTACGCATATTACGAATAATAAACTCTATTGGGTTTTGACGATTCTCAAACTTGTCATCTAATCTAATTCGCTGAATACGTCTTTCATAGATTTGTTTACATACTTATCGTACGTACATTTTCTTTTTTTTAAGGGCGTTAAAACTCGAGCTATTATTATTATTAAGTTTTTAATTCCTTATGTTTCCGTAATATAAACGTTTTGAAAATGGCGTTTATCGTTTGGTAACGTAAAAATTGCTCGTACTCAATAATATTATCTATTATATTCTGTCAACCGGCCAGAAGCAAATATTTTATTATTATTATTATTATTATTTTATATATCTATACAATACACTACCGTTTTTGAGAATATTTTCTTCTTTTTACTGATACGCTATACATATGTATATACATTATACACATATTCGAAGGGGCTTTTCCCGTTTAATTCGAAATAAACGATAATTTTATTCTTCTTTTAATCGCGTCTTCGAATCCCACCGGCGTATTATGTAAAAACACAAATTGTTTCCGTACGGAAACTTTTAAATTTTACGATGCGATTTTAAATAAAATATAATAACATATCGTGGCGAATAAATACATCCGTTGAGTAGGTACACAATAATATTACGCAGCGGGCGTTGTATTTTCATAGTTTCGATTACGGTAACAGTTCACATACGGTTGGAAATTCAACATGTTCGTTTGTACGAGATTCGCGGTCATTATTTGAATACAATTCTCCCGCGACTTGGCCAATTTCTATTGAAATTTTGTTAATCAAAACGCGGATGGAAAGTGATTATTATTATTTTTTACACCGAACGTGAAAATAATAATTTATTTTTTTGAAAAACTCTTACGTACCCGTCATCACTACAGAAATTGTTATGCTCTTCAAATCGACTGGTGCTTATTGTACATATATGATATAGTTACGTATATAGGTACGTGATGAAAGTCTTATGACCGCATTAAAGTATGTGTATATATTTATACGCGGTTCTCGCACGTATATAACGTAGTATACAATTAAGTTTTATTTTGTTCCTTCTGCAGTATGTATATACATATTATATATATATATATATATAAATTGTGTGTATACACGCGAACCAATGTCGTAATACGTGGTCCAGCCATTCAATCGCCTGTCTAACATATCCTTTTGGAAGCTGAATAATGATTGGTGGTATTGTTGAAAAGTTCTGCGGTGATAATATTGTGGACGAGAACGTCAGCCTATATTATACGATCCGTTGGTACAGGTGTTTGAAAACAAAATTTTTATATAATTGAATGTGCGTACAGCGTAGTAGCGTCCGCGAATTTTTTTCGATTTTACCAAACACTCGTTAAATCATCGCGTTACACATCGATCGTTGTATTCGATAGACATAGTCTTCACAGTTTTGGATGTCCAACAAATCCTCATATCGGTTTTCCATCGTGTTTGGAAATAGCTACAAGTCAAGTGCAATGGAGCGAAAGAAGTGTCTGATTCAGACACGATTAATCGTAGCATAACTTCTGGCCAATGCTTTCCTCTCCACTTTTACCGAACGTTTTGAAATTCTATTTTAATATCTTCCGTTATTTCCACTAAGAAACAAAATGTTTTTAACTTTACATTACGGTATATATACGATCTACTAATAATCTATATTATTAATTAGGAAAAATTCTTAAATTTAAATATTGAATTTTTTTGGGGATCTTGAAGGGTTCTGCTTCCCTTTTAAATATTTCAATGTCGCATCCTCGTCGGCCTTCTTGGAGAAATCCACGATTACCAGTCGCTAAAGACTGTCGCAAACTTTACAAGTCGTTACTTGTCGTAACTTTACAAGAAGAAAAAAATAAAACGATAAAATGAATACTTTAACTAAAATAATATAACAAATAAATACAGCGCCGCATTGATAATTCTCTTAAACGAATATTTTTATAGTTCCGTCCACGCGAGCATTTCGGCATTAGACTTTATAATGTCTTAAAAACGTATCTATTACTCCGTCACATATATAATTAATATTATAGTTGTCTATCAACTCATAAAATACATATAACATTATATAGTGTTTATAATATGTATTTGACAGGTGTCTACAGTGGCCAGCCGACTATAGTAACTATTATTGTACAGACATTTTAGATATTAGCGGATGATTATTCAAATACTGAAAATCTCGCTGGGAGAATAATCTAAGTTACCTCGTCTTCCTGGCCCTGTACGCGCACGCCCAGGGTGGTCCGAGATGATTATACGTATCTCATGATTTGTGTGATCTGCACGTTATAATACTATACTGTACCAAAGTCGGACGTGTCCAAGGTTATTAAATGATATATACATTCTCGGGTGTTGTTACGTATTATTATTATCTTTGTAGTTCGCAACAAAGTGTAGTGAGTGCGGTTAGGCTCTTATATAAGAACTATAGATCGTTTTATATAAGCGTTTTTTGTTCCGACTCGTTGTCGTATTTTGTGTCCATCTTTTCCTCGATAAATGTGTATGTGGTATGAATTCAAGACAAACGCCTGTAGAAATGCGCGCGTTCGAGGTTACCTCGGCACGCCGCCGCGATCGGCAAACTGAATTAGTCGTAACGATTATTCTGTTAAATTAGATAATATATTATCATATAAGTGTTTATACTGTGAACAATAATCGAAAATAGAAAAAATAAATAAAAATTGACGGGTGAAAGAAAGAGAGAAAAAAAAAATTAAAAACTGTAAGTCGTAAAAAATAATCGATCGGAAAACGAATGAGTCGCTGATTAATACATATGTGAAAATGAAAAATCCAAAGTACGGCCGATCGTTATTATATTTTATTAGTTCGTACGAGTTGTTTCGACGCGTTATTAATGCATTCGTTTTCTTTTTTTGCTATCGCGAAATTTCGATTTTCTATCATTTTTTTTTTTTTATTTTTTATTTTTTTTTTTCTATCATTATTAACGCGTAACGATGATGAGCGACACGATCGACGGACTCGTCAAACTTCGCACAGACCGAATAAATCGTACGTACGATGATACGGTGAATAAAAAAATGCGTAATTTTCGTTTTTCCGACGTTATTTTGTGTTTGTGCGATGTATATCGACGGTATATAAATATTAAAATTTCGGTTGTTGCCAGTAAAGACAGCAACGAGACAGTATATGTATAGTTACCATAATATTATATATATATATATATGTATGTGTAGGATAGGGTTAAAAACCAGTCAACGGTGCTTGACGCTGCTGCGCGGTCGTGTCGTCAAAATGCGCGTGCAACACGGATGGTTAATCACACGCGTAACGAATACACGAGACGCGGCGATTTACTCGTGTTAGGAGTAGGAGAGAAATATTTTCAAATGAGCTCGTGTAAAAAGAGAGAAAAAAACGATTACAGGAGAAAACATCACTGCGTGTGTGTTTGTCCTATATAATAATAAAATAATAATCGCGAAAACGCAATAAATGTGCGCGTATCTATATACCCGGCCAGGTACGCTGTTAGATTATTATAATATTAAAAATATCATATAGAAACGTCGTTATCACGGACAAAAAAAAAAAAAAAAAAAATCAAACGTTTCGTGTTTTGCTGCAGCAGCAATTTACCGTATTATTATTATTATTATTATTATTATTATTACTACGGGCGACTATACTTTCACTATATACGCGGTCATCGTCGAGTATATAACGTATTTAAGTGTATATATATATATATAATATATATGTTTTCTAGTAAACAATGGAGTTAGAACAAGAAAGCGTTTCTTGTGCAGCTTCGACGATATACGCGCGCGGAATGTATAGCAGTGGCCGCGCGGCGAGGAGCGAAAATAATAATAATAATAATAATAATAATAATAATAACTCCGCTGTTATTATAATTCGTACCTTCGCGAGAAATTGGTTTTTTTCCCCCATTTGTTGTAATATGTTCCGGAGAACAAAATACTATACGTTTATTATTATTTCTTTTTTCGAACGCATTTAATTCGTTATTAAGAAGAAAAAAACTTAACGGGTTCTCGGAATCAAAACCGAACGGATTGCAACGATTCGATTTGCAGATGACACGTCGCGCGTATTTATCAGCTATACGAATACGGAATACGTGCGTCTACGTTCTTCGCATGCTCGGGTAAATTCGAGTGAAACGGATATTGCGTTTTCTATGGTTTTTAACAAACGCGATAAGTTTCCAATCGTGCGGTATTTGGTCATTGTCGTCGACACGCGGACTCTTCCGATTTTATTCAATTCAGAGATTTTTCTAACATCCGATTCGACTAACTACAGTGTAACTAACTACAATTCCCGGCTACACGGTGGGAGGGGGCGCTACTATGCCGCGTCTGTGTAATACACGCGTAACTAACGCTCGAGTCAACGGACAACGGCAAAACGACGACGACGACGGACGGTTACAGTGTGATAGCCGTAGCTGGGCGAGAGCGAAAGGTGCCTGCTGCGCCCTTGACGGCGTAAAATTCAAGAAATTAAAAACATTTCATTCGAATTACAAAAAAAAAAAAATAATAAAATTAATATTCTATTAGTTCTGTGTTGAAACTAATAGGGCGCAATTTTGAGTTTCGCCTCTTGGCTGCGATATTCATTTGCTACGAGGACTGGTGATGGGTCACACGATTCGCGTATATATATATATATATATATAGTGATAACGACGACGAAAGAACTGTGCAGGCCACATTTATACGGTAGAACGCGTGCGATTCGAGGAGAAAAAGCCCAACGGCTGGACGGGCGAGAGAATTCATTAGAAAACGTCGCGGTAAACCGTTCGGCATTATTGCAGTGATATAATAAGATTACTTGTGTTTGTGTACAACTTACCCTCTCTATACGTGTCGCGGAGTCGACATAGGCGAAATTAGAATAATATTTTTGAGGGACTTTGAAGACTTCACACAGATCAGTTTTTTTTTTTGATTACGAATACCTACCAACTTATTTTTCTCAATAATTATTATATAGCACAACATTCTTGTAATATAATCGATAATATTTACTTCGAAACAATCGAACTGTGTAATAGAAAAATGCTTTTTTTTTTTGCACAAGATATACGTAAATGAATGGCGACGTGCGTACAATATATGAAAATATTCGAAAGAAAGTAAAATCTTATAACGGAACGTGCGTGCGGAGACATTGACGCGTTTTTTTTACATCGATGTGCGCGTTGATGGGATATATTTTTTTTTCAGACAAAAGTCACGTACGGTTTTTTTTTTTAACTTTTTATTTAGCGGTCGTTGTTATTACGCGCAGAGTCGCGTCGCTGGAAAATCAAATAACATTTTTTTCCCATACAGAAATCCACTGCAGTTAACAGCGCCAGTAATGTATCAAATTACCTAAAAAAAAAGAAAATAATGTTTCCAGCAAGTGAATCGATAATTTTAAATTTACGCCCCTCTATTGACTATAACGTCTCGGATTGCTTCCCTCCATAAACATCCGATGATGTCCGTTAGTGTCTCTTATTTTTGTTAATAGCTTTTTTTTTTTTTTTGATATCTCTTTCTCTCTGAAGAGCGTCACACGGATTTTCGAATCTTTTCACGTTTGAATCAAAACGTCACGCGTATTCCTATTACTTTCTCGTATAATTTTTCTTTGAGACCAAGTCGAGGTAGTATTTTGTAATCGAACGAGAAAAAAAACCGTCACGTTCAAACACGGAATTTCTTCAGAAACAAAAAAAAAAATCGTTATTATTTTGAATCAGAATTATTACGGTGCCATTCGGATCGAGACTTGATAAAAATACGCGTTAAAAATTTACTGGAGTCATATAAAATGTGGATGAGTAGTAGTGTATCACGTAAATTAAATTGTTTTTTTCCCCTCTAAATGTTACATACGCTTAATGATAATATGAAATCGAAAATGGGTATATAATGACGACACTTTGATATTCGCACACGATTTATATTCTGGTTTAAATAGAAAGAAATTCTTCACGGGTGGTCAATAAAAATGTTCGCAATTCTTCTAAGATGGGCGCAAGTTTTAATTCGTTAAAGTTAAATCAATCATATCTTTTTTTTTTTTTGTAACCGCGAGTTAAAAGTGATTAAAAACTTAAGTGTATATCATTTTAAATTAACGAAATATACTATAACGACCTTATACTATTACGCGTTGAACAGTATATTAGAAGGTGAGATCAAACGGCACCGAACACACTGTATAATTTACAATGAATTGTTTAAACGCGACGATATGTAAAGTTATAATAATAATAATAATAATAATAATAATAATAAACGAATGTAATATGTAATGTAGTTTAAATGCTGTCATTGCGGCGTACGGGTTCGAGGTTCCTCGATAACTTTGAAACTCTCAAATTATTTTTTTACGCACGTATTTTACATATTGTGTTTACGAAAGACTCTTATACTCTCGACAGAGTTGTGTAAAATACTTGTTTTTGGACATCATTATTACTCATCAACACTTGTGTACGATTCAAAATTGATGATCAGTCGGTGTCGCAATGAAATGTTATTCGATTCCAAGCGGCACATTAAAATGCATTAAAATCAATGCATCAATAATTGTTAATAATTCTGTTAAATAACCTAACCCGTTAATAATTCTTCTTTGCCGTACTACACTCTCGAAAATAGCATACACAGCATCCATCTATATAATATTACGATAAAGCTGGTACCGTTTCCATCGACGTCTATTATTTTCGCATCACGTCAATCGTCCCAATTTGTCCACTACTTCTTCGGTCTTTCCCTTCTGTAAATATTTATTTATTTTTTTTCTTCGATAACTGTATAACTGTTCGTTATAAGGAGTCTCGGCAGCTCGTCGACGCGTGCGCTGCGTCCGCCGCTACCTCGATCGGAAAAGTCCGAGCGCACGCCACCGCCGATTATTGTTATTATTATTATTGAAAACAACGAATTTATTTATAACGGCGTTTCTTAAACTGTGTTCCGCGGAACCCCGGTGTTCCGCGGAGATCACTTCAGGGTTCCGCGAAGCTTAAGTAATTTTTTTCAACATTTTCAAGAAAATTACTTAAAAATGTCTAACTAAAAATGATTAATGGGGAAAAAAATGTTTGTATATTAAATATCAATGTATACCTGTATGTCATATGGAATAGTCTATCTCTATACTCTATCTATACTTCTATAATGTATAGTTGTACTTATATGTAGTGCTTATACAGTTATACAGTTTGTATACAAAAATAATATTTGAACGTTGTTGATAAAAATACTAATTGGTTACGACCGTCGATAACGAAAAGCATATGAGTAACATAGGTACTAGTAATGTATAGCGATAGCGATAGCGTGAACTCAATATCCTCAATTGTCACAAAAGCCCGTATTGGCACTTTTACCATTTGCAACCACTTATATGTGTGAAACGGCGATCTCCACCAATGTGTCGACAAAAACAAAATACCGCAACAGACTTGATGCCGAACCTAATATTATGTCAATGCGACTTTCATCAATAAAGCCCAATATTAAGAATATTTGTAATAATAAGAAGCAATTTCACGCATCTCATTGAGTAATTATTATTAAAGTAATATTATATACAATTATTAGTATTACAATTGTACTATACAAAGTAAAGGTTCCACGATAGAAGTGGACGTCAAAAATGGTTCCACGGATAAAAAAGTTTAAGAAACGCTGATTTATAATAATACTACCGTCGTACGCATGTAGAAGAATGAGAAATAACGGGAAACCTTTTGATCGCGCTGACGGTGCACGCATAACGCATTTTTGTGCGTACGATGCCGTTTGCCGCTCCGTTAAATTATATTATAAATACGAGTGAAAGTAGGTGTGCTCCGTGTGGGCCACATAATAACCGCCGGCCGCCCGCGCCTACCGTATACCGGTTCGCGTATACGTTTAATTGTGGGGGCAGGACGACGACGACGATGATGATGTCATTTCGCTGCACATGTCTCCGCGGCGTGCGTATCGCGTCGTATACGGCGTTTGTGTAGGTAAAACAAGTGCGCGCGCGCGTTCAAAGTTGTCCGGGAACGGCAAGGTCGTTGTCGCCGCATCCGGCCCGAAGGACCTTCGTCGCGTCGTGTATATTCTGTAATAACAATTCACGATATGTTTCGTTCCGCGCGCAACAAATGTGCGCAATGTATTGTACGCGCGCGCCACTAAACAACTAACAACTAATATCTGTTCCCCGCACACTTTTAAACATTTTTTTTTCCCCCTTGTAACCCCTTTGTGACTTCAACACGGCGTGTTGTATTTGGTTTACGTATCGAAACCGTTTGAAATCGACTCGAACGCGTTAAATTATTTTATATATATATTTTTTTTTTTTTTTTGGCCGGCGCACAGTGGGATGTTTTCGTAAAAACCTGGCCAAAATTGTATTTCTAAAAATATGGTTATCATGAAAATTTCTGGTAATATACATCATGAACATTTATGAAATCGATATCTAATCGATTGATACAAATAATGTCATTACTTTTATTGTAATTTTACAGTTCAGAAATTGTACTAACGGACGTATTTTTATTTGAAAGAATAAATAATCCATATTTAATGTTATAATTTTTTAATTTTAAATATCGATTAACATACGATTTTTGCTATACACATAATGGATTTTTTACCTGGAGGTATGTAAATAATTTTTCATTTATAATTAGGTTTATATATCTCATACATTTGTCTCAAATTAATTTTTAATTAGTGGTGAAAAAAATGTAATAATTTAGCAAATTCTCATTGAATTTGATATTTTTAATTAACTTCCGGAACCGTCCGGGCTTCACAATTTATACACTTATGTTGTACACGTTAGGTATTATTAAAATATTTTAAAACATTTTGCGCAAAGTTGCGCTGTTTTATTTAAGCAATTTTCAATTTAAAAATTCATACTCAAATCGTAAATATTTTGATTAAAATTCATTTAGTTGTAATTTTTTAGGTTCTGATGATAATCATATGTCTATAAACCGGAGATTTAGATGACTTTAAATTTAGATGACTTTTAAGATGACTTTAAATTAAAATTAGGACTTGTGGTTGATGTACCTAAACCTGGATATGGCACTTCCAATGATGGAAATACTTCTCGAAGATTTTTCGAAAACCCAGAGATTTCATCATCAATTACTGGAATAGATATAGAAATTATACAACGTTTTAAAGTAGTACTACAAACTATCTCCAGTGGATTCAACATTAATCTAATAAAATTTGAAGATTATTGTATAAAAACGGCAAAAGTTTTTGTTGAAAAATATCCATGGTATAATATGCCGACAACAGTTCATAAAATTTTAATTCTTGGTACTCCAACAATTAAAGCAATGTCAATACTACCAATTGGTCAATTTTCAGAAGAAGCACAAGAAGCCAGGAATAAAGATATTAAAAACTACAGAGAAGGATTTTCAAGAAAATGTTCAAGGACTAAAAACATGGAAGATATTTTCAATAGACTATTGATAAGCTCTAATACATTTATTTCATCTTTAAGACAACTTCCCATAAAGAAATTAAAACATTTTCTTCCTGAAGTTTTAGAAATGATTCTGCCTCCAGAAATAATTCCAATGTCAAAAACTACGGAGTCAGAAATCAGTTGGGAAAATGGCAATGATTCATTAGAATCAACAGATACATCATTTTCTATATAATGTGTAATAAATATAATATAATAAACATTTTTAAGAAACTAAATTTAATATAATATAATAAATAATTATTAAATATAAACAATTTTGCAAACACCAATTAATTTTGATTATTTTATATTTTGGCCAGCTTTTTATGAAAATATCCCACTGTGCGGCGGTTTAAAATATTAATTCGTTTCAATTGAAAAAAAAGTGAAAAAAAAAATTGTTGAACGTTTAGAGCCATCGATTCAAAAACTACATACTTACTACATTGGAATACGTATAGTATTGATTGGCGGAGTCTGGTAAAATGGTCTTATTTTTTTTTTTTTTTTTGAAACCGTGCCTTATGGAAACCAACGAATTTCGACTACGCCAAGAGTTTTCATTCCCCTGTGATCTGTCGCTTTTTATCGCGGCCAATACATTATTTTGGTTTCGGCGGAATATTCATTTTTTTCTTGTTCTCCACTCCCCGCCCATGGTGCGCGGGGCATATCGTTCAATGGTCCAAACACCGTTGGTACAGGCGTTTTTTTTTCCCCGATACCCACCAAAAGTTTCCTCTCGCGTCTAGTCCAAACCTAAACCAATCGCGTTTCCACTGCCACACGAGTCGTATTTTATATCTCCGAAAATCTAGTACAGCGCGGACTTTATTGAATGCGTATATAAAATTAATAATTCGTACCGAACGCATTTCGAATGTCGAAACAGAACAAAACCGGACAATATTATTATCTCGTAATAGTATTAAATGTCAGTGAGTAAAAAAAAAAAACAATCGAATTTTAAATTATTTTAACATTTGTCATCGGACATTTTTTTTTCCTTTTACCTTTCGAACCTGGAAACAACATCGTCATCGTTATTATCGCCCGAAAAGCGCGTCATCGCCGAAGCACAACGCGCGCTATCCCGGTCCAGTTACTCGTTAATAAACTCGTTTAGCTTTTTCGTAATTCATCGCGTACACGCGCGGTGTGACGTGATCGCGCACGTGTGCGTACCTATATGTTCACTTCGTGTTTAAAATATAATATAATATAATATTATATATAAAAAAAAAAAACTCGTCGAATTCTACAGGTCGGATGCGTGTCCAGCAAACGGCCGTATAACGTAATGTGTGTTTCAATGCGGCGTGGTGTACACGAAAACCAGTCTTTCGTCGTGTATGTTCCGAGACCGGTACGCATACAGGGTGTGTGTCTTATATGATTGTACGCAGAGTAGTGCTTCTTTTTTTTTTTAAACAAATACGGAATGATAGAATGGAATTGGACTAAATGAAAATGTAATGCGACATGCGGATTAACGTTTTTTTTTTTTTTTAAAAACCTGCTCGATTTTTTTCTATAAATATAACGATATAATTTATAGAATGTAATACAATTTATATTCTATAATTATAATACATATAGAGAGAGAGAGCCAATAAGACGATTATTATTTAATTTTTAATTTTTTGTATACGGGCGTTAAAATCTAAGGCGTTGCTGTTGCAAATATATAAACACATGCACGAGTAAGGAACAACGGGAAACTGAGTAACACCCGCTGGACGTGTCTTATAAGTTATAACGGTAACAAATCGAGTTCCGGGTTGTACTTGGACCGCATATACATTATAATTTATTATACGAATCGTTTCATGCAAGAATTATACTTTTGAGCATATCTATACGTATATAAATTGTATTATGACGATTTATTGTGTTTTGCGGATGCATAGTTGTTTCATCGCGTAAGACCTTTATACAAATCAGTATTGAGTCAATAACGGGCACATGCGGAAAAGTACCTCTCTTAAATCTCGGACTAATTGAACGCCTAATCACGTATATATATATATATGTATTTATTTTTTTCAATATAATACATCGGTTTTTCGTCGACGCCTACTCCTTATTCGTGCGCAAAAATAATTCCGACAAAGCGGAATATCGTAACAAGAGAACGTGACAATAAACAGTCTTACACATAAGGATGAATTAAAGACGGTGCCGCGTATCAGACGCATCAGAGTCAAACTGATCTGCACAGTTTATTAAATTTTTTTTTTTTTGATTTTCTCAAAACGTATCTGGGATACGCGGGACTCGTTGTTTCTTATTGCGCGAAACGATTCAATTATTATAATATGTCCGTGCAGCAGCGACCGACAACTGCTACAGGTCGACACGTCGTCGGTCTCTCGGCAGATCGTCAACTCGCGGATCGCGTTCGCCGCCGATTTATATACACGCCAGCGAGTTCTGTAGTTTTTCGGCGATTTTCAACGGACATAAATCATCGGACCTGCCCCGCGAGTGCGTAATATTACGCACAATAGGCACGTCGTTATTATAAATTATATTGTAATAATCGTAATAATAAGTATTAAAAACCGATTTGTCGTCCTGGCCTAATATACCGCGTCGTAATATTACGGCGGCAGACGACTCGTTTTATTATTATTATTATTTTGGTGTCGTGGATGTTTATTATATTGTCTGCGACTGCAAAACGGTCAGTGAACTCGGTGTTACACGAAGCAAACCTATTTCAACGGAAAAATTATAATCGTGTCCGTATGCCGCCGCACAATATATTATCGAATATATTCGTTAACGTTTGAAAAATATAACCGAACGCAATCATTTCCCGTATCAATGCGTTGTCAATGCGAGCGCAAAAGAACGTACGAGGATGGATTAGCATTTGAAACGAATTCAACGAATATTTTGCTCGAGCATCGCGGGAAACGTGGTCGAATCACATTGCGACCGTACACGGATATTTTCGATAGTGGCGAAACGGTTTTCAATGACGGGAGACAACGCGACGTCACAATCCGCAGTTGCGGGACACGGTTGAAATGCGGACGGAATTTTTAACGCGTCTCTCGTCGGATGCCTCCTCAAACGTCGGTTCGAATAACGAAATTTCACGGGAATCGATTTCCCGCACCGCCCCCCGCCGTTCAATCGAGTGACGTGGGAGGAGAATCGTGTGTTCGTACGATTCCGGTGCGGCGATTACATTATAATAAACAGAACGAGAACGGAATTCTCGGCGGCTTTTTCTCAATTCACACGACATAGACGTTCTAAGGATATTCAGACGTATTGCTAATTACAATCGTTTACAATAATGGTACGTGTACATATAATATATACCGCGGATTGGAGTTTTTTTTTTTTTGCGTGTGTCGGGAGTAATATTTTTTTCGTTTACAAATAACAATAATAATAATAATAATAAAAAACAAGTGTTCGTTGTATTTAAAATACTCGGTGTGTTTTGCTCGTAACTCTATTGGCATGCGACGACTAGCGCGCGCTCAGAGGTCGGGCAAATTATAATAAACACGTATAATGTGTAATATTATTCCCTTATGCCCAATACTTGTTTACGAGAATTCTAGACACTACATGGTCGGTTCGTCCAATTATAAAAGATTTATAATAATAATAATAAAAATAACACATATATATATATATACCGGCCCGGAGACGATCGAGATAGTTCAACAACCGCCGCGATTTCATACGGCCGTCGCGGGGTCGTCCGCAGCGCGCGGAGTGTTTTCATGTGTGTTACGTTAAAAAAGATTGCGCGCACTTGCGAAAACACGCGTTACACGCGTAAAGTACGCATATAATATCGTAATAATACGGACAGATTCGTGTGGTGTAGGCATTTGACATGCGAGACACTTATGACGAGCATTTTGTTTTTGTTTTTTTTTTTAAATTACCGTTCAATCGGAACGTGTGGAACGGCTGCAGACGGGGTGCGCGCGTTCGTAACACCAATTTACCGCGCAGCGGAGTGTTTGAATTTACACGGAAACTTAACCAGCAACAGCGGCGTACGACGGATTGTCCTCATGATTATTGTTCGCGTCATTTGAAATCCACATTTATCGATTATTTGCGAGAGAAAAAAAAAAAAGATAGAATTTACTACGATGTTCTAGATTCAGTGGACCACTCGGAGAACTTTCAATACGTCACGGACCACCATAATTTTTAGACTTTAATTTTTCTCATAAACAAGAATCATATTTTTCTCACATATTACAATTTAGAATATTTAGATTATAAATAAATAAAATACTATGCAATTCCTTATAGTTAACCTATAATGTAATAATGTTTAAAATTGTTCAAGTTTGAAAAAACTTTATACAATATATCAATAATATATATATTATTTGTATCACGCCCCAAAGGAAAAATGAAATATTTTTAAATTTTGTAGGTATGGCTCGCGGACCACCACACGATGTCTCGCGCACCACCAGTGGTCCGCGGACCATAGGTCGGGAACCTCTGTTCTAGAAAAATCAACAGGAAAATGCCATCTTCTGTATCACCGCAGTAATCGGTCGTCGTACTGACGGCGACCGTAGTGAATTCCAATCGCATTCGCTCGTCTTTTGTATAATAATTACGATACGCGTTTTGTATTATTTTACAATACATTGAGTGTTTTCAACACGTAATTTTTGGTGTTTATATCGATTTCATTATGCCCATTCCTCCTCATTCGCGATAAATTACACACCCCCACCCCCCAATTTCGAGACAATTGGTCGTCTCGAATTACGGTAAGTGACTCATTGAAAAACGTATTAAATATTTTATTATTTTATAGTATTATAATTTGATAATTTCATGACGCGATGTTCAAACCCAATCGGAAATAAGAAAAACTTTAACGATCTGACAAGAAATATAACGGTCCAGAGCTGGTGGTGGGAGGTGGGGGGGATGTGGGTGATAGGAAAGGAGGTGCGCCAACGATTTTACCGCTGTGCCATAAGTTTCGGTAACGACGCGGTGATAATCGATTTCGCGTTTATATTCCCGGTAACTTTCCAGTATTTTTTTCTTCTTCTTCTTCTTCTTCTTCAGACGCTCGACAAAAAAGTGTATTGAGAAAATCGATAAAATCACCCCTCCTCTAAAGTATGCGAACTGTATAATATATACGAGTATATACGCGATTCCGCCGTGCGCTGAAAACCGCTGGTATGACCGATCCTTTTGGTTAGAATTTTCGGGTACGGGACAAGAAAAAAAAACAAAAACCCGAGGAGCGAGCGGCGATTCCCCCCTGTCGGCTGGCTCCCGGGTAGGCGTTACCCACACCGGGGAACGATATCGCAATAATTACAATAATAACCAAAAACGCCCGAAGGACGAATTTTCTGGCGCCCTCGGCCGCATCCGAGAGCTGCTGATGTGACTTATTCGCCGTTTGATGTTTGCCGCACGCACACACAACGGCGGCGGACGGACCGCGGCGCGCCGGCTGCTGAGGTGATTTTTCCGTTTGAACGTCCGACGGCGGCGGCGTCGTCGTCGAGTATTGCCGCGACTCCGGCGCGCACATTAATAAGAAGTCGGGCGTTTTTCATTTATTTTTTTTTACGTTTTACGTCAACTTCTCAATATACGAACGAATTGACGGATTTGCAGCGCAGACATCGTGCGTACGCGGGAATCGTTCGTTCGCGCCGACTGTACAGGGAATAAAACAACATGTTTTTGTAAAAAAAAAAAAAAACTAACTCGATCGAATATCGTACGCGGGGAAACGGTTTTCGATTAAAATAAAAAAGAAAAAAACAGTTGAAATTCGCTGCGATTTTCGAACGGCGCGTTATATAATTTTGTTACACGTGTACGCGCGTATGGGTATGGCAGAAAAACCGGTTCTCTTAATGTTGATTATGTAATATTCATATTTTCCGTTTTCCAGATATCACAATATATTTACGTTTATATTGTTATTATTATTATTTTTTTTTTCTTCTACATTTTAAATTAAATATGGCGAATGAAGACGGAAATCGAAAAATTAGCTCGAAGGGAAAATAAAATTTCGTTGGTCGAACAACGCGGGAATAATGCGGGAACGTACACGCGATTCGATGCCTACAATTTTTCTTCGCGCCGAAAGAACGCAAAAAAAAGATGATTATGGGCACCCCGGAAGACGGAATAGACGTGGAAGTTTAATTCGTATTTCGGACACTACGGAGGAAGAAGGTACAACACATTGATTTTATAACATACAACTGTATAAAAAGCTATAATTATTATTGTTATTGCTTGTTCTACCATATTAATACGTGCTACGACGACGGACATAAAATTGTTAATGAAAAATAAGGTTAGGTTAGGTTATAGGTCACACTATAGGCACGCAATGACGCGGAAAAGAAAATTAACGTTCGTCAACTAAAACACGCGGTAGAACGTCTAATCAACGTACTTGACGGTTCCTTAACAACAACAAAAAAAATCGTTTAAATATAAATTTTGTTAAAAAAAAATAACTAAAAGAAATCTGTTCGTCTGCGAAACTCGTTGTTGGTCGTGTGTGTCGGATTGACCAGTATGAATTTGTATAAATTTCAAATTCCAATATATTTAAAATTTAAGATGTTTTATTTTTTTAATTTCTAGTAAAATAATAACGCAAAATCAATTCGTTAAACTTAAAAACGCTTTTGAATGAAATTTCACTATGGGAAATACAATATTAATATTAAAAAAAAAATTCGTTACGTTTCGTTAAATAGTTAGCCTTGGCCTAGCAACAAATTTATCGGATACGTTTTTACCGTTTGTCCAATTAAGAAAAGCACTTTACACAGCGCTCGATCTCGACGATCGACAAGATAATTGTGCGGTTAAATACGTTTAGCGTTGCTCTACGATTCAACCATTATGTTCAACGACGTTTATTTCTTAATAGCATTAGGGAAATATTTCTCAAATATTTTCATCGTTTTAAAATTGAAACGCGCTTGTACGCCCGATTTATGATAAAAAAGAAAAAGTGATTGGTTTTTCGCTTTCTAGGAGAATATATTAGTCGTCATGACTAATGAAAATCATAGACAGCCCGTATAAAGCATTCCAAGCGGGTTCTGACGAATCCATCATCAGTGTGTATCGTAGTCGTTCGATTCTCATTGGAGATTACGTCGAATCGAATCCTTTCGAGTATTTTTTCCTTATGATATTGACAGGCGACCCGGCCTGTGACCGATTGAAGCAGCGCGTTCTACGGGATTGGTTTATAAGTAGGCGCGGATTTCCAGTACACGACAGCTTCACCGAACACTCAATATTTTCTCTACCGTTTATCGAATCACGTCGTTATTATAACTATAATATCCGAATAAATGTGTTCCAGAGCGTAAAAGTTTCAATTATCGAGCGTTAGGAGGATGTCGATATTCTTTAAACCGGTCCGTTTATGGAAACGACGTTCAATCACTAGTCGCTCGTTGTTCCGACAATTTGGCACGCGCACGTAAAAATTATAAAGATGATTACATTTCGAACTTTATAACCGATTTACAAATTCTGCGGCACGTTAATTCATAATAAAAAATATAATATACACCGTTATCGAGGTGTGTCCGCGGTGGCGCGTCTATACGGGTTATAATTATAATAATAATAATAATAATAGCGACAGATGTCTTGGTCTCGACGTTGATCTTCTAACGTCGTTCGAAGAAGAACAACAAGTCGTGCGTTTAATGATCGACACGCACACACACGAATCTTTACACACGTGTCTGCTATAATTACGACGATCATCGTCGTCGTCATCAGTGTTTATTTTATTTAAAATTGATTAATTGATAATTTTTACGATCCGTACGATAATCAAATGAGCACGATCACTCGAAGAAGAGACACCCAGCATCCGTTGGACAGAATTTCGACGTAGGAATTTAATTAATTATTATAATAATATTAGTTATTTAAAATTAAATTTTTGTTTGTTTGTGTGTGTCGGCGTATTGTATGTTATGTCAACTTAAAGGAAGTATCCGGGTTTAATTTTTTTGTGGAATTTTTATGGAGAGTAATTGTATGAGAAAAATTAGAGACGAGAGGAGGATTTATGCGGTCGCGCGTGATGACCGGAGAAAAATCGGAATAATATACGTTATTTCGTATGACGATGGTGGCGAACGTCTCTAGGTATAGGAATTTGACGAATACCGCGTTATAGGAGTAAGGCGTACGTCGTCGTTGCAGATTTCGCGCACACACGCGCGATTAAAACATTATTCGAAACCGTTTTAGGACTTAAATTCGTGCCGGACCGCGTACACCCAAAACTGGCACGTTCCATGACGTCATATTATATAAATATATTTTGTTTTAGTCACTGTACCGTTTGATTTAACACAATGAACAACGTTATAACAATCGTGCATATATTATTGTATACAGGAATATTGTTTAGTTTGCACCCACGCGTATGTATATATATAATATATTGTATTCTAACTAAAATATATAAACATATTAGTGATGCGTACGTTCGTTATAAAACGGCTGCAGTATAAATTTAATAGAATTCACGTCGATGGATTTGCTAGGGCCCGCGAGGAGTGTCATTATAGTATGAGGATTACGAGGCTATCATCGAATGACGCCGTGATCGTCTGAAGACCAAATTTAACTTTTAAGATTTTTCTATTATCGGTGTTTCCTGAGGCAATATAATATGGTATAGCGGTTTTCTCGGTTACCGCAATCTCGGTTGATGGCATTGTTTTTTTTTTTTCTAATACGATTTAATCGCGTAAAAACGATTTGTAGTTATTTCTCGTATCAATTATTATTATAAAAATATATATAAATACATATTTCTGCATATAATATAATGTTCCCTAAAACAAAAAAAAATCTATTAGTCACGTACAGTGGAAAACTAAAAATAAAAACATTTACGGTCACAGGAAACCGGAGAGGAAAGAGAACGAATACGTGTAACGAACTAGAAAAGAGACGTCGGAACCGATTGAATAGGCTAAAGGAACGAAGTAGATCTTTTGTATTAACCGAAACAGAAATGGAACGTTTCAAGTTAGCATATTCCACCCTCCCTCACTTATTTTGTTTACAATTATTCATCACTCTTGGATTTAAAAAATTTTTGTTTTTTAATAATTTGTAATTGTTATGTTGCTTAATTTTTTTTTTTTTTTTTTAGTAAAAATATCTTTGAATCATTTTCTTTCGTTTTCTAAAATATTAACATTCAGTAGATCTGAACGTCACTTAATCATTAATCATAAAAAAAAATATAGTTCACTATCAAGTTAATTAAAGGGACGTTATTAGAGTCTTTTGTAAAAAGAAATCCTTTTTTTTTATATTTTTCAACAATATTAATATTGCCCCCTCTCTTTCAAAACTTGAAATGATGACACTGCTTCTCTCGTTTATTTTGATCCACTTCGACCACTGCTATTGTTCCGATTTAATAACTGAAATTGCCGTTGTGGCTGTAGAGCTCACACACACACCTCTGTGAGTGGTGTATAGTTTTAACATCCCCCAAAAATCGATCTCTAGTGGAACCCTGTACGTATTAAGAGGAAGTATTTGGTGACGATTTTAGTATAATATATTACCGAGTACTGGCTGGTAACCCAATCGCGTTGAACAGGAATATTCGAGTTGGACTACTAATTGTTCTCGAAATCACGTGGCGGCGCATATTAAATGGCCAAACTGTTTGCGTTCCAACCGGGAACGCAATACAAAACGACAACATATTATTATTATTATTATTGCGAAGCAATGGAATGGAATGGAACGGATGACGCAAACCACAACCTTGACGGAGTGGATTGGACCGAACGGCGAGAGATTTCCAGTAGCTGCCAGAGCAATACAATATACGCGTATAGTTGACAACGGAGGATATATTATTACGACGAGTGAATGCGTACATTATACGTAGTTATGTCATCATCACTCATTAATAAGATTTTTCCCGTTTTGGTCAATTTGCATGCGACAACGCGTAATACACGTTTGTTATGTACGGGCGCGCGCGTATTTTTACGTTTTAAACAAAACTACTCTCGTACGTATATATATATACGTTATGTATAAAGCTACAAACTCTTAACCAGAAAACGTACACGATCTCCTCGTATGATATGTGTACACACGAATTTGGCCGTATACTTTTGCGGACATTCACGCGTATTATTCGTGTAAACATTAATATAATAATTTATTATACATATTATACGGCGAGACTTATAAGCCCGAGATGATTACGATCAAGTGCACAGTGTGTTCGTATATTAATTTTGTTTTTTTACGGATTGTATTTTTTATGTGTTCGACACGCCTTTTGCACGCTTCCATTCATCGCCTCTCCGTAATCTTTAACCACTCTGCCAATCCATTGTCGACGGCCCCTCGGCCGATTTTTCGTTTGGTTCTTGTAGCGAGAGTACAATAATTCGAATCTGTTCGCTCGCCAAACACGACTCATAATTGCCCACTCCGATCGTTTCGCTTTAACACACTTTCCGTCGTTTGGTTTCTCGCGTACAGTGTTCTTTCCAAGTCCGTGTTTTTTTTTCCTTTCGTACATTCTCCATTTGGATTTCGTGTGCGGGAAGAGAACTTTGAAAATAAATTAGGCATATATATATATACTTATTTAAAAATTAACGACCATTGATAACGAAATATTAAAATATATATATATATATATATATATTGCCAGAGAAATGCGTTAAAATATTGAAATAGCGTTCGATTTATTATAACGATAATTCAATCGAACAAATCAATTATAAAATAAAAAAAAATTTTCAAATAAATGATAGTTGTAAAAATTCTAATACATATGTCTAATAAATATGACGCGTCGGTATTTTAACGGAGTATGACGTATTGCAGATATTACGATAACGTGATATTAAGCGCGGCGCCCGCGTGCCACAGCAACGCTGCTGTTTATCGACATTCGGATCGAGGGGAATTCGCGCAGAATATATCACGCGGATTAACTGAGAAGCAAAAAAAAAAAAAAAAAAAAGAAAAGAAAAAAGAACGTTTGAAAACACTAACGTTTTCGAAATGAAATTCGTGACTTCGGCAAACGCGTTATTATGGTTTTACAGAATGCGTATTATGACGGTGAAAAAAAAAAACGCGCGTGTATATACATAATATTATAATATGTGTGTGTATATATATATATATGTAAATAATTACACATGTACAAGCGCGGTATTCCATCGTCGTCGGAGAAACGAATATATATATATATATATTTATATATATGTATACATTTTTTAATTTTTGTGTGTTCGTCCGTTCGCCTTCCATTATCCTGTGACTAGACGAAAAACCGATTTTCACATCCATTAAGTTCCCGTCGATTACTACTACCACTACTACTACTACTACTACTACTACTATTACTACTATTATACTATTACTACAACTATTGCAGCGTATATATATATATATGTACATGTACTACTACGGTAGAAAAACGTTAATACGAAATAATTTGTTTTATATTATTCTCATGACCGTTTCGCTCGAGGAGAGTGCATCATCAAATCGTGAGAGTGTCGTCACGCGTACTCGATTTATACGTGTGTGTGTGTGTGTGTGTCAAAGTTTTCTCATCGCCCGGTGGCGGTTACACATTGCTCGTTTCTGCGCTGTTGTTGTCGGCGTACGCGCGTGTAACAGTGAAATCTCTCTTTTGACGGACGCACGACGCACAAACATCTAAACGGTAGAAAGATTCTCGGATCCCGGCAAAAACAGTCCCGTCGAAATCGACGGATTATTATTATTATTATTATTATTGTACACTACAAGTTGTGATTGGCGAACGCCTATTGACGCTATTGACGGACAGAGGAAACGCATTTCGTTTTCGTCGCGTGCTCGACGAATACGCCGCGATAAAAATATATATTTCCGATAATAATTATACGAGAATACGCGTTATCAAGAAATAAAAAAATGGTCACGCGACCATTCCATTTCCCGCCGTATTCGGTATTTATAATATTAACTCGATTTCCCAAATGTCCGTACGGTTTGTTTTCATTCGTTTTTCTCTCGATAATCGAGCCGGGGACATTAAACAATTATTATTCTTCCCGTGTAAACGTGTTTCGCGTATTCTCGCGCGTGTATAGGAAACGACTGCGATCGAAACGACGGCCCAGTTCTAGCGTACGGCCATGGTGGGCGGTTGCCCGTACCCAAAAAATGTTTGTCTTTAACTTTTTTCAAAAGTTCAATGTCGCGTCGTTTTGAGATAAGACGTATAGAGAATTCAAAATATATTTTACGAATATATATTCGCGTCCGTACGGAATTCCGAGTCGTAGAACCGTTCGTCGTGGCAAATGTCCCCGGAGATGACTGTAGGATAACACAGCGGTCCGTCATCATCAGACGTATTTTGCGAAAAAAAAAAAATTATATATGACACGTATTACGCGCGGGGACGGGTAAGGCGAATTCACTCGATTAGTATTGTAACTGCGGGTCACGAGTCGCTATAACAAAGTGCGCGCGTGTGTGTTACCGTATTCCATCCCTTCATTTATTTCGTTTAAAAATTGTTCATCTCTCTTTGTAGTCGTTACATATTTTTATTTTTTTTTTTTTTAGAAAAAAATCTTCGAATCACTTTTTTTTATTCATTTATGACGTTACTGTTTCGTTTTTTCTAAATGCTAACGTGTTCCGCGGATCCAAATCCGCGTCACGTAATCAAAATCGTAAAAAATATACTTCACCTTTTAAGTTCAATAAAACCGGTGTTAGAGTCTTTCGTTAAGAAAAAAAAAAAAAGAAGAGTTTTTTCACTTGTTTTTCAACAATACGGACCGTAAAAAACGACTTTACAACTTGCGGTTACGCGCGCGACGATACACCTAAACGATTACTGTCCAAGACTGGTATACGCGTTGTATCACCGGAACGATTAGTTGGATCTCCGTGGGAGGCATCTGTACACGACGAGTACACGATGTATATACGATGACGGAAACGAAGAATTTCAAAGTCGCACCGTGTCAAAGAGCGGTCTAATATAATAATATATATATATATATATATATATTTATTTACAGGCGTGTAGCGCTCGTCTTGTCTGCGCGGGATGTCACTGACAAAGGAAACGATCGACGGCGTGTACAAGCGAACGCGAATTATTGGACTATGAAGACAAAGGAAAAAAAATCACGGTTCATTGGAGTCTTTTTTTTTTTTTATTATTTTTCATCCATTCACTCGCGTATTTATGTGGACGATTCTAGTTTTGAGTATTTGTACGCGACAACACGTGCGTGTATACACCAGCCACTATGTACTATCTACGTCCGCTGTCGTCGTCGTCGTCGTCGTTATTAGACGGTTCGTGCGCACGGTACCGAAATGTTTGGGGGAGAATGAAAAAACTGTCCATCGACTCTTGTGAATCTGAATACATATATCACGTCCGCCCGCAAAACGGCGAGGACTTGAATTGGACGAAGGGGGAAAAAAGTAACGGGCGAACACTGAAATAAAATGTACTGAAACAAGTCTTGTAAACGAGAATAGCACATCTTCCGCAACCGGGACGCCATCATAATTCTCGTTGCACGATTGAAAATTGATTCTTGTTTTTACTCGTATCAATTCGATATTTAAATTTGTCCATGATATCCGTAAATGACCGATTTACGGTCTCGCTTTTTACATAATATATATATATGTATATAATCTATTCGTTACCACATTGAACTCTAACCCGGCGTAAATATAATTGAACAGAATAGCCCGACACTATATATTCGGTGTTCATTTCAAGACTCTAAAAGCCATTGGTTTTCGTGCCGCGTTCAATAACGCTATTGAGAAAACGATTTTTCTTTCGATTCTTCAGTATTGTTTTGATAATTACGTTATATTTATGTGTGTGTGTGTGTGAGAAAAACGAAAAACGTTTCGAATAGAGTGCGCGATCGATTAGAGACGATTTGTAGGAACGCATGACAACATATAATACACACGCAGATCGTCCGAGCATTCTTTCTAATCGATTATGTCTACACAAATGAATCAAAAACGTCGTTGTAAAACCGCGGCGTTTTGCTCGTAATCTGAACGTAACCGAATTAATATGTTAATCATTTGACGTCTCGTCAGTGAAATTTATTGCCGGTTTTACCGATATTTGTGTCGACTCGATGGAATGATGTTATTTTTCTTCCGCCGTCGCAAACGTTCGGACCGTAATGACGGTCGCGTACGAAATAATAACAAAAAGTAAATAAATCGTTATTTAAACGACGGCGGCGTGTAAACGAAAAATACCCTTTCGTGTCGAGGAGTCTGAGAAACGGCGCGCGCGTGTCGTACTCCTGCAAGCCGAGCGGGGACGGCGAGAAATACAGGTCATCGGTAAAGACATAATACAATAATATATATAAATATACAATAATATATATAAATATATAATAATATGTATAAACGGCGGACGGAGAGAAAAATAACGCGCGACTTGTACGCACACACGGTAAGCAATTTTTTTTTATTATTATTATTGTATACGCGATGATTTGATATTGTGATGGACGCGGAGCAAGAAAAAAATAAAAGAAATAAACCGATTTACAACACTGCCAATAAATATTACATAATTCCAAATACACTCGGCGGGCCCGGTGCTCCGCAAATCGCGTTATTGAAAACGAATGAAAAAATTTAACTAAAACCGTTATTATAGTCCGCACGTACTGCTGTAAATGGTGTAGTATAGTCGGCGCTTATTTTTTTTTTGCTTCTGGAAAACTATCGGCGCGCGTAACTTTCCAAATTACGGACTCGTGTTCTGTACACACGCGCCTCTTGCAATTCTTCCAGACGTTTTACAGAACGTTAGTTTTAAATTTATTTTCCCACCACATCGTTTTCAACCCGTTACTATAGTAATATATTACGGAAGAAAATCGTCAATTCAAAACTGTTCGTCTAATGAAATAAGTCTTTCACTTTTTTTTTGCATTTTTTCTTTTCAACTTTCGCTTCACATTGAATTTACACAATTCAAACATTTTTTTCATTTCTAACGAAATTCAACTATAAACGGTTAATAATTATACGTATATGTATCGTTTATACACGAAAAAAATATAAAAAAAAATGCAATTGTGGTCATAATTAGAATTTGGATGATAATGACAAATAATAATTATGCATTTGGAAAAGACGAAATACGCAATTTACGTGTTCAACAAAAAAAAAAAAAAAAAAAAAAAAGAAATGTTTTAATGTAAAACTATAATTCTTATTAAATATGGAAAAGTTAAAACAGTGAAAAATGTGTTTATTAAAAAACAGTCGAATAAATTATTTTATTATTATTTTTTTTTAATTGCCCAATCGGCGTGAATATACTTTATATATATATATATATAAAACCCGTTTAAATATTGAAAGTTATAATGTACAGGAGTGATTTATGACATACAGTAGTATGTGTATATATCAACGAGAGTTTATTGACATTTAAAACCGACCAAAAGTGATTATGATGACATCAACACACGTGCGACTATGTACGGTGTATAAAAAAAATACGCGTTAGCGCGGTAAATAGATAAAAGTATATTATTTTAGAAAAGCCTTTTACACGTGTACCTATATATATATATATTGCAGCACTCGAAATGACGAGGGAAGACTTAGGGAAAAAGTGTATTTTTTTCTCTTTTTTTTTTATACAAAAAATACTCCAACGTTCGTCTTTCAATATTTCTACGCGGTGATTTTGATGGATTTTTTTTTTTTGTCAAAATATTCTTTTCCGACGTGTTGTCATCGGAACGAAAACGATATCGACTCGGATGTTTGAACAACGTATTACATTTTAATCGCGTTGAACGGCGTGTGCGTCAAGTGATTTACGCCAGGCGAATATAATGTTCATAAAGGAATGATACAACAAGAGGAAACGGAGTGCAGTCCATAGAACGAGATCGACAAAAAACCCCGTTAAACGACCATTTTATGGGACACGTCGTGCGAATACGCACACCACACGCATATAAATATATTTTAAGTAATAAAATTATTATTATTATTGATCGTAAAACTGTTATATTGCCGATGAAAATCACGATGCCGGTCGAGAGCGGTGTGACGGGGGATCGAAGCCCATCACGAATTTATAAGACACTTTCGTTTCCCTCAAACTAATGCGTTTTCCCGCGATTCGAGCGCTGTTTAATCGAAGCGATCAATATTACTGCAGTTTATTAACGGTTCAAAATGTTCAACTCGCATTATTCGTTTTTATAATATTATCGACGACGTATATGAATAATTGCGTATTTTTACAAAACAAAAAAAATAATCTGTCGGTTATATATATATATATATATGTATATTTTATATGTCCGCCGTTCGTTCAACGATATATTAAATAGAAACACGCGCACGCGTCCTTGGACCATACGACGGTATAACCGTCGCGCGGTGTATTATGCAGAGACCTGTACATTTTTTCCTAAATGATTCCGCCGTTACTTTTTTCTTTCCTCTCTTTTACAAACCATACAGTCTACGTGCGTAGTATCGCGTGAAACGTAGTGTTGATTATATTATAAACACTTACGTCATGTTTGTGCTCCGGAAAACGACAAAATTTGTTTAGTCTTTTTCTTTTCGCGTCAAAAAAAAAAAAAAAACACTCCCCGGACCACTGTAAATCTCCACCGTCGAAACCGATTACGCGTATATTGAAATACGACGTGGTCTACCGCTGATCGCGATGTATCGTATTAAAATAATCTAATTGAAATTTCGAAGAAAAAGAAAAAAAAAACTATTTTCTGTCGGATGTGCGCGGAAAAAGAAAAACTATCGACCGGCGACGACGACGGCTACATCGAGTGACGGAGTTCTGTGTGTGTGTGTGTCGACCGGGCGTCGGATATTGGCGCGCGAAGCTCGTTACTGCTGCAACGGCACTGACGGCCGGTTTGGCTGCCTCTCGCCGCAGCCGCGCGCGGCGCGAACGGAACACCGCACCGCCCCGCCCGTCATTCGTCGCCACTCCTCCTGCAAACGGGTCCCCGGCGTTTATACATTCGTATTACGCGTTCGCCCACGAGAAGACGCGAAAAATCTTCGTCGACAGAGACGCGCGTTGTAAACAAATATTTTCGTTATACACACGGCCGTTCGTTCAGTGGCGGCGGATTTCGAATTTCAACTGCCCCGGTGAGTATTGCGCGTTTCACCGGCCAATGAAAACGCCACGAACGCAAACAAATTAATGGAAACGAAAGCAAAAAAAAGAAAAAATCAACAGCCATAAATAAGGAAAAAAAAACCTTATTTTCGATACACAAAGAGAATAAAGTTTAACAGTGAATTAAGAGAAGAAACCGGAGTGCCGTGGATTATGTACTCGATAAAAAGCTAAAGAATCAAACGGTATTGATGTGCTGTAATGCGAAGAGGAGATGATACAGAAAGGGCGATGAAGGCTATACAATCAATAGGAAAAAGACCGTCCCAAAAAGCGTTGGAGGAGCAAAATTAAAAAAGACATGGATCAATCAGGTGTAAAGACGATCGTAGACGTTCAAATTTTTTGTCAAATTTTATGTGCTCGTCAAATTTTTTGATAGTATGCAGACGCGTTTGTCAAACGATTGACGTGTCTGATGGAAATTTCGATCGAAGGCATATTTGACCGTGTAATATAAATTATCAAATAAAATACAGACGTCACATCACGATAAGGAGAAAACCGAAACTAAAGGTAAGTTTGACAAATTCGTTTAATCTACGGCTCGAGTTATTGTTTGATAAAAACGCGAAGTTCGACAAACAAAATTGTCAAGCGAATTTGATCGTTTACGGGGGCCTTAACGAACCGGGAAGAATGCATTCAAGATAGGGAAGCGTGGTGAGATTTTGTGTTAACCGCAAAGGTCCTCGATGAACCGTAAAGCGAAAGAAGATAGAGAAATAAGAGAAAAAAAATTAATAATTTTAGTCGGTGTTTAAACATAAGAACAGTATAAGCATTGTTGTGAATGGACAGCACATTATACAAATTATAAAATTCGATGAGATGTAAAAACATAATTGGGAATCCAAAACTTAATATGACAGTTTTTTTTTTTTTATTCAAATAATCACTGCTATTTTTTTTTTTTTGTAATGTCAATAATTTCTTCGATTTGAATTTAGGTTTGAATTCACAACCCGCGAGAGTTAAACCGCTATTGTAAATTAGTTCAGTGCTGTGGATAGGTATACGTTTTGTGATCGAAGAACACGCGCGCTCCGTACACGAACGAATAATGTATTAATCGAAAAAGAAAATTTTAATGTTATAAAATTAGTTTTACGACGACCGGACCACCGCAAGAAACTTCCCGGTGGCACAATCCGTCTCTGTTAAACAGCCACGCGTGTTCTCCCGACCACGTTGTCGTTGTTGTTTTTTTTTAAATCGACAGTTATATAATCGAATCGCCGATTTCAATTCCGCGTGGAACACGTTACATTTACTATTTACTATATTAGATTGGACGACTTTTAATAATATAATAATATAGACGAAATGATGAAATTCCACGTGAATTTATACGCAACACACGCATACCGCGTGGCTGAGTGTGTGTACTCGTAATATTACGTATTCGTTTCGTGCGCGAACCGGTTAAAAACCGTTTTGATTTATATATTGTTATTATGGGGAAGGAGTGTATTAGCCGTTGTTCCGCCGTACGCCGAGGCGTTGCCCACGTTAAGACGATCTTATATATATATATATATCATAACAAATAATTCTAATTATTAATAAATACACCGAATTATTACTGTTTTTTGTTTTGCGTATAAAATGTTTTTTATAGAATATTCCTCTCTGTATTATAATATACGTCATGGATAGAGACCGGATTTTTATGTTTTTTTTTTTTGCATATTTTCACTCTGACAATATGTGGCTGCTCCCAATATGAATGCAACATTTTCTCGGCGATACGTTTTCCCACACGCGCGTTTTTAAGCGCATAAAAAAAAAAACGTATTTCTATGTTAGAGAGAATATTTTGTGCAGTACGACACGTTTTCAATGAGTATTTTGAACGTTTCGCAAAAAAAAAAAAAAAAAATCTAATGGTTTATGAATAAAATAAAACGCTCATAATTACGGAATATTACTTTTATCGTATAATGTGTATAATTTATTATTATTATTTTTTTTTTAAATACCGCACTTAATAAAGTGAAATACGATATAGACAATCGCCAAGCACACGGACAGTTTAAACCGTTTAAGTAATTTTTTTTCTACGTTATAATATTTTTATGAATTGTTACTTTTATTCGTATTGTTTTCAATTTACGCGACCAAATAGTATATTAGAAGAAAAAAATAATTCCACAACAGAATTCCACGATTTTCAATTAAGAATGCGAAAAAAAATATCGGTCAAAATTATCGCGTATTTTTTGTTTTTTTAAATTATTATTAAAAAAAACATTGTACGAGTATTACAATGTAAATTCCGAATAACAATAAATAAATAATAAATTATTATTAAACGCATAATATAATACGAAATGAAAATACATATACCCGCGTTGCGAAACGTATTGCGTATTTCTCGTTGTTCTATATAGATAGAAACAATAGTATATTTATACAAATATAAAAATCCCATTGTGTGTGTGTGCGCGCGCGTGCGCACATCTTTATTTTTTCTTTTGTTACGTATTGTTTTTCTTTTTTTTTTGATGCGTAATATCCGATTTCTACTTAAAAACACGCACTTATCCGCTATATTGTAAGAAAAAAAAAATAAAAACCTAAAACAATATTTCGAAACACGAATAATTATGTTGTTGTATAGGCGTATTATATTATAAAAACGTGAATAATACGATTAACGATAAAACGCGATGTGTCGATGATAAATATTTCCGTTCGTTTTTCGCCTTCGAATTTTCCGAGATGAAAGACACTTCGAGTCTGTTGTGTGTTCAGTGCGTGTATACTACGATTTCAGGATCTGTGACGTCGAAATGGATAATAATTAATACGTTGAGATGTCGGGAGCATCGGTGGTAAACAATTTTCGAAAAAAAAAATAAACGTATTGGCGATATTGCTGTGCGCCATTTCGCTTTTATTCGTATCGGAATAACGTATTAACGGACGGGTTATCGTTATATTATTGTTGTTGTGACACCGGGCACTGTTGCAGCTGTTCGCCAAAGACGAGAAAAAAAAGAAACGTAAAATGGCATTTGGATAATGTACTATACTGCACGTAAGGGACAAACGCGAAGAGTTAAATACAATTGCAGAGCGGAATACTTGTTTTCTCAACGGGGGAGGGAAAATTTTACACTTTTCACGTGATAAAAAAATTAAAAAATGTTTACAAATTTTTCTAACGTTTAATTAACAGACATAAAAATAAAACGGACTTTTTTTTTTTCCATACAAATCGCATAATATCAAATATTATGAATTTAATTGTGTCGTCTATTAAATACACACGTTTTAGTTTGTTTTTGTTTTCGCGCGTCTCAAAATTTCACCTCTGAAATTACAATTAATAATGTCGAGCCGTACACTTGACGTTTGTATACGATATACCTATACGTACAACAGCGTAATATAATACGCGGACGACGGTCTTACTGGATTAGTCCTAATGAATATTTATTTGTATTTAAATTTATTTTTGTAATTGTCAAAAAAAAAATTATACATATTACATAGGTGGAAATTTGGCGTGAAATTACTGGTAGATGGGGGCTGAGTTTATCATGTTCATTTTACGCGTACATATATACTTTTACAAAAACAGCTCACAATATTATTAGTTCCAACAGGACAATTTTACAAAGTAGTTATACTGCAGTGATTAAACAAATAATAATAATAACAATTAGATGTTATAATATACTAATTAAACACGCTGTTTGAAAAATTAACAATGGAAATGTACTGGTGATTATGTATAGGCTCAAAAAACACAAAACCAATTATAATTCGATTTATTTAACAAATTAAAAAAAATAAAATATTTTATACAAAAACAATTAGTTACTATAAATGCTATATATATTATATATTATATATATATATATATATATATATATATATATATACTATTTTAACATTTTAAAAGTGTTGTGTTCTAACGGAAATTATTAAAAAAAAAAAAAATCATTATTTTCTCAATTATCTTTTCTTTAGGTTTTATTCGAGTTTCGCACTTGAGATAAGAAATCCAAAAAATTCATTTCCTATCATTATCAATTACCAATTTATTAATTCGTTTAAATTTAAAAAAAAAATTTACGCATATATATATATATATATAAATTTTATATTTATTTTTTTGGACGTCTCGCGATATTTTCAAAATTATTCTTAATCCAACACACTCGTCCGTACGTTGATCGGTGATCAAGTTGAAATTTGTATTTGTAATCCACACAGGCCGTACTATAAAAATGTAAAAACGAGAATGTAATAATCGCAGCCGTTTTTGTTACACCGATTTAGTATCATACGCGCAATGTCGAAGTGAAAAAAAAAATGTTAAATAAATAAATAATAATAATAATAATAATATCGCGTACAGTGTATGCGTGTATAAATATTTGGATCGCGTGTAAATCTTTTCCGTCTTTTCCGGTAGGTTACACGGCCTGAAAATCGCATCGCTTTCCGCACACGGGCTTATTATTAAATTTTTCTTATTGTCTGTACACGAAATACTGTACAGCCGTCCTCCTCGCTCTCCGCCAATATAAATTATTAATTACATTTATACACACGCCGCACGCTGTACGGCCGATTCTATTATCCATTACGGCCGCGCATTGCCGTCAACCTATAATCGCGCGTGTAATGCGGTATTTAACGCGCTCATTCATCGCGTACCGTGCAGTAGCTAGTCCGAGCGTGTGTGTACCTACTGACCGTGTGTACCCACTGACCTCTCCGTCACGGTTGTTCGCTCTAGATTTTTGTTTTTGTTTTTTTTTGAGAGAGAGAGAGAGAGAGAGAGAGAAAAATTGTTTTTCTTATTTTTTTATTACATCCTCCTCCGCGCGTTCTCGTCTCGCCCGCGATGTGTTTTCTTTGGTTTTGAGGATACTCGGTCTGTGAAACGTTCGTTCGCGCGCGATTCGGAAATGGACAGAAAAAACAAAAATTACGTATTCGCGCGAGATCTCGTCTTTTTTCTCGACGACCCGAATAATAATAATAATAATAATAATAATAATAATAATAATATAAACACGCGGGATTGTATACCTATGAATCTATTATGTCTCCGTCGTCGCAATAATACTCTACGCGTTTTTTTTCTTCTTTCGACAATCGCGATTATCAATAAAATGTAAGAGAAAAAAAACGAAATAAATAAAAAATAGGATATGCGAGTAAAAAAAATCGGTTAACAATGAATTCGTGTGTTTACGTACGCTATAAATATCCAAATTTGCAGTATTTGTTTATTTGACGTTCTAACGTTTACGACAAAAACTCGTAGTCTAAGTAATAAACGGATGAAAATAACGGAATAATAATAATAATAATAAAAAAAAGAACAAAATTATGAATATCACGCAATAAAAAGAAAAAATAGCAAAGAAATCGTGTACGTAGTAAATTAAATTGTTTTGAAGAAAAAATAAATAAATTGTAACGTGCGTTATTAAACGTAACATATTTAAAATTATTTAAAATATACATGATTTAAAAAATTATATCTTATATCAATGTGGTATTATTATTAATATTAACGCATAATGTCATAACGGTTTTTATTTGCACTATATATACACAATTTCTTTATTGATTTTTCTTTTCTTTAACTCTATGTCTTTTTATCGTGTAATATTCATAATTTTCTCTGCGTGTTCTAAAGTTATTATTCTGTATTTTTTTTTCTTTTTCTCTAAATACTACCGGAAGATATGATTTTTTTGTCAAAAACCCGTAGCCTAAATTTCATACAGCTCCTCCTATATATACATATATATTTTTTCATTTTCAATCATACTCTTTACGCTTTGATTGTTCGTTAACTTATTTATTTAAATAAATAAATTATTATTGTTTTATTCGAACACGCCAACATCTACCTTCTCTGTCTGTGTACGCAACTTACGCATATGTATATATTTATATAAAATTAATTAAATGTGTTATATAACATATTATGTTGTCTAATGTCGGATACGTCTAACGATGGACGTTATTAAAACGGTAAAATGTATTTAGATGACGACGCGCGATAAAGACGAAAATATCATAATTGCATAGCAAACGATAACATCGCGGTTATAAAGTGAAATATTAATTATATTATGTTATTATAATAATATGTATTAGTAAATGCACGAAATAAATAATAACAGTAATTAATTCGGTGTCAATGAAACAATCGCGATGATAACGTTATAACGATGTCGGTATACGCGGGTGTTTAGTTTGACACTGACCGAGCGATCAATCGTATGCGAGTTTGTTATATTTATTATTATTATTATTATTATTAACAATAATTATAATAAATATAGCAAACGAGTATACGATTGAACACTCAGTTAGCGTCAAACTTAACACCCGCGTATACCGACATAGCGCGTCAGTCGACCGCGATAAATCAGGAAACGAAAGTAGGTCACCAGATAGACACATCATGGAGGGGATAGCAGCAAGACGCATATAAATAGCGGTCCGAAATCGGTGGATCGCTCAGTGTAGCCGCGGCGAGCAAATGCGAATAACCTTGTTCGCATTTACCCTCTTTGTGGTGTGTATATCTCATCCATCGCTATTACACTAAACAGTTCAGTGATTTCAAAAATGATTCTAGCAATGAAATTGTTATTATATAATGATTAATACAATTTGTGAGATATCTACATTTTTTTTTTTTTTTTTTTTTTTACTACTTTTCACAAATATCCTTATCAAATACCCCCACAAGACGGTCCCAGTTACGTCACTGTACCGAAATACATACAAGTATTAATATAAACCACAAGTAATATTTGAGTAACAAATTATACTCGTAATATAGTTTTATTTTTTCTTTAATTTTCACATATTGACCTCCCATTTATATTGATCTCGTGTAATATCCTAAGATGTATAAAAAAAAAATTACTTTTAAAAACTCGTAGTACGATATTCTTACCGAGTCCGACCATATAATCTTAGAATTTCTCAAGATCCTCTGATAAAATTCTGAACTTCGGATATTTATTCGTACATTTTACTACATAATACGCGTATAGTACCTACCGCACGAGTAGAAAACGTGCAATTAAAAAAGAAGAAAAATTATTCTTGTACGGATAGAAGTCAAATTATATTCTTGTACGGATAGAAGTCAAATTATATGTGAAATATTACATCGACGATTCGTAAACGTAAATTAAAAAAAACCAACATAATATATTACCTATCATAATATTAATACGTGTATATAATTGGCTTTCAAAGTGCGTATAATATTCGCATTTATATAATATATATATATATATACATACATATTCGTGATGAATAAAACACAACAACAACGACATCAACGACAATCAAAGAATCCTGTTCGTATAATTCAACGATAATAAGATGATAAACGATTGATTTATGTTTTATAATGCTTATTATTGTTAGGCATTTAATGAATAACCTAAACATATCCGATTATTGCGGTTATGTGCTATGGTGAAAAAAAATTTATTTTTAATAAAATATTTGTAATTTTCAACAAGACCAATCGAAAACGCGGTATGACCCGTAAAATATTGGCAACATTAAATTTCCTATTGTTATACACGCGGTTTAAAATCGTATTTTTATTCATTGATTTTATATAAAACAAATATTATATGTACATTTTTGTATTGCGTTCAACGACATGCGCGCAAACACGCCGTTTAAATGTTAAAATCCAATAATCGAAAATATCGTCCGAACCGAGTTTAATCACTTCGACGCTATAATATATTATAATATTACAGCAGAGAGACACGTGTGCGAATATTAGCCGATTATATTAATATTTAACAAAGTAGTAAAAACAAAGAGGAATTTAGAAAATTAAAAATAAAAATCAAAAGGATTTGTAAAACAAAAGTTTAAAAGTAATAAAATATAATATATATAATATATAATATAATAAAATATAAGCTGGTTTATTGACATTGACAGAAATTATCTTTTCGTATACAATTAGGCCGATGTTTCTTTCCTCTTTTTTTTCCTCGTTTTTGCAAATATTACACGTCGTATTATATACGCGGCATTGTTCGATTTGTTCCGTTCTTAAAAACTGCGTCTACGTTTTTTTTTTTTTTTATTCTAATCGACCGAATAATTCGCCGGCATAGACCGTACGATTCTCTTCGAAAAGCCCTCTGCTGTAAGTCACGCGTCCATATATACGTACCGATTTCGGCAGAACGGTCGCTCGTATTTGTATGTCGTCCGAATCAATAAAGAAAACGTTGTGATTTCTGAAATTTTCCATTACATTCCCAGTACGTTTTTACGGCATACACGATACATTAATGTAGATATCATTGAAAAAAATAAAACCGTTTCACAACTGGACCCGATACGAGACGAAGTGTACACCTAAAATTGATATTCTTTTTATTTTCCAAACAGCGAGATGTGTTTTTGTTGGATTTGCATGATATTTTCGCCATCGTTTGGTACAACTGCGCATTGTTATATGTTATACGAGTACGTTGTACGCGCGTTTCTTGGGAACGTCGGTTTGTGCGTTCTTCTCGCATTTACCCGCGAATTTCGCCATTGCGGACTGCGTTTTCAAATCTCCTCGTCGAATAGGTCAAGCGATATGCGTTACACGTCAGACGAATTCCAATTCAAGAGCTCGTCAGAAATGAACTGGACGTTTCTAGGCCACGAGTGTGTTATCGTGCTCACATCAAGCGTGCACTGCGTTCGGATCGACAGAGTATTGTTATATTATCGTCGAAAAACGTATTTGGTGTTGGGACCAGAGCCCGGTAAAACGTGTACGGGTTTTAATACTATTATATAATACATTAAACGCAATCGATAGAATTACGTGTGGAAAAATTTAAGGAAATATTAAAAAAAAAACCAAAATTAACTATAATACACGCGATGTTATTAATCTTATACACGTATGGAGAATAGAAATTTACGTACCGAAATTATTTCTTTTTACGTTTATGAAAATTTATTTAAATTTAATTATATAATATATGTATGTACGGTTTGTTCTATTTGGAGAATCTGTGTTTTTTTTCTCGTTTTGTTTTCTTCTATTATCCAAATTTGCTCCGAATTGAATTGCGATGAAAAGGAAGAATGCTATGAAAATAATATAACGAATTCCCAGGGAAGAAAATCGTGTGTAATAAACCACGTTTTATGCATTAAAACAATCGACGATCGCTGTATTTTTACTATATTATTATTATTATTATTATTATTATTATTATTATTACTATTATTATTACAATCGTCTGCACAAAACGTCGTGTTTCACATATACGTCTAACACTATAATATTACGAAAATAATACGAATAATCACGACGGATTAACGGGCAGACACATATTATCATAAAATAATATTGCGAAAAACGGTTTAAACGCGTTTTTTTTTTTATATGTTCCGCTGTATGCGCTGTCCGCGCGTGTTAAACGTCTCCGGTGATCGATGTGGTTCAAAATAAGTGGGGGGAGATTGAAGCAGTGTCGTCATTTCAAGTTTTTAAATGTTCCAGGCAAAGATGTTAACGGTCCATATTGTTGAAAAATAAAAGGGGAAAAAAAGTCTTTTTTTTTTTTTTAACAAAAGGCTCTAAAACACCGGCACTTATTAAACTCGATGGTGAACTATATATTTTTTTTTTGTAATTATCGTGATTGAATAACGTTTAGATCTACTGAACGTTAACATTTCAAAAAAAACGAAATAGTCGTTACGAAAAAGGAAAAAAATGATTCCAAAAAAAAAAAAAAAAAAAATCAAGCGATACAACGGCTAAAGTATTGTATAAACGTTACGAAAAAAATTACGCGAACGGGCGTTTGGAAAAAGTTTAAAACGAAATCGCGCCGTATAATAGGTAACCGGATAACGCGGTTGTGCAATACGCGCCCGTCGTTTTCGGCGGTAGACTGACGGCGCTTCTCTCGACGACGAATGTTTTTCATTCCATTTTTTGACTTTTACGCGCGCTTTTCGGACAGAGAAATTCGACGCACAGCTATTATCGCAGTCAAGGCGAACGCGTTTCCCCGGCTCGCGCATACGTATACACATATTGTACTACACCGAACGCGCATTATAGCGAATGAGGAGTGCTATAATAATATAAGTCCTCGCGTCCGCCGCGACGGCGTCGATTTTTATACATTTAAGTGGAACGAAATAATCAAATTATTATTCATTTGCCCCCATCCACACCCGCAGACGGACATTTGGTTGAATTTTTAGGGGGAGAGAGGAACTATATAGATTTAGGAACGGATTGGGAAATAAGTAAAAAAAAAAAAAAAATGCCGATGTCCACCCGCCGATCATTTTTAGTACATTTTACGCCTCATAATAATAATTATTATCATTTAAACACACCAACTTAAATGTTGCGTACGCGTTTTTGGCTTATTTATTGAAAATCATATGTACTATATAGGCACCACTGGTTGCACGAAAAACGCTCGTTCGTGTAATAAAAATTTTTATTATTTCAAGAAATATTATAGTTTAGAAAACGATTTATTCGTGTTCGTGCAGCGGTCGGTGAGATGGTGTGGGACAGGCGTGCGTCCTTGAGGAGATGGGAGTTCACGGATTACTATGAAAAAAAAAAAAAATACTATTTAAAATATACTAAGTTTCTATATACCGCTCATAATATCAAAACGACATATGGTCCACATTTTTAACATGATCATCGTATCATAAATGTGAAGTTCGAAAGTGAAAAACAAAAATTTTTTTGGAAATACTCTAGACGCATCTTTCTTAAAATGTGCATGGTTTTTTAATAATAATAATAATAATATATATATAATTTTTTTGTTTTCTTTACCCAAATAAAAAATTGTTATTAAAAATTACGTACTCGATTGCATCTTAAATACACATAATATCACGACGAATAAACAGTTTTGTCCGAATCGTAACGAGTCACAAATTCTGACGTAATAAATTCCATCAGAAAATCTCCCCTCTCCCCATAAAACTGATCCGAAGACGTCCCTGATGTGGGATTAGAATACACAACGCGTAATTTGTTTTTCGTGTGTACCGATTTTTATTATTCGCGTACTGTATAATATGTATTATCATTTTACATAATAACAACAGAATAGAAATAAATATTAAAAATGTGGATGAATATTTTTTTTATTTTTTTTTTTGCTATTTTTTGCTTTTTTGGATAATCGAGAAGAAAAGAAAATTATTGAAATTTTGAGTGAAAATCGACCGAAGTTCGAGCACATGTTAAGTTTTTTTTTTTCGTTACGTATTATATAATTTATAACAAAAACAAATCGTATGTTGGAAAATTAAATTCCGTAAAGAAAAATGTTTAACGAAATTGAAATTTTCTTTCCAGATAATGTTAATAATAAGGAAAAAGGAGTGTGCAGCGATATAATATTGTACAGTACGGAATTCATCATGAGACACACTGCGCGTAGTTCGTGTTACAATGCAATGGTACCAGCTATTAGAGGTCGCAAGGGATGACATATCAGCTCCTTCCCTAGAAAAATTATTGTCATTGTTTTTTTTTTTTTTTAGTTATATATAATAAATTAATTTTTCTAACGATAATACTACATGACGTGCATAGGTACTTTATGTCAATAAATTAGGTCGTACGTTGTAATAAGTCGATCAATCAGCCAAAAATTAAATTTGTTGGGAAACGAGAATAGTTTTTAGTACCTTATTTTAACACGTGTAAAAACTTGGACAACGAGTACTATGGACGAAAATATTAGATCAGATGTACTGTGTATGTTCAGTGTTCATAGAGAAAAAGTTTATCACGGCACTGATTTTTTGTTGAAGAATTTGGTTTGCGAAATTTACAGTTTTTGTTTTAAAATATTATTTTTTGTACGCGTATAATTTATTATTTAATTATTATGTTTGTTTCATTATTTAATAAAAGCAATTTCGTTGGTTCTTAGTTTTTTTTTTATATTTATTTCATGATCGTCACTCCCCAGGTTTCGACAGATTGGCGCGTTTGTTGCATTGCGAGGAAAAACAAAGCGAGTTTACGTGTCTTCGCTGCGAATCCGGCTGAGACTGAAAAGTGAGATAATACGAGTCGGTTTTGTTGTAGTTTTTCGTTTCGTTATTTTATTATTATTATTTTATATATATAAAACGCAATTTTCGGTCCGGATACCGAATATCGCGCGGCTCGCACGTACGTGAGAATATCGCTGTACGCATAATACACATATGTATGTATAAATTACCATATTGAAATTGCGTTGCTCCAATTTTCGTGTTTCGTACGTCTAATTTGGCTAGAAAAAATGTGATTTTACTTATTGTGCAATAAATTCGTACAAATGATTTCATATAATTATTTAGTTCATAATTAAAGGTTTGATCCCGCGCATCATTTTAAAAGGATATTTGGTACGTGAAAATGTTCAAAATGCTTATGCGCGTTATTGGGAAAAATATAGAAATATTGAAAACCGCTGATTAGTAGAGGTTACGACAAAATAAGAATCGAACGGACGAATGGATTGGAATTTTATGATGCATTTAAGTATAGGTTCAACACATAATATTATGTTTAAGCGAGTGTATCATTAAGAAAAAAATAAAAATAAATCCATCTACACGTTTTCGTTTGTTATTTCACGACTCGTCAAAATTACAGTATTCCTTTACATTCCTTATGATCGGCAAACTGCAATAAATACATATATACAATAATAACGTAAGAAATTATTATTTTAAAACATTTTTCTCCCCCCCCCACCCCGTTTATTGCGATCAACTTGCCTTATAAAGTCGTGGACTCGGTTAAACGTCTTCCTACGTATATACGAATTGATAATGCGCTGTACTTGTTCAACTCTATATAGAGAATCGTCTTCGTGTTCACCTTGAATTACATCATAACACGTGGACGTGTTTATTATTATTATTATTATTTTATGCAAAACCTGTGGCATTATTGGTTCATAAATCAACCCACAAATATTTTATTTTACAATACGACACACCCAAATGCTTTCCATCTCGCGGCGTCACGCGGTATTTCTGGGTCAACCAGCAGCTGGTTCGACTGAATTTCAAACGTAATAATTTAACTAAATTATGTTTTTACGTTGCCGATATATCGCGTTATATATTATATACATACATAATTACACGCCAATTTTGATCACACAATTATTGTTCGCAATTAATGGCGATTGATCGAAAATGCAATAATACATAATATTTAAATAATGTAAAACCGCGTACGTAGTAGATTTATATGTTTGTCAATATATTAATAATGTGAAAATAAAATAATAAACCATTGATTAAACTATAAATTCGAAACAGAAAATTATATGAAATCTCACGAAGATATATATATATATATAGTCTTCAATGTTTCCATCAATTTAATCACTACAATATATATATATATATATATATATATATACGTAACCTAACCTATTGTTTTTTTCGCTGTCCTGTATCCTAATTGAGTTTTTATTCCATAAAAATAAATAAATATACGCATACATCCATTTTACACACGTTTATATTACGTAAACTCCTCCGAAACAAAGTGAATTATCCTAAGAAAAACCAAAATCTAATCTTTTATTTATTGTACTATATAAATGTGATAAATATACGCGCGCGCGCGTTGTTGAATTTAAATTAGATTATACGAATTGTCGTAATAAGACTACTGCGATTAGGAGATGACGAAACGGTGAAGTCTGCACATACCTATCCGACGTTTTGTAATAATGTATATTATATGAGTGTATATATATATATATATATAATACGATATCATTTAAATAAAAATTTTTATTTTTTTTTTCATTATATCTCCGTCAACCGATCCGCGAACAACACATTTCTTTTTATACTACGAAACATTAACTCTCCTCGAAATATTTCACTGCTCGTTTTTTTTTCCGTTCCGTCCATCTACACGATGATTGATTGTGTTATATATATATATATATATATATATATATATATATATTTATTTCGCAAGATCATTTCGTTTCTGATCATTATCATCTTTGCAGCAATCTGCAATCCGCGCAGACGTTTCCACCGCCGCGGACGGTTATGGATCGTGTATTTTTATATTCCAACGTGTTTCTATACATCAATATTATTATAAATAGCTCGTATTTCGTTATTAATACAAATTCTCGATCGATTTACTCATATAACGTTGGAGATCTATTTATTTCAATAGCTTTTAACATCTCGATTTCGGTCAATTTTAATTCCCGACTCGATTCGACGATATGCGACACACGTGGTGCGCGCATAGGTCATTTTTGCAATTTTATAATAATCAAATCGTTTCAAACGGTTACACGTATACGTGCGTGTACTTGCGGAACGAAATTAATAAATACCTTCACCGCAAATATTGATTATTACCTGCGGCGTATGCAGGGTGTGGAGAAGACACGACATTCCCCCTTTGAATAGTCTAAAGTATCATTTCAAATTATGAAACGATGACTAAAAAGAAAAAAGTAAGTTTTCCTGCAGATAAACCATTATCATACTATTATAGTATAGTGAGAGGAGGAGATTTTTTTTACACTGATGAGCGAAAAATAAAAATTCATCAATTCATGATATATATTATGACACCATACCTAACCTAACCAGCTCCCCTCGAGAAAATCCTGCGCACACCGCTGGAATTTATTATACGTTATTATTTATTTTATCTATAAATTTATTATACTATTCTGTTTTAAGCGTTCAATGTGTACGGAATTTTTCCAATGTATTATTTTAATAGCGCAATTTTAATGTTATTTATATATTACGCCATTGTAAAAAAAAAAAAAAAAATAAAAATAATAAATATCTTCAAAACTTTACGCAATATACTTTTTATACAATTACCCAATATTATTATATACCTACGTACTGCAACAGAGATATTTCGTTATATTATATTTTATTTATATTAAACACACACACACGCACGCATAGATGTACATTATTAATATTGTAATTGGATTTCATAGCGCGGTTAGGTGTATGTATTGAATTTAACATCTCACGATACAAAATATACGTTTTCATATTTTTATAACCGGAATAGATTCTTGTGGGAAATTTACACGGACATTGATAATATTATATTATTATATTATATAAAATAACACTATTTTTTCCTTTTTTTTTTTGTGTATATGCGATTTCTTTTTCAAATATACCGCAGTTATAATTAATAGTTTCGTTCTTATAACGCGTATCACCTATACATGTGTGTGTGTGTGTGTGTGTACACGGTGTGCACTATATAAATTATATATATTTTAAAACAATAATAATATTATATATTTTTTCGTTAGGTAAATATTCTCGCGGCACAGTTTCAAAACATTTTTATATTATAACAATTTAATGTTTTATACTTTCTTCTTTCACGTTTCAACTTCCGGTATTGTTATTTATTTTTTTTACGAAGTACTTTGTTTCGTTATACATATATTCGAATGTTTACAGTACACGCGTAACCGTTGTGTACAGTTATAAATGTGATGTATTAAATATATAAAATATATTATCGGCCGAATAACTCAACTCGATAATTAAAACTTTTAAACAAATACTTTATTTTTATTGATATACTATTGTTGTAAGAGTTCAAATCCGTTAACGAACGATTGAACACTTTAGAAAAAAAGATTCTAATAAAATTATTATACGGAATATCATATCCAATTAAAATTACGCGTTTAACGCAATTTTAATAGATTTTTAATAATCTTATTATAAGAATTTTATATTAGCAGAAAACTCGAAAAGACGATATAATACGTTCGATTCGTTGCAAATGTGTAGTTGGAGTTACAAAAAAAAAAAAAAACAATGAGACTAATCAGAGAAAAAAAAATACAAGAATTACGACGATTTTACGTATATTTTAAAGCGAGTGCGCAGTATAGCGAATTAAAGTATACATTACACTCGATCTATACATTTTCCCCGCAGAAAGTGCGAGGTTTTTTAAAAATCAATAAAAACAACGCTAAAAATTTTTTCGCGTGTAAAGATTAAAAAGAAAAAAGACCCGTCTTATTACATACGGTAAAACTGATAGTCCTGTTCGTGTCGATCTGTCTCCGAATGCGTATCGTTTTATATTTCGCGTCGCGTTTATAAATCTGTAAAAATATATTCCGCGCATAACGTAAATATAATCGTTTTAATTCTCCGGGTACGTTGGACGCGAATCAGTGTACGTTTTTAGTTTACATTGCACCTCGGGCGAGTATCGGCTTTTCCAAAAGAAAAAAAAAGAACACGCACGCAGTGTGCCGTATAAAATAACCACTGTTTTCTTCATTTTTGTCTATGCATATGACAACGACTAAAAGTAACGATATTTTATATCCAATCGACGCTTTTGAGTAATTTATATTTAGTAATAGTTTCTATTTTACGACGCTCGATGCGTGCGCGCGTAGTGTTATAAAAATCCGTACAACAACATTGTTGGACAATTATTATTATTATTATTATTATTATTATTATTATTATTATTATTATTATTATTATATTATTATTATTATCGTTCACAGTTGCACGCTGGTTCAGATCGTTCCGTGTCACGAGTCCGATTCCAGAAGGGAAACAACGTTATGTCAATAATTATTGTTGTCGATCGCCGCCAATCGTCCCTGCGGTTCGGCGTGTATACCGCACGGTTTGTGTGTACGGTCGTGCGCGTTCGTTCGACGGTCCAATTTTATACACGGTTTGTTCTCCGGTTAGCCTACCATTCTAAACATAATCGGAAACGCGTACGCGATGGAAATCGAATCACTTCAACACGGAATCGCGTAGGCACTCTTTCTGTTATATAAGTACGTGGTCGCAGAGAAAACACACACACACACACACACACACAAAAACAATACACTTGTGTGTTATACGAACACACCAACAAACGTTGCGCGGCGGTTAGTCAGTCGAACCGAGTCGACCGCCATTGCGGTTGCAAAACGCCTGCAAAACGGTTTGCGCAGGATAGGAAAAAAAACGCAATAATTATTATTATTATTATTATTATTAAAAAAAAAATAAATTGTGACAATTTTCAGTGTATGATAAATAATGTCGAGACACGTTTTTCTGGCTAAACAGTGGAAAATAATGTACCAAAACATTCGCGAACGCGTTTTACAAAATCGTTATACGTATATATATATATACTCGTATCTACACAAGCCAAAACGCAACGTTCGACGCGCGTAGGTATTCGCCTGTACAAACTTATACAAACGGATATTTTATTTCGGAAATTTTTTAAAATTTCAAACCTACGCGCGCGAATATTTCCAAGAGAAATTATAATCGTAAACGTTTCGAAATATGTAATACGATAACCCGCGATTGACCTCATCCCGCGCAGCGCGGTTTATAATAATAGCGGTATCATTATTATTATAATTATTATTATTATTATTTATTATTTATTATATACAATGAGCGTTTAACCCATTGACTATCATGAGTCCGTATCTAGACATAGCCTTGACCTAACATAACCGATTAATTTAGGACAATTGTTCTAAGATTTAAAATATATCGGAGGGGGAACGCAATCGGGAAACAAACGGCAAAATCGTGTGTTTGTAGGAGGAGTGCCGGAATTATAGTGTTAGATTATTAAGAAAGGATGGGGGCGATCAATATTTTTTCGTATAAGAATAATGATTTTTTTTTTTCAAGTAAATTCGTGTTCATTTAAATAAGAAAATTAAAAAAAAAAAACACGTTTAAGATATTCATATTGTTTTAGTGACTTAAGAATCCGTTCGTTGTGCACGATTCTGCGGGAGACGCATCGGCGGTACATTGTCTTTTCTGCAACTACTAACTAAAACATAAAATAGTGTACACATGTCCCTCGCTCCGTTCAGAATCTAAAAGAGTTTCGGAAAATAAAATTGAAATATATTCATCTTTTATATTATATTTAAAAATATAATCGAAAAAAGGATGAAAAAAAATTTTTTTTGTGTGAGGTCGGTGTTTAGGTGCGGCGGAGAGACGCGATTGGTTATTATTATTATTATTATTATATTATTATTATTACAGTTGGTTTTGTGTGTGTGTTAGTGGGTAGTTAGGTAATTATAGTATCTATATGTCGTCCCTCTTTTTGTACGTGTAGAAGGAGGTTACGTATATAGACACGACTAACTCTCAAACCACCATCCCTAACCCTCTTTTTCCATTCTCTTCTATGAAAGAAAGCATATTAATTCCTTCCCCTCACGGATGAGGGGCGGCGGATGATATGTAGAAGAGAAAGGAAGACAGAAGTGTCGGAGAGAAGAGGTGGTGCGTGGATGATTGATTTTGATATGTGTATGTGTGATGATATATTTTCGTTGCTAATTTTAAGCGAATTCGAATACAAGAACGACACAAACATATATCCAACCAAAACACCACCGCTCGCCCCCTCTCTCACTCCGCACGCCGTACGGCGAATTTGACGCTCTCCGCACGCCAGACCTCACACGGGTGTATTGTCGTACCGGTTGTTTATAAGCAACGCGTTCGATCGGAAACCGTCACAAGGCAGTTGTGACGTTATGTATATCTGATAATAGCGCATTAACGTATCCGATCGCCGTTTCCGACCAATAGGTAGCGTTAGTAAAACGATTCCTGTTTTTTTTTTTAAATAAAAAAATCGTAAATATACGTAGCCATAGGTTCAGTCAATGTCATCGAAAATCAAATTAAAAACACATTCTCCTTAAAAAGAAAATCAGAATTCGTATTTTTATTTTTTTTTTTGTTGTAAATATGTCGTATTTGCCATCGCGAACGTGATATAAATATATTGATACGAATTTCCCTTTATACCTGGCTTTTAGTTCTGCGTGTCTACAAAAAAACAATCTCAATTGTGAATGTGAAGTATGGGCGATACGTGGACCGGTTTGTGACACAAGGACAAATTGAATGGCGAAGGAACTTCGTGAAGAACTAGGCCTAGCATCAGTCACTAGTTACATTAAAGGTCAAAGAATATAGTGGCTGGGCCATATTATGAGAAGAAGCGAAGAAGAAATCGTCAGAGTAGTGATGGAATGGAAACCGGAAAGGAAAAGGCCTCGAGGTAGAGGTGAATCTTGAAGCCCTAGGAGTGCAGAAATGGAAGGAAATTGTTTAAGACCGAAAGAAATGAAGGGGTGTAGTGATGGCGGCAAAGACTCTAATAGAGTTGTAATTGCCAGTGAAGAAGATATATATATATGATTTCTTTGCGATTTACACTAGAAATAAGATTTTCTTTTCAAAAAAACTAGTCATTTATTTAGAAATAGATTTAAACATGGTTTAAAATGTCTATATATCAAACTTAACAGTAAACCGTATGAAAAATAACAGTAATAATCTTATTCTCTAGCATGAGCTCAGTCTTAGATATTCATTATTTCGTGAAAATTAATGTCTAAAAATAAAGGACGAACTAAATAACAATTGCTTTGGACCGTGGTTTTTAAATATTCTTGATTGTATGACTTCAGTGTGATTAACACAGTTTGAAACCAACCTAACTAACAAACAAGTAGCTCTAGACAGAATCTGAAAAAGCATTGATTAAATATTATTTTATGTTTAAAAAACACTCACTTTTTGTATTAAGGAGATTGAAAACGCATTTTTTTTCTGAGGAGTAATGCCACCATGTGTTGTCATTTGTATCATAACGAAATGACTATTAATGTGTATAATTCATAGAGCTACTAACTGACTATATTACAGGCATGCACATAGGTACATGTGTTGTAGAGTTTAACAATGTGCATCAAACAATGATTTACATCTAAAAGCTAGACAAAAGTTCAACCAATTAGAATGAATAAAATTTAATTCTAAAAAAATTATTTGATTCATTAACTTTTCATCTAGGTTATTGTGATTAAATAGATTTGTAATTAAATATTTCATTTGTAATATACTGAAATAAATGTTGAAAAATGCAAAAATTACACATCATATTTAACATAGAGTTTTATTAATTAAACTATTAAAAATCAATTTCCACCTAAAAAAACCTAATCTAGAAAAAAGACTGACGAATTTAATTTTTTTGTTTAGAATTAAGTTTGGTTTAATATAAATAATTGAGAACTTTTGTTCAAATGTTAAATCAAAATGATAAAAAATAAAAAAAATATGTACAGTTTCCGATCTTCTCAAAAACACTACTGTCTCCGAAAAATATTACTAGAAAAAATATTTTTGAATTACATCATCTTCAATTTCAAACAACTTTATCCTACTCAGCATGTCAGATTCATCCTTTAACTCATTATCATTATAACGCATAATCACTTTTATATCAACATCGATTACAGCACGTGCATGTAATTTTATAACATGATCGATCAATTTCAATGTGTGCAATTCAATCGTATGGAAATAATCGTTAATTAAATTATGCTCTGGTAAAATGATGAGACAGTTTAAAATGTGCGTTTCACATTGGACCCTTTGGATTTGTATGTTTTTACTTCAGTGGTAATATATCAGTACATGTTTTTTTCAGTGTAACATCTGTAAAGGCTTCAGTGGTATAGTCTTTTCGGACAATCTAAAATTAATTTCAAATCCTTAGTACAATAATTGTACACATTCTATAATATAGGTAAGGCCAATGTTACATGAAGATATCGATCGTGAGAATTCTAGTAGAACAACGAGCGACGCACAGTGTTCAATCAACACGTACAGAACTAATTAAATACCTGTCCTGTTATCTCAATGGTCGACTATTGAGACAACAGGCTACATGACAATTAATACATCATTTGTAATGTACATTGCTGTTGACTATCCTGTTACATTTCCACACGGATTAGGTTTCTATCAGATTTTTGCACAAATGGAACTTGCCACTCCATTATAAAATAAAATAAAACATTCTTTTAAAAATATAATCTGTTTAATTTAATATATAACAATAATAATAAATGTATAAATTAATAGTGGAATGAAAGGAATAAAATCCATTTTGTTATAATATTACACAATGCAGAAAAATAAACTTACCGATGTAATAAATTTCAATAAAAATAAAACAAGACTGAACTAGGAACTGAATTAGACGAAGAAAAAAAATTATATAATTTACACTTTTTCATTAAAACGATCAAAAAAAAATTTCCACAATGTTTGCTTTGACGACAAACAGAATCCAAGAACTATTTTGAAACCAACTCTTAATGAAATTACATATCAGTTCCAAATGCAATCTTCATCAATAATTGAAAAAATACATACATACATATATATATATATATATAATATAATTAAAATAGCTGTAAAGGCTGTTATATATCCCTGTTTGCCGAAAATTTTTATTAAGTTATTATTTTCATACGTAGGTTTTTTAGTAAATCCACAGCCATCTATTTTTTATTAAACACAATATTATAATAATGTTTACATTGAAAAAAAACAAACACAATAATGATTAAGATATTATAGTTTGAGACCAGAACTAATGAAAAGTTAAGTGTGTATATTACTCCATTATCGACAAAAAACATTTGCATATATAAATGTTTTACTTGAAAATCTCGAGGGTACATATTTTTAAATGTAAACCAATAACAATTTTTGCTGATAACAAAAAAAAAATTATAATTATAACAGCAATTTCATATGCAAAATACCAATAATTAAAAATTTGATGGTTAAACATTGACCATATTATTATTGCTGTTTATGTATTTTAAATAAAAATCATTTAACACCACGAGAAAAAAGGGCTTTTGTTTTGAAATCTTTGGGTAAATGTGTCACTGAAAGAACGAAATTTGGAAGTAGTTCCCACATGACCTTTAGATCTGAAAAAAAATATATATAATAAAACAATTTTATTGTAAAAATTAAATGTAATTTTTTCATTTTCGAATGTAAATATATATATATACACACACACACACACACACATAATATATTGTCTACGACAATATCATATGGTATGTTGGAATCAAAGGGTACAATTAGGTTGGGTTCTAATTCGGCTACAAATTTTGAACTTGCACCTCTATAGAATTAAAACAAAATATCAATAATTTTACAGCAATATTATTATAAAGACTTAATGAAATAACCATAAATAACAATGAAAAATTGATATTTAATTTAAAATTATAGTAAAAAACAAAAAAAAAAAAAAAAATGTTTAAAAGATAAAAATCATTACCGTTCGACAATGACAGCTGGCATTTGAACAAGTTGTACGGGACTTTTTCCATCCTTTAAAGCCTGGGTTAAATTTAATATCTGTCCACGCATAACACTCATCTGCTTTTCAAACATATGTCTATCGAATCCTTTGTCCATCTGTAATTGCAACATATGTAATACTAACAATAACTTTACATACTACACAATATTATATTGTCAATGGTATATCTAAGAAAACTGGGTATCGAAAATTGATTTAAGATGAAATTTATTTTTGAACGCAATAATTTATTTCAATTGTTCTTTTTGAAGACCATATATAAGTATAGGAGTAATGAAGGAAAGAACCACATAGAAAAACCGCAGACAGAGTATATAAAACAGATCATGAAAGATCAATGAATAACAGATGATAGAAATGAATAGAAAAAAAACTGTAAACTAAGCTGAAAATTGAAAAGAACAAAGAAAGAGAAAGAGTAGTACATTTTAAAAACCCTTGAAATACAAAAAATTTTGGATGCCACTTTCATTTATTTTCTTTGTTACCTTAAACAAAGTGTAAAGATCATCACACAAATCTTGAACAAAGTTCATATCGGACAGATAAGGTAACACAAGTTCTTTTATATCTTTACTAAATGGAATCTTTGCTTGTGGAAGCCATGCCCAATGATAGGGATATGCACGCCATGAGTCTGGGTGTTTGAATGGAAATGCTAAACCATTATCAATAGCGGCTATTTTTATATCTGGTTCTTGGACATTAGTCCATTCCTATGGACATACAAATATCAACTAATATTAAAAAAAAGAAAATTATTAAAATATTTTAAAATTAAATTAATTATTCTACTTACATTTGAGCTTTCACTGATTGTAGAGTTTGTAAGACTCGCATTAGGACTTGAGTTTGAGCTTGGTTGATCATACCTAATCAACCAATTGTCATTGCCTCGATCAGTGTTCCGAATAATGTAATCTAACACAACTAGCCTTTCAAATTGAAGTTGAAAACGTGATTGAAGATTTAATGGTAATGGAGCTAATTCTAATCGCCTCAACCAGTATTCAGCATCTTTATACCCTTCCATGAATAATTGGAAAGATCCTATCTGCAAAAACAATATAACAGGATAATTAATCAAATTATTCAAATGATCTCAATATAATAAACATACTTTGGGCCTAAGGCCAAGTCTATTAAATCGCCGTCCCAATTTTGGAAAATGATCATTTATTGCATGTTTCATTCTAGTCTTTTCTCTGTCTATACGTCCATAATTAAATGTTTCACTGACCAACTTAGCAACCTTAGTCTTAGGCACAATATTTAAACCAAGTTTAATTGACACAAGACTAGCACCAGCTTCAGACAGGTACCCTTGATTAGGTATTAAACACGAACGTCCAAAACAACAAGGACAACAGTTCTTATGTAGCCATTTGGTCCATTTTGGATTTAACAATCCATACGGTTCTTCGTCTTTTGGTTTAAATACACCAATGATTTTCTAGAATATAAATATTTATTTATTTAATTTTTTTTCTTTGATACAATTTGGCTTATAAAGGTAAGAAGGCAACTGTAAACTATATTTTAGTTGAATTCCATCTCAAATTGGCTTAAGTGAGAACAACATTTGTTATCTGTTTTGTACATGAATAACATGTAATGAAATTACAATAAAGTATTTCACAATAAAATGTGTCCAAGACAACATTCATTGGATCAGAAAATAACTTTTTTGTTTATTATAAGTTTTCGTTTTATAGAATTTCTGTTTTAAATTAAATACACATTGAAACATAGTAAACATTTTTATCTCTCTAATATTTACAGTTAACATAGCTGTACAACTATTGTAAATTTGCTGTAGCAGAATGTAAAAAAAAAAAAAAAAGAAAGTATGCAATATTTTTTTTTAACATTAATACAATATATCGGACAAAAAAGATAATATGTTATTTTTCTAATGATTGATGACATAATTAAAGAAAAAAACTTACACCATTTGTATCTTTGACAAAGTAACTTCCACTGGAACCTTGATAAATTCGCTCAGGGAAGACACTATTGTCAATAGCTATTTCCGATTGTTTAATGACATAACTGAATGATGGATCATCTGCAAAAAAATAAACGAAATATTTAGCATAAAATAAAATGTATTCATCATTTTGATAAAAACAAATTTATAATTTACCACCTTCATAACAATTGTAATCTACTACAAATGCATTACATTTAAACATCACACGAGTCTAAAATAAGCTTTATAATTTCTCATAAATTTTATTCTACCAATGCATAATAAAGAACAATGCTAAAATATTATACTAATAATAACTGCGAACAGCGATTAGACTAGATAATTGAGTATTTCAGTCTTATCACTGTACTTAACACGGGATTCATGAAGTGCTATACCAAGTATTTGTTTGAGGCGTGGTTTATAATAATTGGACATATGACTCATCAATGAAAATAAATTAAATAGATAATTTTTATAGTAAGCAAATCAAAAATGTAATTTTTTTTCTGTTAGTAAAATATCAATATTTATTATGCTGTTTGAATAAGAACTGATAGAAAAATAGGTTAATATCGAATAGATAAAAAAAATTGTGTTTAACCTTTAATTATACCTTTATTATAATTATAACGAATTAACAGTTAATAAATAAACGGGTATATGTTTAATACACCAATCCATGTAATAGCATAAAGAAATCTCATTTTATTAAAAAAACCCAATTAAGTTTTACATTATATATTATAGACTTTACGAGTATTTGACTGTCTATTTAAAATACGAAACGTCCATTAGTACAAGTATTTTTGAAAATGTCTTTTTATTTGACATATTTATAAACAATACTGACAACAAACACAATGACATGAGAATATTTGATGGGATATTAAACAAATTCATACCATATGGCAATTACTAATTCTGTACACATTGCACTGGTTCATTGCGTCACAATGGAACGTTTAAAAAAAAAAAACTCTTCGCAAAAAAAAAGAAAAGTGCGATACATTTAAACAAACAGGTACTACCAATTATACTCTAAAATAATCTAATGCGTTAGATATAATTTATATTTATCGTTTTTTAATATTATCTACGAATATTCAAATGCGAATGTAACTATTAATTTATGAATTAAGAAATATTAAATGTATACATCATTGTAAACGACTGTTATTTCAAACGTTTCACGACACGATTGAAATAAAAAAAAATATTCCTTAAAACAAATGACACGAGTGTAGTGGAATCGTAAAAGAAATAAAAAAAATTTCAATAACAGTCGAGGTGTGGTGACAATTGTTATATTAACGGAATCCGATTGATCGCGTCACCTGGAAAATGATTATAACCCGGAGTGTGATCCATGCGACCCAGCAGCGGTTGATTCTCTCTGTCTTTGCTATCCAGATTGTCGTTGGACGGCTGATCGAATTCCACGTCGGGCACGATCGCGTGGTAAGCGGACGACGTGGTCGGCGACGGTTGTTGCGGTATACCGTTGCACTGCGAACTATCCTCGTTCATTTAGACTGACGGGCACACAAGGACGCGACACCGACACAAGGACACCAAAGATATTGGTGTTTAGTCGAGCGGCGGCCCGAGGTCGTTCATAAATTCGGAAACGTCGTGAAGCGGCGAGCAGACGGGCGAATTCGGCCAACGGCATAGAAATGGACCGCGGAAATCGAACAAATACCGACGGAGAGAGAAAAAAAAAAAAAAAACAATTTTTTACAATTCAAAGTCCGACCGGGTTAGACATAAATGGAGCGATTAATAAAGTAAAAAGAAAAAAAAAAATTATCATTTTTCAATCCAAACACAAGACGGTGTTGTACATACATACGAGTACATATGGTTTTCTTTTTTTCTTTTTTTTTTTTTTTGTCGAAAACGTTTATTGCCCGATTAGTTTCCGCTATTATCTCTCCGACGTTGTCTGGCTGATAACGAATTAAAAAACGAAACAAAACAAACCCAATGCGCGCTTATTGTTCCATGAAACGACAACGTTGTAATTTTATACCGCGGTGGCGGTAACGATCAGCGCTATAAAAGTATTCGAATTCGTCCAAATATTTTTGAAATTTGAAAGCAATGAAAAATCGTTTGACATAAAATATTCTCACCGGAGTTTTCGTATACGAGATTATTATTGAAAATGCCTAATGTATTATTTTCTGTACGTATTAGGTCATATAACGTGTTAAAAGCAAACATTTAGATGTTTGAACGTTCAAATCTTGCGTATAAAACAAAATGGCAAAACCTTAAGACCTGTAATCGACTCGAAGTTATTCGTAACAGACCCCGAGGATATTTTTTATTCGAGTACCGACACGAGTTCGTACATGGTAGAGCGCCAGAGTGAAATTTAAAGTGTTTATTGAGATTTATTTAGTATGATCGATGAAGTAATACGATATTGTTAGCCCTTAATGGGATTGGAAGCGAGTTAGTAAAATAAACGTTTCGTACTTCCCGACGTACATATTTACCTAATGATGCATTAAAGATTCCGAAAACAGATTTGAATTCTTCGTCAATTTTACCACAGAACGACGAGACTTTCCCACTTTTTTTAATATCACCAAAAATTGATTATTAGTCAATTCATTTTTTATTTTAAACTTTTTCAAGTAATTTTTTAAGGGGATTCATGAAAAAAAAAAATAGAAATGTGGGAGTCGTTTGAATACACGAAGAAAACGTATTGAAAGTTTCCCTGGAAATGACGTTTATATAAGTAAATATAAAGTATCCAATTCCCAAATATAATTGTAAAAAATTATTAATTAATAAGCGCGTGTAACACAATTATTTTTATACTCACCTTTTGAAAAAAATGTCGAGACATATATTAAAAAGAAGAAAAATAAAAATATGTATATTTATCTTAATCATGTACATAAATGATACATACATTTTAAAACAAGGTGAAATTTACATTAAAAGAAAAAGAAGAAAATTTAATTCAAATATATAAAAATGTGGTTTTTATTGCAATTTATATATTATAAAAAATATAAATATACTTATTGATGTGTTTGAAGTCATAAATAAAACAAAATTATAAATATTTTATCCTATATTTTTATCACATCGTTAAAAATTAAAGCCATAATAATTTACTACTGCGGTTAAAACAAACGTTAAAATAATTATTTTGAAGTTGATCATCAAATTATGTAAACATATAGTGCAAAATAGAGATTTTCAAATTTAAGTATAACAACACAAATGTTTACGAGAATCTTAAAAGTAATATAATATAGTAAGTACAATATTAAAATAAAAAAATAAAAATGAAATAAATAACATTGACTTAGGAACATCAAGTTAATATATATTAGCGGTCAAGTGTATGGTATAATAATAATAATCCCTGTAATAATTTTATTTCCATAGTGTTCCGATTTTAATTCTCTCAAATAACTTATAGGAATATACTACAAACGTTGTCATATAAAATATTTACAATAGCAATTATTTGATATATTATTGTCTTGAAAAGGGATCGCCAATCTTTGGGACATCACAGACCACTAAATTTATAATTTAAAATTTAATTCAGCAAATTGCAAATAATGTTCAAATTTTTTCTACGGACCACCCAATGGTCCACTGACCACCAGTTGGCGACTACTGGTCTAGAACAAATTTTAACACATTTATATTGTAGGAATTTCATTATTTTACGCATGAAAATAGGTTACAGGTAATGTCAAGTGCAAAAACAATAATCTTCCTAACGTTCATTATTAATACTTAAAATATAATACTTCTAAACAATGCCCTAAATTTAATGTTTAACTAAGTGGTCTGAAATTATCAGAAACAATAATTTTACATTAATACTTAACTAACCACATTGATGCGGGACCAACATTATTTTCTTGTATTTCTTTTTATGTTTCAATTACCGGATGTTGGTTTTTTTTATCAGTCATAATATATTAACAGTGCTCAAATTGAGAGACTAACTACTTTTATTTTTTTTTATGTATAGCTTAACTTTTTCTTTTTTTATTGTAACAGAAGAGATGGTTGAGTTAACAATCGAAATATTTTTTTTCAAATGTGCAGGTTTTACAATTTTGTAAACGATATTACAACATAAATCACTATCTATTGCCGTCAAAAAATTGAACAACTTAAATGACTTTTAAAATTTGAAATATTTTCGTTTTAGTTTAAGTGATAAACCTAATATGTACCCATCTAAAATGAATATATATATATATATATATATATATATATATTAATTATAGGCTTGTGAAGGCTTGACAATTTGCAATAAAATATTTTCATTATTCTATATATATATAACAAGCAAAAAATAACATTACAATAAAAATTAAATTAGAAAGAAGTTATTTTTTATGTAAAATATAATATTACCTATATAAAATATAGGTATAATATTAGTAACAGAAAAAAAAGTGTGATCACATTGCACTTAAGTAAAACTTTTGTAAATATTTATTTTGAAAAGGTAATTTATGTATAATTTTCTGTATTACGACTGTAAATTTTTAATTTAAATATATAATTATTGAAAAAAGTAAAGATTTGACTAAAAAAGTAATCTACTTGCAGCCCTGCAAATTTGAAAATTCTAAATGTCTTATGGATCAGAAAAATGTGATACATCATCTTAAACTAATAATTTCAATTATAAAGTCGGTCACTTATACCATTTATCGAATCTTAGTTTAAAACATTTATAATTTATACATATTACAAATAAAATATTTAGTACACTTCATAAATATGTTTGTGAATTTCTAATTTGAGCACTGATTAATAATATTGGTAATTAATAATAATATACTATTTATTTTGTCTATAAGTCTTTTTAAGAGTCGTCAACGTCTGCAGTTAACATTTTCCAATTAAATCTTTTATTGATAGAATTAGTTAATGGTGGTACCGGAGGATCTACAAATGTCCAATCATTGATCCCATCAGTCATTAAAGATACTAATCCACAATATGGAATTTCTTTAATCATTTTAACAAAATTTTGTTTACTTCGTGGAGATTTGTGTAGCAACGGTCTTGATAAAGAATCCAATGAACAAGCATGGCCTACAAGCAGTATATCACCACCTAACAAAAAGAAAAGAAATGTTTTTTAGAACATTTACCAATGTAATTTTGTGTGCTGTATTACCTTTGGGTTCGGTTGCTTTGATTAAATTCTGTATTACGTCATCACATCTAATATAATACTGTTCCACCGTCTCAATCATGTTTTCAATTAATAGTGGTAATGATACTAAAGCTTCGTATTTGGAATTAATGTTAAAACCGGCAGCAATTAATTCATCATTACTCATCCAATCAGGTAGTCCAGACTGATTATACCAACCAAGCCATTCGAATATACCAGGTTCAATACAAATCGATACTTGTTTATCAATATCAAGACCTGCAAGGAAAACCAATTAATATATTAAATATTAATAACAAATTAATAACATTAACACTAACCGACTAAGATATTATGGCAAGTCTGGATACAACGCAATGATGGCGAACAAAAAACGTGTTTAATTGACTTGGTCAAGTGAGCAGATTTCATACCCAATCCAGTTAATTTAGCCTGATGTTCACCAATACAAGTAAGAGGGGTATCCGTTTGGTAAGAGTTTGGAAAATCGTGTCGATGAGGTATATCTGGAGGCATATTCAAATCTTTCCTAACATATTTCCCATCGGAATCAAAACTGTAAGGCAACCAAACTCCAAAAGTGAAATCTACTCGTTCTCCATGTCGACAGATATACATTTTTCGAGGCCTGGGACCCTTTGGAGATTCTGAATGTGGCGTGTAATCAGCAGGGACGAAACTAGTGCCATATTTTTCTACAAGTTTTTCTTCGCTCATGCTTATATCATTAACTTCTACAGATTCCTGACAGCTGCCATCCAGTGGTAAAGAACTGTAAAATACAATTAAAACTGTAATTTCGAAAAAAGTATTTATATAATTTTACAATGAATAAAAATAGCTGAATATTAGATTTTTACCAGTGTAATGTCCATGTGTCAGATTCAGCTGTACGCTCAGTATAGCACAATGGAAAGTAACCGTTACATCCTAAAAATGTTTACATTTACCGTAGAATTGGGAATTAATATAATACAAATATGGGGGGGTTTTTTTTACCTGTTAACCACGATGTCCCTTCGGCCCAACCATCGACAGAGTTATCAATACATTCTTTAGACACATATATATAATCACCAATTCTGAGTTCCAGTTCGTCAGCAATTTGCGGAACATGTGCATATACAACTTTATAAACCTAAAACAATATACAAATTCTTTTAACACAAATCTAATAATAAGAACTTTAATAATACTATCAAATTATGTAATTTTTGGAGAACTGAACTCAAATTGATCTTTTCATATGATTTCAGGCTGTACTAAAGTAAACACAATTTAACTTTCCATGTTACAACTGTTGGAAATTTTTTATTTATAAAATTACACTTAGAACATTTCAAATTCGGTTTTTTTTTTAAAATCAAATAATTATAACATGATTAAATATGAACAGAATAATAAAATATAACCTGTTTGTTAGCAGCTGTTGTTTCCCTAGAATATAACTTTAGTTCCCAGAAACAAGGAGTCGAAAGATTTATGGACTTAATCAATGACTTCAAAGTTTCTTTTTGGCTTACATCAAATTGGTAAGCCAAAGTTAAATGCAATGATTTTACATGAGGATCTACTTGTGTTTCGACTAGAAGAAAAGAAATTATGTTTTTAATAAAAAACGGCAATTAAATATATTTACTGTAGAAACAAATAGAAATATACAGAATAAACAAATAATGTTTATAATTTACCAAGCTCTGTGATTTTTTCTGCATATAATACAGCAATTTTTTTCAAAAAGTCTGATCCTTGATCAGATAAAAAAAAACCCATAAAATTCGATGAAGTATACGTCTCTAAATGAAAGTCTCTTATGGTCATTTCCTTAATGACGTCATCTAAAACATTTTTGAGTATAGACACGAGTACACTGGAATATTCGTCAGGCACCTGTAAAATATATTATATAATAAAAAACAAAAAAATGCTTTCAAATACGAACATGAGAAAATCTCTATAGCAAATGTTGAAAGATACCCAATCAAGTTAATAATCAAAAGTCAGTTACAATTCTCTATTAACTCGATTAAGTTAAAAGTTCCAATGTAAAACAGTAATACAAATGACGAGATTATTAAAAATATGAATCGTGTTGAAACTCATAAATATAAGTAAGGATGGTCAAGTTAGTCAATATTTCCGGCTAGTTAAAATTAAATTTACGCAGTGAAGTTAACCGGTCAATATAAAAATAAAGTAACCCGACAAGTTACCGAATACAAGTATCTAAATCGTATCGCACAGGTTTAACTAAGAACCAACACTAAACACTCGGTTTCTTCCAGAAGAACATAATTATTACTTTTCGTTTTCATAGTGTGTACTTTATTCGACAAATGTTTTTAATGAATACTTCACGATAAGTGCGCCTACCTGAAAGAACGATACTAAAGTGATGTGTGGCAGAAAATTATGAGCTCCATTACGTCCACACTTATTAGCCGATACATTCCAGAACTCACCGAGTTCGTACATAAACGAACCGCTCGGACAGGCATAGACGATGTACTCTCTACAAGTGCTGGAGTCTAAAGAAGTGTCATTGACATGGGCCAATAGCCAGTCGGCAGCCAATTGAACGCCTCGATTGCCGGTCGCCGCCAACGCTTTTTCCCTGATAACACGAATAACAACAACACGGACAATCGTATAAATGGACGAACGTTGTGCGAAACTCACGCTCGGTTTTGTGGGAAGCCCATTTGCAGGAGTGTTTGAAGGGGAGTCATTGCGTGTTTGCAATTGTTTTCAGTCGTCGACGGGGTGTTCGTCCTCTTCCGGGGCGGAAGCATAGACATTTTCATTTGTTACCTAACGTGGCCGAGCGCAGGCGGTACGCAGCCGATCGTGCGGCAGACGGGAAACGTCGAGTTTCGTTTCGACGATCATTGAACAACACACATTCATCGAGAAAAACATTCGCGCGATCCGACACAGCCGCCAATCGGGGGATGGATTCGTGTCTTCGCCGTCGTGGTGGCTACACCTGAAATGCTCTTGGCGGTCAGTTAGTCGATCACTGCGTTTAGACAAACGGTAAGTACGAGCTCAGCGGACCGCACAGCAGGCAGTACAGAGTACCGAGTTACGTACGGTGTCGTAGTTCAATGCGAAACACAAACGTCCATGGAAACCGCGGCTATGAGTACGATAACACAACGTACGGCAACGACGTGAAAATCGTCAGTTTCCAGTGTTTTGAGGTTACTCGATGAAGTTGTAAATATTTACAAAATTATTGTTATCACCGTTTTTATAACGTTCGATTCGTGTGATAAGGACTGCACGCGATTATAGCGGTTTGTCATTTTTGGTCTCGTACCTACGCCGCAATATTTCTACTGCGATTCGTTGTAACGTACAGTTTTTTTTTTCGCCCGTTATTTCTAAGCTAATTTTATTCAATTTCTTTTTTTTTCTCTATTTATTTACTATATTTCTTACTTATTCAAATTTCCTGATACTCACCGGCAAAATGGCTCAAGGAATGGTTTTCGAAGACATATTCAACGTGAAAGATATTGATCCGAATGGCAAACAATTCGATCGGGGTAAATAAAATAATACATTTAATTTTTAATACCCGTATTACACGTTTTCATAACCCTAAGTATAATGCACCGATTACAAAAATATTAATTGTCAAAATATGAACATTTCCATAGAAAACATTAAATTCGATTTTTTCCTTCTTTTTTTTTCTATATTCATATTTTTTAGTTTTATTTAAGCCGATTGTAAAAACAATAACAATAATGCGCATTACTAACTTAGGTACTTTAAATACTAGTTAGCACGCTCCGTTAGTCGTATTAATTATACAACGTACAAGTCGTTTATAATATTGAATTACTCAAAGTAAATTGTAAATGAAGGCTGTAGCATCGGAATCGCTACTAAATTCTCCATTCCTATCGAAAACACACGACGCATTCAACGGTCTCGAATAAATGGACTCAACTGTCGAACGATAATCAAAAAAAATTAAAAACATTTATAATTTTAAGATCAAAGTTACGTGTTACATATTCGTTGATGTGCCACTAGACTATATTTATAAATCGTTAAGTTTTATTGGCGTTTATCAACTATATATCTTATTTTTTATATCGAACCGCATTCGATATAAAAGAAGTCGAGCGCTATAACCAGTTTAGTTTTGAAAACAAAAAACAGTGGTTAACATTTTTAAAGTAATAAATTGAAAAATCGAATCGATCAAATATTTTAATGCCTAGTAGATTTATTTGATTGGTGACAATATTTTTGGGAGTATAAGTGTTCAGACGGAGTGAGTTAGTATTTAATTATTAATAATAGTAAAAAAGAAGAATAGGTTGGTGTAGATTTGTCTTCTTGTTCAGTATTTCTTTACTAAATAATTCGTATGTATTAGGTTTTTAGAATTTTAATTTTAAAAGTAGTAGTTGAAATATAATACTTAATGAGCAGGGAATTGTGTTTGATACAGCTATATCGCACATTACATTTTTATTATATTTATAAATAATGCATGTGTATTGTTGAATAAATCTATGTTTAAACACCTAATAAATAACTTTTAATCGGTAATTTTATTTGTAAGTGACATTAAGCTTGACTATATATTATTATTGATTATCGACAATATGGTTTTACCTGTTCGACAATATGTTTTTCTGTCTAATATTTAATTCACAGAAAATGTTTTTACCATTTTCTTAATTTGATTTCTAAATTGATTACGTTTATAAAATATAATATGCGTTCAACGTCTATTGTATTATTATTATTATTATGGAAATATTATGCGTTGATAAAAAATATGGTAATTTTATCACTGTGTTATTATTTGTAATGTTATATTGTCGTCTACGTTTGGTGTTGTTTTTGTTAACCGCTGTAAAACGCATTTTGAATAGAAATAATTCAATTTAAATGTTTTATTATTAATATGTGTGTAGAAATGATTTTATGTTACAAGACTTTATAACCCGATAGTGTATGGTTACATTTTAAACGTTAAAATTTAATGTACATAATATATTTGTAAAAATATTGCGAATGTACAATCAGGCCAATGAGAGTTATGTCGAATTAGAAAATATAATATAATAGTCGCTGTATAAAAATTGTTTATTTTCTACGAAAAGGTTTCGACAAAAAAGTCATCGGATATTGAGCGAAAAAAAAAATAAAAATACGATAACCGTATTCGTGTCGTATCGCATAGTTAATTCGCAATTTGTGCACTAAAATAAATAGCCTTTTTTTTTAAAAAAATAATAAATTACACAGTTATTATCGTCCATGAAATGACATTCCCCGCTTTGTCTCACAGTGTTTTAATATTTAATATTAAATTAAATAGTTAAAAAAATATTGATATTAAACGAGACTTGTTTTTTATCGATATCTTTTAATTAAAAATAGTTTCAGAGTTTTATATAAAAAATAATTAAATTCGATGTATTATTGTATTCGGTTTTAAAAACACGTGTATATATATATATATAGGTAAATACACGTTGTGGTTTATTCGAACCGTCGTGTCGGTTAATAGTCGTTTGCATTTTGCTTGTCCCCACGAAGTTTACACGCAATAATTTACGATAAAATTTTTTATTCCGTTTTAATATGGCGGTGAATTTTTATAACGATTCGCCGACGGATATCCACAAGAATATAATAATAATAATAATAATATTAATATTAATAGTGATTGAAATCGTGCGTTATTTTCAGAAAAGATTTCGTTTCATAAAAACGGTATTTTCATCTGTTCATTCGAAATCGGAAAAAAAACACACACAAGTGTTTCGTTTTCACGGATAAAAATTATAGAAATGCGTCCACCGTTGTTGTTATAATATATATATAGAGAGAGAAAGAGAGCTTTGTAATTTTAATTAATTTTTTTAAGTGTGTTGTCCATCGAAAACGCGTTGGTCGTAAATATTGTTTTTTTTGTTGATTTCTAATTTTACTCGTAACGAATACGTGTACAAACGTGTTCCTCTCGGCGGGCGCGGAGTAATTTTTACGGGAAAATTTGCGCCGGGGACGTTCAATGTCAAAAGTTCAATGGGTGTGTCCCCGCGTGGCGTTTGTGAATTTCCCGCGACGTCTCGGGCGCGACCCCCTCGGGGGGCGCATGCTCGGCGCCGGGAAAATCGATAGAGCCCCCGCGAGCCCGGGGTTTGGACGACACGGTCAAGGTCTTCTTCGCGTGCCGCCGGGCTATGTCCAACGCCGTCGTCGAGTGCGCGTCGGTTTTCATTTCGCGCGGCCGTTTTTACGTTTTTGTATTTTAAAAACGAATACGCTCCCCGCGCTCCACTCGCGGTTTCGCGTAGAAATTGGTTTAAACGACGGCCAAAATGTCTGTTTGCTTTTTTTTCCCCGGTTAGCTAAATGACGATACGACTTGTAGTAGAGGTCGTAAAGGGGGAAAAAAAAAAAACGCGCGACGCGATTATTATTATTTTGGTTATAAATTATACGAAATATATAATAGATACGGGGGAATGAATAATCGTGGATTAAAGTGGACGAAAATCCGCGTTGTTCCGTTGTTTAATATTTCCCCTACCCCACTCCGACGTTTGTTGGAAATCATTGCTGTGAATCCCTCCTCCTCCTCCTCCCAAGCGTATTTTCGTTTTCGCGTATCCTCTTGCGATTTTCGCACATCGAAATAAATGATTACTCTTTACGCGGTCGTGCAACACAATTAATTTGTACGCCGAATGAATTACGGTTAACGTAGTCGTTTTTTTTTTTTTCCTCGATAATATCTTCGATTCGTAAAAAAGTCGTATAAGTCATATTCGTAACAAATGCACTCGTAATATTATTATTATTATTTAATTAAGACGTAGAAGAGAGGAAAAACAAAAAAAACGGCACAGCGTTATCGTGTATAATATTGTTGTTTTGCGTGAAAATTCGACGATGTCCGTCCAATAGAGTATGGATGGCCTTCGGGGTTCTTTCAACCGTTTTTTTTTTTTTTTAAACATTTTGATATTTAACAGCTCGTGTTCATTCGGGCGTCGTCGCAGCACGGTTTCGTTTTGCCCTTGTTCTCTCTTCTACAACAAATACATATTTGTTTTATTTTATTTTTTCCCCCGTAAAACAATTTTGTTATAATATTTTTCGTTGTACGCGTCTCAATCGTGTCGAACATCGTCGCTGTGACGTCTTATGTGCTTTTTACGTCTACTTTTTACTGGCAGTGTACACACGTTTAGTACTGACACGTGACGCGTATAAGAAGAACAAAAAAAAAAAGTAACACCGGAGAGACATTTCGTACATTACGTACATTTTGTAAATCGTTTAAATAATTTCATTTTGGCGACTGTCCGCGGCGGCGGCGGCGGAGTAGCAGCAGAGAACACTATACGTGTTTCTAACGTTTTCATTATCGATGCATATTATAATGAGTACGAACGAGTTAAAAAAAAAAAAAAAAAAAAAACAATAAATAAATAATCGAGATTTGATTGATATTTTACAATTTTTTTAAAAACTAACCGCGTGCTTTTATGTTAAAATATACCGTGTGGAATGCTTCGTGTTCGACCGAGCGCGTTTAATATTACGTAATAATTATTACGATATGTATAAAGCATTAATTCATATAGATGAAACGGTTTAGAGAGTAGTCGATCTGTTTTCCCCTTTATACGTACCCGTAAGCTCAATGTTTTGATGGATAACTTTTAAACTTTTTCACACAATTACTCTTAAAATATTTAAATAAAGTGTAATATAAAAGTATAGAAAATATTTTTACGTTTTATAATTAAGCACAAAGAATAGGAAATAAATTATTTTACTTATTTAATGGATAATAATAATAATAATAATAAAAAATCGTAATATAAAAATTTAGCGAGATCTTGTTTCGAATTACATAGTTTTTTAAAACCAGGTGTTCAATAATGACGTAAGATAATATAATCTTAAATCTGGAACTGCGTTTTAGTTCATTTCTGTACTTATTTTTAATAAAGATGTATTTTTTTAATAACACGTATTATTGTATATTTTTTCGCGTAACCCTGAGTCGGCGGGAACCGCTGGTTTAAGAGGGTGTTTAAACGAGTTGCGATCGTAACTCTTATAATAGTTTCTTTGAAATGAATCGTTCACGTTCGTTATTCTATAATAGCGCGCGATTTAATATTTTTTTCATTTCTTTCTTTTGTAAATGTAGTTCGAAGCATTGAATTAACGTCGCGGCGTGACATTTTTTTTTTCAAAACAACGTATATCTAATAATTATGTTATCAGCTGTCGACACCGCCGCGTATGATGGAGTGTGTGGTTTAAGAGTCGTGGACGCGTTGCGTTTACAATAAAAATTTTTATTTTTATTTATTATTATTATTATTAAACAGCGTGTGATATATGAAGATATATTAATTAGAAGAAAAAAAATGTACATTATATAATGAGGTACTATGACGGCTTCACGTTGAATTTTTACGATATGACCGTGACATTTTAATATTTCAATAAATGTATGGACGCGTAAGGAGATATTTTATTAATATAATTATTAATTTTCTATTTCGTCGATGAAATAAATACGTATAATTTCGAAACGACATTTTACTTAACGGCTGACAAAAAAAAAAAAAAAAAAAAAGTGCCAAATAATGTTGCGGAAAAGACATTTTAAAATTGTTTGTATTTAACTTCGTTTTGCTTATACACGCCGTTCTCGCTTATTCTATCAACATCAAACGAATTCGAAGTAAAAAACGAATATTAAAAATGGTTTTTAAATTTTCCGCAATTCCTCACGCATTTTGTGTAGACTTTCAAAAAACGTTTACATTAATTTTGTAATTGCTGTGTGTGTGCGCGCGCGTAACATTTTCTAATAACCTACTTTGTCCTTTCTCACTGTGGGACAATACAGGTGTTAAGCGTTTGTTATTTGCACTCGGAACTCCCGTTCTGACAGAATTCCGAGAATGGCTGGTCTGATTTTAATTACGTAATAATTATAAGTGTTTGAGGTAAAAAGAAAAAAAAAAAAATGTTCGAAATAACGAAATTCTAAATAAACCATAAATAATACTACGGACATTGGGAATTAGTGATTCGCGTGAATCGTCTGCGTTTTTTTTTATCCGATAAATCGATTTTATATAAAAATTGTATCCAATACGTCTCAACGATACTTTTACAGATCTAAAAATCGAATCGGCTAAAGTCATGTAGGATTCTGTCAGAGTGACACGGGTGGGCAAACGTGTTATTTTTTTTTTTTTACCGTCTTAATGTCTTACAAAATAAAAAAAAAAAATTTCGTTTTATAATATTAGTTTTTATTTTTTTTTTAAATTGTATACCAAAAATGTTATTCTCGACGCGCGGTTTTGTGCAAAATCGATAAAACGCCGCGATATTATTGTAAAATGCGTTCGTTCTTTTGGTATTATTCAATATCGGTAACGCAATCCGCGAACAATTAATCATGGCGAAGATAAAACGTCCCCGGCTACCGTCACGAGGCGAATTGCCAAGTTGCTTTTTAAAATCTTTTTTTTCTTTTTTTTTGTCAATTTAATAATGGCTAACTTTTTCAAGGTCGAACCGAAGTTTATTATTATTATTATTATTATTACTCACCATTGTATACGCGTAACGAGTACACACAGGTCCCCCACCATTCACCGTTTTTTAATGCCAATTCATTGAAATTTGTTTTGAAAAAAGAAAAAAAAAATGTTAAAACAAACGAACATTTTTGCATAATTATTGTTTTCAAGTAGGATTATTGTATTCCGTATAAGTAAGTGTCCAATAAATACAACGCCGTTTAAAAAATATATTCACCGTTAAAAATCTCTTTTTCATACCAAGCATACGTTTCGAATAGTTGTGTGTAGTAGTTCTACGACGTTTCAATTATACACTTCGGGTACTTTTTTTTATAATATTTAATAATTTCCCGTTTCGACGTATCGTGTCCACTGTGGAAGGAGGTTGAACGTGCGATGATATATTATGATGATATCTCTCACAACCGAGTCCTTCGAAAATTATCTATTACACTCTAACAGGCGATTTTTCTCGCGCAATTTGTCACTCTTTTCCGTGTCGTTTTCTTTTTCCATTTGCATTTTATTCAATGGATTCATATAGTGGCAATTCGTCATGTATATATTATGTATTGATAGACACAAGGTTAAAACGATATGGAATTTCGTGTAAGCGTTAACTAATAGATCACGTATAACAGAGTAGCGAGGGAAATGCTGTATCGAAAGATTATACACACACATATTAAAAGTATAATTTCAAAACTCAATTTTTCCTTTACGTAGAACATAACGGAATGTTTAACGTCCACTCAAACGTGTAAAATTATTCGCAGCGCTGTTTAAAAAGCTTTGTATTTTGCGACTTTAAAATTTAAACGAATTGCTGTTATTGCAGTATTTTCTACTACGTACATTACATTTTACACATGGACTATAGTATTTATTACACGTTGTTTTGATACGTGTTTACGTTTTACCGATGCCGTTCGAACTCGATAAGGTAGTGTAATATATATATATATATTAATGTAAGTTGTACCTAATTACAATTCATGATAAATAAACTAAATTACGCGATTCAAAATATATATTTATATAATATATAAATAAATACGCGCGTTTATTGATGTACCTATATATTATTTTGTTTATTCAAACAATTTTTTTTTAAGGTTAAATTCGAATGTCTGATAATCGAAAATTTACTTATTCGATATACTGCATGTCAATAATAGGATCGGTTGATATCCGTTTTAAATGTATTATTCGATGAATTAAAGTTTTTTTTTAATACATTCAATCATTCTTGTGATTTGTAATTTTCAAATGATATAATCAATTGACAATTTGAGACTTGAGTACATATCACGAAATGGCTATGATTTTTTTTTTCTTTTTGTTATAATTTAAATGTTTTAAAGACTTCAGTCGTTGTCGTCCGGTCAGTATATAACTATTCTAAACATCGTTGTCGCGCATTGTACTTTTAATATAAACGTTGCAACGTTTTCTGTATATAAACATTTTTTCGGATGGATATAGCCTTTCTGTGTATAGATTCAAAATTAGTCACCGATAAAAGAATCTCCGTGAAAAGGACTTTTTTTAAAAATTCCTATCGGTAAATGTCGAGCAATTTGCATAGAATTACAAATTTTGAAGTTTACGTTATCATATAAGATTTCTTACACAAAGAGCTGTTAAGGGTACAATTATTTACATTATTTTATTATTATTATAATATATTGGTTTTAGATTTATTTCCGTATAACGTTTAATTTATTATATTACCTAACCTAACCTGTCATAAGTTATAGACTCGAGACAAACTTCGTCGTGTAATATGCTCGCGCCGATCGTTCGATAGTCATTTAGACAAACTCCCCTCCTCTCCGAATTTAAATTTGCTCTATTTGTAAAAAAAAAAAAAATAAATAAACATTTCTTTGACTTCGTAAAACTTTTGAAACTAATAAATTAAAAAAAAAAATATTTTCTAATATTGCCGGGTAACGTATACACGTCGAATACGCGTTTATATAGAGAGAACCGTAACAAATAATTTTTATATAAATTTGTATAAAAAAAAAAAAAAAAAATGCTTTTCGCGATTTGTATAGTAATAGGTTGTATATAATATACTGTATCAGTTTACGAATTAAATGTTTTATGTCGTTATATTAAAATATACGATTGTATACTAAAAATGATAACCTAGAAGATTCGGCTGTTAAAAAATTCATTTGCAACGCGACTATATTTTAATCTAGCGAGTTATACAAGTGAAAGCTAATGCGTATGACGACGGGGGACCTTCGATATAGCGTTACTAAATACAAAATATAATCAACACGAGCTATATATACTTATATTAAGTATGTTTATACGTGGCGTATACAGCTGAATTTGAGAATGAAAGAAAGAATGAAAAAATCGTTTTAAGTGGGAAAGCGGGTCTCGACTCGATATAAAATCATTAGCGAATTATTATTATTATTATTATTATTATTATTATTATCCCCATTCTCTTTGTGGATGTGTGCGTAGTGTCTCGGTGTACAGCCAATTGAAACGCTGCTGTGCTGTAAACGATTGCAAAATTACTGTGTGTGTATGTGTAATAGAATATGCCAAACCCTATATCATAGCGTTTTGGATTGCACAATCCCGATTTCGTATCGTCGTATACGTATTATAACTGTGAATTTCGCGTTGCCCAAAACGGGGTTTCGAAAATTACACGCTGCTAACAATACACGCGGTATATACGCGTGTCACAATATATATTATATATAATATATATATATATATAATATACACTCGCGCGTATACACACAGTGCAAAGAAATCGCGCGGTTATTATTTAATAATAATAATAATAATAATGTGACGAAGGTTTAGCAATAAATACGGTTGGTGTCGGAAACACGACTTGCTGCTGCAGTGTTGTTTTAGAAAAATCGAATCAAAAGCCGGCGGCTCTTGAAATATTCTCGAATGGAAAACGAACGGGGCGGGGAAGAAAAGAAAAATATAATAATTTTATTAGTCACACAGACAACTCGATTATACACAGGGCTCCCAGGACGAGTGTATTATAATCGTTTCGTGATAATTCTAATTTATGTAGGAAGAGAAACGCCGACATTTTATAATATAATAGGACCGACGACGACGTTTTACGGAAAAATCGATTTGCGTCGTGGTAAAAAAAGAAAATTCGCGTAGGACCTTGCGCGTTTCTCTCGGTAAAAATCAATCGGGCTTTTTTTTTTCCCCCCCGCTAATTTTCGCACCGCGCGATTTTTACTCATTTTTATATATAACGCCCTGTTTATCGAAATGTCACTTACGGATATTTCTGAGATTAGATAATGCGTATGTACAACAAACTTAACGCATTAATGTTTGAACAATGTAGAAAAAAAATTAAAAAAAAAACACACAGACGGAATATGAATTTGTTGTTTGTTAGGTCGACGGCGTGTACAGTGTACACGAATTTTTCGTGTGTCTATATATATACGATTGTAATTATTATCTCTGCTAGACAAGCGGTTTGAATCGAGCCAATAACCCTGAGGATTTTTCGTGATGTAGTACAACACCGCTGACAATGAAACATATAATAATAATAATAATAATAATAATAATAATAATAATAATAATAAAAATCTACTGTATCTACGCGAGTTATTATTATATTATTAGATGATCGCATACATCCTTGAATAATGTTTGGCGCATTGTGTTACGCCTTCCATCGTTTCAGCAGTACAATTTTAAAAGATCAACGCACTTTGTTGATTGCTTCCCACTGCTGCAGTGTATTGGGTGTACATCATAATACACGTTTTGTGAGATATATTAAAAATAATATTATTCAAACGCCCATATATTTTATAAATAATAACATATATATATATATATGGTATTTAATTATAATACATGTATAGTTGTACGTGGTTTTTTTTCAAGTTTATTAGACTACCTACTGTATAATAATAATTTTTTTAATATATCGATTTTAATTTCAATTCAACCGATCTATACCAGTTTATACTTCTTCTTTTTTTAGTATAAAATATGCCCGTGTATTGCAATTTTCCTATGATTTTCGAAAAAAAAAAGTGTATACGATTCATATTTTCCGTTTTCGTTCTATATTCGAATAAGATTAATCAACACGCATTAAAAATCTATCGCATAATCATGACTATATATTATAATGATGACTCACGAGTGTGTAAATCAATATAATATATTATATTATATTAATTCAGCTGTGGGCTATACGAGAAAAAAATAAATAGTTTATTCCATTCGATTTATTATTGGATTAATCGAATAATTATTATGCGCATAAAAAGAAATATATGTATATAATTTATAAAACGTGGACTAATAACAATATAGTAATAAATTATGTATTTATAGATTATCGTAATATTCTATGTATATATAATATATTGTGTTTTATTATTAGCATCTATATTGTTGGTTCGTTAATATATTTTTTTATAATTCGCTTTGTTAAATTCGACGCATTTTCTTTTTTAACGATAAATAAATAGTATGCTAGACCAACTGTATACATATATATATATATATATATATGTCTATAATATAATGTCCATTATATATAAATACAATTTGCTACACTTTATTCTGTCATCTATAATGATCCATCCTGTCATTCTCGCGTGACCAACTTACGATGCGTTAGGTAATAATGATTAATATTCTACTTATAAATTGTTACTGCAATATTATGTGTCCATTTTTTTTTTATTTTGAGTATGCATAATTTTTTTTTAGCGTCTGCCGTCTGAAAACAAAATACATACACGTTATATTTCAATTTTATCCTGATGGATGGATAAATATATATATATGTTGTTAAATTGTTTCTGTTTTATCTAAGCTGCCTTATTGTGTCAAAAAAAAAAACAAAAAACAAAAAAACGTACTATAATTATTATAACGAAATATTTTTATTATTTTGTACGACGTGTAATATTTTCGATTGTGTTTATGTATTATAGTTTACGTACTATTTCGTCTCGTGTATATATACCTAAAATGAAAAAAAGTCATCGTACATATTAAAATCCGAAAGGAAATTCGGTAAATGTATTATTTTCTAAATAATCCAATCGACATTTATTTTTATTTATATATTATGTAGATAACATACGCGTAATTTTGCTATTATTCAACCTGCACATTATAACAGTATATAATACCGTAATAATGTAAGCTTTTCACAGTATAACGTATTATATATTTAGTAGTTATAAATAATATATTATATTGGTAATTATTTTTATTATCGATTAAAAATGACTTGTACAATAACGTGGCTCTATTTTCAGTAGTGTACGAGTATAACGAGATAGATATTATTGTTAAATTAATAAATAAATATATATGTTTGCATTTAGTTATTATTTGCATTTAATAGATTAAATTACTCTTATATATATATATATATATATATATACACGTGCGGTATTGTTTATAACCTTTAACATCAATTCAAAATAGTAAAAATAAGAATAATAAAAATGCAAATTAATATTTGATCTATTTTTTTTTTTTAGAAACGCATGTATATATATATAGATGGTAATATTATCAATTATTCGTATGTTACACATATAAATTTTAATTTAAAATTCATTTTATTTTCAATAAGGTAAATAAATATTTAACTAGATGATTATATATAAATATAGTTAAAAGACAACGCGCGCAGAAATTAGAATCATATATTAATAGCTTTTTTTTTCCTATACAGATATGATTTATAAAATATTCTTCTACGGTATAGGTGTTGTTTTAAAAGTCGAATTGCTAAGTGGGACTAATCGAATTCGCGCGAAATATTACAAATGTTTAACGCAATACAGTTGCTAAAATGTGTTCGAAAAGCACAAAAGCTTAAAGAATTTCCTCTTAAATATATTATTACTATGTAAAATTAACACTTTTTTATAGTCACACACTGCGAACAAGCGCATATATTATAATACACAGTGGGTCCTATCGCGAGCGAATATCAGAATCATACGTTTATAATTTATACGAGCGTGTCTGTGGTGAAACGCACACTGCTCGGCTGTACGACGACGTCACACGTTTCGTATTATAATTCAGCGGGTAATAGTCGTTTTGGAGGAATTTGAAAAAAAATAAAACGGACGTTCGATGAGATCCAAAGGCCGAGAGTGATGGGACGGATGATTTATTTTTTTATAAATTCGCGATATAATACACGTGTGTTGTTGTGTGGGGAAAAGCGTACGCGTAAAATTGTTGTTGAAGAATTACGCGCAGACACCTTGTATTATTAATTTCTATTTACTGGTATCCGGGCGCGCGTTTTCTCCAAATCCGTTTCAGCAGCGGCTGAATATACACACAAATCATTAAAAATAAAATCCAATCTGTCTGACGTTAGCGCAGATGAACATTTGAGTATTGAGAATACTGAGACGATCGAAGAAGACAGACACTTTCTTTTGAACGATAACGCCAACGATTTTTGTTCCATCGGATTGCGTAAAACGCCTCCGTTGAGAAAATCGTACAAGCGCGTATTGCCGTGTCTCGTTTATAAATGGTCGTTGTACGCGAAGAAGAAAAAAGATACGACGAGTAATAATTTTCAAGAAATTATGACCGACAAAAATAAAAATACTTTATCGCGTATAAATCACTGTGAAAATTTCTTTCGGCTCGTAATTTTTTTTTTTTTAAATTAATTTTTACACGTTTCAACGGCGTAGATTATTAGATATTTTCCCGTATAAGACCGATTACATTCGTGTTTATTACTTACACTTTAGATTGTAATTTTTCGATCCGTGTGTTTCACGAACGATAAACGTATCCTCTCAGTGTTATGCGATTGTCATATGGCGTGGTGTCTAATTTTTTATGTAATTCGCGTCATTTGAATAAAAGACGGTTAGAAGTGTTAAGGACGAGTATTTAAAAATACTTTTGTTAGCATACGGTGTTAAGGTTTTTTTTTTATTATTTTTCTCGACGATAATTATTATTGTCGTCGCACTTGCGCAATATTGGTATTGGACGTTCATAAACCGAGATAGAAAAAGTCAACTTGTTCTTTCGCAGAGTCTAACCATATATGTATGTTAATGCGTATTACGTTCGATGCCGTAACCAGTACAAAATATAACATATTTCACAAACGCCCGCGACGCGATTCATCCGCGATCGTAGCGAATGTAAAACGCGTGTAAAATAACGACGCGTTAAAAAGTAGTAGTGTATTTTTTAGTTTTTTTTTTTTTTATAAATTTTGTTTTTAAAGCTGCGCGCGATCGAAATGATTTTACACGCACAGATTTCCTAGCATTAAAAATTTTCGTTTTATACTATTCGAACGGGTAGTAGTTTTTTTTTTCCGACAAACACACTGCTGCTGACATTTTATACCCGTTTATATATTATATATCGTCGTAGCAAAATATGTGTGTGTGTGTGTATAATACAAAATCGCGTTTCTGAGAGTGATGATACCGTGGCGCGCACGCGGAGAATTCGTCTCGCCGTCAAAAATATATTAAAATAAAATATACACATATAGGCGACACGGCGGCGTGACGAAATGAGGCCCGGGTTAGGTGGTTGCGCACGGTTTTTTTTTTTTTTTTTTTTAGCAACCGAAGTTTGTCCTTGGCACATCTGTGTGCGTGTGTGTGTGTGTGTGTGTATCGCACAACAACAATGGGGCACTCTACTTCCCCCCCCCCCCGCCCTAACATCAATGCCCCTTTACTTTTCGCATTATTTTATTATATACATCGCAACGTTTTCGGCAATATAACGCGCGCGCGCGTGTGTGTGTGACCACGTCAAGGACGCGGCATGTGCCAAAACAATAATAAATTATCGCTAGTCGCTAATAATCGCGCGCACGGATCGTTACAGTACATTGTTCCTTCCCTCCCCCTCCGCGATATACCCGTGAGTGTGTTCGGCGGCCCGTGGGAGGAAGGAGGAGGAGGAGGACTGCTGCTCTGAAACGCGATGGACCCGACGGACGGGCGTGTACGACGAGTTTGATGTCTTTTCGCGTGAAAATCTCCGAGAAAATATTAATATCGCATTGCAGCCAGAGGGTTTCGTATTGCGCGAAGGGATCGTATCGGCCGCGGGAGGGTGGCTCTATATGAGATCCCGTGTCAGTGGGGTACGTGTGTTTTCAAGGTGGTAGACATATTATATCGATTTTGTGTACACGAACTCTTCTCAGGTGCGCGTGTACACACACACACAGAACTTTTATAGTCGTCGTTATCCCCAATATAATATACACAATACGTCTGTGAATGTACTTCTAAGATTTTCTATATTCGAACGGTTGAACAAAATAGAAACGCAATAATTACGATGGTGACAGATTTTCCGTTTGAACGCATTAAATTTACGTCGCGTTAGAATTCGTATAATAAGATCAAAAAAAAAAAAAATATAACGAATGGAAAAAGGCGAACGATTTTAACGTAAGATCGACCGAGGCGGGGAAGGGATACGTCGCCCTAATTTTATCCCTGAATACGCCGCTGTCCCGTCGTTTATTACCTAATCTATGATCAGAGACGGAACTAGGATTTTTGACGCCCCGGGGAAAATGTTAAAATTACGTCCTACCATCCCCCTTTTCCTCTCAATTCCCCTTCACCTTACCAACACACCGTATCTATTTTTACGCCACCAAATTCTTACGCCCGGAGATTAATCCCAGTCTTCCTCTCCCTGGTTCTGCCACTGCTTATGGTTATAGAAAAAATGTTTAGATAAAAAATTTAGAATTTATTTGTATCTAAAAAAAAATTAATATATATTATAAAAAGAAGAAAATACGCTTATAAACGGGGGGGGGGGGTATTGGCAAAAAGTGTTCTCTTATATCATTATATCTACGTGATACATGATAATGATGTGTTAACTTGATGATGGTGACACACACATATATATATATAACAATATTACAACCACGGAATATAACAAAACTACAATGCAATCACAGAATAACTGCAATAAATTATAATTAAAAAAAAAAAACCACGGATAGTTGTTGAGGAGGGGGACTATAGCCTCGCTCGATGTCATTTCCTTATTCATAACAGCTGACAAATATATGTTTAATATATGTTAAATATATGTATTTGCATGCGGTTAGGTTGCAAGGTAATAATGAAATTCGCTAAAAAAAAAAAAAAAAAATAAATAAAAAAAATACTTCGAACGTATTCGAGTTATTATATATGGCTTGTGTCCTGCTATTTTCGACACTTAAATTACACATTAAAAGAAAAAAGAATTCAAATGAAATCGCTTGAACCGTTACAGATTATATATTGTTTTACAATATTCTCATAAATATATAAAGGAGCGTCGTATAAACAATACGCGTTTATTCGCTGGAAATAAATGTAATAAATTCGCGCGAAACAATATAATCTATTATAGTGCGTGTAAAATAATTAACGTTACTTTATAATCGAATCATATTGCTTACAAACAATATTAGCATGTATGTAATTATATATTATAAGATTTGGCAACGTAGTACTGTTAAAATACTGTGCGCCGGAATATACGAGTATATATGAAATAAGGGATAACGTAAAAAATAAAAAGTTATATAAAAAGTGTACGTACACATTATAATAATAATATATTGTACAGAGAGGTATATTTAGGATTTTAAAGAAAAAAAAATTATCCTACTATTTACATACAATTTTTTTTTGTCAATTTCTTCTTTTTAAACGCGTTATGCGGACTCGCATTTATTCTCGAGTTTGAATATATATATATATGTAAATAAATAATTAGGTATTATTAACTTTTTTTTCGCCATTTTGTGATTTAATAAATATTACATCCACCACTCGTACTTCATTAATCGCTTTAACACGTGTCTATAGTGTTATTGATTATGTTAATGGATGATGTATACACTACTATTTTTTATTGTTATTGCTGATATTATATTATCGTGTAGAACTTTTCTCGAGGTCGACATATTTATATAGAGAATACTGTAGCTGAGAGTTACGCGGTTTTGCCCATGAGTCGTGCGGTTAAATCGAGATGCTTGTGTGATACAGATAATTCTAAGTGTGGGTACTGAAGTATTGTAGTTTGAATTTCGAATAATTTAAATTTTTTTTTTTTTTTTTGATTAGCCCTATATGGCATATAATTTATAGGCCTCAGTAAGTTGATTTCACACGACCAAATTGTAGTGGGAAAAAAAAAATTCCGCAACATTTTTTTTACAACCGAGTAACAATAAAAATATATATTTATTGCGTCCTCGCAGTCAGGTAACCGACGAAAGAATCTTAAAAGTTAGGTTTTTTTTTGCGTTTTTGTGTACACTCGATCGATGTTTTTCGGAAAATCGTTATAGACTCTGTTCCAGAAACAAAATTAGACAGATCTGCTGCAGGAAATACTCCGTTGCTAAGTAATAGCAATTTTCTCCCCGTAATTGTACCCATTTAATTCTCTTGACGTACATTTTGTGCGCACGTTAAAATGGTAAAACATTTGAAAATAATCGAAAACCGTTAGCCGTTGTACAACTTAATCGGGAAATCAATAATACATATGTGTTTGTCGTGCGAAGTGTTTTTATGAATTTGTCACTCTCTCTCGGATATTTTCCAAACTACGTCCAAAATGATCCGCCGCGTAAATTAGTCTACAAATAAAAAAGAAGAAACATCTCGGTGGTATATTTTCCGCGGTAGCTTTTTCACGATGTGTGCGTACACAGACACGAAGATAGTTACGATATTATAATAAATGGATCAATGGTGTATTGTTTTATTATGTGCGAAAAACCGGTATTAAAGAAAAATATTTTTGCCGGTCCAGTTATTATTTCCTCTGCGCGGGCCGGCGTGTTGCTGCCGATCCCTGCAAATATATAGATGATGATCTCCTAATCACCTTTGATATTTTCCAATATTCGGGCCGGACACCGCGTTGTGATGAAGCTGTATACCACTAAAGTTTTATTGGAATTTAAAAAAAAAAAAACCCCAATTATAATATATACCAGCGGACTTGATCGTCGATATATTTAATTTGTTTCGAACGTTCGTGTTTTTTATTATTATGATCGAATATACACGCGGGTTTTACGACTATTTATATTTATATGATATATACGATAAAAGTTTGTTTTACAATAAAATTGTTAATGATCGTCGTAAAGAAATAAAAAAAAGTTAATAGTACTAATAATTATTTGTCTTGATGAAATTGAATATTGTTTTAAACACGCGACGTATTTGTTATATGTAATAGCTAGCGAATATTTGTAATACAGTAAATTGCGTTTTGTGCATTAGACTATAATATTGTGTAAATAATTAACATATTTTGGGAAATGCGAAAAAATTTATCTGAACTTTGTTGTTATAAATTTTGAAGGGGAAGTGGGGAAAATACGCGTATTATTATCATTATTATTATTATTATTATTATTATTATTATTATTATTATTATTATTATTATTATTATTATTATTATTATTATTAATATTGCGCGAATTCGTAATCGACAAGGTTATCGACTCGCGGTGTGGTAATAAAATAGACAAAATTTAGACAAGACCAAAAAGACGATGTCGTTATTATGTGTAAATGTGAATATTACAACAACAAAAAAGAAAAGTATTTTACAGACACGAATTGAATGTTACCAGACATCAACTAGGACGGGTGCAGACGATGACCGAAATACGCTTCTTAAGGATAAAACAAAAAATGTCGCGTGGAATTCCGCGACTTCTACCACACAATGGCAACACCAATATTATGATATTGACACCATATGGGAATGAAAGTGAGACCACAGTTTCAGTTTCCGAATTATTTGAAACCTTATTTATGATTATTGTCAAAAGTATTACTGCAGTAGTCCGTTGTAAATAACTCCCCCGGTTTACTTCAAACAGCGGACCGCTGTATTATATATTTTATGTAGCCGATATTATACGCGTGCATTTATAGTATTATATCTGCGTGGGAAAAAAAGCATCTCGTAAGTTGCAGGCTCAGTAGTGACGAATTGTTATTAAGGGTTTACTGCGACGAAATATGAGAGATTATAATTCAAGCGATTTTTGTCCCCCCCCCCTGTGATTTCGACGGAGAAACGCGCTTCAAATGGTAATAAAAAAAAATTACCGAGTGTGGTTTTCGTAAAATACATTTGATCGAATCGTATTTAATGAATTTTTTTTTTTTAACAATATTTGTATAACTGGTCAATTCGATCGGAAATCGGGGAAGAGACGGAACGAGAATATATGCCGGAAATTCTCGAGAACGTGCTGGAGAGCTCCTGCAGTAGTAGTCAACTCTGTCGAGAGATTGAAAACCGAAAGAAGAATTATGATGATGAAAATCATCGTTATTTTAAAAACGTATTATTATATCATCGATGCCAGATTATTATTATTATTATTATTATTATTATTATTATTATTATTATTATTATTATTATTATTATTATTATTATTATTATCGTCTGTCGTCGCAATCGAGTCATTCGAGTTATACGATCGCAGATTGATGGTGAAAGGAGGAGCGGATATCGCCGTTTTACAATTATTACAGTGTCTTATAATAATAAAAACGAGCTGGTCTTTTTTTTGTTCTTCTATTCCTTAATGGGATTCACGTATAAAAAGAATATATATAAAAAAAAAAAAAATAGGCGAGAGACTATAAATCATTTTTAATGTACACCGCGGTTTTTTCTTTTGTATAGGTAATAATATATATATACACATATAGGTATAAGCCGTATATAATTTTCTGTTACGTTTGTTTTGAAATTAAAATATATGGATACAATTATATATATATATATATATATATGTATATATATATGTATATTTGCAGTGTTCTCGCTGCTGCGTATGAACTTAAAAAGAGAAAGAGAAAAAAAATTACAATAAAACGTGTACGAATGTATAATGTATATCTAAGGATATTACTTTAAACAAAACGAGATTCGTGCAAATTTTCTATAAATCACGCATTTTGGCAGCTATTTGTACTCGTCATATATATGTACTTTATCATGTACTTACTCCTCGTCGTATATTTGTTGAACGTTGGTGTAGACCACTTATAGACGAGCGTGTTTACAATATTAATATACGAGTGTGTACAGTGTACACTACATATTATTATTATCATCATCATCATTATTATTATAATTTTTATTATTATTATTATTATTATTATTATTATTATTATTATTATTATTATTATTATTACGTGTGTATTATAATCTCGTAGAAATTATATACCGAGAGACATCTATTTTTATTGTAATTTATTTGTTTTGTATATCTTTATTGCGCGTGCGCGTGTGTGACCTTCGTGTACGTCAAATGACGGTGGTAATCTACGAGAATAATTAAATTATAGAAAACAACATTTGTTCTTTTTTTTCCGGTTTAATGCCGAATATTATTGTTCAAATATAACGAGCGAGTTCCAATAAGAAACGCGTAGAATTTATACGTTTTTATATTGTTCGTTTTTTCCTATTTCATAACTACAGGAAACGGATTTTTAAGTATAATAAAAATAATCCGTCTCCACTGCCCTCACAAAAAACAAGTGATTAATTTTACGCGCGAATAAATTGGTTATGGATGGTGTGAGAAGACCACCGCGCGGTACTGCAAAAGCGAAAAGTTCAAAATTTCAAATATTAGTTAATATTACCACATTGTCTACGAACGATTTGTAGGAAAAACGTAAATCGGATAACACCGACAAATATGTGTAAACGTGTGCAAAATTAAATTAACACCGATTTGCTTAGAAAACCTCGAAATTAATATTTATATATTGCCGAAAGTGGAATATATTTAATAAGAAGTTGCGATATGTTACCGGTGAAGTGTTTCATATTGAAGCATTCTATAGAATCCTTTGTGCTATTTGGCAGTGTATTAAATTTTAACGTTTATTTTAAATTATGGGTAGGCGATCTATAAAATTCTTAGGATTTCTATAGAACGCCAATGCTACATGTTAGGTAAAGTATGAAGTATTAATTTATTTGTTTATTGCCATACTGTTGATGCGTGACATTTCATATTGTTTATTTTTTTTTTTTATATACATTTTTTTAATCTTATATTATTTGTAGACTTGCAATTACATTTGACAAATCCTTGTCCACTTTCCCTAGGATTTCGGATGTAAATTAATTGTATTTTCTATTGGAACTCCGTCAATTGGTATTTAAATTTTTTTGCATACTGAAATTTTTCATTTTTTTTTTTTTAATTCTAAATAAAAACGGAGTGACATCTTTGTGAATATGTATTAACACAACAACAACAACAACAATAACAAGCACTCAAAAAGTGAAAAATAAAATATTTACACGACACGAACAACCTAATAATCGCAACGTAATAAGTACCTAATGACGATGATAAATCGCACGTGTGACGTGTGAAATAAGAAATCGTTAAGATAACAACTGATCGCCATTGGTACTCGTATATTATTATTATGTAACAAATGCAATTTTTATTAAAGCATTGATGTAACAATGTATAATTCTATATATATAAGGTTCGGCATTCTATATAGAACACCTAGGCATTATATACATTTTATATTTTTCCTATTCGTTTTTTTTGACAATTCTATAGTATGTCTCCGAGTATTTTATAGAAATGTCGGATTTGACGCTTTGCCGGTAACATATTATATAAGTTAGTTTCGTGGGGGAGCATAATATAGTACGTACTATGTATAAAATAGCTCGAGTTTCAATTTCAATTTTACATATAACATATTATAAACATACACTTTTAACGAGAATTTATTTAACGTAGACCAATCCGCAATTGTAATTGATTACGCTGTAAATTATTAGTGAAAAATATAAGTATTTGGATATATCGATTATTGCGGCTTATACTCGTATTATGATCTGAAACATATAAGTGCGATTGAATCGTTAATATTTAACAATATTAGATGTGAAAAAAACGTATAATACGATTTAATGTATTGTATTATTCCGTGGTGTTGAATTATTCGAAAATACGTCTTAAATTTTGATATTGTGTGAATTAGTTTAAAACGTAACACATAACGTTTACGTATTTTGAAATTCGGCGTTCCATAAATGTATATGAAAATAAACAAAAAACGGTTATACGAAATCCGAAATGTTTTCATATCGTCGACGATGTCCGCACAGTCAACGGAAGAGCACTTGTACACTTGTGCGAGAGTGTCTCGTGTAATAGTACCTATTAAAATTTATCAAATTTATCGAAATTCTGGTAAAGATTTAATGTTTTCGCCGTCTTATTCTTCCCGTTAAACGGAAAATTCAATTTTCGGTTCCGTCCGGTTTTTTTCCACATTCTTTTCCCTCTTTATTTTGATCGCTACAATGATTTTACGTCCTATCGCCACCGTTTCTTATGACCGCGTTTATCTAATTAAAACAATTATTTTTTCCCTCGAAACGAAACTACGAAAACGCAATTTCTTCTTAAAAAAAAAAAGAAAATAATTCTCGGCCGGGGCCCTCTTGATTTAAGTCGTTTTTTTTTTGTATTCTACGAATACGCGCGGATATCGTCAATAATACGTATAATATGTATAAAATAACGTGTTCAAACGACATATATTTACACAATCTCAATACGAACAGAGCGAAATTCACTAATCCCACGTAGTTGGTCCACCAAAACATTGATTTGGACTGCCTGTTTTACACTACGTTCGATATTGTTGTATAAAATATTAGCGTATTTAAATACGTGTTGCAACAGGGATAGATTTCTAGGATTTCACTGGGGGAAAAAAATTGTACAAAAACGAATCGGCGGAGAAGAATTCAAAACCATAATATTATATATGTCCTTATTGTGTTTTCGATTTTTACAAACTCGCAATATTACGACGTGTGTACGCCTATCGCCGCACATATTGTAAAATTCAAATGCGTGCACTGCAGGAGACTTCCATTTCATTTCATCCTATAGTAATAGTGTTTGTTGTCAAGGGGCTTGGAGGAAATCGATTAATAATAATAATAATAATAATAATTTGTCTGTAAAATATTTTCGACTCTAGTGTTTATTCGATTTATTTTAAGAATAAATTATGCCGTAGCACTCCTGTAGCCGGTTGGTATTCGTAATATAGCTGAAGGTATTACAGCAGGAGGCGTGTTAGAATGTATATATATATATACACGCGTATCGTCTTTTTTTTATATATATATATATATTCAATATAGTGGTATTTTTATTCCCAATTTTATGCGTACTCATCGTGAATTTTTTATATATAACGGACGACGGTTTACACAGCGGTGTGTATTAATTTATAATAATTGTATATAATTTATAACGAAATCCGATCGATTCTATCGATTTCGTTAACCCCCCCCCCAATTTTTTTTTATATCTTTTATTTAATATAATAATAATAATAAAGTAGTAAAAAATAATAAATAAATAAAAAAAATACGCGAAAGAAATAACGGTAAAAAAAAAAAATATATATATATGTGTGCGATCGAGAGTATTATGTGTAAAAAAAAAAAAAATGGTGTAGGAGTTGCTGTATTTTTTTTTTTAATTCGTTAAATTTACTATGGGATTCGACAAACAAAAAAAAAAAAAAAAAAAAAAACAAAATCATCTCGTCCGCAGGCGGTATTAGACGAACAGAAAAAAGTAAATAAATAAAAAGAATAAAATATATATAGAAACGGAGAAAATTATTACGAGTATTTACAATAAAAAGAGGGGGGGAGGAAATTGAATTCGGATCAGATTTTTTTCTTAATTTTATTATCAAAAGTGTTATTTGTATCTGTCTCGTTTCCCCCCCCCCCCCCCGTCCCTTTGAATTTCTATTCGTTTCGACCAATTACGGTTTATTACGAAATAATTACGTATATTAAAATATTACAAAAAAACTATAAAAAAAAAAAAAAAATATATATATATACATCGGATTAGTATTTATATTATTTTTTACACACATTCGTACACGTATTTTAATATAATATAATTTGTGTGTGGAAATAACCGTTGTGGAAAACGCGACGACGACGGTGGTGGTGGTGGTGGTAACGCGCCGCGGCCGTTGCACACAGACGAGTGTGTTCGCTGCGCAGCGTTGGTGCTTCGTTGGTGGTGGCACACGGGGGGGAACTTTTCATTTTTTCGTCGTCGAAACCGAAACCGTTTTCCACGTTATATTTTTATATACGATATACGCCCCTCCTCTGCCCAAGTACTCTTTGTACACACGCGCGCGCGCGCGCGCTCACGACCGACGAACAATCAATTCCGTTGCCCTCCCTCCTCCGACGTCACGTCAACCGCCGCCGCCGCCACTCACCACTCACCAGTCCGTCGTAACACTACAAAATACCGAACGGATTATGCGTGCGTGTTAGAGAGTGAAAAGGAGTGGGCGGAGGGATGGAGGGAGACAGACGAGAGCGTGGAAGTTTTTTTTGGCAATCTGCGACGGACCTCGGCGGGACCTTGGGAATACGAACGCGCAGTCGTACTCGTTTTGCCGGTGCGCGCTGATGATCGACAGCTGATACAATTTTTTTTTTCTATTATTATCATTTTTTTTTGTACTTTTTACCGGCTTTTTTATTTTAAAACTTACGTACACACACATATAATAATTATTATTATTATTAAGAATATGTTTGTTTTTCGAGTATTGTTGTTGTCGTCGTTGTTCCGGCGGCGGCGCGGCCTCGATTCGACGGGATCGGAATGTCCGCCGAAGAGAACGTCAGAATTACACACCTGCAGGTCCATAATATTATTACGCATAATTTATTGTTATTAAACGACGTGTATTTATATATAATATAATATAATATAGTTATTAACAGGGTTCGGATATATCGTGCGTCGTAGCATTAAAAATTACCGAGAAAATGTAACGGGGAAAAAAAATCTTGAGATACGTTCTATTAAATAGTGAATAGTAAAAAACAAAAAAAAAGTAATGGTTTTTTTTTTTTTTTACGAAATTAATATACCTAGTTAAGATCTCCGCGCACACTGCCGAGAAATCGCGACTGTTTTAATATTTAAACGTTATATATTATATGAAATGCGGGTGGTAATTCGCGAAAACAAAACTGGGAAGTCGGTTTTTGTCGAGGATAAAATTCAAGACGGAGAAATACGTCGTAATTAGAGGATAGGAAGAGTCCGATGGGTAAGAGAAGAAAATAATTTTTTTTTTTTTCTTAAGATTTTTCTGTTGATGTATATATATATAATATACAGACACGGACCCGTACGACAGACGAACGTATATGATGTGTGTGTCTTGTGCGCCAAACGCGTACAAAGTTTTCGGATTTTATTTATTATATTAACGTGTCACGTTTATATTATGAAAATATTCGGAGTTTTTAACGGTAATAACGCCGCAGTTTATATAATAATACTAGAATGTAATACATTCAGACAGACAGTCGTGTTATATTCCCGCGTATTGTTCATTTCAATTATATCGATGCGAGCGCGCGCGCGTTTATTGCTCGTTGTGCGTTAGAAACCGTTATAATCCGATCGCCGCGTGTAGACGATATATATATTTTCAACGACTAACCGCACATAATAAATAGTGTAAATAATTGTTATATTTTATTTTTGCGCGGTGTATATTTACGCATTGGTGGTGTTTCGCGTGGTTTTTTTATTTTTCGTAGTGCACGATTTATATTCTAATTATTGTATTTTCACGGGCGGCAGCGGCGATATTTCGTATACAATTCATAACGAGCGATGGCGCGATGGCCTTCCCCGTTTTTTCTCTCTCTCGCAACCTTGCGATTTCGTTTAATATTTTAACAATATATATATACTCGTGTATAGTATTATTATACTATATATAAACGCGCGCACCGTCTTTCTCCCCCATTTTTTTTTTTTACATATCTACTACGCCTTCGGCCGCGTATTGGACGGTATGCAGTGCGGTGTCCGTTTTCAATTCGAAAACCCGTGTGTGATTAATGAACGTCAAAAAGTTTAAAAAAAACTTATGTGCGAACAGAGACGGTGTGGACGCGGCGACGACCTTGGCCGACGTGTGTCGAAACGCTTTATATGTCATTACAAAACGTGACGACTCGATAATTATGGCATACATGCGCGCGAATTTGGTCGTTTTATATGCGCAAAAAATTCTAAAAAAGAATTTTCTTCTATACGCGCGCGATCGCGGGTTGGATCGATGAAAATCGCGTTATTGACTATGAAATATTAGTCGAATTGGTCATCGCGCCTACGTGTAAAATAATTTATTAAAAGACACGGTTCACTTCGTCCGATTATAGAAAACAAACGATTTTCGACTATTGCGACATTATATTATTGTAAACAATAAACAGCGGCGCCGTGGTTTTATTTCGAAAACACCAGCACCGCCTCGTACGTACACCGTTGTTTTTATTATATAATAAATGAATCGTTCGTTTAAATTAAATTATTTTTATCGGATATAATGTCAGTATTACGGACAAATAATAATTGAAGTACCTGTGTATTTTCATAGAAAACATTAAGCGCTCTTTTCACTTTATATAACACTGATCACTACTCGTACCAACTGTGTGAAATTTGTTTAAGAGATTTAAAAAAAAAAAAAAAATTATTACATATATACATATATTGTAATATGAATTTGTAGAGTCGGGAGTGTATCTACGAGTCGGTTATTATGCACTTGGTAGGTAATATGCGTATTACATAAAAAAAAAAAAATATATATATATTACAAATATTTCAGTTTTTATGTTTTTCTTAAATGTTTTGACGTTAAAGTTTTATGCTTTAAAACGGATATTTTACAACAAATATCAAAGCATCGCGTAAATTCAATAATTATATAATTTTTTTTTTATTTTATCGAAAGCAAATTAGTTATTAAAAAAAATATATTCCGACTACAAATGTTTTTTTTTTTTCATTATAACGCGGCGCCCAAATTAGTTTTAATAAGATAATGTAAATTAATTTAACAGTACATTTAACACGAAATAATATAAAGGTTTTAATTATAATTTTACAAAAAAAAAAAAATAAATAAATTATAATTAAATATAATTATTATTATTCGTATTAAAAAAAAAAAACATTTCTGTATGAAATTCACGGTATATCGTTCTAGTTTAGAAATATTATATAAACGAGCGTGACATTGTGACGACTAATCGTTTTCTTTTCTTCTTCTTCTTCTTCTGTAGCAGCAGTGGCTGCAATTATTATTTTTTTTTTTTATAATTCGTCGTCGCGTATAGTTTAAGTAAGGTTAATATGTATCATACGAAATGTTACGTAAAATAAAATAAAACGTTTTTTTTTTCTTTTTTTGTATTACACATCAGTGCGAGTCGTCCGTGCGTTACAGTGTGCACTACGGGGTTGTGGGTTGGAGTTATCGATCTCTTCCGCGCCGTTCGTTTTAAATGTCAAAGATCGTCCGAGCGCTGCCTCTGCTCGTCCTTCTGCTCGTCCTTTCCGCTCCGCGCGAGTTCTACGCCGTTGACGTCATAGCCCCGTCGCACCGCGTGCGCTATCGCATTTCCTCCTGCGCAGACCGCCGAAAAAAAAAAGAAGTTCATCCCTTAAGAAATACGATGAGCGAGAGAGTGAGAGAGAGAGAGGAATCGAAAGGGACACCAGAGGGATTGCGAAATATTTCGCCATCTTGCACCGACTCTCACCTACATTCGTTTCGTACATTACAATAACGTTATCTACAGAGCGTTTTTATATAATATTAAAGCGATCGCGTCTTCGTCTCGTAATCCCTAAACAATCTGTTATTTTCGTTTCGACGAGATATTTAAGTATTTAATTTTATATATTAACGATCGGTTTCTGTTTTTTATTATTATTATTAACTTAATTATAAAATAAAAAAATAATATCTTATAAAATTATCGCGTATTTTGACAACGATTATATATATATATATATATTCGTAAACAATCTATATTTGTCCATCGACAGATTGTATATTTTTATTTTATGTATTTCAAAATTCCTTTCTACGTACCTACGCATATTGTACATAGACGCTTTTGACTATATTAACATTGATAAACGGTTCGTTCGTATTCGATGTACTTTTGTCAACGTTGGTTATTTTTTTTTTTTTTTATGATTAAGAACGTTTTTATTTTGTCGTCTACTATGAGATTTCACTAAAAACCGTAGCGCGTTTTCGTAATAAAAAGGATGTCATAATTTTTGATTTGTAAAAGAAAAAAGTGACCTAAATCGTTTAAGTTACGAAAATACTCTTGCGTATTTATATAAACGTATAACTCGCGTAACGTCCTTCGCATAACGTAAATCGGTATTTTTATTATTATTATAAAAAAAAAAAAACGGACACTTGATCTGCGTGTGTATATATAATCTTGTATAGATTGAATGTTTTACTTTATATTATTGCGTACTGCAGTTTTTATTATTATTATTATTATAATATATAGCCGCGGCGGTATAGTCAAGGGGAAATAATTTATAAAAAAAAAATAATAATTTTTTACTAAAATATATTTTGTTGATACATTATGTGTGTGTGTATATTAATCCATCAAGTCGCGCCGCGAACTAGAATTTTTATTATGTATTTATACGCGGCTTGTACCACACAGTAATGATTATATAATGACTATTCGTACGCGATGATAATAATCTGCTTTTATTATTATTATATATTATATATATATATAGAAAACGCAGTAATATTATTATGATATTAATGTACAATAAAATTAAAAGAAATAAAAAGAAAAATGCGCGCCTACGGCTATATTTAGGAGGGCGTAATATTATTTTCCACTTTAAACGCGCGCGCATATAAAAATTTCAAATTTCCATCAATAAATTTATATATATATATGGAAAAAGTATATACCAATTCTCCCCGTTTCTCCGTATATATAATTCGGTTTTGTTCGTATACTATTGTTTGTATTTTTTTTTTCTCCAATCAAATATATATCGAGTATTTCTCTATACTAAGTACGTTTATTTTCAAAATATTTTATCGAATAGATACTAATAAATAATTACTGGGGGGGGGGGAAACACACCGTTAACCGATATAATAAACAAACAATTAATATCCTCTCGCCCAGCTTCTGTTCAGAAATTTATGTGTGATAAAATGATGATGATTTCCCTCGTATTATGTAACGTATATAAGTACAAAATATATTATAGCATTTACTTCGTAAATAATAAATAATAAATTATTTCGGCGGTTAAACGGATATTCCGTATTTTTTCCAAAACTCCTCCCTCGCCCCTTTTTTCTTTTTTTTACCTTTTGGAGGAACATGTTTTTCGAAAATTGTATTACGTCCGCCGCCGAGTGATAGTCGTAGGTTTCTTTTTCTTTTTTTTTTTATACAACACTGTCGGTGAAGGTTACCACACACCACCATCACCATCACGGTGGTCGCGGTAACGTCGGCCCTCCTCCCCTAACCCGCATCCTAGTTATATATACGCGCCTGGTTTATATTGTGGTGGTCATTCGGCCGGAGTGTGTTATAACTGGTGTAACTATAGCGACTCGCGGACAACACTATAAGCCGGGGGGGTGAGGGAACCGTTGGTAAATCAACTGTACTGTACATCCTATACGGGGACTAAACGCGTGTGTGTACGTGCGAATATCGAAACGCTAATAATAATATACGTATAAGCGCGCTTCGTACACCTCGGATTATTTATTATTTTGGAGGAACGAAAAACGTTGCGCGCGAGAAATCCCGTACGTGTGGTTAGCCCTTGCAGTGGCGTAATCGCGACGTGATGGCCAAAGTCCCTGCGTGATACTTTGGTGCCCGATTGTGTCGTAAAAAAAAAAAAAAAATACAATTCGCGTGTCCTAACCGCGGCGGGAGTTTCGAATTTTGTGTTGAAAAAATTCACGTCGCGTCGCGTCGTCTTCACTATAATTATAGCAATGAGATTAAATAGTGGAATAAAAGAAATATTGAAATGGTGTGTATACTTATAGAACAGAACGCAAATGGGGGGGGGTATCGCGTAAAAATTGACAAGGGGCCAAAACCCGACACTGTCCCGTTTCTCCGTGCAGCAGATTTAAAGTTACTGCGCACAGGGTAGCGTGCGGTAGTATAGTGGCGTACACAGAATTTTTTTTTTTTTACGTAGGGGCCAAGGGATATATATATATATTATAAAAATATAACGCCGCGGTTTTTGTGCGCGTCCATCGCGTACAACATCGTATTATTTATTACAATAACGCAAACACGTAAAAAACACGAATTTTAAAACATATTTCTCGGGCGACTGGCGGCGATAGTGAAATAATAATAATAATAATAATAATAATAATAATAATAATAATAATAATAATAATAATAATAATAATAATAATAATATAGCGGTGTGCGTGTGTGATGTACGGGGGGGGGGGGGAAAGAAATTACTACATTATATAATACGATAATACCGCCTATACATTATGGATTTTTATGTACATTTGTGCGCGCGCTCCTTTATTATATTATTCCGGGCGAGTAATCCCGTTGGCGCGCGGGGGTGTAGGATCGTCGTTACCGTCCCCGGTCGGCCCTTCGTCGGCGGCGGGTGTCGCGAGGGGGTGTTCGTTGGGCGGCGTTGACGGTCTGACGTCAATGAAGCGGAGCGCCGCCCACAATGTTGTGTACGACGGGTAAAAGGCGGCGGCGGCGGCGGCGGCTGGTGGCGCGCGCGTGCTGTGTGTGTACCTGCTGCAGCTATAGAGAGAGCTCCGGATCGAAGTCTCATTCAGCGAGGCCACAAGTGTCAATGGGTGTGTAATCGCACGGCGTCGTCGTTTTTTCTTTTTCTTTTTCTTCTCGTTCATTTCACATTCCCGAGAACGTTGTTTTTCACAAACGCACGCACAATTTCTTTTTTGCTAAATAAAATTTCGAGAATTGAAATCATTTTCACTTTTGTCGTTCACGTTCTCGATCGAGTAATTATAATTATTATACGATGACGACGACTATGCCGGCCGAAACCCTGTGCGTGACAACAGTAGTAGTGAAGATCAGGTAAATATATATATATAACAACGGGAACATTTCGGCGATATTTATTATAAATAATTGTGTAAGAAGTATAATATATGTGTGTGTGTGTTCTAAGAATTTGTGAACTTGTGCGTTGGTACGTATATAAAATTTGTCTACACCAGTGTCGTTGTTAAAATATTTTTACGTGAGGTGGTTAATATATTTTTTTTTGGCTACAACGAGAGAATTTTTATACCAGCAGCAACGTCTGTCCGATCTCCCGCGTATATTTTATGTAAAAAAAAAAAAAAGAAATAATAATAATAAGAACGTTCGAAATCGTCCAATTACTCGGATTTTTTTTGTTAACGTTGAATTTCGTCTGTGTATATGAATATCACGATTTTTTTGTTTTAGTAATTCGTCGTATATATATGGTCGAGAGAATTACTTTTTGAACGTTCTGTATACACGACGTATAGGTGATGATATTAAATTGTAAATATTTTATACGCGTGTCGCGAGTGGTGTAGTAAATGACGGCGTACTTTAACAATCAATATATATATATAAGATATTGTTGTAATTTTTTTTTTCTATATAATATGTGTTTTTTTTTTTAACGAAATTATTGCGAACGTTACAATTGCAGATGAAAACGTCGTCGTTCATTCTGTGGTGTATACGCGCGAAGTGAAAAAATACCTATTCATTTAAAATAGGAAATATTCATATATAATAATAATAATTTGTACGTATATATAATTTATATTATTCGTTTTTAGTTAAGTTTCGCGGCACGACGATGCGATGTACTCTCTCTCTCTCTCTTATATAGCATTGCGTTTTTTTTTTTTCGTGCACGATGAAAAATAATACGACTGCTGCTACTACGACGGCATGTATAAGTACAATAAATAATAATTATACGCGCGCATTTCGTTTTGAAATTTTCAAAATTTTAACGCGCGTTTATCGTCTCTTAATGACGCGCGTTAGCTTTGTCTGTATTAAATGTATTAAAAAAAAAAAAAATGTCAAATATATATTTATGTTTTAATGATGTGACAAAACGTGTTTTCATCATTCAGTGTTGTTCGAGTAATTGTTATTTCGGTAGCGCACACGCTAGAAAAATTCTGTACGGCCAAACACATTATTCATATTATGTTATAATATAAAACGAACGCGCGTTTCACGAAATATGTAATAATTATTATTGCGTTATTCGTATTTTAATCAATACAAAGCGACGGTTTTTTTCTCTCTTTGCTTTTCGGTTAATCATTTCGCGCTGTGATATATACCGCGTAAAAACGACGGTAACGTTTTCTACACGATTGCGAACGCTATATAGAAAAAAAAACGCGGCGGAACATAACACTCGTATAAAAAATAATGTACAAGTCTTAAAAACTTTTTTTTTTTTTTTAAATCGACCGCCAGCAATCCGTATGCGCGGTTCATAAATATAGTTTTAAATCGTTAATATTTAATATATATATATATATATATATATATTGAATCGACGTCTAAACCCGCGCGTGTCCGTCAGTACCACCATATGTCTTAGTAATAATCGAATCTGCATAATATTATAAACGGATCCCGCGCGGAATCGTTCGATGTAATCGTATATCGATCAATAAGTTTTCGATACAATGTGTGAGATTCGTCATTAATCGGAGGGACGTTGCGGATATTTGCTTTTTTTTTTTTTTGTCCGTTAAATCGTTCGTTAGTACGCGGAAAAAAGACGAAAATTTACAATTTTTTACCATCATCACGATCGCCGACGACAATTGACGACGTATTTATATAATAAAAATATAAAACGGTACGCGCGTATTATTTTATTATTCGTATCGGAAGAAATTCGCGCGAAAATATCGTATTCGATCGAAATAACGAAAATAAAAGAGATTTTTTTTTTGTTTCCACGTCGTCGTCGGCCATTTTGTTTTGTTTTTTTTTTTTTCGTAAATTCTTCTACCGAATATTATACAGTTTTATTTTTTCACCGGAGCGCGCCGTTCGTTCGCACAACACATATGCGTCACACCTGTGCGTATTGCGCTGTAACGGCACTCACAACAATATACCACAGTCTCGGAATAGCAGTAGTAGTGTACGGTCTATAATATAAATAAAATGCTCATACACACACAGGAGTGGAATTAAATGCGTGTCGTTGCGCGCGATCATAATTTATATTAATCCCTCCCCCCGCCGCACGTACGCGGAAGAGCGCGCGGGCGAGCGCATACCGCAGACGCGCACAATATTATCGATGTTATCGGCGCAATGTTTTTTTTTTTTTAATTCCTTTATTTTTTGAAATTTCTTTTATTATTTTCATTCGCGCCGCGTCGTCGGGGGGGAGACGTTGCATTTGCCGGGTTTCGTCACCCGCAATAATCAGGGCGGCCGGCGTTTGGTGGAGGGCGGCCGGGGGGGACGGGACATTTTGTCCAGAGGGCCTGGCAAGAGGTAGCGCCGGCCCTGGTAATAATAATAATAATTATATACATATATAATATGTATATATGTGTATTTATTTATCTTATATATAAATTTTTTTTATTTATTATCACGAGTATTTTGACTTATAATTTTTGATTTCTATCTTTTTGATTATTTATTTTTACACATCCTTTTGATTTTTGTTTTTAATTTTAATTTCATAAATTCCTCTCTAGTTTTACTACTTTTTAATTTATTTATTTAATAATAATAATAATAATAATAATAATAATAATAATAATAATAATAATAATAATAATAATAATAATAATAATAATAATAATAATAATAATAATAATAATAATAATAATAATAATAATAATAATAATAATAATAATAATAATAATAATATCAGACAGGGGAACTCGGCGTACAATTTTTATGGACTTTCTCCGCCCCGTCCCCGCATTGTAGTAAACGTTCCCCCCCCCCCCGGGCCACAGCGGTACGTAACTAAAACCGTTTTGTGTGTGTGTGTTGCGGGGGTGATACGAATATTCGTCATTAGTAAAAAAAATAATAATAATAATAATAAATATATTTATAAACTACGCAATTTGAAATTTCGAAGGCACAAACGATTAGTTTTCAATCACGGATTAACGCTCTGATTACATCTTATCTATCGGTGTTGTACCTTAAAGGCGAATTGCATCCACGGGATATCTGTGATTGTATCATTGAATATAATATTATATTATAATGCGTTATTATCAGATTTCACCGGATAATCTCAAACAGACGAGTCGAGAAATTTTAATTATATATAAATAAATATAATTTGTGTCACAATGCAAATACCCACAATTTACTTATTTCGCAATCTGTATTAGATATTATTTTATACTATTATTATCTGTTGAGAAAACGCGCGAGCGCGAACGTTTACAGTACATCAATTTTTATATTATAAATATTAGTAAAAAAAAAAAAAAAAGAAGGTCTGGAGGCGATTTTTCATCTAAATCACCCCCCCCCCCCTAGTTACGCCGTTGCCCCGGGCCTTTATACGTATCTACAATACATTATATACTAGAATAGTCGCTTTTCCTATTATTACAAATAATTAAAAATTATACGTATGTTTCTTTTTTTTTTAATATTAAACATCCATAAGATTCGATTTATATGTAATCGTGTAAAAATTCGTATTGGTCTGTGCAACATACTTTAATAATTTTTTTAGTAAGTACAAAATTAAAACGAAAAGAGCGTATATATATCGAAACATCAAAGTATTATTTTCGAATGAAAAATGAATAAATTTCACCTCTAAACCCTAGGCCCCTCCTAAACTCTGGATCCAAATTTTTCATACACACACATATATATATATAAAGTGTACATTATCAACCGCGGTGGTGGTTATGGAATTGATTTGTTAGGAGGAGAGCTGGTGTCTGCAGTTTTTTCAATAGGCGTGCGACGATCGTGAATAATATCGCATGCGAAAGTCGCTTGTACACCAATATTTATATAGCGATACGAAATCTGTATAAATATTTTACAATATTCTCGCGCGAGAACGATGGATTCAACATTTTATAATAACAAAATGCGTGGGAAATTATAGACGAGTCAATGTTTTAAATGTATTTTTTACACGCAACAGACACTATACCATCTCGTATAATATTATGTGTATATAATTATTTCGGGCGTATAACAATATCTATTGATTATTATTATGTATAAATAATAATCATAATCATAATACTAACGTAGTCGGACGAGCGATTAATATATATATACATATAAAATTTGTATTCGACAATATAAATACTATTTTCGTGGTATTATAATAAATGCGGAATTAGGGCGTGATTGCAATAGTATATAAACGTGTGCGCGAGATCGGGGACAAAGTGAGAGTGAGAGAGAGAGAGAGAGAAAGAAAAGGATCGAAAGCGAAGAACTCGTAGAGAATTTTTATTTTTCTTCTTCCTAATCCGGTATAAATTCCAATACATACATACAATACATCATAATACCTTAATCGAGTTTATTGAGCGAATTCGACAATTTCTTATACAATATTATTTTTAAAAACGCGAAATTGTGTAAAAAAAAAAAAATTATGTTGATTAACGTTGGGCCGTAGCGGAGTCTCTAAAGTACCTATTGCGGATAACTTATAGAAAGCCCGTCACGTTTTCTCTAATATAGCTAACAAAGATGTCAGAATAATCGTACGTAAAACGTTTTTTTTTTTTTTAATATATACACAGAGTCGTTTCTCGAACGTCCGCGCGTTATAATAAACGGCGGGCATTTATTGTAAACAAATTTTAATACGCGCGGCGGTCAGACTACGCGCGCGGTGCTCGAAAGCGGCGGCGCGCACGCGCGCACAGTTCGCCGCCGCTGCCCGCCCAAATGAAAATGCGTCATCATCATCCGCGCCGTTCGATAATTTAAACACTCGTCGTTCGCCGCCGCCGTTGACCACCAAGTCGGTCAAACAACAGCTTTCGCGGCATATATTAACAGGATATTTCAATGTTCGAATATTTTATTATTTTACTGTGCACGAAACGGATAAAAAAAAGAAAAAAAAACACTACGGCGGCGCGCATTTACTAATATCGGCTATACAATATATAATAATAATAATAATAATATAGGCCCAACGGCAGTTTTCGATATACTTCATCGTACGCGAGCAGCAGCAGCAGCAGCAGAGTGTTTGTTGATGGGGAAAAGGAATAAAAACCGGCGCGACTGTGGAGTAGTTTATTTCCGTTTAAAATCGGTACACCGTTCGCGTGTCTCCCCCGTAGTAGGGGGCGAAAAATCGGTTCAGAGACGGTTCGAAAATAAATACAAGTCCGGCAAACTGTTTGTTGACCGCGGCGCCAAAACTTTGGGAATCATTCAATGTCTCGTATACGCGGCGACACTGTGCATTACGTTATTCCGGTTATGAGATTACACGGAATTATTAATCTAAAAAATTCTCTTCTTCCAATTTACCGCCGCAGACTGTTGTTGCAGACCATTGTCAGTCATACGTCGTTTTAATAATAATAATAATAATAATAATAATAATAATAATGATAATAATAATAATGATACGTGAATCATGCGTTTTAAACGTCGTATGTGTTATCCCGGAGAGTGATCCTATAAAATGTATATTGAACCGAAATTTATACATAACGTAATATTACGTACGCGGAATAATGTTTTCCCCCCCCCTCTTTATATACGTTTTAAACGTTTTCGGATTCTAAACGGTTGAAGTATATTTTGTTTTTACTTTTTTGATTCTCTCTGAGGGTTTTTTTTGTTTGTTTTTAGTTTACGCAAATCAAATGTACGTCGTTTTACTATTACACGGTATATTTCATACGTACGAATGTATATAAAAGGATTAATTATAGTTAATTAATTATAATTCCGGTTCGCCGAGACGCTGCGGAGGAGGATACACATGCATGAAATAAAAAATACACGAAAGAATCGTCGTCGGGCGGTTTGGAAAAAAAAAAACAAAAATTTCGTATATCGCGCTCAAATAATTCGGTTTTTTTTTTCTTTCATTTCTTTATTCGTGGGGCACGTATTATTTAACGTTGTTGATACGCCCGTTTTTATATATACGCACGATAATATTATAATAATTTATCGTGCGTTTAGTACAAATATTTGCTCTATCTCGCGATAACCTATTGCTGTTTTCTCTTTCGCGGGGGGCCCCCCATACAACACACACACACACACACACATATTTATTATTTTGACGTTTGACCTATTACTCTATATATATAATATTATCATCAATAAGAATTTTTTTTTTTTTTTATATATATACTTGTATACAATTTCCCCCCTCTCCGTCTCGTTTGTGAATGAAAATGAAAACAACGCGTTTTCTCCGGCCCGGAGGGAGAGGAGGAGGAGGAGGAGGGGACTATTAATTTACATTTTCTTATTATTTTTAATTGTGTTACGAAGAAAATTTGTTTAGTTATAATAACGTGACGGTGTTTTTATTTTTTTTTTTCTAGTGAGTCGTTTACACTGCGAGAGCGAATCGTTCAAAATGGAATTGATCTTGGACATCAACTCGTGGATCTATCCGATGGACTTGGGTGAGTGTCAAGGTTTTTAGCACACGCGCGACCGGTCGGTCTATCGTTTAATATATTCTACTCTCGTGCGTATACGGGAAAAGTTAAAACGGTTTAGCCGCCATTATTATTATGCGAAATTATCTCGTTGTCTGGTAGGTGGTTATAATATGATAATAAGTGGAATAATGGTACGAGTCGCGTTTATAGAAGGAGAGTACACGACGGAGTGGCTGCTGCGGGGCAGTCTCGTGTCGCGAAAATCATCTGTGACAAACACGATCATTTGTTCTCTGTTCGACGTTTTAATAATCTGTTTCCTATTTTTGAATAATTCTTACACTCGTTCGCTGTATTATATTATAATAAACGTATCGCGCATATTTTAATTACAATATAAGGAATCGAAATTTAACGCTATATTAATAATAATAATAATCGAAGTATAGCCAATTGCTGCACGTTTTAGAGAAAAATTCAAGAGTTCTTACGTCATTATTTTTTAAAATTTGTGGAAATTCAATTATTTTTCTCGCTAATCAACGCGTTACTGTTATTATATATATATACTCGTATATAGGTAATCGATATTGAATCGTTTTTTTCTAAGAAATAAATTGTTATCAGACGATAAAGGGTTCTAGCAATTTTTAATATATATAAAAAAAAAACTTAAATATCGAATCGGATAAAAATATTATTGCATTTGTCTCCACGAAACACTCTGTATATATTGAAACACATATTAAATGAATTGTGTATAATTGCGTGGTATTACTATGGACCGAATAGTTAATAAGCACTCGGGTCCAGCGCATATTGATTTTTAAAAATATATATTTTTAATAAAAAATATTAAAAGGGGGGGGGGAATTTTTTTTTTTATTTCGTATGAATTAAATGCGTAAGAGAATTCCATTCTCTCCCCCCCCCTTCCTTTATTCGTAACTTATATTTGCATTAAAATAAATATACTCGTATATATATTTTTTTTTTTTTTGCTATACAGACAAATCGCGTATCGAAAACGCACTATATAATAATAATAATTATTGCTGTTATAAGTCTCATTTTTTTTTCTCCGAATTTAGAAACCGAATATTTTTTACGTAAAAAAAAAAAAAAATAACCTCTTTGCTCGTTAAATGGTTTTATGTTATAATTCTAATACTGCAAGTTAACTACGTGCGAAGGGCAAGTCCATATTTGTAGTAAATTATAGTTTTCACTCCAAGATTTGTAACTACTAATGCGTGCCATTATCGTATTATATGATATTACATATCAATCTGTCTTTTGTACTTATCAACTCGGAAGAAAAGTATTAAACGTCCGCCGTAACCAGTTTTTCCATTTACTTATGTATTTTATATCATTTCGATGTATTTTATAGTTGCCTTCTTTTTTTTTTTTTATACACACATTTTATATTTTATAACAGGCGTTTATAAATATGTATTATATAAAAAAAAAATATCGCTTTATAACGGCGTAATACGTATAAATTAATAATATAAAATATAAATATGGATATTTGTGTACGTATCTGCTTAATATATTTGTTTAGATGACGGAATTAATATTTTTAATTGTTTTGTTTTTTTTTTTTGTGTATAAATTAATGACCGCAATACGTTCTTGTATTTCAAATAATAGTTAAATATCGCGCGGTATACTACCGTTATTTTCGTATTCATCATAGCATTTTAGTCCAGCTCACAAATCATGATCTATATACGTCTAATACGTATACCGACTAATTTTAAACACTGTAATAACAATGTCAAAAAAAAAAAACATTTTTTTTTTTTTTTTGTATGAAAATTGTTATAATTCATTATTACAGTATTTATACGTAGAGAAAAAAAATTAACGATTGGAGTGTAATGAAAATTTCGATAACTCGATATCAATTTAAATATTTTGCAAATCGTTCCGAAATAACCAAAAAAAACAAACTTCAAGAAATGTATGTGAGGTGGCAACACTTCACGTAGACCGCGATCGATCTCAAACAAACGGTCATTAGTTTGCTGCGAATAATTTCAAATCCTCTTCGACCAATCCAATCCTAAACAAACGCCATTATTTCGCGATGGATTGTTGTGACAAAGTGAGATTTCATTGAATTTGGAATAGCAATTGTACAATACAAATATTGACTTATTTTTATAGTGTATTTTTTATGTATACACTTATTAACGTTTATCATTTCGAATGCGGAATGACGTTGACGTATCATTCAATAAATACAAATTTTTTTTTTTTGTTTGTCGTTATTGAAAATTGAAGAATAATGATGTTTACGCGAACTAATGGCGTTTGTTTGCGTTGAACAGGACAAAATACAGTGAGCTATTATATGCGTGAATATTATGTTAATAATTTGTCGTAAGTGTTTTTGTAATTTACGGGTGATTTGCAAATTCCAAAAGCACAGTTGGCAATTAATTTGTAAAATGTGTAGATTGATTTGGATTGGATTCGATGAATTGAAATCAAATCTTTCATATGGGTTTATCGATTTATAAAAAGAAATCTCCTCTCGTCATCGGTGTGTGCAATGTTCAAACACAATTTTAACCGCCCAGACTTGTAAAACCATTATAAGAAAAAAAAAGAAAGATTTATGGCCAATAACTGATATATATATATATATATATATATATATATATATATATATATATATATATATATATATATATAGAAGGAGAGATCGATGGGAGTGTTGGATAACAACGACTGAATTACATGATATGAGAAAGAGAGATGACAAACGCGTTCATTTAGATGCAAAGTTTACTGCAGTATGTTAAGATGAAATGTATATAAGCGTGGTCAGTGGCGTAATTGAGAATGTTTTATGAGGCGGAGGATATAGAAATAAAAGTTCAAGACGAATCCGTGTGGGAAATTCGTCTCCCCCGCACTCCTTTTAAAAACATTTGATAACTCATCATTATAAGGCCCGGATTTTCATGCATTTGCGCGGTTTTTTTTGTTTTTTAACAGTCCAATAAAAAGCCCGATAAGCTCGAATTATAATCGATAGTTCCGTCGTAATACAAAGTTTTGTTTCGCTTATTTTATCATTCTTTGACACGTACTGCGTACATCTGTATTTTACGAGTTTCTATTGCACATCATATAGACGGTTCTGAAATTTTCGTATTATTAATATTTTGGTTACATTTATTTTTCTAAAAAAAAAAAAAAAGAAAAAAAGCATTTTCGTTGAATTTTATCATTATGACGATACCAGTTCGTTATGCCCTTGTTTTTTTCCGTTTAAACCTGCAGAGGTCTGCTAACTTACGGCCCGCCAACCGTTTTCGGCCCATTAAGTTTTTTGAACCGGCCGGCAAATAAGCTGCAGACGGATTTTTTTAATCCTCGAATCGAAATATCAGCGAGTTTCAGCTCTAAATCGATGGATTCGATTTCGTCGTTGAAGCAGACGTGTGTCCCCATGTGATTGGTGTCTAAACTAAGAGATCGGCACTGATACGCGTGACACCGGTATATGGAATTGGTGTGAAATCGGTCGTCCAAGGAATCCGTGTAGACAAAATGCGTATCAGGAGTCAGACGAGAGTCAGTTTGGATCAAGCTAATTGCAGTGTGTCCCAGAACGATCCGTAGAAGAAATACTGTAAGATTATACAGTGCAATTCCAGTGGCGTAATTAAGATTAGATCAATATTTCGTCATAAGAACAAATAACAAAAAAAAAAAAAAAAAATTGTTTTCAAATAAATGCGTATTTATAAAACAAGACGATATAGATACAAAAAAAAAAAAAAACTTTATATTTCCGATTTATTTTTCTTGGCTTCAGAATTTCGTCGAGTGTCCTCGAGATATATATTGTATCGGCGGCCGTCGGCTGCGCATTTTTATGAACTGCCGGACATTAATTCGGTTTAATCGATTGTAATGAACGCGATTTAACGTTTACTACTACTACTACTACTGCTAAGGTTTGTCAACCAAAAACCGCGTCTTCTCGTGTTCTCTCCATCTGTTGACACGTTATATAGGCCTTCGGGGGGATTTTTTTTCTACCAAAATTGTAACAGTGCTTCTTTTCTGTTGGTACAAATTCGACGAAAATATTTCGTTTCGAAAATTCCGTTCCAATAATTAAATAATCTCCCGTGTATAATAATAATAATAATAATAATAATAATAATAATAATAATAATAATAATAATAATAATAATACACAAACGCGTATTCCCTCCTGCAGTGCCACGACGCAGTTGTCTACCAATAGGTGTTATTTTTCATTTACAAATCGGCCGAGTTCTAATACGGTGTGTTTTTAAAGTCCGTTGTCTATTTTGTAACACGAACGCGTTTCGAATTGAGTTTTGGTGGTTCGAACTCAGGAGGTCTCGTTGTCGTGTTCGACGGACGCGGAAAAACGATATAAAAAAATATATATAGAAAACAAAAAGATATTTCTCTCGTGTATACTGTATATATAAAAAAAAAAAAATTAAAAATCTCAAACGCTTTCGCGACGTCGTAACTCGTGTAAATAGTATAAATAATGATATTTTGCAATTATTATTATTATTATTATAGACGGCGGTGGCGCGTCGTTCGCATTGCGAAATAACGACGAAACAAGACGGTTTGCCACGCGCACGCGCCGGCCGCTACACCGCCCGTGCGATATCGTCGTCGACGGACGGCAGTGGCGGCGGCGGCGGCAGCCGAGGCGCCTCTCACCAGAGTACCACCGAGGAGCGTTGTGAAAACACACAATGTTGCGCTCGCGTTTGTGTGTACCGTACACACACACATTGATACGCCCGCCAATCCGCCGCGTATATATTATATTTTGGCAAAACGTGCGTGCGTGAGCGTCGAACGTGTGAGGCCTGCGATGGGTGGAGAGGACTGCAAAGTTTTCGACACGTCGTCGTTTGTTGGCCGCGGGCGCGGGAGGGTTCCCCTTCCCACTCACCGCGAATACGCCGTACGCGATCGCGGGGACAGCCGCCGCCGCCGCCGTCGTCGTCGTACACGATACGACGCCGCGTGTAGTAGTCCTCCGTCGTGCCGCCGCCGCCGCCGCCGCCGCGGTGCGTCTCGTTATCATCGTCTTCGGTGGTCGTAAACGAGAGCCCCGCGTAGGCTCTTTTTTTTCTTCTTTATTCTCACCTAGACACTTTGTTGCCGGTCTACGCCCCGTTATCATCGTCGTCACGTTAAGCGGAGACGACGACGGGACGATCATCGGGCCGCCGCCACCCGACGACGATCTACGCTCACACCGGGTAATAACGCGCATTTCTTTTTTTAATAAAATATTAGAAATTATTCAGCGCTATTATTATATGTGCTACGCGTAGATTATTATTAAAAAAAAGACAAAACTATAAATGGATAAATAAAGAAACAAAATGAAAAACTATTATAAATGAATAGAGTCAGCTTCCGAAATAAAAGATGCGATTAATTTGTGTGTTCAGATTTAGAATCGGGAATCGTGGGGGGGGGGGTGAGGAGATTAATTCAAATTATTATTATAACGCGCGCGTTTATTTCGTAGTACATATTTTCGTAGTACCGTCTGTGTTCGCAAACGTATAATTTTTTTTTTTTTTTTTTTTCAATAAAGTTTCACGTTCTCAATTTTTTTGTATTTCACGTCCGTTCCGAACGATTCGCAACCGTCCTTGTGTCTGCGCGGAAAAAAAATTGTCCATTTTATTTATACTAATGTGGCCGTATTGTATTTGAAGCCGCCCCCGCGCAACTTTGAAAATACCGATTAATGCGAAAGAGAGATTTCCTCGTCGTTTTATTATTATCATCATTTATTCGATGGAAAATGTTTTTTTTTTTTGGTTATTATCAAAACGCGAAAACGCGCGCGGCGAATGGTTCTGAAAACACTTGTGCGACGCCGGTACACGATAAAACGAACGTAATTATATTATTATTTCAATATACAGGGTGTGTACAATGGAGATTTTCCGATAAAAATATAATTGCAAACTGCTGTTATAATTTTTGAGTTTATTATTATTATTATTTTCGATGTTTTACGAATTTATTTATGAAAAAAAAATGTTTTTATAATATAGCGTTTAAAGTTTTATGAAAATATCGGTTTTCATTACTTTCGTTAATTGGACTTTAAAAGAGAAACTTTTTGAAAACCGACGACGACGACGAGTAATTTTTAACGAAATATAATATAATTGCAAATCATCTATTTCTTCTAAAATCGGACACTATCTGTTGTTGTATTATTTTAATATTGTCACCATATGTTCGTTTTGTACAACGACGCGCTTTGCGGAGATTTTTTTTTTTTTTTTTTAAATTTTTTTCGCTCGAAGATCGAATCGACTGCAGGAGCCACGTCTCGTCTGGCAGATGTGTTTGCGCGTAGTAATAATAATATTTTTAATCACTCTAAAGGAATTTCTCGACACACCACTGCCAAAAAATTTCTCGTTTCGATTTATCCGATTTAAACCGAAAAATAAATCATTTAATCCCACCATATTATATACCGCGACGTAGCGTACATTTTTTTTTTTTTTTTTGTTATATAAATTATAATATATACGAATGTGCGATGTAAATCTCTCTCCCTTTCTCTACCGTGCGTGCTGCTGATTTTCGTCGACGCGCGTCGTATCTCGCGTTTGTGTGTGCGCAGTGTTAATAATAATTATTGTATTAAAAAAATATATTTATATACATCCAAACAAATTTTTTTTTTTTGGCGTATGAGAAAGTTACAGGAAAAAAATAATCCGTTATAACTATTATAAATAATGAATAATATTATACATACGATTATTATAAGCGCGCTCGAGAGAGCGATGAATATTTCCTTTTTTATTATTAAAACATCGTATAGCGGAAATCGGATTTTTATTATACTCGTGTGTATAACATTATTGTAGTTGTAGAGCGTATATTATATTTTATAGAAAGTATTTTAATATTAATATAGTCGGAGTTTTTTTTTTTTTTGTTTTGTTTTGAGAATCAAAACCAGAGGATCGCTTCTTTCCTCTCCTCCGGTAAATACACAACTGGCTGCCGTGTTATGACGACGTGTCCAGAGGTGGCTCGTCTAGACATTTTTTTTTTTTAAATAATATTCATTTTTACGCGTTCTCTCTTAAACGTGTTTATTCCGTTATTTATTATTACACAAATTTTTTTAAATTCCCTATGTGTCTCGTTATAATATATTCAATACATTTTGCTTATTGTCCAAAAAACGGGCTATAAATTGTAATATTAGTTATAATAGTAAGTTCGTATATATATATATATTGTAAAACGATACCGACTGCAGTGTAATATACGTAAGTATATAATAATAATTTTATAAAACTTATGCGTTTTACGCGTAGTATATAAACGAACGCGGTTACAAAATACACGAGTAATTGAATTTTTTTCCGTTTTTTTTTTTCTTCTTTCCATAATTATATAATATACGAGTATTACAATACACTGCGCGAACATAATAATATTCGATTATTATAATATAATTTTAATAGTTCTATTAATGTACGGTTTTTTTCTCTCCCTCTCTCTCGAAAAAAAAACGTCACGCGATGACGTCTTTGCTCGCGTATTTCAACGCTATTATAGTGTTTCTACTATTTGAAAAATAATGATTCACGATGAGTTATAATTTTAGGAAGTCCAGAGAGAAAAAAACTTGATAACTTTGTGTACGGTTGTTACGAGGGGGAGAAGTAAAATTCAATTTTTAAGTCGCCAAAAATACGCCGCCGGTGTTGCAGATCAATATATTTAAATGGAATTTTAGAAGAAAAAAATGTGAATATATATGCGTAAAAAAAAAGTAACTCGTTAATACGAAAATTAATAATAACTTTTAAAATCGTTTCGCTTGTGTTCGTATATAATATGTACGCAGTGTTGCGTACATAAAAAACTAAAAATAAAATGTCGACGATTTTTTATTATTATTATTATTATTCCGGTTTAATATTATATATGTGTATATACGAGATTGAACCGTGGCCAAAACCAAAACGTTTTCACTCGATATATTTATATATGTTTAATACGCGCGTATATTCTGTGATCTCGATGAGATAAATGAAATAATAATAATAATAACGCGAATTCTCGACTTAAAAAACTATGTATAATATATATAGCAAATGGACACGTAAAATAATTATTTTATTTTACACATTACGTGCACAGACGACGGACTCGTATACGCGGGCAAAACAGAGTTAACATTTTTTTTTTAATATTTTTTTTTCGTAAATAAATTCTTATGTATAACGCGTCTTATTTTTTTTATTTTTTTTACTTACGCGGTGTAACGAATTTGTTATATTAATTATTATTACGAATAGTCACTTATAGAGAAATAATAAGTATAATAATTTCGTCCAACGGTATAGTATGATTATTGTAATTTTCGTACGTTTTTCTCGTCATTGTATGTAATATTCGTCTCGTGATGATGTACAGACAATTCAATAATACCACCGTATTCGATGATAAATCTCCTCCTCCTCCACCTCCCCATAATTTTCGAAAAAATTTTTTTCATAATAACAGGCGGGTAAAATACATGTAAATAAATGTATTAATAATAATAATAATAATTATTATTATTATTATTATTATTATTATTATTATTATTATAATTCTGTAGGAGAGCACGTTGTATATACGTTGTTTTTACGATGTAATAATCGGTTTGTATTTTATATACGCGCGGTGTAGATGACAAGAACGATATTTTAATAGCGAAAAACACTGATAAGATTTCTCAAGAAAGTCGAATAGAAATACTTTAGATATTTAAACGCAATATTTGTGTGTGTGTATTATCGTTCAATTAACACTAAAACAAAATACGTTCTCTATGTAATATAAGGTGATCATAATTTAATAATATTGTTAGTTTAAAGCGTATATACGTTGTTTATATATACGAGTATATATAATATTATTATTGTGTTTACATCTAAAACGGATTGTTAATAACAATATTTTTATAATAAAATCACGCAAACATTTTCGGAATTCTTTTTTTTATCAATTAAAATTTGAACGTTCGTCGTTCGATTCCGGAATTAATTGACTGAATTCGGCGCCTCGTCGAAAATGGAAACGAAAATCGAAATTCAAATCAATATTATACATTATTTTTTTTTTCCAATCCGTCGGCGAGGAAATCGGTTTTAAATGTTTTTTTCTCTGTGCGTATGGGTTGCGAGGACTTAATTTCGTTTTTTCTTTTTTCTTTTTTCTATGCGCGTACAAACATTGCTGCAACAATTGTTGTGTTTTCTCTATTCCTGCAGGCGGTGTTCCCGATTCGATTGATTATAAATATATTGTGTGCGGTATATTATTTGTGACGTCATACGCGCGTCGTCCTATTCATTTTTTTTTTCCTTTACTCTTTACTCGTTCGACGCTGTTCGTTTGAGACGCCCCGTTTTCATGCAGCCAGGAGGATTTTCATAATTTCGTCGTCCCGTGCTGCTGCTGCTGCTGCTGCTGCTGTAACGACCGTCCGTCGTCGTCCATGCGGCGGTGGTTTCCTTTTCATCCGTATCGTGTGGTCGTCCGCGCGCGAGTCCATCGCCGTGCGTGTAGAGTAGATTTCCGATAAATATTATTTTAATTATTAAAAGTTATTTCACGCTACGTGTGACGGGGCGCGACCGTAAGAAAAATAAATAAATACACTCGACGGCGGCCGTGCTGCTGTATCCGAGTCCGCGACATTTTCAAATAATAACAATAATCATAATCATATATATCGATCCGTATAAAATAAATATATTTATATACACTTTCGTCTGATTGGTGTATACGGGGGGGTTTTTTTTTTATTTTTTCGAAATTTTTTCGCTCATTGTCGAAAAGAAAATATAATATTATCCAAGGTTGCCGCCGCCGCCGTCAGCTGTCGGCGCGTGGTGCGTGTCGCCCTCCCTACACCGCGGCGACCACCTCCCCCCCCCCCCGTTCTCCTCTCGACGAGTACACACTGTCGGATCGATTCCGAATTCCCCCTCCGCCGCCGTCCCCGACTTCGTTTCGGCCGTCTCCTCTCGCCCGTCGCGCGCCCGCGCACCAACGACGCAAATACGCAACACCCGTCGTAGTGTGTCAGGTCTCCGGCGCGCCGGTCCGTTTTTCCGCTTCTATCCCCGCCGTCCGCGTTCCTCCTCCGCCCCTTCCACCCGTCCGTTGTGTGTCGGTCGCCGCCACCGGCCCGACGACGGTCTCTGCGTCGCGTCCACCACTCCCTCCGGCCGAGCGTTTCCATCGCGATTTTTCGAACCGTTCTCGCACGCACGCACACACTCCCTAATATAATTTATGTGTATTTTATATTATACGCCGCCGTTGTCGTTTTCATTGCCAAGGTTAAAAAGCCGGCGCACGCAGACGGCGGCGGCGGCGGCGATTCTCAGTGCCAAGGTTGTGGTGTGTGCCAAGGTAGTAGTAGTAGTAGTGCTGCTGCTGCGCTCTCCACACTCTCTCTCTCTCTCTCTTTCCGCCGCTCCGCCGTCGTGCGGCGCGGCGCCGAATCGAAATCGCCCCGTCGTCGTCGTCGATGTAATATTATACAAAACGGCGGAATATAATAATAATAATAATAATAATAATATTATTATTATTTAATCACTACGGAAGAATATTATTATTTTTTTTTTTATATCGGCCAAACGTTTTTCCGTACCTAACCTATACGTATTATTTATTTTCGCGTCAATAAATAACATTTGGTATTTTTTATTTTTTTCAACCCGTTATATGATTCGTGAACTTTAACCGTTTCACCCGCTTCGTTCGACGATTCGCGCGCGTGTGTCCCCTTGTCCAAAAGACATTCATTATTATAAAATGTCCGCGCGTTTTGACGTCAAAAAGGCCAATTCGTTTTTCCCTCAACTCGTCAAAATCAATATTATGATTAATACGAGTACATTTACGTTGTTCATTTCAAAAGTCGAAAACGTACGAAATATGTTATTGCCGTGCGATTCAATAGTGCAGCTATATAGGATACGATGGAAATGTAAATTAAATACAAATTTTGTTTTGTTACACTTATTAATAATGTGCGTATATAGAATTATATAATACGTATATCCAGAAACATAAACGGAGTATCATCGCTTTAATATTTTCTTTTTTCTTTTTCTCTAACAACCTTTACGAATTATTTTACGTCTTTGTAAACGTTTAGCAGTAAATTAAATGTAAAACCCGCGGCCCGCATAGTGTAGAAAAAAAAAAATTCAGCAAAACACGTCATGTGACGGCCGTTTCCGAATTACTCTGTCGAAAAAAAAATTGCCAGTTTAAAAATATTTCTGAAGATTTTTAGTGGTCCCTTCCTGGCGGCCGCGCCGCCACTGATAAAACGATAAAAAACCGCGCAATGAATAATTAATAAATAAACCACGACGTGATTTTTTTTAGTTATTTATTTTTTTTTAAATGTTTTTCACAGTGCTTGAATAGGGAGGAAATTTGTAGTGGATAAAAATTCATGTTAGTAAAAAATAAAACAAAAAAAAAATAAAGTTACCAAAAGTCCTCTAAATTTTTATAAATCGTATTACAAGCCATAAAAAACAAAATTATTATTATTATTAAAAATATAATCGATAATAAAAACAATTTATTTATATACGAATGAGATTATGTCATCACAGTGTTTCCAACGCTTTTTGTTTGCGACGGTATTTCTTCATTTTCGTTTTCTTTATTATTCGCGTAATTGTAAATCCTGCAAATATACGCGTGTATCATCCAACGGCGCTTGGCTTAAAAAATAATAACGTAATTTTAAACGAAAAGCTCTCCTCAACACAACTGTAAAATAATAACGAATGCGCTCAGACGTCGTTAAAGAGTGTTTCATAAACTTGTTTGGGTTGTGTTGCGCTCTGAAATGTTTTCAAAAACTATAAGGTGACCGATTCTCGGGCACTGCGGTTTTTCAAAACTTAAAATTTTTTACCAAAACGTAATAAAATACGTTTCTTGTTGTTTGCACGTCAACGTGTAATAATTGGCGCAATGAAAAAAAATTTTTTTTTTTTGTATTTCGCGCGTTTTACTATTTTTTTTTTTTTTTTTTTTTTTTGTTCTATCGTATACTACTGTATATGGTCGCGCCATTAAAATACGAGAACATAATATTATCGTTTATTTTGAAAATAATATTTCCATAATAAATTATTGTATAGAAATAATAATTCCCCCCCCCCTCGGAAAGACTTTTAAGATTTAAAAGAAATTTGTCAACAATTTGTTTAATAAAAATCTAAATTTTTTTTTTATACGCTCTGTACGTTTAAAAATATACTGCGTTAGGTACATCGATTTTTATTTACAACTTGTTGAACAGAGAAAAAAATCATACATGTACGTGTATGAGAAAAGTATACATAGGTACTTAAAATAAACTATTAATATTGAAACGAAATATAATATTATTATATATGAACACTGTCGGCTTTTGAAGACGTCATTTGTTTTCTTTCTGACTGGATAGTAAAAGAGAGAAGTATATGTACGACGCATTATAATATTTGGACTGAAAACTATAATATTTTCTACAAATATGGACTTGCTGAGTACGTTAGTATAGTTATATAGTGGTTAAAGCAGTCAGTATTTGTATAAACTATATAATTTTATATGTTTTAAAACGTATTAAAAAAAAAAAATCGTTTTTTTCCCCGACCAAAGATGGTATTGTACGTTATTCTCATTTTTTTAATTCGGAGACTTAATATTAAAAAAAAAGCGTCTTTTACATCATAATTATTTCCATAAAAATAAAGTCGCTGTGGTTGATGATTGAGGAGTTCTCGACTCCGCTGGCCTCGTCGGCCCAAATCCGGTTAAATTTATTATTTATCGAATTTTAAATACAAAGATTTTTTTTTTTTTGTAAAGTTCTCGTTTGAAATACGTTATTGATTTCGTTGCCCGAGAGTGTACGCGTACAATGATTGTCGTCGTTTCATTATGAATACATACATTTCTATACGAACGGTGTTCAAACATCGTATTTTCGATTTTCGCATTCAAATTTGTTTTAATAAATCGTTTAAACTATACAACGTCATCGTCAACGAGTTGTCGCGATAATATTGTGATAACGTATAAAGTTACCGAAAGTAACAACGTTTTCCGAATGTTTTATATAGTCAGTTTTATTATGACAACACGCATACGCTTCTGACGCGAAAACCGAGTATTTTTTTTTTTTTTTTTCATCTTATTACGAGAAACAATTTCATATTTTATCAGGTACGCCGCGTTTTCACGTCCGAGAATATTCGTTTAAGATTTCGAACGAAGTAAATTTTCGCATACACATTTAAATGATATACCGATGAGACATGGCTATATCTGTTTTTTTTTTTAAATTTAAATATACAATTCTATATGTATATATTTCGATAGTAATATTATTATATATTACGTGTTTCCGTATAACGCGTATTATTATTTATTTTGGATATTTACACTAATCACCGATTGTGTAATTTTATATATATATATAAAACAAAAATCCTGTTATATTGCCAAACAATTTGTCGGTATATACGTATATATATATATATATATATATATATATATATATATATATATATATATATATATATACAGTGTGTAAACGCTAATTGAAAACACTCAATATTTTTGCGTAGAGCAATGCATTTTGAATTCTGATTTTTTAGATGGAAGTTGTACTTAATAATACACATTTTTATGGTCTCTGAACTTAAATCTGTTTATTATATTCGCGCATGCGCAATGCAACTTTTTTTTCTTAAATGGCACCCCCCACTTTTGAGCACAAATTATTTTTTTTCATATTTTTTTATGAATTTTAGTGGTTCAACCAACTTTATATGTCCAAAATTGATTGAATTACAGCAATCTAACGAAAAATATCGAAAATTTCGCGATTTTCATTTTTGTCCCCTATTACTCTGAAAAAAAACCGTCCTAGATACTTGAAAACTACCCCATCTAATTTATTAAAGTTTTATTTCATTTCGAACTACCCATTGTTAGGTCCATAATTAGCTGAGTTACGGATATTTCAATTTATTTGAAATTTTCCGCAAGAATTTGTAATAATTTTGCCGTTACATGGACATTTTTTAATTACAGAGGTTGATTCTGTCACTTTACCATTTATTTTATGTTCTACAATTGTTTTTAACTTGTGAATGAATAGTGCGACACTGAAATGTCGATTTGTCATAATTTTACTTGAATAAATAGGATTAGGAAAGAAAAAAATGTAGGTATGTAATTTATTTATTTTACTTTACTTTTAACAGGTAATTAACAGTTTAATTGATAATAAACTTAACTCTAGTAACAATTTTATTTAATTATAATAACTTTATTTTAAAAACTGCTCAAATCGTTGTCCGTTGTGCTCAATACATGCTTCAGCACGCCGTATAAGTTCTTTATTAGTTGCAGCTGTAATTTGTGCTTCGGTCAGTTCGTTACATGCTTCTTTTATTCTATCTTTTAAATGTTGAAGATTTATAGGAGGATCGGCATACACAATAGTTTTTAAGTGACCCCATAAAAGAAATCTAATGGAGTAAGATCAGGTGATCTTGGTGGCCACTCAATGGGTCCGTGCGTTCCTAGCCATCGATTTACAAATGTTTCGTTTAAATAATTTCGAACAATAATTGCATTGTGAGCTGGAGCGCCATCTTGTTGAAAAATTAGATTTTGTCTAATAGCTAACGGAATATCTTCAAACATCATTTGTAAATCATTTATTAGAAAATTATAATATTTTCTACCATTAAGTGTTCCATCATAAAAATATGGCCCCAACAGTTTACCACCAATTAAACCACACCAGACATTTGTTCCCCACACGGTTTGGTTGTTAGTTTCAAATGTGCAATGTGGATTTTGATCGTCCCAATAACGGTTATTTTGTTTATTAATAACACCATTATTGGTGAACTTAGATTCATCTGTCCATAATATCGAATTTAAAATAAATGGATTTTCGTCTAATCTGTCCACCAACCAAGCAACGAATGTAATTCTACGAACTGCATCACCCTCGCGCAAATGTTGAACTATATCAGGTCGATACGGATGCATTTTATACTTTTTAAAACCTTATGAACCATAGTATGAGATATTCCAATTTCTTTACCAACGTGACGTGTAGATACTCGAGGATTTAATCTGACGTACGCTAATACTTGGTTCTCGACCTCTTCACCTAATGAATCACTTCGTCTTTGTTGTGGATTGTTACTTCTTTTGAAAATGATCCCCAAATTCTAAGATTTTTTTCTAAGTTGAAAAAAAAACTGCAAGAAGGGTGTTCTCTATCTGGAGTAATTTATAAAAAAAAATTAATTTAGAAAATTCTCTAAATAAAAATAATAAATTTAACTAAGCATACCTGGGTAACGTTGAGCATAAGTTTGTGCTGTAAGACGTGAATTTTTACGGCACTCCCAATAAGTAAATAGCATATCAACTTTCTCCGAATGATTCATATTTAATATTGCTTTTAGTCAAATTTTACAAAATGTTGTACAATATAAATGAACAGTGAGAAATATTGAACTATTTGCTTATTTCATTTATTTTCTTTAAATTAGTCTCAAAGCAAATACATTTTTGATATGAGGCCATTAAGATAAAGTTTATCCAAAAGATACTGTAGAAGGCCCGATAAAATTTAATGATCAATGTTAAAGATAATAATGAAACAAATTATTTAAGTTTCTGTTGCAATTTTCAATAGTATAATTGTGAAAAGTAATATTGAATAGACATTTCAGAATTGCATTATTCATTCACAAGTTGAAAAACAATTGTAGAACATAAAATAAATGGTAAAGTGACAGAATCAACCTCTGTAATTAAAAAATGTCCATGTAACGGCAAAATTATTACAAATTCTTGCGGAAAATTTCAAATAAATTGAAATATCCGTAACTCAGCTAATTATGGACCTAACAATGGGTAGTTCGAAATGAAATAAAACTTTAATAAATTAGATGGGGTAGTTTTCAAGTATCTAGGACGGTTTTTTTTCAGAGTAATAGGGGACAAAAATGAAAATCGCGAAATTTTCGATATTTTTCGTTAGATTGCTGTAATTCAATCAATTTTGGACATATAAAGTTGGTTGAACCACTAAAATTCATAAAAAAATATGAAAAAAAATAATTTGTGCTCAAAAGTGGGGGTTGCCATTTAAGAAAAAAAAGTTGCATTGCGCATGCGCGAATATAATAAACAGATTTAAGTTCAGAGACCATAAAAATGTGTATTATTAAGTACAACTTCCATCTAAAAAAACAGAATTCAAAATGCATTGCTCTACGCAAAAATATTGAGTGTTTTCAATTAGCGTTTACACACTGTATATATATATATATAGTTTGATAAATATTGTAATAGTATTTGTCGTTATTGTTATTATTTTTTATTATTCGAAATACCAACACACCGATTGATAATTTAAAATGTAACATGTAACGTAAGAATATTGTGCGCTTTATATACACACACACACAAACGTAGAAAATATATGAGATATCTAACGCGGATATGTGCGGTATCGCGTTTTATTTTATATATATTTTTTTCTGCTGAAAAACGTATTTGTTTTTTTTTCTTTGCGTTCACGATAAAACACAAATTTCAATTTATTAATAATATTTTAGCGCGGAGAAACACGTGAAATTATCGATTTTCCGCCATTTTCTAGGTCGACCGTCGTATTTATCCACCGCCCTATTTGTGTAAAATTATTTGTGAATAATTTATTTTATATTGATTATAAGTGAAATTTCGCGTTTCGTACTAAGAAGTAAAATTTGTATACGGCAAAATTTACGATTATGAGCGAAAAGTAAATTAAACATATAAAGTGCTCGTATATTATATAATTCGGAAATGTTTTACAGAAAATTTACAGAATCGATTTAAAAAATATATATATATTCGTGCGATTTGGGGCATAGTAGAATAGACGGAACGTCGTATTTTACATACGATGTAATAATAATTTTTCGATTTTCTTTCCTATTAAGAGTATACACGCGAATATATATATATTCGAAAAGAAACTAATTCGTTTTTATTGTACTTTTTTCCAATTACTATTTATAATCGATGATATGAATTATCGAATTTTAAACAAAACGCGAATATAATTTGTTTTGTCTGTCTGAACTCATTTTATAATGAAATGTAAAAGAAAAAAACCTCGTTTCGAATACTGTGCGAGTAGGGTATAATATACTCGTAATATTATATTGTATTAAATTTGTCACAGTATACAAAATTATATGCCTACACGGTATGAAATTCCACTTAAAATGAATAATCGCATTAATTATACTCGTTTTATGTATTAGACTATTTTTTTATTTTTTGTATATAACGTTCGTGTGTGCGTATGTGTATGAACAGGTTGTGCTGAAAACGTGAAATTCTATTGCTTCTTATACTCGTATATATATATATATATATATACGTTATATTTCATCAGTTAATAATAATAATAAAAAAAAAACGTAATAATTTTGAAAAAAATTCTCTATACTTATGTACAGTGTGTGTGTGTGTGTTTTTTTTTTTTTTTTAATACGTTTTTACATTCGTATACGAGAGGGAAATAAAATGTGTGTTAAATACACGTTTTCGTATACGGAATATGAAATAATATTATTGGAATTATCGCGGGTTATCGTTATAGAATTACGTTATTCGAGGTATATGATCACCGCAATCGCGTCGTCGTCGTCGCAATCTACAGTGTGTTTGTAAAATTAACGAGAACGTTTAAAAATTTTCACCAACCATTATCGTTATTGTGTACCGTGTTCGATTTTCTAGAGAGAGGGGAAAAAACGATACGTTTTTGAATTATTGTCGACGATGTATTGATGGAGGAGACTACGACGAGGTTTCTCGAAAAAATTATATATTATAATCATATAATATTATGAGTGTTTTATTCGTAATCGGTGGGGTAGTTTGTCCGAGAAACAAATTGTTATTATTATGCGTATAAGTACACTGAACACAGCATATTCTATTACAATAATAATAAAAAAAAAAATTCTCAAGGTAAAATCGATTATAATTGCGAAATCATGCGCGTATATCGGGGTAGCGTAGTAGTAGTAGTAGTAGTAGTGGGACGGATCCTCGGTGTGTGTGTGACTTGTAAACACAGAAATATTAATAACTGTCGGATTGTCACGACGAGTAGAGGATTTATATATATAAAATAAAATAAATATTGTACCGCGATATTTAATTCCGAAAATTACGAACGTCCCCGACGATGAATAATGTTTTTTTTGTTTCAATCGTATGAGCGAGCAACGACGAGTGTGTTTGTACTTATATAATATAACTACAACACGTGTGTGTGTGGTTGTTAGTAAGTATATTATAGAGAAAAAAAATTCGAACCGGTTTCGTTCGTTTTTTTTACATCTCTTCCAGTACGTATTTTTATATTTTATTTGATTTTATTTTCCGACCGACCGGTTTCCTATATATAAACATAAGCCGTGCGCACACGACGACGAGCGGCGTGTCTTCGTGCGCGCTGTTTTGTTTTTTGGTGTGTGTGTGTGTGTACTTGTACAAACGCAGTAGTCGAGGGGGGGGGGGACATGTGAAAAATCGAAAAGAATTCCTTCCCATTTCGGCGAAAATTTTTTTGTTTTTGTAATAAAAATTACGAGCGTTGTTATTAATTATTGTTTAGTCGATGGGTGGTCGGTCCGGTCGGCTCTAAAACGCGCGTCGCGCTCTTTTCCCGTTTTTCAGGCGATAAATTCCGTTTGGTGTTGGCCACCACGTTACGCGAGGACGGTCAACCGGACGCGGGCGATTGGAACCCGGTGGAAATGGAATCGAACAGCAGCCGGGCCGACAGCTTTGAGTACGTGATGTACGGCAAGATCTATCGGATCGAAGGCGACGACAAGGTGAAGGAATCGCACAAAAACAAACTGTGAGTACACACAAACACGTATAACGGCGCGTACGTAATAAAATGATGTAATAAAATGATGACCTAACGTGCGCGATAATTATAATAAAAATTGGTGGTAAAATATGTTTTTTTATTTTTTTTATTTTAAATGTGAAACGCGCGGAACGGTCCATACCTTTTCCCTTACCGCCACGGTGATCGGAGGAGAGTGTGTACGCGGTGTTCGGCACGCGTTTCACGCTCGTGTATTAGGATTTGCAAAAAAAAAAAAGAAAAACCAACGCGATATTCGTATTACAATAATCGTTTTCTTTTTTTTTTTTTTTCGTATCCGAGATAAGTTTTGTGTGTATAAATAAATCGGAGCGCGAATTTTTCCGTCCACGCGCGATCGTCAGAACGCGATTTATTTAGCGCCACCTGTAGGCGGCGGCGTATCAACGACACTGGCTCGGCCGCCGGACGATCGACGCGCGGACAGGTCGCGCTGCCGGTAACGCCGCCGCCGGACCGCGACGACGACTTCGGCCGCTTTTTCTTTGGTTTTTTCCTTTTTTTTTTTTTTTGAACACACGATCCTCCGTCGGCATTTCTGTCGTGTGGGACTGGGAACCTCGCTGTGTTAACTTGTCATGTCGTTTCGATGTTTATTCGATGAAATCAGAGTGAACACAGCTGGTGGTATCTCAGTCCCATCGCAGAACAATAGCTTCTGAAGAAAACACGCGGACACGGCCAGCCAGAAGAGCCAGGAGAGCCGGTGCTGCAGGCGGAGACACCACGGGACGACTTACTCGTAAGATATTTGTTCGTCGTTCCGCTACGACGAGGCGCAGTGCGCGCGCTTGCGATCTGTCTTTGTGCACGCGATCCGATAATCGGACAAAAATTTGTCGTTTTTCATTTCCGATATATATTGTATATTATATTAAGAAAATATTATACGATTTATTAACATTTCTGAACACGCTTGGGCGAACTGTGCGGGGAAATAATACGATCGAAATAAACTAATTCGAAACGACCATCCGTTTGTACAGTCTGCAATCGAAGCGCACGCTGCAACGTACAGATCGCACGCACTACGCCTTATTGTAGTATTAAATAAACGTCTTGTAATTTTTTTTTTTTTTTTTTTTTTTAATGTGTATAACGTAGTAAAACTAATAAATTAAGAATACGTGCGTAAAAATAAATAAATAGAAATTGAAAATCTTTGAATTGTAATTATTCGTAAACGATGCGGAGCGGTTAATTTTGTTTTTATATAAAGTAAAACGTATTTATGTGCACGTGTGAGTATACGACCAAGCGGCAAAGAGTATTAGAAATAGAATACACACGTCGTTTTACCGTGTTCCGGCAAAAATTCTCCGTCGCCCGTTGCCGTGGGGTGTTAAGCGAGAAATAATAAAACAGCGATTATAATCGTGTACATAATATTATATTATAGTGAATTAAATCGTTATACAAATATATTTTTAATCAAACGTACAGTAATTAAAAATTTAATTCGCCGTGTATAATGTACAAGATTTCTTCGTTGTTTTTTTCTTTTTTTTTCACCACGCACGTCTTTTTATTTTGACACTTACGATGACTATTTTCTCTTTCTCTAAACCGGCGAATAGTATATAAACAAATGTCAATTCCTATGTTATTCTTTGTTTGTACGCTTTGAAACTTGATTGTATATTCACATATAGTTATTATGTTGTACCCGCGGACTTTGTATATACGAATAATACTTATCATAATGTACCGGTAATAATTAAAACAACGCTTGAGTCGGACACTGCGTATGTGTATACAAAGGGATATAACGTTTTGTAATGAAAGAGATTTGCATTTCCATCCTCTTCATCCGCAAAAAAAAAATACATTCGCAAACGTACGCGTTTAAGAGAAAAAAAAATAGAAATTATTATAGATAAACGTGAGTATAAATTCCTCTCTCTCTTTCGACTCCGCTAAAATTATTTCTTTGTATATACGTACGCGCCTGATTCGGGTTTCGCCGAGTTTAACTCTTATAGCCTGTGTATGTAATGTATTGTATATCGTTGTCGTTGTTGTCACACCGGAAAACGAAATAATATTATTACGTTAAATTTTATTCTATTCAATTATTTTACACTTATATTTTACAATTAATTAATAATTACATTTAATGAAATAAAAAAAACTAATATTATATAATAATTGTATACTATAAAAAAGGAAGAGGGACGGTGTTTCGGAAAGGGACATTCAGAGATATACAGTAATGCACTGTAGGACGACGAGGTCCATTTCAGAGAAGAGAGATTAGAAATGAAATATTATACGTAGGTGAGCGGAGAGAAAAAAAAAGAAATTGGTCCTTATGCTGTATCCTCGTTTTTATTATTATTATTATTATTATTATTATTATTATTATTATTCGTACGACATTGATATCCGTCCGGAGGAAAGTTATAATATTATTGTAGTTCTAATTATTATTATTATTATTATTATTATTATTATATATATATATATATATATATATATATATATATATAGGGAGAGAGAGAGAGATTTCTTAATTAAAAATAAAATTTCCTTCGTACACATTTGGCCATATCGAGTTCATATACAATTGAGTGAACAAAAAACTTCATGATTTTCTTGTACAATTGTTTCTTATTCCTTTATTCTGTCTATCGGACTAAGTCGAGGTCTAACACGAATTGCATTCTTATTCGGCGCCTTGTAATACAAATTATAAATTACAATTGTATATAAACACGCGTAAATCGCGTACACGTTTCAAAATAAATCCGGTAAATAATATATATATTTATTATACTGTACAGAACACCACCCACTTCAGAAGTACCCGTGATTATAGTTTCCGAGTTCCTTTTATACGAACGTTTGTGTGTTCCCGCGGTCATCTCTTTTTAAGATCATCGGTGAAGTGGAAAAAAGAAACCGTTTAAATATTAAACAACTGTATAATGTAAAAACTATAACACTTTTAACTACTAATTTTTTTTTCTAATATAATACAGTTTTCAGTATCATTAAATATTTTATTTTTCATAAACTATAATAATATTGTTCTTATGAAATCGATCGTAGAAAAACGAACAATAAAAATTTTTACTGACGCAAAATAATAATAATATATAGAATGTTTTCTTGTATGACTTTATTGCGTATTTTTTTTTCTAGATAAAATAGTTTATATTATTGTTATATATTATGTTATTACGATATAAGTACGTCGAGTATTTTTAAATGATTATTTTAATAAAAATAACAAATTGTTTTGTTATATAGTCATATCTTAATTGAATGTAAACAGTCGCCATTTATTATTTACGATAGAACGTTTCTGAATTTAGTATTCAGACGTATACACTCTGTTATTGTTATTGGATAATATTTTAATAGGTAATATAAAAAAAAAAAAATGTTAATCAAGTCACTTATACTTTTCTTTTCGACTTTAAAAAAAGTAATTAAAATCGGTTAAAAGTTAAGATTTACTATTTAGATTAAAATTAAAAAAAAAAAATTGATATAATTCACTATGTATACAGTCTATGTGTATTGCGAGTAAATTCTTTTCTCTCTCTCTTAAATACCGGTGTTTAAAAATTAACCGTTTAGAAAATGTATTATATGAGACTATAATACTTTATAGTGGCTTGTTGTGTAGAGTATAAAAACTGCGGTATATCTCGAGACCGAGGCGACAAATTGTTTTAAATTTATCGTGTTTATTAATAACAGTTTAGTAAGACAATAGTGGATTTATATCTTAAAATATAAAAACGACAAATATATACGTTTATATTAATTAATTGTTTCTGTAAGACATTTTGGCGTTAAAAAAAAAATCAAATTAATTCTACGGGACTTTTATTTAATGCGGGTTTTAAACATACGTGCGAAATATTATAAATCGAGAGACTATAGAGATAAAATACTATAAATTGTGTGCATTAAACTCTATCGATTTCATTTAAGTTTAATGTAACGATGATGTACTGCGAGCGTATTATATATATGAACAATACAATAATAAATTGTTTTTATATTACTCCGTTCGCCTACACGTGCAGTAGAACAATATTGAGACGAATTAAAAGTATAGGGCGCTGTCTATTTATATATATATATATATATAATATTTTTATTGATGATTCAATCATAAGTCGCAAATGGTATAAAAAAAAAATAATACGTATACGGGTTCAAGGTTGTGGTTAAAGGTGCTGCTCATTTTGGTCATCATCGTCATATTGTCTTATGATCGAATTTTCTCCTTCAATTACGTACCTCGGTGACATTAATTAATTGAACAATTATGATATATGTATATATGTATCCCGCGATTTAACTTTAATCTCACGCATATAATATTTTAAAATGGCGAGTAAATAACCTATTGAATAGGTGTTTATGATTTATGGAGAGTTATCGATTTCTCGCCGTTTTCTAAAACCTACTTGGGTTTAAGTCGAATTAACATGTGTCCGTGACTCTGTATACGCGTCGTCGATCCCTATATAAATAAATATGAGTGGCCAGTTCCTTCGTTATCGTACACGATTTAAATCGTTGTAATAACAATTTCAAAAATATTTCTATACAGTGAATATTGTGCGAGCGAGAGGCGTATATGTTTAATGAAACATAAAAGACTAAGAATACTAAACGATTTTGTTTGTAAAAAAAAAAAAAAATAATTAAAATATCGAAAAAACGCAACGTTGTTCGAACATTTTTCGTGCTAAAAATATTTTTATTATGTATGTATAAAAAAAAAAAAAAAAAAATACCACGCACGACTCCTTAAAAAAAAAAAGTACAAAAAACGAATTAAACACGCACGATATTTTCCCGTTTAACGCAACTCGTTTATACACAGGTACGGCGCGTGTAGGCGATTCAGAGGCAATTCGGGTTTGGGGCGCGCTTGTCTAGCACGGAACGCGACGTGTTCTTGATTCGCGTGGGCTTCGGATGTCGGAAATCGCCGTTTCTCTTTCATACTATGCACGTATAAAACGTGTCGTGTTCGCGGTTCCGCCGACGATTGAATAAAAAATAACTCGTAACGCGCGTCGCGGTCCGGGGATGTCTCCATCATCGCCTTTCACCCCGACGCAACTATCCGAGGCACGCGCGCGCTCTCCCGTATACTGATACGCCAACAGACCTTGGCGGCGGATTAATATCCGAATAAGTAATCGCGTCGGTTTCCGATTTGAACGCGTAGGTTTTTATTAAAAAAACACCGAGCAAAAGTGTTTTTACAGAAGACTGTACGACGGCACAAAAAGAAGAAGCCCCGTTGTCGCGTGTGTAGAATATAATCGTACACATTATTTGTACGCGGTCGTTTCGACGTTGGTCCGAAAAGATCGGTTTTTTGTTTTTCGTTCGCCGGACTCGAGTCGCACTTCGTCGTGTGATACACATTCTCACTTATACCCCAGCGCGCCTGCCAGATTCGGTTTCGTCCATTTTTGTACCGGTTCGAAGTTTTTCATAATCGGATTCCGTTTCCCGCGCGGGCAATAATTTTTCTTCTTGCGCGTTTCCCGATTGCCCATCGTTTTGCAGGCTTTTCGATCGGTCGGCGCATGAACGCAGGAAACCGTTTCTCGATTCTTGGCGTTCTCGAGGCGGGTTTTTGCATTACACGTCGCCGCGAGCGATCGTTGTTCGTTTCTACTCGATTCGTCTTCGTCAGTCTGCTGCTGCTGCTGCTGCGTAGTATGCTCCGCGCGTAATCCCACAGTACCACGTGTTATAAACCGTCCGTTTCCGCGTACTTCACGGCCACTACGACGTGTACCACGCGCGCACTCGTTTACTCGTCCAGTCGATTCACATACAATCCGTTTGACGATTCTACACGCGATTACGTTGCGGATATTGATTGTCCGCGCGAGACTATATCGGCGGGGCAGCAGGGGACGGTGGGTGCGAAAAACGCGAGTGTGTATGTGTGAGAGGCCGTTGGAAAATATCGCGGACGTAAATAATTACGATGATAATTAAGATGTAACGTATGAGAAATAAAACGCCGCCGGGGCAACCTGTCAGAGAGAAACGATATTATTTATACGGCGTTCAAAAAAACGGCCAAGAAAATAATATATTATAACGGTCGTGTGTGCGCGTGCCACGAAACCCCACACGGCCGAACTGGGTCAGTGGTGCATTGCGGCGTACACTTATAGTGTCGTCGTCGTATTCTCCGACAATCCCTTTTCGCCCGCGGCCGCCGCCGTACCGCGAACTGCACTCGACTCTTCCCTCTTCAATCTCTTTTTTCTTCTTTTTTCTTCTTTTTTTTTTTTACCGCTGGCTCGTCGGAAAATCAATTGCGCGCGCGCGCGCGCCATACGATGAGACAATACGGAATAGGAAGAGAGAGAGAGAGAGAAAGAGCAAAAAATAACAATAATAAGAGACACGGATGAGTCGAATAAGGTCGCGTCGTCTTAGTCTCGCGCGCGCATACTTTATGCGAAACCCCCCCGTCTGCCAAGTGGGCCGCGTTCGATTAGGAGGACGTTTATTGATAGCCGTCGCGCGCACCAGCGGTTTGCCAAATCTCTCGTTGTAACCGCGCAAAATTTTCCTCGTGTCTAATTTAATACGGACTATTATTATAGACGGCCTGCAGAGCGATGTGGTGTGTAATAAAATGCCAATTCGATATTGTGCGTTGTGTGTAATCGCCGCGGAGGGGGGAATCGCGTTTTGTGCAGGACACTGTTATAAACAGCGCTATAAAAGTGTGTACGACGACGCCGCCTATTGCTTCGTCGTAATTTATATAAAAACGTATGAAAGAAGTAAGAAAAAAAAAAAAAAACGAAAATTTACCCGAAATCGAATGCGGAAACACTGCTGCGGGAAGAATATACGAACGAGGGAGAAGAAATCAGTGTGAGGATTTTTTTTCCTGGGGGCGGGGGGAAGTTTCTGCAGTATGATGAGATAGTTTTTAATTCTCATCAAAATATTCTGATATTACCGCGGTACGTACTTTACTGGTTTTTATTCGTTGTAATCTGTGAAAGACACTCTTTTTTTCACACATATGTTGCCGAAATAAAAACGTCGTTACGTGTTCAGTTTACGCGCGTGTAAAACAGTCGTTTTAACACTACATCCGTGTGCATACTCTGGTTTCTGGTTTTCAATATCGATCCGATACGTATACGTTTGCACATTATTACGCGGTCGTTGGACATTTCAAACGTTTTAAAAAAATCGTTTATGATATTCAAAGAATTATTATTAACCGATTGGTCAACACACCGACGACGATCGGCGCGCAGTTTCCTGATTTCGGTGCCATCGAATAACTATGCTCGCGATGTCGCAATATTATAATACGTGCGTATAAATCAAAGAAGAAAAAAAAATATTGCACGGTCGACGACAAGGCGTGTGTGTGTGTGTGTGTGTAATATAGAGACGAGATTTTTCAAATGGTAATATATTTTAAACCTTCGTACGATAATATTATAGCAGCCGTGTATTGTGCAATAATCGTAGGTTTATTGCGTATATGTGTAAATATAAATATATGTATAGAGAGAGAGAGACGACTAGGAGACTAATCTGTCGAATGAAATTGATTTTTCGCGGTATACGCGGTTTATATAGACAATTATTTTACGCGGATTATACGCTCGTATTATACGGAGTAATTATTATTCACTATATTCGTTTCGTTTATTATAATAAACACCGATTGTAAAAAGGAAAAAAAAGTAATTTTCGGTGGAATTAAAAAAAAAAAAAAAAACCGGATAGATTCTTCTAATGATATATACAATCACAATGGAATCAAAGAATCCGTCGTCAGAAACCGTGGAGTGTTGTCGCGTAGGAGGACATAATTTTCGTATCAATTAATCGTCGTCAGATGGGTGTGAAATCCGCGACTAATTATTATTATTATTCGAATTTATCGATCCCGGTCCAAACCAACCACTCGAAAAGCCTGATACGATATTCGTGCGCTTTTCACGTTAACCCAAGTATTTTTTAGGACTCGTAATTGTATATGGATCGAAGGACTCTCCTTCTCTCTTTTGAAAAACGTACGTTGAAAAGACTGCATAAAATTGATGAATATATAATTCGAAAGTCTTCTGGTACACTTGTGTATGTGTGCCGCCGACGCGAAAGCCTCGAGTACACCGCCGCGACATAACGGCTGAGAGTATATGATGCTTCAGTGCTTCAGTGTATTCACGACCCGATTTATATGCGTTTAGAATTCTGAAAATAAAATTAATTAAACGCGATGTTAAACTAACGTCATAGAACCGGTGAGTTGATGAAGAGTTACTGCGCGTACAACACGTCTGTATTATTGTACTGGGACGGAAAAGCGTACGAGAGTGCATGATAAATGTCAATATATAGCTTATCGATTCTCGTTGGAATATTTTCTAATTCGTACGGATTTTATTGGCTCGAAAAGAAACAAGTTATTCGTCGTCGCGTGTTGTTTGTACAGAGAAGACCCCACCGTTTTTAAACCGTTCTTACGATGTGGAAATAATGCGGTGTCTAGTGTGCGGGATAGAAAAAAAGTTCACTTTGAAAGTCAACGTGTACTCAATTCACGTGGTTCTATTTAGGTATAGCGTGTCTGCGATTGAAATCCGATATAAGGCGTGTTTTCCATACATAACACAAACGATTGATTTTTTTTTTTTGGCGATTTCTTCGACAGCCATTTTATAATGTCGTCATAACGATTATTCTCGCGACGATCGTGGATTTGTGGCATTTGTACGTTCGTATATATACACGAGAATTCGTTCTAGTCGCGCCAAAGAAAAAGAAAAGAAACACAATGGGTTTTGGCTGCTTAACCGTTGAATCTAGTTTTGGCGACGATTGGTGTGTGTGTGTGTGTGTGATATTTATGGCTCGGATTTCAACGCATTCGCGTTTTTATCAAACATTCCAAATCGCACATTTGTTTTAATATCGGAAACAATTTTTCGTATTTTGTTTTTTTTTTTTTTTTTAGCATTTTTCGTATCGATTTTTATTTTTAGTTTTCCAGCAGTCCCCGAAATTGTGTGTGTGTGTGTGGTACGAAATTTAAAAGCGCGTTATTCAAATTCACCAATTCGTCCTTTTGGCTGGCAACTACGGTTTTTAATTAATATTTCGGAACGAAGCGGCGCGTAGTACGAAAATTCGGATATTTTACGGACCGTTTTCTAGAAATTCGAATACGAAAAACGAAACGAATTCGACGGAATTTTTTTTTAAACTTTTATATTTTATGATTTTTTTTTTTTTTTTTTTTTTGTAAATCCTCCTACGTGGCGATATTATTGCCGCCGTGTTTTTCGTACGGGAAACAGGGTCGCCGCAGGGACGTTCTTTTTTTTTCATCCGTAACGTAAAGGCCTCCTGGCAGTGTGTTACGATAACGGGCCTCGCTGCAAATAATAATAATAATAATAATTGTGCAACGTCGCCGCGTACGGCTTTGGCTCGCGCCCACCACCGCCGTCGCCGTAGTCGTCGTCGTCGTCGTCGTCGTTGCCGCCGCCGCCGCGTACACGTTCGCATTCGATCGTTCGCCGCGCCAGAGATCGACCGATCGCACGCGCGCGCACCCGCGTCACCGCCACCGCCGTCGTCGCAACCGATTCGCGGCAGTCGGTGGCGCGACGACCGTCGTATCGTCCGAGCGCGGTTAGCTCGCCGTTATTAGTACAAGTGTGCCGCCGTATAGTTTAGTCCGTTTCGCGATATTTTCCTATATTTATTTTTCACAAATCCGTTTTTATCGTCACGGTTTACCGTCGCGAAATTCTCGTTTTCAACGATTTCTCTCTCTCCCTGTCTGTCGTCAAACGCGCGCGCGTTGCCAAACGTCGTCGTCGTCGTCGTTGTGTGCCACACGTCGCCGTTGCCGTCACCGTCGCCGTCGTCGTTTCGAGGGTGCTCGAAGACCGTACCAGAAGTGTTTTTGACATGGACACATAGTTTTTTTTTCTGTTCTAAAATCATGTAAATGCACTATCTGGTACGACACTTCGGCGCCTTTTCTCTGTCTCTCATCTCTCTTTCTGTCTGTCTGTGCGTGTGTGTGTGTCTCTCTCTCTCTCTCTACACTATCATCTCTACACGCATTGTCTCTTTACCCCGTGCTACAGGCGTTTCGTCCGCGTTTTTGTGTCTCGCACCTAATAATTTATTTTATACAATACGTATTTATGTTTGTAAATGTATAGGGCCGGATTTGAGAGAAGGGACGGAAAAAAATATTATACCTCGTACAAAAATGTCCTATTCAATTCTAGTTCCCCCCCCCTCACCGCAATTATTACGAGTGATTTCTTCGAGTGTGTATAATACGAATTCCGACGGCGCGTCTTACAAAACGCGTATTTAATTTATTATTAAACACAAACGCAATTATTCCGTAGCGATTTCTCTGCACCGATTGATGAAAATTTGAAGAAAAAAAATATATCGTTTAGAAAAAAAATTTTTTTCTCCTATCTATATACACGTCAAATCCGGCCCTGATTTACGTGTTGTTGTTGTTGTTGTTGTTGTTATTATTGTAAAACGTATAATTATTTATTTTTCACGTAATATAATAATTAATGTGTGTGTATATATTTAAAGCGAGAAAATTTTTCCGACTGTTTATATCATTCGGCCGACGCGTCGTTGAAAGAGACGACATTGTGTGAAAACGGTCCCCGCGCGCGTGTTTTTTTTTATATAATAATATTTGCGCGCTGAATTTTGGCTGATTTTTCGCGCGGAGATTTCCTCCTCTCCCCCGTTTTAAAACAAAATTACCGCCGTCGTCTGTGCCGCATCCGCGAACTGGGTCGGTCTATTTTTATTATTATTCGTCAGATCGCGGTCGTCGTAGTCAAAAAAAAAAAAACAAATTAATAAATAAAGAAGTAAAAAAAAACTATTATTATTATTATTATTCACGCGGTACGAGAAATCGATACGCGATAATAATTATATACGATTATTTTATAATTTTATTCGTGTGTGTAATACTCACTGGTAGGAACGTCGTTATCGGTCGTCTTACGCGCGGATTATTGTCGAACGCAATTCGTTTTATTCTTTCCTGCTCCTCTCGCCCGTTTTTTTATTTACTTACCTGTGTGTATGTGTGCACGTGCAATAAATCGTAATTATAATAATTTACGACGTTACACATAAGAGTTTGCCCGCGGTTTTTTTTATTATTTTTTTTTTTTCAACGGTAATTTTCAGTACGTTTGCGGCTGTCGGGCTGGAGGGGGGGGGAGAAAAAAATTATTATCGATTCCGTGAGTTCAACGCGCGCAACGAAATAATATTTTATTTTTAAAAACACACACACTGTTTCAATCGTAAATTATAATAATTTATTATTATTAAATCGATTTGTTCCGAGAGGGAGGGGGATGGGTGGGAAACGGCTGTAAATGTTATAACGAATTTCGGTTTAATAATTGTACACGTTTGCGTTAATGTTCTCGACGATATAATACGCTACAGATTTTTTTTATTATATATATATATATTATATTGACTACGACGACGATGTCGGAAGAGACGAGGAGGTCTTCCGTATAATCCAATCGTGGTTTTTTCGTCTTCTCTGTTCTCTTTTTAGACGTCTATCATTTATCGCGCGAGAAACGCAAAAGAAAAAAACACTTATTAAAGTCGCGCGGTAATCGACATCGAGATATCCTTACTGATTTAAACTTTTAAAAAAATAACTTTTTTTTTTTTTTGAAGATGTTAAAGCGAAAAAAAAAAACGAAGACACAATCCATTTATATAACGGAATTTACGACGAATTCATAACGCGTTTTCACAAATTTCCCGCCGTGTTCGGGTTAGGTCGGTCGGTCGGAAGCGGGAAACGCGATCTCTTATATACGCGGCCCTGTGTTCGTGCGCGCCAAGACGAAACGGAGAAAAATACCCTTTTAAAGACAACTATAATTTGTGTATTTTTTTTTTTCTACAATATAATTTTATTGGATAATATTTTATTGTTATATAAATAATATTACTATTGTCACGATTTCATACGTGTTTATTTTTTTAATTAATATTTCGTTTTATAAAATTGAGTGTATGTTTTTTTTTTTTTTTTTTTTTTAATAATAATATAATATGTACACTTATAAAATATATTATCGTTTATGTATATATATATATATAAATTGTTTATAATAACAATACCGTTTTATTAATATATGTATATATATATATATATATATATATATATATATACACACATATTTTATGATTTTATTTATAATAGAATTTTGAGAAGCGGGTTTTCGTTATAAATACGCGGGCGTATAAAAATACTATATATTATATTTTGGTTTGCGTATTATATGTATCGGTTTATATATTGTGTATGTGTGTTGTAAAATCGCCGAGAAAGTCACAAATTACGCGATCGGTTTGATTACGATGAGGGGCGGGGGGAGGGATTTTCAACTATTTCTCCTACTACTCCCCCCTCTCCTCACTCTCTCGACAAATAAAAGCGTCTATGGTGTATAAATATTATAATAAATTTCGATAATTTTTTTTCTTCGCACGTTTATTATTATTGTTGTTATTATATGATCAGAAGCACCACCAGCGTTATTCAACCTGATCGCATTAGCGTAATAATTGTTTCAAAATCGAATAATATAATAATAATAATAATAATAATAATAATAATAATATAAAATAATAAAAACGAATTAACCGTATGTGGCGGTGTACGAAACAAGACTCGGTGTGTGCGTTCCTCGCGAATCGAATCGGTCCAAAACGTTTTGTGTTGTATAACACGAGCGCGGCATATGCAAAGCCGCGTTAAAACCGATACATTTGTATTGGGGGAGAATCGTACGGGTTTTTCGACAGGGCATCGATAAAAATTCCGCAAATCGGTTCCGAGCTTTCGAATTGACAATTCGTGTCTACGAGCGAAATTTATATAACACGCTATGCAAATAATAATAATAATAATAAAAAAAAATTTTTTTTTTTCAATTCAATTACAGTATTAACCGCCGGGGCGCGGTTGACGACGACGACGACAGGTCATCGTTGTCCGTTGTTTTCGTACGACGACGTCATGGTGTATGTATAAAAAAATAAATAAATAAATATAACGTATACACTACTACACACGAAAACCAGTCCGCGATGTGTGGGATATGTTAAATGAATAAACGACGACGACGCCCGCGTTACATATCGCATTATAATGTGCCGGCGCAGTCCTCGTCTGTGTGTGTGTGTGTTTTAATAACGAACAATTTATTACGATTTGACGACGTTTACGTTTTATACAAATGTACACCGCGCGCGGGGTGTGTGGGCTACGGAGGAGAGAGGTCGGTCGACCTATGTTCCAATTGTAATTATATACGTAGTATGGATGATCATGCTGTTGTATGTAACACTGTTTATCATATGTATACACGATGAGAGACACGGCTTTTTGCATATTATGTTGTACAGGGCTCGCGGACTTAAGAGATTATTGTAATATGGCCTAGAAATAAATAAATAAAAAAAAAAATCTCTTTAAAATACGCTTTTTAAAAATGAGAAATAAAATAATAATAATAATAACAAACAAAGTTAAAATATCTATAATGAAACGGAGAAATACGGTCGGGGGTATTTTTCTCGTTTCTCTTTTGACGACTTTTAACGTACGACTTGATTTACGAAGAAGAAGAAGAAGAAAAACGCGTCCAAAACTACTAACACGCGGAAAATATTATTAATACACTTAAACAGTGTAAAAAAAAAACATAAAATATATTTCTACGCGTTTCTTCGGTCGTGCCTCCTGTTGACAAGCAAATTCATTACAGTTGTTTTTATTATGTGTATTTTTAATAATAACCAAACGTTATAGGATCCTCTATATAACGTTCGAATAATCGTCTGCGTTGTTCTATTCACGCGATACAACTTTTTCGTTCCGTTCGAGATGACATGATGATGATGCGTGTGTAGGAAAATGTCAAAAAAAAATTTTCCCCGCGGAATACATTAGAAATATATAAACGTTTTCGCGAAGAACTCCAAAAGAACAATTGATAACGATATTAAAAAAAAAAAAATTCCGTCACAAAATGGCTGCGTTGAATTCAGTAGAAATGTTTTTATTTGCAAAAAATAACTAAAAATTTCGAACAACGATAATTAATAATTGGTAACTCGTGGTTCCATTACTTATTATTTATATAAAAATAAATAAGTTTATTTGTGAGTTTTTCGTGGTATACTCTGTGTAATTGAATATGCTGGCTCAGAGCACATAACCTATAACCTATTTACATATTATAGTAGAACTGGTCGAAATTCCATTGCAGCAAACGCCGCCGCGCGATTCGTATGCGCGCAGTGTTCGAAAGGTCGTCGGATTGATTTTTATTTAATTTCTTTCTCTGTTCGACTACGATACATACGATGTACGCGTTATGTTTAATGCACGTTATTTTAAGTGTTCCGAGTTTGTGATAAAATATTTGTAAAAAAAAAAAAAAAACCATCGTTTACAATCATCGCGAAATAACATACGTTTTTTTCTTTCTTTACGTATAGAAAATTAATTTACATTATTATTATTATTATTTTTTTTTTTTTACTCGATAATATCAATAAATTATAATTTCAATTATTATTAGTGGTGGACGGGTTTAAATATTTATTTTTTTTTTTAAATTAGCCTTCCTCGACCGTCACTTTAATATATATATACGCGCGCGTATATTGAAAATAACGTATTGGATGTGTCCTAAATTTTTTTCAATGCTCAGCGCGCCTGTTCCGGACAGCATTACTGTATAGTTACTACTGAGTTATATTAAAAAAAAAAAATAATTTTTATTGATAACTCTGATGGAGGATCTTAAAAATACAATTTTTTTTTTTTTTTGTTTTTCGCCTTAAATGCGTACGTGAAAATATTGTATTTCGACGGTGAAAAAAGCTAAAAAGCCACTTTTCAATACTCGTATTGAAGTGAATTTAACTATTATTTTTTTTTTAATCGGACAAATTGGAGTGTTGACTCCGCCGAACTGTCAGTGTTAGCGCGTAGTTCTATACACAGAATGAGTACCAGAGACAAGCGACTCTAGGTACTATATAAATTCTGCAATATTTATATAAATTAATGATTAAATTTTTAAAAAAAATTAATAATAACTTTTTCAACTCGGTTACGCTAAAACCGTGTAAGTTGCCCGGTTTTAAATATATATTTAATGGTATTTAATCGTCGTGCCACAATCACTCGGTATGGCGTATGGAAAAAAAACCCTTCTACCGTTTCGTTCCTTCCCCTTTTTCGCCTCATGCCAGCTCTGACTTCGTACGCGGTATGCCGACCGAGTTTACGGGTCGAGCGAGGTCTCCTGTGTGATACCAGTGCAGCGTGAACGCACGCGACGTCGTTTTATTTAATTCCTGTGCGTCGTTGTTTGCGCGCCAACACGGGGGGGTAAGTAAAACCATAGGCGGCAGACACACACGCGACATTCGGATTGACGTGCGCGCGCCCCGTTTAAAAATGTACACACACACACACATAATGCGCAAAAGTCTTTATAAATTTGTCTTTTTTTTTTTATATATAACTAAACGTAAAAATTGTGTTTTAAACTTACTGCACGGATCGATACCGCGCGAGTGTCGTCGTCAACAAATTTTCGCGTGCGCGCGCTAACCGGAAAGGTTAACAATATCGATCGGATTAGGAAAACGTAGATTTCTTTTATTTTCCGGGTTAATCGACGACCATTATATCATTCCTCCGGCAATTTCTGTCGGATGTTCGTTATTTCCGGTCTGGACCTCCAATCTCTATAATGTATATATCTACGTTTTTTTTGTTCACCGCGTCCTCCTTCCTATAGTGTAGCCTGGATTTCCGTCTGGGTTCTTTTCCAAAACACTCACGCGTTCGCGATTCCCAATAATAATAATAATAATAATAATAATAATAATAATAATAATAATAATAATAATAACGAAGAAATGATGAAAAATTCATAATGATAAATAGTGTCACGATTTTTATTTTACGATCATTATATTATTCGCATTTCGATTGTGTTGTGTGTGTAATAATATTATATTATTACGCAACAGTCGCTGTAGTTATTATTAATTTTTGATAATTTTAACGTCAAAACTCAAAATTATCGAGTTAAAAAAAATAATAATAATAACATTGAGCATTGAGGTGGTTCATTCGTCGTTTTTCACATTATAAACCCGTTTCATGAACGTTTAAATCCACAAACACACACACACACACCGGGTTGTCTTGCATTTATTTTCGGCTAACGGATTGCGAATCAGTTTGCAAAACGTTGTTTAAATATACGAATTTTTCTTACCGTTTTTATGGGATATAAACTCGTTTAATACGACGCGTATAAAATTAATGATATTTAAATTATACACGGCTCTTAAGAATAATTAAAATTAATAATAATAATAATAATAATACTTAACTGGTAAAACGTTACGTGTTTCGTGTACTCCACAAATGATAAACGAAGACATAATATATTATCGTTTAAATACAATTTAAATATATATTTAATGTTATTTTAACGTACAATTAGTTTTTAAATGAAATTCAACACGAAATTCTCGGAATTAACGTTTATTCTCCATATTTCAAACGACAAATAATCACTTCGGCATGTGAGGGGAGAGTGGTATATAATAATGTGGGTAACGCCGCAATAACAATATTGTGTGGAAAAAAAAAACAAATAACAAATATTTATAATATAATTACCGTTCGACTTATTTGTGCGCACGCGCGATCAATATTATTATTATTATTATTATTATTATTATTATTATTATTATTATTATTATTATTATTATTATTATTATTATTATTATTATTATTTACGTACCAGAGGGATTGTTAAAAAATATGCACTATTAAATTTTGTCCGTACACTCGTTTTAAGTACAATATACCTTAATATACTCTAAAATAAGGGACGATAAGTGTTTTAAAACACCTTTGAATATATTGGCGCGCCGATAACCGGACTTTGAAAATTATATTAACTGCTAAAAAAAAAAAAAAAAAAAACGTAATCCGCATTGGTTTCGACTTTTCTCAACATGTACACACACGCACATATGATCGTTTTATAAGTTCTTTAAGTTGATTATTTGAAAACGTTAACACGAGTATATGTGACAGTGGTTAGGTAGGTCAACGGTGGCGTAAGAGGGTTATGGCTCGTCGAAAGTGGTGAGCATACGTCAAATGCAATATTCGATGTACTCGTCATTATTATTATTATTATTATTATTATTATTATTATTATTATTATTACTATTATTATAATAATAACTTTACACAATCGTTACACTCAATTCGAAAAGAATGATGTTTTTATGAAATTTCCATTCTGGTGACAGTGTAAAAATAATAATAATAATAATAAGACTCGCAATATTTGAATTTATCGTATTTACTGGCGCATAAATAATTTTTTCGTTAAGCTTTTGTCACAGCAGGCCGAATTCGATTGGGTCTTGGCGGGAGAGCCGTTCTAAGTAAACACTGCGATGAAAAACTCAAGTTATGCGTTTGATTTCGAAATTGTATCGTACCGCAGTTACCAAATTTCATCTTACGTGCTATGTGATATTGTGTCGTCGTTAATTTCAGTTTACCATCAAATACGCGTCCGGCGTGTAAAATGAATAATTGAATATTGGTATAATAAATGTAATAATAACGTATAATTTATCGGGTAAATAATTCGACGAAACGTTAACGTACGTATAATAAAATATTATTATTATTCTAATCTGCAATTCCTGTCGGTAAATTTACCGATTTTATATATATATATATAAAATTATTTATTTTGTAAAAACGTAATATTATATATATATATATATATATTTTATATACGTTAATTTTTCAGGATTAAAAATGGGGTGATCATTGTTATAAAAAAATTACTCTGTATATACATATACATTTCATATTATATATATATATATATATATATATATACATATATATGGAACGCTTAAAATAATATATGGAGACATCAGCAGTCCCTCCGGGAATTTTTTGTCCATTCTTAAGCCCTGTGTATATACGCGTGTAGTATTATTATGTCAAACTACAATAATTTCGATAAAATATACGAGGCGCGTCTTCCGCGGATTTTCGGCTTTTTTCTTTATTATTATTATAAAATACTTAAAGTATGTACGTATAATTATACAATAGATATTATATAATATTTTATGTATAATAATAATAAGTAATGTAAAATAATATTGTAATCGGAGAACCGCCCCGTATTCCGTGTCCTCGTATAGAGAAGAGATACACACTATATTATTATAATATATAAAATATTATTACATAAATAAATACGCGTTGTTGTTATTATTATTGTAAATTTTTTTTTTCTTCCCTTTCCGACAAAACGTTCCGTACCGGATTTTCGCACAGTGGCAGTGTGATTAGCTGGTTGTGTACAAATTCGATACGATACTCACGGCCACTAAACACATTCCACTGGGCGTCCGGGGCTCGCCGTTCGACGACAGTACCAGCTGAGAAGTTAATCCCGCTGCACAGCGAGTAGGAACCAGTACATTTTTAAACATTGTAAAAATATTTTCAGATCTACACACACTAGTTTATCATCTAATGTATGTGTATTAATAATGGTAATAATTATCGTTAATTTATAATCCTATTGTGTATTGTATAAAAAAAACGCTGTTGCGTTTATCGGATATCTCGGATTTTTACCCGTGCGTATCGCGTACAGATCATATTTTTATATACCTATAGATCATATAATCCCTTCGATGAGCTGTTTTTCACAATAAATCGCGATAATAACAACGCGTTATTATCACGTTACTACAACGTTCGCGAATTTCCATTGTACTCTTTTAACAACATTACAAGGCAGTCGTGTGTTATGCAGTGTTCGCAGTAGTATAACAATGCCAATAAAATAACGTGCAAAATATTATTATTATTATTATTATTATTATTATTATTATTAGTCGCACAATATTATTTATACGTGTGTGTATGTATAATAGTGTAATATTTTTGTGTTAAAAAAAAAAATACGCTTTCGATAATATATTACACTGTTGGCGGTGGTCTTATACCGCGTATATCAAAATCGAAAGGCGTAAGAAATTTTAATTCAAACGTATTTTAAAGTGTTTTTCAACAAAACCGCCACCGCGCACCGGTTTAAAAAGCGTGATTTTACGTTTTAGGCGCGCGCGCCTCGGTTTTTTACTTAACTAATTTTGCCCCCTTATAATATTATATATATATAAATATATATATATATATTTTAAATTTAAACACAATTTAAATCAATTGTTAAAACTTTATCCGTGAATTAGAAAATGTTTTGAAACCGTTTTGCCTCTAAATTTTTGTACACGTGCGCTCTGAAGCATTACATATGTATGATAGCAATGATTAGAGAGCGTGTATTAGACTTTGAACTGTGTGACAGCGGCAGACACCATTTTTTTTATACATATAATTTGAAATGCACGTAGACAACTTTTATAATTTATAATTTTTTTTTTTTTAATTTATAATACTTTATTATATCGATTTTATCACGCGGATTTTAACGAAATTGCAAATGAAAAGTTTGAATTTCGGCCGGAGTCGAGTTTTTCAAATGCAATTATAAGCGAGGAAAAAAGTAATAATAAAAATTAAAACCATGGTGTTATATGACGTCAAGAATCCGTATAGTGTACATGACGACCAAGAGGACTGGGCAATAAAATGTTGTTTCAACGACATTTATCGGCATTAGAGAGAGAGAGAGAGACTTATAAACAATTTTTAAAACCTATAGATAAGCTATGTACGACTGTATACACGAGCGTCGCATTATTATTATTATTATTATTATTATTATTATTATTATTATTATTATTATTATTATTATTATTATTATTATTAGTTATTAGTTATTACTATTGTTTTTGCACGTGTTACGTTTATGTATAATATATTTTATACGCACTGTGAGCAATTAAAATGTTTTATTTAAAAACGTAGCTTAAATTCAAGGACACCACGGCGCTTTAAATACAATTTATACTATACTGTAAAGTGTAAAGTCGTTTAATTAAATTTGTATAGAATAAAATATATTTAATTTGCTTAATATTTAATGGAAAAAAAAATTTGTCCCGTTTAATCTCTCGGTGTGTTCTTTTTTTCATCTTTATCCACCTACACACAACACATAGTTGTCGACTATTGTTTTTTTTTATCAAATCAACCGAATTTTTTTTAAAAATCGTTTTATTTTTATTTTCTCATCTTAAATCATGTCGAGGACGAGTGATCATCATATGTGGTGCCTTTATCATTGTATATTATTATGTATCTTATAAAGTAATACGAACAAAAATCTAATTATAATATTTTTTAATACTATTTAACAAACCCGAAGAATCGGGAGAAGAGAAGAAGAAGAAGAAGAAAAACGTTAATTTAATTAAATGTAACTTTAAACAAATATTATCGCCTTTGCTAGTTTTAATAAATCAACGTATTATACGTTACGATTTTTTAATCTATCAAAATAACTGCAGCCAATATAATATATAAAAGGATTGTAATTACGATTAATTGCCCGACCCGTTAGAACGAACGAGAAAACGATATATTACACTCGGTCCTCACACAGTAATAATAATAATAATAATAATAATAATAATAATAATAATAATATATTACAATCAGTTTACTTAATTATATATATATATATATATATATTTCCTCGATATTGTTATTATTATACATGTACCGAAATTTCGAGCTACGATCATTATACATTTGCTATACACTGTTCTCTTTACGTCGCGTGTCTCGTATACATTATGATACATTTACCATTCGATTTTTGGCGTCATTGTAATAAAAATATAAGCGAAAGAGAGGCAGATTAAAAAATAAAATTCTGTGCGCTTATAATTTTTTTTTTTTTTTGTATGGAAAATCGTATAAAACGTGAGAACCGTATATTATAATACGAACAGAAAACCAGTATATATTTGAAACAAAAACTAATATTATACGCGCGCGACGTGTCTTGCGGTGATTTTACGCAAAAGTATTTTTCAGGAATGTTGTGGTTGAAGAAGAACTCGATAATTAATAATATAGTACGTTAGACTGGAAAATGAAATCCGAGAAATTTTAGGAATTTTCGAGAATTTTTATACCGAAAAATATCAATAAAATATACGATACGGCGACGGACGGGCGAAAAAAACTATAACGGGGAGAATTTTAAAATTCCGACGATTTTTTTGCCATAAGCGATTTTTACATATAAAAAAAAAATCGATATCGTCGTAGTTCTTATGCTCGCAGTACATCGACGATTCATTCGATCTCCGGTTTTTTTTTTTTTACGTCCATTACAACAGTCGTTGTGTAGTGAACGACTAAATCCATTCTTTGCGTTGTCATAACAAACGTTCGACGTCGTGTGCGTGTATAGTACGCGGATTTTTGTACATTATTGCAGTGTTTTCTTTTTTTTTGTTATAGCGGTTATACAATTTATACGAGTGTACGATTTTATTTCGAATATAAATGTATATATATATAAAGAGAAAAAACTCTTTCGTTTAAATTTGAACGGCCCACAGAGCGCCTATAAGCGTTCATGATTATTATTGTTAAATGTATAATAAATACGAAAATAGTCAGTCGCGCAGGGCTCCGGCGTCTTCGGGAGCGAGTTTTCCTCCGACGAGGAAGTTAATATTCTGACAAAACCGCTTATTTGTTTGTGGTATTATTGGACGCGAGTAATTTCAAATGATTCTTTTATTTCCTGGTGTACCCAACAATAAGCGAACGAATATGATAAAATAATGATAATCTTATCGTGTTAAAATTGTGGACCATAAGCGTCGTTTTGACGTCACGAGTGTGACAATGACTCGGTATATTTCGACTCCACCCGACTTCTTCTCACAGGGACCGCGCGCCTGCTGCAGGCCAGTACAGTAAGGTCCTTCTACGTATTATTCGGGAGAAGAAAAAAATTATATTCGTCATTCGATCAAACTAAGATAGCATACGGCGTATAGAAGTCATTACAATGCGCACGACTGGTAGTGGTTCAAAGCGTCGTACTCCTTATTGACTGTATCGATAAATTAAATTGCCACAACTTCTATTAGACATATATTAGACTTATATTATACGATATAAGAAGCGGAGAAGCCGCCACTCCGCCGCCGTTTCAACGTGTGCAGTTTGTTGTCGTACTAAGGAAAATTCGTGTCTTTTTTTTTAAAAAAAAAACCAGTATACGTATTATATGATAATCGTCGTGTACAGTATTTTAATATACTGTGCCGAGTTTAAAAAATGATCCATTATGGTAATCGGTTTTTAATTGTCCACGTAATACATGAATATGTAGATTTTTAAGTGTTGTCGACGGAGGACTGAGTTTTTTTTTTTTTTATATTTCAAGTAGAAAATTCTCGCGGGTAAAATAATATATTATATCGTGTCGCGCTCGGCACCCGTTCTCGTATGTCATTATATTATAATAATAATAATAATAATAATAAATTATTTTATTCATTTATTATTATTTACTACGCACGATCGTCTGCGTAATGTGACAGATGTCAGTGCGGTCCTGTCCTGTACACTGTGGTCCCGACTTTCCGGAGGTTTTCACAGGTGTTTCGTTATTTCGCCGTTTACACAATTATCGAAAAGCATTCTCGTTTTAAACGTCGTACACGAATTATCGTAATGCGTATACGAATTACCAATACGATTTATTTGTTAGAAATACGAAGTATTTGTATATAAACTGTTTTATTTCTACGTAATTATTGTATTTGTGCATAAAAAATTAGAATAAAAATATTGTTTCGTTTTTTTTTTTAAACGAATATGTTACAATGTTAATTTTTGTATTAACAAAATATGTGTTACGAGCGTGTGTTTTTAAAACGTACGTTTTAAGAGCATATTCCGAGCTTAATTCCGAGCGTTTGTTATAGTCGCCGCCGAAATACACTCTATTTATTATATGATAATTAATAAATAGGCAACAATAATGTATATTATCGCGGAAAATACATTAAACGATTTTTTTTTTTTTTTTTTTTTTGTAATTTTTGTTACAGCGCCGCTTACGTATCGTTCGGCGGATTATTGATGAGACTCTTGGGCGATCCGAACAATTTACACGGTTTCGAAGTGGACCAATGCGTGTATTTGCTGATGAAGAAATTGGCTTTTTAACGCGTCCGTCGGTAGTTGAATTTTACACGTCCGTTCAGCAAATGATAAATAAATACATTGTAACGATAAGACTTTTGTAATTACTATGACGTCTGTTTTTGTACAAAAAAAAAAATAATAAATAAATTAATATTTCGATAAAACTTTCGTAATTGTGAATTATTGAAAAATCTCCTCGCACGTGTTGTTTCTGTGCTCGCATATAGAGTGAGTATTACAATCGAAAAAAATATCGTATCAGTTTATGAAAAAAGAAATGTTCGCACCACTAAAACACCGAACAAACAATTCATGTACGCAACGAATATTGTATTTTACACACGGACCGTATTTCGTATACCCAGTGGATTAATAGAGGATTTTTTCTTCTTCTGAGTATATCTCCCAATGTAATATTACGTCCACTGTGTATTGTATAAATTATAAAAAGACGATTTCGCGCGTTTTTCAAAATAAATCGAAACGATCCCGGCTATACGCGTTGCTGCAGCCGGTTATATATATATATATAGACAAAAATATTTATTGAATTACGGGAATTGAAGACAAGAAAAAGAAAATGATTTATAAGCAAGTACGTTTTCACTGTATAAAATCACGAGAATTTACGTTGCGACAAAAAAAGAAAACATCGAAATCTATTTGAATCCCATTCGTTGTGTTTTTCATTGTCAGTTAATATAATGTTTGGCCTTAACTCATAAAAAAAAAAGACTTGGCGTTTTGGCAACGAGTATAATATGTATTCACGGTTTTCAAAGTACTTTGAAATTTCAAATTAATTCAAATTCGTCGTTCATTTTTAAATCGAAAACGTATCACTTAACTATACAGTGCCGTATTTATGGGGAGGTCCCTCCGTTTTTTAACACAAAGAAAAAAAAATGTTTAAACTGCCATTTTTGTGCCGTTTGTAAAATTATATCTGACGTTTAACGAGACAGATGACTACCGATTATTGTTTCAGGCTTGATTTTTTTTTTTATCCTATTTCCTTTGGTAATGCTATATGCAATGTACAGGGTGAGTGGAAAAAAACGTATAAACACTCGTGGATTATTGTACACTTTAAATGTAATAAAAAAAAATCTTATCCACGGTCTGATTCTCAAACATAAAGTAGAAATTTCAATTTTTTTTTTCCCAAACAAACGTGTGTTTTCTCCTTTGACTATATTACACTCATATCTCTTTAACTATTGCAGTTACACTATATATATACAACAAATTCGAAAACCCCATTGAAAATCTCATTAAATTTTTTTGAAGAAAACATGCCATACAATGTTCCAATAATATTTTCACAAGCTTAAACCTTCCAAAATTTCTAAATATGTCTCTGCGTCGCGTTACGAATCGCTTTTTCGTTTTGTTTTTTTTTTTTGTGTTTTACATTAGAGTGACAAAGAAATCCATAACGTTTTCGCGGTGGTTCTAAAATCGTGTCCGATGCAAAATTGTACCGGGAAAACGGAAAGTGCGCGCGTTGTAATATTATATTTACACCGCTCGCTCGTGTACACGGTAATTATTATTATTATTATTATAATTATTATTACGATAATGCGCGATATTCAAAACGTCTCGAGTTCGCGGTTTTCGTTGTACCTGCAGCAGAAGAATACATAACGATTTGTTCAAAACGAGCGTGTAAAAAAAAAAAAAACTGGACCGTACAGAAGTGGGGACGGAAAAACGAATTTTTTTATAGTCTCTCAATACTTATATTCCTATACAAATTTATATACGATTTATCATTTTTTTGTTTGTTTTTTGTTTACCGTCACTGTATTCCGCACGAAGTGAAGCGCAGTATTGAAAAACGTTTATTTTGATTTAATTTTTTTGTTTTCTACGATGAAATTCCGTATGAAATCGGTGCTGCTGCAGCTGGTGCGCGACGCATAAGCCCCGCTGTTATATCGATTCGAGTGTTAAATATTATTTTTAATTTTTTTTTCCTATAACATATTATAATAGATGCTTTTCAAACACGTGTTTCGCCAAACCTTTGCGCATCGATTCGGAAATCGGACGCGATGTACACATAACTTATCCGTGTCGAATTTCGAAAACGTCATTCGATTCGTTCGAGCCCAAGGACGTAACGATACAATAATGTAAACCTAACAGCCTTGAAATTCGCCAGGCCAGCGATTATATTGATTTTCATTGATACTCGTGAAAAAAAAACAATTTTTCCTACGAGTGAAATATGTTTTATCTACTTTATTCGTGTTGATCGTTGGGAATTGCGGTGGAACTCCCTAACTCTTGCTGCAGATGTGCGTGTAGAAAAAAAACTTATTAATTAAGCGTTAAAAACTTTTTTCTTTTTTTTTAATCGAATAGATACGATTAGAATAATTTAAGAAAACTACAACTCGATAAGGCTTAATTCCATACGATTTATAGACTCAACAAAAATCGCGTTAATTGCCGATGCTTATAAAAAAAAAAAAAATTGTGAATAATGAAACGTAAAATGAGTTTATCGTTTATATATATATATATATATATATATATATATATATATAGGTACAGACGACAATATGATATATAATTGACTCATGTGGTCATAGAACGAAATGTACAGTTCTGCAGAAAAAAAATTTCTAAAATCTTTCCGTTTTTTCTTATTCAAGTTTGCCACCTCCTAAGAAAGAAACTGAACAAAACAGACTTCAGTTCGGAATATTATTGAATTTATTAAGTTCAGGGCATTTTTTTATATATACTATTAACACGTTCATTCTATCCAAAAACGCAATAACCGTGCAATTATAAATACTTTTATATATGTGAATTCCGATACGATTCAAAACATTGAAATTTATAATTTCAAGGAGAGTTTGAAAAAAGTATTAATCGAAGGTTTTCCATTATTTTTCGTTTTTCTAAAGAAATGCGATTAAGAACATAATATTTTTAGCGTATTTGTAGTAAACACAATACAATTAGAATTTATTATTATTTGTAAATCAAACTTTACAATAAATATTGTTTGCTGTACAATGTAATTTGAGTAGATATATATATATATATATATATATATATATATATATATATATATATATATATTGACACATACTAGTATATAAGCAACTGCAAGGTTTGTATAATATGTACTTTCTAATTTTTTTTTTTTTATATAAATATATACTATAGCGACAAATGAATATTTAAAAATAAAATCAGATTTATTTATCACTATTGCCACGTGAAATATATTACGATACGAACTGCAAGTCCTATTGCACGCGAGCTATTATTGATTATGAAACAAGGCGACACCTGTACATAAGTATGTGTAATATATAATATAATTTATATCGTCAGAAATATATTATAATTTACGCTCGTTTCATAATATTAATAAATATAATAACGATTGTTATTATATATTATAATATACGTATTAATAGAAATAATAACACCGAGACGCAGTGCAGTATTTAAACGATATAATATATATACATACACTTTAATAAATCCCTTTTATTCCTATATTTATAATCACTTTGTAAATGTATAATTCCGAAACTTATTATACTAAATTCGTCTAATTAATTAATATTTCAACCAGAGGTTCATTTCGCGTAATCCAAGTTGGATATATATATATATTAAAACGGCATATTTAGCTTATTCAGTTTTGATAGTGTACACCGACAAGCCAGTTGGGCAATCGTATACGTATATACAGCTGAGAAGTGGATCTCGTGAAAACGCATTTCGATTTGTACACAACTCGTTGACCTATATGTGATTCGATAACGTTATTAATGTAATTTTTAATTATCATTCGAAATTATTATTATTTTCACTGCGAATACGTATAGGTACTATGTATGCCTCAACACGCGGTCGCTTAAAATTTGTTCTCGTATTATTTTCATTTTCATTTTTTTTTTTTTTATATATATATTTAACAAATTAAACGCATATATTACGACGCGTGTTTGTGTTAAAATCACGATTTCATACACGGGTATATAATATCGCAGTACACTTGATTGTGTATTAGTCGAAAACGTTCAATTGAAATTTTTATAATATAATACAGAGAACCGTTTCGACTAACGCGATGCGTACAATTCGCATTAATAATTTTTACAATACTAGAAAAAACAAATAGCGATTTTCGTACACGCTCGTCGTTTCGAATTCATTTCGTTTATTATGCGCGCGTGTTTTACACATAATTACCAATTTCACACGTTTTAAACACTTTTCTATAATAATTTCGGATTCAGCCGGCATCGCGCGTGGTATACGTTAAACGGCTATACTAATACATTTTGTAACAAACGAAAATCGTACGGAATTTAAATACACGTTTAAAATAAAACTCTCTCCTATAGTTTTTTCTCTCGTGAAATCATTACGGACAATTAAATGAAATCGTCTCAATACTCGGACCTCGCGCGTAGTTGTAACGATATTACAGAAACGGACAACGATGTGTTCAAAAAAAAAAACATTAAACGTTGCGGCGCGATTGGGCGGCGAACCAATTGCGCATGTATTAAAATAATAATAATAATAATAATAATAATAATAATGTCTTAAATATTCAAGCGATCTTAAATAGACTCGAGAAAGATCACAATGATTCTCTGTACCCGCGCGAGTGGTGATGTTACCGACCGGACCACTGGCGAATTCCGATTCGTCTCATTATTTATTGACGTTCGATTGCGGCGTGTACGAGAGCAGAACTTTTCGTTTTCCGACAAATTTAAAAAACGAAATCGTTTCCCCTCGTTGTCGAATTAATAAAAATAATAAATATATCCAATAGGCACAGTGGCGAAACAGCGCGTTACCACAAAACTCGTTCGGCTGTGCATATAATACAATACAGGTGTAAGTACCAGTCGTCGCCGACCGATATTTGAATAAAAACTTATTATTATTTTTTTTTATTTTACCTTTTTTTTTTTTTTACCATAGCGACGGCGAGCCGCGATTGTTCGATACACCTAACACGCATTTTATTATTATTATTATTATTATTATTATTATTATTATTATTATTATTATTATTATTATTATTATTATTATTATTATTATTATTATTATTATTATTATTATTATTATTATTTATATTATTATTATTATTATTATTATTATTATTATTATTATTATTATTATTATACGCCATTCCGTGTATATAAATTACACCGGGCCCTGTCTCCCCCCTCCCTCCCGCTTGTCGTTGTGCCAACGAGGATAATCGCTGTAACAGGATAACCTTATCATAATATTAATGCGAGGTTGCCGGGAAGTCTAAGGATAATATTCCGGCAGGACGATGTCGTAGTCATCGTCGCAAAAAAATAAAAAAAGAGAGTTGTGGTCCGCGTGGTTTAACGTTCACGCAGTTCACTACTTAAGAATATATTTTACGAGTGGAGTTTAAAAAATTTGGAAAAAAGAAATATCGACTTGTTGCGGTAGTTATTATAGGAAATAAAAATGGTTTGCGTTTTTTTTTTTTTTTTGTAACAATTTTGTGATCGTATCGATTGTAACGGAAAATAACACGCGTAAATAACGTCGTCCACAAAACGGTATAAAATTTTAAAAAAAAATCGAATTTAACGCGTTTCGCGATAAAGTGAAAAAAAAATATAAATAAATACAACTCGTCTCCAGTTTTCAATTAACTAAACTGGATGATATAAAATTGATTGCCGCCCAATTGTAAAAATGCCAATTGATACGACGCGAATTTAAACTGTAGTTAGACGAAAAACGTTATTGGTAACGTCATAATTAACAAGTATAGCGACGGTAGAAAATATTTTTTTCGTTAAAAAATTAACTTTTTAACGCTGATAAACGCTGAGCAATTATTTCACCGCTCGCGGCGGCGTGTCCGTCCGGCTCAAAATGTTCGTGCGTTGGCCCGTTGTGTTTTGTACAGTATTGGGAACGGGAAGACTTGGCCCGGGATGCGATGAGCGAATTCTCGTCAATTGCGGGTCACTGTACTTTCTCCAATGTTGTCTAATAATAAAATTTCATTCGAAAAAAAAAATATATATATAATAATTACAGTAATATACGTTAATTGAATAACTAATATGCGTTATAGTGAAAATGACTATATTGTTTTATACGATAAGTAATAATAATAACAACACGGAACAACACAGGTAATATTTAATTCTATTAAAATGTTAAATAATATCATAATATATTGTAATATATTATGATTTATACGATAATTAAACCGCGTCTGGATATTATATTTTACTGAATTAATTTTCACGAGCGATTAAAAAGTTCGAATAAAAATCGGGTGCGCCCGGGGCCCACCCCCTGTAAACACTGCCAGTGGCAGAGCGGCCCGACAACAATTGTATATTTCTGCGATTTCCACAAATGCGTCTTACACGTTGTACAGACATTATTAGAGAATTACGAAATTCCTTTTTAAAACGTATGGTCCGATCGAATTCTTCGTAATCCGTTTTTTTTTTCTCTCTCTCGCGTTATATATTTCTTTTCATTCGATTTTTCCCCTACAAAACAAACGACGACACGCGTTTGCTCCGTGCGTGTACACGTACGGTTTACTCTGGTATTGCTTTTCTTTTTTCATTACCTCCCTCAAAAAAAAAAAAAAAAAATTTTTTTTTGATACTTTTCAAGTATGTTTTATTTTTCGCTGACGCGCGATATAGTATTTATTTTTTTAATCTCGATTTTTACGCCGTTCGCGCGAAATCACATCGTTCAACGCGTACGCGTTTACGTAAATCGGAGTGTCGATTTCAATTTTTGTTTCTAACTGGAAATCCGACAAACTGCTCGCCGTGCGTGCACCGTATGTATCCAATGTGGTTTTCAAAAACTTCGGACCAGTAGTTATTATTATTATTATTATTATTATTATTATTATTATTATTGTTATAGTGTACGATCACATTAAGATATCGCGTGTATGTGGTGTAAGCACATATTCATAACGCTTTGTATGACTAAGACGCGCGCGTGTGTATAATATAGTAATACGTAGTATGGCATTTATTAATATCCGTACACGGCCCTTATTGTGTCGGCTGCTACGCCCGGCCCGAGTTAATATTACAACAATTGACTAGGTATTTAAATAATAACTAATTAAACGAATTTATAACGGGCGCGGTGGTGGTGGTGGTGGTGGTCAACACGATTTCTTCAAGTAGTAGTAATTGTCGTAGACTATTTACTATTCCGTAGGTACTGGTGTGTAATACGATAAAATATATAGAAATTTATATGTATTACATGATACTTTATCACCGGAAAAATAAAATGTATTTCGTTCTTAACATTTTCGCGTCGTTTTCCGTAAATCTTCAGATGAAAAAAAAAACGTTCGCCTATAAAATCAATAAATAATGAAACTTATCGGCAAGAAGTATTGACCGATTGGATAAATGATTAAAAAAAAAAAATAATATTATTATTATTTGTTTCCATCGACGAAATTTGACAATTAAAGTTTTGTATAATTGATTTTTTTTTTTTGTATAATGTGAAATTATTAATAATACCATTTGTATTTATTATTCGTACAAAACGTGTAATAAATGGGTCTAATAAGCGGATAATATGATGTAATTGTATAATGTTCGCGTTTGCTTCGCGAGTGTTTACATAACCCGGATAAAATGTGAAAACCTGAACGTACCAATGTCAATTTTTAATACCGTTACGACCTTAACCAAAATGCATGTCAATAATATATTGAATATTATAGAAATACGCATAATGTATTGCGTGTCGTTTGGCAATCTAAATGGAAAAACGCGAAAACTAGGTAAAACTAGATTTTACTACTAGCCAATGATGCTGGGATTTACCGTTTTTCTACTCTGTGCAGCAATAAAAGCCGAAATTCGTAATATTATTCGGGCATTCATTAAACACGCGCGTTGTGTACATATTTTTCTATATGATATACAAATTGAGTTGGTGAAAATTGATACGCGGACGCGCGAAATTCAAGCGATAATAAGCTACGTAAAAATTGTAATAATTACAGGGGAATTTACGTACTAAGAAAATTTCTGTTTAACGAAATATTTTTAATAACTATAACCTTCATTGTCAAATTTTACGTAAATTCATTCCCGAATGACGAACTAGTAATAATAGTAACTAATATTATCAAAACTAAAAGTACCCACTGGAAGTTATTTAAATTCTTTATTATATATATATATATATAAAAATTAAAATTAATTATTCGTATTTTAATTTATAAGAATTCGTTGTTGCGGGCATCGTTTGATTACCTATTATTATTATTATTACACGAAGTGCATGATGAAGTCCTGTATATATGGCGCTCATATGGATTTTCGGTTATGAGTCCCCGGCAATAGACTCTGCGCGCGCGGTAAATGTGTGCTCATTGAATAATATATTATGCGTACACACACACACACACCCTTATTCGAGTGCTAACGATACGTTTCACGTGGTCACCAAAAGTGTTCATACGTAATTGTGCGCATACGTATAGGCATGTGGCTGAAAATGTTCACGAAAATCGGTGACCTGCAAGACGGAAAACCTTCATTCGATTACATAATATTTTCTATTGTGCCGATCGAAATGTCGACAAAGGTGTTTGAATAGTATTCTCTCTATTCAACAACTGTTGTCGATCACAGCTTCATGTTTTTCTGTTTCCAGTAAACATACCGTTTTGCGTACTCGAGTTTCTTGTAACACGTCAATAAAAATGTGTTTATTATCACATGTACTTAAACCAATTGATTTCTAACGCGTTAAATCGCGACTATAAATAAATTGTTTTCCAATAATAATAATAATAATATTTCGGGACAATAAGACTTGTGTGTAAACACGTGTCGCATGTATGTACACTTCTACGGCCACAGCTATTAGTGTTAATAATTTACTGTGTTCTTAGGTACACAATACGGTACAATTATTTTATATTATATAATAATAATAATAATAATATGTAATACACGTGTAATAACGCGCTCGTAATGCTTTTAGGGAAATAAATCGTTATTCGAGGCTAAAATAAAAGTTAAGACGCGTATAATTAGCGAGGTGTAATTAACGTCGAAAGTAATTTTCTGTCGTTAAAGTGGTCGGGGGGAAAAAAAAAAATAATAAGAAATTATTATATACGCATTTTATACCTGGACAACGCGGCCAACCGAAATAATGGGTATTATAACAGCTGATATTTAAATACGTTATAAATATTATTATTATTATTATTATTATAAGTACGATTATAATATGTATAATATATATATATAAAAAAAACTACACTCAGCTTTGCTCGTGAACAGTTTTACCGTTTTAAATGTAATATTTATTATTTGTATTATGGGTATCGATTTTTTATTTATTTATACCGATATACATATATGTATGTAATATATGTAGCTGTTGTCCATTCGCGCGACGTTACGCTTGTGATAAAAAAATTATTCAAAACGGGTACTGAAATTATTGCGGTGCCTCGAGGAAATCCCTTTTTATATGAAAATCGAATTTTCAAATTTCTTTCTTGTAGCAATATTCTGTGAACGTGTCTGCGCAACTATCCAAGTAGTCAATCGGCACTTATGATCATCTCTAATAACTAAACGCGCGTTCTTTTACCATTTATTTGGACAAAATAAGAACCACTGTAATAGATTCGATTTCCCTTTTTGCGGCATAACGAGTAGGCGTATATTAAAAAACGAATAGAAAAATTGGTTTTTCTTTTTTACTTTTCGTTTGTCTTTTTCGAATGAATAAAATTGCGTGCAAATAAATTATCGCACACACAAAACTAATTTCGCCTGTCCGTTGCAGTACACACTCGTCGTTTCGACAACTTCACCGTGTTTTTTTTTTTTTTTTGCGAAAAAAACACGTAATCTGTACGAACACGCTGACGACGTTACTGGCTCGAGTATAATATTTAATGGAAAATTTATTACTAGCCAACGATTTTTAACACACGTCCGTCTTCGAAAAATTATCTATGAAATAAAACGAAAATATCGCTCGTGAATCTAGCCAGTAACAATTGCAGAGGTCACCGGTATAATATATTTTCAGCGTATATCCTTCGTAATGAGTTGAGTGACTGCGGTTTTTCAAAAAGAAAATAATAATTTTCCACGCACTGTTATAATGACGAGCGTTGGTGGTTATGGAAATTTCGTAAAATAATTATTACTCGAAATTGCGCGTATTACAGCGGCCGTTTTACACCGTATTAGCTGTTCGTAAGTATTGTATAAATGAAAAACGCAAAAACATATTTACGATGACTACTATTGACATAAGTGCTCGGCAATTGGATTTTCACGACAGTGCGGCATCGTCTTAATGGTTCTCATTGTTCGCACTCGAATTATTAACACGCAAGTCACGCAGACTCGCATCTCCGTTTTGAGAGCATATTGCTTTTGTTTCGAGATTTTTTCGAAATCAAAAATTATTTCGATTTCAATATGACCCACCGCGATACGTACACGCATCATATTCAATATTCTAGTCGAACGCTGAACGTTTGCAGTCTGAGCGCGGGGCTGGTTCGTTATCGTAAAAAAGCTAAAGCGCTTAAAATAAATAACTGAGTTTATTTATTGTGAAAACGTTCGAAAAATTAAGAAATTCCAAGCGTTCTCTTAGTTGTTTCATCCGTCAAATGGAATCAATTCGCTGCTTATTAATTAAAGGCTTAGCAAAATTATATGCGCATAAAATAATTTCCAAATGGAACGTTAAAAAGCGACGGGGAAAATAATTGCGTAAATTATTTCGTGTTGGCGATTGCGACGCGGTGGGAGTTTCGGAGGTCGACAATGTCCATGCATATAATGTCAATTAGGTGATCAAATAAGTTGTAAAAATTTTTTATATACGATATGTTTCTTCTATACACTAATTTCTACACAGATTTATAACTCTTATACAGTACAAGTAAATTATTAATACACAACAACGTATTAACATTTAACGTATGTTAAATGTCTGCGATAACTGATAAATGAACTATGTACGAATAAATAACAATATCACTATACGCATTGATATTTTTTAATATTATTCTGTAATATCTGTCTTTTTTCTATTTTAAATGAAACCGTTATTAAATTATTATAAATACTATCATATGCCATCCTATAATTCTACAGTAAAAAGCTAAACGTCTATTTATACATATTTTTTTATGAGGTATACAATATGTATTATATATAAAAACAAGAATAACAGTATAATGTACATATCATTATTTTAATTCCGAATAAAAATATAAATATAAAAATTAATAAGAAAAGAAAAATGTATGATTTATTTGAAAAAACTTTAATTCTTTAATGCTTTAGCAATCGAACATATTAGTTTTAAAAGAGTGACGTATTCGCTACAGCCTTCTTGTAGTCTGTAGGCACAAATACTTATGGATTTACAAATTAATGCCTTTTGTTTGTCTTTTAAATCCGTATCAAACACAATTCTATCGTGTAACTGTTCTAAAATCTGAGCTGCTGAATACGCCTCAAATATTAGTTCCTCCACGAAACCGTCCATTTTTTCATAATTATATGTACGACCAATGTCCATCATACGGTCTAACCAGACATCAGGTACAGTGCCAATGACCTCGAGTACGTCTACTTCTTCAATACCTTTTTCACCCTTCAACCTAGCTGTACTTTGGAGAGACGTGATCGCCCTACGCATATCACCTCCAGATGCATCGACTAATCGTGCTAGCACTCGTGGCGCACACTTCACTTTTTCTTCTTTACAAATATGCTCAAGACGAGTCAGCATGATATCGTGGGACAAAGGTTTGAATCTGAACTTGGAGCAACGGGACGTCAATGGATCAATAATGCAACTCACATAATTACATATAAGACAGAATCGAGTAGTCTTGGTCTCGCGTTCAATGGTACGTCTGAGCGCTGCTTGAGCCGGCGCAGTCATCGAATCTGCTTCATCTAGAACGACGATTTTGAACGGTGGACATGGTTTACCATCCGGTCTTCTGTCAGAAGCTGTAAGCTGGGCAAAAGTTTTGACTTTATCTCGTATCACTTGAATACCACGATCATCAGAAGCATTTAGTTCTAACATACGTTCCTTGTACATGTCTCCGAATAACTGACGTGCAGCTGCAATTATAGTACTAGTTTTACCGGTACCAGGAGGTCCGTAAAACAACAGGTGAGGCATATCAGCGCCTTGTTCTAAACACTGCTTCAGTACGGCTACGATTTCGGACTGTTCAGATACTTCATCGACAGTGCGAGGTCGATACTTTTCGACCCAAGGTGTAGTACTATCGGAGATTCCACGTAATTCATTTTTACTCTTCACACCATTACCAGTAGATTGTTCGTCCAGATTGATTTTTCCAGTTTTAAGAAAAGAATCCATCCTATAACACAAAAAATAAATTTCCAAACTATTAAAAATCATGCACAATCGCGCAGTTAACAGATAGATATAGGTCTACATTTAACTTACTTCTGTGTTATTTAATTAATTTCACCACGCTGAAAAAAAAACAATACCCGATTAGTAATTAGTTATATTTCATGAAATACCTTATCTATAATAAAAAATCTAAACGTGTACATATTTGAATACTTGAAATCGGTCAAATGAGTAATGTAAAATAATATTGGATTTCAATGCATTTCCATCGGATAATTACAGAATACTTCTCGTTTAGATTTCGTGTACATTAACTAATCACATTAATATTAAAAATAAGTTCATAAAGGATTTTTTTGAAATACAAGATTATCGAATTAATCTCACTGAAAACACAATTTAAAAAATATTTGCAATGTTAAGTTTTAACACATAATTCACGAACAGCAATAATATTATTAGAGGTAAATATTTGAAGACCCCTCCCCGAGGGACAGAAAAATATTTAATAATTTTGAAATTTTACATTTAATTTCCAATTATGTTTTATTAAGATTCACACGATTTCAATTTTTCACCATCTTATTCGCATTGTAATTTTATTTACGATGCGAAAAATAATAATTATTTCGAATAAAGGAATCGAATCGTCCTTTGAAATTTCTAATATTCGCTCGTTAAATACGTATCTACGATTATGTTATGGAATAGAAAATAATTTGGAAAATAAAATACCCGACGGTGGACTTGATGGGCAGAATTGGAATTCACCACATTATTTATTGTAAACACGAGAAAATCCATTGCGTATTTATTTATTTTCCTTAATGCACATAATTTTGTATCACAGTCGGTCGATTATACATTTACGAAATCATATTATTCAATTAATATAGTGATTATTTTTTTTAATATTTTTAAACGAAAGTGTGATCTTTTTGTACCACAACACACATTAAAACTATGGAAGTAACACTCATGTGGATACGTATTTAGTTTTAAAACGGCTTTGTTTGTGGGGTTGAAACATCCTACGTACGGAGTGAAATGTTACAACGCCTCTAATGATTACCGTTAGAATATGTAACATTACACCGGAGTCGAAAAACTCGCGAACATATCTCCAGGTGCGTTTAGACGAAAAATCATACAGCGTCAACGTCTCGTTTGACCGGGCTGTGATTTTAATAATATTATACAAAAAGCGCAAATAAGTTTTCGTACAAAAAACACGATTACTTCTTATTTTCAATTTATCTAAAAATATGATCGGTTTAATTTACAAATACTCCGATGGTTGTTATATAATTAAAGTACTTTTATTTCTCGTTCTGCGCTTACGTTTTAGACATTTTAATAGTAAAAAAACACGGTACTTACACACGATTCAAATCCTTCGAAACGCGCACAAAACGAAACGGAATCGCCGACCGTTTTCAGACACAAAACCGTAGGACAAATATGCCAAAAGCGTGTGTGAAATCACAACATTGCGACGCTGCTATCATCGTCGAGTGATAAGAAAAAATATTGGCGGCAGTCGTCCGTGCACGTTGAGTTGCCCCTATGAGGAAAAAAACGACACGGTAGGTATTGCAATAATAATAACCGACGGCGACTTTTCAACAATTTTTATTCTAACAAGAGTTTATTAGACGTTTACCATTGTTTTCAATTTTTTGTTTTTGTTAGCAATGAAAACACATCGATAACATCGTATTTACACGAGACACCAATTTTTCGTCGAACACGAACGAATTTCAATGACGTCACATCGGTCTTTATCCATTTCGTGTTACGCGTAGTAGCTTCCGTCACCAAAATTGGATTGAAACGTTTGATCGACGAAATCGCGGGATTCACTTATTGAATAATATTGTGAACACACGGTATCAACGGTGTAGGTTTTTTTTCCCGCGGGCAGCAGTAATATCGTCGTTGAGTTATTGCTAACTTCTAATCCAAAATTAAGTCCATAAAATTAGAAAAAAAAAAAAAAATTACAAAATTCTCAATCCATTAAAAACAACTATTAGGAATTTAGCATAAATTCCGACGGTACTTCCCTTACGGCGTCCTGTAAACGACATACAAATATATTGTTATAATAATTTTTGTAACAAAAATATTACGTCCAATATGGGTAAGCAAAGGAATTCATGATAAATAAAATGTCTTGAAATTTCCGGAAAAGAGCTCTATCAACAGCACCTTCCCCCCCCACACACACACACACGAATATGCTCCTGTACGGTAAATTAAATAAAGTATCCCACAACATTATGACAATCTGCGATGGAATTCGTTCTATCGAATCCAATGATGATGGGACCTTAAATCCAATCTTAACGTATTCAATTCATATACGTTAATTACACTTTGGTGTATTGGTAGAAAAATATTTTCTTCAGTATAATAATATAAATAAATTTAAATAGTTTTATAGTAGAAAAAAAAAATCAGGCAATGTAATTGTTTTTTAATTACATTATTTCGACTAAAATAAACTACAGTTGCGTTAAGATTATAGATTCTAATTGATGCGCAATGGTTTTTTTTATGTACGTGTTTCTTGAAAAATACTTTGTTTAAAGATATACAATTTGAATAGAAAAGGACTTGTCCTTGAATTGAAATCATTATAGGCATTAGACAGAACGTATATAATTAATTTAAATAACACTAAAAAAATATTATATGTATTATACATAGTATTTTCATGAAGTTTAATTAGAGATAAACTAATGGTCATTATTATAATCTTTAAACATTTTATTAATAGAGAAAAATCAAAAGTTTTTAATGTTAAATTTTAATTTATATCTATGATTTTGGTAATTTTAATTCCCTTATTACTGCGCTCTTATACTATGGTTTAGTAAATGATATAAACTATTAATATTACATATTATCTGCTATGAGTTTATCGATGATTATATTAAGGTTACCCTTTAAAAAAACCTTTGAACTCATTTAATTATCATTATATCACTGTTTATAATTGAGTTTATTATACATGCGTAAAAAATTATATAATTTTATATTAAATGAAAAGATTTATTATTATTCAATACATGTTTTACATTGTAAGAAAAAACATTTATTTACTCAATTCATTTGAAAATAATTATGCATGAAAATATTGTGTAATATAAAAGATGTACATAAGTGATTACATACATATTTTGAAATTCAATATAATTTTGTACTTTACAATCAATATTCATCATGGAATGGATAATCTTTGAAATGTTGGTTCCTGCAAAAATTAAAATATAAGTTAATTGTAGAATTCTATAATTTATTCTGTTTCAATTAACATGAAAAAATAAATAACACACCAGTTGAGGTGAAGAACACGGCCGTTACAATCGAAAGTATCAATTTCTTTTATATCGTCTTGTTCCAATGCAAAGTCCCATATATCAAAGTTTGATTCAATACGATTTTTAGTCACGGATTTTGGAATGACTATGTTGCCTCGTTGTAACTGATATTTTATCAAAATTTGAGCAGTACTCTTGTTATACTTTTTTGCAATGGCTACAATCTTTGGGTCTTCTAAAAGAGATGGATCTTCCGGTTTAGCCCAAGGTCTGTCCGGTGATCCCAAAGGACTGTATGCAGTTATAATGATATTGTGTTGTGCACAAAACTCCTGTAATTTTTTCTGATTCAAATAGGGATGACATTCGACCTAAATACAAAACAATACAATGTATGATGAATATCTATCCTATCATGATTAACGAAAATACAGTTTATAATAATTTCGTACTTGATTGGTTACTGGCTTCACTGTAGCTACTTTAATTATGTTTTCTATTTGCTTTCTATTAAAGTTAGATATACCTATTGACTTCACAAGACCTTTTTCAACCAATTTTTCCATCGCTTTATATGTTTCTACGTAAGAACCACTTCCTTCGATAACAACTCCATCAGCATCTTTTGGGAACCATTCTTCTTCCAATAAACCTTCCTAATATTATGCATAATTAATTATAGTAATAAATCTAATAAGTACTATACATATTTCAATATTTTAAATTTAAACAAACCTTATAAGCTATTGGCCAGTGAATTAAGTATAGATCCAAATAGTCAATTTGCAAATCGGATAATGTTTTTTTTAATACTGTTTCGACATAATCGGGTTGATGAAAGGTGTTCCACAACTGAAAAATATTAAGTGCTATTCACGTTTAAAATGTACAGCAATTTAATATAAACTGGTGAGCGTTCTTACTTTACTAGTAATGAATAAATCTTCGCGTTTAACGCCTTCATCAATTTTTTGTTTTATAGCTTTCCCTATCTCTTTTTCATTGTCATATACCATAGCACAATCAATATGTCTATATCCTGCATCTATCGCATTTTTCACTGCTTCTTCGACTTCACCTGGTTTTGACTGTAAATCAACAGGTAGACAGATATTATTAATACGGGTAATATATTAATATATATTACTCGTAGATTAAAATAATAATAATTTTAATTTTAATATTTTTTATTTAAATCCTAAATAATTTTTGTTATTTATCAAATTAATGATAACAGTTAGTATCCATAGGCTATATTTATAATAATGTATTTAAACCGTTTTAACAAGTACTTATTGATTCGAGTGTAAACAGTATAATGTGTACTTTGTTTGGTTTTGTCCTATTGAATAGGAAAATAAACGGAATAGCCAAACTATTTTGTGATACACATTGTCTCAAAATATAATTCTCCGTAGAAGACGTATACATATATATATATATATATAAAAACTATTTACCTTTAAGGAACTTTCGCATGACCTGTAGTTCAGCTTAATTAAACACATACGTCAAGGGAAAAACTCGCACGCCTTTTCACAGAGGGATCAGATTTCGATATATTTTTGTATTGAAAAGAGGAGAACTCTTACAGGACATATTGGACTTAAACAATTTTAATATATATTTTTTTTTTATAGTTTTTAATAAGATAATATAGAATTAAAGTCCAATGCGCCAAGTAGAAAGTCTTCCATTTTTCAGAAAAAAAAAAAAATTATCAAAATCCGACGATTTTTAGGAGGCGTGAGCGTTACGGATATAAATATTACTCAAATTACGTTTATAAATTTCGAAAATGTTTTACACCCGTTTAGTATTTGTACATTCTATGACGCACAATATTGTCTACACGCGTCCATTTATCTACCGAGTTCATTGCGTTTTTAAAATTTAAAATCAACTAATCGACTGTACAACAATTCAGTAAATTTCGGATTAAATCATTTTTTCAATTACAATTGCGCGAGTACAGACAGATTATTTAGTTAAATGTTATATACCTTCCATGTGCCAAATCCTAAAATCGGACATTTCTGTCCATTGTTGAACGTGACGAATTGATTTTTTGACGCCATTTTCCGAATAAACAACAACTGACTGTTTACGGCGACAAGTGTATTTTACAATTATTGAAACACGAATAAAACGCGCGATACAAACGACTCGTGTAAAGATGAAAAGAACGACAAACACAGTCTTTAAAAGTAATGGACAGACAGTGTTAGGTATTACTCGTAACAATTCGACGATTGATAACTGGTTGAAAGAGGCGTGTACCGGGGCCACGTCTTATCCACCAATTCGTTTTCTGATCCGGTATTATTTCGTGGGCAGCGGCGACGCTCACGGGAGAACACAAAATTAATTTCCTATCAGCTGAAAAATTCCACTATATTATTAGCGCTTTGATATTATATTATATTAACCACAATAGATTATTCGTTATTATAATCACAGCATAGATTCATCTAATCTGTGTGTGATTAATGCTATACAAGAGGGATTTTTTGGCGGTAAAACAACATTTATTTGACAAATTATTATTTATTATAATTACGAATAACTACAATAATAATGTTTATTTCTGTGTAAGAGTATCAGAATACTTCCACGGCCTATTCGGTCGGTCGTAAGAGGCGACTAATGGAGTTGTGTCAGGTAGACGGCCGATGTAAAATGGTATGTGAAAAAAATATTGGTAGTGAATTATAGCCTAACACATACGATTGTAGTAACTAGGGTAATTTGTAATATATGTTATACAAATGTCTTTGGGAGCGAAACAAAGTTTTTTTTCACAACCAAAATGTATCAAAAACACCAAATCTACCCGCATTTTATTTATAAATTTAACTTCCGTAGAAAATATAACAATAAAATAATTACATAACATTAGCAGGCTTATATTGTATTATAAGTTGACAGTAATTTTATTTTATATAATATAAATAATTAAGTGTACATGAAAAATTAATTTGTTACAATTAAATCTTTAGAAAATAATCATGGAAAATACTATGAAAATGTTCTCAATCTCGATGTTTGAATTAGACTTCATCATCGAATGGATAATCTTTTAAATGCTTGGCGCTGCAAAAATAGTGTTTATAAATATTTTTCATTTAAAAATGCGAAATAAAAAACTAATTTTCAACTTACGTAACAAATTTGAAATAACGATAATTTCTGTTCAACGACTCGAGTAAACCTATTTCTTCCTGTGTTAAATCAAAGTCCCAAATATCGAAATTTTCTTTTTGTCTTTCCGAATTAGATGACTTTGGTATGACTATAATGCCTCGTTGGATCTAAAGGTTTTCAATGCAACTGAAATTAGCTTAGAAAGATTTAAAACAAATGAAATTATTACCTGGAACTTTATTAATACTTGGGCATTGGTTTTATTATATTTATCAGCCAGTTTTTTTACAATTGGTTCAGCTAAAATAGCATCTTCTTCTGATTCTGCCCATGACCTCTTAGGCGATCCTAATGGCGCATAACCGATTAATTGTATATTACAAGTGTCGCAAAATTTCTTAAGTTCAACTTGTGTTAAATAAGGATGGCATTCAACCTATAATAAATAGCATTGAAAATAAAATATTAAATAATCATAAAGTTATTGAAATTATTTTAAAAATTTATATAATAATAATAATTAATGTAATTTTTATTACACTTGTACCAAAAGTTTAATTTTCGATACTACTAAAAATGATTGAAAAAATGTTTTTATTGTCCACTGTACACAGACAAATTTTTTTCACCCGTTTAAACGTTAGGCCTGTTTTTCTAATATAACAAAAACGTGTATATATCTGCCTCATTTACTGATTTTTTCCTGTATTTCTACTTGATAAAAGATCTGACAAAAGATAATACATTATGTGACTCACGAGAGAATGCAATTACAGTCTTTAGGTAAAATGTTGCGTTCGCTTGCGACTTGTGTTAAATTTACTACGAATATGTTGCTCTAATTAATTATGACATAATTGTGTGGGCTTAATATTATTTTTCTAAAGTAAAAGTCATTTCAAAAATGTATACCATAAAACAACTCGTTTACAACAGTAAGTTATAACCTGACCTGATTAACAACTGGTTTAATTTTTGCTACTTTTAAAATTTCTTTCATCTGGTTAATATTGAAATTCGATACTCCGATTGATTTCGTAAGTCCTGACTGGACACACCGTTCCATTGCTTTCCATGTGTCTAAATAAGAGACACCCGAGCCTAATAACCGTCCTTCACTGTCAATAGCATCTGGATCTTCCTATAAAATAAATGGTTTTATTAAAAACAAACAAATTTCGATTCAAAAATTGTTTTTAATTATTATAATATAGTACTTACACTAACAGCAAACGGCCAATGTATAAGATATAAATCTACGTAATTTACATTTAAATCGTTTAATGTGTTCTTCAATGCTTCTTCAACAAGTTCAAATCTATGTTTATCGTTCCAAAGCTAAAAAATAAAAACTGTATTACTAGCTCATACGAAAAAGTTTCAATGCAAAGTGCAATTTTTTTGGGGTTCTCTAAAAAAACACATTCCAAATACATAAATTGATTCATGTCACGGAGACTTTAAAAATTACAATATTTTGCATTTTTCACTGTTTTTCTATTTTTAAAATTTTTCGGTCATTTCATTCATTTTTATTGCATATTTATACATTAATACGAGTTTTTAATGTAAAATTATGCAATTTAAAATAAATTTGCATTTTTTTTTCCATAATATTTTCCACGCCAATATTATCGACTGTTTTATTTACGATTTCAATAATGTCTTTATCATATAATATCTAGATACACTTTATCGAAATCATAAACAGAACGTTAATAGTAGTGTGATTAATGGCTGTGGTGTATCACCGGGACTCGAACAAATAACAACTAATAGCCATGGACGTTGAAAGTTATTCCATGTATAAAAATATTCTCTCAGACAACAAATGATCTTTGGTGTTTGAACATATTAAACAATATATTATGATTGTTCAATACAATTCTCACAATTTAACAGGTATAATAGTTGAACGTATAATTTAACGCAATCATATTTTCATATTTTAGTATGTTTGGAATGAATACAGCCCCAACAGCTATATTATTCACCGATCAAAACCTGCAATGGCAAAATGTTTAATCAAAGTGTCTAGTCATATAATTTTTTTTAATTTAAAAATGTCTAAACTTCTTTTAATATTCAAATATGTATTTAATTAATTTTTGGTGATAAAAAAAAAAAATACAAATAATATTGTAGTTAAAAGACATTTTTTTTAGAGCATTTTTCGGTAGTTTTCAGGGTATTTAAATCCAAACCCTAATCATAAGTGAATATCCACATACGTCGTTAATGTATTATTAATAATCTCGCATTATTGGTGAAAAATATTTTGAAACGGTTGTACTTGTGCAATGCGTTTTACAAAATTGTTGAAATAATTAACATAAAATAATTAGTTACAGTTCTCTATTATCAAACATCGAATTATGATTCTAATTAATTATTACATGCGTTTACGTAATTATATTTTAATATCAGGACACGTCATAGTCCAGTGTAATTAAAACGTACTTTACTAGTGATGTACACATCGTCTCTTTTAATAACTCCTTCAGTAATCTTATCGTTGATAGCCTTCCCAACAGATTTTTCATTATTATAAACGGCAGCGCAATCAAAATGACGATAACCTATGTCAATTGCAGTTTTTACCGAGTCAATAATGAGTTCCTGTTGACAATCGTCAAGGACAGCTGAGGCCTGCAGAAATACACACATTATTATTAATGCGTTTTCGTGTTACTTTTAATTCTAAAACAAAATACGTAATAAATATATAAATATATATTCGCATTACCTGCCAAGTTCCTAAACCCAAAATCGGGTATAATTGACCGTTGTTGAACGTCACTGTTTTCACCAGTTTAGATAAATTCGACATTTTTGTGTAAGAAAAGTAAAAATTAATAATTTCTAAGAAATAAAACGAGTTCGTCTAAATAATAATAATAATAATATACGAATAATGTAAATTCAAATTTCGTGGAACCCCTTTTGAAAACGAGACGATCAGGATAAATCGGATCGATTCGTCGTGTGAACACACGAAACACGAAGTAACAATAATGAACACCGTCGACGACGCTCGTGTCGGACAAGGCCGGCGAGTTCTACCGTTATCTATGAGAGACAATATTTTGTGATAACGTGGACTCGTCAACACGTTATGGTTACCGGTAAACTTTTTTTTGTTTTTTTTTCCAGGTCGTGTTACATTTTTATCCGCCATGATATTCAAAAAATTAATTATAAATAATACGGGAAATTATTATGAACTGTATAATATTTTCGTCAATTATTATGATACTTTGGGTATATCGTACTAGGTTTTGCATTTAAATCGAATGCCATCCCTATTTGAATCAGAAAAAAATCCGGGTGTTTTGTGCACAAGCACAACATCACATTACCGTATTGCATTATTATTATTATTATTATTTTGATCTTAAGATATGGCGCGTGGAGTAAGAATACATGATAATCTTTAAGGATAATAGTAACAAATCGCTTATGTAGATTTTTTTTTCCTAAGAAAATGACATTTTCAAATAACAAATACTTGCGTGTATAAAAAAAATTAATGTAACGTAAAACAATTTATTCAATACATTTGTCTTATTAGTCGTTTCCCCGTATTATTCACCTCTCATAATTGATGAATTGTTCTTCAAAAATTCATTTTTCTGGAATTCGAAAATTTGTGCTTATTCAATTTTAAAAGTATATATATACGTATACGTATACGTTTTCGAGTTGGATTAGTGTGAGTATAGTGGTTAGTATAAAACATCTTTTCTTATGCATAATAACTTTTTGTACTTAAAATTTCAATGGCGTCATAAACAGTCATACCTTTCCATACACTTATATATTTAACAATAAAAACATTTTTTGTTTTCCAAATAGTTTTGATCTAATATTTAATGTTGTACGACAATAATTTATCATTATTTGCTTTCGAAACAGACATTTGTAAATGTATGAGTTCCGCCCTGAAATACAATCTGGTTTTATTTTCATAAATCGGTACTTAAAATTTAAAAGGTGAAAATTAATCAACCAAATCATATTACAAATAATCATTTATTAATATTTTTGTGTCAAGATAAAATATAACTAATTAGGTTTCTAATGTGCAGCCATATATAACGATTAAGGTTATATTATACTCATATAATTTTAAATTTATTAATTATTAATGTAGCTACATAAGTATATGTTTAAACTTTAAATCATGAAACTAAATTCTAATTAAAATTACGTCTACATACACGCATATTATATATTTTAATGTATGTAACTTAATGCGTAATTAAATTAAAGTTTTTTTTTTTTTAATATTAGATATAAATATTTAAAATATAACAGCCCAAAGATTAATAAACTAATAAATAAATTAAACAGAAAAATAAGTACGAGGAAAAATGGAACAAAATAAATACAAGTCTATTTGAGAGTGTATTACACTAAGAAGTCAGCAGCACGAATAAGCTTTAACGTTCTGTTAATCATAGGAGGAGATTTACAATTCGATATATTTAGCGGATTTATAATAGAAACGTTGTTCTTATAGAAAACAAAAAACGAAAAAAACCGACAGCGTGAGTTAATGATAAATGGATTTCAGTTTATTATAATGATAATATGAGTGAAGTCACAAATGACTTTACCCTTATGACGTGTACGAAAAGAATGATAATTCAGGAAAAAAACATGCGTTAGTAGGAGCAAATTATGCCTAGATCTAAGCTCCGAGAACAGTATAATTTGGAAAGAGGAAAATTATGAAACCACGGATGTGATGGAATTGCCGGCAATACCTCTATAAACCAGGTAGCGAAATCATCAGCTAATGATGACACCATTTAAAGTTATTTACTTATAATCACTATAATATTTTTCAGAAAATATTTGTTCGTTTAACTAAACTATTGGGTATTATAATATATAAATAAATTTTCTACTCGTGTAATGTGCAAAGTTGTAACTCGTGTTTTAAATTCTGTAAGTATTTGTAGATTTAATATTCTTCGTTAAATGGATAGTCCTTAAAATGCGCGTTCCTGAAAATGTATATTGTATAATATTATATAGGAATACACGGAATTTAATAATTTAAATAATAGCTATTATTATACCCTTTCATGAGCACGAAACGACCGTTGCAATCGAGCGTATCGATTACATCTACGTCTTCTTGTTCGAACTCGAAGTCCCACACATCAAAGTTCGACTCGATACGGCTCTTGGTTACAGATTTCGGAATGACCATAACACCTCTTTGGATCTGGTATTTTATTAGTATCTGAGCAGCATTTTTATCGTATTTGTCCGCGATATTCAAAATCATTGGGTCTTCTAAAAGAGACGGGTCTTCCGGTTTTCTCCACGGATTGTCTGGACTTCCGAGTGGACTGTATGCCGTTAATACGATTTCTCGTTCTTCGCAAAACGTTTTCAATTTGTTTTGATTTAAATACGGATGACACTCGACCTGTAAGCAATAAAACGTTTTTATGAGTTTCGAAAAGTACTCGATCCTATACGTTGAAAATCCGTACTTGATTGTTCACTGGTTTCACTGTGGCAACACGTAATATTTCTTCTATTTGTTTACTATTGAAGTTTGCCACTCCTATTGATTTTACAAGTCCATTATCTACTAATGTTTCCATTGCCTTCCACGTTTCGACATACGAGCCATTACCCTCGATCGTAACGCCATTGTCGTCTTTAGGAATAAAGTCGTTATTCAATCCACCCTCCTAAAATTATTTCATTTAAAATACATTATACACTTATTGATTTATTTACGCACATACATTCGTACAGTGGGGCAGTTATTGTTATTGACAATATACCTGATACGTACTTTAAAAGCCATAGGCCAGTGCATTAAGTATAAATCCAAATAGTCGAATTGTAAATCAGCTAATGTTTTTTTCAACACGGTTTCAACGATATCGGGTTGATGAAAAATATTCCATAACTGAAACAAAATATACGATTTATGAATACATCTACTTCGCACGGCGATTTACTGATATCAAAATGTATTTACTTTACTAGTTATGTATAAGTCTTCTCGAATTACAACACCTTCGTCTATTTTCTGATTAATAGCATTGCCTATTTCTTTTTCGTTCCCATAAAACATTGCGCAATCAAAATGTCTGTAGCCTGTATCAATTGCTACTTTTACAGCTTCTTCTACTTCGCCGGGTTTTGACTATATATATATATATATATATTTAGTCGGTAATTTACGTACATATGACATTTTCGTTATAGTTAAATTATATATATATATATATTAAACTTGATTTATTTCGGCGTGACCTCAATGTTCACATCATATTATTTACAAAATTATATACCACAGTACATTTCTATGATGTACCAATCTAAGTACGTTTAATTTTCGATAAAAAAATGTATATATATACTGTTATACGCATTTGTTGAGAGTTAATTGTTATGATTAAAAAGACAGCGGTTCTACATCGCTATTAATATAGTAAATATATGTATATATTGATTAATGATTATCCAATATATATGATGAATATGATATAATATAATGAATGAAAATTAACCATAAAAAAAAAAAACGTAGTGTATTAATGTTATTATGAAAAATTGAAAAATATTTATTCTTCACGCTAAGACGCATATCATTATGTAGTCGGTTAATTATGTTTTATCTTAATATGTGTATGTATAGAGTTATATGTACTTACAATATACATGCGTACAAATAAATTAAAAAACAAGAATTGAAAAACTGTGGATTTCAAAATATTACCTAAGTACGCTGTTTTAATAGTAATGTAGTAGGCGTGTGATACGTGTAATATTTATTTATTAAATAATATTATCACCAGTTGGAGAATTTTAGTTTTTACAATTATTATTATACAAAACACATTTCGTTATATAAAATATATTATACATATAAACATAACATCTATTACTAAATTATAGGTATTCGTTATTATATTATAGGTGGTTCATTAATTATTTTTAGTATGAGAATAAGTATTTTCATAATTTAAAGCGTGTTTCAACGTAACGGTTTACAATCATAAAACGTTAATATTACAGGTTTATAAAACTCAAAAACAAATATAATTATTATTATACCAATTATTTGGTATAAACTGTATTACATATTTTATTCCTATAATACGACACAATTTTGGGAGAGTTATAGTTTACCGATGTTAAAAAGCATTGATCTAGTTATTGGTTTCGACATTTAGAAAAATCATTTAAGCGTGTAACTTATATGATTGATTCATCATTATTTATATACCTATATACGAATTAATTTCCCTGACAATTTATTTATTTATAAATATTTTTTTCTTCGAAATAATACGGATTTTATGAGACGAACGATAAATGCTTAAAACACGAATCAAAATAAGTTCGATAATATGCAGTATCATCCTCCACCCCTCCACTTACACCACGAACAAAAAAAATCAAAGTCTTTCACGTAATAAAAACCCTATATAACATAATTACAGTATTACGTGTACATCATATTTAGGATAAAACATTTGTTAATAATTATAAGTCGATAATATGTATATCTAATTACCTTCCAAGTTCCAAATCCTAAAATCGGATATTTTTCACCATTATTAAATGTGACAAATTGATTTTTCGATGACATCCTGATAAATGTATGGGTGAGAAAAGAAAATTTAAGATTTCAAAGAGTTAAAACCGTGTACGCAAGTATACAGTGTAGTACTGAAATGGCACAATAATATTCTAACGGTAGCAAAAGCAAAAGCTCATATTAATACGAAACATGATAAATTATACTAAATAATGAACAACCCCTTTTCAATGTTGCCATTATTATTTTTACAATAGGATCTTATAATACTCAATGTACGTTGTTAGTGTTACTATTACGCGATACGTTTTCGAAACGTTTCGGTTTGATTTCAAATCGTACATAAAATAATATTTGAATTTTATTTGAAATTTCTTAATGAATTCCTTTGTTTATGAATATGTAACACTGTACCATTTTCCACGGGTCACACCTCATTGAAACATAACATAATATACACGAAATAACGTGTATGTATAATTTAGGGAGTCCTTAAAAAATGGTAAAGTTTTTTTTCACAATTTATACCGTGACACCTTGCCATAATGTTCTACTTAAAATTAGAAACTTTTATCAAATAATTATAGCAATTTTTACACATTTTTTTTACCATGGTTTTAGGAGATGTTACCACCCTTTAGAGTTTAGACTGATTCAAATACGTCGAGAGAAAATAAATAATTATTCATAATAACAAACGAACACATATATGTAATGAGTGAAAATTCATATTTAAAAAAACGCTTCGAATGAATTCTAGACGATTCGATGATGAATTCTTGATGAAGTAATTTCGAGGTTTTTTACCTAATTAAAATCGGACTTGTCAAACTCTCGTAATTCCGTGACAACGAAAACATTTTTCTGTTGATTTTTTTTAAGAGCCAGTATTTTCTCATTGAATGACATGGCGCCGAAGTGTGTTATGTCTTTGCGCTTCTAATTCGACCGACTTCAGTCGCTCTCGACGGATATTTAAAAATAAATGTATAGTAAAAAAAAAACAAGACTAACATGGTTTTACGGTGTTTATATATCGATGACAAATAACATTTTTGTACGCTAAATTTTTACTTCATCCCAATTGATTTCGGTGTGAACTACGAACGCGCCGCCAAATTATTTTGGTTCGGACGCCCGATTATTGTTTGATCTGTTTAATTTAAATACAATTAAAGGAATAGCTCGTATAATCAAAATGATACAAATCGCTGCTGTTCTCGCGTGTTAAGCTTTGCGCACACACTAACAAGTCTTCCTTATTGGACGAGATACGATGGCCTCGTTGCCTTGTACAGTCCTCCTTAGAAAATGATCCGATTAGAACTTTTTTTCACCAAGTATTACACCGATACCGTCCATCGTATCTCAATAAAGCGATAGAAGGTATATTTTCGTCTGCATTTTTTCCAATAATATATTTATAACTTTTTAAGCACAATAACGATACAATCAATAATCCTATATGTATATACAAAAACAAGAGAATTTCCATAAGAATAAATAAATATATATATATTTAAGAATTTTTTATGCGTTCATTTAGACGTAATACGATTACACTAGTGAGTACAACAAACTTTATTAAGCAAATCGTTTGTAGGCGTATGAGAAAAAAGAATTGATTACATTATTCGCTTAATAATAGTTAGATGTGTATAAAACACAAGTACCATCCATAAAATCGTACGTACATTTTCGAAACATCGAATATAATATAACAGGGAAAAATCGAAATATTATAAAAATAATATGTTTACACGTTCGTTTAAATACACACAATGGTTGAAAATCGATTTATAAATAATGAATATAATATTAAGTAATATACAAATAATGATAATAATAATAATAATTTAATTTTATATAATTGTACATTTCACAAGACGCGTGTACACGTAATTTTCCTGATTCTCTGTAAAATAATATATATTCAAATCGCAATTGTTTATTTATAATATTTTACAACTCGTACACTATACTACTTACATTCCTAATAGTCTTGGTTACGATACGATAAATAAATAGTTAATATACGACAATAATATTTCTTTGCCATCATAAAAAGAGAATATTTATTTTTTTTAACATGAGACATTCTATTCTCGCGTTATATAATATACTATATATAATTTACAATATGATTTACAACATTTAGAATGGTTTTAATTTGTTAACGACAATAATGTCGACAACGAAAACAAATGTATTAAATTTTTTTTTTTTTTTAAACACTATTAATACGTCTATTATTATTATTATTATTATTATTAATGTTATTATTATTGTTTAAAGTGTACGCGTGTATATATTATTATGCGCACAATATTTCGGTATAATGGACGGGATATTAAATTGCGTTTTTCTTCGACGATTTTCCGTCAAACGTTCGCGGTCACTTTATATTGTCGTTTATCCAATCCATGTATTGCGTGACTCTAGTGTACACTCCTGGATATCCGGGTTCGCCACATTTGTTACCAAACGAAACGATACCGATTTGCATCCATCTGCCGTCTTTCTTCAACATTAACGGTCCGCCGGAATCTCCCTGGAACAATAATAATAATAATAATAATAATAATAATAATAATAATAATAATAATAATAATAATAATAATAATAATAACAATATTGGTAATACGCTATGCGCGTTTTCCGAACGGAATAAACGCACGCGTTTCGAATTACCTGACAAGCGTCCTTTCCGCCTTCTTTTAATCCCGCACAAATGAAATCTTCGTTGATCGGCTGGAAATAAGTCCTGTCACAGTCGTTGTTGTTCCACACGGGCAGGTCGACCTGTCTCTGTACAGTACTCTCTTTACCGCCTATACACGAGGCACAATAAAATTGCATAAAATATTTATACATTTTTTTTTCCTTAATTATTATATCGTGCGCTTACCGTAGTAAGTCGTGCCCCATCCGACAACCGTTGGACTCTGTCCGATAAAAGTGTCCGACCGGGAAATGTTAGGCGGCAAACACAGCGGTATTATGTACTTGCTCCGTTTCACCGGTCTGTCCAACACGAGTATCGCAATATCGTTGTAAAAACCGACACGTGAGAATTTATTGTGTCCACGGACTTCCTCTACGTAATACGTTTCGGGAGACGACGGTTCGTCGTCTCTTCGCAGGTCCACGTCGCCGAGTCTAACCGTGAATTGTCTGGCGTTAAAACTGAAGCGAAAGCAAAAAAAAAAAAAAAAAACAATTATTATACGATTAATTGCGCCGAAATGATCGCGCGCGATCCGCGATCAACGGTGACTTACGGCATTTGCCTGTTGTCCCTCGTGCAATGCGCGGCCGTGAGGATATATCTGGACCCGATCAATGAACCACCACACCAGAATTCAGTTCTCCTGGGCCCGTGCAAGAAGATAGCAGCCATCCACGGCCAACGACCCGGCAAAGCCTCGTCTCCACCGACTACACGGAATTTCGGTATTTCCGGACGTCCGCAATCTAAGTTTATATTAAACGTCGAGCGTGTATTATACATAAATTAGTCCGAGTGAATTGTTTTACGAACAAATTATTATAGTTGAATTTCGTAATGTTCGTGGATTAAACGTTTTCGTGTATTGTATACGACGGCACAATTGTTTAAAAGAAAAAAATTACTGTAAAAACCGCTATAAGGTATTTTTCTACTTTTATTTCGTCTGATTTATGAATATACATATATATACGTGATACGAGATTGCGGTGGACCGTATAAGAGAAACTGAAGAATTTTATTAGAACATTTCAAATGATAATTATGAAAAAAAAAAAAATTCTAATTTACAATACTTTACGGCGAAATTTACGTTTTCTTTTTCAACGCAATGCAAATTCTTTTACGAATCAAGTATTTAATATTAAATAATAATAAATAAGTTTATGTAATAACCGGCGACGATTAAATTGTACCAGTTTTTGGTACGAGTGGTATATATATATATATATATATATATATTTAATCATAAAATCGTAGGCATTTTAGATGTGAAAAATTAAGCTATTAAATTGATTTTAAATTCTATTAAGTCGGTGAGTTGTCGAGTTAGTATTAGTTCAAGCGTGACTGGTCTGACCCGCAGTTCCGTTTACGGCGTAGCGATACGTGACAATATACCAATTTAGTTGTAATCCGTTTTTCCGAATGTCAACAGAGTTATGATCAATGTACATAACACGATGATTTTTTATTTAAATTAATTTTTATCAAACATACCTTCGTCGATTGAGTTAGAAAACACAGCAGAAGTTATCGTCGGTTTGGTCGCTAACTGTACTGGTGCTTTAGTGGACAACGTGATGATGTTGGTCGGTGCCGGGGATCGAGTGGTTGTCGGAGGCCGAGTATTTACCGCGGGCGGTCGAGTGACTGTAGCTTGTGTCACGTAATAATGTTCGGGTTTTATTGGTTTTTCGGCTGCGAGTCTAACGACATTCAAACGAAGACTTATTTATTGTATACATTCGTATAATGATTTTATTTGGACGCTTCAAACGTAATATCTACGAGTCGATATGAAGCGGCGGATGAGAGCCGCGCACATTCCTCTCATCCACACGAGTTTATAAACTACGATTAATGTTTTTTTAATATATATATATATAAATATTGTCCCTTCCCTCCCCTGAGGAGAGTAGATTATGGTTATGCGTTATGCATGACGATGGATGTGTCAGGGGCGTATACAAGGGGGGGGGGGCGATGGGGCGATCGCCCCCACCCCCTAGATACTTGTTTATGTACCTATATCTACTGACAACTAAAATTAATCGAATTAAAACTAAATGTCATAAAACATTTTTTTAATTAAAACTTATTATTTTTATATAATTTTTCGATAATTCTAAGTTGGCAACAGATTCGACGGGCCCTTTTTTCTATTCGCCCTCCCCCCCCCTAAGGGATGAAGTAAATACGCCCCTGGGATGTGTTTGAATAAATGTCGTGCACAACGTCCGTAGGTCTATCGCGCGGTGCCTGTCAATATTAACGATAGCCGTCGTTGTAGACATTTCAAACGAATCGATAATAATTATTGAAATATTCGAGAATATTACGCACAGCGACGGAATAAAGCGACTATACGACACGCGTGGTGATGTTCTCTTCATATCGTCCGAATCATCGAACCGGATAGTAAAGTCACTTGTAAGTATCTACAAGTCGGCTTTTAGAATTTTCAAATCAATTCCCATCGCTGTAGCGCATTTCCAAAATCGATGTCCAGCTCGTTCGAATCGAATGCGTCGGTTACATTTTGTTTCGTACATCAGATTCCGAGCATTTCCCCCCCCCCCCCGGCGCTCTATAACCGCGCACGGACTTCGTGTCTTTTCTCCGCGTTAAACGCATTTGTGCGATCAGATTTTTTGTTTGTTTTCGGAACGAGAGAGCCCACTACCGTCGTCAATAACTCCTCCGTTCTGTTTTCCACCTCTAATCTGCTCTCGCGCGCACGTCATGACGAGTGAAAATCGCGCTCTTGCCGCGGAAGCGTTTACAAACCCGCACCGGCTCGGCGTGCAAAGCGTTTCACCATACGCACGCGCTTATAATTCGCTCGCGGCAGCAGCAGCAGCACACACACACACACACACACACGAGACGTAGTGAGTACAATAAAGCGGTTTCCCAATTTATCGGAATAATTTACCGTATTCATTGCGCTCGTTCGCCCCTTTTGTGCACCGTGCCACGTGTGCCTACGCAGAAAATAACGCGTTTGTGAAAATGAAAAGTGAAAACCGCAGTGTTTTGATTTGCCAGTGGAAGAGGCACGTATTAAGCCGTGCGCACACGTTGTACGTGGCAGACAGCCGTGTTAATGCAATAAAAACGAATGAAATTCGTTTTAAACGAGCGCGTTAAATAGAGCGGCGCTGCGGTATAACACAATATAACGTACAATGGCCGGCGCGGTTGCCGCGCAAATCGAATGGCCGCGCTGCGCATATCGGCGTTTTTTTTTTCCTCCTCTTCTCCGTCTTTCTCTCTACGTCCTTTCTTCTTATCCTTTTCCGTAATGTCCGTCGTGCGCGTATTATTACAATCATTCATTTTTTTTTTTTTAATATATTAAAACGTACGCGACTCTGTACGGTATAAACACACACACACGTTAGCGTGTATCGTAATCGCGCCTGCAAGAAAGCGCGTGCGGCGAGTGTTTGTGGACACGGTGAATGTGTGGTGTGCGGACAAGGTCACCGGTAATTAAAGAGTTTTACGCGCGTTGAAAGACAAACGGACGATTATTGTGTACGGTAGAGAATATTATTATTATTAAAAAAAAACAATTTTTTAAAAAAAAAAAAAAACCGTTTTTCCCTTCCAAATCGCCGATTACTTTCTACTACGTATACGAGTATATAAAAAAAATTTCTATCGGCGATTTCCAAAAAAAAAAAAAAAAAATTTACGATAATAACGACAACGCGTTACTACGCGAGAATAATTCGTTGTTAGATGAGGAAAGAAAAACGCGGTAACCAGTCGCCGCGCGGTCGGTACACTACAGCTGACATCGTTGTATTATGACAGAGATTTTTCGAGTTTTTTTTCTCTTTTAATACTTTATAATATACATAAATATTCGGTATTCGAAAAACGCGCGGAACTCCGGTGTTAAATCGCCGTTTTTATCGGATATGACAAAAAAAAAAAAAAAAAACACGTCAAAATCTATATAATTATTATTAGTTAAAAGACGACACGAGCGGATAGGCCAAATAATACGATTTGAAGGATTGTTGAAATTAATTGTATAGAGAGGAGGTACATGGAAAGACCACGTCTTGAATACACGAGACTATGTAAATTGGAAGCGTCTCGCGTATATGCGAACGAAAAGGAAAGCGGACGACGATAGAGACGAGTGGAAGATGGCTATAAACCTGCAGTGCGATAACTGTTGAGAGAGAGAGAGAGAGAGAGAGTGATTATAACGGATTACAATGGTCAATGAAAGAATAGTTTTTGTTCTAAATCTATTAATAATAATTTTGATCAATTGTCATTTTATTTGTCAACAATTTGACCGAGGCCGAGAGTATTGAAAAAAAAATTCACATTTCATTCATTCGTTGAAGTTGCGTATTTTCTTGCACAGTGATATTTTTTTTATAGCGATTTCAATTTCCATACAATTGTCTAAATCATTGATAATCTACGGTTTTCCGTTTTTGAAATCCGTTACTATTTTATACACGTATACGTACGTAGATTATCCGATAAATATTCGATATATATATATATATGTATACTCACTGTTCGGGCGTCTTTTTTGGACAACACACGCCTGGCACGAACAGATTCTTAAAGCATATCGATTGTCTGAGATGACCTAAGTTGAGCAACAGCTGTGGACAGTTGCTAAGATCCTCGCAGTTGCCCTGAGTGCCGTCCGGTGTTGAGCACGGTCTGTTGTCCTGCGACACCACTTTACCCGAGCCCAGACTCACCAGTGGCTTCACCACCATGTCGGTCATGTTTCGACCGAGCACGTTCTTGCTGATAGTGAATATGGCGGACGGCAAGTCGCCCGGTTTCTGCAAACCTTCTCCCACATCAGTATCCGTCAAGTGTTTCGAGCCTACCCATCAGCTCGGTTGGTTTGGTCTTTCGTTTTTATTCGCGTTCGGTAATAAACTTTTATAAAACGAATTAACTATACTTCAATTGACTCACGTCAACGGCCGAAAAGTTATTACGAAATAGTTTTGTTAATTACAGTAAAACTGTTGATATTAAACTCAGGGGAAATATTGTAAATGCCGCGCGTGAAAATTATATTGAATATCCAATATTTTTAAAATGTAACGGCGTTTAACAAAGTATTTTTACGCATATATATATATATTTATAAAAAAAAAAACTGTAATCGGTCGATATGTGTGCGAGTCCGTTTAATCGAATCATGCGGATCGTCGTGCGGCTAGTAGCATATTATAGTACGCATATATATATATATATATGTATGTATGTTATTCTCTATAAATATATACTTACTTACTGGATAATTCTGTGGGCCGTCGAGCCTGTCGTCCGTCGTTCCTCTCGTATAATTGACCAAGTATCTGCCCACGGTGTTGATAGCGCCGAGCGTTTCTGAAATTTTGGCTATGGCTTGTGGCGACAAATATCTGGCTTCTTCCGACCCGACCTGCGGGTTAGGTTCAGTCTGTTTCTCGGGTACAGTTCCTTGGAACTCCGATGGCAGTTTGGCACGTCTACCCGATTTGGCGTTTCTACTCTCCGGATACGTAACGTCGGTGTATTCTGCATTATCGCGATAATCGCTTGTGGGGAAGTGAAATGATTCTCGAACGGTTTGTCTAGCTGGTCGAGAAATAAGGTACTGTTGTCTACCGGCAAAGTCGTAAACTGTTTAAACGATAAAAAATTAGACATATGAATGATCGAAAATATGCGTTTTATACGTTTTTTGTTTTTTTTTTTACGCTCAGCGCAAATACTTTAATACGAATATAATTAATATTTTTTTTTTTGAATCCGTACAGTGTTTTATCACATTTTCTCCGTATATTTTCACAAAACAATATTCTTAACCTAATTTTTGCAATTTAATTCTCCGAAAAAAAAAAAAAAAAAGAAAGAACACGAAAAAATATAATATAGGTATTGTTGAAATGACTTTATTTAAATTTAAACTAATTATACTTATTTATAAACGCGCGACGCATTGCTTTATTATATCACGAAATAATATGAAAATTGTTTATTAAAAATACACATAAATACCGTCAAGTATTACTCACATTTTAACAATAATATTACGTAATTTATTTCATAACGAAATTTATTTACTCTTTTACGTCTAAGAATACAATTTAAAAACACGAATCCGTTGATGACAATATTATTATTTCGTATCTCAGACACCTTCATACGATTATTGAGAAAAAACGGTATTGGAAAAACAGATTGTTTTAAAAGTTTTAGAGAAAACTGTTTCCCAACCCCTATATAATATATATGTACTTAATAAAATTTAAATGATCGCGTTTTATGAACGTTAGAAAACGATTTTAAATGCATTCACTTTAAGATAATTTTGCTAGTTTTCCCGGGCGAAAAATTGTAAACTCAAAAAAAAATAAAGTCTGTAAAAATGTTTAAAAATATAAATATTAAATATTCATTTAATATACTTAGACTCGTTGAAAAAACGTGAGATAAGAAGTTTTTTTTCTTAAATAAATTACATAATACATATAATATACATATAAATTATAATATTAACTATCACTTTAAGCTATAGTTTGTGTTCAGATAGAGAGGATATTTTAATAATTTAATTCATTTAACTGATTAGACTGGTTTCACGTAATAATAATAATAATAATAATAATAATAATAATAATAATAATAATAATAATGGTAACAGTTCACATTCATCATAACTCATAACTTATCACTTTCTCCTCGCGTTTTATACATAAAATAATATTTTACAGGACAATGAAATATTAAAATACATTTTATATAAGAAGGTGTAGTGAGGTGTTTGTTAAATGTGTAGTAAAATTCAGTATTTTTGAACATTCTCGATTTAACCACAATTTAAATTAATCTGTTCGTTAAACATTTAGTTTAATTATAATTTTTTTTTTTAATAGAAATTTTAAATAATTTCAGTGGTATCTGATCAAAACCCCTATTTGTTATCATCTCTTTCATATACAGTTTGTTTATATTCTATCATAATATGAAAATACTGAAATCACTAATAAACGTTAATACGTTGTTAAAATATTATTAAAATAAAATAATTATCATAATTTATTGGTGAGTCGTATGACGTTATGTAGACGATTTTAAATATCTTTTAGTCGTATTATGACATAAAATATTATAAATTTACGTTATAGTGTTATTGCGCTAAAATGTCACGCTGTGCGTTAGACATTATTCTAACAACTCGGTCCCTCGGGCAGCTTTTGTGCAGTAGAAATTAATTAGTCGACTATTCGTTTTCTAGAGAAGATTATAGTAAAGATATTGACAGTATAATCAATTTAGAAGTCGCAACGAAGTAAAACAAATGTGTAATCGGGATTGTTATAAACACTGCGATAGCTATCATTAAACGATATTAATCGTATTGTACATAATGTAAAGTTTAAAAACATCGTCGTAATACACTATAACAATAAATATTTGTTTGAAAGTAACGAGATTTTTATTAAATACTAATGATAATCTTATAAAAAACATTTAAAACAAAAACCTTTATGTATATATATATATAAAAGCGTACTCGTATCAAATTAACGAGTACTTTATTTTAATAGCGTTAAAGTCTCCAAACGAAATATTCCCAGGCAAGTAAAATAAAAAAAAAAAATTGTTGTTTAATAGGTATCTACACACAATGGCAATATCATTATAATAAATAAGAATTCATTTTTATTTTTTGTATATTTTCAATTTTTAAAATTACGACTACACCGATTATATCGCGCTAAATAACATTCGAGTGTAATGAAAATACGTGTTTTAGAAATGATACGCGTGTCGGTGGTAATAAAAACGATTAATCTCTCGATCTATAATAATTTTCGAGAGAGCTTCTGTTTTAGCTTTGTACATTAAACCTAATTATATGTAAATGAAAAGCACGTAGGCGCCAACGGTTGTAAATTTCCGTTCGGATCGGGCGATACAAACAAGAATATAATAATAATAATAATAATAATAATAATAATAATAATAATAATAATAATAATAGATAATTATAATAATCGTAAATAAAAACAAATTTTTTTATAACCGAGCAATAAGCGTTTGGCGCATATAGAAAGTTAATTTTGTTTTTTTTACTTGCCTCCCCCCACACACATACACACGTATACGACGTAGTTGTCATTTGACGATTTCTGCCTCCTTATAGTGCGTAGCAACCGCAAAACCGACGAATAATTGAAGAAAAAAATAAAAATTAGGTGGAAATGTATATAGCGCGAGAGTGAATTCGATTGTCGTCGATAAGATAACGTCGGCCTACTTTGATGTTAACATGTAAATTATCAAAAACCTTCGGCATAACTATAATTGATCAGTTCTCTGGGACGGTTTCTTGGACAATTTTGTCTGTTTGTCTGTTTTTTCGTCGTTCAAACACACGGGTAGGTAATTTTCCCTTTCGTGCGGGTAATTCTTGCCATAGTCCGCACTACAAGTACGCGTTTTATTGATTTATGCGTTCGTGACATTCGGCTAGTTGGTAGTAATGCTTAAAACCGAAATTAATACTCAATATAACAAAACAGTATAATGTAACAGCGTTAATTATTAGATATGGCATAAAGAACGGGTTAAAGCTCTGCGTAATTATCAAAGAGACGTCTTTTACCTACTTAGTAAATAGTTATATATTTTAGTAGAATTTTACATCGAGTAACTCATAGACCAAATGGGGAAAATGAGAAAACAGCTGTAAACAAAAGTTGCGCGTATACGTTTGGTTTAATCAGAGTATTAATCTATATTTATTACCTATACGTATACAAGAAACCGAATAAAGGACTATTATATTACCTCCTTATTAGTTGAAATATTCTGATTTCACTTATATGGGCGCTATATATATATAGTATATATATACGACCGTCGTCGTAATAGTTATAGGGAAAATAGTTATAACTTTTAATTGAAGTGCAGTATACACATAATAGTACAATGTTAACGATAACATACATTTTCGCATCACTATCGATACACATGAAGTGCTCTTCATATTATTCATGTGCATTTGAGTAAAGAATACAGTGTTTTATAAATCTAATGTATTTCAATTACGCCAGAATTTGTTCAAAAAAAAAAAAAAAAATTATATATAATGATCGTTATTATATTAGTTCATCATCGATGGTAATTCCATGTCGATATTATTATAAAGTAATTTTTATATTTTTAAAAACGTTCGGCTGTATTTTATTATAAAAATAAATACAAATTTATAACGGTGTATATAATATTATATTATAGTTGATTACGCAATTCTAATTGAATGCTAATACACGTTTTTAATTTACCAAATATATAAAGACTTTATATGTAATAGACGTTTACGGGGGGTTTTTTTTTATGTATAAAACAGTGTAATGAAAATAAACAATTTTTAAGATCGCAATAGTGTGACTCGCGTCTATAATTTATTTTTAAAAATAAGTATTATTCGGATTATTAGGTGCGTAGTATGACTGAAATAATATTGCTCGGAAATAAACGATATTTACACCTGAAAAACTTTCACTCGTTTGGTCACATTTAAGGCGTGGTAGTACGTTTTCTTTCTAAAAAAAAAAAAAAAAAATAAGAAAAAGAAATGAAATAATATAACAACCCACGCTAATTAGTATAGCCAGTTACATTATATGCGTATTCTCACATATAAATAATATAATAAAAATCGTAAAATGACTAATTTAATTCGCGCGGCGATATCGGAGAGTAGGTATGAATTAATTTAAAAAAAAAAACGCTGGAAATAGTATTATTATTATTATTATTCAGTCGGTATTTTAATATTGTTTTTATTTCGAAATTAAAATTTTCGTTTTTGAAAATATTTTTTTTTCTCGCATTTTCCAATACAATATCACTGAGACACGTTTTTATTTAGAAATATTTCGTCCAATATTAGATGATATAAAAAAAAGTTCTACATTATTATACGTTTGTATATACTAAATTGTCGATTAATCATTTATTTAAACGCGTCCTGTTTGGTAACGATCATTCATCGCTACCTGTATTCACTCACATAAATAGATTGTTACAACAATAATTTTGCCACAGTTTGACTCGATAAGTGTTGTACCAGTATAACGTATGTATTATATTGTACTTTTCTTTCTTATAATCCTAATTGTTTTCAAGGAGTGTTTTCTTCTTCAGTTTGATCGATAAATTACCGATTTATATGCGTTCAAAAATTATTGATTATTTGAACTATATTTTAATAACTAGAAAGTGTTTGAAATGGATGAATTATTATTATTTGAAATATTTAAAACTAATGATTCATATCGAACGGAATAACGTTTAAAACGAAAGAAACAATTATTAATCGATATGGAACTACAAAATGTCGCGTAACGATTGAACCAAATCTGAAAATTATCTACGAATTTAAACAATAGTCATTGAAACATATTTTATCGAAATATTGGGAGTATGTCGAATTCGTGAATATTTACAAAATAATAATAATAATAATATTATATAGTTTTGTTTTATAGAATAAATACCGAAATATGTGAAAATAAAGACAACACGAGAATACTACGTATATGTAACTACTGTGTAGTTATATACTGCTGCGGTGATATAATTTTATAACGAAATAGTAGCGAACAAACAACGAATATTATGTTTTTTTATTTTAATATTCGCGATTTTCTCTGCGTAATTTATTCGTATTTACTTTTTATTCTAACGTTGTATTTTTCTCTTTCACTGTTAATATAACCCGATGATGACTTTTTGCCGAAACCGGTGGTAATAATAATAATAAACAAATTTAATATATACACAACGACTTCTACACATTTCTTTATTTTACATAACACTGATTCGATTGTATATTTGTATAAAAAAGAAAAAAGAACATAGTATTTACAATTATTATGTATTATAATTTATATTTATATACATATATTTTTTTAAATTCAATTTCTTTCCTTTTTTTATTTGATTTTTCGTTGTTACTATTTCGTTTGTTCAACGTTGCATTAGAATAAATTTACTCGATTATCGAATATTCCAATCCGAGGGATTCATTACTCGCGCGCGTATAATTTTAAATAATCTTAGTTTTTTTTTTTTTTTATTAAATACACGTATATTTTGCACGGTTCAGATTTCACTTACGAGAGTACACATACGCTCTTTTCATTTGGTCGTCAGATAATATCTTTTTTTTTACGATTCACAAACTTGGAGTTATTCAAAAACGTTTTTTTTTTTTTTTCAACGTTTTCTGTCGTTTATTGTTCAAAGTAGATAACCTCGTAATAAGATAGAATAATAGTTTAATCGAAGAAAATTAATGAACAACTTCACGGAATTCAAACGTTTTTCTTATCGTTTGCAAAACGTATTTACAACGTTCGTCTATAAAAAAAAAAAAAAAAAAAAAGAGAAAAGTATAATGTTTCGACCACCGTATAGGAAACACGCTACTTGGATTCTGATTTGTAAATTGTCATTACGACGCGAACTCGTTACGATTTTACGTAAATTTATAAAGTCATGTAGTGATAAAAGTTGAATTGTAACTTTAAAAATTCACACACACACACACGCACGCGCCTAAACGGAGTGTTAAATCTCCGTCGACAAATTTGTATTTCATTCGATAACAGTGCGATCGATTTCCAATACGTTTATCGTAAATTTGTCAAAATAATAATATTTAAAAAAAAAACGCATTTCACAGTCAAAGATGCGACGTTACTTTCTACGCGCGTATAGAGTAGCGGCAATGACTCAAAAAAAAAAAAAAAAAAAAAACGCGACGTAGGTTTTAATGTATTAAAAAAAAAAACCGTTTCGGTTATTTCTAATCCTACGTAAATTGAAATACATTGTAGATTGAGGAGGGAGGAAAGGAAAAAAATCGACTCTGTTATCGGCCGAGCGGAGATTTCTAATCCGCCGCCGCCGCCGCCCGTCGTCGTTCAAACGTTTTTCACAACACAACCGAACTTAGTCGAGCCGAAATCCGGCGGACATTTTCGCAACGCGCGCGCGTACGTCGTGCCGCAGCGGTTACACGACGACGACGACATTATAATAAATTTTGTCATCTGTGACGACCGGACCGGGCCGATCAAATCGTATGCAAATCGTATGCGACGGGGCGTATTCGAAAATGGGCGCTTGGACGCCGTTCACTTTCCATTTTGCGCTGCGCTGTGGTATCCGGGTGCTTTACCGTCGACCGGTCGCCGCAGAGATGTTCTTTTTTTTTTTTTTTTCCGCTTACTCGCTCCGCTCTTTTTCGCCGCGCGTCACAAAAACGAATATATATATATACGCATTATAATAATATACTCCGTACGATCAACGCGCGTAGAAAAAAATTATTATTATTATTATTTCGCGAATCGCGCGTGTTCGGAAATTGCGCTTTGGCACCGAGTCCGCGTTAACGAGAGGGACGGCGGAGGTGTGATCTTGCGTTATTACTGAAATTCACTCTTGAGTCTCGCATTGGAAATTGGTAGAAATCGTTGGAAAAAAAAAAAAAAAATTCCGTTATAATACAATAATTATTATTATTATTATCGTGTCGCGCCGGCGCGCTCTCGTACCGTAGACTAATTTTATTCGTTTATCGAAAATTCGGAAAAAGAAAAAAACCGATTGTGTCGATTATTAATTACCACCTACTACTGAGATGTCCAATACTCGACGGGAATCGAGACGTAGTAATAAATCGTTGGGGCGTATAAAGTGTTGGAACGGCGTTGCTGGTAGCCGTGACACTTCGTCTCCCGCGTGAATCGCGTTTATCTTTTTTCGTTCGGCATCCAGTCGCGGAAACGTTGAAAATTCCTGAGTTCATAATACGTACAAGATACAAATTAATGTACACGTGTTATACACGATTTGCTCGCACGTATTTTTCCTTTTTTTTTTTGAAAGAGACAATTCGCCCAATTCAGGACGCCCTGAATTATAAATACCGTCCACTTAAAAACGGTACGTTTTAAATCTATATGCCCGTCGTCCAAACTTACAAACACTTTTCAGTCGTAAAATGCACTCGTACACGTAGAATTCAGTCGTACAACGCACGAATTGTTGAAATCCGAAACGAGACCCTATAAACGATACAGTATTTTCGCCTTTGTTTCCCAATCGTCGTGCGTAAAAAAAAAAAAAAAAATCGCGTATCGCGAAAAATATCGATTTCCATAGTACTCTTATTAAACGACGTGGAGAAACAAAACTAATCGAACTTTCCCGTAGGGGTCGAAATAATCACTGTAATATTTAAATCGATTGATATAAAAAAAATATGATTTTTCTTAAAAGCGCTAAAGTGCTAAAAGAAAAACACAAAAAAAAACTACCGAAAATTGATATAAAAACGCGATTTTGTCCTAATCGTTCTTTCTTCCTAATTTTTTGAACTAATAGATGTATGAAACAAACTCGAAATATTCACCAAATGTGTAATTTTATATTATTATTATTATTATTATTATATTATTATTATTATTATTATATTATTATTATTATTATTATTATTATTATTATTATTATTCTTATTATTATTATTATTATTATTATTATTATTATTATTATTATTATTATTATTATTATATTAGGGAGGAAAAAACAACTAATACTTGTACTCATAAATGTTTTGAAAATAGTTTATCACGATTTTCTTTTATAAACGTTTCGAGTTTATTTTTATACGGAAAATAGCAATTGGAGTTAAACATTTTTAAGCTATCTTTACCGTAAGAAACTATATTAAAATACGTGTATTGTCCGGGTTAATCGTGTACTGTATATTATTATTACTATTTGTTTTAACGTGGTTCTTTGTAGCACAATTAAGATAGATTATATTTAATTAAAAGAAACGAACTCAAATTACAACAAGTATTTTATTTGACTATATTATTTAAAAGAAACACTGTAGCGAAAGCGCCAGTGTAAGATAAAATGCGTAACTCCTACCGTTTTTTTTACTAAAACGTTTTATTTTATTTTTTTAAATTAAACGGAATGCACGCATAAATAGAATGTTATGTAAAATTTATACTTATAATATCACAGTTTGATATGAAAACTATTTTTTTTTTTTAAATTCAAACGGACGCGTAATGACGGACCGTGGGGCGGTGGGAGGAGAGAAAGTATTGGACAAGCTGGATAAAAATCCGAAACGCGTTATCCGCGGGTAAGTATACTTAGACCAAAATTTGTAGCGATTATTTTTCCTCTTTCGCGCGCGCGTGTTTACTTTTTTACATTTCTTTTTTTTTTTTCTTTCTTTCTTTACTTTTCACTCGTTCGCGACACGTCCGTTACGTAATGCCGTAACACACCGGTTGTGCAACTCGTGTGAAAATAAAAATAAAAAAAATTAACTACGACGACGACGCGCACCGCGGCCCGGGACAATCGCGGCGATAGGCGTGGACGATAAACATTTTGTTCGGTTTTTTTTTTCTCTCCAAACACACGCGCACACACACACCGTTTTTGTCATCGTCCGGTGAAAGTGTTTTTTTTTTATTATTATTATTATTATTATTGTTAGAGGTCTATATTGTGCGTTGCGCAACACTTTATATACGCGCGACACGATACGTTTAAAAAGTTACCGGACGGGGTGAAGTTATAAAATAATCGACTACTCGGACGGACGTTCGTCGATCGTTATTATTATTATTATTATTATTATTATTATAAATAACGACTATAACAGGTGTATTACGATAACTGACGAATCATATTTTTAATTTGTTTTTTTTTTTGAAATTACCTTGCCGATGACTGTTTTCGAAGTGACGAACTGCAACGCCGCCATCTCTCACGGTCAAGTAACATATCACTGGAACAAAACGAGACGAAATACATGAGACATTTTGTTCTTACAATTCCATACGTTTCGACGTTTGCGATTTTCACTCGTAACGTTGCGCACAGGAGGCGAGTTTTGGACGCGTTTATTGGAAGTGAAACGGGGGGGGGAAAAAAAAAAAAAATTCCTATCGCTTAAACAATCACCCGGAGATTTCGCGTATTATAAACCTGTATATATTTTACACGCGTTTAAGTACTACGTTTTCGGATTTGCGTAACATTTAGACGTTTTCGTAAATTCGAAATGTTCGCGTTGCTTTTTTTTGTTTTTTGTTTTTTCTAAATAATTTATGTAAATTTGCGTTTCGAAATATGATCGCGGTGTCGATATAATCTGGCTTGTCGAGAACACCGTTTGCAGTCACCGGCCACGGCCTTATAGAGGGTTTTTTTTTTTTTTTTTTACGAATAAAATATTATATTCGTATCGTATAATTTTAATATATATATATATAAATAAATTCGTATAAAGTTATTACGTATTCATCGATGACTGGTTTAATCGATTCGAGGGAGGGGGGGGAAACGACGAACTAATGCGAAAAGGGATTTAAAAATGTATTCAATTGTCGAATAATCTGATAATTAATTTATAGAATATTCGTATATATTATTTGAATACTTCGTGTATTCGTTTAAAACATTCCATTCGTAAACGAACGTCGTTTTTTGTTTAGATTTACTACCTACCGTTAAGACAATTTTATTTAATATTTTGTTATTGATTGCGAACGACGATTAAAATATTAAATAATTGAGATTCTATATATAGGTAAATAATTAAGAAAAAGTCCGCGCGAATAATATGCAACATATAATATATATATATGATAAATCCGCAGTTGTAACTAATCATCGTATTCTACACATATAAGTTTCATACGCCCAGCCATTCAAAATTCAGCATATTGTGTACGTTTTGTTAGATAATAATAATAATTTTTTTTTCGCGTTATATAACGTTCCCGTGTTTCTATTTCGTTTCGATGTATTCATTAGAATGCATTAACTGACGACTATTACAAAAGTCCACAGTTCATACACGTGTTTATTTTACAAAATCATTAGTCGATATATCTATATTATGTCGTATAAAACATATTGCGTTACGTATTGTGTATTCGTATATTATATCCAACGCAATATTTTTACTATAAAATATAATGTCTGTTAAAAAAAAAAAAAAATAATAAAATAATCAAAAAGAAAATTTTTTTTTTTGAAATAAGTTTGAGTACGATTATATATATATATATATATATATATAATAATGCATTTATATAAAATTAGAATAATTAAGTATGTAGGCGAAAAATTTGAATAATTTTCATAAAAAAAAAAATGAAAGTTTATAATTTCATTTACGATATATACGAATACACGCGTAAATTATTATTTGAATAACACATAATGCACGAAAACTTAATCCAAACTCTGTATTGAAAATCAAACAAATTTTTTTTGTATAAGCGAGGTTTATATAAATGCGCGACAGCTGCTTGTCGCAAATTATTTGTCAAAAATAATTTCAATACTTATTGTACCAATAATATAATACTATTTACAGTGTTTATACGAGTTTTCGGTATAAATCATATAATTTGTTATGATCGGTTTATTATTCAAGATGTATATTGTATAGGTAATAATAATAATAATAATAATAATAATAATAATAATAATAATAATAATAATAATAATAATAATAATAATAATAATAATAATAATAATAATAATAATAATAATAGTAATAATAGTAATAATAATATAGTGCAATCGATACATTTCGACACGATAATGATACTTAAATACGAATCGTCGTAAGACCACACACGCACGACACACATTTGTAGGTGAAATAAAACGTTTATAATCGAAATCTCTGCGTTCCATCGGTCTCTTCTACAGATAATATAATTAAAGTGGAAAAAAAAAAGTAACGACGAAAGCGAATAATATCTAAGAAATAAAAACACACGTACAATTTAATTTATAGACCAGCGAGAGAATGATCCGAAAATCCGGTATGAATATATTATAATGCGTGATGAATGACACGTTAATGTAAAATTAGAATAAATAGAACGACGCGTACCCGAAACTCGTGGTGTGTACGTGTACGTACCTATGTGTACACGTGTAGTGGTTTAGAAATATAAATAAATATATTATTTGAAACACAATCGTGTGTGTGAATGTACGAATAATTAAACTTCGTTGTTACATACCGACTTATAACACATTATTAATAATAATCGTAATATTTTATACGTGCGTTCGCGTATAATATTTTTGTGACAATAAAGATGGAAACAATCAAATAGTTCAGTGGAAAACGCGGTTGGTTAGGTATAGACCAAAGAAAAACGCGTTATTCAGATTTTTCTTTTCGTTTATGTTATTTTACATTTTATATAATATAACAACACGTTTGTTGTTAAGAAGACGTGTAGTGTTCGTTCGCCGCAGAATCATTTTATAGTATATTTCAAAGAACAAAGTACGCGTAAAATTCCACCCAAGAAGTATTCTCCGAAATGATGTGTGTTCATATTATATATGACGTGTGTGTCAACTTTCGTTGACCATGAAAATGTGAATTACTGCGAAGGATAGGATTTACCAATGACTTATGGATTTTTTATTATTATTATTATTATCAGTACTGATAGTTATTAAATATTCAACCGCCTTGGCGTGATTATATATTTATTCTTTTTTTTTTTTTTTAGGAACGAATAAACCGCGCGTATATTTGAAAAATATTCTTCGTAAAATGTATGCGCCAATATTATTAGAAATTCAAAAAAGTGGTTTTTTTCCAGAATATATTTTGTTTGTCTTTTGAATTTACGAATAATTAATGAGTATCGATTATGTTTTGATTATAATAATATGTAATCAAATTTATATGTTTACACGTAATCGTCCATTCGGTTTTTTTTTTTTAATATTACACGAGTTGCGTATAACGTGACGATTTAACAACGAGTTATAATACGTCGAATAAATTCGTTTTCGAATATAACAATGCGGTTGATTTTAGCGAGAGTCATACGGATAAAATCTATCATTGAAACGAGTGCTTAAATGATTTACACACTATATTATATACAACGGTGTTTTCAAAATTGCATTATAAGGCTCAAAGCCTCGCTCACCATATTCTTAAATTGCAGAATCCAAGACGTAAAACGAAATCAATATTGTTTATATGACCTCTTGAAGTCGAACTTTAAACACTAAATTAATAATTAAATATTTCTGCCGTTTATATGACTCGGATCTAATGAAATTTGTCTAATATTAAAAAAAAAAGCCCGAATAAATTTTCTTCTTAAATTTCAATAACTTTCTCGTCCTTGAAAACTCGACCATTTTTCGTCGACAATAAATTTTAGATCCGCTTTAAAAAACAATAATAAAGACTCGTGTACATAGGAAAATTACAGAAAATATTTTAAACAAATCTAAATACATAATGATAATGTAATGTTAATTGTTTTGAGATTGAATGGCATTATATAGATAATAATAATTTAATATGAACTTAAATAAATTATAGAATAACAAATTTTCCAAATAATGATTTTTATTAAATTTAATTATTATTATACAATTTAATGTCATAGAAATTTTAAATATACGACATAACATGCTTTTGAATTCCGTTTTGGAATAATTACTATATTATATACAATGCCTTTGCTGTTTATTATTTTGCGTCTTTTATTATTATTATTGTTATTATTATTATTGTTATATTTATAATTTTCTCTGTGTAATTTTTTCTTCTGTTTTCGCTTAAATATCTGATAATGACATTTTTTGCGCGCTGACAACCGTGTCGGTGTATAAAGAAATTCAATACAACTACTCCTATAATAATAATAATAATAATAATATACGATTTCCTTATTTTTCATAAAATACGCTCTTTTACTTTTATTGAATACTTATTTAAAGTAAAGAAAAAAGAGTTACATAATATTAATAATAAATATTACACTATAACAGCCGTTAAATAAATTATTTATTATAAATAATGTTATGGCGATAGTGGGAATATAGCGATTTTGGTAAAACTTAACTCGATATATATGCGATATACAAGCGTATCGGACACGGTATATAATATTATATTATTAAAAGTTTGATTTGATATAAAAAGAAAAAAGAAAAAAAAACGTATTATTAATGACGATTGAGACGATTTATAAAAGCAAAAATAAAAACAAAATCTCTTTTTTGCCGAAAGTGATGTTTATCGCGCATTGTATGTGTGTGTGTGTACGGTTGAAATATTGTCGGTGAAAACGAGAACGTCCGAAAGTCCGAAGTAAACAATATATCCGGGAGATACGCGTCCGCCCACTAAAAAATATCGTTTTGCACCGATGTAACTCATCAATATTGTCGTCTCTCTCTCTTTCTCTCTCTCTCTTTGCCCGTCTTCTCTTTCGACAAATACAACGTCAATAATAAATATTTATCTATCCAAATAAAATTCATCATAATACGCGGCCGGCGGAATAAGGCGTTATTGGATTATTGGAAGACAAAAAAACCAAAACTGTATTCCGGTCGTTTTCAGTTTATTGACATCGTCGTACTCGTTTCACAATACGAGCGGGGCGCACTCTCATTTACGTGGGAAATGAGTGCGGCGTTGTGTTCAAAACGTAAAACCGTACCCGCAGAGTATTCAAATACGACGATAAGTATAGAAAAAAAACAAAAATTATATTACATTTCATTCGGATTCGTAGAGTGTTCGAATACAATAATAAGTATTGCCGGTGTGCTTGCGCTTGTATTCGATAAGGAAAAACACTTTTTTTCTTCATTCCCGCGGTATCGATCACGAATAAAAATGATCGATTAGCGCGGAAAAAAAAAACAAAAACACAATACGTTTTTATATAACTTTATATATATATATAAATTGTCGCGGCCAATTTATATCCGACTAAATATAATTTCGAAAAACTTCCCAGAATTGTCTGGTCGCCAATAATTATCGTCGACGACCCATTGTTTCGAAATTAACTAAACGGTATATTTGTGAAGCGAAAAAAGCAGCAGTCAATTAAACTAAAAACGGTTGAAACGGTTTTTTTTTTCGACTATTCCAATACTGTCATCGACCAGTGCAGTGGTGTGTGTGTGTGTGTATACGATTTCTTCGAGGAGGCGTACGTTCTCTGTTCACTAGAAATACGGATTTATTATTTTACATTTTCATACGTTTTTTAACGATATCGTTAATTTCGTTTGAGAAAAGTGTCCAAAAGATTTTTTTCCCCCCCTTTTTGGCCGAGAACTCGATCGATTATTTCCTCGGCATCCGGTATTTTTTACAGCGTTGTTCGTTTCGCGTATACGTATCGAGAGCTCGTGTATTCGACGCACTTACTATAAAATTAAAATCGTTTATTAATAATTCGTAAATAATACGCGCAATGCGGGGAGCAATAGCGATTGACGTCTTTCGTGTGATTTCTCGTTAATACGGCGTTTGTTAAATATGACGCGCGCGTTGAAAATTACCCACCGACGTCCGCCGCCGAGCAATGAAATTGTTTTCCAACGAAAAATTCTGTTATTACTTTTTTTTTTTTTACCGCAGTTACTGGTAAAGTGATAAAAGTTAGAGAAAAACACGAATCTCTTCCGCCGACCGCCGTTATTGCGAATACTTAAAAAAAAAAAATACACTTTTCAAGTGTGGTACAAACAAGTCATTTTTATTATATATACCATCCGTGGCGTATAATACACCGTATCGACGAAAAAGAAAACCAGTAAAACATAATAATAACACACGTCATTATAATGTTGTGTTTATAATATCTCTCGTCGTTGTGTCCGTGCCGAGCGGTTCGCTCTCTTCGCGTCCGCGGTCCACCTGCAACAAGGCCGTTCACGGATGCTCCGAAGGTCGTGACCAAGATCGGCTGCACGCGGTGTGCTCAGACGCGAATAATCGCGTCGAGCAGATTATTATTATTAATTGACGGTTATGAATAATAATAATAATAATAATAATAACGACGCGCGTTTTGTTTTTTTCTTATTTCTTATTTCGTATAAATATTTTAATTCTTTCTTCTTCACTCGTCCACCGTTCGCTCTCTTCGCATTTCCGCCAGTGAAAATGTCCCTCGGGCGACGTCCGCCGGCGCGCCCCGCCGAACGACAGCGGTTTTTATTAGCGCGAACTGTTGTGCACCGTCGTCGGCGCCGGGCGTTCCGGTCAGCACCGCGACCGTCCCGTGTTGCGTTTGCGCTCGTGTTATTTGGTTTCTGTTACCGGAGAAAAAAGAAGACCGCTCGCGGCTACGACGCGTTTCGGATCGAAAATAAACGCGAGCGTTTATCTTATTAATTGCACAAAAACAATACGAATACAATTTTATATTTGTTTGGTTGTTTTCCAATGGGCACCGGAACGCTGGTGGTGCGGCGTTTCCGTACGGCGACGGCCCGTGACGTTTAGAAAATAATAACAACGGTTACGGCGTGCTCGCCGCCGTGATGTAAAATGCACGGGACGCGCGCGCGCCCGCGATTCAGTACGAAATCGTGTGCGCGAGATTTTTCCATTTTTCTTTTCGGGTTCCGCCGGACGAGCGGGAAAAGTTCGACGGCGTTGTCCGATGCGCGGCCGTTTCAGTTATAAAATCGGCTCGCCCCTGCAAGTCCGTAATAAACACGTATTATATTGTTCCATTGGCCACCGCGCGCAGATGACGGCATAAGCGAATTTCGTATTTCATGAAATCGAATCCAGCGGTTATGAATCGCCCGAATGGCTTTTTATTGTTATTATTCAAGAAACAACTCTTTCCGATAGATGAAGAGCAATACGCGTTTTTATACATTTTCAAAACACGTGATTTCGTGTTTTTCCCATTATTGCTATTGGAAATGCGTTTCCAATTCCTCGTCGCTTGCCACATGATTCGCGCACTTGACGTTTTCAACGCTTTTGCCGCGTTAACGCGTACGACTGCAAATTTCAGAATTTCGATCGCGAGTATAAAATTTCCTCGATAAAAAAATAAACGCCTGTACAGTCGAAGCGATACACTGCACTCGTATAGATACAATCCAAATGATAATATAATGAATAAATAATTTTCGTTAAAAAAAAAAAACCGAAAAATTGTTTAATTTTTGTTAATACGAGTGAAATGTTTGATTTCATTACGTTTACGAGACTGCAGGGGAGAAAAATAGAAACAAAAAAAAAAAAAAACGCGTCGAATCTTTAATTATTAACTGGACGCCGCGGTTTCTTATATGTTTTGGACCACTACTTCTATACACACACACACACACACGAGCGAAAGACTGCTCTTATAGACAAAAAAAGAAAACCTCTCGATACGGGAATAATGTAAAATGAAAAATGTAATACTTTTCATTTTTTTTGCTTTGTCTAAAAACACGATAATAGAACATTGTAGTAATGCACATTAAACATCGTGTCCGCGTTATGTGTATACCGATTTTTGACAATTCCCCGGGACAATGCGCGTTCCGAGTACATAATGTATTTAATTCAACTCGCGCGTAATATGCAAAGACTTCAAAAGTGAAATTTCCAATTTTTGCTTTTTTCGCCGTTTCCAACAGCTATTTTTCGCAAAATTCTATTAATTTTCTACGCGGATTTTTAGCAATCGGAATTAGGACCCGGATGTTGACGTCTTAAAATCCTTATAAAAATCTCCTTGAACAGATGCATTAATTTCCTAAAAAAAAAATCATAAAATATGCGATAAATAGCCTACAAAAATGCGTTTAAAACGTTTAATTCATAATTTTAAAACACAGAAAAAAAACGTTTAACATTTATTTATACTACGTAAAATATTTGTTTATTATTATTATAATGTATTGGAATAATTAATATTAGATGTATATATTATTGTATTCATACAACACATGTTTTATTTACAGTTTTTCTTAAACTTTTTAAAACTAAATTTTGTGCACGAGTGTGTTGAATTATAAGTGAAAAAAAATTACCTATAATAATAATAATAAACTAGTGATGTTTCTGTTGATTATTGCAAAACAGTTTTAAAAAAATTACTTAAAATTACAAGAAAAAAAAAACGATATTATGTCAAAAAAGCGCCAGAAAGTGGTAAATCGGTCGTTTAGATTATTATATATATATATATGTTATATACGTTTCTAACTTGGAAAGCATTACGTTAAAGAAAAAGTCATCAACATCCAAGTCAACAGACCTAATAATAATAACTCACGTGTGTGTGAAACTATACCAGCAGCTTTGATAGTTGGAAAATCAATCGGAAAACCTCAGACACGTTTTTCTAGTGAGCGTATACTGCAGTACAATGATGGTTGACACTCGTTGTCTTGTAATTTTTACGACATTGTCTATAGGTACTTTCTTATATCGTAACATGGTTTTAATTGTCATTTGTTGAACACCACAAATGACCGCTAAAATCGTGTTCGGGGAAAATTGTCGTGACGTTGAAAATATAATAATATTTTTTTTTTTTTTTTAGAAAATTATTTATAATAAAAACAGTTTTTTTTCTTTTATCAAACCGTACAATAATATTGTATCGTTTTATGAATATTTTTAAATAATCTGCAATGGAAATATGATTTAAGATATTATTCGTTCTAATTGTACGTGTGCACGCGACTTTAAAACAAAAGTAACGACTTTTCGTAATATAACTATATTTAACAATAAAAAGTGTCGACGAAATCCTTGTTAGTTTCGATTGAAAATGAAACGTTTTACATCGCGAAGCGACTGGATTGTATTACGTTGATTATTAGCAAACAAAACAAGACTATTATCGCGGCATTCGATATTTTTTTCAAAAAAATAAACAAATAAGTTAAACACTTGATGCGCGGTATAGTGTTGAATTATTTCTGTAACTGTTTTTTTTTTTTTTTACAATAATATTACGATGAGATTTTTATTCACATATTAATTTGATATAATTTTCAAAATCGTCTGTCTTTTAAATATTTAAATATCTTTTCGCTTATAACGTATGATTTTAGTTCTCGACAATTCCGAAGAAAAGAAAGAAAAAAAAAGCAGGCCGAACAAAAGATCTGAAAATGAATGCGCAACGTCGCTATTATACATTTTTTTTTCTTTTATTCTTATTCAGATTCTCTCGTTCGAACACACACAAAAAAAAAAACAAGAAACTCCAGTCGTTCGAGAAATATGAGATCCAACACTTTATATTATATACCAACAGGTTTTACAAACCGACTTTTCTCCTTCCGTTTTCTAAGTTTAAGTTGACGTTTAAAAGTTATAAACACACACACACACACACATATAAATAAATTGTATCGGTGTAGGTGTACACCGCATATTGAACGTTCACGTCGTATAAATAATATATTTAATTTTATAATATTAATATAATATCTATTTGACGTTTGTTCTAAATTTTATTGGAGGTGCGGGAACGTCACATTCACGTTCGAAAACGCGTCTTTTCCTTGAAATTATTGAAATGAAACGATGACACGTCTATTTCTGTCTATTGATTTCCTACACTTCCTCCCGCTGACGGCAGATGTAACATGGGCGTTTGAACATTATTGTGCAACGGTACGAGAAGAAGCAAAAAAAAATTTGTGGTGTACACAATGCGTGTACGGTTTCACCCATGACACAACACAGCACAGAATCAGGTCAAGTTGACATGACACATCATTTACCAGTTATGTCGTAGTGCGTTTTATCATCACAACCGTCGTTTGTCTTGTAATCACAATAATTATATAAAACAAAAAAAAAAACTTATTATTTTTTTCTTTCTTTGGATTTTTCCGATCTCCTAAAATATCCCGATCGCTATTTCGCAGACGCGTCCACGTTTTCCGGGCTGATTCTGATGCTGGTGACCGGACGAAAAGATACGAAAAGTACTCATTACGCACGGTCTCGGACGACAGACGCGACCGTCGGTGGTGTCTAATACACATGCGGAGATCGTCATAAATTCCGGATTTATTGTTTCGTCTGGCTTTCGCTTCAGTCCGAAACAAAAGGGCGCGGACCATAAAAGAAAAAGAAAAAAAAAAAATTAAAATACGTATAAAAAAAGAGTCAAAAACCTGACCGCGACAAGTGGGTCAGTTATTATTATTATTGTTTCGAGCGTATTTGAATAACGCGCGCGAGTCTGCATTTGGTCGTTAAACGTTTCCGGGTATTTATACAGACGTTACAGTTCGGTCGTAGTGCATTATTACAGTGGGTAAAATAGCTAATTTGTCGACGTGCCGAAACGCCGTTTACACCGTCAGTCTGATCGCGTTTATGTTAGTGTGTGGCCGTTAAAAATGTAATTCGACATTTTTTCAGCGAAAATCGTTTGAGTTCGAAAATATCGTCACGTGAAAATTACCTAAAAAAATTGACATTTTCTTTTTTTTTTTTGGACGATTACATAACGAATAATTTCTTATCGTTTCAAGCTCGCGATGCGAGTTTTTACAATAGCTTATCTTCAACAAATAAATAATGTTGAAAAAAATAAAACACCCGTGTACTGTGTAAGTTTCCGAGACTGTTGTGCAAACACTTTGCCGAATTAAAATTAACGACGTGTCTGCCTATATTATACGGTTCGTTGGTCAGTGTGCGTTGTTTTCTCGGATAAAACGGCGGACGGATGACAAAAGTCATAATCGTCTTGTCGATCGAATTTCGCGGCCGACAAATACCGTTTTTGAAATCGCCTCGTTACACGAATGAGTCGAACGACGGTAGTAAATTTTTTTTTTTTGTAAAAACAAAAGTATAAAGACTGACGATAGACAGTGTCGTGTTATCGAAGAAAAAAATAATAAACAATATGAACACTTGAAACAATGGACCAAGCATATTGTGTTTTTAACGAATCATTATCGTTGCCGTCGTGTAAACCACGTCGGAGCCCATTGTTTTTGGATGTTAAAATTGAAGAATTTATAAGAGAAGAGAAAAAAAATAAAAATAATCGCATCCACTCGTCTCCCTCGAACGAATCGCGTAAAAATAATAATTATTGTGAATAACTCTGGAAGACGTTTTTCCGTCCAGTCTGCCTGTAGGTACAGTTTTGCATAACGGACCGTGGTTATTTTTTTTCTTCGAGTTATTTTTTTTTTTTTTTTTTTTTTTGTTCCGGCCGCTCTTTTAACGGGAAGACCGCGACATGACCGGAAGACAATTTAATGGACCACATCGTAACGTTCTTCTTCTGACGGACGTGTTACGACGATAATAACGGACGAAAAAATCATTACTGGACTTTGCCGTTGTGTCGTCTCGGACCGGAGAAAATATGCCAACAACACCGGTGGTAATTCATATCGATCTCGCCACGAAACGAATCGAATTTCGCTTTATACGATATTATTTATATTATTATTATTATACGCGTTCAGTTATTCCGCATCGCCTCTACACGCTCCAATCGTCTAATACGATATTGTCTAAATGGTTGATGTTATGCGGGTACGAATTAATTTCGTTACACTGGTGCCGCCGAAGTTCTCAAGGCAGGGCGATTTTTTATAATTCTTTTTCAGACCGACCCCAGCTGCAGACATAAATAATTTTTAATCCGAGCGCAAACGGACAGGAATTTAGCACAGGTGGCTATATAAATATGTACTGACATATAAGCAATAAAGTACGGTAATCCTTATTTCTTTACAACTATTGCCAACGAGTGTATCAATACGGCCCCGCACCGTATTAATGGCTCTTAAACGATACGTTTTGAAAATTATTATTCAATTATACATTTTTTATGGATTCTTTTAGACGATTTTTCTTCACCACGCTCGAACACACATAAATACGCGAGAAATCGTCGTCTCCAACGAACGCAATATCGACGGCGGTATACATATGTTTTTTTTTCCTAACCCAACAGCGTATAACGCGCCACTGATTTCATCGGACTACGAAATACAATTATAATAACGCGTCTTATTAATAATAACGAACACAGACGGGGTTATGTTTGAAAAAAAATATTTATTATTATTTTATACACAATAAACATTTAACACGCACAAAGGATTCGTGATGGGTTTAAATGACGCGCGCATGTCTTTCACGGTCCAGTGCACCGTTTATGATTCTGGGTTATCGATGAAAAAAAAAAAAACGTTACAATATATTATAAGTAAGCGCATAGACAGTAACCGTGGTAACACGTTATAATGATTCGAACAACTATTATTATTATTATTATTATTATTATTTTAATAATATTTAACGCGTGTCGATGACACTCGTTCGAACAGATTTCATTTTGAATTATATCAATTTCTATATTAGAAACCGATAATACGACTTTTCGTATCTACTACGGTTACACGCGTGTATACGATTTTCCGTAATAATTATTATTATTCACATCGATTACACTAATTTTTTGAAAACATTCAATTATAGCGAAAACGTAAACGGAATATAAATAAAGAATAAAATCGTAAACGAACGCGTTTAGCGCAACGAATTCTTATATTTTTTTCTATAATTTTACGTCTTTGCAGGTATCTGTTGTATATTTAAACATATGCATTAACGTTGTATAAAAATTAATTATTTTTTCGAACGATTTTCGCGTACCTACCGTTATTAAAGTCTTCTCGTCGTGTAGAAATTTCACGCGTGTGTACAATTAATATTAATATGCAATATTTAGGTTATATCGAAAAACGAAAAGAAAACGATAAGCGCGTTTATTATTGTTTTAACGTAATCGTATACGCGCGAAGCAACGCATATAATATTGAATCGTTGTGTACTTGTGTATTATAAAAAAAGAAAAAAATACCGCGAACTGTCTCAAATCGTCATTATCGTTTGCGCTTTTTTTTTCTCTCTCGAAATATTCCGTAATTAAATATGTATGAAAAAAAAAAAAAAGCAATATTGTTGCGCATATGTTCTCCATACGGCGCCCTGATTCTTCTCGGCATATGCGCACGATGAGTTTCGTACGCGATCCAGGACGATCCAGGAAATCGGTCGTTTTATTACACAGAAACAATTCCGAAGTCTCGTGATAAAAGTGGGGGGGGGGAAAGAACTTTTTTAAAAAAAAAAAAATTATTTCATATGTAAAGCGTATTTAAGGCGGCCGGTTGGTGTACTCACCCAATATCAGGACGCATCTCGACCACATGTTCCAAGCGTCGTGTCCCTGCGGGCGGAGTAGTGCTGGTGTTGACGGTGCAGACGCACATTAACGCACATAACAGACGCGAACCGGAGCGGACCGTGAGTATTTCGGGGCCCACGGATACTGCGGCACTGCGAGCGCGGGATCTCTACGACAGTCGCCGGCCAGCCGCCTCCTCCGTGTTCGCCGTGTTCGTGGGAGTGAATCGCCGCCGCCCCCGCCCCCATGTCCGTCGCGGACGGTTGGGTTTTCCCTTTGTCCCGTGGAGGGGGGATGGGGCGGCGGAGGGAACGCAACACGCGGAACGGGTGGGGCGAGGCGGGGGGAGAAAGAGCGCTCGTACGTGTTACACGCGCTACACTGCAGCGTATCTGTGCACCACGGTGTGTGTACGCGCGCTCCGAAGAAAGTGAATTCCCCGGACGACCGTGGGCAAGGACGCCAAAGGTGACGTCACACACGAGTACACCGATCTCGCGTGTTATTGTGATATTTTCAGTGTACGCTTGCGTTTACTTTTTATCGTTACGAAGTACGGGGATTAATCGGGGGAAAAAAAGCCGCTGTCTGGACACCTTCTCCCCCCCCCACCACGGCTTTTTTCCACTCGTCCGCGCCTTATTCCGGCACACGTATATTGTTCCGCAAACACACAAACATTATCATGAGGTACACGACGGGTCAAAGGGAAAACGTAATTCCCAGTCCTGTGCTCGGAAGAGGCAAATAAAAGAGAACAATTTGACGTCGTCTGAGAACGGAAATCATCATTTTACGAAATAATAACGTTTACGAGGACGGCGCACGTTTCTATTGTCTTTGTCTATCTGACAGACACGATATATCGCATTACGCGCAGAATTGTAATTTTAGCGTTCGATTCGGAATTCAAATACACAATACGGAATTCGTGGGGAGGCGCGGGGAAAGGAATCGCTTTCGAGTGAACGTTTATGGGTTTTTCGTAAAAAATGTTTTATGAAACCCCCCACCCCATTGGGTTCACTCATCGAAAACGTTCTCTTTGTATTTTGTAATTGGCGTTTAAAGACTCTGAATTCAACCTAAACGCCGAAAAATTCGGTTTTGCCACAGTGTCCGTTTAGAGCAGTGATGGGCAAAGTACGGCCCGCGGGCCAACTCCGGCCCGCGAAAGTATTTAATCCGGCCCGCCGAGGGTCCATCGGCATAGATAGTATATGGCCCGTCATAATTACGTTTTGACGGTCGAGAAGTATAAAGTAGATTCTACTTAGTAGAATAATAGATGCATAACCTATAGATCAGCGGTTCCCAACTTCAGGTCGCAACCCAAATTAGGGTCGCAGAGGTTTTCCAGCATTTCTTACAATTTATATATGTATTTTATTTTTTTTACATTATAATTTTAATTTAGGAAAAAAATTCCCGAAATATTCTAAAAATGTTCGAAGAAAATAGTTTTAAATATATAAATGGATTGGCGCGGACTGTGTACCCTCACAGCGTGGTGTAGGTTTAACACAAAATGTATTTTTTCTATAATTCTGGCCCTCCTCTAAAATTTCTTAAACTTTGTGGCCCCCCATTAAAAAAGTTTGCTCACCACTGGTTTAGAGAGACGGACAACAACAAATGCGGGCGTGTAGCGTTCCGTTCACCAATAACTACACATATATCAAAACGATTTTGCGATTTCCGTGTGAATCGGCAAACAATTTGTCTGTGACCGGGCCAGCGGTAGGGCCAACCGTTTTCGAGTAGGGCCGCGCCCTTACCTGGCCCGTCCTTGGCGCCGCCCCACTGATGTTACTCGCCTCTCTCAACTCTTCTCCGTTACACGCGCATGCAACGACCTCGATCGTATTCGTTTCGATTGTCCTCCCCACTTTCCCCTTATTATCATCGCCCATAGATTGAACCTTCTTTCCCCGCTGCTTACGCACTCCGCGTTACTGAAAAGAAGCGACATTTTTTTTTTTTATTATCCGAAGGATTCGTTTCGACCGCGTATTTGTCCAGTGGTTTTTTTTAGCGAAATTTTTTACTATATCACTTGACTGGAGAGGGAAGAATAATGCTTAACGTAATCCGTGAACGAATGACGACGACAACGACGAAAACCAATAAAATGGTTACCATCACGCCGCGTAAATATCACGCGAATAAAGTATGATGATATAATATTGAGTAAACGATTTTAAACGTTTCAAAAGTTGTGTACTCAAATACGTGAAAAGCTGTTTCCGAATTATGCCGAACACGAGGAAAAATCGTTTTTAGAATACGATTCGAATCCCCCTTATTATTTCGTTCTGATTTTATTTTGTTCGTCCGATTGTTTTCTAATTGGTTGTACGCAGAGAAATTAATAAAAAAAAAAAAAAAAAGAAAAGAAAAGAAAAGAATGTATTACAAATAACGATGAATTATATAAAACGTATAATAAATAAATATATATATATATATTTACAATGTAAACAAATAAATTTAGAAAATATTTAAATGTTTGGACGGGAGTTCGTAAATGAAAATACGACGAGTATATTCGCGCGGTACTCGTGTGACGTCAATAGGTTGTGTATACCTATATAGTATATAGACAAGGTATAATTTCACGTGTTCGGATCGCGTCGATCGAATTAAACCAATAAATATGAAAATTACCGTGTAAAACCGATTCGAAGCGTACCACGAGTTACGATAAAAACGATTAAAAAAAAAAAAACAAATAAATAAAATAGCGTTTTAAAAGTGAAAGACGCTTCGCTCCCGTCAAAATAAAACATAAAAAAAGCGAAATAAAATTCCGTAGTATGAGACGAATTTCATGAGTTTCATATTAGATCATCATATACGCACAACATCCATCAGTACGTTAATTATTATATTTTATAACGTTATAGAAATAATCAATTTCGTCGAAGGACAGTCGCGATTGTTATGAATGACGTTCTACCGTCCGATTTGTCGCAAATTCGTGTAAAGTGTCTATAGAAAAAACCAATTCGACATCGGTTATTACGAGTAAAACGTTATATAACAAGAAAACAAAAAAAGTGCAGTGATGAGTCGCGCAGTTGAAATATTATAATAATTATTTATTACGTATATGTATTTATCGTTTATTTCTCGATAGAAAGCGGTGAACGGAATGAAATTCGAACGGCCGACGTATATAATAATATAATATTATTATTATTCCGTATACTCATTTTTTTTTTTTTTTCAAACACATTTTATACGACGAGACGAAATTCCGAAATATCTTTCGTCACACTCATGTTGGGACAACTGCGGCGTTTAGACTTATTTATTTATTTTATGTTCTTAACGCGCTATTCCACATAATATTGTATTAATTCTATTAAAATTACATTTAAACGTCGCATAGCTTTTTGTCTTAACTCACGACTTTATTTTATACGAGTACACAGAAATACGCAATTGGCGATAAAGTGTATGTGTATATATTGTACGAGCTGTTGGGCGTGCGGTGAAACGCCAATAAAAAAATATTACTATTCCCTATTACTATTGTGTATTATAATAACAGCGTGTTTTACGGAAAAACATCACGAAATATATTTGTGCAACAGTTTTTCTAAAATACTCGCGATGTTCACTTTCCAAACGTTTTATACACATTATATATATTATATAGATATATATATAGAACAAATTGCCGTAATACGCGAGGAAATGAATTGCTAATTTATGAATAACATCAGATCTGTACAGCTGTATACGGTACTAATGGCTTTTGATGACCCGATTCGAGTGTGGTGTCTGTGTGTATATATCTTTAACGACCAACATAAATTACACGTAAAAACATATGTTCACTTTCCTATACACATCAGTTACATAGTAGATATATATATATATATATTATATATTATATATATATTATACCGAGTTACATCAATTATTATTAGTAATAAATTTTAATGTGTATGCCGGCCACGTTGTAAAAACAAATATGACTTTCTTTTCTCCTCTTAGGTAAGTCGTTAAATAACATTTTTCGGAACGAGCGTTTAAACGTAAAACACTCAATATTATACTCGATTATTATTCCATTATAGACGTTTTTAAAAATCAATACGGAATTTATTTCAACGTTATTTTTACGGGTTATAGTGACTTATGTATGTGTTGAATTCGCGTTGGAATTTAAAATTTTTTTTTAAAAGTATATCCTGAGAAGCGTAGAATTTAGTTTAAACGGCTATCCGTACAGTAATTAATTTTTTTATGTCAAATCCAATGAACCATTTATATATATTATAAAAGCGTTAATCATTTATTCTTACACAATTATGTACTGAATTTATTCTACGTTTAACGATAAATTCGCACGAGGTCATCGAGTACGTTTTTTTTTTTTTTTAACTAAACATAATATTATAAAAATCAAAATATTGTACGCGTTATGTACACGTATATTCTCAATACGGTTATTTAAATATTTTATTGAAATTTAATTGGATCGACGACTATAAGAAGATGTTATTGAATACGTAAAATGTAATTGAATAATTTTCGAAAGTGTAAACGTAGGTAATAATGTAAGCGACATTGTTCTACATTTTGTTTTATGCGAACAGAATTTTAAATTTCTACACGTATTTGCCTATAATATTTCTTTAAAATATTTTCAAATCTGTATCGATTAATATTGTTATTTATTTTTTTTTTCCAATCGTTATGCGCAAAACGTTTACAGAAATAATTAATTCGAATTAAATTATTATCGCGCTTCTATTAATAATATAATAAACATTTAAGTAATTATAAATCTATAATTAATATACTTATATAAAAGTTTTAGTAAAACTAAAAGTTAAAATATATAACATTTTATTAATATAATTACGAATAAACAATACATTTTATAGGATAAAATTACATTTTTTAAATTATATATATATATATATATAATGTCTGCTGCTGTCACACAGTTCAAAGTCCAATACTTACTCTCTAATCACTGCTACCATACATGTAATGCTTTAGAGCGTATGTATATAAACATTTAGAGACCAAACCTTTTCATTAACTTATTTTCGTAGTTATAATAAAAACAAACGAACAACTGAACAAAATGAGGCACATAATCAAAGGAGAAGAGTTACTAATATGTCAACTGAAAAAAATTGATAAAATTAGTAAAATGTCGTTTAAAAAAATTGACGTGATTTGTGAATTTGAAAAAAAAACAATTAAAAAAATAATTATCAAAAATAATTTCGGTTCCGAACTAGTAAATAAAAAGAAAATTTTAGAGCTATTTAAAATATAATTGAACGCTTGAATTCGTTAAATTACAATGAATACGCGCCGACTTAAAAAAAAAAAAAATGATTTAATGTGTTGCATATAATATGTCAAATAAGAATAAAAATATTTTTTAAAGTGTAATGTTTTGGTAGAAAAAAAAGCATTTGACAAATCGCTTGTATTGTATTATTTTGTAATATTATTGTTTGTACGCGGAATAACAACAATGTTTTTAACAATATATGTATATATGGTAATATTTTTGTACAGAAATTATTAAAGTAATTTCGTATTTGATAATATTTATTTTTAAAGTTAAAAAAAAACTTCACATCGTTATTGTGACGAACCCCGCCCGATGAATTCTCGCTGTGTTTATGGCCTCGTAATCCAACCCCGTTCTTTGTCGAATGTTTAAATCATAATGAATAATATTCTTTTAATCGTGTTTTTGGACGATACAGTATATAACCCGTTTTTTTAGAATATAACGACAATTATCTCACACAATGTAGACAAACTAAAAAATCGTCCGTTCCCTTCGTAACATAATATTATGACGATGATTTCTTGTTAGTGTTTTTAAGTCCATTTAATATTTTACCAGCTCATATTTGTGTGTAATAGAAAAAAAAGTTGGAAAACAGATGGGCTGAAGTCATATCTTATTTATAGCCTTATCTACTGGTATATTATTTATTTTTGGGTTTCCTGTAATAATTACACTCGGAGTCGATATAATTATTTTTTTGTTTTTTTTTTTTAAAACCCTTATAGTGTCTATAATAAATAAATTAAACATATTTCATAAATTGACACAGTCTTTTGAAATGATAAATGTGTGATCATAATATTTTCTCTCGTTCATCTTCTTTTTTCAATTCTGTAAAAAAAGAAACAAAAAGAGTAAATTTTTAAATTTTTCTCGATCCCGTTATTTCTCGCGGTAAGTAATATTTACACGTTTTCAAATACTAACGTTTCTCACTCACGCACTTTTATTTGCGCTTAGACGCGATTTATTGTCGTCTTTGAGGGACACACAGTGAGGAGCAATCGAACGAAAGGAATCGTGGAATTTCTTTTTTCATTAATAATTAATTTTTTAAATAATAATACAAATACCATTACTGAGTAGTATCGTTTAAAACGTATTTATCCGTTGAAATATTTTTTTTCTCTCGTCGTTTTACACGAGATATTTCCATAGGATGTCAAACGTCGTATTGCTGCGTGCTTGTGTGTGTTGTACCGCATATTATTATAATGTACAACGGGATAAAATCGATTTTATGCGCTATACGATTCCAATCGCCGAGACCGCGTGTTTACAAATACGACACGAGGAGAGCGATTCCCTCCCCCCGCGATGCGATAAAATGAATGTGTATATTTTTTTTCTCTCCGCCAGATCTTTAAGCTCGTTCGCCACTATCCGGAAATTCACCACGACGACAAGTTTTGTTTTTTTACCTCGTGTTATCGGATATCCACTCGGCGTACTCATTCACCGGCGTATAAATCAACGACCCCACGCCAACGCCTGTTTGGACGCCGGCCAGCTTACCGCCGCACCACAGGCCGCTTCCCAAACGGCCTTCTCGCTGAAAACAATTTCAATACAACGTGCCATTATACGAGTAGGGAGAGCACAATGCGCGCGGATCGAACCGTCTAAACGAGATGGGATATTAATATCAGGGGCGTATACAAGGGGGAGGGGGGCGATGGGGCGATCGCCCCCCCCTAGATACTTGTGTATGTGTACCTATATCTACTGACAACTAAAATTAATCGAACTAAAACTAAAATGTCGTAAAACATTTTTTTATTTAAAACTTATTATTCTTATATAATTTTTCGATAATTCTAAGTTGGCAACAGATTCGACGGGCCCTTTTTTCTATTCGCCCTCCCCCCCCCCCTAAGGGATGAAGTAAATACGCCCCTGATTAATATATTATGTTGCGTCCGCTATTATAAACGCCCGTTTTCGATATTATTTTTACAAATATCGTCGTCCCGTTTAGTAGAGCTGGTTTTGTCGAACGTATTTTCGTTACATTATTATCGCTCGTTTTCGATCATTTCATTCCATTTTACAGTTTATCAAACGTCTCTCGATCGACCGTTACGAAATGTTCACGATATTATATTATTAACATCCATAGGATTACGCGGTTAATTTCCCCTTTATATTATATATCCAACGCGCATTGACTTTATTTAATTTAGTTAAAAATTATTTTATAAATTTGTTTTATTTTTAATCGGGTGTGCGTTAATAATATTTTATTATTGTTTTTGTCTCTTTCCATACCAAACTTGCTACTTTCTCCACCTCGTTCCGTGCACTATACTCGTAATGTCGGTGTACAACATTGTTTCTCTGCGACTTAACACAATTCCTTTGTATTGTGCGCATTGAATAATATCTAGAACTAATCCCTTCGGCTTCTTTAAACGTTGAATTATAAATTACGCCCTTAAGTTTCACTCTTAATATTTGAAATTTTTTCGCGACTATAAAAATAGTTATTTATAAAATTATTTTCATTTTAATTCAAACCGAGTTCATTCAAATTTGACGTATTTGCGTTTTAAAGAATCCGGGGACTTCGATTGTACAATTTTTTTTTTTTACTTTTAATATTAAATACAGTTTGTTAAAATATCGCGTTCGTTTAATTTCTCAGATTATACTATTTGTTCGTTTTTTTTTTTTTTTAAACGTTTTACCGTACATTCGATATTTGTTTACATTGCGCGTATAACAACTTATTCGATACGTATTTAAACTCAAGTAAAAGAGATACGATTTATTCACATGAACAATAATACAACTATCTAATGGTTTTGCTGTTTAAAAAAATTGACGCCTGTCGATTACTGTACACTAAATATGCGCACACTTACGTTATATTGCATCCTCCAACGGTTACACGGCAATATCAAATACGAATTGACGATCAATTCCCGTTGTTGCACTCGATCTTCACAGTTTTCAGCTGAAAACACATTTAGGATAAAAGTACGATCGTTTCTTTTTTTTTGTTTGAAATATTATTTATTTTACACACTTGATTTTATTGCGTTTTTATTGTTGCTGTTTTGGAAGCTTCGACAAACTTCATTTGTAATGTTTTTTTTATTGTTAAAACACGGAACACATTCTTCGTCTTGAAGAGGCAGAGTCAAACTGACTAGTGCTAGATTATCGAAAATTTCCGTGCATTTTAATAATTTCTAATAAGCATAATATATTTAAAATAAAATACCTAAATCGTTATATTCCGGTGAATTTTTGGACGACGGCGATTTGAAATTCTCGTGCACTAAGATATTCGAAATGCTCCACGTCGTTCCTGACGACAAGTCCTTGCGACTAGCGATCACTTTCCTTATATTTGCTTTGTTTAACCTGTAACCAGTGCGATTTTCAAACGTATGTCTTATACTGAAAATTCGGTTTTCTACCTATTGTTCACTACGTTTCATTTTCTTCTTTTCAAAAATAACGTTAAATTACTTTACAATAAAACGCGTACAAAGATGAAAATATTTGTAACTTAAACTTTTCATTTTCTCAAAATAACCTAACGAATATTATTGAAAGAGATTGATTGGCAAAAAAAAAACATTTATTATTTATTGATTTTATGCAATGAACAATATAATAAAATGATCCATTTTATACCTGGAAGCGCATGTGGCAGAAGTGAGTATCCATATGTCATCTAAAAGCGTTCCGAAACATATGGGCTTTTTGTCGACTACGAATGTTATCTCACTTTTACAAGTTTTTTCACAACGTTGTCTTTCAGCCGCTTTAAATTCGTCATCATCAATAACCTGAGACTCTTCCGGCTCATTTGAATCTGAACTATTTGTTTCGGTTTCGTCCTTGTTCTCTGGAGGAATTTCTGTTCTCAGATTTCCGTTATCTATTGCTTCTTCTGCTTTCGTCAATAGGTTCAATGTAGTTTCCTCTATTTCAGTGCTATTGTTATACGTCGGTATATCAGTTCTATCGTCTATCATTGGTATTTCTTCTCTAAAATCATTTACATTAGTATTTTCTTTCATTTCTGTTCCATTGATGATTACAGTTTCGTCCGATTTAATATTATTTGCCGTTTCCTTTATAAATTGTTCGATAATTTTTTTTACCACCGACTCGATTTGATTTAATTTCGCTAATTGATCATTGTCCACTCTCGACGAATCTATATTTTCCCTTGTATTTCTTGTCAGCTTATTTTTATAAACTTCGGTTGAAGTGACCTTTTTGATATCAGAGTTAATTATTGGTGCTCTTGTTTGCAATGATTTTCTACTGAATTTGCAACAGACGAAAGGAGCACTTGGTGTGAACGCGCGTTTCAAACCGTCGCAGTTACCAAACGGATCTGGCAAAAAATCATCATCCGTGGTACAGTCACTACCCAAGAGACAATAACCAGTACTGTCACCACAAGTTTTGACGCCCGATATTACAAAAAGTCCTTTAAACAAAATAAAACAAAACAATTACCTCTATATACACGAGTTATCTAATATACGTCAACGTGCATTGCGTGAAAGTCCAATAAAAATACAATAAGTCAAGAACATAATATATTAAACGGAGGAAATAGTCAAACTTATTTTTGAATAAAAACAACAACAACAATAATAATAATAATAATAATAAAATGTAATTTATTTTATCGAACAAAAATACAGAATTTACGATGTAATTCTATAAATTGATTTAGAAATATATTATTAAAAATAATCGTACAGAAAACTATAATAAATATTATTATATTTATTAGTTTTATAAAATACTTATTTTATTTTAATTTATATTATTATTATAAGTTTGAATTGATATTTTTGATTACCGAAGTAATCATGCAAATTTACGAATTTTTCAGACTCGAAATTCGTTTGAACTTTTATCTACATATATATATATTTCAATTAACGCGTATTTCTAATGTGGAGTATTCTAGTGAATTACGTGCACGGTTATCTCGCGACAAAACCGAGCGAGTGATTTTTTTTTTTAATTTATTATTTTATAATTTTATTTTGCATATTTCTAACTAATTTATCTTTTTTTTTTTTTGCACATTTAATGCATATTTCTAATTTTTTAGTATACATTTTTGTTTTCAACTTGTATTTATGTTTTAAGTTATAAAAATTTGTCGAGTTACGTTTTCGAATAAAAACTATTTTGAAGTCATGGGCATTAAAAGTATAAAACAGCTTTTATCAGCTGTTTTATGACAATCGATCGTTATTGGTCGGTGATAATGAATTTACAATGTATGCGAATGCATTTTGACTGGAATCGGACAGTCAGTGTCGCGTCGCGGATATAATTTCCCAAAGCATATAAATCCGTTTCCTATTTATGTAATTTAATAACACTTATTAAGACTTTGTCGGAACTGCGCTCTCGAGACAATCGCACATATCATGCATACGCTTGTACAACAAAAGTGTAATAATCGTTTACGCCTCAAACGTGGCGTACAGAATTAAAACGTTTTTCGCAAATGAATTAACGAAAAATACGCGTACGCATTTCGGTTGACCACCAACATCGCATTTTTTTTTTTTTTTTTTTTTTTGAAACGCGATTCGGATGCAGCCCGCGTACGATCGATAGGTAAACATTTCGTACACGGAAGCGTCGTGTTCGGAGAATATTATGAATTATTTTTTTTTTACGAAAAATAAAAAAGAAAAAGAAAAGTCCAATCCGTTTTTGTAATTTATATGTATACTTACCCGGGTCTACTAGCGGCAAGTTCAACGAAGCCGGCAACGAGGTCACGATGCATACGATCGTAGTGAGCAGCAACATGACGATGATGGGCCTAAAACAGAAATACAAGTCTGCTGCTGGTGCGTTCAATGCGGAAGTAACGACAAGTCGCGCGACGTTCGGCGACAAAGTGTTCGGTCGTTTCGCAGTTTCGCATCTCCGTGAGATATCGGAACGCTATACAGATGAGTCATTTGACTCTTGTTTTGTGGCGTCGAAAATAAATAAATAACAAACGCCTATAAAAATATAACCTAAGACACGCCTGCTCTGGTTGGCATACATTAGTATTCACGATGTGTACGGTGCACATCGCACGGACACGTACTCGGAGAGTACCGTAACTTTAATTGTGAATAACGCGCGTATGGTTAAGTTCTAAGAGCCGAATATATTGACCTAGAAAATATTCGCAAATTATAGAGGAAATGTGTTTAGCATTTTTCCCGTTCATCGTGCTTGTCGCGATTTCCACGCGTATCATATAAATTGATCTCGCGGTAACGTTGTCGCGATTATCACACTATCGATTGAAATTGTTTAATTATTAAAAAAAAAAAAAAAAAATCGATATTAAATCGTTAATTATCACGTCGCGATCAAAATCATATTTCGAATACTGTCAGAATACAATAATATCATAAATATCACGAATTACTTTTGATAATATTAATTAGTCAAAATACTGTCAACAAATCACATATATATTATATATTGCACCTTATATTTCCAGTCTTATATTGCAAAAATTAAATGTTACACGGACGTGAGAGTACAACGTCACTTTTCATACGACTGAAAGTAAAAAAAAAAAAAAAAAACCGTAGCAGTTAGTTCTCCTTATTATATTACAACGAAATAAATGAAGAGGAGAAATAGAAATTTTGTATAATATTTTCTTCGCCGAGTTGAATTTTAAAATAAACATATTCTTTTGTATATATCACTACGATGATATATGTACTACTCTTTATATATTTTGAGAACGTCAACTGTTCATCCATGTTGAATACAAATATAATTTCCTGCTGAGATTCAAGACCATACTTATTGTAGGCCAAGGTCTTGTCACAACACCTGTACAAATTTTCATTCCGCGTCTTCGGACTACTTATTAGAATACTCGAAAACAATTTTATATTATTTCCTCCCTCTCATACCCTCCACATAATACCCTTACCAATATAACATACTCTTTATTGCATAACAAAAATGTATTTTATTGAATAAAATTGTAAAATTAAACAAAAATTATATAAATTAGAAATGATTTATTTTCAAAACAAACGTATCTATACGCGGTTGGTAATGACATCAAAAGTTAAGATGTTTACTTTTTAAACAGTTCATTAAAAATATATTTTCAACGATTACGTTGTTTTTATTCTATATAAATTATAAATCGCTGGAAACGATTTTTTTTGACTATTTTTTCCAAGTGAATGTAACTACTGTAGTCGTATACAATAGTTAGTTTTGCCATCAGGTTGAAAAATTGAAATATTATCCAAAACGAATTTGTGAAATTAATTTTATCGTGCGTAGATATTATTAATATATATATATATATATTTAAATACAAACAACGATTTTTTTTCTATCAAAATAACGTTTTCGAACAAATCATAGTGTATAATTACTAATTTAAGTGTGTATATATATATATATATATATAGTTATTTTGCGTAACGAAGACATTTTAATGATTATTTTATATTTGAAACACCATTTGTAAATGCGTTATATATATATACCTACCTGCCGTTGTGCATCATTCCCAAGAGACTCGAACGATAGTAAAAAATAATATTTAACCAACTACCGGGATTACGAACAGTGTCTATCCACAGACTACTGGTCGGTTCATGATGAACAGTTCTTCTTCCTACAATTCCCCCCGCCAATATTTGTAAATCAATCACAGTTGCATCGATGATAGGTTTATACAATAATATTAGCGTTTGACTTGAAATTTATTTAATTTCACGCACTCGTTTAATCATTTTTGGGATTTGTTAAATAACGCTCCGGCATTTGTGTATTATTCCAGTAGAAATATACTATTAATATCGTCTTTAAATAATAAAACAATAATATTTTTGTTGGATATTAATAATTCAAGTTCAATATAAATAAAGAAATGTACTTACGCAAAACACGAGTTTGAATTTGTTACTTAATAAAATATATTTCACATTGTAATTATTGCGTTGTTAATAATGCTCGCCTTATGAAATGTATGTAGGTATATATATATATATATATTTTGTTAGAGTCAACTCTTGATGAACATTACTTAAAATTCACAATCAAATTTACCATCTTATAAATTTCATTTTTTCTATTTTTACTATAAAAATAAATTAAAAATTTTAACTCAAATTGTATTTTATTACGAAATGGGTTTACGCATAAGGTACGACAGCCAGCAACACTGCAGCTGTTAGTAGGTAATAAAATAAATAATTATAACACGTCGCTTATTAGTTTGTAATTAATAAAAGATTTAGTGTTTATTTAATACACCTGTGTAGTTAAATTATAGTTATTATTATTGTTGTCCCCACAAATTACAATATTGTTTATACACATTCGGCTTTTCCGGTGTAAACGTGCATAATATTTTCTTCAGTTATTCGCGCAAATTTATTACTTATAGTTTAATTTTCCTTATGTGTTGTATCATTTTTCAATAAATACAAAATTGAGCGTAAAAGAAATAAAGAAAGTCCTAAAACAATTACATTTTAAATTAAATTATGGAATTTTATATTATTTTTGGACTAAAAAAAAACAAAAAAAAAAAAAATTCGAATTTTAGGAAGTTAATAACAGCACGTCCCATTTGCACGTCGTTGTAATAATGAGGTTTTTACGACAAACTGCTGCCAAGTTATACAAACTATTTTATGACTACGAACTTTTTCCTGCGAGCTCTCAATAATTCTTTTCGTTATAAATGCTTAAAATGTTCGTCGTTCGATGTAGATGTAATAAAGATAAAATATAAGTTTAAAATTGAATAAAGAATTTCACGAAAAAAATTCGTATATTTACTGTAGACAAAAAAAAAAAATAATAATAATAATACGCATTGTGCACGGACTACAGAGTAATGTAATAAATGTAATATACTATACATATTAATATAACGTTGAATTTTTTTTTTTAATTATAACATTATATTTTATGCATTGATATAATAATATATTGTTAAACCACTTTATTGTGTTTAGATATTTAATATTAAAAAAAGACGATTTAAAATAACATTTTAATTTTTATTTAATTGTACTAAAATGTGAAAACACAAAACAACCGAAAACAATTATTTTAATAATAATAATCTATTTCCGCAAATTTTACATACTTTGTTTTAAATATTTTATTTTTATACAAACTTCTTATAGTTTAATATATATATATATATATATATATATTGCTTATTTTAAGTGCATTAAATACATCGATGGAAATTATAATTCAATAAATGTGATTCGTACGGTAAAACTTTTAAACGCGATATCAAATTATTCTTTATTGTTTTCCAAAAAAAAAAATATTTTTCATTTATAAAAATCTGCGATTCGGAATATATAGTTTTTTTTTTTTTTTTAAGTAATTATACGTTTACAAAATTACTGCAGTATACGAATAACTTTGTAGGTACCTATATAAATTATTGAATATATTAAAATAATACAGATATTAAATAACTTGTTTAGCTGTTTGTTGTTATGCAAGTGAAATAATTTGAATCAATTTCTTTTTTATGTATAAAAATTCAATTAATTTTAATTATACACTATATTCATCTTTTATTTTGCATATTAAATGCATATTAGAGTGTCTAGAAGATATTATTATTATTGAATAATATTTTTAAATAAAGGGTTTTATGTTAAAAAATATGTGTAATTTTAACATGAAATATTAAACGTTTTTAGAGGAATGTATTGCAGCTGAAAATCATTAAATCTCATTGTTTAAATTTACTACGCGGTAATAATTATTTAAAAAAAAAAAATTAATAAGAATCGTTGACTCGAAAAGTATAATGTATTCCCTGCATCACAACTAAAAAATGTGAGAAGAACGTTTATAAATCGAATAAACCTGTAATGAAATACACGTTCGGTAAGAATGTTTTTTCTAAAATATCATAAATATTAATATTATTCAAGTCGCAAAAACGAAATGTAAACAATCATAATGTGTAGATACGTTTTTGCGAAATTTTCAATGTATATCGACGGATTGACAGAAAACGGTACTTCTATTTTTGTCGCATTACCATCGCAAGTACCGTTTATCTGTGTAAGCCGTCTCAAACAACAATAGTGTTTTAATTATTTGAATACCGCAAATTATTTTCTCGAACAATTGTGTTGCATAAAATTATGTGAGTAGCTATTACCGATGTGTATATCATCATGTATTTATATTGTTTTAATAAGAACTGAAGATATAAATATATATATTTTTTTTTTCAAATTATCGAGTAGCTGTTATTTGAGATTTATAAATTCGGACAATACTAATAATGACTATATATATATATATAAGTCATACTTTAATTAATTCGTATAATATGTCGTTTGATTAATATTATAAATGTATACAATAGTATATTATAGTAGACATGTATACGTAAGCGTGTCATATTATACATTTCCTCGGACAATTATCTGGTTATTTACGAATAATAGTAAAATATTACAATATCGTGTTTTTATCTTTTACCAAGTACGTTTATCATAATTTATTATACACCACCATACATCTTTTTCATATTTTATAAGTAGTCGTTTTCTTTAAGCAACTGTAAATATTTTTTATTCTATAAGAAATGTATCCTACACATTTTAAATATAATTGAAATTATATGGATTTGAATTTCCAGATACATTTAATTTCGATTCATCAAATATGTTAACTGTTGATCAGAACAATACTTTGTTATTACATCTATTACGTCACATTAAGTTAACAAAATACTACAGTGTATTTTTAGTGCATATTTCATATAAATGAAATCGATTAAATTCTAATATTAAACATTAATAATTACGATATATAGACTATATTATTATTATATATTACGTATATACACTTAATTATCATAATTACTGTTAAGTCTGAATCGACTGTATTATAATAAAAAAAAAATTAAAATACATATTTTTATAGATTTTCTTTTTAATTTAAATATTTTTTGTATTAGTTGGAAAATGTCGACGATTTTTATATACCAATTAATTAGACACACAGAAAAGCCGCTTGTAATTGAACCTATTGATTCTTTTAATAAATACAATTTATTGGATTTGTTAAAAAAAAAATTATTTTTTATAATAAAAAAAAATGAAAACTATAAGAGAAAAATGTTATTTCTACAAGGAAATAATATGTATAATAAAACGTTTTGATAATAGTTTCGCTCGTTCGTTAGTTTGAAGACGAAATTTTTTTTAATATACAAAACATTCGCAGTAATTAGGTTGTAATTATTAGAGAACCGAAAACCCGTATAAATTAATAATAATAATAAAAAAAAAATACTATTAACGGTAAATTATAACGGATAGTGTTTAATGTAGGAAATACTTTGTATTACTATAATATAACATATATTTAAATACTATTATATACTATTTTTAATATACTCGACAGAAATTATATATATAAAAAAAAAATGTGTCACTATGGGTACATGTATTTATATATTGTAAATAATAACAAGTCATTTTAAACTTTCACCCTCCCAACATTAAATATGTAATAATACATCAGATGTATTATTCGTTAATAAATGTTTTATTTATTTCTATTTTTTTAAAAGATAACCGAAATCGTGTTCGATACATCAATCGCGTATTGAAAATTATTAAACAATGTATCAAATATTACAATAGACCGATCGATTTTATACATAAGTGTACCTAACAAATGATCGTGTTTAATAAAAATAGGATGTTTTATTTTATTTAAGCGGGTGCATATTATAAATAAACGCTCTTTCTCCGTCTTAATCTAATATTACGTTTTTTCGTCCAGAACGAAAAGGAATTATTATTATCGTACGCGCGATAAATCGTCGATTTTTCGGCTATTAAAATCAAAGGGAGATTGCGCAGGAGGAGTGTATCTTTTATCGAAAATTTTTTCTCCGGATCGATTTAAAAATGTCGGGGATAAAAAAACACACACGAGATATCAGCGGTGGGACGTAACGACGACCGCTGAACCGGGACTTGTGGCCGAAAAAAAAAAAATCCCGTTTTTTTTTTTTTTGTTTTTACTCCTTCGAATTGCCAAGCGACACCCGATCGCGTGTAATTTAATGAGTGATTTGACTTTCACTAAACTACGATGTACCAACGCGCTGTGTTGCGCTAAGATCCGTATGAAAGTTTTACGCGCAAATGACACACGGTCGTCTTGTCTGAAAAACACTGTTTACACGTTACCTGTTGAGCACAAAACGATTAATACTGCATATAGATGGTCTCCCGTAGTGATCCGACGAATCCGGAGCACTACGGCAACGAGACATCATTGTATCAGTCGTCACCGTGCGGCCGTACGATTGTTCCGGAGATAATATTTTATTGCACATTTATCATATTCGTGATTCTATTATGACACATTGACGCGCGTCAACTCTTCTTGTACAAACGGAAAATTAAAACATAAACATCGCGTTATTCAATTGGAAATCGAAACGAAATAACGATTGAATCGTTAAAAGTCATTATTATTATTACTACTACTAATGTTTTGTTTTCAATCGCATTCGTCGTCTTATAATACACGTATACGCGGAACGTAATGCTATTATCACGTGTTTGAATTACTGTACTTTCATACGTAATATCTATTGTATTAGTTATCTGCTCGGTAAACACGATAAAATAATCATTAGTAAATACGATATTAATAAATTCGATTTAATTATTGAAAAAAAACATACTAATAATATACGCTTTTAGAATTTTCTATTGCCTTTAAACGATTTTCAACAAGATCGTCGTAACACATCGACCTAGAATTGTTATTATCTTTTAATAATATTGTCGTTGACACAGACAATAATTAATATAACATACCTACGTGATTATATGCTAATACCCACTTTGTATTTTATTTTCATAAAATTTCTGCATATTATAGCGTTCTATTATTACGAAAAAAAAAATGCAAATAATTGCGAAGAAATATTTATTTAAATTTTTTTTTCAAAAAAAAAAAAGATGTTTTTAGCCTCGGGAATATGATTTAAAAAAAAAAAATTAGATTTGTTTAACAAACAATATAAGATACTATTGAAATTTGTGTACAATGATTTTCATAAAACCTATATTATAATATTCCAATACAGTAATACCCATTTATTTATCTAATCAGTAATAATATAAAATATAGTATCGCTCGGAAGTAGAAAGTTATTTTTTTATAATAATAATAAATCTCTTTTGTCCTCGTCATTTCTATAGTATTTTTTTTTTTTTTTTTGATAAAACGAGAACAATCCATAACACGATTGCAATTTTAGTGTCTAAATAGATAAAAGAGATCTTTGATGTCATCGAGTCGCAACTTCTTATACGCGGGCATAAAAGTAAGGTCTATTATACGTTATATTAATAAGTACGTTGTTTACAAAGTAAAAGTTTTTCCGTTTCGTTTTAAACGTTTAACGTTTAAATTGTACGACACATACTGAGGACACGAAAAAAAATTGGCACGTGTAGAACATTCCAAAAGTAACCTACTTCATCACCTCGATCGATCATCGTAACGGACAGTGTACGTGAATATTTTACATTATGGTTCTTCTTATATAGTATCATAATGGGAAAAAACTAATGGGAATACACTACAACACCATAATTAGGTGTAATATCTTAGAATTAAGTACATATTTGATATTACGGTACACGTGTGATAATATATGGTTTTAACCAGAACTCAGAAGGTATATACAACTCTCCACTACACTAGCCTTGACGGTTCTTGAGGTTATTTCATATAATAAAAGAATAAGGTGTTATAATATATTTCGTTCACTATGGATTTGAATTCAAATTTATCGAGTTTATCGTATTGGGCGAAAACAAATTTTTACAAAATGTATACACTATTTTAATAGATAAATGGAAAAGAGAAATGAACGTCTGATACACACTATTTATTTATGCTGTCACTCAGCACTGCTAATGGAAAGTAGGAGGTGCAGTTTCCAAAAATTACTTTACTATATCCGCATTTTTCTTCTTCGTACGTCTAACGAGAGTAATATATATATTAATACATTTTTAAAGTATTATATTATCGCGTTTTTTATTTTTAGCAACTTTGAAATATCGCAGAATGATAAAGTAGAAAACAGTTATTGTTAACAACATTATCTAACACTTTTTACGATTTTCGATACGAGCATTTTTACACATTCTATGAATCGTAAAAAAAAAAATCGAAAAACGGTTAAATATGACACTAGATAATACAGTTGTTAGTTACTATTGGTTTTCTGTTTCGTATTTCTAACTTCCTTGCAAGTTAAAAACAAAAAAAATGTTAATACGAATTTTTCATTTAAAATTTACAAGTATATGACGTTCTTTTAAAAGAAAAAGTCTAAATGTATGATCAACAAAATGTATAAATACGTCAAAAACGATTGTTTTTTTTTTTTATAGATTTCTTTTTATGAATAGAAAAATTCAATAAAATTTTTAATCGAAACTTTTATCATACTTAAGACGGATATTATTGACAAATATTAAAAAAAACAAGCAATTGGTTTCTGTTACACTGCGTAAAATTCAAATTTAATAGACAGTTAGTAACTTGTAACATTAACATTGGTTTTACAGGCCACAGCCATACTTACTTTGTACGATATTAATGGTTTTATGCAATTTTCTTTTATTTCTAAATATTGATGTTATACATTTTATTTTCAACTGTTGTATAGGCGTTTATAATAAAATATATTTTTTTAAATTTATTCCGATAAATTTAAATCAACTTTCTTTGATATTTTTAGTTTTATATTTCCAAATTACGCTATTAATGCGTACGACTATTTCGTGATACCGAGGAACATTCATCATACTTCAATAATATAAATTGCTTTTTTTTTTGGAAAATATTTTTTTATATCATACAATAATATATATATATATATATATATATATATATATATATATACATTATATACGTATAGAGTAAATTTAGATATTTGTATCACCCGAGAAATTAATTATTTAGTAAACCGTCAAATCTGTTTTAAAAACATTATATATTTGTAAAATACAGGAACATACATAAAACTATATGTGTTATAATTTTCAATAAATACTATTCAATATGTATAATATATTTTTGTTTTGTCTTCGATGTGTATTTTACACGCAATGGAAAATTCGATTTCACATATAATCGCGCAACGCATTGTACTATTGAAAGGTTTAGCAAATAATTATTAAAATATTTTTCTAATTAATAAATAATAATATTAATAATTATAATACAATGTAATAATATCTAGTATAACGATTTATTTAAATATAAAACATTAATAGACGTTTGATTAAAATAATTCGAATAAAATTTCGTAATTTCGAACATGTAAATGTGCAGGATTTAATCGATATCCGTTTATACCAACTATGTATATAAACTATTGATCAAATAATATTGAATTGTATTATTACGTCATTGCAGGTTTATTATTTAGTAAATTTTATTTTTCTATTGCCTATGTATTTATAATACCGAATTTTTGTATATTTACAAAATTCTTTTATAATAATTAAACGTTAATAATACGATCTTGTTATTAAAAAAAATTAAATAAATTAAAAAAAAAAAATTAGACAATCCGTAGACAATGTCGTTTACTTAAATCATAAAAATAATTTTTACGGTTTATGTACAAAAATAAAATATTCTTTAATCACAATTAACTTTAATTCTATCGTCCGAATTCCTTTCGTGAAATTTCAATAGAAAATTCGAAAAAAACAAAACGTTGTTTTTCTGTTAAAATTGTATACGATAAAAAAAAATTAATAATTAATTAACGCGCGATTAAATCGAATTCGACAATAATACACGGTTTTGACTTTTTTTCATTTCAATCAATTCGCGATCGGTGTGTCGAATATTACAAATTGTTTACACTTATGATCTGATTGATCCAACCGATAAACGAAGACACTTTCACGTACACACCGGGCACGTCTATCCTTCCGCATCCAAAGCCCCAAGACACAAGTCCAGCCAATTCGAAAAATCCGTCGTCCTGACACACTAATGGTCCGCCGCCGTCTCCCTATAATAATATTAACGTTATTGTTTTTTTTTTTTTCCAAATTTCTATCTCAAAAAAAAAAAAATCCGTAACGCTATACTCAATATACGTTTTCTATTGTAATGCGTATGAGTTGTCGAATTTTTTTTTTTGTTTTCGAATAGCTAAATTGGTAATTTTTTTCAAAAATTTTGTTACGCGTTAATCGATATTGACTGTCACCTGACAAGCGTCGTTGCCCGCCTCGCCGCCGGCGCAAAAGCTGCTGGCCGGCAAAATGAATATCTTCTCGGTGACGGCGTTTATCTTGCGTATGCACTCGGCGTCGCTGACCACCGGTATGTCGGCTTCCCTGATGCGCAACGGGATCGGTCCCGCCTCGCCCATGTACCCGTACCCGGTCACCGTGCACCTCTTGCCGGCCGCGTGGTTTACGCCCCTGGCCGGCAGGCACACCAGGCACACGCCGTCCTTGAGCTCGGCCTGTCCGTGGAGCTTGAGCAGCGCGATGTCGTTGTCCAACGTCTGGGAGTTGTGATTGTGATGGATGTACGTGGTGGCCACCCGGAGTGTCTGGGCGCCTGGGCTCCCGTATTTCCTGGTCAGATCGTGATCGCCCACCCGCACGTAGATGGCGTCTCCGGATCTCACGATGCTACGCGCAGGGGACAAAGCGAATTGTTATTAATTGGCTAATCGCACGACGCGTGATTACGCGCGTGTTAGTTATCTGTTCAAAAATAAACACTCTCGTTGAACACAAGTCCGAATGAAAAAAAAAAGTGTCGAGGGAAAAGCAAAAAAAAAAAAAAACAAAAAAAATCTTCGTCAAAATTTGTTTTTAAAACAATGGTGCTTCCAGGAAGTGTGACGTCGTGCGAAAATGTCGTTGATAATATCTACTTTTATAATAAAAAAGAAAAAGAAAGTAGTGCTATTAATTACTATTTTTCGCTCTGTGTCGTACGAAACGCATTTAACACTCGACCGAATTGCAAGTCTGTAAACGTTTACGTGTTATACGTAATATTATGACGTATAACTCGATTCATATTTAGTTCGGCGACGACGACGACAACGACGAAAAATATCGCAGCGACGGAGAGGAGAAAACGAATTGTATTCCGAAACTCTAAAGCGAATTATTCTGGTCACAATGATGAGTCTCACAATCGTGTATTATGATCATCTGCAGTGTTGAGATTTTAACGAACCGTATATATATACGGCGTCGGTTAGTACGCTTTTATAACTTCATTTTTATTATATGACTTTTCATTTTTTTTTTATGACGCGTTTCACGTGACAATCGCCGTTCATTAAAATTAAGAAAATAATACTTTTTGAAAACCACGATACGATGTATGGAGGAAAAACACTCACTTGGTAACGCAATGCGCTGCGGTCAACACCCATTGGGTACCGATCAGGGCTCCGCCACACAGGTATTGGTTCAGGGAATTGATTAAAGCCACTTGCCAGCACCATTCGGCCGCGTCCGCGTCCTCGCCGCCCACCACCCTCGACGTACGAGTCCTGGACGTCCCTTTAACACCGCACACGTACTTGCTATACGTGGACGGTGGTTTCGACGACGCGGCCGGATTGGACGTGGTCAGCGTGGACACCGTCGGATTCGCCGAGAAATCTACTGCGAGAAAAACGGCAAAACTAATAAAACGTATAGTAAGTACATATCACTGCGCGAGGGCTGTTTATGAAATGTACAGTGCGTTCAAATGTAAATACTTCCATTATTGTAATAAACTTTGTTTTTTATTTTTCTACTAAAAGATTGTAATTATTTATAAAATACACGACTGAGATTGATTAAAAAAAAAAAAAACAAAACAAAACGGTTTACGTATGATATTTAAACTGGGATGTTTTGTCCCGCGATCGATAAGTATGAGTACACAGAATAAAGAAAAAAATTTAATAACGAGGATTTCGCAATAACGAATTGGCTGACCGATAAATTTTTTACTGTAATTCACTATTAGTGACCGTATACTGATTTAATTAATTCCTTGTATAGAAATAATAATGATTTTCTGCTACTATAAAACGGGTGTAATATAATTATGTTCTATTGTAACGGCCCACCGTCAATCACGAAGAAAATTCTACGCACGCCGCTATATGAGCACATCGACGAACATCTGACGAATCGATACGTCCTCTATAGTTGTTCGATTTACACGGGGAAACGATACGAATTTGACCGTGAAATTTTCTTACAATTCGACGTTGAAAAATTATACGAAAATTAGTTACAGCGGCCGACAGACGCCACGTAGGTGGCCCACTTCGATTTAAGTAATAATAATAATAATAATAATATCTGGGACACGTCTCAGAAGCCGGTTCGGAGAGACATTGTGACATGGTCGACGTGGCGTATCATTTAAATAAATTGTTAAACGAGCGTATTATATACATTTTATTACCATAATATCCGTTGTGTTCTGAAACGTCACGTCCTCACGAATGTTTTACGTTTAACAGTAATTTTGGACACACTGTCATTCCGAGCATTTTAATGAAATTAAAACGAAACGTATATTATATACTCGATGATATACGGTCGTCATTTATATAAGTAGGGTGTCGAGAACAAAATACCAGTTGCACGAGAACGGATTCTGTGCATATTGAATACAAATTTTTTTAAACTTTTTTTAGACTTTTTTTTAATTTAAAAATCACTAACACAACGGACGAACGAAACGTCGGTAAATTCGTTATTAAATTGAATTAACGCGAACGATTTTTCTTCGCGTTTTGCATATTTCAATCGAAGTATTTGAAATATAACCTAACCTACTGAGAACGGAAACGTGCAGAACGATATCGAGAACGGATATACGGAAGACTTTCAATCGCAATTCAAATGTTATTTCAGTTTTAATTACGCGTCTTAGAACATCGCATATTTTAATATTCCTACAGCCAATAACGAATGTGTTGTTTTACGAACAAATTCCAAAACGGTTTCATTCGTTTTGCCCGAAACGTTGAATTTCACTTTAAGCTATTACAATTTTAATATAATATTTCTGTTTATTTTTTAGAATCTTCGAAATTCACACGCGCGGTTAATGACGTACTATTTTTTTTTTTTTTTTTTTTTAATAAAACCTTTAATAACCGCACGTATAAAAGCCATATTTGTTTTATGCGTCGACGAGGAAATAATTTTTAGACACATCCCAGTGATACAAAACGAAATCAAAACGTTTTTACACGCTTCGTGTAGGCGCGCAGGTTACTTACCGGGAGCCGGTGTGTACACTTGCAATGAACTCGGCACGTGTGGCCTGAACTGCGGTACGGTGTCGTTCCTCTGGACGAATCCGCCGTAATTTTGCGGTGTGGATTGCTGCGGACTAGTAGGCCCGTGACCGACAACTCCAGTTTTCTGTTCGATCACTTCGCGGATTTGCGTTTTCGAAGCACAACACTGCGTTCCTGTTTTCCGGCATTTGTACACGTCCGTCATTTCAGCATTCCCTACAGGACAAACGCACGTAGCGTCGGTTAATACCCTTTTTAAAATATTCAGCGGTGTCCAACTGGTGGTCCTCCTCAGACTTATGCGGTCAAAATGTTTTTTTTAATTTACGTCGATTTTTTTTAATTTAAATTTAATGCAAAGAATAGACAACGTCGTGTTATATCAAATGTATCAAAAGTCATTCCGCGTATTATACGCTATTTGTTTGAATCATTCCGAGAACGCCATAACTGCAGGTCGAACAAATGCGAGCTAATAAATTCAAAACTCCCGCTGGATTATACGTATTATAATTACCGATGAATTATAATTTTTTTTTTTTTTTTTTACTAAATTATTTTGGTGTCAATATGTATAAATACGTTTTTTTTTTTTAATTTTCTCACGATATTCGCTGTATTTGGTTACTCATTTTCTACATAGTTATTGTTCCAAATGTTGACGATACGGAGACAATAATTTCGATATAAATTAGTACCCGCTTCAATGGTTGGAAAAAAAACAACGGTCTGTGGCTCGTCGAATCGAGTTGGGAACCGCTGTTTTTAATTATTACGGCCGAACAAAAAAACAAAAAACAAAAAAAAAAAAAAATCTAACTAGCCGCGGGCGTTGTGAATTGTTTAATTCAAATCTTATCTCACCGCCCGTTAAAAAAAAAATCCCGAAAAATGATTCCCTTCCGAAAATCCTTGACGAACAAGGTGAAAAATAGAATCTAAAGATAAAATATAATATGCGCACACGGCAATTACAAAAAGAAAACTCACTGAAACACGTGAACGACAAGTACGGGACGATACACGATCCCGGGCACTCGGGACGTCCGTCGGGCGGCGGCGGCGGCATTGTCGTTGTGGTTGTGGTGTGCGCGGGCGGCCGCGGTTTCGGCTTCTGCGCGTGCACCGCCGACGACGGGCCGGCCGCTTTCGTGTTGTCGCAGCACACAGAACCGCGTTTGCACGTGGACGTGTACGACACGAGCACGGACGGCCGTTCGCAGAACGCGGCCATCAGGTTCAGCAGACAGAATCCCGGGCACTTGGGCAACGGCGGCCCGGCGGCGGCGGTTGTGGTCGTGGTGGACGGGGCGGCCGTCGGCCGGGACTGCGACGACGGTTGTTTGGACGGCGGCGGTTTCGAATCCGCGGCAGCGTTTTCCGCGGGCGCGGTAACGCAACAGCTGCTGTCCTCGCCGGGACAGTACGCGTCAGCGTCCACGTCGTCGCAGAACAACGCGAACAGACCGCTGACGCACTCGCCGCGACACTGTTTGCTGCCCACGGGCGGCGTGGCGGCGGACGGCGGCGGCGGCAACGGCTGCGGCTTTGGCGCCGCTGTCGTAGTGGACGCGGCCGTTGCCGGTGGCGGACGATGCGGCGCGTTGTTCACGCTGATCCTGGTCGAGTTTCTGTCCAGTACGACCAAATGCTCGGCTCCGATGAACGCGTCCTTGGACACGCAACACCTCAGCCCCGTTTTGCACATTTCCGTCACGTTCAGCACGGCCTCGCAATAGTCCGCTATCCTTTCGGCCACGCACACTCCCGGACACACGATGCCTGATTCGAGAGTTAAAAAAAATATTAACGTTCGGTCATTTCAGTCGTACAAAGGGACAATTTACGATCGCGCGAATTATAAATACGACAATAATATTCGTCGTACACGCGTCGGACATTCAGCCCCCGAGTAGAGAGGAGAGGCGGTTTTGTCCTCCCGTGTATCGACAAAATCTCCTTAGTGGAAACCCGCCAATGAATATACTTCTGATCCCGCGGGCGCGTTACCGTTTAAAAATATTTTACCTTCTTACCCGGATTGTTTGTGGACGAAGAATTGCCGGCCACCGGCCTCTGATGCTGCTGCTGCTGCTGCTGCTGCTGCTGCTGGTTGTTGCTGGATATCTGCAAGAAAGACGAAAAATATATAAAAATCATACGCGGCCGCAATGACGCCCGTCAGGCGACTCACTTGAGGTCTGGCGCTGGACGCCACAGACGGCTGCGTGGTCTGATCAACCTTGTTGGTGGCGGCCGTCGTACCGTTTACCGGCAGTGGAGGCGGTTCCACGCAACACCTCATCGTCGGGCTAGGGCACTTGACGTTTTCCAGCACTTCGTAACATATCAGCGTGGCCAGCGTGTGCACGCAAACGCCCGGACAGTCTTTGCTGTCCTCCGTGCTCGTTATCGTGTCCAGCAAACCTGCGTCGGAAAATCGGTTTTTTTCTATTTTGTTTCTTTTCAAAGTAACGTTAATAATAATAATAATAAAAGTAGGTATTCGGGTCACTCGCCGATGTATGTTGTTTCCTTTATATCGTGTGTGAGCGCGCGCGCGAGAGCATATAACGGTCCGGTGTGGCGTGCACGTTTCCGTAACGGTACCGCGTGCGTACAGCAGTGCGTTGTGACGACGCGCCACCCGGCTCCGTTTTGGCAGGGATAACGCGTTTTCGACGCGTCTCGTGCAGGATTTCCGCGTGTTCCGCGTAACGCGCCGAATTAAGTGCTCTCAAATTTGTAAATCGAATATTTTATTCATAATAATATACGCAGACGGTGCGCGCAAAAATCCATTAATTGAAAACGTTATTGTTTAACGCCGCGTTTGTATAGCTGAACTCGCCGGCGAACCGTTATAAACCGTGTTTCAATATCTCACGTCATGTATTACAATGTACGAGGTAATTAAAGATTTAATAAAATTAATTTAATAACAAATAAAATAAAATTAATAAAAGATTGTTTTGTTAATTCGCGCGTGATTTTTCAATAATAACGATATTTCATTTGGATCGTCCGTTATTTATTGACCGAACGGTGGAATTTAAACGATATGTATACACTATATACGTTCCTATAACATTCCCCTCCGCTCTCGGTCAATCCGCTATATTATACGGCTAGTTTTGTCAATCAAATTGTGTCTGTTCCTATACACATTGGTAACATAACGGAAACGGGTTTCGATCGGAACGGGTTTTTCAAATTAACGTCTTCTTCTTTTTCTAAACGCCCGTGTAATTTTTCGTTCCCAAAAATGTGTCCCCAGTCACGTAAACGTCCGTGGCAACAACAAAACTGTACCGCGTTATAATAATTTAATAACATATATATATAATATATTATATGGAAAGTGGTTAAAATACGACGGATGTATAAATAACATTGTATTCGACGTGACTGCATCGTGCGGAATCTCACACGGATCGTTTTCGAAATAATTTTACAGTCGTTTCACACACATACGACCGTAGACACACGCCTGCCACTCGAGTGAGAACCGTTAGGCATATCGCCCAACTCCTGTACGTACAGCGTAAGTCGTACACACTATATTACGATATATGATTTTATGCGGTGAATTCGAATTACTTTGCTGGAGACACCGCCGAATCGACGAAAACTCTGACGTGTTTTCGTAACGTTTCCAGAACTCGTGGGGGAGGGGAGGACAAGACGATTTCGCGAGATTGTTTCGCGCCCAACGATCGACGAGGTCGCGCGGGGACTTCCACAGCCGTTAACGTTATTTTACGATGAACGCAGGTAAACGTCTGTGGGACGGATTTAAAACCTTTTGGGAGTGAAGGTAGAAAACGTTCATTTTTTTTCTTTCTGGAGAGACCCCAAGCTTCTAATACGCGGTGACTACACGAGTGCGAATGAATGAATAACCGTTAAGACGACGACGGGAGATTTGTTACGATAAAATAAGAAGAGACGTTTCCTACTAGTTGTAGTATTATATTCTGTGTGTATTAACAATAATAATAATAATAATAATAATAATAATAATAATAATAATAATAATATTGATAATAATAATAATAATAATAATAATAATATTGATAATAATAATAATAATAATAATAATAATAATAATAATGCGTTGCAATTGACGACGACGACTACGAAGTAACTTACGACGTATACGGCGGCGGCGACGGCCGATCGGGGTCAAACGCTTTCTTTACAAAACGACGTATACACACACACACACACACACCGATTGTTTTGCACCGGCCCGGTACCGTTACACACAGTTGCGTGTCCTCGTTGTTCATGTGACTGTATTATACGAGTATATTATGTGTGTGTGTGTGTGAGATACACACTTATATATCGTTGAGATAATATAATAAATATATATTGGTTACCTGAAAAGAAACTGCTGGCCAGAGAATCCGTGTCCTGGCCGTGGACCACCATTGCCGTGGATCGCAGCGCGGCCGCGCACAGCAGCAACTGCAGCATCTGGGACCACGGTCTCGTCATGGCGGTCGTGTTGCGGCCGGGCGCGCGCGCGCTCGCACGATGAACGACAGTGACGGCGAGTAACGCTGTAAGTCGTCGGCGAGTAGTCGCGCGAACGATTTCTTACGGAAAAAAAAAAGAAAAAAAGAAATACGCGTCGAACGATTTCGGTCGGGATCAACGACGGCGACGGCGGCACCCGTCGCTTAACGGCAAATACATAATTTTTATTATTATTATTATTATTCCACTTATCTCTTCTTATAACAGAATATTTTTGAAACCGACGCGTTTATTTATTTATTTTTTTCGAATAACGACGAAGAACACAAGGCGTACGACACACGGAAGTACACGCGCGCGTTTCGGAGGAGACGCGCGAAGAACGCGTTCGCGTGACGTCTGTTGCTAGCGGACAACGCGAAACGTTTGTTGTCTTCCGTCGTCGGACCGGGCCTGTATGTAGTCAGTCATCGGTGCGCGCCCGTTCGGTCTTCACCGCACCACCACTCACGTCAGCCCGTCCACCACCACCGCCGTATGAATGAACGAGGTGTGTGTGTGTGTCGATATTAAATTCCTTTTAATTTTCCAAATAAAAAAAAATAACACTTGGTCGGGGTGCGCGCTATATTTATAACCAGTGGCGCCGAACCACCACCACCACCAAATAAAAAGAGGTGTGTACAGAAGGTTTTTGCACTCGCCCACCAGAATTTTAAGCGAAACCGAGTTTAATAAACGCGAAATTCTATGAGTGTTAAATACGTATTTTGAAGCAACCCAACCACCCCTTAAAAAAAAAAAAAAAAAGTGTGTACCTCGTGTCACACCTTTGGAGTGCGTTCGGCGCCACTGTTTATAACTCATAGAAACGACTCGTCACAAAAAAAAAAAATAATAATAAAAACACGCTTGCACCACCGCACAAGTGCCGGCCACTGTTCTCAGTTATACGCGCGTACGGATCAGTTGGTTCCGTGTATTTATGCAAGGCCGCGGAGGATACGAGAGGAAAGGACGTGATAAGGACAAACGTTGCCACGGTTGCGCTGAAAAAAAAACAAACAAAACAATGTAAATCAAACGAACGAACAATTATCTAAATTATGAAATTCTACGTGTACTGACGATTTAAATGTTTCAATTATTGTTTTAATAATAATTAAACGAGCTTAACGTGATTCTAACCTCGTGTAAATAAAAATAATAATAATAAAATTGATTTAGTTTTACGAAAAAATACATTTAAAAAAAAATTAGAAAATCTAAAGTTCGCAGTATTACTCGCGTATAAACTTATGCGAACTCTAAATTCTAAGACATCAAAATTATTACACGAAATAAATTACGTTAAAATAATCGTTTTTTTAATATTTTCAATTCTTGAAAATTTATTAACATATTTAATTAAAACACGATTTTTAACATCTTTTTCTTTTCATAAATCTCACGTCTTTTTATAATAATTAAATATAGATATTAAAAAAAAAACAGCTCTAACCGTTAACTTAAAAACAGTTGAAATAGTTAAAAACGGCGTGTAGACGATATTGTATAATTTATCGTTTGCGAGTGCCTTCTTAAGTACAATTACTGTTTTCAAAATCCTTCCCTCCTCACCGTGTCGTAGTGATACCGTAAACGTTTCGATTTTTCAACAATTTCTGCGTATTTTCGCAGTGGCAACAGGTGCCGTGCTCTCTTTTATATCGCAAATACAAATCCGTTACCTGCCGCGGCGAGATGGAAAATCAGTTTATTCATCCGCCGTATTCGATATTATTATATTATATACTCGTTTCGTTGCCCGGCGGATTGCAGTCTGACATACATTTATATTCGTATTGGAGGAAGGTCGTTGAAGGTCATGATGCGGAGAAGATTGTCGTCGTAGGTAGAGAACTTTCATTTCTTTTTTTCTTCGTATACGAAAGAATGCGCGCTCGCATTACCATAATTTTTATGGTACAACGGAACTACAACGACGACGACACGATCGCGATGGTACACGCACGTGGGCACTTATTAAAATATATTATTATTATTATTATTTATTATTAGTATTATGGTATATGGGCGTGTAACAGTTCAGCCGCCACCGATGATAAATGGCTGCGCGGATTTTTCATTTCGCGAATTGGAATATTTATTATTTCTGCGACTGGGTGATTGACTGGAAATAATATCAACAGTGTACGAAGCATTAACTGTAATCCTGCAGTTTTATTATTTATATTATCGCAGGGGCGCGTGTTAGGAATGTGTGCCAGGCGAAAGGAGGGGGGAGGGGGACACCAACAAAATGTAAAACGCGTAAAATTACAATATTCATAATCGCGTTTCTACGGAAAAAAAAAAAAAAAATTAACGATAAAATTAACGCATTTCTAATAATGGCAATTTAATTTAATAATATTATTTTACGCGTTGTAATAATTTTTTAATATTATAATGTATATAACAGCCACGTTAGACGTCGGACAAATCTGTTATACAGTCCTCGTTTTCCTTTTGTTTTTTGTGTCAGACTCGTTCCAGTTTGGAAAAATTGGAACAAAACTGAGAAAATGACAAAAAAATATGTTTGTTTTCTTTTTAGAAACGAGCCCTGGCCCCATAAATACGCCACTGTATTTTCGAGTTTTTCTTCTTTATTCACAGGACGGTAGCGGCGGCTGTGGACTTTGTGTATATATACATATGTAATTACGCTGTTTGCAGCTGTTGCACAATACGGCAGTTTGAATGACGAGACCGAATTTGTTACCGTTTTATTTTAAATATTTGCAAGAGAAAATAACGTGCTCGTCCGTTTCCCGTCGTTCGAAACGAGAAGAAACGATCGGAAACGAAAAAAAAACACGCGATTTGCGGTGTAGAAAATAGAGAAGGCAAATATTATGACCGGCACCGTTTGCGTATGGAACGTTCGTTGACACACGCTGACGACAAATTTGTTGTAACTATTGTTATCGGTGAACATAAAAATCAGAAAAAATCCGCTTCCACGTCGAAACACGAAATTCGATCACCGGGCGCGCGTCGTTCGACGACGTCGACTGAAAATTTCCACACGTAACTTATTATATTATATCGCTCATTTCCGTATTAAATATATTGGATTATCGCGGCACCCGCTCGCATTCGATGTTAAAAACGATAAATCTTACCGATTAGAAAAATAAAATAAAAACAGTAAAAATTCAGTCTCGTTATTGCCGTGCGTTGGTTGTATTGAAACGCGTACGACGTTAAATACGGCCGACGGGGAAGCGGGTGGACCACACGCGCGCGTCCTGATAGCAATTCCCATAGCGGAAGATGCCGCTTTCGTCCAAAAAAAAAACCTCTGGCACGTTTGAATATAATACGCCTGGTGGGGGGACTGGTAAATTTATAAACGCGCCTTGTGTTATTTTCCCCATATTCGTTTTCGCCCATCCTATGCAGATGCTGTGTATATAATAATAATAATAATAATAATAATAATGATGACATGATTGGTTATTGGTGACCGCGGTCTTATAACGGATTTTCTTCTCGGCCACGTGTTGTTGCAGCATTTGTATACGATAAAGATTCGTTTCACGCGGTTTGTGCGTGTGTGTTCGGTGCCTCGGGCCACCGTCTCTCCGAATTCCGGATCCGACTCGCGGGACGTTTTTTTTCCTCAGACGTACCTCGCGTGAGTATACGCGTGAAAAAGACAAAAAATTAAAACCAAAACAAAAGGAAAAAAATAATATTCCGCGTAATACGTAATCTCAATAATTGAAATAATGCACACAACTACCTCGCTCTTGAACCGCTGCGTCTCGTACACATTGTAATGTCGCATTTCGTTTTTAATAGTATTTCAAGGCAAATAAATACGTATGTGAAATAATAATAATAATAATAATAATAATCATCGACTGAAATAATGGAAAATACTTAGTGTAAAATTTGACATTTGTACCGTTCAATAACACATAATTAAGTATATTTCATGATTGTAATACGGAAATCAGACGCGTTGCATAATCCGTGAAATTGTTTTCGTAGTTTTGCACGATTATAAATGATTATACACGAGCCATTTTTTTTTTTATTTGGACACGAAATAAATTACTTTTATTGTAAGGACTTCAGTTATGCGTCAATCGTATCTTGCCGTGTTTCAAATTCCTTCCAGTATCCATCTCAACTAATCATCTTTTAATTGGTGTGAAATTCGACTTTCACTGCGAATGAGCTTCACGCGCGCAAACAATAATTTACTATTGTTTCGAACCGCTTGCGCATACACATATTTATATACTATTATATTATATATTTGATATTAAGAATCCAGTTGTCATCCGCACATTGTTTTATATAACAAAACTAAACACGCAATAATAAAAAAATAAGTACAACGTAAAAAAAAAATCGTTCCATTATAATCTTTTATACAGTACTCATATAATAATAAGGAATATTATATTAACGTATGTATAATTTTGACATATATTATATGAATTTCCCTTGTAGTCTATAGGACGCTTAAAAATATCTTCTACAGACTAATGTAAAAAATTATTATACAGCGATTATTTATAACATTTTATACTGAAATTTTACACGCGTAACAAAAGTATAATAAGTGTATTCGAAAAAAAAATGGTAATTTGGTTATTTTTATTTTTTTTATTCCAGTAAAATGTAACAAATAGTGTCGAGTAAACGCGTCTATATACAAACGAAACTGTAACATACAAGTACCGCACCTGTACATTATACCGTGACTAATAATATATTATATCGACCTACATAAATATTATATTTTAAATTCATATAATTAAAACGAGACTATTGACGAAACAATTGTACGAGTATTTCAATATTAATAAATTATTGTATACTCGCGGTCTATTTATTGTATTATAAATAATAATACAATAAATAATGGGGGGGGGGAGGAACTTGCCGTTGCTGACTCGTAGCTTATATATAAATATTTAGCGCATAAATAATGATTTCCTCGATGTTACTTTGTCCAAGACGCGTTATATTATTACTGTAAATTGATTTTTTACCGTTTGTTAAAATAGAATAAGTGTAAACTATTGCGTACCTGGGTTTTTATTTTTTTTAGGGTGTGTAATACGTGTATGAGTGTTTAAGACGCTGGACACACGCAGCTGATTGTTATGACGTGACGGCTATGTAACAGTAGCTACCGGATTTATGCGTGTTACGCTAAAAAAATAAATATTTAAATAAGAAAAATAATATATATTTATTTATTTATTATATATAATATATATTTGTACATTTTTTTTTTTTGATGTTGCAAAAAAATCCGTGAATAATATAACTGAACCAATATACGAAATAATGGGAGACAATTGCACGTTACACGTTTATATAACTTATCATCGTTTTCCCGTTAAATGTAGGCAAATTACACGTATATATTAATATAATACTAGTATACTTATAATTTTAATTTTTTTTTCGATTATTTAATAATTATATATTACACTATAATAGGTTTTTAGCCTAATAATAATAATAATAATAATAATATTGAAATGTTACGTTCTCCAAATACCTATACATATAATATATTAGCTGAATACTAACCGGCGTTGCCCGCGAAAACAATTGCGAATTCAACTCCTTTTGGATGTAACTCGATGTGAAATCAAATAGCGTTTTCAAATATGAGTTGCCCGCAATAACGATTAAAATATATATTAATTATTTACTTCTCTGTTAAAAAAATGAAACGACAAAGAGAAAATTGCATTACAAAAACCACTAATATTTAAATTATTGTTCATGCGCATAATTTGATAAACATGTATTTGGGGTTTAACTGTTCGGTTAAGTGTGCAATACGATTTCACCTTCATGGATTAAGTAATTTTCGAGATTAAATCTCTTAATCTTAGTCAGTGGAATCAATGAACATTCGAATTCATTTATAATATATAGAAGATTGTAAAAATATTTCACAATATATAGTAGTGTATCGCGTAGGACTGTGGGGGGAAAAAAGTCCAATCCGTTTAAATTATTTTCCGTGCTGATTACTTGCACGTATTGCGCGATTTTACGAATAATATCTATTTGACCTGCAACATCGCGACACGCGAAATTGACCACTCGCGCATGTCGCGAAAAAGTTTGTCGGCGTGGTCGTTACTTATATACACGTATATAATAATGATAAATTATACTTATTTTCAAATACATTATTACCATAATCGATGAACAAGAATATGTTGTTATGCGAATTATTGTTGTAAAAGAACTAAATCATTTTTAATCCATATATTTTAGTAGAATACATTAATATTTAGTTATATTAAACGTTTCGTTTCCGTTAATGGAATAAAAGCGAGTATAACGTTTCTAATGTTCCTTTGTAATATTCTAAAGGTGGTCAGTTTAATCTAACTTAATTTATTATTTTTAAATATAATATTATTTTGTCATGGATAAACGCCAAATTGTGTATACTATTTTTAGACTAATCGATAATTTTTTTCTTGTGGTTTACGTTCATAATTTAAATTCCGACTCTTTTTTTTTATATGAAAGATCTTGGAGACCATTCACCGGTTGTACAAACTGTAAAAAAAAAGACACGAAAATAGTTTTTTATACAAAAATTAGTGTGTTTGTGTGATTTTAAAAAACATCCAAACCAGTCACGATACGATAACTGTTAATGTAATCGTAGAATTATCTGGACTAATTGTTATAATTTTACGATGCCGAACAAAGTATATTTACATATTATGTTAATTCATTAAAAAAGAAACCTATACCATAAATAACTATATATATATATATATATATGCGTACATAACGTTTGTTTATCCTATACGCACAGTATACAAAGATACAAATAATGACTAAATATTAAATTGACTTAATATTATGTAATTCTATAACCAGTATAATGTGTTACGTTTTGGAAAATTTATGAATAATCGTCGAGTATCGTAAAGTGTACATTCGCTCGTATATTTGCTTTCTTAAAAATTAATTCGCGTACGACATACAAATCTGCAATGTGACAGTTGCCTACTTCTATTACTTCGACCCAAAAAGGAACATTGCGAGTCTCGATTGTTTTATGCGTTATAATATAATATTTTTATAATACCGATATTATACCGAGTACGAAAAACTCGAGTTCGTTTTGAATGGAGACTCGTATGAATTTAAATATTAGATTCACATAATCGTATTTAAATATAAAATTGTTATTATACACAACGCGCATGTGCTAATATTTATCTATTCCCTCAGTAACCTACTAATTATTTATTTGTTTGTTTGTTTAATTATTATTTAAGAAATTTTGTGATGTACAATTTATTTCGACGATTAAAACACTAATTGTTTGTTATTTGATGATAATATTATAATAAATGAATATATAAAAACGATATATGTATATATATAGACAGTAGTTTATGGACTATGCATTATATGAGAGTTTTGACATGCGGATATGTCTGATGGCTGTGGGACATTTAGAAAATGTATTCGAGAATGTTATCACGATCACGTGGTTGTTATTTTCATATTCCTATGTGTATGTCGACTACAATCAGTCACAAGACACATCTATATGTTCCGGTATATCGTATATGTCTGCATGCAGTTTATAGATACTTCGTTTCGTTCATGTCGTCATCGTGGTAATATTCTCGGCGTCGGACAAATTTTCGGAACTCCAACTTTATAACACATCCGTGTCAAAAACAAAAAAAAAGTTCCAATTGAAATTAAAAACATTATAAGAAAACTGAGAAGCCAATAATTCACGTAAATGCGTATTAAATGAACAACGGCGAGAAACATGAATTTAAAAAAAAAATCGCTACTTAACAGCGGTTATGATGTATCCAAATATAACAGTAATATGACATTTATAGTTTTTATACTATTATCGGTGTTCCGTGATAGAACAGCGATCAGATAAACGTCACACCTGTAGCTATGCTAACAAATATTATAATCGGTAATTTATATACAAATACGAGAAAAATCAGCCTTTAAACTATGAATTATAAATAGAAAAATAGTTGGTCAACGGCGCCGTGACGTTTTGATTTCTCACTGAAGTGTGTCTACAGAAATGTGAAGAAGTCGACAAAATCTATACGTTTTTGAAGATTAAAATCACATTAGATTTTGTTCGGTATCAACATAGTTTCAAATGAAATACGATTATTTTAATGTTAACATTGATCGTCAATTTTAAAATTGATTATTAAAGTGTATTAATATAAACGCATAAATACATTTTAATGTCGTGATATTCTCTGTGTGCTTTCGAGAAAAAATAAAATTAGATTGTTAAACGATATTAAACTTGTAAATGTCGTTTTATAATAGAAAATTTGTAATGAATGAAAGAAAAAAAAAGGAAATTGATCGCGTCATCCGATTTGGACATTTTTGACTTTAAAAAGCCGAAAACGTAATGAATATTTAATGCTCGTATATAATAATAACACAGATTAGACGAATTCATCTAATTTGTGATAGTAATAATAGTAATAAAAATGACAGAATATTATAATATAACAAAAGATATACAAACGTTATAATATTATTTAGAAAATAATATCCAACAGCGTTTATTCGCCTGATGTCAAATATTGATACAACACAATATACAAGCAATTACAAAAAAAAAAAAAAAACGTATTTTTAAATCGTATAGAGCGATAACGTAATTCGAAAACGAAAACAATTTTTTATTAAAAAAAAAAAATTAATAAACATTTTCCGTTGACACATAATATACCGTTATGTTTATACGCTGTATTTATTGTAAATTGATTGTATATTTATTAAAAATAAATAAATTTCACCCGTATTATATCGTAAATCGAAAACAGAAATTAGGGGGAAAAAAAATCTTTTTCAATTATAAACAAATCGTTTTGATTTATTTCAGACATGATTACAAAATATATTAATTTCGCATTATATATATATATATATACGTGTATAAATTAGGCTAAATAGCTGTTGTTAAAAATGTTCTAAAAAGTCGTATTGTTCGTATGAAAGAATCGTTTTCTTTTTTCCTCGTACGAGGAACGTCAGAGTCCATTATTTCGATTATTTCCATTTTGTATAAATAAAATAACGAAAACAAACACGGGGCCGTCTCCCTCCCCCCCTATCGTACGCGGACACGCCGCGCGAGCGGGCTCTGCTCACGCGTCCAAATCGTTTTTTTCTTCTTAGACCGCGGAATGTTTTTTCCTCCACGGTACGCGGCGTACACACCGTAATAATAATTCCGTCCTCACCATCACTCGATCGGACACCGTTTCCACTCGTTCTCTCCGCGACCGTGTTAACGTTGCGGTCCGTCTATACTCATGAAAACGTGTTTCGAGACACTTTTCACGGCGACTGGTGAGTACTTATTTCGTATTATTTCGTTTTACTATTACTCTTTTAAGCGGCTTTGTCGTCCGAATGATCAGAGAGGAAGTCCGAATCAGTCGAACCGTGCGATGTGTTTGATTTTTGTCGGCCGACAACGTGAACGAAACGCAGCTTATCAAAAACATGTCCGCGTAAGCCGTCTTTAGGTTATGCTGCTCGTGGTGTTTTCGAATTTCGTTTGTCGCTGAACGATTCTATTCCGCGGTCGCATTAACGTAATTGTCGTTTTCTCGTTCCCATCGCCGTCGCATCGGATCTTTTTACGTTGAATCCGTTGTTTAATCACGTAATGTTCAATAATAACGTGTATATAAATTGTTACAAGTGTTCCCACCGATTAGACGTCATATTGTTGTCTTACGTCAAATGTTTTAATATGTTTTGGTTTCTGTTTCAGATAACACTTGATTCTTCGCTATTCGTTCAAAATAAAAAGACAATATGCCTGTAAGTATTGAAACGGTCGTTGGATGCGATGAATCGTCGTTTGTTCTAATATCGCGTACTTTGTTGTTCTTGCAGTTAGCTAAAGACTTGCTTCATCCGACTGCAACCGAAGAACGCAGGAAACACAAGTTAAAGCGTCTTGTCCAACACCCGAATTCTTTTTTCATGGACGTCAAGTGCCCCGGATGTTATAAAATTACAACTGTATTCAGTCACGCTCAGAGCGTAGTCATATGTACCGGATGTTCAACGATTTTGTGTCAGCCCACCGGAGGAAGAGCTAGATTAACTGAAGGTAAACTTAATATTTTTAACCAACGGTTATTTATTTTACTTTTAAACGGTCATTTTTTTGAAATTAATAGATCAGTGATTGTAGGAAATTATTATTTTATCGCTGCCTCGGTTTATGTATGAATGAGAGGATGTTTTAAAAGAATATGTTATAAATTATCATCACTGTAATAAGAACTTCATTTGTAATTATAAATTGCCTGTTAAGAGAGAATGTGAAAGCATAACTAACCAAAAACCTTATGTATCATAATGGAGTTTTTATATGATATTCTCTTGATTTGTGCATTATAGTGTGTTCGCTCCAGAATGTTGTGGCACATATTTTGTTAAAATTAACTTGAAATGTATTTATTCGCTATATCAATATCAGGTTATAAAATTTATTTTTAAATATCTAATATTTTCATTAATGTCATATTTTATTGTACAAAAATACAATTTCATTTTTATTCATTATATATTTATATTTGTTATTTGAATTCTCAATTCTCTATAAAATGTATAAGCTTAATGAAAAAAATTGTAAAAGATAATCTTTAATTTTAAAATAAATGATTTGTTTTTAAGTTTACACTAAATGTCAATTTATATTTTTATGTGTATATTCAATATAACTTTATAAATTATTTGGTAATGTTTTTCAAAATGGTTTTTTTTTTTTTTTTTTTAAATCTACCCTGTATTTTCTATTAATAATGTTCATCAAATTTTTTGTTTTATGCCTTCGTGATTTGAATTATATATATTTATTGAATATAAATTATGATATGTACTTCATAGAAGCATAAATATAAATTTCTCTGTATTGATTCTCTTTCTAAAATATTTGTAGTCTGATTTATGGGTTCTTTTAATCTATTTTTATATGAACTTTATAACTCATTTTAAAAGTAGGAGTGTGTATGGCATGTTTTTATTTAATATTAAATAAGAATATTTTTTAATATTTTTGTAAATTATAATTATGATGAAAATTTAAAAAAAAATATATATATATATATATAAACTATTTATAAATTAATTATGTTTATTAATGTCATTAGATTTATAATTTATTTGTAATTATTTTTTTTTATATTTCAGGTTGTTCTTTTAGGAAGAAAGCTTACTAAGATCCAGACTCTCGTATTTAAATGTACAATATGAATATGCGTTGATTAATAAAACCATAAAATTAATTTCTACTCTTTTATTAAAAATATTTTTTTTTTGTTCCTTTCTTCGCTAACTATATGAGAAAGTGCACTATCAACACTTTGTATATATTTTTTAAGGAACTATGCAAACGCCTTATTTTGTAATGTATTGGAAAACGATTTCGCTCCCAACATGCGAGTAAAAAATGTGATTTCGTTTCAGCTGTCTCTGGTTGTGAACAACAGCCCTTGTCGTGGAAAAGAGATAGTAAAAAAATAACCAAGAAATACAAAATATTTCCTGTGCCTACGACCTGTTTTCCCAATAAAAAAGAAAAGATTTATTTTCCTACAGTATGGAAACGACGCATAGTTTTCTCAGATATTTTCACGTATAGAGCTGGGCGTTATATTCTAATGTGAATCGTTTATTTTGTTATTCGTTATTTTAATATTATTAAGGACATTGTTATCGTTGTAGTAATTGTGTAACGACGTTCGAAAAAATGTTTTTTTCCCGTTCAAAACGTTCAACGCGAACCGTTGTAAAGACGGGGTGGTGGCTGGAGGATAGCCGGACGCGTGAAAAATTCCGGTCGGAGACCGGAAGGGGGCGTGCAGAGGAGAATTAATGAATAAAAAATGATAAAAAAAAACCATTACGTGTGTAGGGCTTCACGTCCTTATGCGGCGGTGCGTCGCGCTCCGCGAGGTGAGCAGTTACCGGCCGATGGAATTCCGCCGCGTGCCAGTGTCGCCAACGGTCGACGCCGTTGCGCACCGATACGTCCACGGCGGAACCGTCCACTACAGTTTGGTCGACGTCCACGCGGGCGAGCCGCACCGGTCCGAATATCGTACCGACGGAGACGGCCAAGCCACCGTATTCGTACGCCGCGCTGATAACGCTTTGTTTACGTTCGTCCATATCAATTTTTCGTGTTGATAAATAGTGAAAAAAAAAAAAAAAAAATTTACAAATGTTAACTGGACGTATATCTACGAATACGACGTTCGTGTACATATTATAATGTAATATATTTATATAATTCATGTTCACAATTAATAGTGAAAAAATTTTGCGAGTTTTGTCGCGTTATTATTTTTCTACGATAACGTTGGCACAAAAACGCGCGATTGTCTGTGTGGTCACGACCGATGTGTCGCGTCTTATTATTATATTATTCACCTGTGCCGAGACCGAACAACAACAACAACAACAACAGTTCAACCGCAGACGATAGTGAAGGGAGACGACAGCGACGTTATTAGTGAGTTACCGTTTGCTGCGTTTCGCCGCCAGTAGGACGTGCGCCTTCCGTTCTGGCCGTCATTGCATTCGGTTAACGCGTTCGTCGGTCGTCACAGAACACGTCATTTTCAGTTGTAACCGACCGGAATAACCTTATCCATTACACGTTTCTGTTCGTGTTCCGTTGTGCCGTTCGCTTTTTCGCTCAATCGACCCCTGGTTTGTTTGAGAGAAGTGCTTGTCTGCGCACATTTATTGGCCGCTCCAAGCATATATGTGTGTGTGTGTGTGTGCGTTGTAATAAACGATTCGTCGTATCGAACTGATGGGCCAGAGTGACAATTCTGTTGTTTTAGTCGTCGTTGTAAATTTACACGGAATGCAGTAATCGGCAAATAATTAAACAGTAAAAGCGATGCAGAATGTATTTTCACGGGACATGTTTTCGATGGGTCCATTCGACGGCGGAGTCAAATGCAATGGACATGTCCAGTTGCCCGGACGGACAACGAAAAAAGATCGTAAAGGGTGTAAAAAGGAAAAAATCGAAACTGTTCTGAAAAATCGATTGATTACTCCTTCGAAAGCTAAGACGCCTGTAGTCAAGTTAACCAAAATAAATGTTAAAAATAAAGCCGCCCACATCTCCAAGCCTGTTGATTGTGTTGAATCAGGAGAGAACAACGTCACGGTTGAGCCTGTGACGAATAAAGCGAATAAACCGAATCCGAAAGATGAAAATATTGTGCAGTTTAAGGATCTGTTGTGTACATCTCCTGTACCACCTCCTCCCATTACCCCAGAACATGTCGAAGACATTTTGGCTGCTACGACTCAATCGCCACCGAAAAAGACTACAGCCAAAAAGAAGAATAAAAATAAGGCTGAAAAAGTTGGTACTGGTGTAAATAAAAAACCTGAAACGATAGATCCTTCTAGTGTAAATAATAAAAATCAGTTAAGTTGTAATGTAATAACTATTCCACCCAAAAGAAAGTATGCAAAGTTGACTAATTGGCAAAAAGATTGTGGCACCCGACATGAAACGTTACAAAGGATATTGAAGGAATGTGAAAAAGAAACAAAATTAAGGGAAGACCTTTATCCTTTTGGTGAGTTTTTATTTCAACATTTTATCATTTCCAATAATTTAGTATATTTTGATGTTGACAATTTCACTTTTATAGATTTAATATCGTCTGGTACAGAAGACAGTAGTGACAACCCCTTAAATTTAGAGTTTGAGGATGCACCATATCAACGATTTTGGATGCCATCTGATCGAATTGAACCTACTGATCGAGATGCCAAAATTAAAAACTTACGATCAGTGCTCCGACGAAGGTTTCACCAAATATCAAGCCTTCCTGATAATTCACCATCACCCGATTTAGTATTAGCAATGACGGATGCTATACGGTGTAATCCAGTTAGCCTCACTAAGCTCATGTGCGGGGAGTCTAGTTCTAAAACTAAATTAAAAAGGTTGGTCATCATTCATCAATTATGCAATAGCTGAATAGTTTTTCTTTATACAGTCGGAAGTTGATTATTGATACTAATTATGTTCAGGAAGGAGGAGGAGGGGTTGCGTAGATAGTTAAATAGTGATTATAAATAAATTACATATATTAAATTTATACTTTTTAATTGTATAGAAATAAATACAGGAGAACTTGTTTAAGATGATCTCCTAAGGACTAGTTAAAAATATATTAAATGGGAAATCGTATTACGTGGGAAAAATAAATTGTGACAAAAAAAATTTTATATTGCAATGTAAATTATTACATATTATTTTAAATTACCTACTTAAAAAATCATCAAAGTTTGTTTGTTTCACATTTTTTTGTCTAGAATAGAGGAAGTTCTCAATTTTATTAAAATGATGTAACGTTTCGTCAGCATTGTCAAAAGATGCAATTAATCTTATTAGGTTATTAACATGATCAAGTGCATTTGTTAATAGAAGAATTGGTTTTGTATGCTCTTATAGCATACATTAACATTAGTTACATCAACCGATGTAATTTTATCAGTAATTATCTGGTCAATGCTTCTAGTGTTACATGTGGTGACATCCTCGTCAATTTCTGCATATTCTGGAAACTCCTCCTATTTTTAAATCTTTGCTGCTTTCCTTCACGATACAGTTATCACTTTCAACAAATGTTGCTTTTCGAAAATAATTTTTAATAACATCAATCATATGTAGTTTCATCTGATACTGCAGATACATTGTGTAATACATTGAGTATGTCAAATTTTTTCTTTGGATTTTTACTTTCCATTTCTCTCAAGTAATACCAATTTTTTTTTATAACCTTGATAATTCCTTGATCCAAAGACTGTAATTATATACTTGTTGTATTTGAGGTAAAAAATAAGTTTTATATTTTCAAGCGGAACGTTATTGGGGTATGGAATAAAATAAATTATATTTTACTTATATATATCACCTACAAACTGTCGTAAAGTGGGGCCATATCTGATATTCCAATTCCATTAATAGCCGTGTGTAGCATGTTGTATCTAATCATGAATATTACCGTCCGATAATCAGTATAAGCACATATACACATTATTTGTTAGTGTTATTATTAGTGAGGTATTTCTTTAAATTTTATATTTTTATATTAACAAAATTATTATTTTTATATTTTATATTAAAGAAGAGAGCGTCTTATCTGGGAATATAGAGTGTATTATTCAAAATTAATTACATGTTGAATGTTTCAAAATCAAGAGACTCATAAAAATGAGCGTATTAGGCAGGAAAACGTCTTATACGGATTCTACTATAATTAAATGACGTACTTGCATATATTCTAATATTTGTTTTAATAATGACTATTAATATTTTATAGTAATAAAATATTAATAGTATATTATAGATTTGTAATAAAAAATGTATTGTTTTCTAAATAAAAATGTGTTTGTGCGAATGAACAAAATAAAATGTAAAAAAAAAAGCCCACTCATCTTTTTTATAATTATTATTATTATTATTATTGTGATTAATTTACATTCGATTGTTTTATGTAATATTTGATTTATAAATTATATTTTGTGAATTAATCGTAAACTTTATGTTTAATTAATTAATTAATTAATATTTTATAAAGTAAAATTATTGAAATAAATATTTGATTGTTTGGTGTTTTAGGGGTGCTAATATATATACGATTCAGCAAAAATGCTGTTTAGAAAGATGCCATTATCCCGCTATACCGTGTACTCTTCATTGTTTTAAGCACATTCTGAGAAATGTCAACCAACTCCTTTTTGAACGTTGTTCTGCGCGGACTAATCAAGGTCCATGCACTAATGCGGTGTTCAATGTTCACAACGTACTACCTCTGTGCTTTGAACATTTGTACACCAAAGATATAATAATTCAAGTAAGTTGGAAATAATAAATACACATCACTTATTCGATTACGTTTGATAATTATAAACATTTTTTTAGGAAGAGGAAGTGCCCGTAGTCAAGTCTAAACCACGTAAAAGGCCAAAAACTACTCCGTTTAATAAACTATCAAAACGCAATAAGAAGAAAAAACAACTACCTAAATATCCTCCCGAACCCCCACCGTATACAGAAACAATCGAACCTAATACTATTGAACCAATAACATGCACTAATGATCTACCTCAAAGTATTGGTTGTGATGTTACATCGTTATACTCGTCAGTCGCTAATCCTGATATTTATCTCCATCCTGGTAAAATTTAATTTAAGAATAAAAGTTATAATTTCTTGAAAAATCTGAAATTTCCTAATGAATATTAATGCCAATAAAATGTGTTTAACAGTAGGTGGTAATATTATAAACAATGAGGTGGAAGTTAACGACGAAGTACTTGCTGGTTTAGATGCAGCTGATCTAGCAAGTCATGCATCACGGTTGTTAGATGATCACGATGACATTACGAGTGTGTTCAGTCAAATACCTGTAGATGCTTTTAACGATCTCTTTACTGGTATATATTTATATAATGTTAAATGTTGTTGAACTCAACTGTTTTGATTTATAACTTTGTTTTTTTTTTCAAACAAGTTGATAAAAATGGACAGTATGTGCCTTCCCGTGAGGAAACCGAAGAATTAGAACGAGCATTAGAAGCTGTTGATATGGATGTTCGATCGTTAGAAAGATTATCACAGTCTCATATGGCCAATATCTTGGATCCCGCTTCACTATTAGCAGATTTGCCGATACCTCCTTTTTCCAGTTCATAGCAAATTCGAGTTATTAACAGAACTAAGGTAAATCTCATCACTAATAGTTTAGTTAGTTGTTATAAATAAATTTGTATAAATAATTATCAATTAATTTCCTCTCCAATGTAAAATATTTACTTGAAATTTTTTTTTATATGAAATTGTCAATAAATCTTTAAAAAATATCCAAAATGCATTTTTTAATTGTAAAATTTTTATGATTTTTAAATTAAATTTTTTTATACTATGTTACTATGTGAGTCATTGCAATGAAGTAATTATGAATCTTTTCTCCATTTTAATCACTGGCTAATAGTTATTGCATTATTCAGTACATAAACTATAGACATTTAGTATAACAAAATTTGAGTAATTGTATAATATATATATATATATATATATATATATGTCTTTAAGGTGTGTTTAACACATTCTCTGTATTAAAAATTTTATGGCGACACGTTTAAAGCGTCATAGATTTATATACGCACGATTTATAGCACATCCAGCAATATACTAATGTACTAATGTTTATGTTTAATACATTAAACATAAACCCTATACATGGCCCAATATGAATTAATTGTTAAATAAAAAAGTTTAAATAAAGTAAAGTTGAATTATTCATTAATTGTAATTGTTAAATAATGATAAATGTGAGATATTAAACTTCAAATTAAAATTAGTTAAGTTGGAAACTAAACAGTATTTTACAGCTAAAGTATTATATATAAATCATATAATTATATTATACAAATAATTTAAATTGATTTTTGAAAATTTATATTTGTCTAATTTAAAATAGAACAAACCAAAAATTAGTAATTTATTGCCAGACAAATAAATAATGTGATAGCTAAAATTTTACAACCTATTATTTATAGTTCAAATATGTTATTTATATGAAAATTAATACAATATAGTTTAATTATAAATTAGAAATGTTTTAACTTTTTAGTAATCTTTATTTTATGTTTATTAGTCTTGACATAAAATAGTTAAGTTATTAAGTATTATTAATGATAAAGATAAAAAAATGTTTTCTATATGTAAATTAGATATGTAATTATTTATTTTAAAAATTTAATCATATTAACATTCCGAGCATTATATCAATTAGATATTGAATCTTACTTGTTACCATTTATTTTATAAATTAACTATTTTAATGCTTTTGTTCTATTTAAAGTAAAACCCAACAATACAAATAATAAATTTACAATTTAAAAATCTATGATTTATGATCTTATATAAAAACATTTAAAATTTCTCTAGTTCTTAATTTTGATTAATTATTATAAACATTTTTCTTTTTATGGTTGCATAATTTTCTTTACATAAAGCCTGCTAAAATTGAGTACTATATATTTATTTCTTCTAGGATATGACACCCACAGTTAATGTTTCCATCTATCTAATATAGGGTGACCATACCATAAGTCCTGTTTTCCGGCATTACTTCCTGATAAACTTCAAACATAACTTTTTATTTTTTGTTTTAGAATAAGTTCCATTTACTTTTTTTTTTTGTATATGTATAATGAAAAAAATAGTTGACCAACTTTATAATAACGCATTTTAATTGTATGTAGAAAAATAAAGTTGTCGTTTTGAATATTTAAAAGTTTTTTGTTGTATATCATATACAAAAATTAGACATTTGAGAAAGTTTAAAATATTTATTTAAATTCAATAACAATAATTCTGAATTGAACGAAGGCAAAAAGTTAAAGTACAACAATAGGTGGGCAGAAGGTAAATAATTGTTTAAAGTATTTGAAAGTCAGGAAAAAAAAATTCAATATTTATTATAAATTTTTTGTTAGGGAAGACTTTGGTTAAAATAAAAGTCTCGTTTTAAAATATGGTCATCCTAATCTAATTCACAGTGACACAGTGAAATCAAATTGTGCCGAATTTGTATTGTAGTCATAAGACTGAAGTAAAAATATTGAAAACCAAATTTAATGATAATAATATTATCTGTGTTTGTCTTGCCATTTTTGAATTTTTAAATTATTATAATATATAAATTTAAAGTTAAATACATTTATACAAAATAAATTATTTAAAAATACAAACGTCTTATGAATAGTAAAAAATTTTAGCAAAAACTCATGATAAGAATTGGATGGACAGAGAAAGTAAATTTATGGATATCACTTTTTCTTAAGGATTTTGTATGTGTTTAGTGCATAACTTAATAATTTGTATTTTATAATTATAATTGATGTGAAAGTATTAATAATTAGAAATTTACTTGTTTTCATGATTAATTTAATTTTAATTATGTCTACTGAATAATAGGCAAATAATTAGTCTGGTCAAATGGATACAGTATTTGGTACAATCACAGTGCGGCTTTAAATTATTAATAATAGCTACATATATTCATAACTTACTATATACATCCCTGTGTTTACTACAATAATCCTAATTCGTATTATCAAGTCTGTACAATGCTAGTGGCATAAAACGAAATTAAATTTATGTTTAAATTTATTAATAAAATGACATGTGCAATTTATTATTAATGTTATTTATATGACTAACTGTAAACAAATATTAAATTATAAGTAATTAATATAAGTAGTTAAACTAATATTAAATGGATTATACAGTGGTTTATACAATTATTGATTAATTTTCAATGTTTTAAATTATTGTTAAATTATTTTTATAATAGTCTTGATAAGTTTGATTTTAATATATAATTAGTATGAAAATGAAATTTAATTTGTAAAATTAATCAATTTAATATATGAAATAATTTGAAAAATTTGATTATCTTTCGAAATAATTAATATTTTGTTTCGAAAAACATCAGAACACTTTATTATAATACAGTTTATAATTAATAATGATGATTGAAAAACGTGATACATTATTTCTATACACGCTTGATAGCCATTAAAATACTAAAAACATTTTATCTTTTCTTAATTAACTTTATTGTTGAAATTCTTCTAGTAGTTTAATTTCAAAGTTTATTAAACGATAATGCTCTATACTGTAGACACATTACATAATGTCGGTAAAATAGTTGAATTATTTATTAAAATATCATTATGCTTTGTGTTCAATGCCTATGTGATTGATGAGATGAATATATATCATGTTTAAAATAATAATTTATTTCATATCGATCGTTAAAAAAATTCAATTTTCGTTTATTGTTTCAGATAAGAGACTTAAACAGGTGCACAGATTAGTGAGAAGAGAATTAATAATAATTAAAACAAAAAAAAAGGCTAAAAAAATATAATTAGTCATTTATGATTAGGCGATGTTATTATACAATATTAGATTTAAACTACCGACTGGTAAGTTTGAGAGCAATACTTAAAATATTGTATTCCAATACAAGTCTGTTAAAATGCTTTTTTTGTAGAACATAGTTGTGGTTTAATTTATAACTTTTTCAAAAATTAAAGAAAAGAAATTCATATAATAATTTATTAATTAGGGTTAAAACACGTGTATTTTATAAACGTTGTAAATCCATATACAGAATATCTTACAGAGATTGGACAAATCTTAATAATAAAAGTTATTGCATTCGTCAGATTTTCATGAGATACTTTGTAAATATATATATATTTTTTTTTTATATTCAACGATTTTTAAGACTAAACAAACTGTTAGCCTCGATTTTGTCAAACTACTTTTTGTCGAATATTAACATTATAATATAATTTCATTAATTATTCTACGTGTAACAATATAAATAACAAATGCAAATATTTTTATTTCTTACTAGTTGCACATTCCATTTGCGACTGTATTTTTATTTTTATTTTCATCAATACTTAACATCATTTATTACTATTATTAATTTTTTATATATTTTTTAAGCGAACTCTTCCACAAACGTGTAAATATTGGAACGTGGTAACTTGCATTTTTTGTTTTCTTGTATGTTTTTTTTTTTTTTTTTTTTTTTTTGTATAATTGTGAACAAACATTTAAACTAGTAGGTCGTAATTTTATTTTTAATATGTATGTACAATGAGAACTAAAAAAAAAAAACAAATAAACAAAGTTACTATTGTTTAGTTGCCAGAGTCGTTTTATTGTTAGTATTTTGTGTGCTTGCAACTTTACACTGCCCATGTAGGTGATTTTACGGCGATGTCGATGCGATCGATTTGGACGTGCTGCTATGACGGGGTGGCTATTGCAGTTCTTTAAAATATTTATAGACGATCGAGAAATCTTTGTCGCCCCATCCCATTTTTGATATCCGTTCGTACAGCTGCACGGTCTCGCGAGTCAAGAGCGTTGGCGCATCCGATTCATCGGCTAGCGTCTTACCCAAGTTCATATCTTTTAACAGCAAATCGGCTTTAAAACCGTTCTGTGTAACGGAAAAAAAATATAACGAAATTTTATTACACATTGCTGATTCGAATTGCACGCATCTATGATATTCGCACCTGGTAGTCGTCGTTGCTGGGACACTTTTCGATAGTTCCGGGCACAGGATTGTTAATCTCAGAAGCCCAACATCTCCCCGAACTCGTGTTGATGACCGATGCCAAAATTTTCGGTTCCATGCCCAATCTGCGGGATATAGATGGTAAAATGTTATGCGTATGATAATAATATTTTATAATATTATAATGATAATTTGGTAGTAGAATTTATTAAACATATTAAATATGCGTGCAAGTGTGGCGAAAAAATATGTAAATTATGTTCAAAAAAAAGGAAATTTACTTAGAATTGCGACCTCTAAGAAAACGTGCGCATACGGAAAACGTGTGTGATACACGCATTGTTTACAAAGGAAATTATAGACGATGTGGCGTGATACCGTCGAAATATATTTACGACGAACTATTCTGTTAACGAATTCACGCACCATTACCAGAATAGACGAAGAATCATCAGGCAGGTCGAAATAATATTCTATTCGATAGGTAAACGGGTAACGACGTTGCTGACGTTGTCTTGTACCCGTTTGACGTATAAAAACTACATATCGCATATAAAATGCCCCCATGAGAGATATTTTTTGTCGGTCTGTAACGTGACGTTACGCATATACGGGTACACAGTCTTCATAATCCGCGGCACTGTCGAAAACGGTTTCACGCAAAAATTGATGATGTCCTGAATATATATTACATCAGACAAAATACTTCGGAAAAAAATATGCCGGAATATGTATACCTATTCGCGCGGGAACACTTCACAAAATGTATTCCAAACAATTTTAGCACACTTATTTTTTTCCACTAGTTTTCAGTAGTACGAATGTCAAACACGATGTATAATGACTGTTTTATTATTCAATCGAGAACATAAACAATTCTACGGTTATTAATTAACGCAATAACTAATTCGTAAATTAATAATATTAATTTAGTTATGAAAATATTATAATGTATAACACGACTATATAATAACGTGACGCAATAAAATTATTCGAATATTTGAATGGGGTTCAAACACAAAATATACCGCACGGTTATTGATAGTATAATATCGATGTTGTTATAAATGCTCATCATACACCTACTGTTGCTGCAGCAGCTACTCTTTATTAATTAATTTATTTTTTTTTTGAAATAATAATTTTTTTTTTTTCATTTCAAGCAATAACAGAGCCGTTACTATATTGTATTACGGTAGGTGGGTGTCGTTTGAAATATTATCGAGCCACAAAAAGTATTCGGAATATCGCAGTATAACAGAAAATAGTTTCGAAAAAAAAAAAAAGAAGTATTTCTAAAAAGGTATTTCGACGCTACGTACTTCACGCCCAAGTTCATGGCTTCGGACACGGCCACCATGGTCATGCCGAGTATCATGTTGTTGCATATCTTCGCTATGAGACCCGAACCGGCCGGACCGCAGTGCACCCATCTTGAGCCCATGGAACCGAACAGGCGTTCGGCAGCTTTCAACGCGTTCTCGTCACCGCCAACCATGAACGTCAACGTACCGTTTTCGGCGCCTATCACTCCTGCGCATAATTTAGTTACGTATACAGTGGCGGATTTTTAACATTTTTCTGGGGTAAGGGGGAGTCCTGAAAAATATAACGTATTTCGAAAGTATTATTTTCATTTATATTAAAAAAAAAAATAAAAAAAAAAATAGTTTTTATTATAAAATTATTTAATTATTTGAATTCATTATCGCGACATTTGATTGTACCGGGGATTCCAGACGATTTTATCTAGTTATAAAAAATGATAAACATATTTTAACATATTATTTCAGACATTTCAGTACCTATATTTGAAACGTAAATAAATAAATATATATATATACAGTGTGTAAACGCTAATTGAAAACACTCAATATTTTTGCGTAGAGCAATGCATTTTGAATTCTGTTTTTTTAGATGGAAGTTGTACTTAATAATACACATTTTTATGGTCTTTGAACTTAAATCTGTTTATTATATTCGCGCATGCGCAATGCAACTTTTTTTTCTTAAATGGCAACCCCCACTTTTGAGCACAAATTATTTTTTTTCATATTTTTTTATGAATTTTAGTGGTTCAACCAACTTTATATGTCCAAAATTGATTGAATTACAGCAATCTAACGAAAAATATCGAAAATTTCGCGATTTTCATTTTTGTCCCCTATTACTCTGAAAAAAAACCGTCCTAGATACTTGAAAACTACCCCATCTAATTTATTAAAGTTTTATTTCATTTCGAACTACCCATTGTTAGGTCCATAATTAGCTGAGTTACGGATATTTCAATTTATTTGAAATTTTCCGCAAGAATTTGTAATAATTTTGCCGTTACATGGACATTTTTTAATTACAGAGGTTGATTCTGTCACTTTACCATTTATTTTATGTTCTACAATTGTTTTTCAACTTGTGAATGAATAATGCAATTCTGAAATGTCTATTCAATATTACTTTTCACAATTATACTATTGAAAATTGCAACAGAAACTTAAATAATTTGTTTCATTATTATCTTTAACATTGATCATTAAATTTTATCGGGCCTTCTACAGTATCTTTTGGATAAACTTTATCTTAATGGCCTCATATCAAAAATGTATTTGCTTTGACACTAATTTAAAGAAAATAAATGAAATAAGCAAATAGTTCAATATTTCTCACTGTTCATTTATATTGTACAACATTTTGTAAAATTTGACTAAAAAGCAATATTAAATATGAATCATTCGGAGAAAGTTGATATGCTATTTACTTATTGGGAGTGCCGTAAAAATTCACGTCTTACAGCACAAACTTATGCTCAACGTTACCCAGGTATGCTTAGTTAAATTTATTATTTTTATTTAGAGAATTTTCTAAATTAATTTTTTTTTATAAATTACTCCAGATAGAGAACACCCTTCTTGCAGTTTTTTTTTCAACTTAGAAAAAAATCTTAGAATTTGGGGATCATTTTCAAAATGAAGTAACAATCCACAACAAAGACGAAGTGATTCATTAGGTGAAGAGGTCGAGAACCAAGTATTAGCGTACGTCAGATTAAATCCTCGAGTATCTACACGTCACGTTGGTAAAAAAATTGGAATATCTCATACTATGGTTCATAAGGTTTTAAAAAAGTATAAAATGCATCCGTATCGACCTGATATAGTTCAACATTTGCGCGAGGGTGATGCAGTTCGTAGAATTACATTCGTTGCTTGGTTGGTGGACAGATTAGACGAAAATTCATTTATTTTAAATTCGATATTATGGACAGATGAATCTAAGTTCACCAATAATGGTGTTATTAATAAACAAAATAACCGTTATTGGGACGATCAAAATCCACATTGCACATTTGAAACTAACAACCAAACCGTGTGTGGAACAAATGTCTGGTGTGGTTTAATTGGTGGTAAACTGTTGGGACCATATTTTTATGATGGAACACTTAATGGTAGAAAATATTATAATTTTCTAATAAATGATTTACAAATGATGTTTGAAGATATTCCGTTAGCTATTAGACAAAATCTAATTTTTCAACAAGATGGCGCTCCAGCTCACAATGCAATTATTGTTCGAAATTATTTAAACGAAACATTTGTAAATCGATGGCTAGGAACGCACGGACCCATTGAGTGGCCACCAAGATCACCTGATCTTACTCCATTAGATTTCTTTTATGGGGTCACTTAAAAACTATTGTGTATGCCGATCCTCCTATAAATCTTCAACATTTAAAAGATAGAATAAAAGAAGCATGTAACGAACTGACCGAAGCACAAATTACAGCTGCAACTAATAAAGAACTTATACGGCGTGCTGAAGCATGTATTGAGCACAACGGACAACGATTTGAGCAGTTTTAAAATAAAGTTATTATAATTAAATAAAATTGTTACTAGAGTTAAGTTTATTATCAATTAAACTGTTAATTACCTGTTAAAAGTAAAGTAAAATACATAAATTACATACCTACATTTTTTTCTTTCCTAATCCTATTTATTCAAGTAAAATTATGACAAATCGACATTTCAGTGTCGCACTATTCATTCACAAGTTGAAAACAATTGTAGAACATAAAATAAATGGTAAAGTGACAGAATCAACCTCTGTAATTAAAAAATGTCCATGTAACGGCAAAATTATTACAAATTCTTGCGGAAAATTTCAAATAAATTGAAATATCCGTAACTCAGCTAATTATGGACCTAACAATGGGTAGTTCGAAATGAAATAAAACTTTAATAAATTAGATGGGGTAGTTTTCAAGTATCTAGGACGGTTTTTTTTCAGAGTAATAGGGGACAAAAATGAAAATCGCGAAATTTTCGATATTTTTCGTTAGATTACTGTAATTCAATCAATTTTGGACATATAAAGTTGGTTGAACCACTAAAATTCATAAAAAAATATGAAAAAAAATAATTTGTGCTCAAAAGTGGGGGTTGCCATTTAAGAAAAAAAAGTTGCATTGCGCATGCGCGAATATAATAAACAGATTTAAGTTCAGAGACCATAAAAATGTGTATTATTAAGTACAACTTCCATCTAAAAAAACAGAATTCAAAATGCATTGCTCTACGCAAAAATATTGAGTGTTTTCAATTAGCGTTTACACACTGTATATACAGGGTCCGTTTCTGTATATTTATTATTAATTTATTATGAATTATAAATTGTATATCAGCATTTGGGGTGGTCCAGATCCCTTGGAGCCCCTCCCCCCCGTCCTCGTAAATCCACCACTGGTTGACTGGTTACGTACGTGTACAAAAAAACAACATATTATTATTATTTATTTCACTTCACGCGTTTCCAAGGCTGCCGGCGGCGAACAACGGCCGACGAGTCAAAAAGTCACGATAACGATTAATTGCAAAACCGGTGAATTTTTAACTCGGTTAGTCAATTTTTAACTATAATTAATTTTTGAAGGGACTAAGTTCCCCTAAGCCCCTCGCCCTCCCGATTTCCGCCAATGCGTGTGTGTGTGTGTGATACGCAATAATAGGTATATGCACACAAAAATATAAGCTGTACGACGATTCGACGGGCGAATTTCAGGCGATTCGATACGATATATTTATTATATTCTACGCTTATTACGACGCGATTAAGCTCCTCGTCAAGTCTTTTTAGCGTGTTCACTACGACGTACCTCCGGACACGGGAGCTCCTAAGAACGTGCAACCCTTCAACTCGACCATATTCGACACTCTCTTGGAACTCTCCGGACTGATCGTGCTGCAGTCCACGAATATTTGTTCCGGTTTCGACCAACTATTTGGAAAACATATTTATTTCAGTCCGTTTTATCGTTTATATTATTTCATATGTATACGTATAACGTGTGGATTTTCGACTCACTCGAGCATGGTCGCGTACGCTGTGAGCACGTGTTGGCTTTCTGGCAACATAGTCACGACCGCGTCCGCAGAAGAGACCACTTCTTGTAACGTTTGCGCCGTCCGAGCCCCGTCCAGTCCCCGTAACAAATCCATCCTTTCGGCGGACACGTCGTTGCCCACCACCGTGTAACCCTGAATAATGTTCGTAAATAACGCGGATTATTGCGGAAGGGGGGGGGGAATCAAAAAATTATTATATTTACGCGTTACGATTTTATTGGGGGGGGGGGGGGAAATAAATAAATATAAATACTGTTGAATTCAAAAAAAAATTTTAACGGTTTTAGGAATACTTGAATAGAAAAAAGATAGTGAGCCGCGAGGTGTTGTGAATGTCGCTTAAGTGGATTACTTAAACGTTTTAGAGTGTATTGTCGTCATTATAAATTTGAAAACAATGCGATAAATCATTGTATATTCGATAAAACGATTCCGAGTGGGGTTTCGGTATAATATTTTGGGTATAAAACTGTTAACATTTTTTTTTTTTTTTATATGAATTTTAATACCTCCAAACCTATAATTAAACTATAAACAGTCCAAAATTAAAATATAATTTTTGAAAAATGTTTTCATTTCTTAACATAGAGTCACGTAATTGATGCAGATTTCGAGTTTCTATATAACTATTAGTCTCAGAACTACGAAGAAATAACGACACGGTCGATTTTGACGAAATCGCGTTTTTATCGTTTTTTTTTTTTTTTTCATTTTTCAATTTTCATTTCTGCCGCCATCGGTCATTCTAACACTTACCATTGCACACCACCGCAACGTGCCATATACGTACTTACGGAGCGTACGTGCAGGCTATATAACTGCTGAGCGTTGCGTGAGTACATCAGCTACATACAAGCCGACAATGACGTCTACTTCGGTCGTTGTCCCCGACAAATTGTATATATACGCACTTTTATATACGGGCGTTTGCAATATTAAACATTTTCACCGTTAATTCTCGCGACCTTTCATTTCCCTGTCAAATTAGAGTGTCCGGGGAGTTTTCCGTCGTTGTATCCCGCAGTCGCTATTACTTTTCTTTTTCTTTTTTTTCACTTTTTTCGACCAGTACCAACTATAGCGGCGATTGAACTACTCTGCGCGCAGTCCATTGTGCAGTGCCCCCGCGTTAAGCGCCCCATACACGGTCAGTTTTGAATGACAATCAATGTGATTGACATTCATGACTGACCATGTATGTGTATGACTGATAATGACTGACAGTCAAATTTTATGACTGATGAAATTCAAACATGTTTGAATTTTTATCATCAGTCAAGATGATTGACATTCATGATTGGCCGTGTATGTCTATGAATGTAAAATTACACCAGACTTTCAATACTGACAATTGTGTTGACTTATAAAATAAAATAACCGAATGACTGAAGACTGTCAGTTTTGATTGACCGTATATAGTTGTTATTAATCGTCAGTCAATGATCATACTTGACTGTCAATCACATTGATTGTCATTCAAAACTGGCCGTGTATGGGGCGCCGTTTATTCGGATGGATGTGACTCGAGTGGAATATCGCTCGGATTGAGTACCGGAATATCGGGAGCACTCCCGCGGTGCGTCCCACGATCAATTGACAAATTAGCGTCCCTTTTTTCTTTTGATGTCGATATATAAAAATATAGTTGGCGCCTTGTAAATATATTTTTTCCCGCGCCCCTTAGAGGTAGCCAGCCAGTACGGGCCTGTATGCGCCTCTATACTATATTTGCAGAAAGTAATGCGACTATAATATATATGGCGAATTCAATAAATTCTGATTCCGACTATTTGTCGGAGCAAATTCGGTTAATGTCGAAAAAAGAGAAAAAAAATGTGACAGGATCGTCATGGGGGGTTTTTTTTAACGTAGTTGAAATGACATCAAAACATGTTTCGATAAGTTTTGACATTTCGAAACGTGTCCAAACATGTCGAGGTGTGTCGAAACTTGTCGAGATATTATGTTGAAATGTATCGATACACGTTTATCTTTAAAACGAATTACTTGTGTAAGAATTCCACGAAATTTAATTTTGGAATTGAAAGAAAAAAACGGTTGCACACCGTCCCATACATAAATGTCACAATATAAAATATACCGTTTCCGTCCCAGTAAAAAAAGAAAAATACATATATACCGATTTCGTGTGTCTTTTTTGTTTTGCAGATATGATTTACACTGTGTATTAATAATAATTATTACTCGTACTCGTTACTATTATAATAATTGTGTATTTACTATATTATTATAACGTCCGTTTTATTAAATTCAAAACGCGTACCTTTATATAATAATAATAATAATAATATAAATATTGTGTTTACGTTTTTCAATAAGTTTTTCGCCATCGGTAGTCCCATGTTTCCCAGTCCGACGAAGCCGACGACGTTCGACTTCCAACGTTTGTTAGTTTCTGAAATACACCGCACGCATAATTCAATATAATGCGTATTTATTACGTATAAAATATACAAGCATTACGTCTATTATATAATATAGTATAATTATGTTTTTATGACGAATTAACACTGACTTCGAGTGACGAAATTAGTTATTTATGCGTTTATTACGTTTTCTTAACGCGTTGCACTGACTGTATAAGTATATGTATTATTCCCTTTACAGATAAACGCCCACTGTAACGTGTTATCGCGTTATTGTAATAATATTAACAATTTTATTATATTACACAAACTATCGAAGCCCATAGAAAAAGATTTATTAATTTAACATAATTTTAAAGTGTAAAAGAAAAAATCGTTTGTCGTTTTCAATACTTCTGTGAATCGTTCCGGATCCATTGTTTTGATATTTCTTATACCAAATTGATATTTGTTATTGTATAAACGCGCACCTAAATACACGTTATTTAATTAAAAATTAAATGATTTTTTTTTTGCCCACAGAAAGAGAGAGAGAGAGCGAGAGAAATTGTCTGTAATATTGAGTTATCGATAAATATCGTATAAAAACGATTATTTTGTTAATTTTACGAAAATCGTTACAAAAATGCACAAATAATAATAATAATAATAATATGAGCACAGCGAATGACGCGCGAAAAACGATAAAAGAAGAGAAAACGAACAGAAGCGACACAAAAGTTGTAGTAATTTGAATAAAACTTTGTTGGCTTTGTATATGAATTGTACACTATTATGTCTCGCGTATATACTATTTTCATAGGATTGTCCGGGCCATTTGCATTGTAAACAATATTCAAATTACATTTCGTAAATTGGCGTTGTTCAGCTATTTAGCATAAACGAACAGCTGCCGGACGGGGAATTTCGTGGAAAGTGTATTTAAATCAATCGTATATCAATATAGACTTTTTATCCTAGGACGGTACTGTTTTTTTTTTTTTTCACATTGTTTTTGTGTGTTTATATAATATACGACATGATTAATGTAATAGGAATGATTTTTTTAGAAAATGTCGTTGGTATAATGGATATTATATTTTTTTTATACGGTAAATGGGTGTGTATTAAAACGAATTCGAAAGTCAGTCGTTCGAGTTCATTGAAACTGTATATTAACGTCGTCGTCGTCGTTCACGAAATTATACGTGAATACACGCGTGTGCGGCGTACGTCGGTCAGATATTTCCAAACGTTGAATTCAACAGTGATATCATTTTTATCTTTTTTATTTTTTTTTTCGAAGAAACCATTACAAGACGACACTACTGTGGCAACTAGCGGAATATTTTATTTTCGTTGCACCGAGCCGCACGTACATATATTTCACACGCGTGAAAAGAAAAAAATAACCGTGAATCCTACTGCCGTGGTAGTACGACGTTGAGACAAAAAAAAAAAAAAAAACCACATAATTTATAACAATACTAATATGAGCGTGACGCGATAATAAATGATGATGATGCCCCCACCGTGTCATCGCGTATTGCGCGATGGTAATATAGTTACATATTATATTGTCGTGACCGGCGGTAAATTTTTGTTTTTTTTTCCGTATCGAAAACTCGCTGGCCTCGAGAAAATACGCGTTCGAAATCGTCTTAACGCCCCCGGGGGGGTCCCGGCCACGGAGAAATCGCTTTTTCCGAGGACGTTTTTTTTCCCCTCCTCCTCCTCCTTCTAACCGTTCGTTTCGAACACCGTGTCCGTCGTGTGTCCCCTATCCGTCGCGTCACGAATCACAATCGCGGTTAAGTAAGCGGCTAATAATTACGCGGGAACGAGATTGCCGCGGCCGGTGTTCTCATTTTTTTTATATATATTTTCAGCTTATAGCGCGTTTTTTCTTCTTTTTCATTTCAAAAACGTAACTTTCCCCCCTCTCCCCCCCCGCAGCGATTATTATCCATTTCGTATTTTTTATACCGCGAAAAAGGAAAACTATTTCCCTCGGTTTGGTATATTTGTTTATTTGCGCCGTTGTACTCACCGACGACGATTGCGACTCGTCGTGTGCAACTGGCGGTCGTCCGTTGTCGAAACGCGTTCAAACGCCTCGTCGTCCACATCGTCGCGCGCCGGCGAAACGCGTCGATCGCGGTTATTGATTTATTGACTTTTTTTGTTTACTTCAACTTACGAGTTACAAAAACGATCGACACACCGTACGCCAAACGGTGGCCCGCTACTGCGGTATAATAATAATAATAATAATAACACGTTCGATTATCATTCGGGTTTTATCATCGCGTCGTGTTAATCGATTACGGTTCGTGTATTATTCGTTTTCGTTACTACACGCCGGTGGGGACGACGATCGGTACAGTTGTCCGCCTTATCTGCGCACCGCTGTAGAGTCGGTTGTACCGCGCGCGCGTCTCGCCGCCGTGTCGTTTCTTGTTTTTTGTTTCCATATTGTATTTATTTATTTTAATCGACGCGTTATTATACGGCACGAATTCGTACATATAATTATACACGCGTTTAATCAAACGATAAATATCTGAAGTCGGAACGAGGTAGACACACGGCCGTATTACCGCTTACAAGGCCGTGTAGGCTTTTGGCCTAGGGCGGCAAATTTTTTTTTTTTTGGTGTGACCCAAAAACTACGTTGAGATATTATTTTTAAATATAAAATTTATTTCAGCCCACGGGCGGCAAAAACCTTAATCCCCGGCCCTGGAGGTAGATGTATTTGACGAATTCCCTCGGGCGAGAGAGTCTTTCGATATTGCGATGGCCGCGGTTAGTCTGTCGCGGGTCACGAACGAATGCAACGCACGCGAAAAAAGAAATTCGCTCGAGAATAAAATGCAACGGGGAACGAGTGACATTGCCGTTTTATACGTTTAAAAAATAAATATGCCCGGTACACTTTTTATACGGTTTCGACGGTGAATTAACATTAGTTTGAGCTCTGAATGAAGCGCGAAGACATTCTATATTTACTCAAAGAAAATTATTATCGTTTTGATAAAAACCCGTATTCATATTTAATTCGGATTTTTAAGACTCTATATTAATATTATTTAAATACACGCAGGATTCTTAATTATGCGCGCAATAACATATTATAAAATTTGATAACTTATTGTAGAGGTATATTTTATTATAGTACAGTAGCTTTTTTTTTTTATTTCCTACCTACGTTCGTTAAACACAGTACATTTGTTGTGTAATATAATACCTATAATACCATAAAATACGGTGCTTATAATATACGAATAATAATATACGGATATGCGTCGATGCTTTGGTAAAGCGTTTTTAAAAAGAAAAATAGTAAAAAAGTGAATATATATATATATATATAGTTTATAATATAACGTCAAACGACATTTTCCGATGTGGAATTTAGCTTTTATACGACGCCGTACCCTTCGAATGGGGTTGAAACAACTATTTTCTTCTCGCTTATATTTTATAGGTATATTACATTTGATACACTGACATATTTTCTATGATTTCTCTCTGTCTTTCTCTCTCATCATACACACACGCCACACGCATATAAATATACCTGTATTCAACAACTCATATATATTTCTATTTTTTCTAATAATACTTTTTGTCTTGATTGTATATATTATATATTCACCAATACACATCTGTGTACAAATTTATTATTTACCCAGTGGCATGGTCAGGAATTTTATTTGGAGGAGAGGCTGAGGTCCTTTAATAATTTTTTTTTATATATATATAAAGGTTTATATAGGATTTTTATTTTTAGCATTGAAAGCATTATTAAATAATTTTCTTTAAATTTATTAATTTTTTTTTTTGAGAGGGAGGACTGTAGCCCCATCAGCTACTTCCTAGCCACGTCACGTGCATTAATTTTTATTTTTGGTTTCACTATTTTGTTATAATTTATTTATTACTATATCGTGATGGAGTTGTTCCATTATAGTTGTATTGTGGATTACAACATCGAAAGTGAAATGCACAACGTATACGCGATTATTTATAAATTAATGAATATAATTTAATTAACTGAACATAATTTTCTGTCAAGTAATTTATTATTACCAATTGAATTCTCAATATTTAGGCTACATAATTTTATTATGTGGTCAGGCTTCAACAATGTAATTTTCAATACGCACTTAATATATATCAAAATCAGATAATCATATGAGGATCATTTTTCCAAATTTTATTACTTTTTTCACGTTTTACACATTTATAATTCTAATATATTATATAATATATCTAAAATATATATATTTAATATATGCTTCTGTCGGAAAATTGCATTTATATATCCATAAAATATTATTTGATAATTATTTCAACGAAATCGTAACATATTTTATGTAATGTGTATTCCATACCTGTAATAATAATAATAATGATAATAATAAATGTCTAATATACTCGTATTTTAGTTTTCATCAAATTGTCTGCAATTTATGTACGCACGAAATCGATAATAATTAATGCGCTATTAAATGGACCGTCATTTGTTTATGTTCGTACTAGTGATGATAAAATTATTCACGTTTTTTTTTATACTCCACTCTTTTTGAATTAAAAGAGAAAACTTCCTCATATAAACGTTTAGTTTGAAATTTATGTGTTACGTTTTTGACAAGCGCATAAATATTTTTCTAATATAAAGTACTTGCGTAAATGAAATAGAAAATAAATGTTTGGTCGAAATAATTTCAAAACAATAATATATTTAATACGAATATAGTGGTGTAAAATTCGAATTACTCGACTATATAATATTATACGTATTGTATCTAAATACATGTGTTATTCAAGCGAGTTTATCTTTTGCACCGCGTTGTGTGTTACAAGTTCTTTACAGACTAGAAATTATAAAATTGATTTTTCCAATAATAAATGGAATAATATTTATTAGAACAGTGCGTATTTTCTTTGTCGTCCTTCTTGTAGAAACGACGTTACAATAATTCCGTATTTATAATAATAATACGATGGTTTTTTTGTTTGTATCAATCAATTAACGCAGTGTCTATCTTATATTCTCGATGAGGCGTTCGACGTGACGAGATTGAACAGAAACTTATATCGCATTCTAAAAAAAAAAAAAATTAATGAAATTTCCGTCCGATTTTCTCGAAATCCTCTTGTTCACCGTCTAGTAAATTACCATACACAATCGAAAGTCAATAACAAAGTTTAATACGGTATCAATCAGTTAAGAAAGTGTATAGAACACGCACAAACACATAGCGTTCTATCAATTTAATCATTTTTATATTGAAACATAAGGAGAGTCGAATTTCGAAATCGATCCGCTTGAAGAAATAAGAAAGAAATCGTTTCGTGTCTGGATTTTGCACTTTTTTTCTTACGTTTGACTATAACGTAATGATGGCACATTTTCAGTTTCGGATTATCTGTTTAATAAAAATTTGTCGGCCCGAAGCGTTATCGCGTATATATATGTATATATTGATCGGTGCTCGTCCATCTGGTATAATATTATAAATGCGTATTTCGCTGCTGAGAGAAATACATTTATTGTAAATACAAATTATCGTTGGTACAGAGTGCGAGGAAAATAAAAATTTTAACAAATTGCGTTTGATAAATCGACTGTAATAACAAATAATACCTATAAAACGTTATTGTGTTTATTCTTTTCACTTTTTATCCACGGACACGGGATTTATTTAGTTTTATTCTCGTCCGCTTCTTATTTATGTGTATAAATAATTTTTTTTTCTTTACCACTGTAAAACATGTAAAGATTTGTTGGGAAAAAAAATTATAATGTTCACTGGAGTGTGATTGAAGTCACAAGTGTTTTCGAGAAATCCTAACCACGCGTATGCCGCGCGGTATAAAATATTGTAATACTATAATAATGTCGTATGAAATCGATGAGAATACCAATGAGAATTCGACCGAATCGTGTGGAGTGTAGGGTATTACGTATAAATATAAACGTCGAATGAATTGCGGCGCTTGACCGTGAACTGTACACTAAAATATAACGTATTTATCGTAGTACGTTATTACGATATGTGTTGTTGTTGCTGCTGGAATTTCTTGGGATCTGTTCAAGAATCGAGCATAAATCAAATAACGTAAAGAGTATAATATGACGTTATGTTCGGTGGTTGACTTCCCGAATGAATGTTTTACACGCGAACCTCGTGAAATTTTAACGAAATACTATACGTAGAGTAACGATTACGCGTATTATTGTAATCCGTATTGATACAAGAATGGTAGACGGCAAATGATTGATCGCTTTGACCGATTTATTCAGTTCATTCGTGCACAGGTTATACGATCATAGGGCGGTGTGTTGTTCGTGAGAAAAATTCACTCGAATCGTTGGACCTACTTAAAAGTATACGACACATTACGTTTTTCACAGTAAATCCTTCGCGTTTTCTAAAATAAAACGTGGTCGTTGTTTACACTTTGACTTCGAGGACTCGTTCATTTTATTCGTAAAAATATCACACGGTTTGTTATTGAAATACAATAAACAAATATAATAATAATTATTATTTTTTTTTTCTATAAGGGCAAATACGTTTCTTTATTTGTTGTGGTCGATGATCACGCGTGAAACACAACTGTACTGATCGTCGGAATAATTAATTGATGTCGGATTTGCACCGTCAACATTTTAAACGCGTTGCGGCAAAATCCGTGTGTACAGGAAAATGGAAATTCAAAATTCACGCCATGTCAGATACGCGCGCGGCGTTGTTTAGACTTTTTGGAAAATATGACCATTCAGACAAATTAAAACGTTCGTAATGTGAATAAATTATCATCTCCATAGTACAACGTGCGTGCTTTGAATCGCACGAATAACGCCGAATTTATAAGTTCAAAAAAAAAAAAAAAAAAATTATAGAAAAATGAAATTGTTTTACTCAAATCACGTAAATAGCCGCCGTTTATATAATAATAATAATAATAATAATAATTATACATTATTCGATTGTACGCACAACGCATTCATTTTACAAAAAAAAAAATAAATAAATAAAAACGTTGATGAGATTTTTGTTATTTTCAATTATTATACGATTAACATTTTATTATATCGTCGTGTGTACTTTTGAACACGATAATTGCCCTCTGCTCGCTGGTGATCACACGTGCGTCCAAGGATAATTATCATTATATTTATCGTAGTAAATAGTTATTAAGAATAATGTAAGAGAAAAGAAATCGAGTGAGTTTTTACTTTTCGTTTGGCGCGCGGTCATTAAAATGTAAATAATAAATCGTACGATGAGTAAAAATTAATTGAACGTCGAGAACAAGTAATAATATTTAATATGAAAAAAAAAAATATTTGGAATGGGAAACGATCCATTTCTAAGGAGTTTTGCGTAGGCAATTTTAAATACGCGAGCATACTCACTATGAGAGTGTGCGAATAATAAATAATTTTTGGTGTGTGTGTGTGAATTCTCTGAATATCTATAACCGTTCCAGGGATCAGAAGATGGTCGCACGAGCATGTGCATGCCAATGTTTCGAAAGGGATAAATAATTTTATACTTGTAACAGAATGATTTAGACCTAAAAGCTAGACGAAAATTCTATCATTTTAGAAAAAAACAAACTTAATTTTGAAAATTAATGATTTAAAATATTGTCAACCACTTTTCTGGGTTGTGTAAGAAGTCGACTTTTGACGAAATGTTTCATTAGTTTTTAAATTTAACATAATGACAGAGGTAAAAAAAAAAAAAAAATAGAAATTTAAAACAAATTAAAAATTAGTATCAATTAAAAAGTTAAAAATCGACTGCGTAACATAGAAAAAGGCCGACAGTTAAACATTTTTTTTTAGAATTAAATTAGGTTCTCTCTAAGTGTTTAACAATTTTTTTCCTAGCTTTTAAGTCTAAAATGGTACAAATAATACACCGTTTCCCCTTAAGGAGCTTAAAGAAACAATTTGATTTTACTCGTTTGAACGTTAAAATATTCAAGTAGTATAATTTACCGTTGATAAAAATAATATAACGATGGGCATATACAATACGCGCGTAAGAGAACACAAATGGAAATTTCAGTTATTTGTATTTTTTTCCTCGTAATGTTTAATCGCTTTTATAAAATTATTTTTAAAATCTACAAAAAAGCTCATCAAATTATATTCATTAAACTCGTAAACTCTTTTTTTTTAAGTTTCTTAGTGTAATGTTTTAAATTCCACAGCCCAAGATATATTTATTGATTATCCTACAAGATAGATAATAATATGAATAATGGCTGAGATAATTTCGATTTTTTATTTTGTTAATGTAACGAAATTGAAACTATCAGTTATATTAGACTCTATCAAATTTGTTTTATAAATACAGGTTTCCGTTGAAAAGAGTGTGAAATTACGCGAGTTTTTCAAAGTCTTTGAAATACATATTTTGTTACACTTAACAATATTTCTTACATATAATAATTAATAATTATAAAAGAGATTATTTTACTAAGTATTGGAAAAAAATTGCAGCTGGTTAAAATACACTACACAGCGGGTATGCCTCACGCTAAATCGAGTTGTTTTATTTGACTTGGTAAGTATTCCAACGGAGAGAAAAATATTTTATCGTATTAAATATATCATACCTGCGATGAATTTTTTTGGTTTTATTTTATAGTGCTTCGCGTCAGACACGATTCGCAGAGTTTGTGCAACGTAAAAAACAAAGTAGCGTCAGTGTTTGAACGTAAGAAAAACTCTACCTCTAAAATGTTGTTTTCTAGTTTTTCAGTAAATTGATTCATTTAATTGATCGAAAAATAGCCAAAAATATTTGTCAACCGGTTACTCAAATTGTTGAAAGTTGAACGTGGAAAATACATTAATATATTTCTCATTTATTACATAATTTTCGACAAACAATTATGGAAAAAAAAACAACGGATTTTCAACGAAAATCAAACAATAATTTTTATCGTGATAGGTTTGCCGAATTTCCCTGAAAATAGTCTTTCGAATTCAACGATTTATTTATACTTTCAAATTTATGGCATGTATTAATTCATTTTAATTTTGTGTCTCATCCCTTCCACGGATTTTTCAATAACGTTTTTAATATTCACATGCTACAGCGTACAAATCATAATTGAAACGCAGACGTAATAGTATATTTTAATTTTATTCAAGTGAAATCAATTTTTAAATTATTTTTCGCGTGTTCTTTGTGCTAAACTTAATATAACGAAGACGTGTTGAACATATGTTGTCTTGCTTAAAAACATGCTACGATAGATAGTTGTTATTCTTTTGTATATACATTTATATATATATATATATAAATGTATATAACAAGACAATTTTACGGATGGTTTTCGAAAACGCGCTGTTTTAAGTATTATACATTTTTCTGTATTAGTGCGATGATATTTCGATTTTATTAAAACGTCGATTAATGTTTGATAAATTTACGATTTGTTTTTTTTTCGATTTTTGAATATTCTAGCGGCGAGTATTGATACCGATTTCGTTATAACCGAATCTAATCATATTATACGCATTACGTTTTTATAAGTTTAAAATCAAAATTCACTTAGTAGTTAAAAAAAAAAATGTTAATCCCCGATAATTTTACATTGTTAATTTGTTGTTAAAAAAATACATATAATTTGAACATTTGAGATTAAAAATTTGTTCAATCAATTGATTAATTTGTACAATATTAAATGTTATTTAATATTATTTATAGCTTGGATGGGTTTGTCGAAGTTTATTATAAAACTGTCGTGTAATATTATGATTAATTTTAATTGATTGATTGCTCTTGTTATGCTCCAGTGTTATGCGCTTTAGATTAAATGCGAAGTGATGTTGTTTAATTTTGGAACGAATTATTATTATCTCTACTCTACTCCGAAGGTTGGTTGATTCGAATATTTGATAGCCGTTCACTCGAGTACATGGAATTACAGTAATAAGCGTATTATTAGATAATATTGTGTTGTCTGTATACAATAAACAATGTGAAAATTCGCACATTTTTGCAAGCGATTTGTCGCTCGATTTTAATTGTAATACGTACTTAATAGTTCGTTACAGATAAAAAAATAATCCTCTACCGTTATATTATCTGATGAACATGCGTTTTATTTGATGTTGGCGAGTGTTTAACACGTCTGGTAAATATTGATAATATTTATTGATGTAATATTTAGTAATATTACGCGTGTAGAAAATGTTAACGATAATTATTATAACGCGGCCATGACAATAGAGAATAGAAGAAATTATTGTTTCGGATTTCCTGCTGGTAATAAAACAATAGTAAAGATATGAGCGAAGTATGAGGTAAATTTCAACAAAGTTATTCAATAAAGCTATATACGATGGGAATAAATGATTACATTGATTTTTTTTTTTTAAATAAAATTCGAGGATGATATTAATATCGTTTACTTGCGATTTGAGATTCAGTAAGTTCCTAATTATCATGAACACTCTTGACCGCCACAGATAGTTGATATTTGGTTTAATATACGTTTTCGACGAAGAATTTTGTAATTTTATACGACAATCGTAGGTATACGTAATATAGATAATTTGTTTTAAAAAGCGATTTAGAGAATATTAATTTTCAATAATGTCAGAACCATTATAACGCCATATTATTAGACGTGTGTGACGATTTAGAGGAATTCTATTCGTAAACGACTACGTCATAAGTTATAAACGTCTTCACTATAATATATAAAACCTCTATTTTATACGTTATAATGTATACACGTACGAGTTCTAGGTAAAGATTCATTTTAATGATTAAATATTGATATTGCATTAATGTTACGCGTAAAAAGTTATTGACATGAATACGGAGAATTACAGTATTTATTTGCGCGGTCAATGGCTATAAAACGGAAGATAAATTGTTCGAAAAAAGAGAAATAAATAAAAATGTTTAAAAACTCTCAGTGGAAATAGACATTTTAATAAGCTGTTTAAATAAATGTGGAATTTTTCCGGTTTTTTAGTTTATAATTATAATCCCGTCACCTCGATGAAATAATTTACTTGATAATTGTTGCACAGAAAAGTGTGGGGTTTTTCAAAAATCGATTTTTCTAAATTCGTAATTATTTATTAACACGTTGATCATTTTCGCATCGAACACCGCTTTTAATTTCTATTTATTTAGGATGGCGGGAGGAGAATTATTGGCTAGCGTGTTCGAATTACAGTCAAAACGTTCGAAATTTGTTTTCCGCTCGTGTATAAATAATTTTATAACCGAGCGTCACGTTATTCGACACGACGTTCCCGATAGACACTCCATAGGATTTACACATAAAATCCATTACAGTAATTATTGTATTAATATACTTAACAACGTATAAAAGTGTTTATTATGTGACAGAAAAAGTCCATATAAGTCTCGGACATTTTCCGCAAAACGGCGATAATACGATATCGACTACTATTATTAGTTAATAATCGTTCTTGCAACGTTTGTTTTACTCAGATAATTGATTGTACACTGTAAAAACGGCGAGCAATCGATATAATATCGTGTCGCACGCGTTATTGTTGTTAGCGATGAGATATTGTTTTTAAAAGGGGAGAGAAAACAAACCGTATGCACGAGTCGAGTGAAATGGCGTGAAAAATATTTTATATCACACGCGATTTGGTTATACAGTGAAATAATAATCGGACGTAATGGACTGTCCCGGAACGGTACTGGAGTCGATATATTATCAAATAGTGGCAGCGAGAGAGATGAGAATTATATATTATATAATATTTATATATGATATCGGGTTTGGTGTTTGGGGGGGGGGGCGAAAGAGAAACAGCCAATTTTGTTGATATTAAGAATATCGCGCGAGTTATTGGCTGCCTAAAAAGAGTTGAGGCGAATACGAACATAACGTATAATATTGTTGAATATTATATTGGAACAATTATTGTTTTACGAAATTAAACGGATCTTATAATCCGATATTAATTAATAACTAAAGCACGAATTGTATTGCATTTGAAAAAAGCGATTTAACTTTCTCGCGTTATTCCTCTGAGAATTCCTTAAAATTTGCGCTAGAAATTCCTTTAGAATGCATTTAAAAAAAAGAAAGGAAAAGTAACTGACATTGACATTGGCGTAAAAACGTCACCCTGTTCATTGAATAAAAATTTAAATAGAAAGGAAAATGATCTATTAAATACAACGCAATTGAATAAAATTGAAAAACACATACGTTTCGTTTGTAATTTAATGTGGAAATTAAAATTTCACGCGTTTTACAAAACACAATTTCTCGCCGTATGTGGAAAAAAAATATTGTTTTATATATGCGTCGGTAATTGCAATTTTCGAACGCTTAACCTAAAACGCTTAACCTTGGGCTTATCTAAAAATTCAAAAAAAAAAAATTATCTTTTCTTTACTAAAACACTACTACTTGTTTGTAAAAAGTTAAAACGGATGAGCGATATTATCGAAAGCGACAAATTTCGTCGGTACATCCGTTGTGATAGTCGTATAGTTTTATTTATTGCGTGCCGTAACACGTAGTTCGGGATTTTCGGGACGATTTGCCATCCAAAATTTAGCGCTTACCGCGACATTTTTTTTTTTTATATTTTTCGTTTATATTTTTAAAATAACTTACCCGATTTCCTAAAAATATGAAAAAAAATACGAAAATTACACTCGTGCGTAGAAAATACATAAAAAAAATTGTGTATATTTCATGAATCAAATTTATATTCCGCTCTGCAATAATAACCGTAATCGAAATTTTATCTTATACGCGTATTTGTTATATCGTCTCAAATATTTTCTTTTCCTTTTGCGCGAGAGAGAAAGCTAATTATTATCGTATGTTACATAACATAGTACGAATTATTTTTATTCAGTTGGATTCTATAGATATTTATTTTTTTTAAGTACACGGTTTAGGTACAATAATTCTTCTAATGAACGTCGTCCTTCGGTGTGTTCGATTATCGTTGTCGATTACGGTCGAATGAATTCAACGAGTGCAATTATTATTATTATTATTATTATATATAATATGTCGTAATACTGTACTGTTTGAAGACGAAAATCGATAGTGGAATTCGGAGTACACAGTATGAACAATTGGAAATATATTTTGCGGAGACCATCTCAAATGGAGATACATTCTTAATTAATCGAATGAAACTTGTGTTATTAACTTACCGTTTTTAATTTTCGCGTAGAAGTTTTTGACGTTAAATGTAAAAAAAAAAAAACAAACTATTATTTTTATTACGTATGATCTATTAATTCGAAGCTTATTTTCAACTAATCAAGCTGTATAATATGTATACGTTACGTAGCTAATCGTTTATATTATAGTAATTGTTTTTAATGTACTCATTCATTTAATATAGAGTGACGCGTAATATCCATAAAATATCAGTGTTTATGCACTAAAACGAACGAATATTGTGCCTATCGTGATGTACGCGTGTATACTCGTATATAATAGTAATTTTTATATAATCTAATCTCGTTTTTGTCTAATTTGAAGTTGGATCTTCCAATCAAGTAGAATATCGTATTGTTCCCCCGTAGTTGAATTCAAATTTCCTTTGGGAACGGGTATTCCGGATGGTCTAGAATTCTGAAAAAATTTAATTGACGATAAATTAGACGTTTGCCGACTGTAATAATACAAATTTAACAAAAAAGAAATGTAAAATAAAAGCGGGGGAGGTGGTGTGGTCTCCTTGTTTGCGAGTATGTATTCAATTTGTATTATTACCTTACTCTTTTTGACGGAAAGGAGCGTTCCGGGGTCGTGGGTACGAGAACTGTTAGGAGTATGTTACTTTAATAAAATAGAAAGAAGAACAAAGCAAGGGAATAAGCAATGAACGGGTTAACACAAAATGCCTTACCTTTATCGAGGTATCTGAGACTTCAAGTAAATGAATGAAATGGTTAGGACGACGCCTTTATACAAATCAAAGTCGTCGCCAGTGGAAAGGGCGCAGGGAAAAGACTCGAACACGAAATTCGGTTCGGTAATAGCGAAGTGCCCGCGCGTACCAAAAGACCTGTGCCGGAGAAGTCCTTCATCCGTGGAGTGTGGCTACACTCTGCCTCGAACGCCGGCCAGGCACTGACTCAAACGCCGGCCAGGCACTCTGATTCGAACGCCGGCCAGGCACTGACTGGATGAGACAAGAGTCTAAGACTCAAGAATTAAGGGTTGTTAAATCTGATTGGATGAGAAATTATCAAACGGACCGCCAGTCGGTCGGCGACACACGAACGCGCGCGCCGGCGACCACATTGTCACCTGCTAGCCCTGTGATGAAGCAGACACGACGTTCCTTTTTTTATGACCTATACTGACCGATCAAGACCGTTATTTTAGGGGTTTTCTATTAACTTTCTAAATTCTTTGATTTATATCTGACGTCTTCCCTTTTTTTTTTGTTATCCGACGTATTTCGGTCCGGCCGGCGGCGGACCAAGGAATGTCGATCACAAATGATGTCGGCGAGCCTTAGGTCCCTCCGGTCCGGTATTGCTTATCTTACGGATAGTGTTAACGGGCCGTGTCTGCTGCCTTCAAAGATAACGGTTAATCCTATGATTTATGTTTTGAATTGATGTCTTTTTTTCTTTTTCTTTTCTATTTTATTGGAGAAAGTGCGTTTTATATAGTATTTTAAAGAGATTTCATTGGACTTCTTTGGAGTGATGGGTTTGCCGCTATCCCCAGGTTATATCTATTATTTCAGGGATGTTTGTCGCGTGGCGACCTCCCAATTGTGTGATCGTGTGCGTGATTTTATAAACGTATATGTATTTTTTTATGGCCTACATGTGTCCCAGGTATTATGGCACGCGCGAGTGCTCTGATAATTTTATTTCGTAAAATATAGTGTATAAAATATATAAAATTTAATTAAATGATAATTTAAGTTAATGATATGAGTGCATATCATTACACGACGAAGCAATAAATAAATACAATTGTTGTATTTTTGTATTTTATAACAATAGGATTTCATACAGTTTACAGATAAGTCTGTGAACTATACGAACTTTTATCTTACCCGTTGAAGAATGTAAACTTTATGATGCGTCCAGATTCTCCCACGTCCTGACCTCTCAGAGCTGTCGTGTCTTCATCGTCCAATTCAAAATCGAAAATCTTTCGAGAAAAGAAAACGATCGTGATGAATTTCATACCACCATCAATACGAATAGAATATATTGGTATTAATTGTAATGTACCTGAATGTTCATTGCCAGTCTCTCTGCATTCATACTCTTCGGTATGACTACTATGTCTCTTTGAACGATGTACCGCAACAACACCTGGGCCGGAGTCTTGTCGTGTTTTGCTGCTATGCTTAACACCACCTCGTTTTCCATCATTTCTGGCAGTTCTTTACTATATATACATATAAAAACAAAATTTTTTTAATATTTCCCTACGAGCGTTCCGCGATTTGTCATTGGTTATATTACGTCCAATTCATTCCCATTAGTTCTCGGTTGTTTTTCGTGCCTAAACACGAGTACGCGGTCACGACGATCCCGTTTTCCTTGCAGAATTCTACGAGTTCGGGCTGTTGAAGATACAGGTGATGTTCTATCTGTAGGTTTTCGGGCTTGATCGTGCAATTGTCCAATACTGTTTGAATTTGTTTGATATTGAAGTTCGACAAACCGATCGCTTTTGTTCGGCCACACGTCACTTGTTCTTCCATCATCTAAATGCGAATTTGAATAAAAATATTGCAAAATAAAAGATCCAATGGGTTTCGAACGATTTTCCAAAATTGTTATTTATGCACCTTCCATGTTTTCACGTGATTTGTATCGCAATCGATTTTCATGTTCGCAAAATCTAATGCGTCTTTTGCGATTAAGCCGAACGGAGTATGAATTAAGTAAAGATCCACGTAGTCCAACCGTAAGTTTTCTAGTGATTTTTTTAGGCACGCTTCCACGTCCTCTGGACGGTTCGAGTAGGGCGGAAGCTGTAAAACCATTGTCACAATTGTTATTACGCTGCTTTCAACTATTGAGTCAAACGTTCGTTTGTTTCAAATTTACTTTGGTAACGATGAACAATTCGTCTCTGGTCACTCTGCCGGATGATATCCATTCGTCGAGGACCTTTCCAATGGTATGTTCGTTGACGTAAACGGTCGCCGTGTCGATGTGCCTATAGCCACACTTTAAGGCTTCGTTCAAAGCATTTTCCAATACATCGTTTACACCCTAAAATTTTATTAACTATAATTTATTTGTATTTAAAATGTTTTTTTTTTTGTGAATTTATAAAATAACTGATACGGCATACAATATAAATATAACACACACTGTATGATATTATGTCGATATATATATATATATATATATATATATATATATATATATATACTGTGTAAATAACAAAGTTATTTATATTTAAAATGATTGATGAATAATACATAATAGTAAACAAATATTCAACATAACAAGAGTTTTATGATAGATATTTTACACAAATATAATTAACGCTATTTTTGGAATATTTATTAAGAACAAATATTGTAATACAAAAATGGTGTAATTGCTTTAAGTCAATAATTTTAAATCCACACCTTCTAAGAATATGGAAATACGTGTTAAAGAAAAAGAAAAAAATCACTATAAGATCAAGATTGAACAATATATGTAGCTGGTGAGCATACATCTATTAAAAAAAAGAAAAAAAAACACACACATATCAAGATGACGCCCAACGTTTGAAATAAATTTTCTAGAAATTTGAAAATAGACCTATTCATATGAGTGTTTTCACGGGAAACACTTGGACATTTTCAATTACGATTTATTTCTAATAAAACAAAGCGTTGACATTATTGTCTAATTATGTGTTAATAATATTGATATTAGGTAAATAGAAATTTGAAATTGATTATACTATTAATATGTGTATTGTAAGTTATAATTATATTATTTTTGAACCGTAGAGACAGCAAAAACGTCTGATATTTTCAACACTACATTACGATATTAATAAGAAGAAAAAATTCAGAATGAAATATTATCCGCGGGTAATATCACTATTAATTAAAAACGATTAAAAATATTATCGATTTATTTATTTATTTGAATAATAATTTTTGAGAATATTTTACGTTGCGAAAATCTTTAAATATATCGTTTAAAATGTTATTATTATTCTTACGAGTTATATTTTAATTAAAAAAAAAAAAAAATGCCTCAATTACGATAATATAATAATATTATTTCGATAGGACAACGATACTGTTGTGAAATACAAAACTTAATTAATATCGCTATGACGATGGTGGTATAACAATATTAAACTTCAACGGTATTAAACAGATATTGGTTTCAACGATTTGACAATGTTAATGAGATCGACAGATATTAGATCATTATCAAAATATTCATAAGAAATTAATACGTTTTTCGTATTAACCGACGATATGTGTGATTTTTGTTACACATATCGTTCGCTTCACATTCTAAGGTTTACCAATTTAACAATTTAAAATCTTTCAAAATATAACGCGCTAGATTTTTATTATAGAAAAACGATATTTTGGATAGAAATGTAATGGAAAATCAACGAACGGATAACGCGAGTTGTATAGGCGAAAATCCGTTACAATATAATACACTAACCACAATAGGGATACACATACACACACATAATATACAAATAATCGAATCGTGGCACAAAAATTGTATTCTAATTGTTAAACGTGTTTCTAGTAAATAACGAGTAAAAGTTATTTTAATTGAAAAAACAAAACAACTAATCCGAGCTATGAAAATGTACTTTTTTTATGGTCATATGTTGTGCGTCAAGTACATACTTGTGTGTTCGTCGAGATACGTTTTATTCGTACAGTAAACTCGTACAGAACACAGGCATGAACTTTTAAATTAATTTTTAATTAGATTTAACAGATTAAATATTCATTTTGGTTATAAATTCAGAGACATTATATAATTTCGTAAAGTAATGAATGTTACAAAAACGACCTGTGTAGAGAAATTTTTTTTACACAGTTATTATCGTAGAAAAAGTCCATTGGTCTTTAAAAGAGTGTTCGAACAAATTATAATATTAAACGTAGACTTAAAAATTCTCTTAAATATAGAAAACTTTTGTTTTTTTACGTATTTTTTTTTTATTTTTGACCTATAATAGTATTAAACGTTTATCAATATATTTGTTTTTATTGCCTATGATTGAAATGTTACAATATATATATATTATATAATCAATACGTTTACACCAAACGAACATAATTCAGTAGCTATATTTTGTTGTGTGTTTCAATCAAAAATAAATTTCAATTCGCTTATTTTATAATTAATGTTTTAAAAATTGAAAATATCGTTTTTATTGCCATATAAATAATTATTATAAATGTTACAATAATGGACGTATTCGAAATATTTGTGCTCAATAAATGACCTCTTTAATACTGCAAACACATTTAATCATAATTTTTTTTTGCCGGTAAACGACGTGTGGTAAACTTTTTAACAATATTCTATTTTTCAATTCATTGGTTACCTATATTTTTACAATGAAAAAAAAAACGTATATTGTTACATTGTTGTATTTTGTGAGAACCTATTATGTGGTTTGCACCATGTGCGGTTTAACTCAACAATATGCATTATTGTTAGTAATCTTACACTTTGTCTAAGACTACCGATTCAATATATATATATATATTGCATCGATTGTCCTAAAAATAATTTTAATAACGCGAATTGCGAAGTAATCTAACCGAGAGGTCAAATATTTAAAGTAATAAAATCAGTTTCTAACGGATTTCTAATTAAAAAAAAAAAAACATATTCGTTATATGTTTAGTGTATTACATTTTAGCGAATTAAAATAAATTGTTTATATCTTGTAAAATTTGTGTTATATATTTTTCAATAATTATAAAAATAAATTATAATATGTTGGAAACGCGTGATTTCACCTATTTTCGTGCCTATATATTATGTGACATTATAATCTACAATAATATAAATTACTTTAATATATTCAAAATATGAACTCGAATGATTTTTGAAAAAAAGAAAAGTAAATTTCATTAGTTGTACCGTAACGATTTATTTTTACTACAAAATTATTACCTTTTTTCATTACACGGACATGACGAATAAATATAATATGTGTGCCTATCCTAATAAATATTTTAATATTTAAATAAAACCTATATTACGCGTTGATCATATACAGTGCTGGATAAAAGTATATAGTACGCACTTAGAATATTTTTACATTTATGTAATTTGTTCACTAATCCAAACAGATAGAATAAAATCAATTCCAACAAAAAAAAATAAATAGTTTCTATGCTTAATTTTTGACTGGAAAATTTTCAATAACATTCAAAATTCTTAGACAATTAGTTCATTTCCATTTATTGTCATATTTACCTTGGACAAAATAAAGTACGCACGGGAGTGTTTATTTTTATCTTTAGTAATAAAAACATACTCGTGTATACATATTTATATTCATATTGTAGTGAGTAGACTATCTGTATGGTAGACTTACCCACGACATTGCTGGAAATATTACTGTTATTATAATAATACAACAATCGATTATTATTCATAAATTAGGATCATATGCCAATTGCGGATAAGTGAATTCCAATTCGTCAAATTCTCGAAAAAAGACACAAATCGATACGAAAATGATTTTGAACACTCCAAAAACCAATTGCTAGTCGCTACACTTGCGCAAAAAGATACACAAAACAATGTGTTAGTTGTCGGTATTATTAGAAAAAATAACGTCAAATTTTTTTTTTTAAAAAATGTAAACTAAACAAATTTCCGTGTAAATTCGAAATTAAATATTCACGATCGGCGGCAGTAGTCTCTTTCTAATAAGAAAATTGGTCAGAAGTATATAGTGAAGTTAAGTAAGTAAAGCTTACTATTTAATGAGCTTCACACTAAGTAAGTGGGATTAGTGCGAGTTATTTACATAAATTTGAAAATATTCTAAGCGCGTACGTTTATTTTGTCTAGCATTGTAAATATTATACGAGCGTATGATATTTTTTAAATGATAAATTTATTGTGACCTCATTTGCTCTTTTGGTGGAAATTTCTATGAATTTGATAAAAAAAAATTTTAATGAGTAGTTTTCGAAAATCAATTGTCAAAAAAAGTCGCTAAAATGTACTGAATTCTTTTTTTTTTCAAACGACCGGATTAGTCTAATCGCACTGGTCCTTGAGAATATATTTTTTTATTCTTTGTCTTTACATATTATTTATAATAAAAAGTGTTACATAATGAGAATAAAAAAAAAAGACGAATATTTGAGAATGTTAAAGAAGAAAATATTAATAAATCCTCGTTATCGTCAGCCACCGAATTTATATAATAAAATAATATACATGTGTATAGTACTCAGAATTAACAATAATAATAATAATTATATATTAAAAAATATAAGATAACTGCAAAGGTTAGATTATTCAATACCGTTATAGCGAGATATTATAAATTCTTTTTTTTTTTTTTTTTTGTAAATTCTGTTATTTGACGATTCACGGAATCGTGAATACTAATCGTATATCAATTTACAAAATTGTTAAAAAAAAAAAAAAAACATTTACAACGAATTATACAATGTTTTTCTCGTCGAATCGTCTCTACAATTAAAAAAAAAAAAAAAAACAGTGTAAATCGACACGACGTTTTGTTTTTCAAGCTAATTTTTTAGAATAAATCACTTGAACTGTACATGACGTGGCCGCGTCCTTGGAACCGAGAACCAGTTGTAAATTAAATATCTGCAATTCGTATCGGTATACTTTTATTTTCGACGAATATAAAATAATCGTCGGTGACTTTAACGGGGTTTTCGTGTAGCGCATTATACGTGACATACACGGTACGCGCGGTAAGCTCATATTTAATATAAATACAAAAAAAAAACCGTGCCCGCGGCGCAATCGCGTTTACGTTTTTAACGCGAAAACGATCGAAAAATTCGTCTAGATCGCCAATGTATTTAACCTAACCGCAGTCGCGTAAAATGTTCATTTGTGTTCACATTACACATTTACAATATGTACAATGCGATATATATATACCGCGGACCTTGTAACGTATTCGATTAAAAAATGTGTTTGAATACATTTTTACCGGTGTGCATTTGTGAAAATGACGATTTTTCTATCGCGAGAACAAAAAAAAAAAAAAATAAATACGTTTTCAAGTAAACTGTCAATACCCAACGAAATACGTCTAAAAAAACATGATGATCAGGTCGTGTCGTAAGTGTGCGCATTATCGACTTTTGTACATATCACATTGCGTTACGCGATATAATAATCGGACGTACCGTGTTTTACGTGCAACCGTTAATAAACGACCGCGGGGGAGAAACGCTTTTTAAAATATTCCGTATATATTTTATATTCGAATAAGAGTATTATATATATTGGGTGAAATAAAACGACAATTTTTACGAGTGCGGATTTTGTGTAGGTAAAATATGAGTGGAATGAGATGAAACGATAAAGCGATTTTTCAATACGTGCGATTTATTATTATTATTATTATTTCGACCATCGTTTCGTGTGTAATACGAGTACATACGTCGTTGTCGTCGCCTGTTGCGGGTTCCGTCTGTGCGTCGTCGTCGTCGTGTTATACGAAAAAAAAAAAAAAAGAGAATAATAAAAATAATCGTTTAACTCCCCGCACACAGCGTTTGAAACAAAATTAAAATTTATTATAATAATATGTTCATACCGAACGCAACATCGTAAAAAATCGTAAACTATTTTTCCTAAATAATTTCCATACATATATATATATATTTATATATAAAATTTTCGTTTTTCTTCTCCTTTTTCAAACCGACTTACCTGCCATGTACCGTAGCCGACAATCGGCATGTTACCACCGGAATTCAATTTCAGATACTTCATATTATTCGATGCTGTTGTTGTGTACGAACGAGCGGACGGACTGAAAACGACTGTCGGCGGCACGTATCGATTATACCGCCGCAGACCTGCAGACCATGTCGCGGTTACGCATTTTCACGGAGGTAGGAGGTACGTAAATTATACACGCGCGTACAGAAGGAATACGAGCGCGGCGTACAATAACGGAAACACGGGGCCGAGCACCGTAGAAAAATGACGATGAAACGATCGTTAATTATTATTTTTATTTTATTCGATTTAAACGAATTTGCGTCCGCGCTCTAGACGAGTACGACAATTGCCCGAACCGGACGATACTCCTTCTTACCGCGCACGCAGTGTTGGGTTTAAATAAAACCACCAGTATATACCCCTTCCACCCTCCACCCGCCGAAAAAAAAATTCTCTCTTAGCTTTATAACTTTGCGTTCGAAATTTCTATATCACTCAGATATAACGTCCGCGTACAGAATTGTAATTTGTTTAACCGAAATTTGCTGCTTACGTATATATATATATATATGTGTGTGTATAATGCGGCGGGGGTGTTAAGGTTAATTCCATAAATTTCGAATAGTGTCGGGCTTGCCGGTTATAGCGAAAATTATGTACAATAAATAATGCGAAATAATTAATGTTATAAACGTTTATAATCTTTTATGCGCATCGTACAAACGGTGTATAATATAATATTAGGTAATTCCTCTATACTGATTCAACGTATCATCGCGAACAAAACTATTTGCTTTATACTATAGTAGTATTAAAACCGTACTTTTTTTTTTTTTCACACACGGGTTTCAAATTACTTAATTTACCCGATTAATGATTTATCAAATACGATATTACATAATACGGTTTATTGTAAAATATACAATATAATATTCGGTGTCGTATGACCACGAACCGCAATTGGTATAGACCGTGTAATACCGATTACCACACATTAACGTTTATTTAATACAGAACCGGAGGTAACTTTTTGTTTCTAAATACTTGTATTCGTTGGTTTCTATCATCGTATTAGTCTACAAACATTCATTGTGCTAAAACACCGACCGAGTCCTCCCGATCTCCGAACCGAATTTTCGTTTTTTCCCTGGGCACAGCCCCCGGTAGTAGGTGCTGGTAAGCCGTTTCCGATAATAACAAACGTACGCCGCGATTCGTATTTTTGTTTCCTCCCAACTAAACGATTAATAATAATGTACGCGGTGGCGGTTTCCCGGTTATAATGTGTTTTTATAATCGATAAAACGGCAAACAAGACAAATAAAGTGGGACATTAACGACGTGTTGGAAATAAATACTGCATATAAATTTATACTCGTAAATAATACGTTTGTGAATTTATATATATAATGTACGAGCCAAACAGTATATACTCGCGTATATATGAAAAATAAATGAATAACGCGAGTCGCCGCCGAGTTGTTGTAAAAAAAAAAAAACATTTAATCTATCGGTTTCCATTTATGCGGTAAACCACTCGGGTTACGATAAAAAAAATAAATAGTCATCGGTCGTAGGCAATTAACAGCGGAAGAGAAAAATTTTACAAATTCTTAATGTAAAATAACGTAATCGTTTAGATTATAAATATTACAATACGACGAAATGTTTGCCACGAGGAGAATGAGGGTCCGGTTACGTGTTTTAAACGCATAGACGTTTCAAGAAAAAAAAAAAAAAATCGAAATACTACGTCTGTTTTTACGACGGTTTTTTTCTTTAAATTTTCCTCCCGAGAATCAAATAAAATTAAATTTTTTCGCAATTACATATATATATACGCTTCATTATTAAATACAGACGCCGACTGTACACCGGATTTCGCGGTTGCGATTAATTGTTTTTCAATTAATCATTCGTTCATCGTTCTGTTCGCGGGCTGGAAAAATTTTCATCGCTACGAAAGCAACGCGATTGTATTCAATACAACGGTTCTGAACGGAGTTTCGCGGCGCGAAGAAAGTTGTTTCGAGAAATTTAAAATGGTAATAAATAATAAAAAAATTACGATTCAAAATTTTCAAGATTTTTATTATTATTATTATTATTTTTTTTTTGAATATTATCGAAGTAACGTAGGACCGATGTTTTATAAAATGTTCAACTATTAAAACCAAAAATTAGTTTTTTTTTTTTTTATATGACTCGTAAATATTTCAGCATATAATAATTGCTATACATTTTCAAATAATTGAAAGAAACTATTTGTTAGATTTTTTTTTACGTATATATATATATAATATATTGTGCAACGCAATATATTCGCGGTAAATTTCTAGACACTATTAGACGGTTATTTTCGAAATGCTCGAGAAATACAATATAATGAATTTTGACGAAAACACGTTTTTCAATGCATCTTTTTTTTTATATATATATATTATTATCGAGTTGGGATTGAAAAAAAAAATCGAAAAACGATCTCGCTAAAATACTACATTTGCAAAGGAATTTGTTACCGGAGAATGGATATACGTGTGTGTAATGATCGGCGAGCAACTCTTTCTAATCGAAACGTCGTATAATACGTCGTATACAGAAAAAAATTATATAAAAATTATTTAAAAATCTATCGAATTTCTTGTTTTAAATCTACAGAATTTTATAATACACTGCGCGTGCGTTGGTCATATTTATTTTCCAACGATTTTTTTTTTAAATTATTATTTTACCTATTTATTTTTGGTGGGGTGATGTGTATTATTTACGAGTTAATGAATACGAATATGAACTCAATAAATTTAAGTGCAAAATTTTATTTAGTGCTATAGATTCAGCAGGATTAAGTCTGCGACTATTATTTTATAATTGTATAAATACACTGTTCACTAAATGGCATATAGTTGTATAGTGTATTCGTATTTATATTACAATAATAGTCTTAATTATACGTTTTTGTAATACTGCGTATTATATATAGTATTAAATACTCGAGATTTCTAAAAAAATAAATTACACGTATTAAAATAGATGTATTGTGTAATTATTTTTTTAATATACTTTATTAAAAGAAAAAAGCTGACCTCATGTCGTTTTCAACGTCAAAGATTTCTTTCATTTTTTTTTTTTTTTGTATATCATAACTGCAATTATTATATATTATATAATATACAATTGAGTGTACATACAAAGAGCATTTCATATTTTGATTAATATCACGTATTAAATATGTGGTTTACAATACTTTCACCGGATTAAAATGGGAAATATTCGTGGGATAGTGAATAATATACAATAACGGTATTAATAAAACTTCTTTTCTTTTCCCCCAAACATAAACCATATATATATATATACACAGTCTCGCCATAAATTCCGTCACAAATCTTCGCACGTACCTTTCAGCGGTAATTTTACGTTTCAAGAAGTGGTAACACTGTGTGAATATAGTGTAAACATGTGGCTACAGAACCCGCGTAGCAGAATCGCTGTGTCAGTATTCGTTCGGCAACGAACTAATTATGGAGTGGGGTATTGTTGAAAATCGCATCGCTGTTCTCGCGTTATATCGCGTAGGTAAGACACCTTCAGAGATTTTTAACTTGTTGAAAACACTACCTATCTCAAGGCGGTTCGTGTATCGAACTGTGCAACGTTTTAAAGAAACGAATAATGTGTACGATCGCCCACGCTCTGTACGGCTGCCGAATGTTATTAACGCTGTGCGTGCAAGAGTGTACCGAAACCCTTTGCGAAAACAAAAAGTGCTTGCACGCGAAATGAACGTTTCTACTCGCTCAGTGAGTCGAATTCTGCGTGATGACTTACATTTGGGTGCATTTCGCAGATCCAAAGGTCATCTATTAACGCCGAAACTAAAGGAAATCCGAAAAAAACGATCTAAAAAACTGCTGGAAAAATACGGAAAAGGGAGATACAAGAAAATTTTGTTTACCGATGAGAAAATTTTCAATATCGAGGAGCAATTTAATTCGCAAAATGATAGAATTTACGCCAAAAATTATCGTGAGGCGAAGGAAAAGGTTCCACGAGTTGAAAGAGGTCACTATCCATTGTCCGTTATGGTGTGGTGGGGAGTATCGTATGATGGAGTCACGAAAATCCATTTCTGTGAAAAAGGGGTGAAAACGGGGGCCAGAGTGTACGAACAAACCATTTTAGAACCAGTTGTGCGGCCTTTGACCTCGACCCTATTCAATAATGAAGAGTGGACCTTCCAACAAGATTCGGCGCCCGCTCACAAGGCGCGGCGAGTGCAGCAGTGGTTGAAGGATAATGTGCCTTCGTTTATAGCGGCGGAAGACTGGCCCTCAGGAAGTCCTGACCTCAACCCGCTCGACTACAAACTGTGGGACATTCTGGAGAAAACTGCCTGCCGTCGACGTCATCGGACATTGGCTGGTTTGAAAAAGAGTATCGTCGCTGCTGCTGAAAAAATACCACTGAACATTATACGTGCAGCAATCGACGATTGGCCAAAACGTTTAAAGCTGTGTTATCAAGCAGGAGGAGGACATTTTGAATAATTTTTTTATGAACTTAAAAGAAATTTTGTATATTTTTCATTAATATAAATATAATTTTTCTAAAATTTTTTGTTTCCGAGTTATTTACATTGAAACGTGTGACAGAACTTATGGCGAGACTGTGTATATATATATATATATATATATATATATATATATATAAAATAATTTATATTTTATTCTATTAATTATTTTCAATAAAATGTAATATATGTAGGTATGGGAAAATTTACATAAACAGTCGTGTTTCGTTATTTGTTCTGAATTATAAAAAAATTAACATTAATTTATGGCATTATAACACAGTAGGTTTCTCGTGTTTATTACAGTTAAAAATTGTTAATGCTAAAGACACGATTAAAAATATTTAATCGATCAATAACCGATAATCGTTTAGTCGATTTTAAACTGCAGAAACCCAATGACGAACAGTTAATTAATTAACTAAGTTAATAGTAATACGAGTTCTATCGTATTATTACTGAACGCATTATGTACAGTTAAAACTGTTTGAGACCTGATCATTGTTGTTGATAATATTAAAATTTCATTTATATAAGAGCCAAGGTAAATTGTGTAGTGTACTTTTGGTTCCGAAATCAAATTGCATAGGATATAATATTTTCTTCCTTAACCTTCATATAACCTGCACACATATCACGTTAGATTTTTTTAATATTAAATAGTAAATAATTCGGTCGGTTTTAACTTGTATGAATTATTATTATTATTATTATTATTATTACTATACGCTTCGTTGATTATCGCAATAGTCCAACAATTTTCCACTATAACGCGAATAATAATTACTATTTTTAATGCTAACATTCTTTTGATATATTTTAATATATTTTACGACGTTCACTCGAATAGGATTTGTTATAAAACTATTGTGGCAATAAGCGCAGTGTCGTATTTAGGGAAGGGCAACGGGGACAAATTTGTCAGGCGAATAAATTTCAATTTTTTTTTTTTTGGAAGGCGGCCGCTATAGGCGCTGACTTTTTTTTAGATCTTCATAATTTTAATAATGATATAAGAATTACAACTATTTTAAAATTATTATTAATAATAATTGGATAGAGATTACATGGCGTACATATTGTTGAAGAGTTTGGTGAGAAAACCCGAAAGAAATGTATAAAAAAAATGTTAAAGATTGATAATAATTATTGTATATATTTTAAGCTCTATATAATGTGTATTCAGTAATGTTAAAACATTTCTAGCCAAATCAATAAAACATCACGGCATTGAAATAAAAATCAATAAATTACGATAATAATAAATGGATGTGTGGTGGAGAGGGAGTATAAAAATTGTGTTCTTCTGGGGTGTAAAAATTGTAAATACGGCACTGTATACAAAGTGCATGTTTTTTCAAAGCAGCTTAATCCATATTGAAAATTTTTTTCCCCTTAGAGTTTAAGCTTTATTGGTTTTAAATGTCATATTTTACGACATATTAAAACCAATGGTTAAAAACTTTATTCGTTTTTTTTATTTTATTTTTAAATGTGAATATAAGTTGTTTTTTTACACTTCGCATCTCACATATTATATTTACGATATTACATTATAAGCACATAATTCCATACTGCGAAGATATATACTAATATCAACTAATAATAATATAATATTACGATATTATCGCGTAATATATATAAAAAAATATATATTTTTTATTGGTTTTCTTAGAATGATATGCTGAATATTTCTACTAATATATAATGAATATAAACCGATATATTTCACAATTGAATACAAGTATCGCGACGAGTACGGGCTTATATAGAAAATCGAATCTATCTGTAAACATCCGATTATATTGTGTTCAACGTGCTTGTCGTTTTATATTGTAACTATGTAATATATTCGCGATTACCTATAACCAACGAGTCTATACGAATTCCACTGTACATACGTTATATATCCATTCGTAATAATATATCGGTACAATATATAATATATAACTAAAATCGATTAAATTTATAAGATTAATTTCGACGAAAAACAATTTTCGTACCTCTGTGCAGTATTTTAATCGCGGAAGCAAAATCTAAAAATACTGTGACATGGTGTGTCCTCGAGCTGCTACCAATGATGTGTCCTTGGGCCAACGTATCGACCGAGTGATACGGTTTCGTGGCCGTGGCGTAGCATGCAACATAATATTAAGTGTGTGAGCAAATAAAAGAGATAGTTTTCACGTATTATGGTGGTTCACTAGAAGACTAAATTATTTTTAACTGTGTAAAATAACAAAATGACAGATTCATTAGTCTTTAGGGTTGAATTTGTAAAAGATCTGGTGCTTAATCTACTGGAGTAGGATCTCTCACACAGTCGTAAAAGAAGTCGTTTTCAGTACTCAAACCGAACGACCGACTGCCTAGCAGCAGTCCACCATCATAGGTGGTGGCGCGTCCGGCAACGGCGATGTTAGAATCCGCTGATCGAGCGCGGATTCCTTACGCTCTGTCTTCACGTATTTATTGAATCACACTTACGTACGTATATATTATACAAGAAAATTGTTATGATAAAAAGTATTATGTAAAAAAAAAAAAATATATATATATATATATAACCGACCATCATTCGGTCGTAATAATAATAATAATAATAATAATAATATAAAATATAGCGAAAACAAAAAAAAAAAAAAACAAGAAATTAGATGAATGAAAGAATAAAAAGTAAATGCGAAATATTTAAGAAAAAATAAACAAATAAAACTATAAATGAATATTCGCTGCAGTATTTTTATTTTTCGGTTTAATGTTCAATGACGGATTTTTATCGAAACCGGTAATAAATAAACAAATTTAATACTATTACCATAATAATATATTGATTTATTTTTCATCGATATTCATCGGCTTGGTTATATATTCATACACGCGTATACATATTATTTTTTAACATACAAATTTAATAATAATATGTTTACCTGATCGTGTGCTAATTATTGCTGAAGCCATGCAATATATATTGTATATAACATAACACAGCGGTTCTCAAACTCTTCTACATCCCACTGTTATAGAAAATTATTTCGTTTTGAAACGGCGGTAGGACGACCGCAGAAGTTCAACTCATCAAGTGTACATATTAAATACGGAACACTTTACAGACGATAAAAACAATAATGGCTAATTTATTGGCGTATACTCTAAAAGTAATTATTTGTATTATTTATTAGGGTTTTTTATAAAAGTAACATTAACGTATAATATTATTACAGAGAGTATACATTGCGTGATTGAAGTTCTCGGACAGTATATGTTACTTGAAGTTATACAGTTTTGTATTTAATTACACATTACGAAAATATTGTTCTTGCAAGCCTAAAAGAGAGAGAGAGAGTGAGAAAATTTTTTCTACAAAATACATATTTTAACATTGAAATTTCGATGTGAGAACTAAACTGTGTTTTTAATGCTTTCGATAAGTTAACGTTATGTGCTTTTGATGTTCACGCATTTGATGTTCTTGAACATTGAAATTTATTAGCTCGTCGTTTCGATCCAAAGAGTTCAAAACTCGTGTCACACGTACGTACTCGTCATTATAGTGTCGTACAGGTAATACATTTTAATATATATTTTATACTACAGTTTAAATATTTTAATAAAATTTACAAGAATATTCGACATTCAGATACCTGGTAGTATCAATAGGACATTCCAGTGTGTCGATGATAAACAACGATTCATTGTTGGAAACGTTGTAATATTATTTAATCGGTTTTGACTTGACTTACACCGTTAATTTCGATTTGCGGTCGAATAAAAAAAATCGTACAAGTAACTTATTATATCTTTTGATATAATGCGTGACTTGTAATATTGTTACTTATGGTAGTGTTTTGTAAATACAAAGTATAATATATGATAATAATAATAAAAATTATTCGCACTGTTTGGGCGGCTTTAAATCGCCGATAACGCGATGCTCCGTCATTACTATATTTATAGTCGCACGTTATTATTTATATTTTACGACAGTGACGAGACGTAGACGTTTTTATATGTTAAAATGGCCACAACGCCGCCATAAAAGTAATTATTAAAGTGTGTCAGTTTAGATTTAATGTAGACCATCATTAGGTGGAAAGTGACCACGATTTTGTTTCACCGTACTCAGCGTGCAAAGATCAGAGAGAATTTAATAATTAATCGTTGTTTCACACAATGACTGTAACAACGGTTTTAAAACAATATCTTGTGCTTTTGACAGTGAAATAATTGTAATACAATATTGTAAATACGTTTATTATTAATGTTAAAAATAATAAACGTTCGTATTTTTTTTTTATCGCACAATTTAATCAATCTATTAAAAACCTAAACACTGAAATGTGTTTGATACAAACGAAAACGCAAAACACAACAAAAAAATCGTGTAAATTATATTGAATAACATATTAGAACAGTATCGACCGTCGAGTGATGGAACCAGATGGATGACGTCAAATAAGACTATTTTAAATTTCACGCATTAATTATTTTATATTTTAATTGGTGAAATATTTGTTCAATCTATAGTAAATTAATCAAATCAACTTTTTTTTCGCCTTTGACTAAAATCATAGATCAAAATATATACTGTATTTTATGTACATCAACTGTGTTGTAATAAAATTATAAACCGAAGAAAATGAAAAATGTTGTGTACTTCTTTGAGAAATTTTGAAAACACGAAACACGTTTGCAATGAGATGTTATTTTCGTATAATATAACTATTACTAGGTTTTTTGACCTTAGTTTTACGAGTAATACATGTGATACACACACGAATACGTATAAACGTAGATTCTTTATATATACCTATTATTATTTTTTATTTCGTTAGTTTTATTCGTTTATTCGCTAATAATAATAAATTTGATTTTGGTAATTATTTTAAATTATATGCCATGATATATATATATATTAAACAGCTTATTATTAAATATTAGAAAAAATACCGGTTTTTTCTTCTATTTTCTATTTTAAATAATTTTATATTCATATTGTAATAATATATATATATATATATATATATATATATATATATATATATATATATATATATATATATATTAACAATTCTACAATACAAATATCGGTGTTAATGAAATATGACAGTAAAATTCCCATAAGAAGGTTTTGACATACCTGACCTGAGAAATGAAGCCTGAATATTATAATATAAGTACACTGACTGCGTCAATTTAAATTTATACGATTTTGGGTAACAAATGATTATTTAATTTAAACGAGTAAATATTACATGTATGCAATGCAAATTGTGTTCATTTATTAACACTCATCAAGAAACTATTTTAAACATAAATTTGTGATATTACATACATAAAAACATTTACCACGGTGATAATATTCTGTTACACAGACGCAACTGATTTTTCCTGATAAATACATATTCAAATGAATATAGTTAAATAATTATTCGAATCGAATGATAAAATTATATCACGCATAACCAAAAATCGGTATTGTCGTATAATCGACGTCCATTATCATGAAATTACTCACTTTATGTTATTAATAATGCGTCAAATAATTATTAATTAAATTAGAATTAGAATTTATTTTATGCAAATTGTCATATCACATAGAAAACCCACGCTGCCGTTGGATGCCATGTAAAAATGAATAATTTAAATATCAGTGTTTACTGTCAAAAAAACAATTAAAACTAATATAAATATCCCATAAATCAAAATGTTTTATTATATTGCAATTCAATCTAAATGTATAAATCCCGTTTGAAATAAGTGTTTCAATTATTGACCAATAGTGTAGTAGTATAGTAGTGGAATATCTTCAAGCCAAAATGTCAAATGGATATTCTGGGTGATCCGTTATACTGAAAAAATTAAATATGAAAATAATATAACGTTATATTTACATACAATGTATGTGAAATAAATAGGAAAAAAATTCGTTTTGTTGTATTACATAACTAATGTTAAAAATACGAAATATAACAGTCTATAGAATTTATAAATAGCGTATAAATCATAAGCACTTACTTCGGGATGAATAAAAAGCGCACGATGCGCCCTTCCTCTCCCACGTCTTGGCTTTGCAGACGTTCAACGTCTTTTGCGTCCAATTCGAAATCGAAAATCTTTGGCGACGATAAAACAATGCGATAAAAATATATTTTTTTTTTTTGATCAACACAATTAATAAACACATATACGCACTCGAATGTTTTCCAACAATCTTTGCGGATTTTTGCTCTTCGGTATTACGGTTATTCCCTTTTGGACGATGAAACGCAACAACACCTGTGCCGGCGTCTTGCCGTATTTTTTCGCTACCTCGACCAACACGTCGTTCTCCAACATTTCTGGTAACTGTTTATTACTGTAAATCACACGATCAATAATTAATAATCAAAATCGATTATTCCGGGGACAAATCGGATAATCTATATTGTTCTTGTTACCTCCAAGAAAATCCCATCGATTCTCGAACGCCTCTTGTGCCCAGACTCGAGTACGCGGTGAACACGATCTCGTTGTCTTTGCAAAATTTCACGAGTTCGGGCTCTTGAAGGTATAAATGGTTTTCGTTTTGAAGGTTATCCGGCTTAATTCTGCAGTTGTCCAATATTCTTTTGATTTGATTTACGTTGAAGTTCGATAGACCAATTGCTTTTGTTAAGCCTCCATACACTTGGTCTTCCATCACCTGTAGTTTTAAATAATCCGAAATTGTCAAATAATATAGAATAGAGGAAAAACAGCATTAACGATAGTAAAAATTACTTTGAATTATGCGTTGGCTGACTTATGAGAAAATACACGAAATCGATTAAATTAATTATTTGAAATTAAAAAAATATACTTTTTCATATTTTAATTTGTAAGAAAAAAGAATAAACAATTCTGTTTTATCACGTATTATTCAGATGGTGAAATGTTTACCTTCCAAATGGCTACATGATCCGTACTTTTATCCAATTTCATTTCTCTATAATCGGATTTGCCGTCATTAAATAAACCAAACGGAATGTGTATTAAGTACAAGTCGACATATTTCAACTGTAAGTCTAAAAGTGATTTTTTAATATATTTCTCTACGTCTTCAGCCCTATTTCCATAAGCGGGGAGCTGTAAATATTTTTAATTAATCATTTTTCGATTCTCTAGAGTTTAATATGCGCTCGAATCTACCTTGGTGACGATAAATAATTCGTCTCTAGTTATTTGACCAGACGAAATCCATTTGTTCAAAACTTTTCCTATGACATGTTCATTGAAGTAACCGCTACTAGTGTCGATGTGACGATATCCAGCTTCCAGCGCTTTATTTAAAGCCATTTCTAATTCAATTTCTGTCGTCTTTTAAACAATAATTTGCAAAATTATGTATTAATAATATATTTGATGAAATAAAATAAATAAACGTAAATTATTCTAATCCAATTTAATATATTTGAATTCGTCGTGAATTTTACTTTAGATCGATTTTCCCAATTTGTCATTTTTTTTTTTTATTATCTTAATATCTTCGAAAATTGAACACAGATCATTTTTTTTATCGATATTGTATGGATTTACGGAGAAAACATTGAAAATGCGCGGAAGTAAATATCAATCGATTTTATTGGCATTGACTGTCATAGATGTTCAATTTTTTATGCTCTGATCCCCTTTGTCAACGTCGTTACTAATCGTTAAAATATTTCACGCTCATTAAACGTTAATATTTATTGTAATAAATTGTTTCAAATTCTTTTTACATAAAGCATAAACACACGCAAATACAAGTTAAAAATTCTAATAGATATTTCGTTATGTGATGTCTTCGGTTAATATATATATATATATATATATATATATATATATATATATTGTATTGATGTTTTCTATTTAGTTATAAGATTGACGTTAAACGGATTGTGCTACTGGTGTACGTCTAGGATTATAAAACGAAATCGATTATACGTGTACGCAATAGATATAGCCTGCCGTAAGGCTAGAATAATAACGTACGAGAAGAAGTCTTTTTCGAATTCAAGAACGAAATATACTGTGAAATCACATTTAACAAATGGGATTTATTTTCCCGTATTTCAACCGACTTACTTGAAATGTACCGTAGCCAACAATCGGTATTTTACCACCGGATCGTAATTGTTGATATTCCATGGTAGGAAAAACGTTGTTTCGCCAATGAGTGCCGGAACGAGACAGTCATCGGTCGCGGCGAATGGTTTTACTAACATTTCTATATATATATATATAATATAGAAATATTATAATTATTACAATATTATAACGACGGTGCGGTTTTCACACGGATTCGTAAGTGAGGTAAAGTTTTTGTAATGTATAAAAAAAAAAAAAAAAAATAATAGTACGCGGCGATAAATACGTGAAAGTATAAATAATATAATTATTTATTGCCAGTATAATTCAATTGGAATCGACACAAATAACGTGTTTTAATACCGATTTAATTGGTCATTTTTTTTTTTTAATTCTAATATTGTAGAGACGTTATTGTCGATGTAATATGTAATTCAGCAATGATATGACCAATGGCGTGAAATTGATTTTTTTTAAAAAAAATACCTGTTTCGAGTACAATATAATATAATGTACGAAAATAAAAATAAATTGACGACTAATAATATAACGAATTAATACGTATAATACTCGTATAACTGACCTATTATCGTGTTTGCCTAATGATGGTTATGAGTGACGTACCGTCTGTAAGTTAGGCAATGATTCTTACGCGTTTATTCCACCACGTTTTTCGTATCGGTTCACATGCACTTACCAGCGCGATGTGATGTGGGGTAGTCTTATTGTGCCACTTTGCGACGACGGATTAACAGTAATATTATCGATCGAATTTCTTTTAACTCTCGTAACTAAAAGCCCGTTATGAGAATTATAATGATCGGTTTTTTTGAAATGTTCAAAAACGTTAAAAACAAAAAACGACAACAACAAAGAGGGACTTGAGTCCAATTGTATTTGCCGAAAATCGATATTTTAAGAACGGAAATCGAAAGGATAAAAAAAAAAAAAAAACGAATCCGGGGAAATGATTATAGGAAATAAAATTAATTTTTACGAAACAAGATCGTCTCGATTTGCGAGTGTAAAACGGCCGAATCGTTTCTGTTGTCCGACAAACGAAATGAAACGCGAGAAAAAAAAATTATAACTGGATTTCAAGCGAAATAACGATCCCGTCGGAATTTTATACTGACAAAACAACAACGGCCGTCGAAATAACCAATCGCTGGACATTATGTAAAACGATATTGTTTTATTATTATTATTTTTTTATTCGTATAAACGCGACGGTGCGCAGTCAGTCAGTCGGTCGGTCCGAATAACATTATCTGTCACCGATTACGTTGTTCCACCGGAATACATTTATCCGGCACAATTATTCGAAATCGAATTCGATTTAATATAACGTATTATTACTATACTGCTGCGCGTGTAACGCGTATTATGACGACTTGGTTCGACGAGTACTCGTGTCTGTCTCGCGTATTCATTTTACATTCCGTATACGCCGTCCGGACGAGCCACAATGGATTTGTCGAAAACCGTTCGTTACGTTAAAGTGAGTGTAATTTTATACGCGTTTTGTTTTGGACGAGTTTTAATTTTTGTTTCGAACGACGGGGGGACGCATTGGAGTTTTGTTTGTTCCAAAAAAGAAAAAGAAGTCTATCGCGAGGAATTATCCGATGTTTACTGAGTGTACGGTATAGCACTTTTGTTGCTGGTACATCAACATAGATCATTTTCAATCTCTATTTTCATGTGTCAGAAGAAAAAAATAGACCATCGAATAATATATTATACGTCAGGAAAACGCGATTTCGCCGGAATTTCATAATTCGCAAATTGGAAATACAAGTTTGGGGCTATACAGAAACTCGAAACATTCATCGGATACGTAACAATATAAGAGGGGAAAAAATGTTTTCAAATAATATTGCTTTCGATTTATAGCGATTATGGATTTTGAGGTATTTAATTCATAAGATAATGGTGATTTTCGGTTTTAAAGCACTTAACCACAATTTCAATACAACGTCAGACGTGTACGACGCGTTACACCAAATGTATAACACAAAAAAAAAACCGTTAGTCACGATTTCTTCGATAAAGTGTATTTTATTTATTTATTTTTTTTTTTTTACAGAAAATCGCGTTATTTCGTTTATTAATAATAATATCAGACGGTGAAGCTGCGCTCAGAATCGTCTCATGGCGAATGCGATGGTTTATCGCATTGCTTTCGAATTCATGGAAATCACAAAATTCTTAAATCTTTATCCAAGTAAATTCATATAGATGACATCGGAAACTACATCCCACGGCTCGCTACCTTTTTCCGATTCTATGACGCTATTGGTTTTACTATGACAGTTACTTATTTGTTTTTTGATTATTTTTCTCTGTGACACATTTTCGTCTGGAAAGAATGCACGGATGATTTCTTCGCGCGTTACATTCCTCCGGTATCAATTGGCGATTTTTTTTTTTTGTTCTTGAAATTTCAACGTTATTATTTTTTCGGCATTAAAAGTGCTTAAATAATAATAATAGTTTCAAAATAGCGTTGTCGGGATGTGTTCGGATATGGAAGAAACTGATATACTTTAACAGAAACATCAAAAATGTTAACTTCGTCCGGGGGTTTTATTTTTTGGATACGTAGTTTTTTTTTTTTTTTTTGTCTACAGCTGAGAGTGTACCGGCACCGACGGATGCTGGTGTTCGGCAGTGTATCGGTCGTGTTGGCGCTGATTCTGATGGTTAAACACGAGAACAACGTACGGTTTATTAGTGATGACGTACAAAACGCCAAGACGCGAGATGTCTGGGAATACGTTTCGGATTTCTCCAATATGATGAAGCTCAATCCGACCATGTGAGTATACTGGCAGATTTATTGTGCTTGTTGTAGTCTACAAATCATTGGCTACGCCAATACCGCGTATTACACTGCGAATTCGTAAAAGCCGACACGAGCTTGTTGTTGTATTTAAATTATAACTTTTAATCGTCCGTCACACTTTTATTGTGTTTTCATATATGTAAATGTGCGGTCCGCGATTTAACGGATCGGACGGAACCGGTAAATCACGAGCTGAACCGGAATCGGTCGCGTTGTCATTTAATTATGTTGAACTGAATCAGATTAACTGTATTGTTTTAAGAAAAAATGTTTAGCGAACAGGACCGGACCAAATTTTCTTTCATACGTCGAACCGGGGACTGATATGTTTTATATAGTAACGGCCAATACCGGACCAGCCAATATTTTTCTTTTAAACCGGACCGGATCAATATTATTTGTATTAAAGGACCAGATGATATAAACGAGACCAAAAATGTCTTAGTCATTGCTTTTCATCATGTGCTGGGAAATTTTTATTTTCCCTCAAAAAATGTACGTCTCAAAATTAAATAATATTTCATCATACTTGGCGCGATCGTCTTACAGAATAATAATAATCTTGTAAAATTCCTATTTTCCTGATAGTATTCGAACGATTATTATTATTTAAAAAAAAAAACATTACCGCCGTAATCTGACAGAACTGAAATAATTTTTTCGTGAAAACCGGACCGAAACGAATTAGTATGAATATTGACTGGAATTGAATTTCTTTTCGAAACCTATCAGTTGGACAACATCGTTTGATTCGTTATTATGTCTTTCAAAATCGGCGGACCATGGACGTGTGCGGACTGAACTGATTTCAAAATCATAACAGAGTTGATTCATCTCGTATACGATGTATTTGTGTCACGTTACAGGACTTATTTCAGTATTTGTATTGATTATTATATATCACGAAATGCGAGGAATTGATTTTTATAAAAACAATATTTTCGAAGTTAACAATTATTATTATGGTATGAAACGTACCGCATATTATACGTGCATTGTAAATAATACTACGACGCGTATGTTGTAAAGAAAGAAAAAAATTAACGTTCATCCGCACGACGTCGGCGCGTATTCAAAAAGGTTTTCAAACGGTTATTGAGATACGAGAACGAATTTGCGATTCGGCGTACAACATCAAAAGCACAAACAAATCGACAAGAATTATATTGAAATATAAAATACGATTCGCTACTCCTCCAAAGGGACGGGTGCGGCCCTGTAATAAACTTCTAAATAAAAGTTTTGAAAATTATAAATTGTCGGCCATTTGTTTTTCCTCGCATAAAGTCCTATAAAGTATATACAATATACATAATAAACGATAAGTATCTTTTTCTTTTTTTTATGTTTGCGATCTCGCCAAATAGGTTTTAACTGAAATTGGCCCTCCGGATGTGTCGTAAAAGTTTAAATTAAACTCTCTCCGCTGCTCCACCTTTATTTTTCGTAAATAAATTCACATTCTACTTCGTGTCTTTTGCAGCATCAGTGTGCATCCTATGCTTTTGCGACGATATAAATAAATATATATCATTATTTTTAATAATGGCTCGTAGTATTACGAAAAAAAAAAAGAAAGACTTTTGTCGAAATTTCATCGGAGTTTATAGCACGATTTTTTTTTTACTCAATACGCCGCCGCATCCCGTTAATATATTATTACAGACCGTTTGTCGTTTTCTTATTTGATCGCGTATTACACGAAATAATAATAATAATACGTCATTGCTATAGCCGTTATCGCTCGTATGATTATCGTATTATTACGCGTTATTTTACCTTAAAAAAATTTTATTTATTTATTTTTTGATTCGTTTTAGAATTTTCGACAATCGTCTATCTCGTGTTATTTGTAGAACAATAATATAACACAGACGTGTTCGCGCTACAGCTTCAAATGCACCGTGGAAGTAAAATAGACGTGGTGTAACGATATTTTTTTTTAATTCGTTAAATTTAACGCGGAAATGTCTTAACTCTTTGGTTTGGGGAGGGGGTGGTTAGTAGGAAATTTGCGTCACACAAGACCGTCACGGAAGTGACGTCTCCATTAATCACGCGACGTTAAAACAGAGTTAATGCGAAAAACGCGTAAACGTAAAAAAAATTCGATCGTACGGCAACCGAGTTCAGTAACCACAAAACGTGGGGATACGTGTATCTGCATGAAGTGTGGATATGATATTAATAACGATATTGCTAACCATATTATATTATACGCGATTAATTCCCAGACGTATTATTTTAAAATATTGAAATTATTGAAACGTACGACGCGATTATTATGTCAATGGCTAACAACACGTCGTTGATTCCGAACTCCAGCGAGTCACAAGCAACAACGAATTCCATGTTTGTAAAAGGTAGCCGAGCTGCGGGACGATTGCAGTGGATAAAGAGTATTAGAGTATTGTTATTATTATAAACGTGAAAGCAGCAGCAAAGGGATACGACGACATTTCGATCGCAAACGATTCTGCAGATTGGTGCTCCGCGGGTGCAATACTATTATTTATTATGTTAACAACATACAGGATGTATTCACGGTTAATTTTACCGTTTCAATCTAATTTCTTACAATAAACTTGGGTAGGAGAAAACGTACCAAAATCGTTTTCTTTAATACGCGCGTATAGTGTGAAATGTTACGTGTTTTGGTGAAAATCTCATGACTCTAGGACGACCGTTAGTTTCGAACGAACGCAATTTTCCAAAAAGTTAGCATATCTATCATTAAGGAAAATTGTGAAAAACGATTTTCAAGATTATTGTTTTTTGTTTTTTTGAATACTGTTGGAATAACGTACGTGCCTGCGATACGAAATGTTTAAAGTCCAAAACGGAAAATTACCTAATTGATGAATACGAACTATCTTGAAATCTATAATTGCTATGAATAGCGAAAAAATTTGGAAGAACTTTTTTTTGCCCCCTAATACAGTATACATATTTGATGGATATGTCAAGTTTCTATAGCGATTAGATTTAAAAAGTACGAAGAAATAACGATAATCGATTTCGCGCCAAAAATGGCGTTTATATATAATATTTCGGTAGTTTTTGATTTTTTTTTTTTCTACGCGCTGTTACGTATCGAACATTCGTTTGCGCAACAAAATAATTATCGGTTATAGCGCCATACGAATTATTCATGTTATGTCAAACAGTTGGCTACAGAAAACTGTCCGATTATAAATATATAGTTTTTTTTCCAAATTGTCAAAAAAAAATCGTCGAATAAATCACGTCACACGATTGTAGATGGAATCTTTTGTTATGTTTCTAGAAATGATTTTCAACACATTGAAAACTTATTGTAAAATTCGCGAAATACGTTTTGTAATTTTTTCATGATCGCATTAAGTGTTAGATTTTTCCAAACACGCAATTCGGATCGCGGAGAACCGTGAACGTTGTCGCAGTAAAATACGCGCTGGTCGTTGGTCGTGGAATAAAAAACAAAACGTGTTTTTTTTCCTATCCGACGCTTTTGGTGGTTTATGAGGAACGGACGGTACCAGGAATGTATGCGGTCCGATGATTTTTTTCTTTTTTAACGCGGATCCGCCGCTGTACGGCGCTCCGTTGCCGCCGTCCGCTGTACGGCGCCCCGTCTCTTCTACCAGATCGCGTTGTCCGTACTGTCCGGCGGCAGCGCCCGTCGTCGTTTTTTTTCACAATAATTTCCATACGTTTTTAATACGGAAATGTTGTCGAACACGAGTTTTCGAACGGAAAGAACGCCGCTTGAAGATCCCGTCACGCGCGTTTCGGTAACAAATCTTCTATTCGGTACTATGCTTGAAACGTTTCTCTTCGATTTTTCTCAATAATAATAATAATAATAATACATTACGGTCTTCACAGAATCTTGAAATCCGCACTGGACGTAATGAAATTTGCATTAATATACGTGCGGGGGAAAAAATGTCCAAAAAACGTTTTCCGATTTCGGGCTGTACGCGGCAATATTCAGACGTCGAGTCGTACAGAAAAGGGGGCGAGTTTTGGTTATAAAGAGCTGAAAGAGCATTTTGTGCGACGTAGGTTTTACGCTATTTCGTACTGTATTGAACAAAAATCATGAAAATCCTAAGTCGTCATTTTTTTTTTTTTTTAATAAGCGACATTCTCAACACTATCCGCGGCTCGCTGTACACACACATTTTACAGTTGTTGTTTTTAAACCGCACGGCGCTCGCGGGAATGTCTCGGGTTCATACCGATCTGTATTTTGCTACACCAGTGGTGGGCAAACTTTTTTAATGGGGGGCCACAAAGTTAAAGACATTTTAGAGGAGGGCCAGAATTATAGAAAAAATGCATTTTGTGTTAAACCTACACAGTGGCGTATCCAGGAATTTTTTTTGGGGGGCTGATCATTTACAAAAAAAAAACATAACAACTGCAAAATAAGTGATTAAAAAAACTGTATTTAAAATTTTTAAACAAAAAATTATTATTTACATCATATTATTATTTTAGTCGTCTAGCTTTTCCACAGCTTTTGATACCGATAGGCATGATGTTGTACATGTTTTCTGTCTTTGTGATATTATAGTTTGGTAATGGAAACAACGTACTATGTCGTATTGCAGTATGGTTAGGTATATTATGTATATTATATTATTTAATTAATTAAATAATAATTTAAGATTTCCTGAAATTTCGGAGGGGGCTGCAGCCCCCTCAGCCCCCTCCCTGGATACGCCACTGAACCTACACCACGTTGTGAGCGTACGACCGCGCACAGTTCGCGCCAATCCATTTATATATTTAAAACTATTTTCTTCGATCATTTTTAGAATATTTCGGGAATTTTTTTCCTAAATTAAAATTATAATGTAAAAAAAAAAATAAAATATATAAATTGTAAGAAATGCTGGAAAACCTCTGCGACCGTAATTTTGGTTGCGACCTGAAGTTGGGAACCGCTGATCTATAGGTAATGCATCCATTATTCTACTAAGTAGAATCTACTTTATACTTCTCGACCGTCAAAACGTAATTATGACGGGCCATATACTATCCATGTCGATGGACCCTCGGCGGGCCGGATTAAATATTTTCGCGGGCCGGAGTTGGCCCACCACTGTGCTACACTATCATTATATTATTATTATTATTATTATTATTATTGTTATTATTATTGTTATTATTATTATTATTATTATTATTATTGTTATTATTATTATTATTGTTATTATTATTAATATAATATACAACTGTTTACGGTCGGATCATTTCGTTAGACGATACGATTACGGGTACAATACGATAACAGTAATATTACGCGTTATATTATTACGGGTAACGAGATAATATGTAGGCGTGCGCGTAGAAAAATAATATTCGCTAACGATTTCAATACGCGCTATAATCGCGTTTGACTTATCCGTTTCGATTGAAAACGTATAATAATCATATCGCACTGATTGCAGTTAATCTCGAGCGTTCGCCGCGGTTTGTTCCCTCTCGCACGCAATTAGTAAACCGTTTGGCTGCTATACGAATCGAATGATATTGAAAATTGTCGCGGAAGAAAATTTGCGTTTATCCGGGGCGGTGTTCGTATACGGCGCAGCTTATATACAATACGGTTTTCTCATGAATACAAGGCGACGAGATGAACGAGATGTCGTAGTCCGTGAACGGCAACACTCTTTAATGTCACGCGTTTCGTTTATTAATTATAATTTTTTTTTTTTTTTTTATTGCGTCGCTAAATTTGTTTAAAACTCAGCGACTATTTTTAATTGCTAGTGTGGACGGAGGGGGGTTTTTTTATTTACGATAAAATTAAAACGGAATTATAATGGACCCGACGTATATTTCAGGTCGCGCGTAGCTCAGGAATTTTCTGTTAACAACGGTGTTTTTTACACACGCCGAATCGTTGTAATTCGATGATAACGCATCGTGAAATTCATGTTTAAAATTGTTTCAATATATTATAATGATATACTGTGATTGTGAATCGAATAAAATAGGCGGTAGTCGTAGGAAAATCTAGTATAAATACATATTTTACGATTGACGTATTGGAAACGGTCTAAATGTAAGAATTAGAGTGGGTCGTAATAATAATAATTATTATTAAATGACTCGATTGTAGTAATAATGAAGAAGAAAAAACACACGACGAAACGTTATGTAAACAAACGGATTCAGTCAGTTGAAACGTATCATATATTATATTAGTAGGTTTCACACCAATTGTAATTTGTTAATTACACACCTTAACACCACGTTAGTTGAACAATTTGTTTAAATTTAACATCTGGTTAAATTATGTAAGTCTCACCGTTACATAATTATTGTTAAATTCTATTTGTCTAACTAACAAAACGTTAGTTGGATTACCAAAACTTTTAATTTGATTCTAACGTTCCCGTTGGTCATCACGAAATGTAATAATCGATAAAGTGATAACGTGACATAAAAATAGGCGATTAGTACACAATAATGTACCTATAATGGATCTAAGGCATTTCAAATTGTCGATTCAATTTTAACGTGCTGATTTCTGATAATCGATTTGAAACAAACATTTTAACAACGGGTTGAGGGTATAACGAATCTCCGTGAAACCTAATTTTCACTAATTTATCGTTAAATATAACGTTAAAAAAAAGTTAAATCCTTAACAAGTGTTCGTGAAATCGACTGCACAATATGCAATATATGTATATGATTGGAAATAAACATATTACGCGTATTCCTCGTTCACAGTAATATTTTGAAATTGTTTTTGTTCATTACACTTAGCGTGGGAGAGGGGGATCATTGCAAAATATCCGTTTCAAATAATGTGAATTATCGAGTTTTTTACGTATTATATTCACAGTTTTTAGCTCCTTACCGCAGAATTCATAATATGAAAACTATACAATATAAGTTCGATTGATTATTACTATTATTGTTTTTGAAAATAATAAACGTTAATAATAAAGTTTAGATATTCCTCCTGACCCGACGGGAATGCCTTTTATTTATGAAAATGTCATGGCCAACAGAATTGAAACTTTTATTAATACAAACGAAAAATCAATAAAATGCTTTCCTTATTAAAATAGATACCAATCGAAAGAAACAAATATTGATGTTCGTAAAATTAATATTATTTTTAACCGTTATTACATTTTCAGTGTTCGATATTATTTATTTTTGATAGAAATTACATTTTAAATAAACATTTTATAATTGAATAATTGCACACTGCAATATTCCATGATTTTATATAGGATACTGAATCTGGTGTTAATTTCGTTTTACGTTCATCAATAAACGGCTATTATTTAATTTTAATTTTAATATATATATATATATATATATAAATATATATTATAAATTACGTAAATGTATTCAGTGCGATATAATGAATGCTTTAAATTGGTTATGGGATTATTTAAATTAATATTATAGTTTATATAGAAATATTAAATTAATTTTGATTTGTAGTGAATAATTTTTAATACTAATTAAATATCGAAAAAACAATTCCATTTTAATAACGGAATTTGTAAAATTTTAAACATATATAATAAATTTAATACTACGAATATTAGTGCTTTTGAAAAGAAAAGAAGTTTTTATAATTTTAAAATAGACACTTTTAGTGTGATTTTTACATGAACTTTTCAAATTACACATTTATTTAAATTTCAAATATTAATGTACCATCAATGAAAGAGATTTATTGTAAAACAATTTCGTTATAGTTATTTAAAATTGCATTTTCTATATGATTTTGTTTGAACAAAATATCTTGAAAAGAAAAAAAAACTATAATTGGTTGAATTTTGATTAAACGACCTCACAAAATATTCAAAATAGTATCTTAACATCGTAAAACGAATTCGTGTTCAATCCCAATATTGTATATAGTATCTATTTTCCGAACACGTATGCAAATGTATCGAATCTCAGTTCTCGATAATAATAAGATCAAAGTAAATTTTCATAGTAGAAAATTCTATAAAATAAGAAAATACGTTTTTATATACTTAATGCAAGTACAGTTTCACGAAATAGTTGTTTCTCCGATAGAAAATATATAGGCTTTGTATAATGTATTTACGAATATAATACGAACTTGTATAAATATAAAAGAAAAAAAAATCACGGTTTATGAAAACATAAAATTATAAACCTGGTAAAGACAACAAACTCTTATATGCATACAAAGTTAATCAATGGAATTAAATTATAGTGCGTTTTTCATTATGTACAGACGTATACAGGCTTAATTCAATTTTACATCGACCCAATCAATTAATTGATTATATATATATATATATTTTTACGTTCTATTGAATTTAATAGAATTTTTTTTAATTAATGTAAGTCCTATAGCTACGTATTATAATAAAAACGCGTATCGAAAATAATAATATTAATAAATATGCTTACTACATATTGTTCAAGCACAACGAAAATTATAATATACGTAAAGTTGGTTAAATGCGAAAAGCATAATACAATAAGTAATAATTATTTTGTAAACGGCAATATTTTCCTCCACATTATTATTCTGAAAAAAAACATTTAAAACATTATTTTCATTGTATTTTCATAGTATGATTTATTATGCAGGGTAACATTGTATTAAAATTCTTTTTGATACATAAAATTCGACTACATTGATTTTTTCAACAGCAACATTTGTATTTAATTTAAAATATTAATATTTTCGTATATTTATATAAAATGTTCCCCGACGTCGCGCGGCTTATTATAATAATTTTCAAATATTTACAAAAGCGAAGTGGAATGGTTCAAATGTTGTTAGGGCATAATTTCTCTACCGTTTCCATTATACAATATCGTCTAAATTCTCAAGCATAAACGATTTTACAGTCGTTGAACTATTTCTCGTTCACATATTATATTACGTTGAAATGTCGTATTTATTTTTTCATAGTCACCATTACACGTATACGTGTATGAGTATTAAAAAAAAAAAAAAAATTCCCAAATAAAAATCGAAACGCATACGTACAACGAAATAATATCGTTTTACGCGCGTTACAATCGTCAAAGAGACGCGCGTATCGATACGAATAATGTTATAATTGTATAAAAGTCGAAACATACCCGAGTACATTATGCCGTAATATAAAACGTTTCAAAGAGCACACACGATCGCGTGTTGTCCCAATGGTTATTATTGGTAAGGTTCGAACGATATACGCGTACTTACGTACGTACGTGTAATATACAAAGGCTAACTTATAGACATTTTATGGTATTTTATGTATCACGTGAACCGATCGGACGTTTTGCCGTAGAAATATTTTTGCAATTGTACAAGTCCACCGCGCCACGCGCATACAACGCGGTAACGATATAACGATGAATATTTTAGTGGCAACAGCAGCGACTGTCTTATGCCGACAAAACGTAATTGACGCGATATTATTACTTCCGTGTTCCGGCACGAATCGCGTGTAAAATCTCTTCTACGTTTCACGTTCGTATTTGATTTGCGCGTTGCAGAACGAAATTCCGAATAACGCACGAATCGACCGACTACAAGCAATGGAACTATACGGTGGAGTACGAGGAACATTTGTCGCAGCTCCCGTTCGTGACCAACGCGATTGTCGGCGATTTCGTCGTAGGAGAATCGCAGTCGAACCGGTCGATCAAATCGTCTCACCGGACGTGTTTCATCAACATTTATTGCCGTAAGTATTGTCCCGCAAATATTGTTTTAAAACCGACAATAACATTCATCGGATAACACGATATTTGATACACGTATAACGTTTTATAATTTAGAAGAAAAGACAAAAAAAAAAAAAAAAAAATGCGAGCATTCTAATCGAACGGACTCCCCTATAAGAATATTAGGTTCGGATGAATGAGTTTTAAAACGATTTTATATGAATTGTGTATTTATAATATTGTACGCGTCAATTGTTTGCCGGCGATATTTTATATATATTTTTTTGATATTTCACATTGATTTATCGACTTTTGTTCCCCTCCGTCGAATCGCGTCACAAGTGTTGATGTAAATTTTAAATATTGTTTCATAAATAAAAACAAATGCCCGTTTTATCGCGATTCGCTCAAAGACTAAATTAAAAAAAAAAACAAAAATTCGTCCAATAAAATATTTATATAAACGGAAAATAACGTGCGATGTCAATATAAACGTCGAAATCCTTTCCCGTTGACAATGCGTGTTTAGTTATTGTCATTAATAAATGTATGCCGTTTAAACTTTTTTCAAACGAAAACACATCCTACCGTTCGAGTGTCGTTCAGTTCAAAGACCTGCGAATCGTCTAAAATATTTTGTTTTACGCACGCTGTTTAACACGTGTTCACCGCGTACAGAATTATATCACTGCCCTTCTAAATCGATATTGTTAAATTTTTCATTTTTAACAATATACAATGGTGTTCTATTTACACTTCTTGCACATTTCGCATATCGTATTCCAGTTTAACCCGTGTACACTCGGAACTCACACTTTGCAAGAAATATTCTATATAATATAATTACACAGCTAAATTACGTATTCTGTACGTTACAGTATACACCACATCGGAAATGATATTCCTGGACCTTTCTAATGGCATCAGAATCGTGGAAAACATCAAGTACGAATGCCCGTGGTTGTTGACCAGATTCTGCATGAACGAAGTCATGTACCAGCGACAAGAGATATTTGGACGTCTCCGGACTGTGTTCACGCATACAAAACATTAGTTTTTCAAACGTTTAAATTATTATTATTATTGTTAATAGTATTATTATTTCGTTCAGTTCGCTTAATTTTACATGGCTTTTTATTCTTATCCCGTCGTCGTCGTGAGGAGACAGTACACAGTTTGTTTTCTTATTCTCGTTTAATTAATAATAGCTTCCAACCACCCCCGCCCCCTATCCTCTCGAACAAGAACCGAATTTAAATTGTTAATTCTTATTTTTGACTTAATTTTTTTTTTATGTAAAGAATTAATTTTTTTTCGACTATGTTAGAGATACGGGAGAAACCGAATAATATTATTAACGCATTTTTTCCCCTAACGTATTATCATCCTCTCTGCCCGCGCTGTTTTCGAAAAAAATATAAATAAAATATTGTGTTCCAGTGGCAATAGTCGAATGCAAATAAGAGGGCTCGATTTACATTAATGTCTTTTTATCAAGGAATAACTTTCTAATAAGTTCCACTTCAACAAAAACAATTATTATTTTTCATGGCTATATGATTTTAGACAACACTGTATACATTTTAATATTAAAATATAATTAATATTTCCAAAATGTTTAATCACGTCAGTACCAGTAACCGCTTATAGCCGAATATATTTTGAATTATTGATATTAGATGTATTATAATTACGAAACGGATTTCATTGTAATAAAATACATCGGAATCAGTTTTAATTGAAATATAAAAAAAAAAAAAAGTAAATTATATTATCAAACACGTGCAACATTACAACCAATGTGCCGTTTATTAAATTGATATATGAATTTGAAAGAAAATTCGTCGATTGTGCGCGAATAAATGCTCGATATAAATCAGTATTATAAATGTTGACGAATTATCATCGGAAAACGCGTGTACGGATGATTTATACAGAAGAAAAAAAATTACAAAACGTGCGGTTTTTATTATTATCATCGACGTGGTATGTGCGCTGGTGTATTTAAATGTTATTTAGATAACGCAAATAATCGTTTAGTCGTCTTCGATGCGTTTATAAATAATTTATAGTACAAATAACGTTAAAAACGAAACGACGACGCCGGAACAAACGAAGAATGTCTCCCATATATTAACAAAATGTGTCGATTTTCATAAAAACTCGTATGTAAAAGTCAATATTTATAATAAATAATCGTAATTACAATAAATTCCGTTGTCAAATATTGTACGGCCTACAACGTTTTTAATCGCCTTTCGTCGCTACTACTGCCGATATTATATTTCGCGTGGAATTAATTCGCATACAATACGCGCGCAACACTCTATTAACTTTTGAATTTCCAATAAACGTGTGAAAATAAAAACACCTGTTTTTGTAATTTATCAATAGAAAATCTCGATTTTTTTTATTCCATCGCGTATAAACGTCAGACTTAATAATATCGTATCGTAGTTTATTTATGAATAAGTAAAATATAGGTCACCGTTATTATTAAAGTTCGTATTAGAGCAGTTTTGCAAAATTAATACGGTTTTATTGTTTTAACCCGAGAACCGTAAAGATCCATTTAGTTTGATTTTTCACCGTAATAACACGGCTTATATAACTTTTTAACGATCTTTATATTTACTTTTTTTTCCAAATACATTTTATTTTATACAGATAAGTACTCGAACAGCGCATAACAACGGGCCTTATAATACGCGTTTCGTCTTCACGGCAAGATAAAAATATTTCAATAATACACCAACATAGCGCGCAGCGATTAGAGTTTTAGACGACCTGGTTTTTAGGAAGATAATTTTTATCTTACACGGGACAAACAAAGAGATTTTCGCTCTGAACGAAGAGATAAATTAATATAAATTTCCGTATTATATATATATATATGCATAGTTTAGGAAGATGTCAATTTGTTTAATTTTATCAATCATATTTGTAGTAAACAATTATAAAACAATGTCATGATTTGTAACGTTTAAATTAAAATTTAACGCGCGACGCGAAATAATAAAAAGAATTTATTAATTTTAAAAATTCTGTAACCCATAAAGTTTAGATATTTTAAAACAATTCAAATCATATACTGATATATGATTAGAATTTCATTATTCTCGCTTTTATAAATTTTTTTTTTTTGTAATGATCTACTCGCGTTCAAAATTATCACACATTGATTTTTTACCACGCAGGTATATAATTTTTTCTTTTAATTTGTCGATTTGTCTTCGTGGACATAAGTCCCTAAAATCCCATATAATTCACTGCCGTATATTCATCATCTGCATCGGTATAATTCTACGCGATCGTGGAAATGGAGATTTCGGAGTGGATTTTTACAAATCAATAAATTACACTACACGCGTTCGCGTCGATTTTCCAATATTTTTAATGCGACAAAGTGTTTATCGAATTTCAAACACGGCGGCCAATGGAATTGAGAATTGAAAAAAAAGAAAAACATTAATTGAGCGCATTGTTATTACATATATATATATATATACGATCGTTTCGTGCGCTTAAAACTCGGCGGCAGTCATATGATTATGACGGTGTAAACTTTTATAAACTTTTAAACTTTTGTATATATATATGTATTTTTTTTTTAAAAACTCAACACGACCTAATCGCGAGACCGTGCGACGACACACGCGTGTCCGATAATACACGCGCGCGCGCGCGAATAAATAATAAATCGAGGGCAAACGGAATCGAAATACGGTCGAGGAAATTCGAGTTATCGTATTATTGTCACCGCGAATATAGGACGACGACGACGACTGCGCCAATGATTTATATTGGGCGCTACGGCCGGTGTAAGCCGTCACACAGTTCTGCCGTGTGTCCTCTGTTTTGGCTCGTTCGTATGTCATAATTTATAATAATAATAATAATAATAATAATAATAATAATAATAATAATAATAATAATAATAATAATAATAATAATAATAATATTAATAATAATAATAATAATAATAATAATAATAATAATAATAATAATAATAATAATAATAATAATAATAATAATAATAATAATAATAATAATAATAATAATAATAATAATAATAATAATAATAATATTATATCGACATAAACGACACGCGATATCGTTCGGACATAATCAATCAGATGACGCAAACTGATGTGTCGAACGAGTGCTAGTCCCGACTATATTATATCGACATAAACGACACGCGATATCGTTCGGACATAATTGGACCGCTTCTTTTTTTTCTTTTTTTTTGATCCGTTTAATATAAAAAGTGTATGCGAAACGATGAAATACACTTTATGTGTTATATAGTTTAGTTTAATAAGCCGAATACTATATAATAGCTAATCCCGATTAACATTTTAAATAAGTTAGTAGTAGTAGTATTATTAATTTATTTTTTTTAATGAATATATACATATATTGTGTTTACCCGCATGTCTGCGTATTTCAATTAATAATCTTTGTTCGTGTTTTCGTTATTTACATCTTGACTTCGGGCTGATTGGAAATCTTTAAAGTGATTTTACGTTCATCTTTTTAAGCAAACAAAACTTCGGAGTGAACAACGATTATGTGTTTTCATTCGATTAATACTTGTATAATAGTTTACAACGGAATATACATTTTAAATAACTTCGTGTGTTTACCTAATATCGAAAATGAATTTGTCTTAAGAATATTTCGACGATATTGTGTAGAAATAATTTTTGTTACGTTATGTGTGAGACTTGAGCCAATACGTATTTAACACCGTGAGAATGATATTTTAAATTGTTACGTGTTGACGATGTTATTATTACATTGTAACGAAACGCAAACTGAACGATTTAATCGGGTACATATGCACTTGTTACAAGTTCTAATACGACTAATACGCGTTAGTTAATGTTTATAAAGCAATACTTTTAATTATCGGAACGTATGAATGCGGGGGATTAATCATATCGCAGCCGTACGCACCGAAATAAATTGTCGCTTTTATCAAATTTAGCAATCTTCACTACTCATCCATGTTTAAAATTAAAACAGAACCACACAAATATTACGTAAGTGGCGTTTTAAATAATAGCAACGGCAGGAATTCAAATACAAGCGTATAATGTTGAAATAAAATAAATATATAAATGGCTCAGATCTTGATTATTTTCTGGGTAATGTTTTATGTTTTAAGCTGAAATCTATATTCTCTACGAGCTCCATTTTTATTGACAATACAAACAACAATTGTAGTTGTCCTACGATTTAACATTTCCCATTTATATATTTTATATTTATCTACTTATCTATGCTCATGTTTACATGTCTGGTTATTACTATCGTCGTGTACAAATATCAATAACTATACACTACAATCAAATTCATATTTGTCGTTTACCTTGTAAATATAATTAAACGCTATCTAACTCGTTTTTTTTTTAATAATTATAATAATACTAGTAATCATAAGAAGTACTCGGACAAAATTTTATTATTAGGCACTATAAACCCGAAAGCAATGATAAATCGTAGCATTCAATAAAACGATTCTGAGGCGGAGATTCGGTGTAATATACTTTCTCGGGAAAAGTTAAAGTGGTAATAAAACAAAACAAAAATTGCGACTTTTTGGATTGTCAAGATTTTTTTTTAATATAGTTCAAATAATGTAGGACCTATGTTTCATAAAATTGTCTGCCCATAAAACAAAATGTACCCCTCTAGTGGCTTAAAGAGCTCAATAACTAACAATATTGCGCGTATAAACAGCCCGAAATTGGAAGACATTTTCTTATAATGGAAAATTACATATTCGGTGTAAATTTCAAGATTTTGGTAGTTTTTTTTTTGTTGCGTTAAAAAACCGTCGATAGAATACTTTTATTCGTGAGATTTTAAGATTGTTTTGAATTACGCGCATAACGCAACAACTGAGAAAATCGAAAATGTTTAAAAAAAAAAAATACCAACCAGAATATAATTTGCTACTCGAGCGCATAACGCATGACGAGATCATTCCGAGCGATCTTTCTACTCGAAAATTTTGTACACAGAAAAAATAAAAGCAAATAAATAAATAAATAAAAATCAACTGTGTTCAACATTTTAAAAGCATCAGAAAATTTGCCGCTGCGCGCATACGCGTAATTTTGGGAAATAGGTCACTGCGTCGTGCGTACAGTAAATAATATAACACAATATATTAATATGTACGAGTTTATATTTCGCGCCTTTGCTCTTTATAATAATACGTATATTACACGCGTTTAAAGAAATTAGATTTCTTTTTTCAATTACATTAAGTAATTTAATGTAGCGAGTGTGTGATAACTCTTGTAAAATTTCGAGTTTTTCAGTCACTTTTAATAAAAGTCCTAGCGCGAAAAAATAGGATTTCAGCTGCCACTGTGATTTAAAAACGAAACAAATAACAACGTACAAAATCCTTTAATAAATCTGAAGGAATTTCCATATGTCAACGCTGTAGTTCACCATTTCAATGTTCAAAATGTACAATTAAACGGATATCGTAGATGTACAGTATACATTTTCCGTACGCTATAACAATATGTTATCACTTAATATAACATGTTCAGCTATTGTATAAAAGTGTAGATTGAATAATATTATGTAGGTCATATTTTTTAATACATTTTTTTTATCAATGAATTATCGTAATATTGATTTTTTTTCTTTTAAAAAAAAACTCTTACACGTTTTACAATTTATAAATAGAACGTATTCGTTTATTATTTACGATAATAGACATTTTTTTTTTTTTTTTTTTTTTACAAAAATAAGGCGTTTAATGTTTATTCACCCGTTTTTGTCTATAATTCATTTAAAAAAATATATAAATAAATAAATAAAAAAAACTACTTTTGCCATATTGACATGTACGAGTATATTTAATATTTTCGTGTGATTTGAAAATGTTAAAACTAAAAAAATGTTAAACGACGAAAATTAAAAAGAACGATTGTAAAAAAGTAGGAAAAATATATTATTTATTATTAGAATTTCTTTTTTTTTTTAGTCTCATTCTAGACAAAAAAAAAATCGTTCAAAAATAAGAAAATATTCAAATGGAAAATTATAATCGTTTTCACGAATCAAATTTCATTTAACTCAATTATTTTTTTCGTATTTCCAATACCACATCGAGGTAAAATAATGTATTATTACAAAAAAAAAAAAAGTCAATCTCGTTCCGGATTATATAATATATATATATATATATATATATATATATATATATATATATATATATATAATATCGAGAAAATCGTTATTAAATGTGTTTTTTTTATTTTGTTTATCAATTTATTTCTACAATAATTATAAATAAATACGGAATACTTGTTGAAAGTGAAATAAAAAGAATCAAATATATTCCTAATAACAGAAGAAATTAGTGCAAACAATTATGAAATATTAAATTATGAAGCCAGAATACAAGAAATAATTTTAGTCACAACATTATCACGTTTTAGTAGGAGGCGGAACAAGAGACACATTTTTGTATGTTTGTTTAAAAAAAAAAAACAGAAAAGAAAAGAAAATTTAAATGCGATGTCAAACGGTAAATTATAATAATTTTTGAAAATTTTTAATTACACGAGAAATTATTCGAAACGCTTACGACGATTTTAGATTTCGCGCAACAAGCGAACGTGGAGGATCATCACATATTAGGTTTACCTTTAGCGTATTATTATCGAGCTATGCGTTCGTGTTCAAAGTAATATAAAAGGGAGTCACCAAGTATCGGATGTCACGAAAAAAATAACTCCCTACAATTTCAATATATTATACATATTATTTGCATAGATATAATTTTTGGAATACATTTGAATTTTGTATACGAGCGCATTTTCTATTGATGCATATCGGAGAATTATTACTACAACGGAATATAATCACAGCAGAATATTACGTTTTGAAAATTCAATACGGCTTTTAAATACTACATTACGAATTACGCGCGTATTGCGTGTTTATAAATGAATCGCATTATTATTTGAATATTTCATTATATCCTCCTAACTGTAAACAGTAAAATGCTTTTCATTCTTTATTCCCTTCGGATCTTAATGTCTTAAGAGTACTGATATTATTATTTTTATTATTACCTACTGTTCGCTAATAAGATTGTAACAGCACGAATCATTACACGAATATAGATTTCGATGAGTTTTTACAAAACTTTAGTTGAATTTCGCTAGATAGGCGTACTCAAGCTAAAAATAGTATATTCAAGACATTTGGATCTAAACTACCGCTGCAGCTTATAAAACAAAATAACGTTTGAATCTTTTAATAAATCTCGAAAGCTTTCCGTCTAACAAATCTACGTTGTATATATATATATATATATTTAGGTTTCAAAGGAAATAATAGGCAATTTATTCTGTCTAAAATTCCTATAATATATTTTTAAAGTCAACGCGTGCAATTGAATTTAAAATAGATTAGCTAGAAGGAAAAACAAACATACGTTTTGTATAATACTAATATATTTTTGTTGAAAACTCTTCGGTACCTATGTATAATCATGTTTAAACAGCGAATTTAAAAAATATATATATATTTTCCAACGTTTAAGTAGAAATCAAAAAATAAATTTTACAACCTTTTTTTCGTTTAAACTGATAGTCGTTCAAGCAATGTTGCTAGTAATTTTTCAAATTATTTTGAGCAATGCTCAAAAACATATTTGGATAATAGTGCTCACGTGATTACACACCAATGGACTTTGATGACTTGATCTGAGCATCGCGCGACGAATATTATTATTGTTATTATTATTATTATTATTATTATTATTATTATTATTATTATTATTATTATCATTATTATTATTATTATTATTATTATTATTATTATTATTATTATTATTATTATTATTATTATTATTATTATTATTATTATTATTATTATTATTATTATTATTATTATTATTATTATTATTATTATTATTATTATTATTATTATTATTATTATTATTATTATTATGCCGAAGACGACGACGACAACGACGATAGAAGATAAATATTTAAAAAAAGAAAAACAGTTAACAAAACGAAAATGTGTGTGTGTGTGTGTGTGTACAAAAAAGAGATACGCTTGCGTATATTTTTTCGTATTTTACGCTCGTTCTTCTCCTCGATCGTATTATTGATCTTATGCGGTGGTATGTCACGGCGTCTTTATAATAATATAATAAACGAGTATTATCGCAATATATTACATATTTATATGCAACAACAACAAAAACGATAATAATAATAATAATATAAACGAAACGAAAGAAACTGTACAGTAGTCGACGTTGGCGTCGATGGCTTGCAGGGCAGGAGGAATATTTCGACTCGTTTTGGAGCATTACGCAATCGTAAGTCTTCCGGTACGATTCGTACTCCAAACGCACACACACACAATATAATGTGATGTGATATCAACGTTTCTTTATATATATTTATTCGCACGCAGTCATATATACCATCTTCGTATACCGTACCGTCCTGCTCGTTTTTCTCCACTTCTGAAGACAGACCGAATGGGCTCTCGAAGTTATTAATCGCACGTGTGCGTGTGTATTATATAATATCGTGTAAATATCTCTACTATATATATATATATATAAAATAAAACTTATTTTTTTCCATCGTTGTCATCTCCAAAAATCTCTTCATTTTCAGTTTTGTCTTTGAAACTGGTTTCATAATTTAAGATTATTATTCATTCATTAGTATTATTATATAAAAAAAAAAAAAAATAGATATATATTTCACTGTTTTTTTTTTTTTATATATTTAAATGTAATGATTCTGTTCCGTTTTCTACTTCCACGCATCGTTTGCGAATACTATTGTATTATTATGTAATAATTGAGTTTAGTTTTTGCTTTTAAAGAGTTTTATACATTTTTTTTCTTTTTACATTTTATACATATTAATTATTCGGTTATAATGGTTTAAAATAAAGGCCAATAATATATATATATATATATTTCCCCAGTCGAGACCGCGAGTTCATATAAATACGCTCGTATGGTACGTCGTATGGAGTTTATGTGTTGTAGAATCCGCGGTGCTGTTATCTCACTACGCCATAATTCATCCGTGCGAAAACACGGAGGGTGGAGGGCGTGTGCGAAAGAGGATTTCTCGTATATTATCGAAGTTATAACGAAAATAAAAATCGGCTTTTGAAATAGGCTGACAACGCGTCGAGGTGTGAGGGGTTTTATTTTTGTTATTAGCTTTCAGTTCGCATAGCTGCTTTATAGTTCGACAATGTACGAGTATAAAAAGAAAGAAGATATAGAGAGAGAGAGAGTGAATGAAAACGGAATTGTTAAAATTTTATTCGCGGGTTCAGATTTAGATGGTTAACGAGATCGATGTTGAGTGATGGTTAATACGAATCGAATAAGGTTAAATACGTGTGGTGGATGAGGAAAAGCGACTGAATAAGATATATCACAAAATGAATTCGTTTAGATGCATGAGACGGTTTATTATTAATGATTGAATCGAATAGCAGAGCATTTTTAGATAAATTCGAGATATCGGAGTCAAAGTCGTCAAATTTCGAAAAACGTCTCGCGATAAGTATTTCGCCCCCCCCCCATCTCACGTTAAAACGCATTAGAATGAATTGAAAACCAACACGCGAGAATAATACGCGCGATCGGTTAATTTTTTTCCATTTTCCGTTTTCGTCAACTACCACATATGTGAAGTATCGAATTCAACAAACGTCAAAAGAAGAAGAAAAACGGGTACTTTGTCCCTTTGTCTCAACAAATAGAAAATAAATTTTTCTTTTTTGACGTGTGCCTTTTTATTCCGTTACAGATATATCCTTATTATATGGTACAAGATGCTGAATACATTGTCCGACCGCAACGAGCCAAATATAGCTTCTTTCGTGTTAGTATCGATTTCCAGAAGTCGTGTGGTCCCGCGCGTGCACATTCAACAGGTCAACATAATGCTGATGGTGGTTCATCGGAAAATAGTTGAAAAAAATTAAAATTCTTAAACTTTCAATTAAATGCGCATTCAAAACTCCTAAAAAAGATGTACCCATGTCTTTTCGTTTAATTTTTTTAATAAAAAGTTTGTAACCCGAAAAAACAGGACGCGTACGCTATTATTTGACACATGTTCACGAATATCGCGCGGCCGTAAATAAACGATATAATATTTGGATTTTTTTTTCGTGTATTACACGTGTTTAATATATATTGTGGATCTAATCGACGACGCGAATCGAAAACCGCCACAAACTAATTGTCCATAAACGTTAATACAAATAAATAATCGTTGTTTATAACGTAACTGTACAGTTCAAATTTATAACATTTATTTATTTGTATTATAATACACGCATAAGTGTATAATAGTCGAGAGCAATTCTTTTTATTTTTACATGTACGACGTGTTTATATTATTATCATACGCTGTACGGGATAATTTATAAGTATGAGTTATCTTCTTTTTTTTTTCAATAAATTAAACACGTTTACCTAAATTTATAATATACACTACAGATCTATGCGTACGCTGCAGGTTCCTTACACTGTTTGTATATTACGCCCGAGAACATTTAAAAAAAAAACCAACGAGAAAATTGTTTGTTAAGACGCTTGAATGACCGAAATTCCGTGGAATTTTTTTATACTTCACAGAATCGAACGGTACACGTCGGTGAGGTGTATACAGAAAATTCACCGACATTTAATTAAAAACTTTAGAGTACAAAAGTAATGTCGTAGTGAACCGGCAAAAAGCGCCTGGTTAATATATTATGTTTTCCGTATCTATTTGTTTAAAAGAGAATATTATACGTAAACCACCGGCTAATTTTTCACTGTCACGTTCACTTCTTTTTTTTTTGTCGTTCAAAGACAAAAATCCCTTTTAGACGAAAATTTGTCAATCGCATAACTTTAGATTGTGCTGAGTTTGATAATATTCTTAACAGATATTCATTTTCGAGCGTAATAATAATGGCTCATTTTATATATTATATATCTTTCAAAAATGCTTATAAATAATTTAATTTAATTTTTTTTTTTTAACGTACCATAATCGAAATGGATTACGGCTGAATGCGTCATATTCGTCCGATCTCTGAACCGAATATTTTCTCACTCGGTTTGACAAAAAAACAAACCGACGGGATTTATTTTATAATCTTAGTTTATTTGTTTTGTAATTAATTCGTACAAATTATAGAACTATCGATCGATTTAAACGCAATATATTAAAAAATTACATAATATTATCTTATGTTGTGTATTTAAAAAAAAAGCGTTGGAGCTTACAGTGAGTAATTCACATTTGAACAACGTATATATAGTTTATTATTTTACGGCGCTTTTAAATGTAAATAATTATTTTAAGCACTAACATAAATAAAATATTTTGTAAACTTTGAAATGAATTGATCGGTTAAGGGATGTTTCGACGTTTATGTCGATTTATTCCAATAATAAACTTTCCAAAAATAATTGAATACGTATTAAAAAAACGTATTAACAATGTACATAACTATATGTGTCTAATGTCCAACTATCACATCCACTAGGTAAGAATAATAATTTGTCGTATGTCTAAGGAGAAATAAATATACAATAACGGAATCACGTTTCTGAAACACTGCAGAGGCCTTCTTGGTACGTTTTAGTTTTCACAATATTTAACAAACAATTTGAATATATTGTCGGTACGTTTACTAGTCGGCTTACCCTATATATATATATATATACGCACACTGACGACGGAATACAGTTGCTGATACGAGAGTATTCTGTGTGAATTTGAAGTCATCATAAATCACATATATTACGCGTAGGCGGACAAAAGAACATTGGCAGCGAAGACAGGGTGAGTGAAGAAAAAAAAAAACGATTATTCCATTATTTTCTAAGACGTTAGTTCATAGCATCGTATGAAAAATATTTTCATACGAAATTATACCTACGCAATACCGAATGCGATGAAAGATTTCGCATTAACATGAGAACGCAGCAGCTGAAGTGATTATGTTGTATAAAATTTATTTTTTTCAAAAAGAACGCGAGAAATATTATTATTGCTATACAGTAGAACCTACTCTCCTCACACCAAGTAACCGTCTTCCTCGATTAATCGCCGCCGCTACTGCAACGAAAAATCTTAATCCGAAACGTATCGTAAATCTCAATATTAAATAACCGATATATATATTTTATTGGTGAGAAAAAGACAGTCCATCGGCCGTTTTCGGACGTACTTTTGTATTGAACAGTCAGTTAGTTATTACGTAAAAACGCATGTTCGCGCGTGAGTTTCTCGTCTCGTGTGTATTCGTACCGCGTTGTGTGAAATACGCGCGTCACAATAATTATTAAAAAAATAATTAAACGTGTCAACGAGTTCGTTTCTCGTTTAACCGCCTTTTCGATTATACACGTCAAGACACTGGTCTCGAGACCGAGGGATAAACGATTTTCTACTGTATTTATTATTTTCATTCTGATATACAATGTCTTCCACGTGTATTGTAATAAAACAAAAAGCTATTGTTGCGCGTATTGAAATCCGTACAGTATCGATCGAATTCGAGTTTTTAATTATTATATACTGTGTGCTTCGTACACGAATATACAACACTTGAATAGTTAAAAAAAAAAAAATTTATTTATGAAAAAAAAACTGTCATTACGCGACTGAAAGTAGATGACTCGCTGACTGATTGAATGTTGACTGTTGATTTAGACGCTGCGCGTGCATCCTTTTATGTTGTTCTAGAAAATTCTAAACGATATATTTACGAAGTCCTATAGATGGTAAGTTATAAACATACATAAGCTTCTCGAAATTTCGAGAAACAGTAAACACGATAATATAAAATAATAATAATAATAATAATAATAATAATAATAAATAACATTATTCGATTGAAGTGCACTGTGTATTCAATAACATTGATATATATATATATATATATATATATATAAATTTATGCACACTGCAGTATACATATTTGTATGTCAATCCGTTGTAATTGAAGAAAATATAATAAAAAACACTTGAATCAACTAATGAAAATTGAAATTTAATAAACATAATATTATAGATTTTCCCTTCACATATATATAAACGATTCTATCTCTACTACTCGATGACGTAATGAATCGAAAATCAAATTTCGTCAAAAGCAATACAATATGTCGATTAAATACTGATATTATGTACTACATTGTATAATACGATATATGTATTATTATATTGCGACGATACGGTGTTGCAAAGAGTACTGTTGTTCAATTGAAAACAGTAAGAATATTATTATTATTATTATTATATCGATTAAAATGGTACAGAGCGCAGTTTCTTCTTAGTCGTATATCTCTATTAAGAAATATATAAATATCGATATTCCTATAGAACACACGGTGAAAATAATATTTTGTAAAATGTAAACATATCTATTTCGCGTTCGGCTACGCGTGTTTATACAGTTTAAATACGTTTTCATGACATTAAATAAGTCACGCGTACATGCAGGGCACGTAAATATATTAAAATTAAATGTGTAATTATTATAAACAATTTTGCGTTTAATACACGGAGGAATGGGACATGACGTATATAGTAGTGCGCGTGTACTCGTATTATGTGATACGGGGAGACTGTGCTCTCATCGATTATTATTGTATAAACGAAAACGTAAAATAATTAATTTTTTCCCCGAGCTCGAAAAATCGAACTTTAAAGAATTGACAAATTTCTCCTGTGACACGGTAGCCGCATAGTACTATTTCCCGTATACAACCGTTGAATTCTCAATTTTTTTTACAATTTCGCGACCCGGCTAATACGGCTTTCATTTGGCTCTTCAAACGTGTTGGGTTCGACGTTTTTCAATCCGAAGAACCATTGGAATTGTTTTCGAGACGGGAGAAACGCACATTATTAGTGTTGTCTTCAATACCATTTTTATACTTTAAATGAATATTTTTAATATCATATTTTAATATATTCGTGTTTTACAAAAGAAAGAAAAATAAATAAAACTAAACTAAAAGGTGAGCTCACTGAGTCTCTGCCTCGCTGTACTGTACCTGCAGTGTGCGGCCATTTTATCATCTACACAAAGAATACGCTTACAGGATCAACTCTACGCTAGTAACCATTTTTTGAATGAACAAAACACGGATTATCCAATTTTTATTTTTGTTTTTCTTAAATTTGAATAATGATTTAGAAAATTTAAATATACAAACAGATTTAAAAAATAATATATTATATATATATATAATAATAACACGCCATTGTTTTTTTTTTAACAATTCAATTTTAACGTTTTCGCACAATTCTTCGTTGTATTTTTTATATTAACTCTTTACTGTAGTGTTCATAATATCGTTAATTTATTTTTTTTATTCCGTTCTTTTTCGTCTGATGATTTTTTTTTTTATCGAAATCAGCACTGCGTAAACAAATCTAACAGAACGACTCGTGCGTATTTCAAAATTTTCCATAACACATTTCGGCCTATTTACATGCGTATTTATAATATTTTTCTTGTTTTCCGTCACGTTGTTCGTGAAAAAGAAAAATACGGTAAATGTACAATATTTTCGTCTAAATCGTTCAAACGCATAAGTGAATCAAATATTTTCGACTGTTATAAACGTTCGGATCGCATGACTGTATTATACAACGTAAAGTTGGGTGCGCGCCATCGCGATATTATATCACATATAACAAAATAGTGGTGAGCCAAATTGAGTTTCAAACAATTTTATAAATTAAAACTATACGAACCATATGTGTGTGTGTGTAAACTATACGACTGTACAGTATACATTTTACATATATATATATTTTACAGTGTAGTCGCTTCGGAATATGTTTTTACGTAGTCGTATAACTTTGTGTTCGGTTAGTTTTGTTTTATTACAATAACGACTTAGCTGTTGTGCAGCTATTTATACTCGAGCCACTCGGCATAATAAATATTACATTTGCTTAAATTATTCACATTGTGCTCACATATAGTACTGATACAACAGATAGATAAACTGTGTAAACCGAGTACATTGATATAATATTAGAGATAATATATTATATTATGTTACATAATATGGAATGATAGCTAATACGTATATTATATTCATGACGATATTATCGCGCGTATACATATATATATATATATATATATATATATATATATATATATATATATATATATATATATTATAATACAACGCGTAGAAATATAGTGTTTCATCAGTTGATTATTTCGAATAATTTCGTTAAGAGGGGCAAAAGAGGAAGGGAGGAATTAAGACAAAGACAAATTTTAAAAAGTATACAATAATAACTCTCTGGTATGATATATGTACGTACGTAAGTATGAGAGTTAATGTTTTTTAATTTTTATTATTTATACGTATTATAATATATAGTTTTTTCTCTCTTTGACGACGTAAATAAATGCACGTGTAGGTTTTCGTTGAGTCACGCGCGCGTGGATTGAAAATATTGAAAAATGACGAGCCATTCGGAAAATTCGGATGTTAAAATTGTCGAAAGTCTCAACAGAAAACGAATAAGAAACGTCAAGAGCCGATACAATATAGATATACGCGGTGTGTGACGACGAAAACGATAAAAAAAAAAAAAAAATACGAAAATATATTTATGTGCGTGTATATACAGCGAAAAGTCAAACGCGCCGCGCAATAATAGTCCATGAAAATACGTGTCGGCAAATATCATCGCTCTAATGTCGCGCGAGTGCGAGATGTAATGGAACGCGATGATGCGTCTTGGAATGTTCTGACACGATGAAAATTGTATTAACAACAACGGAGAAGGAAAAAATATATATGCGAATGATCCGTAGAGGTTTAGAATACATTCGTACTCGGATGATGACGAGCAGAAGTGTGTGCGTGAAAAAAATATACCAGCCTATACATACATATATATATATGTATATTACGATATTTCATGATTTATCGTTACGCAATTGAAGGGAATAAAATATAATACAAAAATATAGACTTTAAGAACGCCGGCGTGAGTATGTATATGTAATAATAGAATATAAATTGGCGTAAGTAATAATTACTTATGCCAGTAAAGATCAGTCGTAAAAGTGTTAAAAAAAAATTTTTTATTTTGTTTTCGTCCGTGCCATAGATATTGGTATTATTATTATTTGTTCAATCATTTGTTCGATTTCATAAAATTGGTGGTCGCGTAAAAGAATACAAAAAAAAAAAAAAAAAAGTTTTAAACGCGGTGGTAGTGATATGCCTTAAATCGAATTCAAACTTACGTTATTTTAACGCGCGTAGCATTTCATTATAAAAATATAGCTGATCGCCATTTCGTTTTAATATATTATTATAAATAAAACATTTTCTGTGGTAATTCGTGATCTTAAAAATTTTTTACATAGTGCATGATAGTTATGTACACACGAGTTAGGATTCGTACATCGCAATACGAAACAATATTAACTGAGCAAATTTTTTTCCTTTTTATTCAACTTTACAATATTATTATTTATTGTTATTTGTTATATATATATATACATACACACACACATAAATACTCACGGATTTATGATTGAATTTTAACGAGAGAACGGTTATGATTTCGGTTTGGGGGGGACATTACGACGTCTCGTACGAACACGCAACTATCGTACAAGTTACATTTATTTTTTTATAATATACACATTTTTGGAATCAATCGAGAAGAATGTTATGTAGTTTTTTTCGAGCAAAAAAAAAAAAAAAAAAAAAAAAGGATTAATCCGAGAAAATTAGCCGACATTTCAACAAATACTTTTACAATTATACGCGAATATATAATATACGAGATGGGCAATCGAAGCGAGTAAGTTTCCAAATCGTAAAATAAAAAAAAGCGCACTACAAAATTGTATTCTATTAATTACGAAAATTCGAATATTGTGTTGTTATAAGTGTATACGGAACAAATGTGTGCCTGTCTCGCAAAATCCATTTTCTATACGAAATGTGTGATTTTTGAATAAATAATGTATAACCATTGTACGTGTGTGTGTGTTTTTTTTTAAATACAATATTGATAGTTTTATTCCGTCACTCGAGGGGAACGTTTTAAAGGGAAAGAGTTCCCCTCGGTTTCTGTCAATTCGCCGAAAAATTGTCCGAAAAGGAAATATATATGTATATTTTTTTTTATATTCTTATTTTAGAGATTAATTTGGTTTTTTTTTTTTTTAAAAAAATCGTTTTTATCGATTTCCGTACACATGAACGTTTACACTCATACGAGTACAGTTACACGCAGGGACGGCCCCAGGTATTATAGCGCCCCGGGCAAACTTTTATAAGGCGCTCTTAAAAAATATTCAACATACTAAATACTATTTTACACGTAGGTATTGTTTAAAACTAATTATATTTATAAAATTCTGGATAAAATAATTATTCGGACACAATTATCGATAAATGTATTATTATTATTATTGCTTCGAGTGCATAGCGATTCTTAATTATTCTAAATATTTTCACGATATTTTGCTATTTTGGAGTGTGATCGGATTTAGAACGGACGACCAGCGTTTTGACTAAAAACAAAAAAAAATTGTCCGGCTTTTTCCCCCAAAGCGCCCCGGGCAATCGCTCGGCCGGCCCCTCGTTACACATAACAGTTACACCGCGATAACAATATTATATCAGTCAAACGTTGAGTTGTAACGTAAATCTGTAATGGATTATTTTTTTTTTCTTTTTTAAACGTTAAAAATGCGAATTAAAACGGTTTTGTTAGGAGAGCGAAAAGAAAAACCCCCCGGCAGATTAATTGAGAAATGCGCCGTCGCGTTGTTGTTCCCGTTGATGCCGTTTCCCCTGGGGGGGGGGAGTGTTCTTCTCCGGGGACAATTCATTAAATTCTGTGACACCCCCCTACCCCCCGAGTTTCGTCCTATTATCATCGTCGTCATCATCGTCATTGGGGTTAATTCGATTCGTATTTCACACCGTTTGTGTTTTGTACGTGACCCCGTCGTATTCACTTCGGACGATTATATAAATTTTCTTGAACGAACCATTGGCGGGCGGCTGCGGACGGTGGCTTTCACTGCCGGTCGCGCAGGCCTGTATAATATTTATTTTTCTCACTCTCTCTCTCTCTCTCTCTCTCTCTAAACGCGGCCGTCCGAATCGGGAATAAAAAAAAATCTACTGAAACCCTATAAATTCCCGCGTCTTTACCACTCGCGCGTGTGCGTCCACGCGAAATGGAATAATAATAATAATAATAATAATAAAAAGAAGAAAAAACAATTCAACGTTTTTGGAAACAAAAAAAAATAAAATAAAAATACGACTCGTCGACTACCGTACAAGAGACAGCGTTAACGTGCGGTGTAAACGCAACCGCGGTGTTTTTTAGCCTCAGAGATTTTAAGACATAACGTCGGAGTTTTATCGTCCGAGTTACCGCATGCGTAGTAAATAACTAAAAGATAATCGTCGTGAATCGAGTATACGGCACACACCCAGTCGTGACAGTGATGTCCGGCGGTCTACTGGACGGTACAAGTGATTTTACTGGTTATTTATTTATAACGCACGTTACAGTTCGCACGTCAAATGTCCACGAGTTTTATGATTAATAGAACAGCCGTGTTCGAATCGTTCGACGGACGCGAGGGGACGGAGCTCCTCTTGATCCTCTTAACAAAAAATTTAACGTCCCTCCACTGTATACGCATTTTCAAAGGATATCGGTATGGGGGGGACCGCGCGTAAACGTAAATTCTATGCGTGTGAAAATAATACGGAATTCAATAGTCGTGTTGACATTATGTTTTCGTTTATATACGTAATAAGTACATTATATATCTTATTAAAAATTGTATAAAGATTTTTTTTTTTTTTATAATTCAAAGACTCGGTGTTATGAAATCAGTTGATTTCTTTTTTCGATTTATGAACGCGTATTTTTTTATAAATATAACATACGTGTTCTGCATAACGTTCGATTTTTATTTAACGGTATTATAATATTACGTCACGTAAATTCCGGTAATTTATTGTTTGTTAACACGATGAGACAAGTGTATTGTATCGATACGATCGTATAATATCAATAGGCCCGACGAGTCGTTGCGTTCGATTGGCGCGTTTGAAAACGGAACTAATAAGAAATTATTAGCGCCCATCACTAGAGATAAATTTAGGCCAGTGCCAATACGAACATTGCAATCGGAAGCACAAAGGTAACGGGAACCGTGGAGTGTTGTTGCGACACGCGTAGGATATCGCTCGTATAATAATTGAATCAATCGGATAATGATTTGATGAATTTATTAAATTAATTTAAAATAATTTATAAATTATTTTAAAATAATTCGATGAATCGCATTGCGTGCGATAAAACGATTTTGTGTTCTAATATTATTTATCACAAAATAATTTATTGTGTATAGAACACTCAATACGTAATTGACCTACGCATCGTTTTAATATCATATCCCCGTACAATAAACTGGTTATGGGTAAAACTATGAATTTTCAAAAAAATTATGTTTTCTTCAATACAGTAGAGAGTATTTGGTAAATTACAAAGTGTGATTTTCCACAAAAAATAAAATACACTTTGTTCGAAAGATTTGCAAACGTCACGAACGATTTTCAAGGTTTTATTTTTTGGACATAATTAACGTAAAAAGCGTGTTAACTGATATCCTATTAAAATCAAAATCTATATAATTCCTCTATAATAAACACACCAGAAACCGAAAGAAATTTTTCGGAAACTATTTCCTCCCCGTAATATAATATTAAACAGTCACGTGTTCGGAGATTATTTCGGGTTTTCTGTAACGATCAGCTTTAGAAAATTGCGATTAACGGTTTCGACGAAATAGCGTTTTTTACGTGTAATTATTCAGTAATTTTTCTTTTAATTCCTCGCGCTCTCGAGAAAATCGAAAAATGACCACTCTACAGTGTACTTGACACAATTTTCGACCGGACACCGGGCACGACTGCAAAGGTCGCACTCCTTCTGGTCGAATTCTCGGGAGTACAGACATCGCGTTATAATATAATATTGCTCGCTCCCTGTTCGGGAATTTGAAACTACGATTATTGCAGCGCAGTTATCCACGGGAATTCGCGTCGAAATCGTTTTATTTATTTATTTTTTTTTTAATTATTATTTCGACGCACGCTCCGTGCGTGCGCGAGTTTGCGTACATGGAAAGGCGAAGAAATCAGTGGGCTCTTCGCCGAGACAATGTTTGTCTTGCGATATAATTGCGCGCGACTGGAGAAGAAAAACGGAGAGAATTTAAACCGGGAGGAAAAAGAAGACTCGACGCGATGTTATCCTGGTCGCGCGTACAACGTTTCTGCCCCGTTCGCGGAGGGAATGTTTGGCGAGCGCGCGACGTATTCGCGTTATTGGATTTATCAGTTCCCGTCGACGTTCTCGTTTTTCCTCGCCGCAAACAACACCGCGTTTGCCAAACGAACGTTTATCGAACGTTGTCGTTTCACCGCCGCAGCCGCAGCCGCAGCCGACGACGCTCCTCCAAACGGAGCAGAAACCGAGTAGTAGCCCCTGTAATTGTTATATTTAAATATTCCAATACACGCACGTGACCAAACACGATGCGCTTCGCTCGGAAATCGTTCAGATTTACTGTTGTGACCGGTTTTTAATCAATCTATGATCGTATTGTTGTTCCGTAAAACGGCAAGGCAATTATTCCAATCGAAATACTGATTAAATGAGGTATAGACGGGCGTAGGACGAACGACTTTTAGAGGGCTCTACGTCGATCCACTGGCCTTCCGTCAGTTAATAAAATTAATAAATACCAAATTGTAGTAAAACAATTTTAAGTTTTTTAAAAAAAAAAAAATTCCGAATTTTAGACAGGTTCGCCCCGGGGCTATCGTGGTCTTGATCGTGGCCCTGGTCGTGAAGCCGTCCGGTTTTCTGTTTTCCCAGAATTAACCGGACGACTCCCCCCGAGCTGTTTCGAGTTATTCAGCGATTGCCGCGAACACCGCAGTTTTCGTGTTTCAGAACAATTATAACATAAAATACGAAAAAACCATGAAACCTAACTTAACTTTTTTTTTTTTAATATTAAACGGGGTCGGGATATATAATTCGAGTATTATACGTTTTGTACACGAATTTCCGTATTTGAAATTTTAAAATTGTATAATCCCTTTGGCCGTGTCAGCAAAACGTCTTCGATAACAGAAACGGTTTTGTTTTGCGAATTACTCACAAAGTTTAATGTATGCTTTACCAGCTTCCACGGCTCAGTTAGAGCGGGCTCGTTTTCAAACTGCAGGTCTTATGTTATAACATTTTGTACATAATAAATTGGGAAATAGATTAAGCAGTGAACACACCAAGAAACTTTTATCAACATAATACACATTGAAATTAAATGAAAAACAAATATAACGCTTCAAATGAGTATTAGCCCTTAATTTTTTATTATTATTAATTATTAACGATTTTATTTTTTTCTTAATGGTAAAAACAGAAAAGTGACTTTCCTCACAACTACCTCCCATCATCCTGTCCACCGTTTCTTTTCTTTTAAATCAGACGGCTTTGTTAGTCGAATACTTATACTGTCCAATTGCATTTTATATTACATTCTTATAATTTTAACTGTCATAACTAATTGTATTTGCAAAGTTTCGAACAATAATAAAAAAAGTAAAAATATATATATATATATTTTGAATTATAATAATTTTCAATTTTTTTAATATAAAAACATTTTTCAACAATTTTTTTTTTGTTTTTTACGTTTGTCTCTACTCATTGTGTATACATTTTCGTCAAATAAATATTAAACTAATTTGTGCAAAAAAAAAAAATAAATAAATAAAAAAATTCGTCAAACCGGCGTTAATGCGAGAGAAAATAAATTAATATTAAACCAAGGGCGATCCGTCAAGTCAAAAAGTTAAGTTCATTTCAATTGTTTGACTTAACGTTTAATTTATTTAATTCGTTAATGTCCCGAGAGAAAATAATTTGCAATTACATATATATTTTACTTAACCTTGAATTATTAATGTAATCGCCGGCAAACGGCAGCGATTATACTTTATCCGTTTCAGCTATAAAGCCTTAAAGTTGAGTTGTTAAACCCGCTTTGATAAACGCTACGGCTTATACGTGCGGAATACATTTTTGACTTTATGTTCAATGGAACGCTCTAACCGCTAATTAAACACAAATGAAAAACTGTTCTGCTTACTCGAATTATCGTAAAAAAAAAAAAGGAAAAAAAACTGTTCTGCCTAATGAATTTCATTATTGTTTTTTTTTTTCGTAGAAGTTATCATCGTCAGTTTCTGCAGAAGTCGCGTGCTTACGTCATATTTTATACCGTAATCGTACACAACTTATAATTATATGTTAAAATATTTTATTTTGTATTTATAATGACTGTTTTGAACGTCTCACTGCGATTGGTTAGGTTTCCAAAGTCCGTTATACGACCGTCGTTAAAACATAATTTGAAAAATTCGATGAATTTTGTTTTTAAGTTAAAAAATAAATAATAATAATAATAATTACTTAAAACCCCGAGCAACAATATTATCGCGTTTTAGAAATACTGATTTTTCTTTAATTAAAAAAGAGAAAAAAAATTGTAATTTCATTTGAAACCTCTTGGCAAAAGCTACATATTATAAATCGATATTTTGTAATTTCGATTTTACAAATCTCCGATTGAACATCGGTCAGTGATTTTTTAACAATTTTTCCAATTCGTAATGAAATTATATGTCAATAAGAGCGAACCGCGGTAATCTATACAGCTCGTGGTTTTGCTGGCTCTCGTTAATATTCGCCTATACTATACACGAAGCTTTTGTAAACTTCGGACACTTAACATTGTAATGAAATATATTAAACGATTAATAGAAATTTCTGACGAAAAAAATTTTTTTTTTATTTAATACGTTCGTAAATCGGAGATTTTCGTTGAAACGATTTTAAATAGGATGTAAAAAAAAAAATGTTTTTAAATTTTTTAATATTGTAAAATATTAACGAAAACAATTCATTGTAATATTAGAAAACTCAACGAAACAAACGTTTTTGTATTTATCGGATCTCTGCGTGGGACGTCCTGTGTTATGATAATAATAATAATAATTATACAAATTTTCCAGCGGTTTGCCTTATGGGTTTATTGTCAAACAATAATAGTCGTCGTTGTCGACAAACTCTCTGGAATAAGCGCCAAACTTGTGGAACGACTCGCTCGTGTAATGAATTTACACCGCGTTCGGGCCGTATATAGTATAATATATAACATTTTAATAATAATATGTAGTTTGTGAAACGCTCGAACGATATATTATTATGTGTAAAATTTCTATCCTCCCGCCGCCTCTGAACTTATTGTGATTAAATTCATTTAAGAATTTCTGGCACTCAATTTATTTTCAACTCGGTATTATTATTATTATTATTATTGCCAATTTAATAACGTTTAAAATAGCCAGGCTTTTCGGCGCAACACGCTGTTTGGCTACGTATAAAATGCGATACTGTTGTATTTCGTGGGTCAAAGTAAAAATATTTAGGGAATATACAAGGATAAAGATTTTAGGTTTTTGATGTTACTATATACACTCGAAAGCAATACGATCAATTGAATTGCGTTTGATAAAAACGGTTTCTGGCCACGGAGTTTCCGCGCATTATTATTCTTTAATATATGTAAAAATATTTCATATTACGAATTTCAATAGAATTTTTTTTAAAATATAGTCGAAGTAACGTACGACTGACGACGTTGCATTAATTTTTCATGTATTAAAACAAAAAAAAATCAATTCTTTTATGACTTAAATATATCAAGGTATATTAAATGCTATGAATAGTCTAAAATTATCTCTCTAAACTACTAATTACATAAAATTTGTTGCCTCGAAATTATTAAACATGTAAAAATCGGAATAATATAATACTTATAGGATTCAAATTATTGATATTATAATATTAATTTTCTTTTTTGACGTTTACATTATTAAAGTAAACGAAAATGATAGAGACCCTATGAAAATATAATATTGGGTTTATGCAATAATGTTAATTCGGTTAATTGTGTAATAAATTAATACGAATATTCTCTCTTTTAGGTATTATATTATTCTTTATGCTTACGCAAAAAAAAAAAAAAAAAACGTTAAATTATTTTTAACACGTGAAATCATTTTGACACAATTTCCAGCTCCCCTGGTTATTTTATAATATACCGGGAACGGTGTCATCGATTCGAGAAAAAAAATTCAAACGATTCACGGTTTTTGTGTATTTCTGTATTCACCGGAACAAACATTTCGTCGTGTTTCCAAAGTCATACGCGCTTAAAGCGTGTTATGTGGTATTTGACTTTTACGGTTTTATTTAAACGTGTTTATATACGAATTTGATTTATTCGTTTCTCGCACAATCAAAAAAGACAATTTTTATATAAAAAAAAAACCGCTCAATTTGTATAGATTATTTTATTTGTATTTCAGTTTTGACAAAAATATACCGCGACGTCGTGATAAATGTTAATATATTAAAGAAAAGTATACACCGCGTATTATAAATTATTAGATATTTCCGACTTTAATAGCGTATATTTATAATAAGTCATGCGATAAAGCAATCAAAGTTCATAAATTATTTTTTATGTTAATGTTTATACACTTTTGTAAAAAAAAATCAGCAGCTAACATTTGCACACAACAGTTTAAATAAAGCCTGTAAAATATAATAATTTAATTGAAGTTTTATAATAAAGTTTTTACTTGTAAAATGATTCATATAACTTTTTACGCGACAATTTTCAATGCGATATAAATGTCATACGTTATACTCTAAAGCGTATACACGTTTCATTTATACAAAGTCGTCAAAGTATAAATAACACAGAGAAGAAGTTTTGAAAACTATCATATTTATATATATTAAATTATTATACGAACGTTAGCGTCATGATTCGATTTAATCGAGATTATTTTTCTCATTGTAATTTTATTTTCGTCGTAGCCACGTTACCGAAATGTATTGATTATAAAATTACAATCAAAATTCCGAAATAATAAATGAAAACTATTAATTTTTCTGTGTACTCGTACCTCGAATATATATTTGTATAATATTAAATACGTAGGTATTGTAATATTCGTTCGTTCGCCTTTTGAAAGTTTTCAGTTATGACGCTTTAAACAATTTCTAAGAAGAGAAATATTCTACTTTTAGATTCTGAGCACAAAGAAGAAGAAAAAAAATCCATATTGGTTTTACGATATTGCGAATTTGAATTTTTTTTTTTTTTTTACGTATGTTCGGAATGCATATTTTTCCAATAAAAAGAAGTGCTGCAAAAGTTTTTACGAATCACGGTGATATTATTAATATATTTATTTTTACACTTCTTCCGATGAAATCATATTCGTTCCATTGCAGGGAGCGGAAATTTTATTACACTATACGAATATATACATAAAATACGCGTATTGTAACACATTTTAAATATTATTTTTCAAATAATCGAATAAATTGTTTTTTTTCCATCGCGAGCACATGTAAATTGACACACTTTGGTGAAATGGAATTCACCCATAATCGTTTCTATCTTATAGTATATAAGATAATATTTCGCGTTTTCTTGTTTTCAATTTTTTTTATAATATATTTAGTACATTCTGTTTTTATTTTTTTTTGACGATTACCTTTAATTTAAGGTGGTCACGCGCGCATTTCTACAGAAACACAATAATATTTCCAACGCTTAAAATATTTAAAAACTACAATGTTGTTATACAAATTTTTTCTTTTTTCCCTACAGGCCACGACGCTTTGTCATTACGAATCTCTAATCTTTTCTACGCATAGCCATTATTTTCAAGCCGGCATACAGGCCGCATTCAGCTCATCCCGACATCTTTTCAATAAATGCCATTTTTGGTCTTCTTCTTCTATTACCGTTTACTTATCCTTCAAATCTTTTCGTCATAAACAATTCTCCTCTTTCTTATGATATTAATTGCTAAATCCTTCTTCCTCACAAAGTTGCTTTTTATTTCTGTTCAACTAACAGAATCCTTATTATTTATATTCTTCGAGTTCACATTATTTCTCCGATTCGTTCGTCGCATTTTAAATAATTAAAATAATAATAATTTTTACCGAGACCGTATCATATTGTTTTGTGAGATTATGAACTCGGCAAGACAGTTCGTAAATCCGGGTCGGCTTGTTGGAATCACGCGAATAAAATTACAAATTACTGCTGTATACGCGTATTATACAAAATACCGATGATAATAATAATAATAAACAAATAAACACTTTTGTTTATGTTTCCATAATAAAATGTCGAGAAAATGTATTCACGACGAATTTTGACGATTTCAAATAAATCTCGCGCATTAAGTCTAGCGGAGTTCGCTATAAATTTCAGCGAATTATTCGTTTTTCGTGTATATTTTATACAGTAGTAGTGATTCGAGAACGAGAAAACTACAATCATAATAATAATAATAACGTAAAAAAATAATCCTATAAATCTCTGTAAATTCGTTTTTGGGGTACACATAAATCCATCGTACGCGATGATATCATATACGTATTAGACGAATGGATCACTCAGCCCGGGGAGAATAAAAGAATACTGCGAATACGCTCTCCTGATTGGTGGACACAAATCAATATAGTCACACACCACAACGATATAAATTGTCGTGCACTAATATTATTGTACGATTCGTTTATTATCCCCGATGATATTATCGCGATAACGTTCACAATTTTCTTAAATATAAATTCACATAAATCAGTCAAAATCCATTGTCGTTTCTTAAAGTATTCTTTTCCTATCGCGTAAGATAAACCACACGTTTCATATTAATTCATTCGACGAACTTTCGTATTTTTTTAAAGTATTTTCTTCCCGGCGAGAGAGAGAGAGAGAGGAACGTTTAAATAATTTCACGTGCGTATTTTATTTTTTACATATATATAAAAGAAACGAGTATTTATACGGATTTGAAATTCTTCGGCGTTTACGTGTACAGCGGAAAATCGCGCGTACACGCCGGCAACGAATGTCGCGTGTTCCACGGCAATAAAATCTCGTAGCCACACGCGGAGTCCTGCACGGAGGGTTGGGAGTACGCGTACGGCGTACCACACTGTAAATATCATACAATAACGGTGAAATGTTATAGAAACGATTATTTCGTTTTTTCTCGCTTTGTTCTTTATTATTATTATTATTCGAAGTAGGCGAAATCCCTCGGTAATATCGTGTTTCCATTGCACGACGAAACGGTCTCATACAATAATAATAATAATAATAATAATAATATATAAATATCTCCTGCGTATTGGACGCGCAGTGTATATTTTAAAATATTGTAATGTCGAAAAACAGTTTTGTGTTTCCTGTTTCCGTTCGTTTATTGCCATTGCGCCGCCGCCGTATATGTCGCCAGAGCCGCGACGACGTTTGACCGTGAATATTAATTGATGGATTAGTGTAAGTGTAAGTTCGGGCCGCGGCATCGCGTGTCGCAAGGGTGAAAATTCAATTTCCTGAAACGCGCGCGCACGTAGTATTTACGATTCCCCGCTCCGTAGCAAGTCAGCTATACGACCTGGGCGCTGATTTATGCTCCGGGTGCGATGCAGTATTTCGTTTATAAAAAAGAAAAGCCACCCCGTCGTTTAAAAGATGTTTGGAAATAATAATAATAGTCGCGGTACGATCGTTATTGTTATGGAGTAACCGCAATGATCCGCGGGCGTAAATATTTGACAGTGTACTCGGACTTACTCGGCGGACTCACTGTCATCACATCACTGTCCCGTTGTCCCGGAGACGCGAGTGAAAAAACCACACACGCGCGAAGACACAAGGCGGTGTCGTCGTGGAGACGTTTCCACAGAACGGAGTATTTAATTAATAATGTTTGTTCGTCTCGACGACGTCGTAACGTTGAACAGAATTGCACGCGTTTTTCTATAGTTTTCCGCCAAAAATGCTGCGTATTCACCCGTACGGGCGTGTTATGGCGTAGTAACCGATTTTCGCGCAATAATTGTCAATACGCGGCGGCGTGGGATATATATATATATAATATTAATTGCGAAATAAAATAGGCTTTCGGTTTTTTTTTTTTAATTTTTTTTTTTTTTGATTTTTGGCCCTTTCGACATCTAATAATAATAATAACAATAATAATAATAATAATAATAACAATAATCGCCGACGCATACGCGCAGTTAGAAAAAAAACATAAAACAACCGCAGTGACGACAACGCGCGCTTGTGTACACGTGTGGACGATAGAAACGGCTAAAAAACGAAGAAAAAATAAATATTAAGTACGGTCTAATACGTCCGGCGGTATATAGGTGCGTGACCGCCGCTTTTATAATAAATATTGTAAATCGCTTCTTCCTTTATTTATTTATTTTTTTTTACGTATTTATTATTATTTAACGGCGCTCCCCGGCGCGGTCATATCTGTTCGTGACGCGCGTCTGCCGGCCTCGTGATAAATCCGATACGGTTTTTCGCACCCTTCTTAACGACTTTAATATTTTCATATATATATATATAGGTTAGGTTATATATATATAATATATTAAAAATAGGAGAAATAAAAACCGGACCGTAAAAGCACGTATCCCCCTCGGACGGTTAAGACTCGTCCGCGCGCACTCCTCGGCACCGATCGCATATATTCGCCGCGGCGCATGTGTTTCCGCGTATAAATGCCGTTTTTCCGAACAAAAACCTCTCTCTCTCTCTCTCTATCTCTATCACGGAAAAACGAAATTCAACTTCGATCACACAATTGTTAAACGAAAGCGGAATTTTTTTTTTTTTTTTTTTAATTTTTTTTCCATATAATACACACACACAAAAAAAAATATATATATATATATATAAATGCTCGGTGTTCTCTCGGAGCGGCGCGAAGACATGGCGGAGAGCGAAAAAATGAAATAATATAAACTTCGTTTTTAATAACGAAAATCGCGGGTATCTGCGAGAGCATTGTCGAACACGTATCTCGGAAGAAGAGTTCTCGTTCTTTTTATCGCATTATATATTGTTAATATTATTTCGCGGATAACGACGATAATAATAATAATAATAATAATAGAAGAAGAAAAAAATGTTAAATCAAACACAATAACGAAACGAAACGAACAAACGTAATATATATATATATATTATAACTGGTCTAGAATAGTTTTTCAATACTTATTTTATTAAACTCGCTCATATATATTTGATTTAGAATGTAAGTGTACGCGAGTATTTCGCGCGGCCTGCAGTAACAATTTCGCGTTTAATGGCAAGTCAATATATTATTTCGAACGGATCAATGAGAAATCACAATGTTTTCCATCCCCGCGTGGCGCGGTCGTATGTACGAAAATATAAATTAACAAACGAACGTTGACATTTATTTTCGTTTTTATTTCGAAAATATCTATTTTAATACGTTTATTCCGTCTTCTGCCATCGAGACTTCGCGATTCCTTTTTTTTATTTCCCTCGATTTTTATTATATTATACGATTGCATTTTCTTCGTTGTAACGATACGCGTTCAAAAGTCGAGTTACATTTATTTTTTCACATTTTAAAGGGATTATATATATTCGATTTTACGTAACAAAAAGTATTAAATCGTGCTTTTTCAGTCCAGCTGTTATTAAACCGATACGCATTGGATTATTAATTTTAAGTACAACGTTATTTATTTATTTTTTAACATTTACATATTAATCAGATTAATTATTTGACTTGTAATTAAAACGTTAGGACATTAATCTCGACGTCGCGTACCGATGAAAAAAATCCTAGTGAATAACTTGAAATGTAAATTGACTTTATACTTATTTGACGTTAAATTGTTTAGTTTAGATTATTATTATTATTATTATTTTTATTATTATTATTATTATTGTTATTATGAGTTATGTTTATTCTCTATAATCTGTGTTGTTTTTCATTTCTCATCAAAAGAAATTAAAAGTTGAAAAAAGAAATTACCGTGTCAATTATAAGTTTTTATTAAATCCTACGGTAAAACAATATTAATTCTTAGCTTATAAATAATGCGATATGATACACTTCCGAAAGTGTTTAAATCCTCTTTAAAGTTTCAACTAATTTAAAACACTAAGTAAACTTCAATAGGTCATCATCAAGTTACAAAACTTCCCGACTTTTTCACTTATAAATTAAATCGCATATCTCACTAATTTTCCTGTTTAATATTGTATTGAGATATTTCTTTTAACACAATTATTAGTGTTATTTTTTCACGGACTTTGAATTTTGATGTTTGCCGTTTTTTGTATTTATTAGTATAATATAATTGCCAGATTTATATCGGATTGTATAAGAAAAACAAACAGCGTACAACTGTTAAAATAATAATAAAAATATAAAAAAAATTTTTAGGAAAATAACATTTACAAGCAAATATACGGAAAGCTGTAGACATATTAGACATAATATCGTAATGTGTTACTTTTATTAAGGTAAACAGGAGGAATATGCGAATTTCTGGTATGTGGTTATAAACGCCCAATGAGTATGAGTTAAATAATTTTCGTGTTCCCTCAGTTACCTTTACAAATTTTGTAGAACACAATAATGAGTATTATTTTATACAGACACTGAAGTCAAATTTGTTCGACGAGTCTAAACAACCACGAGAATGCATTCTATCTATACCATATTGCGAAATGTACTGATATTCCGTTTTCAGTGTCGTTTCACAGACAAATAATATTTTTATTCGGGAATATTTTTTACTTTCAAGAATTATGATTGATTTGACATTTTCACGGGAGTTCAATGAAACATAAATTGATGCTATATGTATATTCAATCGTTTGATTAGCCGTTTTTTTCTCTTATACATACATATAATACAATTTTAAAAATGACCTTATTGGAATATTTCGTGCTTCGTTCAAAATTATTTGAATTTAGCTCTTTCTCTCTTTCTCTAGTAAAGCAATAAAATTCAGCTTATGATAAAGTGAAGGACGCGGAAATGACTGCAGTGTCTACACATCTAGCTCCCGTATTCTGTGTATAATTTTTTCTTAAATTAAATTGTACACAATCGAGTTTTACAATACAGCAGTAGCGTATCCGAAAGGAATTCGTTAGGTTAATTCCTGAAAAAAGGTTTTTTTAATAATATTTATCGTACGGTAAGTATATTTTTAATACGTTTTATCTTTTTTTTTGTTTTCTTTACTTATACGAAAGTCTTTCACCGAACAAATATGCACTTATTGCGAACTTTTAAGAGTATTCCGTTATTATATTTACGTGAAATATTTACTATTACTGGAAATGATATTTTAAACAGGAAATGATATGAAATATATATATATATAAAATATTTTTCATGTCTCAATGTTTATTTATTTTTTTTTTAAAAGGAGAAATTCGGTAAGCATTAAGTACGTTGATCTTGAGCATTCTAAACTAATTAATGACGTTGACAATTTATAAATATATTTTTTGATTAAATATCGCGTGATATTTAATTTAAATTTGACAAATATTTGTTTTAATATTTTCCCTGGACCAAAAGAACTAATTTTCATTCAGAATACAACGGCGGCAGCTTTCTCTGAAATTTACAAAATGGAATAAATAATTTTTAAAGGAAAACTTAACGACAGCGTTAAAGTAAAATTATTGCGTAAAACATTTTTTTTTCTTAACAAATAAAGAAAAAAAAAAAGGAAAAGGAAAACCGTTTTTTTTTACCTACGCATTAAATAAAATACAATTTTATAACTTCGTTATTGTCGTGTGCGCTGCGTAGTAATTTATTGTGCATACGATGAATTATTATTAAAAGTCGTATTTTTTACTTACGATTCTGTCGAAACACTTTGAATAAGTTTACCAAAAAAATAATATTACCGCACGTGCGTATCGATAACAAAGGAATAAGCACGCGATACGTTTTAGATTTTCGAGTAGTGATTACCGGCAGGGAGAGGTGAATTATATATCGTTAAAAGTATATTTAAATAAAAATTATCGCTTTTAAGGAACGAGAACACAGAAATTATCCGATTGTTATACGCATTGTGACATTAATTTTATACACCAGATTGCATCAGCCGAAGGAAATCCACGCAGATAAAACGATCACTTGCGCGCACAGATGCTGGTGAAAGCGGGATCTTTAATTTTAATATTTATCTTCTACTACGACGTGCGCGACTCGTTCGAGCCGCGTAATTTATTCACACAAAGCAATGTTGTATTTATATAATTTTAACGACTAACCAATTTTGTTCAACTCGTCCAGTTTATTGATTTTTATAACGAAAACAATTTAGGACACGAGACGCGAAGAGTCGTTTTTTTTCGGAAAAGGTACACGGTTATAGAAATGTAAAAATTTTCTAACCGAAATAGTCATGAAACGGGATAATAGTCAATGTTCGCCTTCCGCATACGTATGTATGGCACTTAAAAAAACAACACTTTAAATATTATATTTCGTAATCCGATTCAAATGATTTTGCCGTAGCGTCGACTCGAAATGGACGACGCGAGTTTAAAAGAGAGAGAGAGAGAAAAAATAAATTAAAACGCATTGAATTTTGTAATGTTGTACGTTTTGTTGTACACGTGTATCGCACGGCGCAGTATAACTTAATCCGCGGATCATTTTTGCAAACATTTTTACCGTACTGTACCATTAATCCCAGTGCCTCCTGTAACGCGCGCATAATATTGAAACACTATTGGAAATATGTGTGTCATTTATTTTTATTTAAAAAAAAAATTTATATTTATCAACGCCTGCGACGACAGATTACGATATTCGTAAAGCAAAAAAAAAAAAAAAATGTAATCATACTCGACGAACGCGTGTCGCACTCTTCCTCTGGCCACTTGTCTTCGCAAAACGAAATACGATTTCATTCCTTGCACATTTTTTAATCGGGATCGTTTATTCTCATAAATTTCTTTTTCTGTTCCCTCGGAATTACAAAAAAAAAAAAGAAAAATGAAAAAAAGAATCGATGTAAACGAAAAAAAAATTAAAATTTGTCATTGAACATTGTATTATGCCGTTGTCACGGAATGTTGTCGAACGCTTTCGTTCAAAACTAAAAGTTAAAGACGAAATAATATGCGTATAATATACGTAAATTATATCGAATCGGCTTGTAAATCAATTATTTCGATCGGCCCACCGAGTTTTACTCGGCACCTCGCCCACGGCCCAGTCCCCGGCCCCCTGGTGACCGGCACCCGGTGAACAATTATTGTACACTGGCAGGTGGGGGTTATACGAGTGACCAAGGTATAAGTCAGGACCGTGTTCGTACCTGACTTGCGGTGTACAAAAAAAAAAATGCGTATTCGGGCGCGTCCCGTTTAAACATCATCGCGTATTTTACGTTGCGGTTTTTTCCCGTCCTATAATCGAGTCCGTCCGTCGCGTTCTGTTATTATTAAAAAGTCCGTCGCCGGTGTCCACGACAATTTCCTCCCCGGTCCGTTACAGTTTTTTATTGCTCGCGTCGTCTCGTCTCGTCCGCGGTGGCCGTTACACGGCGACGACGACGGCTGGCCGCAGATCCACGCGGTTACAACCATTTGCCGTGCCGCACTCGATGTAATACGTAATAATAATAATAATAATAATAATAATACGTAATAATAATAATAATACGTAATAATAATAATAATATTTTTTGTATTGTCGCAGATTGTTTTTACAACGCGAACGTGTCGCGTTTTAATTCCCACGACGTTTTTGTGTTACACGACGTGTGCATTGCACGGCCGTATCGCCACCGCCGATATTTTATATAAATTAGTAAATATAAATGAATGAATGAACAAAAAAAAAAAAAAAAAAAACTATACGCGAGAATACGTTTTATAATCGAGCCGAAGACTAATGTAAAAGAAAAAAAAAACTACGGAAATGTATACGGGAGTTGTTGTATTAAATTAATTTTATTATTTATTACCGCGGCGGTTGTCGACAATAAAAAGAAAATCCGTCGTCAGGTATACAATATTATTATGTTAAGCGAAGGGAATAAAACAAAAAAAAAATAAAAAAAAATACAAACGAAATTACGCGGAGAAAATTATGAATATAATAAAGAATAAAAGCCGTAGAGTTAAAGAAATAAAAAAAAAAAAAATGATAAAGCAGCGAAGGAATTGCGAATTCGATTAATTGAATCTGTAAAAAAAAAAAAAAATAAACAATTACGGCGTGTCAATTATGTATATGTTACGAGGAAAACTTTATATTTCGGCTTTCGCCCGGGTCAAAACGCCAATTGTGATCAGCGACATTTGGACAAAACTCAGCCACATGCCTCATTATACGTTTGATTAATTCACAGTGCAAACGTCGGTTTTAATATTAATTATATAAATAACGATGAAATAAATCTCTGTTACTTAATCAATAACGGTGAAAATGCGTACAAATCTTAATGGATGAAAATATAATATTATTATAGTGTTATGTTAAAAATTTTATGATGAAATATGAAACGACACGCACGGCAGTATTTAATTACGATTTGCGCAACAGTATTCGTTTTATCGTATTCCATTGTGCGATTGTACTGTTTTCAAATATTTTAACATAAAATTCTTTTTAATTTTATTTTAATTGACATTATATTATTATTACACGTTTATCGATAATATCCGTACGCATTTTCACCATTATTGATTAAACAAATAACAAAGATTTATTTTATCGTTATTTAATGTATTTAATATAAAATAATCGACATTTGTCTTTACGCCGTAAATGAATTTTAAAATATTTTCAGAACATTAAAATCCGAGCTTCGGTACAAAGTAAAAGTAAGTGAGTATGGAAATTTTCTGAAACACGTTTTGCGAAATTTCAATTCGGATTTGCTTTCTTTTTCAAGTTTCATTTCAGATACACGCGTATGACATATGTTTTCAAATGTCTGTTCTATTCATAACATTCAATAATTAGTCGGGCGGTCTGTTTGGAAAAGAACAAATCACGTGTATATAAATATGTATATTTAGGGTTAGATCGTTGTGGAGGGGATAAATATTTTTCCACAAGAACAAATATAATTTTTTTAAGTAAATTTTGTGTTTATTTAAATAAGACAATTAATAGATACAAAAAAAAAAAATCAGTTCTATTATTTTTGGCTCCGTTTCGTCGAGAAAAATCCTCGAGATATACAAATTCTTATGAGTTGCCAACATGGATTCAATCGATTTACAACTCGATCGTAACATTTAATTAATAACCGAGCGTGTTTGTTGACACGAAAAACGCGGGAAACGTTTTTTTTTTTTGTTTTTTTGATCAAACTCTTTACAGCGCTGGATGTGATTCTAATCGTCTGAGCGTACAGATTCGATCAGAAACACTTATATTTTGTTTTAAAAAAATCACGTCCTACTATTAAAAAAAAAAAAAACGCTTAATGGTCGGCGGGAGTGTCGACGCTCATCACTTGTGATTGCGCTATCGACATACGGATTTTGAACAAAATAAAATATATATTAAAACGCGATTTTTGCGCTGTTGAAAAAATGAAAAACTGTCGCCCTCGGGCCCCGAAAAAACCGTGCACTTTTCGATGCTTACCGCGAGATATCACACTATATACGATTCTCGCATCACACCCCGTCGATTACGATCTATAACGAAGAAAAAAAAAAAAAAGAAATAATAAGCGAGCGAGGAAATTACACTGTTCTGGTCAAATGTGCGTAGTGTATTGCCGCGGGGGCGCGTTATCATAGGAAATATGGAAAATAGGTAAGGCACCACGCGAACTCAACGCGCCCGCCCATTTACTATACCCCCGACGTAATTACAGTGTGGGCAGTGTCGTCGCGGAGGCGGTGAAATGCGATTACATTATACGTAGTGTACAGGGTGGCGTATACATTCAACGGGACAACGGGATTTCGAGAGAGAGAGGAGGAATAACGAAAAACTATCCCCCACATCCACCGTCCTCCGCAGCGTGACATTTGACGGACGAGTTTGTTTTTTCGTTTTTTTTTTTGTCGAAATCCGAATCGGTTTCGGTTTATTTTTTAAAATGAATTAATAAAATCCTATGAAAACGGATAGTGGAAAAACTAAGGCAAAAAAAAAAATAATAAAAAAAAAAATAGTTCTCGAATTATTTCAATTGCGAATTAATTAAGCGTCCGTACACGTTGTTTAGACGATTATTACCAGAAAAATGAACGCCGTACGTAAAACTATTAAATGAGAGAGAGAGAGAGAGAGAAACCGATATGTTTTTGAATTCTGAGATAATTCGATTTTTCTATTTCTTTTTTATCGTTGAAAAAATATTAAAGAAACGACAATGTTATTACGATATTGATGACGGTGTAATTTCAAACCCCGGTTACGAAATGTTTTCCACTAGCACACGCGGACTACTCGCTTGTAAGGAGGAGAAAAAAATAAATAAAAATATTTCTGTTCTTGTGCTCGCCTACCACCAAAGCGCGTGGAACGGCGTCTTAATAAAGACCACACGGTCACGCGTGCTCCTACGTACTCGTTTGTCATAATAATGTCGTAAAAATGACATATTATTATGAGAGTGTATCCGGCGTGCAACGGACCGCTGTTCGTATGTATGATAAACGTTTGTGTTATTATTTGTGTAGAAATTATAAATTTTTTTTTTTTTTAATGAAAATAAAAAAAATTTGGAACGACTTCCAGTCCCCCAATAACAACTTCGTCCATATGAAAGTAATGGTTTTCAATATATACGTATTAAATAAAAATAACGAAAAACGGTTTTTTTCCCCCCTCGTTCAATCGAAATTTCATATTATAGTTCCGTTATGATCTCAAAAAAAAAAACCGACGACGTATCACGTATATAGTTCTGATGTACCCTGTGCAGGGCTTTATGTGTTTTTTGTGTCCGTCGTCGTATAATAGTGTAGGGCGCTGGCGCGTTGACGTACTCGTAAATTATACACGCGCGTGTTTCGTGTCGAAAAAATAAAAAATTATTTTTTCTTTTCACTGGAATATACAGAGCGACGGAGTCGTGCACGAGTTCGTAATATTAACACACATACACACGACGAGAATGAACGGGACAGTGGTCGAAATAACATTTGAAACGTAATAAACGTAAATATATCGACTTTTCGGAGTTGTTTAGAAACAGGGGATTAGAACGCGAAGAAAATCTAACGAGCCGATACGTATGTTTTTAATTACATACCAGTGCGTCGTAAGTATAACACGAGAGTAAAAAAAAAAAAAAATACGTAATCCGTATGAAATATTGATATTATTTATTAATAATTTCGAGTTACTATATTTTTTTTTACTTATTCTTTTTTTTCTTCTACAAGGCCTTTAGGTTTTTTTTTATTATTATTATTAATGTTTAACGATATATTTTTTTTTTTTTTATAAGTTTAGGCGCAAAGGCCGTCAGTACATTACGACCGTATATAAACGCCCTACATAACAATAAGATAAAAAAAAAACAAAATCTTAACACTAAATCTTCATACCGATTACACTGTATACACTCTGAAATCGTTTTACGTTACTGCGCACGCGATCTACGCACAATTATATGAATAATCTATTTCGATTTTCGATATGAAAACAATAATTATTATTATTATTATTCACGTCGAGTGCAATGCGCGTTGTTTTCCCCATCTCGTATAATATGTTGTTATGTGCGTCATTAATTCCGGTGTGTCGAGAAATACGAGATTCTGGAACACGAGTCGCGGAGGCTGTCCTGTTGTAAAAAATTACGACACGGCAGTCACGGCGTAAACGGCCCCGTCATGCAGGGAGAACGTACGAATTTACGGCGCACCACACAAGTAAAATGTAAATTCCGTATTTAGCCGTTTATACAAATAAACGAGTTTAATGCGATTTTCGTCAACACGGCCACGTGCACACGTGTAGCGTTTCACGACAATAAAGTAATCAAGTATGTGCGTACGTCAAACGAAGTAAACGCGTTTGTTCTCTCACTCAAACGGTCACGATATTTTCTGTTACGTTTTTTTTTTTTACCGACGTTTCGCTGCATTTTTTAAGTGTCAAACGGTGGTGTACACCGCGAGGAGAGAGTGCTGTGCACAGTTCACGCAACGTCTTGCGCGCGATCGAAAACGATACGACTTGTTATATTTTTTTATTGTCGCCCGTGTAAATTTATGTAGCGAAATAAATCGAATTTCGTTTAAAAACTTACGAGATAATTTCGCTAGACTATAAATATATATATATATATATATATATTTTTTTTTTATTTAAGGTCGACGGCTTTAAACCGAAAGTTACGCGTGTTATAAAAAATAAAAAATAAAGAAAAGATAAAAATTACTACATAAATTATAGTATTCAATAATATCGTTGGTACGACACGTGGACGACATTTTCAATATTACAGTATTCGTGCGATCGCTGTACACGTAACAACGCGATTTATGTCGTTCAGAAACGTGTTTGTGGAAGAGAGAAAATTGTTTGCTTTTTTTTAAATCGAAGTAAATTAACGGTCCCCTTTTGATTTTTATTCCAATAAATATCCTACGTCGAATTAAAATAGAATTCGGTTTCGATTATAATATAAAATTATTCTTAAATCGTATTTTATTCCGGTGTTTGACGGTCGAATATAGTTGTATTGTAATTATTGTTTTGGACGGACGTTTATAAAAATGAATAATTTAATATATATATATATATATAATACTGTAAAAGATCGAATGTATATTGTATGTGTAAATCGTTCGTCAACACGAAGCGCAGATAATGGTTTTTTTTTTTAAATCGTATGCTGTCCAGCTTCTAAACGCTCGTCAGAAATATCTTTACGTGGCTATAAAACAGTTAAGACATATCTTAAATCTATGACGACAATTAATATCATTGTTATGATCCACTAGCAATACTTTGCGCACAAAATCAGTCTTAACCATTCTACGTATTGTTAAGATGAAGTAATTCGAGAATTCAGTGATCACAAAATATGTATTTGGTGTAAAATACAAAATGTACCGTATTAGAAAATATATTTTTAGTTAAATCGGCTATAATAATATCACAATATAACCGATCATTCCATTAATATTGTGTATATTTAATTTTTTTTTTAAGGAAATTATAGTGGTGGGGACGACATTAAAGCATCAAAACTGCAAAATCTCATATATACACTTCGCTCTCATAACGCTAACGCTGTGTAATAAAATGTAGGAAAAAAAAAATACAAGCGCAATAACTAGTCGTATGAATTTTTTAGTTATTGCGTGCATGACCTACGATGATTCGTCGTAGTATATATATATACAAACTTATTTTATAATTTCAACGCTGACATTTTTTTTTTCTAATATGTAGTTAGTAATTTCTATGTGTAAAGCGTTCCCGAGAAAAACGATAATAGCCAATTATTCCAAAAATGTTTAGTAAGAATTGCAATTTAAAAGTTTCAGAACTCAAAAGACTCAGGGATATATTGTATAATATAACACGAATAAAATATACTATTGTTCTGCAACTGTATTTATTGCCGAATTTAATTGAGATAAATTCAAATTTGTTTTTATTTAAATTAAAAAAGAAAATGGAGTAGTTGACGTTGATCTTTTTGCTTCTCGTTGCGGAACCTCGTCGGCATTTAGATTTGAACGATGCGTATAATTTTTGCGCATCGGGTTTAACTGAAAATTGCTTTAATAAGTCTTCACCCCTCATTAGAAGAAGTCATATTATTATAAGAAAGTCATAGATTGGTATTTCGGGCGGATTTCTTAATCTTACCATTTCCCCCTTGTTATTAGAACGAGCGACGACAACTGAAGAGTTGTACATGGACTTGTGGTATATAAATAATTTTTATATTCAATTATTCAGGTTTGCTTTTTCAACAAGCATCGTATGCATACAATGATTAACACTTAGTCACACAATTATATTTTCGACGCATTCGTTGGCATTTTTTTTTTTAATTATAAGTTATTATACTTTTTTTTTTTTTTTTTTTTACAAAAATACAAAAATGAATTTTCCATTTATTCGGTTTATTTACTTTTAAATCATTCAACGTCCTTTTTAACAAAAAAAAAAAAAAAATTAATATTTATATTAATAATACAATGCAAAATTTCGTTTCTTATTTACTAAAATTTATTAAGATAATTATTATTACTATTATATATATATATATATATACATACAACACTAGAATAAATATAGTAAGCACTCATAACGAAAAAAAGAAAAAAAATAACTGAAAAATCAGTTATTATTAAATTCATACTAAAATAAGTAGAAATATATATATATATATAATTATGAGTATAATAATCCGCCGTTGTTTTTATGATAATTTTTTTTTATATATATAAGTATAAGTTTTTTTTTTTTAAAAAAAAAGTCCTATAACGTAATTCGTTTAATTACTGTATTTTTTGAGCACGTCATTTTAAAGTCTGTGCCTGTGTTTCCGTACAGAGGTCCGCGAATTCACGACAACGACAAGTTGTAAATGCCGATGTGAATAATTACTATCGCTTTAGATCAAAATTTTGTTTCGTATTTTTTGTTTTTTTTTGTTTTGTCTTTTCCCACCCTCCTCCGGAGACATCCAGTTACGCGAACATACTTTTGCGCATTTAAGAACCGTGCAACGACGCGTAATTTATTATTATACGAAAGCCGAACACGCTATCCCGCGCGTTTTAATTACTATTTTCGGGCCAAAAACCCTTCAATCATTATAAACATTATGATTAAACGAGTGTAATTTATTCGAAAAAGTAACCACGAAATTCCGAATATCATCTTAACAAAGTACAATATGTTAATCGCTTAATGTTGACCAACGCGTTTATTTTCCCATTCGTATAATTATTATAATAATACGCGTTATATTTACAAAACCAAAAAAAAAAAAAAAAAAACAGTAACGATAATATTACAAACGAGCCGCCGAATTATGTAATTTTTATTTCGGAGTTTTATAATTAAAGAGACCGGATTTTATAATGCGATTCGATGATGTTAAAGATTCATCGATGCGAATAACACTTTTGTCCTTTAGAAGTACGTGGGTATACTGGCGCAAAAACCAAGAGCCTATAATAATATTACATAACGAGAAAATCGCGGAAAACGTGTTTCTCTATTATACCACTCGTGGAAATTCACCGAAATAAATGGCCGCGTTGTCCCGATATCCTTTAAAGGGTAAACGTTTTAAATATTTCGATTCGATTTTCTTACTGTTCTGTCCGCCGCATACGTATTGTATATTTAAAGAAAAACTAAAACAGACGTCAGTATACGCCATTTATGCGCGTAATGAGAAATCGAACGGAATTTCTCGTCACATTTTAGGTTACATAAATGCATGAAATATTGAACGTGTAGTACAAAAATTGTATCGTTTTGCATTTATTTTTCTTCACGTACTTTTATTATATTTACACGAAGTTCAATTTTTTTGTTTTTTATTACGGTCGCTATATAAATATATTTATATATTATTGTAAGAAAATGATACAATTTCCAGTAAAGACTACTTGGATGATGCAAATTTAGTAGTATTGCTATATCTGTTTATATATATATAAGTACACAGTGACGTAGCCAGAGGGGGGGGGGGTTTAAGGGTTCAAACTCTCCGTTTGATTTTTTTTTATACAACAATAAATAATAATCATATTAAAAAAAAAAAAAAAAAACCACAAAAACTGAAATTTCTATTTTATACTTGAGGCCGATCATAGTGAAAAAGAACTTTTTTTTGTTGCATTTTAGGTCCGCGATAACCCATAGTGTTTGTATATTTCATCACCTGGTATTTTGATGTATAATTATCACGAAAAAAAATTTGATTACACATAATTATATTTAATAAACAGCTATTCTGTTTTTAATGCTAACATTTATTGAGACTTGAAATTATATATAAAAAAAAAAAATGTTTGAATGTTTAAAAATAACAATCACACACTAAAGTGTGTCCTTCAACTACGTATACAATCATGATTTTTTTATAGGTAATAGTGTAATACGTATTCGGTAGGTAATGACTTGGTAAGGCTCGTAAAGTTGAATTCGATATAAATTTGTAAATTATATCGCATTTATTTAATAACACTATCCTTGACTAAATTCTGGCTACGACACTGTTAGATACAAGTAAAATTATACTTAACCGACAGTTGCTAAAAGTTGTATCAATCGTGTAGTCAGTGATGCCATCCCTCCTCCCCAATTTTTTCCGACCGACTCCCGGACGAATCGTAAATAATCGTATTAACGCTTTATTCGCGTACAATTCTATTATCAAAAATAATATTTTAATGTGATTACAAATCATTTACGTCTCGTATGCAAACAAATTATTGAAAGCAGAAGTGAAAAAGAAAGTCAAACGTGTTCGTTACACGTATATTATATAGTATTTCGTAAATATCTGTGAAATTTAACGAAATCCAAAGACATTACCCAAATATTAATAGTGTAAAATAAAAAAAAAAAAACGCGAAAAATTAAACTAGAAAGAAAGTGATTAATTACGTTAACGGAAGTATAAAATGACAATAATAATAATTTATTTCGACTTTTGTTCCGTTCGACGAATTTATAATTTATTAAACGTATTAAAACTGTATCAAAAGTTTTTTTTTTTATTTTCGAAGATACTTTTAAAAATATCAATAATAAAAACGGTTTAGAAACAACCGACGTTCATGTGTACAATATGGTTATTTTTTCGAACGGCATTAGCGTGCAGAAGCGTTTAATATAATTTTTATACGTTCAGAATAATGGAGTAAAGAAATTATCGGATCCCACGAGAGAAACGTTACTGTACAACGAAGGGTCGAGAGAAATTTCACTTCACCCTGTAACGATATACAATCGTTATACGGCGAGGGTAAATATTTTTTTTCTCCCCCATCGAAACGGCGGCGGCGATCACCCCAAAAACAATATTAGGCCGTGTGTGTGTGTGTGTGTACTACACAACAAACCATGCGATACATACGACACACAAGAGAATTCGTTAACGAAATGCATCATTCGCGCCCCCTTCGCAACAAATGCTTATATTTTTCTATATTATTTTAAACGAAAATGTATTTAAAACCCACTCCCTTAAGTGTACCATAACAGCAACAACAACAACAATAATAATAATAATAATAATAGTAATAATAATAATAATAATAATAATAATAATAATAATAATAATAATAATAATAATAATAATAATAACAATAATAGTAACAACCACCCCCGTCTGTGTGTATTCGAAATGATTAAATATAATATTCTATTATATTTATACGCGTATAGGTTATATATATATATTTTTTTTTTCCCAGTGTAATTTGTTGAAACGATATTTTGTACATTCACGAAATTTATGGTTAATTTATAACGGTTGTGCGTACCTTGATTTTGTTTTCCTTTGTACTTTTTTTTTTTACTTTTTATACATTGTTTTCGATGCGGGGAAGCTGGAATAATATATATATATATATATATATATATGTATATATAAGTGAACCGCATTAATAAGAATAATGAAAATACTTCGGACGATGGTGGGTAAAAGAAAAAAAATTAGTGTTTTGCGTTCATTTCTATATACACGATACACGCGATTCGACGAAATTACGTGTATAATATACTTGAATAATACATACAAACGAAAAAAAAAAACGTCAAAAATTATTGTAGAAGAAACGTGTTGGAATTTCTACGAGGGAATTTTCATAATAATTTTTTTCCGTATTAACTACAAGTATAATATCGGGAGAAAAAAAATCTCCAAAAATGATCTTTATGCCGTATATTATAACGTGTTCGATAATAAATTTAACGGGTTATATAAAACTCGTAAAGCATTCTCAACTGATTACGAATAACATGGTCGTTTATAAATTATAAAACATTCCACGGTTCCATACAGCTATTTAGTAGAAACTAAAGTACGAACGGTTCCGTACTGAGAATTATAGCGAATAAAAAGCGTTGTGCCGCTGTTGTCATATAATTATTAATCCGCATAGTAAATATATGATTATTAATTCGAAACGTGTTTTTTTTTTTTATTCCCCATTTATTATTATTTATTTGTCTATACGACATAAAAAAAAAGGCCAATAATTCGAATACGACGAATAATTTTACTTACGTATAGTAATAATCTACAATAGTTATATTATTTTAATACTCGACGCAGTGATTTGTCTCGATAAAATAAGTCGATACGTTATTTTCTCTAGATAAATAAAATACGAGTTAAAAGACAACTAAAAGGTTTTCTCTTTTTATATATATATATATAATACGAAGTCTCTTTCTTTCGTTCTCTCTATTTTTTGTGACCAGTAAACAAACAATTACGTTCTACCCACTCAATAATATAATAATATCACGACATGCCGTCTCCTAATCCATTACGGATGAAAATATAATCCATAATTTGTTCTTATATAACGTAAATATCGAAAAAGCTATTCGCCGCTGCACGGTCGGCGTACGACGGCGTTCCGGTTAGGCAATCGTTGCAGTAGTATTTTATATCGTTCTCATAATAGGTGTATTAAGTAGAAAAAAATCGTATTTGAAACAGAAAACTATTTTATTTTATTAGAGTTGATAAAAAAACAAAAAAAAAAAAAAAGATAAAGCGAGCCCGACGAGTGTTGTGGATATCGGCTCGAGTATACACAGAGATTTCAGAGTTCGGATCCGAAACCATTTAGTTGTAATCGAAAAATTCGATTCTAAACATCGTCGCTGCAAGTCTATTACAATTACTCAATAATTATATTAAAAAAAAATTACATATGAGCGTGTGATATATTTTGGAACTCTTACAGGAATAATTACGAAATTCGTCCAAAACGAATGCATCGACGATTTCATGGAGTAGGTATTCTTTATTTATGGCGATTTTCGAATCGTTATTATATTATCTTTCGAATAACCAATTAGGGAGAATCAATTACACGTCACGGCCAAATTTAACCGTCGATAACTAAACAACGTTTATTTTATGATCTACACTAGTTCGTCGTGATGACTTCGAAATGCAATTTTATATCTTTCCCCCCCCCCCACCACCACCCGCACGCAAATATCATAAACGGAAATAATTATAATATTAGATTATTTACACCGGAAATTTTGTTTAACATTGTAGCAACGAAGCGAAAACCGTTTTTGAACTCACGCTATAGTCCAATTAACCGTGACTAGCACAGTTTATGCGAGGAGAAAAAAAAACCTAATACACGCCGATTCGCGTTAAGTGTATACGTATATATATATATATACGTATAAGTGCTTAAACGTCAATTAATTTCGTCGAATTATTTGAATACAGATAAAATTCCTACGACGAAATCCTTCGAAGGAGACTATTCGCGCGCTCTGATTTGACTGATACATTATTATTTTAGTATAATATATATTTTCGTTTTGATCGCGGTAGCTTGCGTCAAATCGATTACGCGAAACGTTCGGAGAAAACAGGCGTTTTAAAAAACGATTATTGTTTCGTAATTTAAAGTAGGTATTCGAAATTTTCGGTTGTTTCAATTATTTTATTGTTATCATAAATTACAGATTATATGCAGATACAATGTACGATGTACAGTGTACAATCTGCAGAAGAGGCGTTTGTGATAATATTTCCCCTCCAGTCCGAAAATTTTTTTTCCGTACTTATAAATATTCAAAATATAATATAATTTGATATTAAAAAATTTTTATTATTATGATGATCGACCAATATTTTTTTTTCGGGATTCTCAACAGTGTATTCCATTGCCCGTTACAACTGTTACAAGAGCCGAGAGACCGTTTTCTACTTTCGCATCCGTATTCGTTTACGCGTATAGAAAAGTTTTAAATCATATTACGTAGATCGCATCAATTGTGGCGTTTATGTTCAAATCAGAGTTTATACACTAATTACCAAAGTAGAAGAGGAGAATGTTTTCGAGAGATTCGAGAATATTCTTTTGTGAAATATCGTAGAATTTTTTTGATATTAAAAAAAAAACCCCCTCAAAAAAAAGAAAAACATGAAAGGCTGCAAGTTCTTTGTTGGCTGGTATTTCACAAAAGCATGCGTGCCAATCCATCGAAAACATTTTACTTGTAAAATTTTTTTTAATAAGTGATTTAAATCTAAATTCAATATAAACACCACATTATTAAAGATAAATAATGGCAGGATTTTGCTATGTTGGCCGTAAGAAAGATGATGCAGACAATAAATGCGGGTATGACGTCTTATTCAAAAGGCTCAAAACATAATAGGCGAATACGAGACAAGCCAGCAAAGGCTAATAATGAAATTGCTACATAAGATGTATTCATATTAGTTGATACCGTATTGTCCAGGCACAAACTTTACTCGACGAAACGGCATATGATTAAAAAAAAAAGGCGGATCAATTTAAATTCATGATTTTGCGTTATTATTAATTATTAATTATTATTAATTATCGTTTTATCCATAATTATAGTATATAAAAATACACGTATCATTTAATATATGTTCAATAATTATATATGGAAAAAAAAACGTTAAAATGGTTTAAATAGATTTCTACTTCTCAAATATGGTTTTTTCTCAAACGATATTCTTTTTCTTTAGAGGTTTATTAGACTTTCCTAATGAATTTTACACCCAAATACAATATTAAACTATTATCATCCGATAATACACATATTGTGATTGGATATTATTTCTGAATATTCAGAGATAACCAACCACTAGGAGACTGTGCAGTTTCCCCCTAAGCACAGTATAAAATAACCTTTTCTGAAAATAAATCCCATTTTCAACACCGATGTGTACGGCTCATCGTTAAGGGAATTGAAAGCGAGTATTTCTCTATTTACACTCTTGCAGCACACACGAAACATAGTTAAATATACGTTCGCTACTTCCAACGTACCGATCGATTTGGTAGTTCGATAAGAATTCTGAAAACAGATTTGAATTTGTCGTGAGTTTTACTGCACATGTCGACTTTCCCTCTTAAGTTTATTTTATTATTAGCAATATTTTTAGTTTAAATTTTTTCAAATAATTCTGAAAGGGTTTATGGAAAAAAAGTATTTGAAACGTAGGAACGTCGGATCTTAAGTAGACTTCACAAATAATTCAAACCTGTTTTCAGAATTGCACCACTAGATCTACCGATCATCTGTACATTGGAAATAGAAAACGTCTATGTCTTGTGTACGAAAAACAAAGAGAGAAATTACCGATTTCCAATCCCTTGAGTGGTTTTGTCAAACGATCGGAGCTCACTTCTCGGTGTAACAATGTATACAACACCCACGTAACTTTTATCATGTTTGCCAGGTCACTTCTTTTTCGTTATAAAGGTCTACACTTAATTGAACTACTCCCTCACAAAAGAAAAAGTCTATAGAATAACAAAAACCTTCGTAGATTTAATTTGGTTCTCACGAGATTTTAAAACTAGTTGCGTTATGTTTATTACAATTTTTATTATTAAAAATTGTATCGTAGCCGCGGATATCGTGGTTCACTTGGTCGGATGATAGGTCAGAATTGTATAATAATTCTGAATTTGAAAGCAACGATAAATCATCGCGAAGCGAAACTCTCTTTATTATTATTATTTTTCTACATATTTACTCGGAATTTATTAATTTATTCGCACTTAAAAAATAAGTAATGAAAAACGACGTGCAATAAATTTTCGTGCCTTAAATACGAAAAAAGCGTAAATCCAAAACGCCGGATATGTTAACAGTTTCCCCAATTTTTTTTTTCTTTTGCAATTTTATAAACGTTTTCCGTGATTTTTATTTTCGCTTAAAACGAGCTGTTGAAAAAATGGAAAAACGCATCAACCGAGTTATTCCAAATAGATACAATTGAAAATTAACGCACGGAAATATTAACAAATATGAGCATTAATTTTTACACAAGAGAGTTTTCAAAAACAAAAAAAATCTAAATTTTAAAAAATTGAATGGAAAATAACTATTAAATATTTGTAAAAAAAAAAAACAAAATACAATTTATCTTTCGTCCGGAATGATAAAAAATTATCGAAAGTTTTTTTAGAGCATTTATTTTAAGTGTATCCTTTACATTGATAACGGCCAAACTAACAATTTAAACAAGTTTGTGTCATTAGTAAATTAATATTCGTTTGGGTGTATTAACCGCGCGATCCAAAATAATAATAAGAATAATAATATAAACCAGGAGTTAGGACAATATTATAGTGGTATAATATGGTAATTGGGAACGAAAACGACGCGATTCAGTAATAATAATTTTTTTTTTTTAAAGGGAAAAAAATTACTACAGTAATTTATTGGCATTATTTATGGTACGCTTCGTGTATATATTTTATACGCTAATAACTTATATTTCTATATTCTATACGAATCGTTCGACTCGGTTTATAAAATTATTTATTCAATTTTTATTCAAATATCTTTGTTTATTATAATTATATTTTTGTACTTAATATGGTTTTTGTATTTCTCGCCTCGCCCGTTTCCGACTCAAGAGTGGCTAGTGAGCAATTTGAATATTGGAAAAATTAAAAAAAAAAAAAATAAATAGTTTATGGTAGCACATAATTAATTTTCATTCGGTTAAACTATATTACATTAAGGAAAACAAAGAAAAAAATGTCTACAGTTTTCAATTTTATCGAATTGTTTATTCGCGATAAACTCTCATGGTATAACTCAATTTTTTTTTTTATTAAATAAAAAAAATATGCGTTTCAAGTCTTTTTGTTGACGAAATTCGTAATAACACTTCGAGAAATTGTAAACATAATCTTTCGGTTTGTATCTCGCCGGGAAACCTCAGTACTTACAAACGATCTTTTAATCTTCAGGTAATCTCTTTTTAAGTGTGCGCATACGGTTTATAGTCAAAACGAGTAAACGAGTGACGTTCTGTTTTTACGATGATTCCACGTGCAAAATTTGTTCGGTCAACGATTTAATACTTTTCCTTCGACGTTTAGAACAAATCGATTACGTCAGAGATCAATTATATTTATATGACGTGAAAATATATTTGAAAAAAAAATAAATCGTAATCGATTTATATTTAATAATCGTATCATTTATAACTTTACTTTCGGCTCGTACGCGTTCGGATTTGCAAATATTAATTTCGTAATCTACCAGTGTGTACGTTTGTCGAGGACGATACGTGCATTGCGCCATGAAAACCGTCCCGACAAAACAACCGCCTACGGGTAAGGTGGTCATTTCTTTTTTTGTTTTTTTCGTGACGTAAATAAAAATATTAGTTTACTTGGACACTAAATTAATAATGTCGTTACACACTCTTTTATATAATTTCTTTTAACGCAATATTCCGCGTTTTCCGTTCGATTGACATTCCGGACCATTCTCCGACGTAAGGTATATAACAGAATTTGAAAATAATATATTTACTCGTTTCGTTAGTGCGCTCCGGTTCACTCGAGAAATAACATTTTTTTTTTTTTTTTTTAATTCGCGAGCGAAGATTATATTGGTGTTAGAATTGTGTTTCGTGTGACACATATTTTCCACGTATAATGAGTGAAGCGTTTGTTTGATCTCGACGCGCATTACATTCCGGTAGTAAATCGTATTTAAACGATAAATTAATTATTTGACGCGTCTTTCGATTTCCCCGGTAGTTTTATCGAGCATTATTAAAGCTAAATATTGAAGAAAAATAACAAAAAAGCCCGTTGAAATAATTGACACATATCCGTTTTGTTCGTGATCGATTCCTTAAAATATTTATCGCGTTCATTAATCACTACAGACACCGACTATACAACAACATCACTCGCGTCTGATTTTACGAATGGTAATAAAATTGTTAAAATCCCTATGTTGAGTAAGTATACATTTGAATCGGCGTCCACAAAAACAGCGAAACGCTTATAATTTTTCCGATTTCTCTTTTTTTTCGAACAAATTACAATAATGACTTAATATTATTTACAAATTAATTATGATTATTATAATCAATATGCAGTTGAAAAAAAAAACGGTATATCCCTTTATATCGTATAACGTCTTATAGAACGCTGTGTGTGTGTGTGTAAAACCGTATTCCCGACCCTTTTTGATTAAATCACGTCTTATATTATTATCAGAAATTATCTTTTGAGAGTATTAAAATATGTATACGAAGTCGGCCGAGTACATATTTTTGTATAAAATAAAATGATATAATATTGTTACACTCGCGCGCTTGTTAATTGTTCGTTATTATTTTATGAAATTGGAAAACTTTGTTTCACGTTAATGTGTGTTTATTATTAACCCGTGCACATAAGCAGCAAGAAATATAAGTGATTTAAATTTTCCATTGAACCGGCTCACGAGTACGCCAATTTTTTTCAGTAAACTTTAAACAATATTTATAATTAATTGCGAAATCCCTCGCAATCCCGTTTCAATGAACTGATAAAGTAAATATGCTCGCACGATTCTATCGATAAATCGTTTACAACTGTATGCAAAACGCGTTGTAATTCGGAGTAAAGACACGTTTGTATAATTCGATATTTTTGCATAGGCGTTTAAAAAGAAAAAAATAAGCTCTGACAGGTTAGCAATATCATTAAGAAGTATGTACATATATAAAATACAACAATTTATATAGTTTTTTTTTTCTTTAAATAAGTTGTATGTTTTGGACGTCTCGCTCTTCTCGTTCCCCTCCTTTCGTTCACAAGAATACGTCGAGCACGAAACCGTCACAGTCGATGGTGTAAACAGAGTCTCTTCTCTCTTTTTTATTTATATATATATATTATATATATATATATATATATATATATATATATATATGAACGAGTCTTTGTTCAAACAACATTCACGTTTATTACTCCTTGACTAAACAAACTTAGAACGATAATGAATGTGCAAGTGTAATGGATTTTCTACAACGCTCTGATTGCAATTAATGTGCTTCACAATGATAATCATGGTCTGTGCGCGAAATCGTCACATTCCAAGACGTATTAAACACGGTATATATGACTCGTTATAAATTCTCAAAGATTATATAGTCTTCACATCAAACGTTTAAATTTTGATTTTAACACGGGCGTTGTAAATAATAACGAGTGAAACGAATTAATTTGCACGGTCCCGTATTAAATGTAATTATCACGTTAAACGCGTATTGAATAATTGTCTGACGACCGACTACTGTAGCATGATACAACGACACAAATGCGTTTTATTAATCAAAGGGTGGAGATACAGTAAAACGTATATACATATATCTCAGCGAACCAAATAAGAAAGAAAAAAAATCGTTTAGACGACTGGGAATTAGGATGAGACGACACCGTTAACGTTCTCGGCGATATTCTCGCGATTTTTTCGACAATGATAAACACGTGTATTACAAACAGCTAATATTTGTAGACGAAAAAATCGAGATAGGTACTTAAACGGTTTCGTTAACACACAGTATAGGTACAGTATGAAAAATAGCACGCGCGAACTGTGTAGACTTCTACGAGCTTCCCTGAATGTATTTGCCGTGATTACGGTGGCGTGTATGAGTGAGAGAGAGAATGATCGAATTTTTTTTTGAGATCATAATTATTTCAATCGGAATAGTTATTTTTTGTTAAGTGACCAGCACCAGCACTGGAAAATATAGTTAAACAATATTGTTCAAATCGAGACGGAGAGAACGTCGTGGAATTTACCGATTATTATGCATATATATTGATAATGTGATTGAATCCGGCATGTATTCGAAATCGTATTCAACGAAATCCGGTTCGTTTTAAACGTGAAATGTATAATATTTCATATCCATCTAAATGTTTTGACACTCACATTTATCAGAGAATTCTATTAAATACATTAATATAGACACTGGATACCGTGACTCGCGATCAGTATTTTTCCATTATTTAACGTTTATTACGTTCGTCGCATTCAGTCGGCAATCATTGACCTAGTGATCCATACGCGGTTACTAATTCAATACCGAGAAATATAATAAAACCAAATCCGATTACACTGCCGTGCGTTGATAAAATCAAAATTATTTAATTTACTATCGCGCTGTCGATCGACATCCCTACACGAATTAAATACTCGAATGACAGATAATTTAAGACGATAATCAATAATAATTGTCAAAACAAAATACAACCGTTTTAAAGTCGGAATCGCGGTATAAATTCCACGCACGCCGTGTCATATTGTATATAACTCATGTCTACAGTTTATTGGATCACAGGGAATTTGAGAGAACGATTAAGGGACTATTAATGGATATATATTAATAATTCTCGATCGCTGATAGCTTACGTTGCTGTAGAGTACATTAGTTGCTCAAACATTTCAAACGGCATAATACAATGTAGTTATTAAAAACAATTTCAATTTTAAAAGTCTTGACAATTCGCAAGCGAACAAATTTCCCACCACAAAATACTGGCGCTTCGGAGGCACTCGTATCCAGTGCTCGGGCCCCCCCCCTCAGTGTTCGCGAAAAAAATAATATTGGCAACCTGGGTTTGGTAATGTTTTCTTCGAGAAATTTTCATGAGATTTTTTACGTTTTCTCTGTCGGATCAATAATTTCCAAAAAAAAAAAGAAGAAAACCGCAATAACTGAAATTTCTACGTTACACAATTGTACGAATATCACTTTTCCGTTGCACGCACTCCAGGTGTTGCGATAAAACCCCGGAGTCCGATTAAAGACCCGACTAATTATTATTGTTACCGAAGAAAATGTGATGAGAACAATTTAAGCGCGAAACGATAAACGACACGATTCGCAGTAGTTCGATGCGATGTGTACTTTTAGTACCGTTTAGAATTTTTTTTTTTTCTTTTCCACGGGTCACGGTGGCGGGGAGGCGCTTTAAACGTATGAATACGTCGCCGACAGGGCTGTCACGGGGCAGGGGATAAAACAACTGCCGAACACCGCGTCGTACGCGGAACTACGGAATATTAATGCGATGTGTGTGATACACACACCGCGGCCGCGCGGTTCGGCTGATTAAATTATTATTATTATTATTATTATTATTATTATTATTATTATTATTATACCGGTGCAGTGTGTACACTTTTGGAACACACGAAACCCATTAGTCGTATACGCCGGAGTAATATTATACGTTTAGCGCGCGTTGCCCGCACGCCGCCGTTTCGGCAAAACTCGCCATAAGTCACGCGCACGCGATCCGTCCCCATCCCTCGTCCGTCTGAACCGCGCGGTGAGTCGCGTAAGGCCGCCGCCGCCGCCGCCGCCGCCGAGTGTAAAATATAAAGTCCGCGTGCCCCGTTATACGCTGGCGGCGGTAAATTGCAAATGGTTTTAGTTCGGTTGACGACCGACCGGCCGACTTTGAACGATTCCTCTCGGACACCGTCAATTGTACAGTACACAGAGAGACAGAGAAATAAATACTATAACGCGTGTGGATTAGTGTAACGCGAGGTAAAAATATTGAGTATGATCACTCGAAATCCATAGATTCGCCGCGCAATATTATTGTATAACAGTTTAGTGTGTGTATAGGAACACGTAAAAAATTCACGATTAACGCGCATTGCACCAACGCCAATTCAACACGGTCCTACAGAATGAACTCCGGGTACCCGGAAGACTTTTCAAAAATCGTTTTATCGTGTTAATGCAGTAGAAATCGCACGTGTTATTTGGTGGAAAATGTCACCACGTCCTATATGGGAATGAACGTGGCGAAAAACTGCGTCTTAAGAACAAAACAGAAAAATTTAGTCGATTCCGACGGTATTACGCAAGTTGTGAACACCGTGAGCTTTTCTTCCGCATTCGTTCAAACGTGTTAAATTAGCGCTTTACAGTGAGTTCAGCCACTTGCGAGCGATCGTTTTCTGCTGCGCGCAGAACAAAAAATTGGCTGCGTAATTCAATGGCGCGAGATAGATCGGTTCATTGATTAATCAATAATTCGTACAGCAATAAGCATAATAATATCTAACGTAATAAATGTCGAGGAAACGTTCAAAGAATACGTTAAAAATGATCGTAAACCGCAATTGTAATTTGTGACAAGTGAATCGGATGATGTTTTTTAATTAAATTCCATTCGTAATTTTTCTATCATACAATCATTATAAAACGTGTAATTTAAAAGGATAAATAAAAAACAATAATTAATTGTAACTGTGTAGGTGTATGTATTTAATCTGCAAATTAAAAATTGTAATTGCGCCTATTATGAAGCACTCGCAGGTTTGGAATGTCTTATGATCGGAGATGACGTGAACAATTCGCAAAGCACGAGCGTCATAACGGATAACGACGTTATTTGTCTATTTAACGAATTACGCGACGAAAAATCTAAGAGGAAAATGAACGAAATCCGAGAAAACTGGTGGGTGGGGGGGGGGGAGAAAACGAATTTTTTTTCTCGACTTTTTATAAGAATAATGACATTAAATTGATCTTTATATAAATTCAGCGTTTACGAAGGAGATTTCATTGCGGACTATTTTTACGCTCTTAATAAATCAGCGTGTAGTCCAAAATGAAATGTACACGTTACAATTGAAGAAACAACATAGATGATCATGACAATCGCGTCATGTTTCGTGTAATTCGAATAGAGTAAAAATACAATGCGATAGATTGTATACGCGGACATTTTTTTTTTTTTCACGATAATTCGCCTGGAAATCAAAAGAAGAAAAAAACCAGTAGATCAGTGGCGGCGCGTTAGGGTAGACAATGAAACATTGTCTACCCAAAAATATCAAATATTCTAATTTTAAAAATGAGTTGTTTATTATATGCTAATATATTATATAAGTCTTTTATTTCTTCATAATTTTATAAATAAAATGTTATTTACACTGATTCGTTTCTATAGTGTGTCTGTGTGAGTAACGAGTGTGACTAAATATATATTATTAATAAGTATAATTTTATTTATATCTTATCTATACCGTAATCACTACGTCGTCGCCGTCAAATCGGTCGAGACATATTGAATTGTGTCTCACTATTGATGACTGGCGTATGATATGATAAACGGGGAACGTAGTGGGGTATTACCAAAATTATATGTATGGAAGAGACATGTCTCAACGTAATATTTTTATAATTTAATTGCATTCCAACAGTGATTAATGATTAATGGCACGTGTTTAATGTTTATTATTTTTTCTTAATGAAGTGATATACATTTAAAACTTAATATGTCAGATATTATTGATATTATTTTAAATAAAGGTCTTGGTTCTTTTTCGTATGAAGAAAAATGCAATTTAAAAGGTAAGAGACCAACGCCACATTTATCATTAGAATATAAAGAAGCAAAAACTTTAAGAAAATTTCAATTGTCTTAAATTATATTCAAATATAGTTATTTTATGTAATTTACTTTTTTTATGATGATCTAGTTTTTAAATAAATGTTATATAACACCATATCTTTGGTTGTCTTGTTGTCTACCCTATAAAATTGTTCACGCGCCGCCACTGCAGTAGATCGGACCAGTGGCGCACCCAAGGGGATGGACTCCGGGTCCGGACCCCCCCCTTGACTAGTGCAATAGTATTACATTTATAGATGAAAATCCAAATTCTGATACAACTTTCATATTTTTCTGTTAAAATTTCGCATACGATATAGATAACACCAGGTGTTAACAATTTATTGATTATATTATATTATTATAATATATAATCTATTTTTATTATCTATTAAAAGTTTTGTTTTTCATAATGTAGTTTTTTAGACCCCCCCCTTGAAAAAATCCTGGGTGCGCTACTGGATCGGACTACGCATTAATAAACTATTACTGTTACGTCCATTGCATCGTTCTCTACCAAAGGGCATGGGGGAACGGGTTTCGTTCGGAATAACAAGAAGAAAAAAACCGTATCGAACGGTTATTTTTATCGAAAATAAATTCGTGCTCCGTTCGCCAGACATTCGAATATCGCGTAAATTTCACGTAATTTAGGAATATTGACACGTCGACACTTTCCATAACACCGACGTATGGGTACGTGTCAAAATAATATTTTATCATTTCGAATTTTCGCGCTCGTTTTTTTTTTTTTTTTTTTTTTGATATAGTGCGTGTCAAACTCAATAACTTTTAAGTTTTCCGCCCGTAACAATCACTAGACCTCTGAACTACAGATTATCGCATTTTAGATTTTTTTCTTTTTTTTTTTACTCCATACAACAATGAAAAAAAAAATTGTAATTTCACGTTAAACTTTATTATCAAATCGAAAAAATAGCCGTTTTACGAACGGGTTAAGAGAGGAAAAAAAACAATAATGATAAATAGTTGATTTTGTATAGTTTTTTCGGAAATTTCATTCATTTAGTATACCTTGGCACGGGGGAGAGGAGAATTCGCCGATGCAGCCATTAGAGTTCGAATAATCTTAAAAAAATCAATCGACTTATTGTTTTAGATCTTTTTTTTTTTTTATATATATATATAAAATACTTTTGTTGGAAAAATAATTCAAAACACGCGCAATTAAAAATGTTTTCGATCGTAAAAGGAAAAAAAAAAATTCGGTCACTGTATTTTGTCGAATCTCCGCAGCACTATATTCAAATTCGTATATTACATATATAATATGTATATAGTCACGCGTGTATACAGATTGGATTGAATTCTCAAATAGTCTCTCCGATATAATTTTGAACAGATGTACTCTACACACGCTTTATTAGATTACGCGTCCGACGTAAAGGTCGAACTGACTGTAAATCATTTCTTATTCCTATACGATCGAGATTCGAGTCGAAAACACGCGTTTGTGTATAAATAATACGTTTATTTTATTTTTTTTTTTTTTTTTTTTTTACGAAACGAATGTATAAAATAAATTTATTCGAATAATTTTTAGTTATTTTTTTCCCGAAATATTTGAATTACGTAGAACACGTTTAATGTTTTCGACGGTATTTTATTTATTTTTTTTTTGTGATGGGAGGGAGGAAACAACGTTGTTCGTACAATATTCATTTATAATATATAAACGTATCGGAATCGTGTACAAAACAAACATTACCAGCGCGTACGCGCTGGTTTTGAATAACTAATAAGCCATCGACACGACGTGTTGCCGAATTATTTTTGTTGTTTTTGCTATTTTTTTTTCTTTTTTTTTGGGCCGAAACTTGCGACGGAAAACAACAATAAAGCGCGGTTAGCTAAAAACGATAAAATCCGACTCGTGCGCGCGCATATCAAATGACATTGGCATTTTGAAGTGGTGTGCACGCGCGTTTCATATTATTGTAAATGTATGGAATTAATATTGCTTGGAGTCCTCGTGGCGGCGGTAAATTGATAAATGCGTCGTGTTCGTTGTTCTGAAAGACACGAAATGTATGTGAAAACAAGTTGAACGTGTTACGTGCGATATTCCGTGAGGTGTGATCCGAGAGGAAATTCACTTTTTTTTTTTAACGAATTCGTTACAGATTTCAACCGTGGAAACGTTCGTTACAACCGCCGCCGTGCCGACTAATGGTAATTCGTTTAAATTAAACGAACGGTGAAAATATAATATATTATTGTTTGCTCGCGCGGTACGGCGAAGAACATTTCAAACAAAAGCTTTATGACAGCAGCGTGTGTGTCATACCTTCAACGAAACACGAAAGTGTGGATTGTGACCGTTTCGATTTTAAGAATGAACGCTATACGTTCAACTCGTCAGCGGTATAATCAGTGTCACGTCATTGGGGAGGGAGGAAAGATCGATGTTTTCCCGGCAAATTTCCGTTCGTTTCAAAAATAGGACGATTAATAGAATTATAACAATTTTTTTTCGGATCCATTTTTCGTTTCACGACCGTTTCGTCGAGTAAATCCTCGAGACGTATCGCCGCGGCACGTTTTTATAAACCGCCGCAGCATAGACTTAACGGATTCGATCGTTTATAATGCGAACACGCCGTTTAGTCAAGTCTCTCCAAAACCGATTAGCGATGACAAAAACGTCACAAAACTCCAATAACGTTTATTTGACCAAATTTTTTACCGTGCTAGGGATGATTTCGATCGTCTGATTGTACGGATTTGATGCGAAACGCTTTTGTTTCGTTTCAAAATTCTATCTCGCAATTAAAAAAAAAAGTCGGGGGATTCAACACACATACCACCCTCTTGATTACGGCGTTGGACGTAATTGAATGGAGTTATCATTTCTCCAATAGTCACATACCGCCGAATACCGAATCGAAATCGCCCCAATGGAAAAAAATACATTCAGAAATCCAGAGGAATAATATATAATCAAATAATGTTTGTTTTTACACAAATAACGTCTCTTGCGAACGATTCGCCGCGTACACGTGTCTCCGAGCTAAAACCACAAATGGTAGTATTAATTGTTCGCCGCCAAAAATTATTTATCCGGTATAACACTGGATGACGGGGAAAAAAATTGATTTCACCGCTTTCAGTCTTATATTATGTTCGTCACCGTACATACGTCGTAACCGCCTGTAAAAGACATAATACTTCAAACGAAATTGACTATTTGGCATCCCGCCGCAATGACTCGCACGAGTGAGATTTATAAAAAAAAAAAAAACAAAATTAATGAACAAAATAGTAAAGGCACTTTTAATTATAATTGTAATAATATATATATATATATAATGAAAAATCATTTTATTGTTAAAAAAAAAAAAGGATTATTTGAAAAATACAATATTAGGCCGAGATAGCTGTTTGGCTGTCGTCTTATTTCGCAAATACTACATTCGTCTGCAGTATCGATTGACTTCGATGAAATCGCGTAGTATCGATGAATTCTCGTAGAAGCGAGCGGCGTCGGAGTCGAAAATCGATTTAAAATTATTTTTTTTTTTTTGTTAAATTTTGTTCTCGGTTGTGGACGAAAGCGAAAAACTCGCGTTTTTATGAAAATATGCGGCGGTAAGGAAAGTGAATTTTGTTTTTTTTTTTGTCCTCAACAACGCCACTGCCGCTCGCCGCCATAAACAGCCGTATGTGTAAAAATATCAAAACGAATTAACACGTACCGACGTTTGTAATTTATACACGCGCGTACAAATATCAGGACGTTTCGCGCACGCGAATGTTGCGGTATATTATATTCCCGAACGCGTCGTAAAAGTAAAACCGTTTTTTTTTTTTTTTTTGTTCTTTCGCCGCCGTAAATTTTATTTCCCGTTGCAATTAAACCGCGCGGAAATACTAAAACGCTTATGTATGTATGTATGTATGTATAATAATAATAATATTATTATTATTATCATGTGCGTGACAATAATAATTCGTACACCGTCGTCATACGAGTACGTCGTATGGAGATTTTGTCAAACGATTCGTTTTTTTTTTTTTTGTCTTTTTTTCCGCGGAAATTATTCGTCCGATACGCGCCGATATCTGCGCATGTGTTTCGGCCATCGTCGAGAAAGTGTGAGTTTCGTGTACGCGGGCACACGCGGGGATTAATAAAAGTTCGCCGTATAAAATAAATGTGCGTACGCACGGTGTGAATAGTTTTATTCTATTTCTCGTGTTCTCCTCGTCGCCCGTACGGCATCGGCTGTGGAAATCAATGCCCAATGAAATATTTGTAATTACGCGTGTATTGTCATTACGCGCGCACTATTTTTCCCGTCCTCGTACGCGATTCGATGACAAAAAAAAAGACAAAAATAGTTTCGTCAGAATAAAATCGAAACGATAACAAAAAAAAAAAAAAAAATGTCAACGATATCGCGCGGAAAAAGAGATTACCATCCGTGAAATAATCAACTAAAACTCACGCGCGCGCGCGCGCATGTTCATAATTACGACTTGAGGTAATGTTTTGTGGATAGATTTCATGTATACGTATATATTTGTACAGGTGAAATGCGTGCGAGGCTTTTTTTTTTCTTCTATTTTCCGTCCTTATCACGTTATGCACGAAGTAAGAATAAATAAAAAAAAAAAAACCGACGAACACCCGTTGAAATATACACTTTTCGTTCGTTTTCCCCGTTCTGAACTTTTTCTTTTGGATGGGTGGAAGGTTTTTTCTTTTTTATTTTTTTTTAATACGCATATAAAATGCCTAAAACGCCAAGGGACTTTCATAATGACTTATTTGGATTTCGGTAGACAGGTTAATTGTACGGTTTTCGGGCGCGGAAAAACAAATACCGCGGGGAGCAGAAGAAAAAAAATGAAATTACGCGAAAACGAAACACGCAACCGGGAACCGCGCCCCGATCGGATAGTCCGTATAATTCTTATTATATTTTTTTTATTCTCTCGTGCGTGGGAAGTCACTAAAAATTGTCCGAAAATAAAAAGTCAAAAAATAATTCCACCGCGTTTCTCCGCCGCTCGTCGAAACAATAATATCCTACGAATTCGCGTCCGAAACAACAAAACATTCGTGTATTATGTAAAAAAAAACGAATATGACGCATGCGTACGCGTACGCGAACGCCAAAAAAAAAAAAAAATTGAAATCATCCGGTGAAAATAAAAAACAACGGAATAAGAGTAAAAAAAAAAAACGAAGAAAATTACGTGGTGTAAGAAATTAATGATTAATAACAAAATGTAGAGAAAAAAATAAAAAGACATTATTATTATTATTATTATTATTATTATTATTATTATTCATTGATTGTGGCTGGTCAATAATATTATAATAAATTTACGGATATAAAATATCGTTTTTTTTTTTTTAATTGGTATCACGTTTGGTTTCGTTATGCTCATACGTAATTCTTCTAAAACCGAACTTATATATAATCGTGTATTTTATGTTTAAAATTCCCGTTCAATTATCTACACATTGAAAATAACAATAATAATACGTCGATTAACAATAACTTGTCGAATTATGATTCGCCGATTAGGTTTTTTACGTTTAAAGTGAAATTTAATTTCATTCCCTGAGCCGTGGTCTTTACATTATCTTGTTTTAAACGTTTTTGTTCGATATAAAACTTATTGAAACTGTACTGGAAGTCTGTACGTTTCACGTTAGTTTTATTCGTTAAGATTATTCATCGGAAATCGTTTTTACAGACACATAAACGAAAATATTTTATCAATTTCGCGTGAAGTACTTTGCTGTAGTGACGCGAGTAAACTACGAGAATATCACTGTTAAAAAATTCTCTTAACGTTTAAAACGCGTATGCTTAACTGAAGTGAATGTTTTATTGATATAATATATTTATTGTGTTTGTGGTAAACTTTCGATGGTATATTAATTATAATTCCCGACTCGAAGCAATGTACAGATATTCTCATGAATACGATACGGGTTTTGTAACGGATTGGATTTTGTGGAAAATTACGTTTTTACAATAATAATCGTCATATTACGAGTGTTTACTTGTTTTCGAGTGACAAAATCTTATTGAGAAAAAAATAATTGGACGTGTCAGTAACAGCATGTTAATAATATCGTTTATAGTTGTTTAATTGTTGCTTTAAGGGGAGTTGAAAGCGGGCGTTTTCTCCATTCGTCTTATACACACGGAACGTAGCAAAATAGACGTTTCCTATTTTCAACGTATCACGATCGATCTAGATTCGGATTTGAATTTTACCGTAGAACGTCTTTCCCACTTTTTCGTTTTTTTTTTTTTTTTTACCTCGAAACCTTTAAAAGTTGATTATTGGTCAATTTACTATGTTTTAAAATAATTGTTCGATTGATTTTTATGCGTTAATGAGAAAAAATTAAAAATCCCGGAAATTCGATCTCAAGTGGACTTCACGGGGATATTAAATATCCGTTTTCAAATTTGCTCGCCGCACCACCAGATCGATCGTCGCGTCGGCAGTGGGGAAACGTCTATTTCGCTATGTTTCGCACGCGTAAAGACGAAGGGAGAAAAATATAATCCGATGTGCAATCCCTTTAACGCGCAGTCGGAAATAATAACGTATTCGACGATGACAAATCGTAATGATATTTTCGTACGTTTTTAAATGACGATTATATCGGTAGTATACGAAATAACGTTGGATTCGACGAAAACCGCGATGCGCGGAAGCCAACGTGATTTTATACAAAAAAAAAAAAAAATAATAATAATAAAAAAGTTTGTTTTTCTTAATTACGACCGATGTGGTCTCGCGCGTGCATGCCGAGGAGCGTTCGATATTTAAGAGATAAAACGTACTTTTCTCCGTCGCGCGCGCGCGCTATAACGGCGGGATTGCATTCAGCGGTTGGTTTATACGGAATAAATGATTATTTTACAAGGGATTTCAAGACGATTTCATTGGGAAACAGTCAATGTAATACGCATGTTGCGTGCACGCAAGTGCCCGAGAGTTACGTTACGTCGAAACGCGCGGTACTTTTTTTTTGATAAACCCGAGTCTGTGAGATTTATTAATGAAATTAATGCGCAGTCTAACATTAACATTTTCATATGTTTCTCGTATTTTTAAATGCTTTATTGTTCGCGAACACGCGTTTAAGTCGTGAGGAGGGCGGGGAAATTTAATAATAATAAAAACCTCCGTATTTGTTTTCAACAATATGTGTGTGTGTGTGTATCTCTGAAACTTTTGTTTCGAAAACTTTCAGACGCACGTCGTCGTCGTCTCTGTTCCACGTTTAACATACATTCTCATTTGGATACACGGATCTCATTGCAGCCTCGTCAATTAATCTTGCGAGATTTTTTTTTTATTCCTCTTCATATTAGCGCAAAACGAGGTCACGCTATTTCCCTCCCTACCCCCTATTTTTTTTTATTTTTTTTTGAAGGTTTGAATTCTGTTCGATCCAAAAAAACATCGAATGAACACGTGAAAAAATGGTAAAAAAACGATACGCGGTACAGTTTCCGTGTGCCAGGTGTTCTTTGTCCATTTACCACGCGGCGTATTTTAACAGTGCAACGATAACTGTTCGACGAACGTAACAGTTTATCGGATAATATTATGTACAACTGAAATTTCACGACGGTAAAAAATTGTGATTACGTATAATGTTCGTAATATTCGCGCGTACGATTAACATATTATATTTCGTCGTGCTGTCGATTAAAAAATAAAATTTACCGGATTACCGGAATATTTCTTAATTTTCAATCGGAATACCCTCCCTCTACTCCGATTCTCTTCCTCATTACTTGACTGAAATAAATAACGATTTTCTTTTCTTTTAAACACAAGCAATCGGAAATTATTATTATTATTATTCATTTATTACATTGTAATATTTGGTTAGGCGTGTAGGATTTAAATTCATATGGCATTGATCAGTAGTAATCGGAATTTTCGGATCCCGAGTTTTTTCGCATTCGCCGTATTTTTTTTTTCAACAACGATTTCTTTTCAAACATTTATTTATGTAAAATTAATCGCAAGACTCGTTGTCAAAAGAACTCGTCAATGGGGTTTTCAGTGGTTTTTATACCGGATTATTCCTTGTATATATCGTTTATTAGAATACATGTACACGCGAGTCACAGTTGTATTTGAATACGGGACGAAAGAATACTAAATTCGACGATCGGTTTCAGAAATAACGCATTTTGAACTGCCTCGGGAATGAATACGAGGGGTAATGATTTGTATTTCACTGCCGGACGATTCGACGTAGAAACAATTTGTTTTCGAAAATTGTAAAATGTGTTCGTCAAACGTAACGATTATTCGCAGGTCCATTCCGTTATACATTAGGAAATAAATAAATCGATTTTTTTTACTAAACGCGTGTGTATGATAATTTTTTTTTTTTTGCGAAATTTAATAAATTAGTATTTTTTATCTATTGAAATTCGAAAATCGGCGCGCTTGGTTGAAAATCGGTAGTGTCCCGGAGAATCTCGGGAAAAAAATGTCAACCATAATTTACCGTGACGGCAAATAGTCATTTGTTTTCAAATTACTAAAAAAAAAAAAAATATAAAACAATATAATAACTTTTATCGGAAATCTGTAAGCGTCCGAGAGACTGTCGTACGTATAGCCGTGGACCCTGCAGGATTTGGGTAAAATATATATAAAAAAAAAAAGAATCATCTCGGGAATACGACGCCGCGCGTTACACCGAGTGACAAATTTTTATTTTGTTAAATTATTATCTCTGAACAACGATTTTCTATTTTTATTTTATTTTTCATTCTCAACGCGTTTATTTTGATGATGTTATTGATGATATCGTGTGGATTATTCCCGTTAAGGGTTGGTCCGCCGAGGGATAAAGACCGATATTTTTTCTTATGTGTCGTAAACCTTTTGTGTGCTGTCCTAGACAGATATATTTGAATCCACAACGCGCACGCGATTTAACGATAATATAATAAAAGATTTATAGACTACGCGAATTCGTATTTATTTCACATTTCCGTCATGTTCCGAGTCGAGATTTATTCCGTTAATCTACGAATTATATTTATACGTATTACAACACACATACGTCTATGAGCAATAGTGCGCGTTTTTTTGTTTTTCTTATAATTTTTTTTAATTAAACATTAAAATTTTTATAATATAAAATATTTTACTTCCAAACACATATATATTTTATATTATATGTAGCAGATTTCTGGATAATCCGAATAATGGACGTCAGTTTCTTATTGTAGTTAGTCTGTATTATATTATTATTATATTCATCGGTATAGATTATTGACTTTACGTAATTAAATTAATCGAGTTTTATATTATTTATGTCATATAATATTGTTATGATTAATTTCTCTACATTTCTAACTGTCTAATTAAAACTTTGCGTGAAATATAGCTATCTTCTGTTATAAAAAAAAAAAAAAAACCTGGCGTCCGAGATATATTTGTTTCTCCGGCACTAGTACATACGCTAGATACGTACCGAATCGATAAAGCGATTACAACATTTAACCGTCGAGGATAATGTGTTAACAAATAGAGTGTTACAACCCGTGTTTAGAATTGATTACAATTTATTTTTTGTTAAACTATTATTACATTATAATAATATATTCATTTATTTGGCGACTACATAATTTCATCTGTATATTATATTACATTAATTGTCGTAAGCGGTTTTGGCATTGAATTCTAGTAGTAAACAATAATGTTCTACTGAAATGAATTCGTTCGTGTTTCACATTTTTATTTTCGGTTCTAATTACACTTTTAAAAACAGCTTTGAAATGAGTATAGTTTTATAATGATAAAATGAAAGTATGGATATTAAAAAAATAATAATAATAATAACGTAATATTTTTCATTTGATTTTGTATTTCCTCTTGATATGTGGCGAAAGAAAGCAAAACATGCTCGCATTAATATATATATATATAAACTCTAATATTTCGTTCGACGAGCAATACTTATATATTTTCGTATTTGTTATTCAGACACTTGTGAATTTTGAACACCTCACAAAACACGACCATCATGTAATTGTTGAGTTTGTGGTATAAAATATACGCCATTCAACGTTGTAGTATAATAACTGTCCTTTATTTCTATTCAATACATCAGTCAAATACGATTTTTTTGTAAGACAGCAATACACACTTTAATGCGTACAAAATTGATGCTTTTCACTTTTATAAGCTCATCGAGTTCAAAGCAATAACTTATTTTTCCTTATTTTTAATAATTTGTAATTGAACACTTTGAGATCTTCTTCTTCTTCAAAAAAAAAAAAAACATTTTGACGTTTCTATATTGATTTGGAATTGGTTTGGCAACACAAGTTGTTGTCATTATTATTAATGACATTGATATTTAAATCGTTTAAAATTTGACGACGTAAAACAATATTACACTTACATTGCGTACTGCGTTATTTCGTTCTGGACAGGTCTTCCGAAACTAATGAATGACAACAATTCTAAATGGAAATTTTTAATTTAATCGATCGTCGTCTATCGTTTACCTTCCGCCCTAACTGACTGGTGTCTTCAAACTGGTGAACTCAATGTAGCGTTCTGTTATAAAAATCAATCGTAAACTGATTGTTTATCGTGTATCGGTTAATAATTTTTATAAAAGTATGGTCCGATATAAGATATTGAGTTGATAATAATAAAAAAAAAATTGAAAAAGATAAATCGTATTTCACGTGTAATTGCGCGGAATATAAATTCATATTCTATAGACACGCGTGTACACAATATGTGACACGTTTCCGTTTGTATCGGAAGACGAGAAGAAATCATTTATATAATGTTTTTGCCTTTATTCGTAAAAACGCGGAATAAGCGACGCGTACACGTGTGATATATAAAAACTTTTGTTTCAGATTAAAATTATTTAGAGATAAATCCAAAACAGCCAATGGCATAAAATGCAGATAATATTATACTTAATCATATAAAGGGCGCTTTAAACGGAATGCAAATCGGGTAAATATAATATTTCGAGGGAAAATTATATTTATAGATCTGTCAGTGATTGTGTGTTCTGAATATCCGTTGTACGTGCTTCACAAAAAAAATAATGGTTTTTTCGCAACAGAAATTCAAATAAATAATGACGGGGATAGTGTGTAACGAATGAAAGGGACACGGCCGGCAGTGCAGTATAGTGCGAATGTAAAAAGTTAAGGAAAACCGTCTGGAATAAAAGAAAATAAATGTATAAATCGTAAGCGTATGATGCACGACGATTATGATTTGAATAGTGGTTTTAAAACAGTTTGTGTACTACGATATTTTTACGCAAATATTATATTGTTATATAGCTACGTGACGTGCTCGAGTATGAATTCCATATAATGCAATGTGTGTATGTCTATTTGTCGGCACAAATAGGAAATTGGAAAAATTTACCGTACGGGTTAAATTGAAAATATTACGGTAAATTTTCGTCGTCGATGGAGTCGAAATATTTTCGTCGGCCGTGTGAAATGAACGCGAATTCAACAAAAAAAAAAAAAAATAATAATAAAACCGATAGTAATATTATATTGCAGTAAAATCAACACATCGAAAGACAGAAGGTTTTTGAAGAAGTAAAGAAAAAAAAATAGATCTATACGCCAGACGAAGTGTAAATAATATTCTAATAGTAACAGAATATATCGTAACGCGAGCATATTATGTTGTCTTCCACTTGTAGAGTTGTTTTTTTTTTCCATTCGATTAGGTTAGAAAATCATTTCCCGATATCCGAGTGCCGCCGATTCGAAACGAAAGCTAAATTTATCGAATTTAGCGATTGTGAATTTCGCGCGAATTATTTTGTCGGAAAATTCTGTTGTAGATAAATATGAACACATTATATATACGATTATTGTAATAAATGTCACACGATAATATATCATTTTGACACGTAAACACATTATAAATGAAACGAAAAAGCATAATATGATTTCGTTAGAAATTTTGATTAAAAAAAATAACCCCCCGCCCCCGCGTCAGTAGTATTTATCTGAATTAAATAAGTTATTATAATATAACGTATTATATAATATAATTAGAGAACACGGGTTATGACACAAATAGAAAACAAAATAAAATAATAATAATAATAATAATTTACAAATAGTTTATATATATATACAAATACTTGTTAAATAAACAAACGTAGACTTCAATGCGTATAAATCCCTTCGCGCGGACGTTTGATTTTTAAATATTTATTTTACACTCGACAAATTTATATAAACCCAACAATAACATTAAAATTAAAAAAAAAAAAAAAAAATGGCCTTTTGATGAATTCAATGGCGGCAGCCGTCGATTGTTGTAATGGACAAACGTGAAAAAAAAACCATAAATTATTCAAAAAGCGGAGTAAAAAAAAAAAGCCCATTAATATATACATAACACAAAAATAACCGTGTACAGTTATATATATATATAAAAAGAATAATATAATATTGAAATAATTGAATTTTTTTTTTTTTTACGGTAAATCTGCAGGGAAAAGAACATTTCTAATAATAAATATTTCCGCAAGAAGAACGAACGTTGTTATTCGATGAAATTCGATTTGCTTTTCACGCGAAAAAAAAAATTATGACGAGTTATTTGAATTTGAAAAGGAAAGGAGAAAATTTATTATCTTCACGATAATAGCGTTGTACGACTAGAAATATATACACATTTCGTATTATCTAGAATACGCTCTTCTACACGCAAATTTATGTTTCAGAAAAGAAAACGCCTACAAAAACGAAAACGAATAAAGCTTATTTTTGTGTAAGTGTGTGTGTGTGTATTCGACGCGTTTAAATATTTAAACGTACACATAAAACCGTAATAAGCGAAAATTCTGTTTTTTTTTTTTGTTTTCTTCACGTCATCCGTTTGTAATATTTTAGTTTACCGTTGTTCGATCGTTCAATTTTAAAATACTACTACGGCTGTTTAAAATCCATTTTATAAATACATTTATTAGACACGTGTGTTGAGGGCGGATTGCGCCTCTACTTCTTTTTCGTGTTTTCAGAGACACGTGGTTCGATAATTATTGAGTAAAACGTTTTTTTCTTCTTCGTTTTATACACTCAATATCGTCGATTTTCCGGTGAACTTTAATTAGAAGAACGACGATGCTCGCCGTGAGAAATTCTCTTTCGCAGAAAATCTATTTTTATACGAATTCGTATTTTTTTTTATTTTTTTTTTTATATAACGAACATATCGTGTGATATCCAGAACACGTCCCGCAGCCGGCCCGTAGAGTAGTCGTCGTCATTAATATCGTACGCGATACGAACGTTTGTAATTCACTCGATTTCATAATATTTGCGATATTAATACGCCGTGTTTAGGACATCATTTTTAATATTGGTCTAATAGCGAAGACCGAAAGTCCGAAAACGGGACTAACGAGCGCGTTTCATACGTTACTGTTATAATTTCATTTTCATTTGTACACATTTCCAACGCGTTATTCTTAATAAAAAGAAAAAACTATACCGGTTGGCGCACGGTGGGACGATAACGAGTTTGTTGTAGTCGGCCAAAACCAGAAATTCGATAGATCGTTCGTTCGAATCATTAATAAAGAACGTTCCCCATACACGGGCTATTGGCAAGAGTGAATTCAAAAACCATCGGTAACAGTCATCGGGTCTACCGCGCGATAAACTCGGTTTAACGTCATAATATTGAAATCCGCGAAACACATCGTATACAGTATATATATATACATATTTTGTACGTTGTGAGCTATTTGCCGTCCGTCCGGAAAAATAATTTTTAAGCGTATTTTATTGAAACGAACGAGCCTGTATTGATTTTAGACAGTGCGGTTTTTATTTTTATAATACGCGTACTCACGTGACTCCCGGGTCATAAATAATTGAATTATTTACGTATAGTGTACCGTATAAGGCAAAACGTATTCTTAGAGCTCCTTAGAGGTTTAATTTCTTTTATATATATATATATATATACCAACCTAAACACGTTATGTTCTTTAATATGATATACTAATTTTTACTCCCTGAACTGAATTAGAATTATTAGTAATTCCTTGTTGCGATCGGCCAGTAATCAGAGGAGGCCCAACGAAATAAAGATTGCATTCGAATTTTGGAGACGACATCGTTCGTCGGGCGAAATTCACGAGTCAATAATACCAATTACAGACCTTTTCACGTTTCTTTTAGTTACATCTGATCCTAAAACAACAGCGTTAAGAATTAAGTATAAAAAAAAAAAAAGATCGATGACCAAATTGCCATTGTGTGGCGTAGACACAGTTCGAAAAATAAAAAAAGAGTTGCTCACATTCGCATGTAAATATATAGTTATTTATAATATAAAATACAATGTTGTATTATTATTACAACAATATAATTTATGTTATATTAATATAGCGAGTGTGAAAAACGTACTAAACGTAAGCATGTTTCGCACGATTTCCGTTGCAAACGATTTGCAAAATCAAACACACCAATTACATATAATTCGTTGTCAATTACATTATTGGCGAATACAATCGATATGAAATAAAAGTCCCGTCCGCGACATAAAACGGACGGAATTAAAAAATTGCCCCGGGCCGCGACGCGAAATTCTAAATACGACACCCACGCACGTGTTTGTTTTATCGATTGCAATTATTACTGTTTAGTAGTGTGCGGCGGATAAAAAGGGGAAATAAATCTCGGGGACGCGGTAACCGCAAACATCCCGCGGGAACGTAACTTTGTCGCGTATTCGAACTGTTAAAAATCCGACGCCGTCGCGCGCGCAATAAGTCATTTTTCGATTCGACGATATTTCAAACGAAAACCGCGCCCGACGGTTATGATATATATACATATATTAGCGTATATAAGTGTAACGCGGCGGTAAACGAGAGAATATTCAAACTGTTATATCGCGGTTCATATAGAGAAATAATAATAATAATAAAAAAAAATACGTACATTTAATTTCAAACGAATTGCGCACTTTAATCGCTGTTAAAATGCCCGCAGTGACCGCGGAGAAAGTTTTGAAAAATTTTAAGAACTCTGTGCATAATGCGAACGGATGAAAACGCGTTTTGTTTAATTCCGGAATTTTTTACTAATATTCAACGTTCTGCACGCAAACTGAACAGTCGTGTCCTGCAATAGAAACGCTACAGATGGAAAAAAAAAGCGTTTTTGCGGATACTGTTTTTTTTTTTTGTTTTTGTTCTTTTGCTATCGACCGCGTGTGCGTTACAAATAATGACAAATCGTACTTCGCCTGTACGCGAACAATATACGTAGTAATCCAACACGGAATCGCGTATACGGCAGCGAGAACAATACTCTCGATCGAGTACACTTTTTTTCGTTACGGCGCGTACAACAATAGAACGTCAACGTATTGCAATTTCTCTAATTCCGTTCTATAATATTATAGGTGTATGAAGAACGAACGAATGTGCTGCGAAGGAAGCCGCTCGTTGTAAAAGTTTTTCCGCGAAATTCCTGTGATCAAACGGTCCCCGCGAGGGAGGAACGAAGCCGGCCGGGGGTTGTCTTTCGGTAAACGGTCCTCTGGACGAACAATAATTCCAACGTAGTATTTGTTAAAAAAAAAAAAAAAAAAATGCGATTTCAGGAGAAAGAATATTGAATTAACACGAATGGAATGAAATCATCAATTTTTTCCCCTCCGTTGCCGATTTACAGTAATGATTCACGATAGTCTTTATGTTAACGTAATATTTTTTACACGGCATAACGTTATGTTCGGTCAGCACACGACGAAAATATAATAACAGCCGGTGTTCGCAAGAAGAAATATCGAAATATTGTTGCGCGCAAATTTTTTTCTTAACGCGGAACATTGATTTTTTTTTTTTTAGGAGTCTCTTTGTGTGTATCGAACACGGGGGAAGTCATCCTCTTATCCACCGGTAGTTTTGCCACTACGATTCGCAATGGTTACAACGAAGCTACGTTTATATTTTTTCAGAACATTCCGAGTACATATGCATACCAAAAAAAAGCAAAGGAAAAAGGAAAAAAAATGAAAGTAAATTTACTTTACTCCGTCCCCTGAAATTTCTTTAAGATTTTCTTTTTTTTAAACGGTTTCCGACACAAACACAAATATTTTTAAAATCGTAATTGACCATAATCAAATTGCAATTGCGAAATGTTTATTGACTGTTTATTGTATTGCGCGGTAATAATAATGGACAATATGATCCATGGACAATTATCGGATACCGGTCAGCAGAAAACAACAAAATTTTTACAGATTATTAAATACAACATATCATAACATAATGTTGGATTTTGATTCCAACAAATATATAATCATTTTAATAAAAAGAACATAAAATGTATACAAGCTAATATTTTTTTAGTTTTTTTTTTTACAAAAGATAATAATCTCTACGAATAGAGAGCGTAAATAATAATACTATATTATATAATACTATCTTTTTAGTTACTACACAAAAACCAAAAAAAAAAAAACTATAAAAGACAAAAAAATTATAAAAATCGTGTTTTCATCCGTCGGATGCGACTCTATTCATACTAAAAAGTAAAAACACTACGTTAGAGATTTTTCCAAAACGTTCCGAATGACAGTTGGTGTTATTGCCAGAGTACACTAAAATCCGTGCGTTAGACTGAAGTAGTGTTTGGTACTCACGTGAAAAAAACTCTCACACCTCGTAGAATTATCGGATTTCGATCGGTTTTATTAGTATTATTATTATTTTGAAATAGGAAGAAACCGTGAGATTTTTTTTCTGTAAATGCTGTCCTTTTTTTTTTTCTAAACGATACGGGGTAATTTGTGATACAATTCGTTATTTTTAATTAAATAGTCGATTCCAAGACGATTGCTAAAATATACAAAAACACTATAGCGTATATTATTGGATTAAACGTGTATGATATTCTTTATATTTCTTTGAACATCTCGTAGATAATAATGCAGCCACACTCTTTTTCCACGACCACTTGCTGACACATGTCGTCGAGTTCATTCCTCTTCCGGAAACAGTATTCGGGAAAAATGTTGCAAAACAAGAACATGCACGCAGACATAACGAGCAAGGAGAAGTAGCCGATTGTCGAGTAGTTTTCCTCGGTCGTAGAATTTTTCACTTCATTCGCGTTCTGCCCGTGCGGTGTGTCGATCAACGATTTCGCAAATAATATTTGTTTCGGCTTATTCGCAACGCTGTCGTCGGTTTCGATCTTCACAATAAATTCGAAAAATATATACGAAGAAACGAGAAAAATAACAAATAAATAACAGAAACAATTGCAAGGCACTAAAGGACACAGTACTAACATTTTTTTTTTTTTTTTTTATAATATAATATTACAAAATTATCCATATACATACGCTTCAAGTGGATTATAATAATATATTATAATATAATAATGTGTTATACCTTAGGTAACGGAAAAAATATTATGTCTTTAGCCATTATATTATAGAAAATCCTCTTTCTCCCTATTTATATATATATATATATAAAATAGAAGTATACATTTTTTTTATTTTTATAAATCGTTTCAATTATTTTAGCTATAATATTGCCTTAAGAATATTACGAATATTAATTACGTAAGGATACTAAATGTTTTCGTTTAAAAGTTATATATTTTTTTATACAGAAAAAAATGTATTGTTTATGTGAAAGTGTAAAAATTAACAATGTAATATTACCTAATTGATTGATGAATATAATATTATGTTATCGTTTTTAATATACATTTGTCGAGAATTTAATTGAAACAAGTGATACAACACATTTCATTTCCATTACGTTCTATGGGATTTACGTTTGACTATAAATTTATATAATCCATCAAAAAAGAAACTATTATCACACACCGAGTCGTATAATAAATTGTACATTTGTACCAAGCGAACAATACTTTTAAACGCATTTACGAATAACGATTTGTCATAGAGTTGCGCATAATAATTTAGTTTAAGTGGAAAGTTCTTACTATACGGATTATTCTAATATTTTTGAGATATTTTAGATGTCATGAGTGTTAAATTAGTGTAGTGGTCCTGAAATGTTTCAAACAATATTAAACTTAAATTGCATGTCGTTTGATGTCCAATTCGTGGCGTTTTGGCCATTAACCAACGAGTATGTGTTCACAGTGTACATTGTTTATTAAACGCATTAAGAACACTTTGAAGAAGAACTTTGCAAAAAAATTAAATGTGTATAAACGCAATAAGAACCTGCAAAAACATACGATTCCTGCAGACGTTTTGTAAATTATAACTGGTATTATCGATATTATCAATACGGTCATGAATGTATATCAATTCGGTTGAATTTTCTTTTTCTCTTTTCATAACGATTTATGAATTCTAATCGGAAACGTAATAATTACTATAACGCTGCAAGTAATAATATCTCAAAATACGAATTCGGTGTATTCGGCATTATTAGTGCAGTATAAACGACATACATATTAATTCCGATAAAGAGAATAATTATTTTTCATATATCTTAATATAATATTATTTCGTAATCGATAACTACGTGTGTATCGTTCTATAAAAAAAAAATGCGTTAAATTTCTGTTATAAATACAGGAAAACATAATTCTGCCAACGCTATCGTCGTCGATATCGCTATCAGTCTTCGTTACATAGTGTAAAATGTACACACACTTTACAAGTTATAATATCACTCGAGTGTCCACTGAACGTACCTAATTGATAATAATAATAATAATAATAATAAAAAAAATGTCTAACTCCTAAGAGTCTGTTTGTTTCATATACATATTATACAGATACCGATGTTATAAGTTTAATAAAACAAATAAAAAAAACCAGACATTTTAACGGAACGTAAATAATGTTTTTATTCGTAGGCGTTTCTACCGCGAATGTGACAATTTCATTTTCGAAAAGATTCAAAACCATTTCACGAGTATGTGTTAAACAAGAATATGGGAAAATAATACGTTCCGAAAAACATATTCGTGTCGTACACAATAATTCACTTACGTTCAGATTGAGTACTTTTTCTGAATTGTGTTTGAATAATACGTATTATAAACGTGGAAAATTGTCGAGAACTTTTTTCTTCTTTTACTATTTCTACATTACTTACACATTTATAGAGTTATCGAACTACTACAATTTAAGGATTTTCGTCGTGTTTTTGTTTTTCCCGAAAGGTATTTCAGTTGAATTTGTCGTTGGTTTATGGTTTATCATAATTGATTCGACGGTTAAGCTATGGTTAGTGAATAGTGACAATTCATCTACGATATTGTTGTTACGTTTCTCGTTGATGAGTGACGATTAATAGTGATTCAACTGAAATTTACCGAGTCTATCAAAAAACTATTGCTCTGTCTTGACAGACGAGATTGGCTGCGGCGCCCGTCATTCGCGTGTGGCCGATCGCTGATTATTTATTTAATAAGAATCGAATTGAAAATTGAACATTTATTTCAACGAGTTTATCGCGAACGAAAACAAGGCCGATCGCTGATTATTTATTTAATAAGAATCGAATTGAAAATTGAACATTTATTTCAACGAGTTTATCGCGAACGAAAAACAAAAATCAAATAAATAATAGCGTATCGATTAATTGTGTATTACGTGAGAACAGTCTTATAAAGACGAATTAATATTTTTTATTCGTGCGAGTTTTTGAACGTCACAAATATATCGTCACGTCGAATCTATTATTTAGAATACTATTCGAGTCGCGATTATTATATTGTTGAACAATCGAATTTTAAAATGAATCGAATAAGATTTATTATAACGAAAATAATTAAACGATTTAAAACGAGTCGATTATTTGAAAATATCCTCCTCGCGAAACCTTTTTGATTTTGTTGAGTTTTCCCCCGGAGATCGCAAATATCAGCTAATTGAAAATAATTGGTTAATCAATGAAATACTTTATTATTTCAATTTTTTTTTTTAATAATAATTCTCGCGGGATAAATTTTATTAAAATAAAATGATCGATCATCCGAAACTAAAATATTCTCTATGTGTCCGCACACGTAAATAACGTTTTATACACGTTTGAATTGCCTACTAAATCGTCCAGTATTAAGGTGATATATTTATTTATTTTTTGCGCTTCGTGCTACTTCGTTTTGACATTATAAAATGTTAAAATATATGACATTAATTCGTAAAGTGATATATTTTTAATCCAAAATTATTTTTCTACTTTTAATTATGATTTACGAGTTCGCGATTATATTATATTTTAACATTTTATGGTAAGTAAAGCACGTTATTACGTTAGTATACGTATACCAAATATCCGATTGATTACCGCGGGTCAATGATGAAAAGAAATTATATATCATAGATGACGGGATTTTAATGGTCTGCTCTAGACTGTCTTTATATTCCTTTACAAAATACACCGACAACGAAGAAAACATTTTTTTTTTTATCTCTTTTTCTTCAAAGGTTTATGTTTTTTCATTTTTTGCATACATTTTTAGCGAGGCGTACCAGACTCTTTTTGATGTCGAAAATAGTTTGTTTCGTATTTACGCGCTATGTTTTCTCCTCGCGTATACGTGTACTTCTGCTACTCTTAATTATTTTTCACGCACAAACAATAAAGAAAAAAAAATTAATACAAAACGGCCTACGATTCCTTTGCAGTATTGCGATACATCCACGTTTTATACATTTTATTTTTATTCCATAAAATCTCATAATATTCCGTTTATAAACAAATATTCAATATTAAAATCGGTATTTATTTACGTTACGTTACGTTCGCGAGTGTAGGTACGCCGCGAAAACAAAACCGTAATGGCAGAAAGATTTGAACTATTCTTAAACGATTCGTAACCTATATATATATACTTTATTAAAAACGAATAATTTTCGTCGCTTGAATAAAAAGAAGAAAAAAAAACAGTTTTTTTTTATATAGTCCGTGTCTGATCCAGAGTTCAAATAATTGAATGAAGCCGAACAACCCTTGGGGCTAACACGAATTTATATAATTACTCGTTGTTATTGTGTATTATACCTCTAATTTCCCGTTATTAAACGTATTTCATACAATTTTTAAGTTCCTTTGTTGAAAATCTGGTCCAAACCGACTATAGAGGGGACGAATGTGCGCGAAGCTGTGATGATGTCCGATACATTTTCATTATCGATATCTTAATAAGATCACGACGTTCATAACGATTATATACACTTACGAAATGTGAACACTGCCCACGTTAGTATTATTTTTTTATTGTAAAATTATTTAAGATATAATAAATTGTACAATTTTTAAAACGTTGAAAATTATAATAATAATAATAATTGCAATATAAAATCAAATAGTCGACGACTCGTATTTGACCAGATTCGATACTTAACTGATAATTGAAAAAAAAAAGTTGTAATTACCATCAAGTCCGGTGTTTAATAATAATAACGTTCGACTGGTTTGCATTAAATGTGGTTATAAAAACCACCATAGTGCGTCTCTAAATTTAATTAAATTCCTGTTTGAAATTTACTTGGAATACTAAAATATATAATATATAGACTGTTATTGAGCGCGTATTTGATGTTTTTGAACATGTTACGACAGTGTATTTTTTTTTTTGTTTAATTTCTCGATTAAAATATTTCTGTTACTTACTTTGTCGCTCGATAATATTTCAACATTTATCCAAAGCACCTAAAATTGCATTACACGCGCGCAAAATACGTGTGTGATTATGAAATATTATAGGGAATATGTAATTGCTTAATGAATAGTATAAACAAATTTGCGAATTTATCCATTTCCGGTATTTATTTATATAAAAAAATTTTCGATTTTTCGAACCAAACTAAGGCGAGTGTCTTTCTTTTTTCGAAAATCATTTTTTTTTCTACTTTTTCTCTAAAGCAATAATAGAGTTTTCTAAAAATATATACTCAGATGACAATAGGTGGTTTTACTATTATACACAATAAGTGGTTCACTGCGGAGAAACGAATTTTTGGAGAAAATTTTCATTAGTTTAAAAAGCCGAAATCTCGATTATTCTATGAATCAATGCGTGTTTCATTCGGTATTCGTTTATTGAACGCGATTGTTGTTTAACGACAACGAAAAAAAGATAGCGGTCTGCGGGATGTTGTGAATGTCGCTTAAATGAATTATTTGTGTAAAATTAGAGTGTATTGTTATCGTTATAAATTTGAAAGCAATGACAAATCGTTGCATTCGATAAAACGATTTTTTTTTTCTATGTAATTCTTCGGTAGTTTTTTTTAGTTGTGTTTTCAGGTCGCTTTTGAGAAAATCGAAAAATGATCTCTTCAAAAAAGTATCGACTTTATGCTACGTCAGAAACAAACAGCGACTGTAAAAATCGGAGCACTCTTTCAGGTAGAATTTTTTCGGGAAACAAGCTCTCCGCTCTGCTCAGAATCTAAAATATACGAACAACAATAATACGTTAAATAATGACATGAAACGAAACGAGCGGGCGCGGGGTTCACGAAACATAGGTTGGCACATTACACACGCGTTAATATAAATAATATTTTAAAATTGGAAAATTGAACGTAATGAATTAACGCAATAGTTAAAGACGAGACAAAAAAAGTAGCGTAAAGAAGACAGGGACAACAACAGGGAAGGGGTTTTTGTATAGAAAAAAAACTTCTCCGTGTGCCGTCGTCGGGAATGCGAAAATTTCACCGAAAACGCGCATTTCGCGTGGCCAAACCGATATGATGGACGGAATGGAAACGAAATGGAAACAAGAAAAATTCCGTATACTATTCGTTTCTCGACATAATATAATTTGGCGTCGAAATGTCGCGTGTGCACACGCCGTAATAGTCGTCGTCGTCGTCGATACAATTTTCGAAAAAAATAAATAAATATCATTTTCTCGCATTAGTGTGTTTTAACGCGTGGTTTATGTTTTGGAAAACAAAAACATTTGTTTCCTCCCGTCTTCTCGCGCGCGCGATCAACGCGATAAATTAATAATATTCTCCGATCGGTTATGAGAAAAAATATCTATAAAAACTGTTTTTGAACGGTTCATTTACACGCACGATTAACAGATATAAAAAAAATTAAAATAATAATAAAATTATAGTTCGTATTTATGATTTCAGGACCATTTCGTTGAGTTACATCCTCCAGATGCGTCGGCGGCACATCGTTTCCGTAAAACTTTCCTCGTTCTGGCCAGCATTTGCTGCCGTCCGTTAACACGAAAACAAAAAACACGCGTTACGTTTTTCCACCGAATTTTCAACAGTGCACGAAAAAGCTGGAATATATACCGAGAATTAAAATTGAAATTAGTTATTTTTAAAAATAAAATGTTTCTTTCTATATCAGTATAAATATGATATCTAATGGTTATCAATTTGATAGAGTCGCTTAGAGAAGATAACTTGACTCTTAATGATTATGAAATTATGATTTTTTCAGTGTTTGTTGTACTCATAAAACTATATTCATTTCTTCCCAACGATTGTACGAAGAAGATTAATATCGTATCGACGATTCTGGTATCGACGTTGAAAAGGCCTATTAGGTAACGAATACAAATTTACTATAAAATTCACATTTTTAGTCGCCTGGAATATATTTTATGAACCAGTTAATACACATTGATATCACGTTGTTTCTTTTTAAATTTTAAATTGCATCGTTCTTTTCAAAAAACAGTAGCGCGGAGTAGCGTCGTATTGTATGTTAAATATATAAAATCTATAAACTCCTTTAAATAGGTTTTTATTATTTCCAGTTGCCCGTATTCGCCCGGTTTTGTATAAATCAATGTTTTTCTTTAGAATTTATTGAACAAAACGGAACTAGAATTAGTCATTATGCACTGAAGAAGAACTGCTTATATTTAACGAAGACAATATTAAAGATATCGATGAGGATAATAGTGACGAAGAAGGGCTTATGGAATACGAGGAAATAGAATAAAAACAACTATCGTATAAACGTTTGATTGCTATACAATATCATGATTATTATTAATACGCTGCACAGTGTACGCAAATAAAGTTTAATATTAAATCGTTCAATAGAATACTTTTTCTATGTTTATAATAAAGTAAAAATTATCATTAAAATAATTTTTTCCGACTTTTTTTTTCTCTTTTTTGGACCACTGTGCAGTGCTAAATAATATGATCAATTAACGAATCCGATTGTACGCGTATTCGATCAGAAACACTTGTACTTTTGTTATGTCGTTCCATTATAATAATAAGAAAACGGCCAAAAAGAAGGGGTACACTCTTCAACCACGATTAAGAGCTACTTGCTCGGTGATGAGGAGGATGGAACCGTGAGGATTATGAATTAAATTTAAGTTTTCATTTAGTAAATTATTATATAAGGCGCGGGGGAAGAAAAAACGATCCAAAGTTTTTAATCGAACCGCGCGGACAATAAATTAAAAAATGTATATAAATTTATAAACATTGGCCATAAAAATGGAAGTTTTTGGTGGAATGTGACATTAATAATAAAAATTACAATAATTGTGCCCACTCACCTCGCTGCTCTTGTCCGCAAAAATAGCGTTGTATTGCGGCGCGACATCAGAGTACACATATTTCAGTTTGATTATTATTGTCATTGTTATTATTATTATTATTATTATTATTATTATTGTGGACCGCGGTCGGGTGGAGAAAAATTCGAAATGAAAACGTTCGGAACACCGCGCCAGTATACACCGTACACAACTGTATATATTTCGTTGACGAATTGACAAATGCCACCGACTTCAACGTTTTAAAGTTCATTTAATAAAACGTTTTAAAGTTTTCTTCTTTTTTTTTTCTTTTCGAAATAATTGTAATACTATTATTCAGCGCTAAAACAAAAACATATTGTCAATTTAATTTTAATTATAAAGGACTGGAAATTAAAAAGTTTCCTATATCTTTTTCTTTTTCTAAATAACAATCGATAGCGGCCTACGAAATAAACGTCTTTTTTCTTTTTTTTTTTTAAAAAAAAGCCGTTTTTTAAAAGTTTTAATTTCGTTGATTTTTAAAATGCGAATGTGTCTCTTTGCCAACCAACGTAATGTATTGTAGAAAATAATTTGTTATCATTGGACAATAATCGTGTAGCGCGAGGTTCTATAGTATAATTATGTTAAATAACAAAGCGAAATATATAATAAATGTGAATTGATAATGTAACTTAATACGTACTCTCATTAATAATAGTGAGAAATATAACGACAAAACTAGAATACGGCGCGTGTGATATAAAACATTAGAAATTAGTTGTAAGACTAGATGTGATCACATTTAACGCGTACGATAAATAATTTGAATTGGGGTAAATGTAGAAGATGAGTGTGAGATTTTTTTGAAATTTGAGATGATATGTAAAAATCGATTGAATTTTTCAGTGATAACGACATCGTGTGATATTATTCGATCGGCTGTGAGACGAAAGAAAATGTTCGTTTGACAACAGTGCTGACGGTATTAGTTCGCGATTATTATATTAACGCGGTTTGATCTTGTGAACCGGTCCGGCACGCAAAACCCGTGAAAGCCATCGCGTCCAAAAGAATAAATAAAAACTCTCGCTACTCGATTATTATTATTCGCATAATATTATGTAAATGTCAGTTATACAGGCCTTATTATCGACATCGCAAGGGACGTGTCTCTCGGTAGACTGCACGTCGACAACGAGAACGTATTCTCTGTCCGAAATCCCATTTACTTTTTTTATGCGCAAAACGTCCGTTTTGTAACGCGGATTAGATCCTTTCAAGGATCATCATCATCCGTCGACCGGCCGCGACGGGCTGTTAGCTGCTCTTTGCACAGTGTGTATGTCTATTTATTTTTTTAGAACAACAGAAATTTTTATATTTTTTTTTTCCGTAATACGAGAAGTTTTACCCGTTCTTTTTCCGTTTTGTTGATTTAATTTTCCGTTTTAAAGTTTTACGCGGGTTTTTTTACATTTTAATTTAATAAACCGATAGGCCGGTGATTTTTTTTTTTTTTTATTTATACGCGTACGACGATCTCCTTCACCAGCACGCGGTTAGGTTCTACGGATCCTGAGTTGACGACCAAGCGTATGCAAGGCGTTATATACTCGTAGTGAAACTGAAGCGTTACAATATACGCGATAATAAATTTTTTTACGTACAATATAATAATTCGAGAAACACAAAACACGCGTACTAAGATACGCGCAAAACGGGGGAAAAAAAAATGGTAACTTATTAAAATTGAATACAAAATCATCATTTTTTTTTCTCGTCAAATATAAACAAGTCTCTCGTCTTGGCAATTACAAACTACACTACATTTTTTTTTATCGGTATTGAAATCAAAGTTGTACATCGATAGGCGCGTATAGGAACGTATTTCCAAAAATAATAATGGCGTAGTTTTCACTACGTACAGTGTACGTTTTTACTCGCTATCTTTACACTCTTGTTATTTTGGCACAGTTCACACGCTCCCGAACGACACCGCGCACTGCAGTGGCTATTATTTATTGAAATAAGATTTGGCGTTTTGTCGTTAAATTAATTACGCGTATAAAATATATAGAACAGACGGGACCTATCGCGGTAATACTGCTGCAATTATTTCCAAATAAACGACGTTTATAATATATAATAAATAGAGAGATCCGCGGTTGAATTCTAGTCGATTATTTTTTCCGGACATACAAATGGGTTTGTATTAAAAAAAAAAAAACAGACACACACTTACGTGTGTAGCTATCGATTTTTAATCGGAAAAATTGTTTTCTGAGTAAAGACAAATACATATTCCACACGCAAGATGGATTATGAAATAAACGAAATTTTTATTACTTTTTCTAAATCGATAACGTGTCAGTGTTATTGATAAATTAGTTAATTCGTATGCTGACTATCGCACTTATGACGAGGAGCTTAACGATGCTCCAGGAACATTGCATTGTCCAATCATGAAGAACGTACGAAATACTGGCTCGCTATAATGATTGAAATCCAGGGAACCGACATGGATAAAAATTTGATTATATGTCAAAGTAGGCCGAAGAATGGCGGACAAACAATGTCGACATATCTAAATCTTATTGAACAGTCTATGATTAGTGGTGGCTGCTGGCCAGACGAGGCAATAATATTATACATTTTGTTTATTATAAATGTTCTAATGTATTTAAAATCATCAAAACGCGTATTTCGTTTAAAATATCCGTTTTAGAAAAACGTGTATGTATTAAATATATATATATATATAAATAGAGTAAAAAGAATTCGACGATAAGTCATTTTGTTTCCACGATTGTACACACGGAAAACCTCTTATCAATCTAATCTTTTGACGCTATCTTCTCTCACCGCGATTCAACGATCGTGGAGAATGCTACACGGATTTCTTCTTTTACTCACCGCGACCGTTCACGACTCCACGTCTCCACCATCGTGCAATGTTTCTTCCATTCAACGATATCATAATACAGTGTTTCTATAATTGAAATTCCGTTTGAAACATACACGTTATCACGTAGAACCAATAGAACCGTTGAAATACTTAAAAAGTTTGATTTTTTTTTTTTTATTATCCGTTGCGGTTCGGGATATTCAAACCCCGTCGTGAAAAAATGTGTAATTTACAAAATATTTGCCAAGGCGATTTCCAAAGCTTCCGACCCGCCATTGGATACAACCTCGTTGGTTCCAACTCATCCGGAGACAATGTTGATGGTGCTTAATAGCCTTGGGACAGAACGCGGATATACGAGTATGGAACACAAATTAGGATTGAACCGCTAACTGCGATTGCAATCAAACAGTGAAAACGTCAAAACACCAGTAGGTAGACTAATGTCCCCTAGAAGATCATTCCCGGATGGACTATCAAAGCAATCAAGCGGCTAGAAAACTCGAATTTTGTCATTCAACACAAATATCCTGTAAATTATACGTATTCACAACAAAAACAATTATTAAAACACGTTAAACGCGTGTGTTGTATTTTATTTCACGTTATTTTCTTATATTTAACCGATTTAGAATATTGTTAAAATGTGTAGTTCACCAGGCCATTAAAATAATTATTATTTTTTATAATATCATTAATGGCTTAAGCATATAAACAAACACCGATATTTATTTATTTTTTTTTTTTGTAATGTATACAAATGCAATATACTTTGTGATTTATTATTCGGTATTGATGCATGCAATCGTCGAGGATCTGTTCAGGAAATCTGCAGCTCAGCAGATTTTCCTTCCGCCGCCATCCGCTGAATAAACACTACATGTATTGCGTTGTATGGCAATCGTACAATTTTCAAATTAAACAGAAAAACATTTCCCTGCTCATTTCTCGATCGGTAAACGATTGTAGACATTGACTTTTTCTTTACATATGTTTGAAAAATATTTGGAGAAAAAAAATATATCAATGCGTATTTTTAATAAAATTTTCGTGTTTTCCTTTAATGTTTCGAATCGCGTTTAAATGCTGCTTCAGTGACCGTTCGCTCCTATCCGAATATCGCCATGCAAACACGAATTCGTTTTTCAAAATCATTATTTTTGTTCTCCGGCCCCTTCCGCACACTCGTTTTTAACATTCTTCACTCGTTATCGGAGCAAAGAACATTATCTACGCGCTATATAGTAACGGTATTTGTCATATTACGCTCGTGTGATCGTTATGTCGCGTTCGCGAGATGTGTATGTATGACGGAGTCTGCACGGATACGCAACGTCTAAAGGATCGTCAATGCAATTTATATTTCTCTCCTCTCGTGGGCGCGTGTGGCGTTTGGCACAGCGGATAACGAGTCGACACGAAAAAAAAAAACGTACGCATAACGCTCATTATATTCGTCGTCTTGTAGCACGACCGAGTCAAATTAGCTTCTCCCGTTAAACGATCGTTTAATAAAATCTCCGTTTTTTATTTCGTTCCTTCTCGTTTTTTTTTCTTTGTCGGTTCTAAGGAAAGGAAATTATACGCGCGCAATAAGAGAATAGGCCCCGACTATCGTGGGCCCAACCACTGAAAATGTGGCGAAAAATTAATTTCAATTTTAGCTAATAATATCGAGATACATTTCTACTCAGAAAAACCTATCGAGTCGTTACGCGCAAATTCGTTTGGGATTTTTTCCGAGCCCTTTACTCTTTTTCTCTCTTTTGATTGCGATGGCAGATTTACTTGTCGCGGTCGATCTGCTGTCGTTTGGAACGTTGCAAAACTCTTTTGCCACTTGCAACTGGAACGACTGAAATTTTTCTGTAAACGACGCTCAGAAAAATTATTGACGATTTTATGAACGTATCGCATATATAAGGGGAAAAACATTTTTAGGGTTTAGACGCTACTGCACGGGCGCACTAAATTTATTCCAGTTTAGTTTATTCAGATTGCCGCCGGCTGGAATTGAATTGAATATTGTGCATCGCTGAATGAATTTATATTTATATTATACCATAAACACTATAACTTTTAGTCGTCATTGTGAAAACCAAAATCGTTCCATTCTTCGTTTCTCTATTTTTTTTTCGGTACAAGAGACGCGTCTTTTTGTTAATGACATTTTGAAATCAACTCGTGGCCTATGGCTGTATTTGGATAGGAAAAATTGTCATAGCCGAGATGCGTCCCCCAAAATCGAGCAAAAGTCGGTTTACAACGTAAAAATAATTTATGTCGCGTTCTCGCGTATTTCAATACAAATTACATGACTATTATGTTTACTATAAATAAATGCGGAGAATTAATTATTATAAATAATAAGAAAAGATACGTTAAATAAATAACGTACATTATATAGGTATGCAGTATAATATTATGATTGTTGTAGTATTGACAGGCTGTGCGACGTTAAGAACTTTTTTCATAATAAAAACGAAAAAAAACCTCATTATTATTGTTTTTTTTTTCTAGAAACTATATTTATACGGTATTGTGGAAGTTACAGTGGAACCAAAACAGCCAAACACGAGTGGCTTAAATTTCATGTAAAAATAAGAATTCCAGGCAAAATACACGAATTATGATATAATATTCGACGTTTATCATAACTACAGTCCGATGTTGGCGCATAACAAAAATACGTATAAAGGCATATGTTAGCGTGCGATTAGTACGAACAAAAAGCCACGGATAACCTAAATTAATAATTTAACTGAAACGCTTTATACGAAATTCATATTATATTATAACCATGTCAACCAAAATATTACTGTGTAATTGTTTTATTAGTGTGAAATTTCTTAGCCAAAGATTTACGAAATAATTGAAATTGAATTGCTACAACGATAGATTAGCATATTATTAACACGGAAACTATTCTTAATATGTCGATACATAATATTTTTGACGAATCATTTGATTTTAGCGTTATATATATAAAAAAATAATAAAATATCGCCTTCTAATCCAAGTGTTTTCGGAAATTTAATTGAATGCTCTTAATTTAATTTTAAATTAAGTTTAATACAAATTACAGCTGCAATAATTTTATAGATATATTAACGCAGCTGTTTTCAATTACGCGTCAGGTTAAAAATTAAATTAGAGGCATATTCGAAAAGTAATGGCCGTTTGCTTATATTTTATGTCCGTCCGTGCATGTAAACAACAATGTCCGAGAAAATCGTTTCTCCTGCCAGTTGTGAAGTGCGCGCTGTGATAAGATTTCTGTGTGCAAAAGCTGTCTTCAGCTGTTGAAATTCATCGGGAATTTTGCCTGGTTTATGGTACTGTAATAATGAGTGAAGAAAAGGCAAGACAACGGTATCGTGATTTCAAAAATAATAATGATGGCCACTGTTTTTAGGGACGAAAGAGTGTTCTTTTGGTTGATTTTATGGAACGCGGGACAACAATTATAGCTGACGCGTACTGCGAAACGCTCAACAAGTTGAGACGTGCGATCCAAAATCGACGACGCGGGAAACTGTCATCTGGCGTAATCCTCTACGACAACGAGCTTCCTTACACCGTTTGGCAGCGAAACCAAGAGGAAAATTCATGATTTTCGTTAGGAATTTTTTGACCATCCACAATACAGTCCCGACTTTGCACTTAGTGACTACTTCCTCTTCTCGCACTTTAACCAATAGCTCGGTGGATAACGTATTATAAATGACGAGGAACAGTTGTCAACTGGTTCAAATCTCAGGCGGAGAATTTCTATGCAAAGTGGTTAAAGAGACTGGTGCAGCGGTACGAAAAATGCTTAGAAGTGAACATTGATTATGTGGAGAAGTGAAGTAGATTTGTAAGAAAGTAAATGTGCTAATAAAATCCGTTTCTTATGAATATAATTTATTTTATGAGTAAACGGCCCTTACTTTTCGAATATGCCTCGTAGAATAAGACGTCATATTTATATAGTTTTAACAGCGATTCAGTGATTTGTCATAATTAATAATAGAAGAAACTCTTTTTAGTGATTTAAAATCAAGATAATTTTAAACAAATATATTATCTTTAAAAAAAAAATATATATAATGTTAAAAATAATTTTTTAATTTGTTAATATTATAAAAACAATGTCTAAGAGTTGTATAGGAAATCTTTTGTTTTTTAAATGATTACTCTTAATATGATCGTTTTCTGTCGATAGACGATAACGATTAATGTTTTTCATAGGTGTTCATTAGAAACATTATAATCTTAATGAACATTTTCAAGATAAATAGTATTGTAATAATAATAATAATAATAATAAAAATAATAATAATAATATAGTTACTGAAAACCAGCGACAAAATAAAAATATTTTAAAAATATTTGGAATACTTTATGGTGAATTATTCGCAAATATTTGGGAAATAATGTTGTCATGAAGTATTTCGAATAATTTTGAAAAGTATTTTACCCGAGTCTTCCCAGGAAATATAATTGTTACACAGCTAGTTTTACACCGACCGACGATTGTAAATAAAAGTCTTATAAGAACTTTGCGCGCGTAGGACGTGAGTCTACATGAACGGCAATCAAGATTTTATGACCGACGAAGGCTTTCTTAAGTCCTCGAAGCTTTTTATACGAAACTAACGTTAGAGTGTTCGCAATTATATTGCCGTTGGGGACGATTTGAAAACCACATCGTATAGCGGTTAGTAGAGCCGAACGTTTTACATATGTTGGTGATGATAAGTCAAAAAAATGCGACGCTTTTCACTCGTTCGGGTTAATAATAGACAATAAGAACGCGAGAAAGATAACTTCTATAGGTAACAATTATAATTAGTGCACGGATATTAAAGCCTTAAAAAATTTCGACGACAAAAAATAAAAAAAACTTCGCTCTAAATCGTAGATTTTTGTCATGGACCTGTTTAAAGTATAAACTATAACCATAGACCTCACCCAAAAAAAAAAAAAAAACCAATATAATTGTATAAATATTTTTTAACGATAACATTAAGACTTAGTTAATATAAAATAAGTTGTTGTGAATAATCGCGTTTTGTACGCATATTTTTTGGTTTTCATATTATTTAGGTTTCAATGTGACATTTGCTGTTTTGTTATTGCCTTAAAATCTAAGACCGTAAAGGACACAGCAATGCGCATCATTGATATCCAGTCGGTTTCGTGATTTTGTTTTATTTACGGAACTGATTAATAGATATTCAATAAAGTTCCAGTAAAAATTTACATTATAAATACAACGATTTCGACCTTGATTCGTCGAAAAATTCGAATTAATTTCAAACAAATTTTTTTTTTTTAAACTCACAGCCACTTCGTGAACTTACGAGTAACCATTTACGGTTACATAACTTTACTTACCGGTTAAGAACACCCGATTTGAACGAATAGATTCTTTATTTTGACAATTGGCATGACCGCGTGCACCGTTATTGCTGATACGTTCCGATGTTGTGTTAGTACAGAAATTATACGTTTTGGGTTTTATTTTTATTATAAAAAAAATGCCAAAAAAAAAAAACTCGTTATTAGTGTGTATGTGCTTAAAAGTTAAAACACATTATTGTGTCTTGGAAACTACCGTGTCAAGCGTTTCAGAAAAAAAAAATGAAATACATCGAAATCTAATTAAATTAGAAAATGAAATGGATAAATTACATAAAAATGGCATCCTAGCGTCTCATAAATATTATATAGCATTGTCATAAGTCTACATTATTGTCAGGTTAATGCGTCGTTGCTAATTTAACCTACCACATTAATTTGGAAGGTAAGTTAACGCAATTTTTTTTTTAAAGAAATAACTATTATTATGTTTGAAAAAAAAAGTAACTCGATGACTGGAATTTAACTCGGTAACGCCCTTGCTTTGATAGTTTGTGTTGTTGTCGACTGGTTGTGTCGACTTTTCACTTCACGTATTACATTACGTTTCGAAATGTTATTTGAACATTAGCGTATAGAAATTAGCGCGAAACACACGTATTCGTTTAAAATTTGAAATAATCATTACGAACACTTCAATCGGCTTGTTACACAATCTTTTTGTAATAAAATATATAACCGCGACTATGATTTTATTGTTTGAAAATGTGTTTTACGTAAGTACGGTTTGGTTATTGTACAATTCATATTGATCGTATAGATTTCGCATACTCATTATTTCGGTTAGAACGATGCGGATGATACGTAAAATGTTTATACGTTTCAGTACATATTTCCAGTTGACCGATGCAATCTGTTTTATTTTCTAGTATTAGTGAGATTCGCATAATATGTGATCACTGAAGTATCGTCTGATTTTGTTAACTCTTACCGTCGAGTGGTAATTCAATTCAATGTTTATTCGACTATAGACTGACAAAACACGGACGACTCGTACTCCATGCAAGTACAATATAAATTATTACCTACACAATTATAGTCGAATAAAATTCCGAGGTAAAAGTATAATTATTTTTATATAAAGTATTATTGTCGAGACGGCGAAATACAAATAAAATTATATTGTCCGATTTCGGTCGAATACAAGGATTATGTTTTCATCCGGAATAAACCGATTTCACTTATTCGCCACGTCTTGTGTTGCCGAAATAAAATATACTTCGATAAATTTATATTCCGAGGCGTACGCAGCAATTCCAGAAATATGTCAGTATGTGATATGCAAAGATAATTTTATGATTTTTTTTTTACCATTACTACGACGATGTGAATATATTCTCACTGCAAACGCGAGAGTATCGACGGGTACTTCCACACAACTTTGGTTTGAAGTGATTTAAAATTCAAGAGCATATCCGAACGTGATGTCTGACTCCTATTCAGCCCAAAGTTTCTGGAAAAGAAAAAACTATTTAAAACCTAAATTTATATGTTTATAAACCCTTAAATATGCACAATTGTATATATATATATATATATAAATATTTACAAAAAAAAAATAAATAAAAAACCTTCTCGATTGCAACGGCGTAATTACGGAAGGAAAGCCGGCTATTTATTTCGTAAAATGTTGTAAAGAGAGGGACAAAATGATAATATTTTAAAATATCCTCAGGTGTATATCGTCGAAATCGTTTGAAGAGTTAAACATATTGTTTGACAGTAACAAAATGACATCTATTGAGTGCTATCTTACAAATGTACAATATTAATCCCCATCGATTGATGGTTGATCGGTTAACGATATCGGAGGAATTGCAATATTAATTAACGTGTATTGATTTTTTTTTCAATAAATAATAAAATAAATTATAATTATTATAATAAAAATGATTTTTTTGGTTTGAAAAAAAACGTCAAAAATCAGACCAGTATAGGTCAGTGCGCGCGCAACTTAAGAATTTATATTTCCCAAGAAGAAAAGGTTTAATGAACATGGATTTTTGCCTTTCTTCGGCTTTTCATTCCCAATTTCGCCACAGCTGGACTCCTTGTCAAAAAGAAAAAGTCCCAGGCCCGTTCGTCACTCAATATGAATCCGTTTCGTCGGCTTGTAGAATTAGTGCATTAGTGAAAATTATTAAATTATCCGCGTAAGTTGTGTTCGAAATTATTGAAACAAAACGTTATATTACAGTCTGCTGTACAAAAATAGAAAAATCCATTCGTATACGTATTATTATTAGTATAGAAAAATAACAAGTGGCCATATAGAAATACAAAAAAAAATAAAATAACGTCTACGTCGACAATATTCTCGGAAAACAAAACGAACTCGTTGCCCGGCAGTTTGCGTGTTTGTCCAAGTGCAAAAATAAAAACAGTAAACGAGAAAATAAACACCTGACAAATCGTTAGAGCACAAATTGTTAATCGAAAGACTTCGTGACCGGAGTCCCTCTGCGGTATTAAAAGATATTCCGAGTCCTCGAACACTTTGTACGTAATATATATATAAAAAAAAAAAAAAATTGCTTCTCGTCATCCGTATGGATTTTCAAAACTTAAATATAATGTACACGGTTAGAACGAAGAAAAACAAGAGCGAATACAGTTACCACCGCCATCACGTGATAATTTCTAACAACGAGCAAATCTGACAGGAACTCTACGCGTTGATTTTAAATTAAATTTTTGTTGACGGATTATTCACGGTATATGGTATGCGTGTGTGTCACGATGAAAGATATATGTTATTATGCCAGTGTGTACGACGGTACACGACGATTTGAGCGAGGGAAATAAACGACAAAGAAATATCACGAATATCACGTTGTCGGTAAAATGTGCTTTTTTCCTCGCGAGCCGCACAATAGTGTTTCAATGCGAATAAGCGCAGCGACAACAAAAAAAAAAAGAAAGAAAAAACCTCACACTTGTAAAATTTAACGTAAATAAAATATGAACAGAAAAGTGTTTATATCCCCGTCCCGCACCAGTCCGAATGGTAATTTTCAAACTTTTTTTTATACGTGTCAAAAGATTATTACGGAGAATTGGGTTGACATGAAATTATGTATGGTTTTCAGTTTGATTAATTTTAAATTTTACTGCGACGACGACGACGAAACGACGTGAACTATATTACGTGCACTTTAACACGTGGATGTTAATCGATAATAGTAATAATAATAATAATAATATTGTATTTGATGTCTTTCATATCGTATATTTAACAATAGTTTTTAGTTTGAAAATAAAAAGTCTATACACGTATATAATAATTATAAATACTTTTATTTTGTAATTTATAATAATAAAATATATTTACGTATTAAAAATTGCATCCAAATATTTATTCCGTCGTTAATGGAAATTTCGCAAACTCTTCTTCGCGACTATATTGTTTTTCATAGACTTTTCATGTTATCAAGACTAATTATTTTTTTTTTTTTTTTAGAGAAACGTACATTTTTTTTTAATAGGATAAAAGGGTGTTGGCAGTATTTTATAAAAAAAAAAAAAATTATTTATCCCATTACCGTAAATAAAGATTCAGAATTTTAAAACGTTGTTCGATTAAAAAGCCCGTATGATAAAACGTTTCGTTTGAAATTACTCTATAAAAAATATTGTGTGTAAATGTGCTTGACAGTTTAACGTCCCCGCAGAGATTCGAATCCAATTAAAAATCCTAACGTCCTCCAATGTTACAAATCTTACGCGAACACGAATAATTTCATTCTTTATTGGTGTCTCCACATATACGTTTATGTATACGTTTTTCAATAAATTTAATACCGTGAGAAAAAAGATACAATTTTCGATTGTTTTTATAGTCGAAAATAAAAATCATTTAATTATATTAATGTTTAATACCTATCCGCATTTGTACGTATTTCAAACGAAGAGGCGAATTATTTTTATTTATCGCGTGATATTATAGTAATCGAATATACACGAAATAAAAAAGTCGTTGGTTTAACTACTGTGTTCAAACATCGCAAATCATTGTAATATGTATTCGTTACAGTCGTTAATGGACGATGGTAAATAACGAGTAACACAATATCTGGCCATAAATTTAACAGGTTTTTTTTTTTTTTTACGATTTTCATGATAAGTAATGGGAAATTCGTATTTCTGGCTACACTTCGTGTACTTGCCGAATAGATGGGATTTTGAATAATTTAACCGTTAGAGTATGAAACACGGACGGAGAACGGTCAGAAACAATAAAATGAATATACACACGTATAACTACTTGGCAGCACTCGATGGATTCAATACGCAAAATGCGTAGATACTATTTGTCATTGTCTAGCACGATGAAATCTAAACCTCATAACAGTACGGTATTGTATCCCGTATATTTATTATAATATTTATAAAGAATATAATTTTGGTTTGTGATTTTCTGCGCTTTCCATTTCAAACGTTGTTTTTAACAGCACCACATTGTCGATTAGCTAAATATTTTTTATATATACGTTTAAATTATAAGTCGCAGTAAAACGACGTATAAATGATTAAACGTTCGGTTTTTACATAATCTAATACGAGTGACATAATTATACGTTCGAGTGGAGGATATAGTACGATGCGCGAGATATGTGATTGAGAAAAAATTATTGATTTAAATAAGTATTAGTAACATAAATACTACTAGACTAGATCGAGTTCATACGGTAATGAATGTGACAAATTAATTTTACCGGTTACGAGAATTAACGCGCATGCATATCTTCAAAATAATCGTTATACGAATAAATCGAATTTGTCGTGTCACGAAAAATATTAATACACATCCGACGCGTTCGTGTATACGATTTTCTAACGTTTATATAAATGTATTATATTTAACGAATTAAATATGATGTACTCATCGGGTATAGAATACTCACGTCGATCCTTTGCGAGAAGTCCTCCTGATTCGCCTAGAAAACATTAGTTCGTTTTTCAAACATTGCGTCTCCTGTTACGCTCGACTTAAAAACAATTTGTTTGAACACGTATAAAATGATGATTTGGCCGAAGTGAATTTTCTAATTATTTTAGTAAAAGTACGATCAATTTGGCTATTGATTGCAATACTAACTATTCGGTAAGCAAATTTTCTATTTTCTATAAGTGGTTAATTGATGTTCTCACACCCCGCAGTACCTATTAGAACGGCGAAAAATAATTATTATAAATCGGTTTTGCGAGTGTTCGAACACACCGGGGACACATTCGTGGCGTTCTTGATCTTGCTTAGAGAAAAACAGCGCACATGTAACACGGAACGGAATATTTCGCTCCGTAATACGTTTTTGTCGTGAGAGTACAACGCGACATCATTGTTAATTCTTTGAATTTACGTTCCTTTTTTCTCTTTTTTTTTTTCCGAAAATTTAAAAATCGACGTAAATTATTTAAAAGAAAAGAACGTTTGACACCATTACGACGGACCACTTGATAAAAAAAAAAAAACGGAACCACTGGTTTAGACAAATCTAACTCGCCGCGCTGTATGAAAACATCCCGTACGATGGCTTTATTATATAAATAAAATATTTTCCAGCCGATTTCGGGCGCTCGTTTTAGACAACACGCGATGCTACCGTGCGCGGCGCTCGAATTTCGCCGGCTGTCGCGCGCGTTCCAAGGCGCGAATCGCAAGGCGAACGTAGGTTCAATGTTTCCGTTTCGTCGAATTCACGTCGATTTCACGTCACCCGCGATTGCGACAGTTCGGGCAAACAGTCGAACGCGCACGTCGAATTGACCATTGTACGGCAAAATGAACGAAAAGAATATTGAATACGCGTTTGGTGTGAAAACGCCGCACAAGTCGTAATCGTTTTTAACAAATTCGCTCTTATTATTATTATTATGACGCGTGCTCGGTACGGTACGTAACGTCGTCGAAACGGTCCGCGATTATATTTTCACGTGTTCGATGAACGCAGAAACGATTGCGGACCGCGTGCTCCGTTAATTGGACACTGGAAAATAACGATTAATTATTGGATAATAATTCGACGGGGATTTCGTATGTTTCGATGTTTCGATTTGCGTGGGACGACGGTAAAATAATTTATAAACGCGTAATAATAAGATTCGACAAGTTTCGCGTCAGCACTCGTCGATTTGGAATGTTTTGTGGCGCGCGGCCGCTGTTTTTCCGACACGCGTTTACGAACGTATTCGCGCGATTGACGGCATATCGGGAGGATAATTCACAACCGCGGCGCGAAATTATAGTACACATTTCTACGGGAATTTAACTTTTTCAATTAAAAAAAAACCGCCCCCCCCCCCAAACGAAAACTTAAAATGGCAAAAATATTTTTTTTTCTCTCATAAAAATTAAATTTTAACGTGTAAAAACTTCGAAACTCGGTAAAAATGTAATTAAATTTATTGGATCGGCGGGAGCGGGGAGGGGGTTTTTTTTTAATCGTTAAGAAAAACTTTAAATCGTTTTAAATTTAATTCGCGTCGATTAATATTAACACGCGCCGTATATTATGAGTATTTTTTTTTTTTTTTTATAATTATTTTAATGACAACGTAAAACATAGAACAAACGTTGTTTTTAAAATATACGGTATTAAGCTTTTTATCATTTAAACGTGTAGATTACGCTCGAATTAATGAGAATCCGTTCGTTAATATATGTAAAAGAAAATAAATAAACGTGCGTTAAAAACGGTTTTTGTTTTTTTTTTTTAGCGGTTTTTTAAATATTTTATCGACGCGAAAATAAGTTAATATAATATTTTTGTCATGTACCCGTTTTGTAAGAATTTCGTACGATATTTTTTTTTTACCGTTTTGCCACTGCGCAATGTAAACACCGGAACACGGTATTAAAAACCGTATTATTTTACAAAAAAAATGATTGTTTTTTTTTATAAAAACGAATTTTCACATACGCATCGTTGTTTTAAGAACGAAATTGGCGGCCATTCGCGCTGTAAGGCGTGCAAACGTACGAAACGTACCGTTTATTTTTGATTTTATTGAACGGAAAGATGATTTGCAAACGTTTGCAAAATATCGGTATCGCATTTCGAAGTCGTTACGTCAATGTGTGAGGGGGAGACAGCCGATTCGTGAGGCGCGTGTGAGACACGGAGAATTTTAATCGGTTTGTATTTTTTTTTTATCAATAAAATCGTTCGTTAGAAGAAGAAAAAAACATAAAACGGAGTCTTATACACGTCACACACGACACTGTTATATTTACACGCAGAGATGTTGCCCACTTATCATTTTTCATGGAACACGGCGATTTTCTGATGTATTGGAGGAAAACAGTATGTAAATAAGCGACAATCCGAATCGCGAATTAAAAATATTATTGCATTTGATTCGTGAAAATGAAATTAAAAATAGTCTTTTTTTTTTTAATAACCTCTTACAACTCGGTTTGCTGCCTCCGCGAAGAATCGATGTGCCTACGGGTCTGCATGTGTAAAATGTACGCACGCACGCTCGCTTTTTTTTTTTGTTTACGCGCGCAGTCCAATGACAAACGAATATTGCGACGAACGTGTACAGTTTAATAAGTGGTTCGCGTCTGTTTTGATTAAATCAACGAAATATATAATAAACAGCGTGTGTTTCAGACAGAATTAAAAATGCGCGTAGAACGTACATTTCTTCTATTTTTTTTTTTTTTTTTTAGTCATTTGGTTGATACCGGCACGACGTGCATGTCGCCCGCCCCCCCAATTTTGAAATTTGTAATAATTTTTATGCAGGTGTTTAGTACGTTATTTGTACGAATTCGTATGACCATTTTCAGAATTTGTACGACATTATTGTTGACGTAATCATAAAAAAATCAAAGGGGGGCCAGGGACATATGTCTCCAGCCCCCATTTTAGCAATAATGAAGTTTTCTTTCATTTTTCTGCATCAAAATTTAGTACTCTATTTGTATGAATTTATACGATCACTTACAAAAATAATTCCCCTCCCCCCTCTCCGTCATATTCAAATAACCCGTTTTGCCGTGTCGCCAGCCCCCCCAATTTACAAATTTCAATTTTTTTTTTCATGAAAGTATCAATACCTATTTGTACGAATTTGTACGACCATTTTCAAAACGAAATTCCCTCCCCCCTCTCCGTCATATTCAAATAACCCGTTTTGCCGTGTCGCCAGCCCCCCCACTTTACAAATTTCAATTTTTTTTTTCATGAAAGTATCAATACCTATTTGTACGAATTTGTATGACCATTTTCAGAATTTGTACGACAATATTGTTGACGTAATCATAAAAAAATCAAACTGGGGCCAGAGTCATATGTCTCCAGCCCCCACATTAGCAATAATGAAGTTTTCTTTCATTTTTCTGCATCAAAATTTAGTACTCTATTTGTATGAATTTATACGATCACTTACAAAAATAATTCCCCTCCCCCCTCTCCGTCATATTCAAATAACCCCGTTTTGCCGTGTCGCCAGCCCCCCCACTTTACAAATTTCAATTTTTTTTTTCATGAAAGTATCAATTTATTTAAAATAAAACTTTATTATACACTATAATACAACATTTCACAAAATACTGTTTTATGATCATTTATTGGTTCCGGTTTTTTTTTCATGTCGTCGTACAGTTCCCAATTACCTCCTCCTCTCCTTGTATAAACTGAATAATGCCCAACGGAGTTTCTTAATTGGCTTCTACCATGTCTGTAGTTTAGTACACCTCTGAGTGTGTATGTTGTAGATCCATTTATAATAACTGGAGGGATATCACATAACTTTACACTCACATGTGGTGCTGCTTCGTTACTTTGTTGTATATTTTCTCCTATAAAGTTAAAAATAAAATTATTATACTCTTAAAAAATAATTAGATATTTATATATATTTATACCTCTCCAAAATAAAATTTCTATCATTACGTGCAATGAGGATATTTCAAAAGTAGTTTTTTTCAAACTAGTGCATTGTGACATGTAATTACACAATGATTCTTCAGTGATTAATCTATCATTTAAAAATTGTTGAAGGTCATCAATTTTGGTAGTGCTATAAGTTATAGTATGAACTGGTTGTACAGTTTCTTGATATTTTTTACATTGTTTATTTGAGCAAATACTTCTTTCTATAACTGTTGGAAACTGACATAGCATAGATTTACAAATAGTCTTCAGCGTGGTGTCACATTTAATTAAAGACGTATTATATTCTAATTCTTCTATATGTGGATTGAGTGACAAAATAATTATCTCTGCTCTTTCAATATATGTATTTGATGTAATACCGTTTGAAACCAACTTTGAAATAAAATCAACAAATTTTGTTTTACGTTCTAAGAACTCGTTTGAGTAATTCTGACTATCACAGAAAGATACCATTACTACAGAAGCGATTGCATCAAATGCACATGTGTTACTTAGGATAACGGATTCGTTTATGCTTTTAGTTTACAGCTTCTTAATTCATCAGCACGACATCCATTCTTTAACAATGGCAGAAGACGTGGATTTCGCACATTGCTTAGATTAATGTAACGTAAATGTGAATTTGGAATAAGATATGAACTACTTTTTAACTGTTTTTTTGGTCTTCGATTCCATTCATCCGTAGCTTTATTTTCTCTAGACTCTTCATTTTTATCAAAACAGTTAAAACAAATACGAATTTCATCATCATTGAGTTGATGCGTTGAACACTGTGAAATCGCATGGACTGGAATTTTATGTACATTTGTGAGCGCTATTCTCCGAAGGTAATGACCCTGATTTACATAAAGGACACTTCAATTCACGTAAATTATTTGTGCGGTGTACAGTGTTCTCTTCCTCGATTTCTGTTACAATATCAATTCTTGGTTCAATTCTTGGTACCGGTATTGAACGCAATAGTGATGCTCCACGTAAAGACAATAAGTGATTATCTATAAATGTTTCTATATCTGTCGGTAAAGAAATATGTTTAAATGTTATGTTTTTTAATTTATTGAAGCTGGATTCGACAGCAGCAGAACTAGAAACAGCTTCACCATATCCAAAAAAAGGTATCATAACCCCAGACCATAATGGAAGTAATTTCATAATTTTGATTAAATAAGGAACTATTTTTGGAGCATAAAGAGGATTTATACCTATTCCATCTTGTAAATGTTGTTTACTCTCAACATATACATTTTCCGCCCATGTTTGAAATGGATTAATTTCACAAAGACCTTCAGGTTCTTCGGCTATATTACAAATATTTCCTTCAGTTCCTATATTATCTAATATATCGTTAAGTTGTAGATCAAGTTCTATAATTCCTGTTGAGGCAATATTCAGCAATCTTCTATAATGAATTTCACATGAAGTTTCAGTTCCAGTATTCCAGTAACCAAAAAAAATTGAAATTTGTAAAGTGGGGGGGCTGGCGACACGGCAAAACGGGTTATTTGAATATGACGGAGAGGGGGGAGGGAATTTCGTTTTGAAAATGGTCGTACAAATTCGTACAAATAGGTATTGATACTTTCATGAAAAAAAAAATTGAAATTTGTAAATTGGGGGGGCTGGCGACACGGCAAAACGGGTTATTTGAATATGACGGAGAGGGGGGAGGGGAATTATTTTTGTAAGTGATCGTATAAATTCATACAAATAGAGTACTAAATTTTGATGCAGAAAAATGAAAGAAAACTTCATTATTGCTAAAATGGGGGCTGGAGACATATGTCCCTGGCCCCCCTTTGATTTTTTTATGATTACGTCAACAATAATGTCGTACAAATTCTGAAAATGGTCATACGAATTCGTACAAATAACGTACTAAACACCTGCATAAAAATTATTACAAATTTCAAAATTGGGGGGGCGGGCGACATGCACGTTACCGGCACGCGTATTTAACGGTGGCGCTTAAGGTGTTCACGATTACTTATGAATAAGGAAATGTCACGTATCCCCGCAATCCCACCGGGCCAAAATTATGTGACTCAACGCGAACGCACTTATTGTACGCGCTAAAAACACGATATTTGAACGCCGCGGAGCAAATAATTGAATATTATTTTTAATAGTTATGTATATAATATTAATCGCGCACGTGTGTCGAGAAATTTTTTATTTTTCATCGTTTAAAAACACTCTGCGAGCGCATTCACGTCGTCGCCGCGTTCTGGAGGGCCGGGTAAGTCGTATTCACATAACGGACGCTTACGATTTAATAACTCCTAATCTACAATATTGTATAAAAATAATTTTTTATGTGTCATTTAATACGGACCGTATGGAAAACACGTGCGCGCGAAAACGTAAGAGATTAAAAAGAGCTCGGTTTTTTTTTTTTGTCTCTTTATTCCGTTAAGTGAAACGTTTAAAAATATTTCTTTTGAAAACGCTATTGTATCACATAGTTAATATCGAAACAATGATATATTTTTATTTTTTTTTATATATATAAACGAAAATCCTTTACATAGTGAACACTGCTTTTAGCCGGACCACAACCATAGGTTATCGTATTGAATTTCAAAGCCACTGTAATTATCCCGTTTCAAAGACGATTTTCTAACCGAATCTTATATTATAATAACGTTATTTTTCAAACTTACGAGTCGAAGAAAAATATTGTAATTACACACAATAATTACACCCATCGTTATATGAAACGAAATTTGAGATTGGCCTTTGGGCTTAGCCTCGCATTATCGAACTTCCGCGTCTTTGACTTTTCCACCGACGCGTATTATTAAGGATGTTTGAAAAAGTAATATCTTCGTGAAACGAATTGCACGCGTATTGTTTATAACTCAAATGTTTCGCCGCTGAAAACGTAAAATAGAGACCATTGATTTACATGACTTTGTAAATATTAATAACGAATGCTGAACGCGTTTCACCCACAATCGATTTTGAGTGAAAACCGTTTAAATGACGAGAGTACGTTTTAAAGGAAATTATCGAGTGTTTTTAGCGCTTAAAAAGAAGAAGAAGAAAAAGAAACAAAAAATGTTCCCAACAAAATGTCAATAATTTAACAGTAAAAATGCCGTCAGCCGTGTCCACTTTTTCTTGCGAACGGAAAGGTTATTCCGAGCGTTTAAAACTTTTTCCATACCAACTAGAAACTCTCGGATTCTTAAACAAACGAAACGTATACATCATATATATTTACCGGAGAAATACCGTGGCCGCAATATAATTTATTGAACACGCGCGTTGTTTCTGGTAATTATCTGGTACGATCAATCATCTCCAACACTACGACCGAATTTATAATAATGTAATAATTCACGTATGAATTTCTATAGTTTATTAACGCGTTGGAATAATCATGCGTTGTTGCGAAAGCGAAACGTTTTCGTCTTTCGTTGTTTAACACGTATGCATTACAGTTATAGATAACGTTAAATTATTATTTATTACTATTATTCGTAGCGCCGATTTACAACGCATTAAAACGCGCTATTATAATATCAATAATAAGTGTAGCACACTGTGAATCATCGTGAAACGAATAGTCAATCTAATTGTCGGATTTGCCAATTCTCTTTCTCTTTTTTTTTATCTTTATAAATAATAATATTTTTAAAACGTTAAACAGACGCTATTAAAGCCGTATCGCGTTTTATGGTTAAATATGTATTTATGTACATAAGTGATTTGATTTCGTTAATTTAAGTTCAAACGCAAACGGTTAGGTATATAATGCAGCGATATGTGTTGTACGAACTACGCGCGTAATACATGTAATATGCGTAATCAAAAGTCAGCAGTATACAAGACACATGAGATTTACGCGCGTGTTTCCCCTATAAATACAAGTACAAAGTATATAAAAATTAAAGTCCACACGTTATTTTCGTAGAATTTCGTCGAGTCACTAACGCAATGCGAAATGTGGGCTGAAACGGTCGGGTAAAAGTTGAATATTCTCGTTCGTAACATTCATAATGGTTATGAACACCAAAGAGGATTTTTCCTAGAATAAACTGTTCCTAAGATATAAGTAAAGACAACACGGCTTGTTAAAACGGATATAATAATTTTAATAACAATAGCGTATTATTAGCTAACGAGTAACGTAGTGTTGTTTGAAATTTTAAGCGCGATTTTTACACAACGGTGTGTTTCATATAACATCGCAGTGATGATATTTATCTCTCAACATTCTGATGAGAATTCGACGGAAATTACATTTTTTTTTTTTTTTATGTTAAAGAGATTAAATGAATTGGTAGTTTAGAAAGGAAAAGACAAAAAAAAAAAAAAACGCGAGAACGAGAAAATAGTCGATTTTACTTCAAGATTGGCGAGCGTTAGTTGTTAACGTCAAACAATATAATAGCCGAAACCGTTTTCACGATTATTTATGGGACGGTAGATTATCGAAACGTTCTCCCCGAGTCTTCGTTATAAATATTTCAATTTCAAAATTAGTTATATAAACAGACTTAAACTGAAAGCGAGTCACTCGAGTAAAATGCTTTTATGGCTTGTTGTAAAATGTACCCTAAATGAAACGTAACATTTTTACGAAACGTTCTATTAGACAAATCGATAAACTAAAATTCAGCTTCATGAAGCGTATGTCTGTTGCAGTCATTCATGACGTGTTCGTGTCGAACTATAGATTTGTGAGAGCTAAATGTTGAAAAGTGCCAAAAAAAATATTATTTATATTCCCAACGTAATATATTTTTTATATATATATATATATTTTTTTTTTTTGTAACCGTTTTAAAGCTGTGCATTTCTAATAATATTTTACGAACGATTTTACATCATGATTTATTTTCATAAAACGCATTTTTAACTTTTTCTTTTAAGTTTCACGTACATAGACAATTATAACAAATACAAACGCTTTTCAAACAGGTAGCTTTTTTCTTTTTTAAACAAATAGGTTTACAATATGTCAACGATGTATCGCCCGTTTTCGGTGTATAATAACAAATAAATTACTACAGTCGACAGCTTAGCCGCAATTATATATTTTTATTTTCATCCGTATGAAAACACATAACGATTGTATTTTACACGCATTAAGTATTGCATCGTACGATAGAATTTCAGTTTAAATTGTCATTTGGACAAATTTTTGGGTATAGCACAAGTATATTTATTGTTGTAAGATTGAAAAGAAATCAATAGGTATATAAGTACGTTTTCAACGTTTTCGGAACGAAATCAATTTGAAACTGTATAGAAACTCGCGCAAACGGATACATTCGGTAAACATTTTCTTACGATAATAAGTTTACAGATTATGATTGTCTTTCCGTTTACATATACTCGTAAACGTAAACGTTTGTTTTTTTTTCTACTAAAGTTTTGATGTTACATTATTATAAATGTTAACATTTTATATTGATATGCAACAAAAGGAATGGATTCGTAATTTCCACCGTTGTTTCTATTAGGAAATTGAGCGATTTTTCGAGTGTAAAAACGATCGGAGTGTACCGCCCGATGTCCAATTGATTTATCGCGCAACATAAGTAGAGCGACGCACGAGACCAAAACCAAATGAGTCTCGCACGCGTAACAAGTCGACAGCACCAAAAGCGAAATCCTCACTTACGGCACTGACGTTACGACGTGAATTCGTATCATATCCGCGAAAATATTATATTTCATTCAACGGTAACCTTCGTCTGACGTTGCATACGCGTCCGGACGGCGTGTCACAATATTTGTGTAAATCACTAATGGTCCATCGTATTGTTATAACGTAAAATCATTAGTGTCGTGCGCGCGTGTTTAAACGTTTTGATACATTACGCCACACACACACAATACGCGATCGTCGTTCGAGTCGATAAAAATGAAACCCTATCGTACGGGATACAAACAGTAAATTAATATTATTCTCGTTTGCCATTTAAATTTCCTAGTACAAGTTCGAACACGTTGAAATGCGTTATGAATAACGCGCGCGCGCGACCGCGAATATCGCGTGGGATAAAATAAACAACGAAAAAAAATAATAAACGGGAGAAAAACGCCTGTAAACGGTTTTTTTCTCCATCTTTGGGAATTGAGAACGGACTCCCCGTCCAGTTAATTACACCATTGCCATTTACAAGTCATGATTTTCGGAATGATCCCCTCCTCCCCCCCCCCATATAAGTCATAAGACACATCCAACGATTTTAAAAAACTAACTGCGATTTCCCTCGGGGGAAAGAACATTGATAATGGAAATTTTTTTTATAGCGAAACGTAAATTAATTAATTTACTCATTTGTTCGTAACAGTTTTGGGCGACGCAAATTTTTTACCGACACCCGGAGCCGAGGAGACATTTCCACGTCGATAAGGTGAAAGTCATAGAGAAAACAATGTCCACGTTCTAGCTCTTCGCGGACATACGAGTATATGGTTTTAATACCAATGCCATGTCGTCATTATCGTCCTCTTAAACGTTTCGACGTACGGTAAAAACACGTTTTTCAGATGTTTGAACTCATGAACAATACACGGAATTCAAATATTACCCTACGCATGAGTGCTTTCGACATGACGCATAGAATAATGACGATAATAAATATGATGAATCGTTTTAGTAGAATTATCTCGTTACAATTTGAATTCTATATCATTTTCACGCGACATTGCTACGAGATTTTCCCCAATCGCGTATGTTGGTCGACCAATGACGTCAAATTATTCGATTTAAATGTACAAAACAACTTCTATGATTGAACCCCCGACGTTGTTAGTGCGTGTGAAAGTGATAAATTTATTTCCTCGTAAACTCCGCATGCCCGAATGTCAATCAAAGATCACGGTACTCTGAAGCGCAGAAATATTTTTTTAAAAAAAATAAATAATTCCCGTACACAAACGACGTTATATTTTTAAGAAGAATTCCTCTCCGCGAACCGAATTCCGGGGAAATAAAAACTCGCATCCAAAACGGAACGTCTCGCATTCACCGTACGTACGTACGCGTGACGCGCGTATTGTAATGTTGTCGCAATTTGGTATTCGAAACGGGTTTTATTTGAACGTGTGTGGGAATTATGCGCCGGTATAGAAAATATTCTACGAAGAGAGCTCTGCCGCCGGTGTAGATGTATCCAATCAAGCGGTTTGTACAATATTGTATTACCGCTAAAAAAGTATGGACTCGAAAAGAAAGGGATGAACAAGTTAAAGTGTGTGTGTGTGTGTGTGTCCTTATAGCCGTATTATTATCCTTCGGTCGCCTGTAAAAATAAAAGTGTTGGAATTATATTTGTTTTTTTTTTTACAAAAAAAAAAAAAAAGAATAACACGTTTTGAGGTTTTTTCGACGTTGTTTGAAAACGCGAAATCGATTATGTACAACGGTTTGGAATTTTTTTTTTTTATATATATATACAAATACGTTTAACACACGCGTATGCAGGAATTAATTTTTTTCTCTCTCTCCTCCGCACATGTCCGTTATAAATATTTAATCTCGTAATTGGACCACGGGCCGTACGTTACCGGATCGATTCCTCGGAGAATTTCTATCGTTTTAATTAATTTTCAATTGATACGCCCGACAAACGCGCGTTCCGTCTGGTTTTACGACGTGTTTCTTCCTCCCGTCTTCGATTTTTTTTCCGCGTCCTCCTCGTGTAATGGGTATTTTTTCCCGTGTCTACCCGTTCTACAAGCGCATAAAAAAAAAGAAAAAACAAATTCCATTTCGTACACATTCCGTAGACAAACGAATCCCTAGACGTTTGAATCGCGCGGACAATAATATTACGCGCGTAACGCGAAACGTCCCGGAGCGAATCGAACGGGAGAAGCCGAAGGACGTGTCGAGCGGAGCACAATGTAAACGAGCTCGCTCGCGGCACGGTAGAAATTGTGTGCTCAAATGGGATATTTTCATTGTTGCTCGTGGTTTATGCGCCGTTTATCGCGCCAGGGCCGGGAATTGTGATGCGCACTGCGGCCGTAGCGTACGAATTGTACGAGAAAATCGAGAAAATCGTTTCGCGGAATTTACCGTCATATTCGATATTCAACAACGGTGACGGGCGATTGGTCACGTGGATAAGTCGACACTAGTTAAGAGAATTTAAAAAAATTTGTGAATTGAAGAAAAAAAATCAAAGTTTTCTGAACGCCGTTTGCTTTTGAGAGTAACAGAGGAAATTCAACAACATAACATATTAATAAAGTAACTCTCCTTCGTGTTGACAATAATTTCGTGTCCTCCATAAAAAAACACACACACACCGCATGGACCATATGACAAGAGATGACGATTTGTATTCGTATTCGTATTTTTTCTTTGCCGTTAATCCACGATTGTTACCGGCCGAACGAACATCGACAAAAGGATATAATAATATTGCTTTGACATGGTGCCGTTGTCAGACGCTATTGAACTTTTCGATAACTACACGCGCGTATATATATATAACTCCAGATAAAGGGGTTAAAGACAGCGTAACTTTTGAAAAACTTCTCGCGTACAACGCGAAAAACCTTTAATTAAACGTTATAGTTTATCAACGTTTTCTACCCGTCCGCCGTAACGTTCGAAACGTAATGAACTGCGATAAATCAAACGCGAAATACATAAAATATAAATATACTTTTCGTGCGTTCGAAAATATCATTTGGACGCGTTTGTAAAAAATAAAAACAAATAGAATTTGGAAAAAGTTTTTTCTTTTGGAAATCTCTGCACTGAGTGTAATTATATATATATATATATATTTTTTTTTTTTTGTCGATCAATGTGTACGGTTTCTAATAATTTCGTCTACGTGTACGTAAATAAAACGGAAAACTTTTAAATCTATCGACAAATTATTTGCACAGTGTATATACGAAAATGACTTTCGTGAAACGTGAACATTCGAATGGACGAAGTCGTCTAGAATACTATTCAATTAATTTGTACGCGGCATTGAAGTATACGCGTCATTGAAAATCAGAGAAACGTACGCGTTTGAACGCGAATCGCCTTATACGGCGTAGGTACATTTAATAAAATATCAATTCTGCGAACATAATCTTCAGTATAATGCCGGACATGTTAAACTTGTTACGGAATTGATTGGAAGCTCGTGTGTACCCTTTTAAAGATCAATTCCGTGGAGATTCGTCATTAAATAATCGCGCGATATTGCAGTTGAATAATCATTTCTGGACTCGATTACGATCAGGTCTGTGCGCGACAGTCGTTTTTCTACTCGTAACTCTTTACTATATAACGCGTCTTGCTTTTTCGTACAACAACGAAATAATAATAATAACGTTAGAAATCCAAATATTATGTCTTTATAAATGTATTAATAACGCGAAAATATTGCACAATTGCATACGTATATATTCACGAAAACGCGACTATTTCGAGAGAGAGAGAGAGAGAGACGTTACGTTTACGTCGTGTAAACACAATGTTATAATGACACGTTTGCAGTCTCGGAAATATCGTTCGTACGAAAATAGTACGAAGAACAACAAATACAGTTAATTTTTAAAAAACCTATATATAAATATAATGATTACAACACCGTACAATAATTAATAGGTTATGTAACGTTTACATCACAGTATTTTTGATAATATACAGTGAGTTCCGTGTTTAATGTTATCACTGTTGTTTATTGGAATCAAAAAAAAATATTATGTTTCCTATAGACCTTTAATTAAAATCATTATTGCGTATACCGGGTAATTGAATCGCTTTTTCTTGAACTTATAGCAACACATACGGCTCTTACTAGAAGCTATCGTACACGTTGGGCGATTACTCCTTAGGGGATGACAAATGACTTCTAAACATGTAATATATTATGAAATTTTTTCCCGAAAAGCTGGATTTTCAGAAATCAAAAGAATTTCGCGAATTAGAAATCACAGGCTGGAATTTTGAAAATTGGATATTTTTGGACAATTTCGTTCTGACGTTTTCAGAGGACGCAGTGTACACGTCTGATTATCGTCACTACACGGAGCAGTCCGCTTGTTAGTATTATTTATACTAATAAGTTAGTATAAAGTAGTATTTATTATTAGTTAGTTCTTATTAGTATATTTATACGTCTACCGGCCAGACTCTATATGTCGCAGTCTGTTTTTTCCTTCTTTTCCTATTTTTAGTCGACGAATTATTAGTTTCCACGTTTTCCATCCATCTCCTCTATTAATTTTTTGACTTTTAAACTTTTAAAATTTAAAACGTCACAACAACATTGTCAACATGAATATTTCCGAAGAATGCATTAACAATAGTTGTTAAATCCGTGAAAGTTTTAAAAAATTCACAAAGACTTTCCTATTATTGGAGCATTGTCAGGATAATGAAATGAGTGATTTGCGAAAATTAGGAATAAAGTAATGGAAGAGTTAAAAAAAAGGAGTTGTTCAAAAAATACGGTAAAATAACGCGACGACACACATTTCGATTGTTTCAAAAATTACAGGTGATTATTTAACTTTATCGTAAAATAAAAAATTATTTATACATAAAACGGGTTTTAATTAATACAAAAAAAAAAAAAAAAATTTAACAAAAAACATATTATACACGACACTCAAATCCAATTCAAAATCGACAGTCACTTTTCTTTCTTTTGTTTTTTTTTCTTTCTGTACGTATTTTTTTTTTTTTTATATATATAGCATCGACCATAGGTTAACAGCATCGAAATGACTCGTCGTACCAATGCGAATCTCACTGTTTATTGATAACAATTTTTTTCTTCTTACGCCAAGATTTAAACATACAATCAACCGAGAGTTGGCGATAATTTTCCTCCAGAATACGTAAAAATTAAAAAAAAAAGACCGCGATGAAAATAAATACACGTCGCAGTAATTTCGTCCGTCGTCGGACGAATAGTTTGTCGAAGACGTTGTAATTCCGTTGCGAAATACATGCTCAATTGTTGCTGTTGAAGTGCTCAATTAAACGCGCATTTCCTCGCCAGCCCTAATGTCGCCTTCGGTATTAATTATATGAGTTTTTCGACCGTGCGAATGTACCCTTTAAAAAGGGATGGTTTGTACTGTTGCAGTTTGTCGCCCGTCGTTTCGGAATTTCGAGAGTAACTTGTCCAAATCGTTGAACAATTTTCCGTCCTGTGTTATTATCATTCAAGTCGAGTAGAGGCGCCCAAGCCGACGAGCATTCAAACACTACTACCAAATTACAAGCGACTGTAGTAATACCGTGCAATTATCACGACAACTCAATGTGATATTACTTGTTATTTCTTTTACTCCGTTAAATATTTGACTTTTATAATTATTTATCTATCCGTATAATAATAATAATAATCATCATCAGTCGGCCACTGTATTATTTTTGTTACGCATTTTCGAACGAACGCGTTGAAATCGGCACGACACGTTTTATACGCGCACGCGAACGCAGAATTCTTTTACTCGTTTCTCTGTCCCCTACGAATTTCAAATAAACAAAAAAAAAAAAAAATTCGTATTCTAATAAAAGGGAATTTTCGGTTTTGTTTAAGTGCGTTTTTTTTTTTAAGTTCGGTTTTGTTTATGACTGCGCGCAATAAGCGTACAAATAACCTGTGCCTTATTTTCATCGTCTCCCTTGTCGGAAACCCGCGGCGAAACTTTTTTTTTTTTGTTTTTTTTTAAACAACATTAACACAATATTCAATACGGTTCTCGTTGAAATTGTCGAATATAATACGCCGTACATGTCACTCGTTCACCGCACAATGCATAACAGAAATAACGAACACAACGAGTTATACTCAACTGGACCATATATATATTTTCTCAATAGTTATACTATTATAACTGCGGGGAACCGGTATTGTCTCCGGACAACGTCGTTCACAAAAGCTCGAAATTTTATTTATTTATTTTTTTTTATAACACATAATAAATTATATATATATATAATAAAATGTCCGCGAAATTTCGTATTGTTCTTCCTAATAATAAACGTAGACCATATTTTTTTTTATTTTTATTTTTATTTATTTTTTGTCTATATAAAGACTCTATTATAAGTGCGAAACGGCTTCCGCCTTAGTAGTTATTAACGACCAGCAAAGCTGTCGTTTAACGCGTAATAAATAACGCACAAATAAATTAGAAATTTTTACGACATTAAACGCCATCGTTGTGCGCTTTATATTTCCGAAACCCCGTGCTTTTATATCTCTGTATTTACTTATTATTTATTATTATTATTATTATTATTATTATTATTATTATTATTATTATTATTATTATTATTATTATTATTATTATTTATATGTGAGTGTGTATTTTTTTCTGTTGTCCAAATCTCCCCGTCGTTTAACCGTAAACGGCTGAACAAATAAAGTTTTCGTCCCATTATCGTCTCTCTCTCTCTCTCTCTTGTCTCAGCTACCCAAATAATCACTGTAACCCTATCGTTTAATGGCTTTCTCGAATCGTCACGCACCGGTTACCGACCGCAGGGTCTGAAAAATCGACTGTCAAGTCAAAAACTATAGTGTGTGCGAAAAACTTGGTTTTCACCGCCGTCGCCGCCGCCGCCGGACAATAAAACGAACTGTTTTCTTCGTCTCGTATTTTGTACAATCGCGCTTCGGATATTTTGTCAAAAAAAAAAATTCCAAAAAATAAACACGTGAATTTATAAATAATTGTATTATATTGACGTGTGTAAAATTATGTTACAAATTATCGGTGTTGGCTGCGACTGTGGTGTAGTTTTGGTTGCCGGTATTCACGTCTAACAACAGTGTAAACGCAAGACAAAAAAAAAAAATCGATATCAAACAGTAGTTAACCATAACTACAATACGGTGTGATAAACTACATAACTGTAATTCGGTGTATTTGACGAAAACAATATGTTTCTCAGCGAAATTACGCTTACGGTACTTCTTGTGCCGCGTAGCCCTTTCAATTCGCATTCGCCTCATTCAAACTGTATAATTTCGTCAGATACTTTTTTCCCGTAATTAAAATTTAACGCTAACCTTAGACGTTTCGAGATTCCTTTTCCACATTTCATGTGCCAGTTTATAAATACATGACGGTTATTATAATGTGGGCGACAGTCTATTTATTTTTATCGTTCGGATAGACGACTGGTTCCAGCTTCGTTGCATGATCGTCCGCGAGGAACACGAGCGATTTCTTTATTTTTTTATTGCAAAAAAATTAGGCAATTCAAAAATCGATTTCTTTCTCCGAAATCCGGGTTTCTCACCGTATTCCGTTACACATCGATCAATCGAACCGTTTCTTGTTAACGTGACCGCACTGTTTATGTGGCGGCGGGAGTACCACGAAATTTTTCAGCCCTGAAAAATCTCTATTTGAATACATAACGCGATTACTTTGTTTTTCGGGCTGATGATATGATATATTAAATTATATATTACGCGTATACTTTGACCGCTTGAAAAACACAATCTCGAAGGTGCGTCGTTTGTCTTAGATATTTTAAATTCTTATTTTTTATCGTTATATTATCTGTGTATACGTTTACATTTGTTTTTGTATCCATTATTTTGTCGTCCGCCTCTGACTTAATTTGTATAAATTGTAAAAATGATTTCCATAATAATACGTTATTTTTAATACAGGTTTGACAAATTTTCTTTTTTTTTTTTAATATCATTAAATTGATACTTTTTATCGAGTGTACAAATATATAATATAATTTTATTTTTATACAAAAAAAAATTGACTAATAAAAATGATGTACTAAATTTTAATTAAACATTTTTTTTTTTAAACATTATCACCGAAACATACGTTTTATTCGTATATATATGATTTTTAATTCAATCGACTTAAGTCGCAATGAAATCGATAATATTTTTTTTGCTCTTCGTATTCATTAGATGATAATTTTTTTTGTGTATTTAGCAGTTTTCGTATATTTTTAACCTATTCAAATATTCGCTTAGAAACGGTATCATATGAATATAACTTGTTTTTTTTGTGTTTGCAAGAGCTGCTTTCACTACGTTTTATTATTGTACCACATAAATCGCTTGACAAATATAATATATTTATAACCTTTTATCATTCAAACAAACAAACGAAAAAGTTTTATAATTAAAAAAAATAAGCTTACCAGCATTTTGAAATTAAAAGTTCACGCCGCTGTAACATATACAAATAGGGATAAACATATTAGTGTGATGTGATGTCGTGTAATATATTATTTCATATACGTTTTAATGCGTGTGTCTTATGCGCAGTGTGCCCGGACTCGCGTTTAAACGTACGTATATAATACGTATTGTCATTTCATTGTTAAAAGCCTTATTTGTGAACTATTATAAAATGACTTCGACTTGAAAATCGTAATTAAAATTCGTTTTTGTTATTTAATTTATCTCGTACACGGTCAATTCTTTTATTTGCAATTACCGCGATATTCTAAATGTTTGGTTTGAAAAAATTTTCTACAATATGGCTTTGACAACTTTAAACAAGTATTCCGCAAGTTATTTTTCAATGATTCATTTAATCGATTAACTGTATTTGATGTTTTATAACGTTCGTAATACGAAATTCTACAAATTATACGTTTATATATGCGTGTGTGTGTATTTAAATAAAAATAACGAAAACTATTTTTAATCGATGGCGTTCAAAATTACGTGGTCCATTTTATAATCTCACGAATGCACGGAATTAAAAGATGTAGATAACAAAAAAATTTTAATCTTATTTTTTTGCGAGTGCTCAGTTTTCAATTAAACCTCAAGTGTAGACAAATTTTAGTTCACGCTTACATTTGTCTACCAACAACAAGCAGCATGTATTCATACACTAAGCGTATAAAATGTACGTTCAACAAGTTACCAAAAATACAAAGTGTTCATCCACTCAGAACGTATCGCGCGCTATTTAACCAAAGATTTTATATATCAGACAAAAAAAAAGAAAGAAAAAAAGAGGAAAAAAAAAGAATTATCGTTCCGCATCGGCTAACCGCGAATCGCGGTATATGAGAGGGAAAGAAATTCATCTGAAACTGTTATCTGCATATACGGTTTACGTTATTGAGACGAGATTTGTGTGCGGGATATGAACGCAATTCAAAAGCCTATGAAAAGAAAAAAAAATCTCCCTAGCATACTCGCTAGAAAATTATACTCGCCTTATTTATTATCACGCGTGTTTTATTATTTTACTATAATATTATTTTATCTTGCCGATACGCTATGAATATAATAATAATAATAAAAACCTATCATTACACTGAAGAATTTAAACCTTTTAATATATGTACCGTTTCTCTGACACGAAAAGAAACTATTTGGTCTGTGTGTGCATTATCGTCACACTTGGATGTTATAAAATATTACTATAATACCGGTTATTTCCTTCGTTTATAGTATAATTTTAATTATTATCGTTGTACCACAACGGTTTTGAATCTAACAAGTATATAACGTTAATTCTTCTATGAAAACTCCATATTGCAAAACAGTGTATTACAATGACATCACGATATATACGAAAACACGGGACGTGAATAAAAAAAAAAGAAAAACCGACGAATATTATCGTAAACAGTTATAATAGAACAGTAAATGAGTTGGTATTGTACCGGCTATGCGTAAAGTAACAGAAAACTTAAATATATTGAAAAAAAAAAACATAAAAATATGAACGAATGAATTTGTCACGATTTTATTATTAAATGGGTGAAAACGTACACTGAGTTGAGTTTAACTTTAAACATTGAATTTCATTACAAAATAGGAATAAGTAAATTGTGTAAAAATGTAATGACATCGGACATGTACGCGTGTATAAAATATGGACGTCAACCACTCATATACAATTCTTAGAGATAACTAGAAATGTTCGTTTAGAATGATAAAAAATATTTACTCTATAGCGGCGATTTATTATAATAAATTGTATTATTTAGATTTCTTAACGTTATCCATGTAAATAAATTTAAATTCCGTACAAATGACGAAAATCAAACCCTATGAAAACAAATTTAAATAAAAACACCGTTATAGTCTTAAAACCTATAAGTTCCACACCGCTCAGCGTACAAAACGAAAAGTGGATTTTATTAGAAATAATAAATATTTTGGAATAAAAATAAATAAATTCGAGTAGACTTTAATAGCTCAACTATACTATTGATTTTCAAAAGCAAAACGGATCTACTATTTAAAAAAGTCGACAATTAAAATTATATTTACAATTCCAATTTTACAGCGAACTTGTATTTTTTTGTTTTTTACTAAATACGCTGGTAAAAAAATTTAAATTAGCAAAAAAAATTACTTCACATAAAATATACGATTTACGGATAATTTGTTTGATTGCGTATATTATAAGTGATATTATATAATAATACGTGAGTTAACGTCAAAACGTGTATACTGTAGAGTGCAATCGTAAGGATAATAACTGCAAATTAAACTGGGCATTTATAATTTTTTTTTTTTATATATATAAATATATGTACAATTAATTTAAATTATTTATAAACAGTTAAAACTAATGATCATTTCATTTTTAAATAATCTACCGAAATATAATATAAATATGCACCGTAAAACGTACATTTTTGTAACTACATATAGTTATGCGAACCGTGTATTTCTCGTGTACCTTTAAATATTATATAGCAACGGATGAAAAATCATTATAGATGTAAGTTATCCAATCGTGCTTTTTATTTAGACCCCAATATGGTGGCCATCGAAAAATCGTGGGGGGTCGAAGTTTGTGATTTCATACATTATTCATTATTGCGCTGTTCGACCGTAATCAAAATCGTAAATTCTGTTCGTTTATAATAGTTTAAACTAAACTCGTATAACAAATAGAATTATTAGCAGGGCTACGGCCTCAGATCTGTGAACTTAATTTTTATAAGTATTATATTTCAATCGTGAAAGGGGGATAAGAATTTTTTTTTTCTTGTCTTCGAAGTGCAATAAACAATCGTTAATAAACGTAACGAAAAAAAAATAAATAAATAAATATAATATATAAATTTTCATCGAATACACGGCGTGTTTTAACTAATATCTACATCGACGCTATCCATAGAAATATCGTAATTACACGAGTAGGTCTATTTATCCAAGAAATTTCGTACCAATACGTATTAGGGCTGATAGTCTAAAACATATACTATTATAACCCCTTGTTTTACAAACACCTGCAGCCCGTCCCAGTAAATTTAAACAGCCATTCCTGCGGGCTTTCGGTTGTCTCCCTCTCTCTTGACTTTTATGGCTTGCATTACAATAACATTATAAACATCAATGGCCCGAATATACGCTGTTACAGTGAGATCCGGGTTTCACTGGGGACTTGAATAATTGTCCAATTGATCCTTTGACCACTATACAAGGCACTCATCTTGTCTTTTCTGTTGTTTACAAAGACCCGTTTCGATAGCCAAAAAGTAATTTTTTGATTAACCGCATTAGCGCAGCGCGCTTTATTTAAAACGACCAGGCCTTCCAGTGTGTTCCCTGTATAACCGTTGTGTACGGTTCACGGTCACTGGTAATATGAGAAAAGTGGCGTAACTCCAACGGAGTATTATAATTCCGGTGAAATTAAAGAAAAACTCGAAGACAGCGGCTTTTCTCGGTTCCGGCCAGTGAGTATTTATATTAGTATTTAATAAGCTCATTCGAAAACAAAATATTCATTTTTCTGGAAAAAATTTAAATGTTCTCTCCGCAATCCTTTTTTTTTTGTTTTTTTATAAATAATTATATTTTGTAATTAAAAAAAAAATATATATATACACGTATTCATATTATAATGTACGTAATTTTATATATTACGTGTACGAATAAACGGCATATTTTTACAAAAAAAATAAAAATAAAAAAAAACGCATTAAATTAAAATAGTTGCAATTTCATACCAATAACGAAATATATCGGAGAATAAAACCACAAAAGAACGTAATATAATAAATAACCGGAATTTTTCAAATGTCCGTAAAAATTAAAAAATTACGACGACGCGAGAGATTAAACTGTAGGTACAATGTGTACAGTTAGAGCACATACTAAAAATAAAAATATTAATTTCAATCGTATTCGTTCTAAAATATTGTTTTTAAAACGCGTTTAATCTTTATATAAACGAATAAATATATTTTAATGCTGTGTGCATAATTAGTTATCGATAGTTGAAGTTCACTACGAGAACATTTTAAATGTTACGCGTACTTATACAACTTTTTCACTTTTCCTCATTTGATACACACCCGTACAATTGTCCCAACGAATGCAAAATTAACTTGAATTAATAATAAAAAATAAATATATTATTGATATTATTTACACGTTATAATTTGTATTAATTATATAATAAATGTACGTATAATATAAATTATATTCCAGTTTTGTCCATGAAAATGACGTATTATTCAAAGAGAAAAAATATATGAAGAATCCAAAATATTTAGAGAGAATACTACTTATTTTCCAAAAATTTAAGTTTCACGGTAATAACGTAAAATGTAAGTGCACCGGACAAACGTGATATTACGCCATCGCTATTTAAAACAACGACGAAGATTTAGTTTTTCCTCGAGGTGTTCACAAATTTAATGAGATCAACCATCGAGTGAACATAAAAAAAAAAAAGTTACATAATCATTTATTAGAGGAGTTCGAGATAAGCATGATTGAGTCCAACCGCGTTATATAAAAGTATAAATTATATGCTTTTATTTTATATATATATAAAAAAACGGATATCCAAGTTTCGTCTCTGTAAACAATTCAAATATTGTAAATATATACCTAACCTGTTTTTAAAGCTACTGTTATTACATGCACATAAATTTCAATGAAACGTTGTTTGCATTTTGCCGGAGAAATGTCAAATACTAAATATTTATGGATATTCCGAAACGTTTCAATAACGGTCAAATAGATTATTAAAATATTGACGAGAATCGACAAATTGTTTAACACGCAATACAGTGTTCATCCTCATGATTAATTGAATTATTTCTAATAAGGGTTGCTACTAATGTAGATATAATATTAGCTTTTATACCGTCGAACTATTCAAGGTAATGAACCATATTCTTAAATAAAATATAATATTCTAACAATAATATTAACTCCCCAATAGAGATCATAAATTTTGTGAGTCATCATTCGACGATACACAGAATGGCATTTGTGCTGTGTATAGAACAAGACATGTAGTTAATTACGTTTTGACTTAGAACAATAATCGACTATAGAAAAAAAACTCCCCCGGAACAATAAATGAACATAATAACAAGACAGTCGCCTGTTTACTTATTCAACGCGCGTGAAACACAAGGAGAAAAAAGGGGGCGTACAACAAATTCTCAAAAGAAAAATGTGTTCTCCACAATAAAGGAATCCTCAATAATTGAAAATGATTAATTCGAAAATGGAAAAATGTTCAAAATAGGTCGAATAGAGTATGCTGTAATCATGTAATGCTACGGGATACAATATTATTTGGATAACACACATTTTTTTGTTTTCGTACCAATAAGAAATTTCCGTTTGCTGTACTCGAAACGATTGTTTTTTTTTTTAAATTGAATTGTACACGTTTAAATGAAAAAATAAAATGAAATTTGATCACAACTTATATCACATATTACAGTGACACATTTGTCAAAGGACTCGGGTGTATAACTACAAAACCAATCAGTTAATTCATCTTCATTAATCATTGAAGATTTCACTCTTAAAAACTTAACCGATAAACCTGCTACATCGTTAAAGTTTGGAAAATAGTTTTTAATATTTAACTAGTCCTGGATGATATCGATTAAATTTCGTATTGATATAAAGTTTAGACAATCCAATCAACAACTTTTATAATTGTAAATCTAAACTTTCGCAACAGTGGTGTACGTAATTACCGGTGGATATACACCCGTGGTATTGATCACAATAAATCATTCTCCTGTTAAACGCAACAAACGTGTTATTATCGTATTCACTCGAGTTTTATAAGCTACACTTTGTACGTTTACTTGTGCGCATATATTATATTAGAGTTAAGGCAAATTTTCCAAATACTCGTTAGTCGACACTGTGCACGTTCAAACGCGCGGTATACTCGAAAACGATAAATTGTACATAATCGATTTCGGCGCGAGTATTCGATTGGATTAATATACTTTTAATACTAATGCAATATTTATTTATCAATTATTATTGAATATTGAATTTAAATGGAATAACAGACGATTCGAAAGAAAACTGTGTACAAATATCAGTCGCTATGAGCAAAGTGTGGAATAATATTGAAATTTCATTTTTACAGCATTAGTATATGTTATTATTTTTTTTCTACCGACTGAATATTAAAGATACGATAAATTCTTAAATACAATTCTTTTAACTGTTACATAAAACCGAAACGTTATATTATTTTATAAAATTTCACTTCAGTGACTAAAATAATAATTTCCATTCGTATGCCTAAATGTCTCCCAAATATATTTTAAATCGTAGTTTTGTATACATTCTATTCGTAACGCTACAATAATAAGACCTTTTTAAAATATTTCACTTGACGGACAAAGAATTTTATTGATTACGTGTATAAAATGCATTGTGTGAATAATCACGGTTAGTGTAGTGTGAATAAAAAAATTAACACTTTAAAACGATTTATTGATATTGAAATATAATGACTTAGCGACAAACATTCTTGTTAAAATTGTATAAAAACTACGTGTATTTCACTTATAAAACCGGGTGTAAAATTGTTGGAAAACGGAATTTTAATCATAGGCTATCCACGAGTGTTACGATAAGGAAATAAATGGTTTCGTTATTTTTGAATAGCGTTATTTATATATACGATATATATTTTAGTAAAACGCGTTGTTAAATGTGCTTTGTGAATTTTAATAACGTTAATCATTAAAAAGACGTCGGAGTCTTCAACCCCCTCCCCCTCCCAACAGTCGAATTTATAATTTCGTCTCGTCTTGTATACAATCAAATATATTTGACGTTTAAATAACGTGTATACACATATAATATCTAAAAGTAGTTATCTAAATAACACTTTTACTGTTAAGCACACGTTTTTATCGCATAATTTCAAATAATCGTCTTTCATCAACTGGAGTCGTTTACGAGACGACAAAATCTAAATTTATCTACGTAAATTCAAAGGCACATGTGAAACTACTGCGTAGCCGGCGGTATACGCGTATAAATTTGAACGCTCGAACACGAATGTATTCATATATGTTTGTATAACGAAAATAAAACTATTTCAATTAATTACTCGCAACATAAATCAAGTCATCATCAGACGTGTAATGAGTGCTGTAATCTTCCACGTTTAGAATTTTAAATATCCGCTAATAAATATTAATGAGAACACAAACATAGATTTGCCGAAGGACCGCTGCTAGGTCAATTTTATGCGCAACTCGATTTTATTTATTTCTTTTTAATTTTTCACATAATAAACACTTCCTAGTTAAAGTGTAGTTTTATCGAAAAACAATAATATGACTCGAGAAAAAAAAATGTGAAGAGTACAAATAGACCTAAATAATGTTGTGCAAACTGAATAACGAAAATATCTACTTAAATCTCATTGATTTACGCGATATATTTTATTGCCAACTCTGCAAAATCCGCGCAAAAAAAAAAAAAAACTGTTGAGATAAATATTCGATTTTTTTTTTCAAAAACGACGAACAATATCGGGCAGTATGATTTAATAGAGTTAAATAGTTTTTAGCTTCTCAAAACCTAAGTACGCTTTACGTTCTTTCATAATAACGAAATGGTTTGAACAAACGATCGGTGAAATAAACAACGATTTTTTTTCTTTAAGGTTTCAAACGAAATTTCGAAATGAAAATATTTTATATATTATTTTATAAAACGTGAATTTAATATTAATTAAGTGATTCTCAACGAACGGATCTCATAGTTACAAAAGAACAAAGCTAACTCGCCGATTTTTTTCTTTTTTTTTTTTTTTGGCTTATACGTACACCTATATTTAAAGCTTTTCCACAATCGACTATAAGCAAAAATCAATTAATCTCAATTTATTTCTTATATAGACGTTCGCCTAATAAAGTAACACTCATAAGTCTTAACTTCGTAAAATTACAGTAATAATTATTACAAATGTGCATTGGAAATTTCACGCATTATACAGTCAACGAACTACGCACATTTTCAACGTTTTAATTAACAACAACAAGTTTTTCTTATGTTTTTGTCGAGCAATGGGGAGATGGAAACCTCCTTGTGTTCTCCTCCCCGTATTCACGCCACTGTAAACGATCTATAAACGCAGTGGTCCGTATATCACTGGCGAGCTAGTCGTATAATAATAATAATAATAATAATTATTATTATTATTATTATTATATAATCCCAACACGACGATAAACGTTTCGTAAATGTTTTTAATTTGAACCGAGTAAATGAATGAAACGTATAATAATTACCCTTTGGCGCGAGACACGAAATAAAATAATTTAATTTCGTTATTTATTATTATAAGTCAGTTAATTGCGGGGACTTTTAATTGAACCGGAATTGTAATGTATATTCGATTTCGTCTACTTTATTATTGTACGTATATAATACGATTTTAGTATTATTATTTTCTCTAAAAAAAAAAAGGGAAAATTTTTACTGTTTTCTAGAGTTACCATGATAATTTCCATTAATCGTGTTATGTGTGCGCTCATACTTGTATAGTGTAATATATTTATCAACATACATAATATATCGAATACAAATAAATAAAAGTGTTCGAAAATTTTAACTTTATTAAATGATGGAAAATAATTCGTTTTTGGGGTAAGCTATATGTAGTAATATTAATCCTAATCGTAAATAAGGCGTAAGAGCAACGGTTCCTAGTGGTTTCGGACGTATTATTATTAGAAAATATGAGAAGAAAAAATAGTTAAGAAAGTTTAAGAGATAAATGTAAGGTTTTCGTAATTCAGGGAAGAGGGGTCCAATAATAGATGACACGATATTATCAAAAAAAAAAAAAAACGACGAAAATAAGCGAGTATGGCGAAAAGAAAATTCGGGAAAACGACGTCGTATTATGATTAAAGTGTAGAACATATACTATATTACTTCGCTCGACAAATATATTGTTTAGAAATGTTTACAGTATAAATTAACAAAAGTGTTATGTGATTTATTTGTTTTCAAAACACAACACTGTTTATTGAACCAACACACACACAGACACATTCATTCGTATTTCTATGAAATGATTTGTACGTTGTTTTTTAATTTTTTTTTTTCACGTAGATTTTGTAAAATAATTTTTCAGTTTTTACTTTCGAAGAAAAAAAACTTCAATACAACCGATCAAATAAATTTTAATAGTTTTTTTTTTGTTTTACTGAATATTATCGTATATTTAACAAATGATTTCATATATATGCAATATGTCTATTATAGTTATCGAAAATTTTAACGTGGGACAAATGTAAACATATAATCCCGTGTATTGATAATTTTCTATTTATTTTTGAATAGCTAATGGCACAATAATAATAATAACTCGAATTTTTATATTTCTTTTAAACGTATATAAATTTATTATGTATCACCCCTTAGAAAATGTATAACAGAGTACTATTGTCTAGTATATTGTTAGTAATCCTGCGACTTTCTTAGAAAAAAGTAATTTTTTTTTTTTTAAATAGTTCCTTTGTATTAAAGAAAGTAAATCGCTGAATTACGTTTGACATCAAACGGCGTATAAAATGTTTCGTTTAACAATGAAACCGTTCAAACTATCCACGTAATTCTGAACGACTGAACCCGATTGTATTTTTTTTTTTTTATTTTATTCATATGATCTCACTAGATAAATCGTAATTGTATATTTAAAAAAAAAACGCGTTATTGTACAATGATTTCAAATATATTTCCGTACTGTAAGACTACTATAAGATGTTATTTATATATAAGACAATTTTCACGTACAGCATTTACAACTTTATGAATTAAAAAGTTTTTAAACGCAAAATTTATGGAAATAACTTTACTGCGTTACACTATGCAGATTCACTAGATCAAATATTCGAATATTTTTTGTTTTTCCTCGTGAAAAATAATGTTATAGATACCGTTAAAACGAGACTAAAAAAAAAAAAAATTAATGTTATGTCAATGAAAAATCGTAAAAAATTAAAAAAATATTTTACTAGAGAATAATTATTTGAAATGAATTGGTAAATTAAAAAAAAAAAAATTTAATTATTATTGTTTATTCGAGTAATTAAATTAATCGATACCTTCCAATATTATTATAAATATTCTTTTAAATATTAAAATTTTATAATTATTAAGTTAACTCGTTGGCTAATTAAAAACATAATATTTCTTTTTTTTTTTAGTTTAAATCGGGCGTATTTTATTTTTAACTGCAAATATGAGCGTATGAGTACGGTTTACGATTCTCCTTAATCAACGGCTACATTTATTGTTCTTTGAAAAAAATATTTAAATGTTTTTTGTAATTTATTTATCCGCTCGGAACGTATAAAAAAACAAAGTTAGGTTATTATTATTGATCGATACAAGTAACACCGGTTAGCGACAGTTACAAGAAGATTAACGTAAATGTTTTTGTTTTTTATATTAATATAAGAAAATTGAATAAGAAATAAAAGTAATTAATTTGAATTTATTTTCAATATATATTATGCATAATATTTTAATACGATAAATTGTATTTATAAAAGAATATAAAACTCGCTCCGCAATTCTTAATATTCATCACCGTTCCGTTTGAATTTCAACGACAATATTAGGTTATAATTTTTAACGTTCGATGTAAGACTATAGTTGAACACCGCGGTGGCCGTGGTTCTTTTCATCTGCTAATAGGACTCTCAGAGTTTGGTCGGAAAAGAGTTACTTTCTTGATCATACGCCATTATTATATTAATAACTGGATGAGAATCGCACGACATCGTCCTGTTGGGACCTATTCCGTGTCGTGTCTGCGATATGGAGATTTTGAGCAATGTATATCTATCTACGTCTCTTCCCGCGGGATGACCGTAAACTTTGGGATGTCATGCGACTTTCAGAATTAACTTACAATTCACATGACAGTGGCCTGAGATAACGGCCGTTTTCTTCGCAACTAAGATAAATGTGTTTAATTTAATTTTGTCATGCGCTCGCTCTGTTGTGTAACGTTACTAAAATTCTGTCCGAGCCACTCTATTACACAGTCTATTGTTTATGTTCGATTTAATTCCGTTAATTATTATTATTATTATTATATAAAACAAATTCCTTTAACACACATACACTAAAATTGTAACTGAATTTTGTGTACGCTCGTTATAAAATTGTAATGTAATTTATTTACGGGCAACATTGAAACGAATCACGAACACTTCGTGACTGGTAAATTAACTGTTTTTAACCCACACGACTTTTAAAATGTAATACTTTGTCGTTAAAAAAAATTTCTAACGATATTATTTATGTGTATAAAATATTATAATAAAAACTATTGTTATATATATATATATGAGTTAATACATTATTCTTATGAAAACAGTTTTTTAATTATTTTCTTAGGTACGGTTCAATAAATTTAGAAGAAAAAAGGGAATTATTCGTCGTAATTATGTAACTCAGTAGAATAATTTAATAATTATAACTGAATTTATTATAAACGTGCGGATTTTTTACGCTTTGTTTTTACTTTTAAATTAAATACGTTATAGAGAAAAAAAATTCTAAAAGACTAATAAGAGGAAACGGTCCGATTGAAATTAAAAATCCACTAAAACGCGATAATACGCGTATATTATGCTAAAATTTTAAATAGTCGGAAATTTCAAAATTGAATTTATTTTGCAAGATTCACGCGGTCGATCGCACGCGATTTCCATTCATACCAATGTGTCAATAAGAATATTTTAACTAATTAAAGAGCTGTGTGAGTGCCGTCTATAAACGACGTGCATAAATTCGTAATATTTCGTCGAGCGTTTATGAACGATTTCGCATTAAAACGCGCGAGTACTATTTACCACATTCAGGGATGGGGATTGTTCTGAAGGGACTGGTGGTAAAATGCCCACTGTTCCATATAGAAGATGATCAGGGCCGGTGCTAAGACTTTATTTGTGGAGACAAAATATTGTTTGATTATTTTTGTAACATTATAGTAGTCTATTAAATAAAACTGTAAAACAGTTCGTCGTTAATGATAATGATGATGATATAATAATTATAATAATAAAATATGTAAAACAAATGATAAATGTTTTTTATTAGTTAAATATGTATAAAATACCGTTTTCGTTAAAGTATTATTATATAAACGTTTAATTGTTTTGTGAATAAAGTAAAATAAAAATAACACTATGCCACGAAAAAAACACACAGAAGATACTACTATATTATCATTACACTGCTATTATTATATAAGAAGATATTAAATACAAGATTAATAATTAAAATCTGTAATTTCATAATACAAATTTAATTTAAAATTTTTTTTTTTAACGTACGAATATCGTACAATTTTACGATTCGCTATACTGATGAAAATAAAATTGCTTTCGTTCATTCAAAATTCAACTGATTTCAAAAAAAATTTTTTTTTCTCTCCATTATTGTCATTAAGTGAATTTACTAAAACGGTTATTTTTGTACTTTGATTTTGAAAATTCGAAACGAATAGCCGTCTATAATCATCACGGACTCGTTCATAATGTGCAATCGTCTTTGAAGAGAATGACATAATACGAACGGCGTGACAAAAGATCAACGGCGGTGTCAAATTTCCTCGTAAAAACTTTCATTACAGCGAACACGCACCGGACCAGTTTATCGTAATACTTTCGTTATTGCACTGCTCAAGGAGAATGTATAGAATGTATTTTTATTTTTTTTTACTTTCTTTCTTTTTTTTTTCATTCTTCTCGTGCTATTTTTTTTGCTTTTTTTATTCCTCTCTTTTAAAACGTACGATAACGTAATATAGTATCAAACGTTTATGAGACGATTTGTCCGTAATAATGAAAACTAACTGCACACGACTAGTGTCTCAAGTAAAATACACACACGTAGGAATGTGCCATTTGCGAGTAGTGTATTTCCTTGTTCGCAAAGAGTTGGAAAAGTCTCTCGCGTGCAGTGTAAGGACGTCGAAAAAATGAAAATAAAGATTTTACAAAAAAATCAGAACGAACGCTTCGGGGACGACTTCTACGTTTTTTTTTTTATCGAAATAATTACAATAGCGCAAGCGTTTTAATTAAATAAAATATTCATACGTTTTTAGGAATTAAAAACGTTTAAACGTCCCTACGTTACTGCATATATATGTATACAATGATATTGTATTCTATTTCGTTTTTTAAACATTTCAATTGTTGAACATTTTCTGAACCTCTCGGTCGGTTGTCTGCGTGCTGATGGCGTCCTGTTAATCGCCGAACGAGAATTCGACACTCGTGTAAATTTCGGTATCGGCGGAATAAACAACGGTAAAGGTGGACTGGGTATATTTGCAGCATCCGAGTTTGTTCGTCTCGTCGTGGGCAATATCCGCTTTAGCGTAGAAATCCACGAGAGTCTTATATAACGGCGCACGTAACGAATACACGAGCGCGCGCACATATGTTTCGAGTTCCCATCACGATCGTAATAGCCGAGGGTAGATCGATAGGGGGATGAGAGAGAGCAGAGCGGGGGGATGCATGGTGCGAAGCCAGAATTGTGAGCGCCTCCAAAAACGTGTCTTAACTTATAAATACTTTGGGTTTTATTGTGAAACGGCGGCGAGAGATTGAAGGGGAGAGTAGCAGCAGCAGCGGCGTCTCGCGTTGTGTCGGTTGGCTGAGCAAATTGTAGCAGCGCCCGAGGAGAGGATAAAAAGAGCTGAGAACTGCTGCTGCTGCTGCCGCGCCGTACCCGTTCAAAGGGTGGAGGAGTAGGTATATCGAGTTAAATAATTTACTCGTAGGGAGTTACGCGGGTATTATTGAGGGCGAGGAGAGAAAGTGTGTTTGCCGGCATGGCAATAATAACAATATTGCCATTTTGCAGGAAGCTTTTAAAGGGATTGCTACTGTAGTGAGCGGCCGGCGAGCGTTGGGGTGAGATAAAAAAAAAAAATAATAATAAAATAAAGAAAAAAAAGCGAAAGAAAGTAAGAAAAAAAAAAAAAATACAAAACTTATCCGATGTGCGCATTCGTTCCGACGGAGTACATTCGACGCGTATGGCTGCAGGCGTCTGTGGCGAGGGTGCGCGTACGACGACGATTAATGACTCCGACACGAGTGCTGCTTTATACGTAAGTTATGTCATTCAAGTGGTGTACTCTATTCAAAAACAACAAATGTAAATAACGCGTATTATTATGTAAGCACGTCCACGCCCCGGAACGAGACTTAAGGGACTGTATTATGGAGAGTAACGGGGATTTAGACATCAGGCTGATTATTTCCCGCATCGGAATACCCGAAAGATAATACGAAGTAATTGTTTTCATGAAAGAGAAAAATTAAAGCGTACAAGAGCCATTCTATAATAATGAGCGCATTATACGAGAATTGCTCTGGTACGCGTGTATACGATACGAACGTTCATTCAATTGACAATATTATATTTTTGTACGATTAGGTTAACGTTAACATAGTAAATTACAGGAAGAGCTCGGATGATCCGGTGTTGGCATAAGACGGTTTCTATGAGAATTGATTGTAGGAGAATTACGGAATTTTAACGGAAAACGGGTAACGCGTGATATCAGTGCACCGGTCAGTCCTGTGATTTAGAAGATCGATAAAAAACGTTTCAGATTAATCTATACGGCGGGAAAAGCTCTCGGCGAACAGACGGACAGGGGAACAATCTCTTGGAGAAGACAGGAAATTTTGTATCAGCTAGCGACACGGCCCGAAAACCTTTCTCTGCGAACCCTCTCAATCATGCAACTATAGCGGCTACAGTAAACGGGTCGAACCAAAGTTAAAGAACCAATAACTAAAACTAATCGAACCTAATATAAACTATAGACCTTTAAGAGCAGTAGTGATGAGGTTGGGTTCACGCGATATGTGATTAATGAACCCGAAAAGTTTAAGGGCTTTGCAACGAATATTCTAAACGAGCATATTTGGACATAATGTCCGAGGCAACGTAAAGCCCAATAATTACGGGGTGATTCGAGTTTTCTTGTATAAATAAAAGTATTAAGTATTTTTTTTTTTTTATTAATTTGACGAAAAATTAGCGATTTTTTAATATACGTATGTACGTGTAATTTTCGAATAGAAATTTAAACACGAAATATCACGCCGCAGCGAAACTTAGTGTACCACAATAAATATACACGCTGGCATTGACAGGTAATGTTTTCAGATTTCACTCTAAACAAATCGTTTATATTGAGACGACGTCAAAACATATATTATTATGCACAAGTCACAAATATAATCATGTAATATTTCGAAATACTATATTGTATGATGTCGGTGCAATCAAATAAATTCACCGAGTGAATAATACACGTAATAACAGTGGAAAAATATTGCTTGTTTTTTTTTTTGTTTTTCTTCTACCGACAGAGTTAATAAAATGTTTATAAATATATTTCACACACAATAAGTCTCTATACCGTATTGTATGAATAGTAAAATTTTTGTATTTATTGTTATTTGTTGCGTTGTCTGACTTTCGATGAATGGCATTAACATTAACAGCTGTATAACGTTTATTATACAAATTAAAGTAATGATGAGAATTTCGTAAATCATAATAATATTATTACTACGCTCTTAGAAACGTAAACACGCAACGACGCATTGCTTTATTTTTCAGATTAAACGAATTAATTTGTTATATTATCATAGTCGGAGTTTTGGAAGACTGGATGAAATCGGGGAATAAATTAATTTCAATTGAAATAATATAATTGCTTACGATTTTATCAAAATCAAATAACGATAATATATATGTGTGTATTATACGTGATTGCGCACATGTATATTTACAGAGTTTTTTTTTTATTTAAAATAGAAAATGTACAATGTGTATCATATGTACAATAAGCAAATGTGATTTTTTTCTTTATTTATAGTAATTAATATGACTCAAATAATAAGATGGGTGAGGCTGTTCAGTAACGGAACCCTCAGAATAAATTCACAGAGTTAACCAGTCTGTTTAAGCCATAAACTCTAAAGTGTATTAGTGAAAAATAAAATACAACGTGTGTAAAATAATATTTCTATTATATTTATTATAATATTGATAAATGGTAATTTAAACGAAATGTTCTAAGTACTGCGAGTTTACGTATATAAATAATAGTGATGTTTTAAAATTATAATTTAAAAAAAAAAACCATTGTTTATTACAAAATTTTATTTCTAACCCGCATATCTATATTATAATAATGTATGACAGTGATACGCTTGTGTGGAAATTTGTCTGATGTTTCGCACAAACGTTCAATAATGGAAATTATGAGTTACATTGTTATTACTGATATTAAATACAATTTGTCTTCAATATTAATGATTAATGACAAAGTGTATACATTTCAAAACGTTACACGCTTTGTGATTGTTTTCTCGGATTTCAGTCCAGTTATTTTTAAGAAATGACCATTCGAAATATTCTTAAACGGTTATCGTTCGCAAAAAAAAAAAATATATAAAAATGAATACGTATAAAATGTACGCAAAATAAAAAATATATAATCTAACAAATACGCGTTTTTAAAAAAATGAGTTTTTCGAATATCGGTATCGAAAACATCGCGTTTTCTCCAGCGTTATAAAAATAATCAAAGAAAAATAGGTTTTCAAAATATTAAAGTCTACAATTATTAGGTATAAAATATTATTTCATGCGATATATCAGCTCCATTTTTCGATTTCTGTTTGAAAATCCTAAAAGAGCGATAAATAAATTAATTAATTAATACGTAAACAATAGTGAAAATTCGTTTTATAAATTAAATGTAAATATTATAGGTGTCTATATAATATGTAAATATTAATTAATAAAAACTTTATTAATTATCCGATGACATCTTTGCGTATATGTTCATATATATTTTTTTTTCCGTACAACCACGTACAACTCGAGTAAGTTTATGAAATAACAAAAAAAAATAATAATTATTTTTATAGCTAATATTTAAATTATTTATTTTGTCCACTATAAAAGTCTAAGTAAACCAAATATATACACACGAAAGTCATAATTGAAAAAGTTTTGTGTCGTCGCAACACAAAAGTAAGCGTTCGAATCATAAACAAAAGTTTACAGTCAGATCACGTTTTTTTTTCTTTTTTTTTTCATATAAATAACTTAAAGTATAGTAAAAAAAAAAACAAACTAAATAAACTCAAAGGTTTGTATTATTTTACGATGAATTATGTTTAAATTGAAGAAACGGAAAGTATGCATTATAAAGTATTGAAGAAAAAGTTACTGCCTGGACGTCAGAATTCATAAGTTCTGTGACTCGCGTGTTGAGTAGATGTTTCTCTAAAGTGAAAATAAAAATATGTAACAAAGTATAAAACTTTGAGGGTGCGGATTTCTTGTTTCCTTTGCGGTTTAGCGATTGATATATATATATATATATATATATATATATATATATATATAAACCACGTAACAAGAGAATTTTTTAGACTTTTTGACAATTCGTATTTACTGTAACGTAAATTCATTCAACATCGATAATATTGGTCGTGTTATAATTTCAATTATCGGACAAAAAGAAAGAAAAAAACGTTTTTTTTTTTTCGTAAATTCCACGTAATATTTATTTAAAAAGGAAACCGCGTAAAGTAATAAATAATAATAATCGAATTGACGCGTTCAATTAACATTTCCTTACTGATCAAAATATAATTTCAATATAATATATATACGTGCACGGTTAAATCGAAATTAACTAACTATTTAAATGATATTATTTTTAATATAAAACAGAACACCATATAATTCTATAACGTATCTACTACACGTGAATTTCATATTGTACATTTAAACAAACGCAATTTAATATTTTAATACTTTTTTCAATGTTGTAGATCAATATTGGACGATAAATTACCAACCGCGTATAAAGTATTGTTGAAAAAAAAAGAAAGAACGAATACTTTCGAAACAAAACGAATTCATTAAAAATTATCCAAACAAACCTGAGTCGGGAATAAAAACTCGACTAGTTTTAACTTTTAATGAGTAATAATAATAACAATAAAAAAAGATAATAATTTGAATTTGTTTTATTTTGCGCTCTCATATTATATAAAACCATTATGAATACCTAACGCGCAGTGGGAAAATATACAACAAACTGTGGAAATTATTACAATAATTAATGGCGTAACAAGTGAAAATTTTAGTACACACGAACAAATCTTTGGGAACAACATTGAGTATATATTTTGTTCTCGTATACTCGACTGACTGACGTCGCCTTAAGAAAACGACTCCTAAAAAAAAACGTATTTTTATATTCGGTCATAAATTACGCACCATATTATATTATCACACAATAAGCGTTGAAACTTATGCAAATAAATATTTTCTTTTATACCTTATTTAGTTAATTTTTTTATTATTAAACGGTGACAATACGTGTCGTAATGGGCCGCGATCTGCTGACTGTATCTCGTATTATTGTATCGCGTATACTTACACGACCAGTGTGAGTCGACGAAACCGTCCAGCAATTACACTTGCTTTTTGTCATTCTGCATTGTTACAATGAGTTCGGTTTGTGTGTGTAAGTATATAATTTAACTAAATACATTTGTTTTAATAAAAATTTTTATTATCAACTACAAATTTTACGTACCCAATTAAATTTTAATAATTATAAAATGTATATTATTTATATGTATATATATTTTTTTTTCGCCTTAATAAATGTTAAATAATACACGCTTAACAACTTAAATTGCGTTGTATTTAAAATGATATATGTATATGACAGGGACGGGTTTGAAAGAACAAAAAAATATTTTAAAATTTAAAAAAAAAATTATTTTCACTATATCTAGATAATTAATATTCTTTGATCATTATCTAGATCGTATTTTTTTTCTTTATCTGCACAGTCTTAACATTGCGTAAATATTTTACATTAATATCGAGCGTGTCGATTAATTCAGAGGTCTTTATGCCCGTGCGATTATTTATGCGTTCACACGCGTAGATACGGCAATAATAATAATAATAATAATTATTATTATTATTATCATCGACTGCTGCCGATAACGACGTGCAATACGAATGACAGAGTAGCTATCAGCCAACTACGATGTCTAACATCACTTCGGAGTTCAATCAGCGTGCGCATTCCGCTATAAGTTTAAACTGAATGGAGTAGATACGCAATTGGAGATCGTATGTTTCCTTTATACCTATGACACGAGACCATTCTTCTTCTTCTTTTGGCCATTTTTACTCTCCGAGAGTTTTCGCCGCCATCACCAAATCGCTCTCCACTTTTTTCGATCCTGCAATATATCTTTTCATTTCCGCACTCCTAGGTCTTCCAAAACTTTTTCCACCACATCAATTCACCTGTTCCGATGCTTAACCCCATTATATTTTACCTTCCACCTTCCCAGTCCAATACTGATCTAATTGTTACATCTTCACTACGCCGCCGCACCACACGTCCCAACCATTATATTCTCGAGCTTATTAACGAATCTGCATTGACTTTCACCGTTTTCAGTCCTTCTTGGAGTTCTCTGTTGAACTTCCTACTCCACAAGCCTGTCCTTGGTATCCATAACCGGTCCGCACATATCCTTATACTTCACAACCATATTACGTGAGTGTTGGTTTTATTATTCTGCTGTGTACGCAACCTTATTTTTGTTCGTTTTGATAGCTTTCGCTCTTCTTGTCCCTGTGGTCGCGCGCGACCAATAATTTTTTGTATTCAGCAAAACAACAAATTATTGAAATACTTCAAATTTCTTATAGCGTTGTATTTCTATATCGTCCGACACTGTTTCCGTGTTCGATAATTCAATTATAACTTTGTTTTGTCTGCGTTAATTTTGTAATCCCATTCGTTCTAGTGATGCACAGTTGCTTTCACTATCGCGGTCGTCCATCAATCGAATTATTCTTGAAAAATCAAAAATGGAAATAAAGAAACCCAATAGCTTCAAAACGTATATACGCAGTACGTAACCCTATACCCGTTATTGGGCATATATACTTTGCGTCCGTCCAAAGGGGTTTGTTGATTGATGCTGCACCAGATAGCGGGCGGTTTAAGAAGGGTACCGAAGGGAACGTGCGAGAATAATATTTCCCCGTTCTCCACTTCTTAATTTCTACTATAACGGAAAGGGGGAGGCGTTTTGTTTACAAAAAATATATCAGCTGTTGGGATGTGTGTGTGTGTGTGTGTGTGTGCGTATGTAATCGGAAAGTTAACCAAACAAGCCTGCAGGGACGGCGATGCTTTTAATGGAAAGTCCGACCCCTTACTGGCTTGCGGCGACACCGCTACTGTACAACATCCACCACGGTTTTATATTCCGCGTGTAGTGCTGTGTTATTAGATTTACTGAAATCTATAATACAATAAATATTTCCGAAAATAATAAGAAATCATTTTGTTTTAGAAATATTCCGGAGAATTTGCCCGAATAAATACGAGTAATCGAACTGCGTTTATATCTTCAGTTGTCTCTAATACTTTTTTTTTTTTTTGTCAAAAAACGAACTTTAAAAATAATTTAATATACGTGCACACGCATTGTTTTGAAGAAAAACTCAAATTATTAACTAAACTTTCTTCTAAACAATATTATTTAATGTCACGTCGATAAATTTCAAACGTCAGTTATGTGCGAATAAGAAAACGTATTGAAAATTCCAATTTGTCTTTATAACACGCGTACATTAACCGTAAACGTTTTCTCTGTAGTTAACGAAATTCACGTATAAGACATTATTAAACTACCATTACAATAATAATAATAATAATTACCCTTAAATTTTAATCGTACATTTTTTAAATAACTTTATTATTGTATCTCGTAAAATTGAATTATTAAAAACCCGTATGTATATACATATATATTAAAGTTTTATTAAAAAATATGTATATAATAATTATAAAAAGTATTAAAAAAGGAACTCTCGGACTACTTAATATTTTTAATAAATAAAGCAAACAGTAGTGACTGATCAATACGGAATGTCTATTGCAAATTATAACAAAAAAAATCACGACGAATTAAAAAATAAAAAATGTATAACAGTTAAATCAATATTATATTGCACTCGATAAAATTCAGAAAATACTGCCAAACATTTGATTACTCCGATTATAATGTTCTCGCGTTTATCTTTTAAGACGCGGTGAAACCCTGCAATTATAAATTAACGTTCATAAGCAACTTAAAAAAGAAAGTAATTCGCATACAAGTCGTCGTATTCGGGGATACGTTTACAGGATAATATCGATTGATTGTCGTGAACAATGTGCAAAACTCTACTCCGAAATGAGACCGAAACTTCAAAGGTTAGGTACATCGTCGGGACGAGACAAACGTGTGATTTTCGCTTTTTCTCGGCTGCTGCGGCCGATGAATTTGGCCCGTTCGTACGTAACTAATTCCTCGGTTACATCAGCTCCACACGCGCATTTCGCCGATAGAGAACACGTATGACAACGCGGTCGAGCGTGAAACGCTATTAAAAACGTTGCCATTTGGAAATTGATAACAGAAGTCGCGAAATAAAACACGTGGACATCGAACGTGAAATAAATAATAATAGTACTCGAAAAAATGTTTCATTTTATTCGGGCAAGCGTATATTATTAATATATAATGTTATATTAAATGGCTATTAAATTTCAAAAACATAATTCATTCAAAACGTGTGTCAATTATTACAGTATTTTTCCATGTTATAATAATATAATAATGCGAAATATGCAAAAAAAAAACAAAAACAAATTTTTCAACTGCGGCACTGCTAAGGATTACCATATTTAATAAACGTCTGCTGTTTTAAAAATAAAGAATTAATTATATTTTTTTTAAAGCAATACTAGTTGTTTTTCTAGTAAAAATCCTCAAAGATTATAAATTGTATTATGTATATGTTGTACACTATAATAAAAATTAAGTATTCAATACTCGAAAAACTATTTTCATACCACTATTCGAATGTTATCACTGAAATACTTTACAAATCTGTCCACGTCATATTTTCTCTAATTAAAAAAAAAATAATTTTAACGTTTTACCGACGTCTTTTGACACACGTACGTGACACCGTTCACTAAATTACACTGCAGCTGGTGTCGTTATATATAAAACAATGATAACATTTTGTATAGAATAATTATATGTGTAATCCACTTCACTGTCATTGTAAAAAACGCTTATAAAAATTACACCATTGAGGAAATAAAACAAAAAGAATAACTCACGACGTGAATAAAGTTCATATATTTTTCAAAAATATTGTACGTCGTATTGTTAAAAATGATATTAGAAATTATTGATTAGTGTTTAGCAAATAATATCAATAATTCGATTCGATATACTGGAATTTTTTTAAAAAATCGATTCGATATACTCATCGATAATTACCGAAAATATTACTATAAAAAAAAACTTATCGCTTTTAAATTGTCGAAAATAAAAAAAATTCTATTCGGGATTCGAAACCCGGGGGAACAACAGTAGTTTTTATATAGTATTTTTATGTTACCAATAAAATACTCGATACCGAATAGATATTTTTTATTTTAAACTTCAATTTTTTTTTTTTTTTAATTTTAATCTTAAACTTAGCGTTGAATTTAAGTGTCTGATGAAATGGAACTCGAATCAACGACTAACAAAATATTATATAACAAACATTGTATGCGTAATTTCGTTAAAAACACGGTATATTATACAATAAACAATACATATAACTATTATAATATGTAATAAATGCGCTTATTAGTTATTTTCCAGAACATATTTGACTACTATTCTATATTGTTTTGTATTACTCGTATTAACTATTACACATCGATATAGAATTTCGAAATATCACGAATCAGGGGGAAAAATGACAATTAAAAATATGTCATTGGCCGAATTTGCGAATTTGTCGAAATGTAAACAGAAAATATTGTAGAAAAATCTACAGTGTTTTTTCACTTTGGACCAACACTTTAAACGTATTAAATGTAAAAAAAAAAAAATAGTTTAAACTCACGTACAGCGAATATCAGAATTGTAAACGAATAATAATAATAAAAAAGGATACGTAACACAAACCGAAGACACAATGTGATTACGTAAATTAATTTAGATTTACCTAACCGAGTTCTGGTAAAAAAAAAGCATATATATGTATATATATATTTCGTCGGTTAAACAAACGATATAATTGTAGTAAATACGAGCTCAAACGTTTGATTTAATTATATTTAAAAAAATAAAATAAATATTTTTCTATTAAAAAAGGTTTATTTAAAGTAGGACATTGAAACTTATAACCGTAATAAAAAAATTATCAAGTTTTACTACGTCGACTATAGAATATTATCACAAATAACTGTGAATTGTGTAAAGTTAAATAAACATATTTTGAAAGTTATACAATAATTAAGCTGCGGGGAGAAACGACACAATGTCTTTTAATTTCTCCGGTGGTTTTATGCGGGAAAAAATCGTAATAACCAATCTCGAATCCGTTTTTCGCGTCATTTATTTAAAACTTTTGAATATTTTATTATTTGAATCTTGGTTTCTCGTTTTTCAAAAAAAAAAAAAAAAATGTATACAATATAAGATATGCTCTTGGAGCCGGAGCCCAGTACCCTTCAGGCGGTATACGTTCGGTTAACACGGCACTGATGGTTATTTATATTGCATTATCTTAACAACATCATGAAATGTGCCCGAAGCCCGGAATTCAAATTATATTCATCAATCGACAAAACAATACGCGTAGTATGTGTATTTTCGCTCTTATCTCTGTAAACTTTATAATTTTCGAAATAATAAATAACGAATACTTCGCGTGCTGCGGATTAAATACGGTGCAACGAGAACTGTACATTGTGTAAAGCGAAATCGCCGCTACATTTTGTTTTATAAATAAAATATCTTTTAACGCCATATCGATAAATATAATTTATATTGTACTCTTACGATTTTGTGAAACGCCGAAATGAAACTACCGCCTGCGCTTACCGATCTAGCAAATATTAAATAGGTCGATGATAAATAATAATAATATTAAGTTTATACACCGTACGTGTCACACGATACGTTTATAAAAATAAAAAATAAAAAGAAACACGAAAACATTTAATTACATTAACGTATCGGAGACGATATAATACGACGGATATTCACTGTACAGTAAAAATACAAATGTAAATATAAAAAGTATACGAGAAAAGAAAAAGAAGTGGTATTATATAAAAAAAAAAGTCTCGAAAAACGTATTTATGCGATTATTATCACTCAGACCTATATTTATGCGTGTATACAAGCGTTAATATAATTTATCGACGAATGCATGCAGAACGTTCTTTGTGCGCTCCGATATAAAATTGTATTTTATGAACGCATCATATCGGTGCGACACCAAAAGATAAGCCAATTGAAAAATATATCGACTATAAAGTCTGCGTTACGGTTGTGAAGAAATACTACTTTAGAATATTATAAAAAAAAAAAGTGTATTTGAACGAAATGACGTTACTTTTTGAATCGAACGTATCGTTTTTGTAATGTAACAGTTGGAATTATTTCGAGTCGAGGTGTATTCTAACGCTGCGCGGTGTGGAAATTAAATTTTAATTCGTTAACTCTTTTTTCTTTTTTTTTTTCTGAAAGCCACGATTATACGATGGCGTTGTCGAGATTTTGTTTACACGGAAAACTTCGGGTAATTCTATGTCACGGGATTATATATTAAAAAGAATCTCATTTTGTGCGAAGCCTGCGGTTGATGTCCTAACCGTTTTATTCAAATTTCCGCATAGGGTTTTTAGCATAAACGCGCGTAATGACATCAAAATGTAACTCCAAAAATTACTATATTATTACTTGTACATTATACGCGCGTATAATATGTATATATAACTCGATGAAAATAATGATAATAAAAAGAAAGAAAAAAAGTCCATCGAACAAGAACGAGTTAACGTGAAAGACCAAAACGTTCATTCATTATAATTTTTTTTTTTGATTTTTCACTGTACGCTTTAAAAATTCCGCAGGATACAAAACGTACAGTGTTTATTGTTTATCACATTACGTAACCAAGCAACCACCGTATAAAACAAATAAAAATCAAATTAAAATCATCTATTCAGTGATTGGTTAGAAAAAAAATATATATACGAATTTCACGATATAAAATTCGTTGTTACACGCGCGTTATACGATTATTGCGCGGTTTGATTTCGTTTCATTTTATGATTACAGAAAATATATATTTTTTACCGTTTCCTATAACATAATACGTACAGAGGCACGGGTCGATATGTGTTAATATTTTTAACTGATTTTCAATTTATAGACAGACCAAATACTTTTCGAGCACTTTTATTCCTATACTCCCGATAAAAAAAAAACGCTAATAAAGAATAAATATATTATTGAAATAAAATTAATAAAAACGCATTGCTTTATAATTATAAATTTACTCCATCCACTCGAAATCTAAATATACGTATAATATTATTATATTTTTCGTTTTTCGTTTTTTTTTTACGATTAAAAGTTTCGAAATTTCTAAAATAACTCGCGTATATTAAAATCACAGTTTTTTTTTTCAAATATTTTATAACTTTTACTTTAAAGAAATATTCGCCGTACTTCTGACGTTCAAAAACATAATAAAAAATCGATTTTAATTAGTTATTACAATTTATAATATCGTATCAATGACGCATTTCTCAATACAAGCGTAGTGCCTGAACATGCAACGACGAATTTTTCGATATGTTATTTAAAAAAAAAATAAATACATTTTTATTATTATAATTTTTTTTAACAATTCACATTGGTCAAAAATTATGTTTTGCATATTAGAAGCGTGTTGGAATACCAATGCAGTAAATATAATATATACTCTTAAGTAAATGGATGCGTATACACTTTACAGTATAGATGAGGAATCAATAATAATCGTAGGACAATTACACAATTATTGTCCATTCGTATTTTCAATAGGTATAGTAACAGACCAGGCGTGGAATTTATAATACAAATTTATATTATGTGTAAACTTCTGAATAAAATTTTATAAGAATTTAAGATTTAACGTTTAATTACGAGGGTAAAGCGATTTTTCGACGAGAATGCTTTTTTCTTTTTTTTCCATTGTACAGATCAAATAATGAATTCAATGAATTTTAACACGATTTTATTCAGCTCGCTTGCAGCCGTACAAAGGAGATTATTTTGAATTGGAACATTGATAAAGAAATGGACCATTTAAAACATTGTGTTGGTCTTCAAAATCATTGTTACATCGGTGTCACAAAAGATGTCGGCACGCCGGATTTATACATAAAACTAGTTATTCCAAACAGTCTATTTTCAATGAAAATCTAAATCTTCTCGAACGACTTTCAACAGTTAAAAGATCTCCAATGGTTTATTTTCAAATTTTATTAGTATTGCTCCTTCGTGTACTGCAGCTAAGGGAATTCTCCTATGGCCATCTCCGCGTTCAAAATAAAAACGGCGAAAAAAAAGCATTTTGGATTCCCGACGATATCTATACAGAGAAATCAATGTCAGATAAAATTAACAACTATTATTAAGGAGTGAAAAAAAAGTGTTTTAAAATTTACAGTACGATTTTATTTTTTATGTTTCATTATTATTATTTTTTGAAGCCTTGCGTTTTGCGGTCTGCCTATGGCCTCTCAAAACGTTCTTCCGTTACAGATTGCACGTTTAATGTTTGTGTACAGTACGTGTCCAATCAGCCCGCGTGTCACGTCAAAAACAGTAATTATATAACAAATAATAATAATTTTTTTATTTTTATACGTATAGTAGTATGACTGATTAAAACCGCGGTTCTTTCGTTTACACAATTTAGGTGAAATTGCGCAATATTTGTTCGAAACGTATTCAAGACTCAAAGAAAATGACGTGAGAATATCACACGAATCGTCCGTGTGATAATCATATTTAGAGGTAAACTGCATGACGATATGCGATTATTACGGATATTTTAAAACCGGCGATTGCGCCGGATCGGGTAATGAAAATTTAGAAAACCGCCGTGGCCGAGACACGTGATAATAAAATGGTAAACCAAAATTCGATTACGTTAAGTGCGAACGATGATTTATCATAAGAAACACCTCCGCGAGCGCAATAAATTGAACGCAACAAAATGTACGGAACACATTTTATACGAGTTTTCTACGGGTAAAACGAGTAACGAAAAACTCGATAAAACATGTATTTACGTTTGTTCACCGATCGGCTGTGTGAACACGAAATTCGAACTTTCCGAATAATTATTTTTATACAGAACGTCGAAACATTTCCGCGTTATATTAAGAGAATGCTATAACACGTCCATGAATGTCCAATGAAAAATTCGTGCATTAGCAACGTATTTCTCATTGATATTGACTTAAAACGAGTTAGAAATACGTAAAAAAAAAAAACACAAATGGGGGAGAAGGCAGCTAATAATATTACTATCTGACCGCGGTTCGATATATTGATTTTTTTAATATTTATATTTATTTATACAAAAAAAAGTTTTTTAACAACTCGTAAAAATGCGCATATCAAAAATCTGTCAGACACGACGTTAGATTATAACGTTGTTAGTTATCATTCGCTTTTTCGGCACGTCTTCCCACGATGTTATCAAGTTGATAAATAAGAAATGCCGAAGTAATATTTTCAATATGTGTTATTTTATTTTAAAAGTCGCGAATCGTGAAAATATTTAACTCTCGGCCATTGCTTGGTATGTAATATTGTTTTCGTGTGTGGTGTCCTCTAAATGAGTGTCGAAACTCTAAATTCAACCGAAATTTTTAGTATGATTTCGACACTTATTCTACACGTTAAATACACGAAGAGAATACACGTATTTTTATTATTCCCCAATTATAATTTGTATTTTCACAAAACATTTATAAATTTTTAGTTTCGTTTTAATTAAACGCGAAAAATAATAATTTACTATTTTTGTTTTATACCTACATAAATATTATCCCTACAACGGAAAAATAATTAAATATTAAAGCGTTTAAAATTGTTCGAATAATTTTTTTAAAACAAAAATCCCGTGTCAAAACGTATTACACATATTCTTCGAGAGTTTCTATCTAGTAAACAATAATTTTTCCAAAATCTCTAAAAAAATCTTATATTTTTCGAAATTCCAAATGACGTTCATTTATTAAACGAATCGGTGTAAAAATTTCGAGCGATAATGGAATAATTATTATTTTTACAAATTACAAAATAAACTCAACTAAAATTAGTGTGTAATATTTGTTTTTTTTTTCCATAATAACAACAGTTTTTTTTTTTTATTTAAATTATTATTCTGAAATATAATTTGTATAAAATTTTTAACCGTTAAACATTTATCTGAGCGTACACATTTTGAAGCACACGATACCGCTTAATGTTTTATTTATTTTTTTCTATTTTGGTACATGTACAGAAAAAAACACACATAATTTCCTTTTTTGTCAATACGTTAATAATTCTCGTATAACTTTTAACTGAATCAAACTGTTTATTCGGCTGTGTGGCAAAAAAAAAAAAAAACAAAAAATAGAATTTACAAACTGCATAGGTACCTATAGTAAACACTAAATAATATATTTATATGAATATATTTCTCTTATATGAATTCAGCTCGACAAAATAGTTAATAATGATATTAATTAATTAATTTATCTAATAGTAGTATTTAATAGTATGTGGTATTTTTATTCAATTACTAAGCAATGTCTGTATAATTTAGACATTATTAAAGAATATGCATATATATATATATATATATACTCGAATAACGTTATTATATAATTATTTTTTACCGATTCTATTATTATTTTTCAATACTCAATTTTCATTTCTCCCATTCGTGTCATTTACAACACGAATGCTACAAATTTTGTTAAAATAACGTAATAAAATAAATAATATACCGGTTTTTTTTTTTTTGTTTTTTACTTAAGTAATATTTTATATAATATATAAATATACGGATTTATCGTTGTTAAAATGTTTACTACGCAAAACCGCCTGTACGTATAATATTCAAACGTTAATCAGACCGCTGTCGGTGTAACGTAATCGTGTTAATTCCCATTTTCATCTAATCTATTTAATTGCATAGATACACACGGTTTCGTATAAAAAAAAAAAAGAAACAGTCCGTACACCTAATACTATTTATATAACAATATAAACACTTAATTTTAAATAAAATATGTTGAGTACAACAAATAAAACGGGGCTTTCGCACGAAACTCAAAACAGTTTCGCGACAATAAATATCAAGCTCTAATTAAATACACTGAAAATCATAAGATTTCATTGCATTCAGTATAATACGACGATTCTTAATTGAATATAATGTAAATTAAGATTAACCGATTTTCGCTCTAGTGATTTTTCATTTTGCGCATACGAGACATAACAACGTTTTGTTTGAACGTTTTCAAACTTTACACGTGGAATTTTATGCACCGGTATTGGGCACAGTGCTCCCCGGTATATAATTTTAACACTACACACACAATTCGTAAGATAATCACTACACACACACAATTCATGAGATAATAATCGCTCGTTTGAATAGATAAACATTCGAGTGTTATTATACTTTGTATATCTTTTAGGCGACGAATGAAGCGAGAATTGTATTAGTTATGTTTACAATGAGATTTCTCGTTTTCTTTTTCTTTTTTTTCGTTTATCACGTAGGAGGAGTGCTCTACGCGATACCGTCTTATTCATACTCGTACTTGAGAAAGAGATGATTAAATCGAATTTAATGACGTCACAGGAAAAACTGAACAATTTACGACACACGCCCGTATTTGTATTGCCCCGACGCGATATTATATTATATCTTTTTTTAGTGTAATTCATCAAATAATACACACTGCACTCGAAACTCGACATAATTCTCATCGATTATTTATTTCGGCGTGTGTGCTGTAGACGCGTGATGATGCGTAATGCGTTTTAAACGACTTTGCAAACGTCTCAATGTATAATATATACTGTATTTAAAATATTATGACGAAAACTTTTTGGCGGTTTTTTTAAAAAAAAAAAAAAAATGATCGGGTACCTACACTTCATACAGATACATCGGTACATGTATATATCTCACTTATTATTTACAAGTGTCAAAAAAGTTACCTGTGAGTCAGTTACCTCGTCACTTCGTACCTATACACGTACCGATGTATCCGCATGCAGTGCGGATGCTCTTTAATTTTTTTTCAAAAAAAAAAGCGTCACGGGAACGCTCTCGGTATCGCGTAAATTTATAAAATGACTCCAGCCATAAGACATATATATATCAAAAAAAAAAAAAAAACAATCGTAAAATTTACAAATTTTAAATAACGTAAAGAGTACCTGAACATCGATTACCGTTATATCGTATATTATTTATACCTAACTCAATATAATATTATAATATTTATTCGTTCGTCTTAGAGAATATAAATGTACACGATTATAATTGATTTTTTTTTTTTTTGTTTCAAATATATTGTTTTAAAATATCGACTTATGCGGATATTAAAAAAATAATAATAATAACGTTATTACAGAAATAATAAAATATTACATAACGAATACCAGCTACAGTACAGTACGCGTGTTTATAACAGAAACATTTTTATGTCGTTTAGACGGCAATGAATCATTTCTTTTTTCCATACGAATTCATTTCGTTTTCGTATAACGCCCGCCGTATGCGAGAGATGTGCAACCACAGTTCACTCATAAATTTCACTCCGTTTTTATTTCCGATCAGTGAACGGTAAGCGCTTATTCGAAAACCGATAAACGATTCGGTTTTCACATTCTGATTTCATGTTATACGGCTATTGTATAAAATTAACACGCGTTCATATAAAACGAATTATCGATTTCGAATGTGTCGGAACCGTTCAGCTCGAAATAAATATCATTAATACGTATAATAAGATTTTCGCATCGGATTTTCCATACACGTTTTGAACGCTGTTATCAATGAATGAAAAACAATACGCGTTTTAGTCATTATTAATTGTATTAAAAGTATCGCTTATTTAAATATTTACAATCTATAGATAAAAAAAAAAAAACAAAATAAATCACTCTTATCTATTTTGAAAACAATAAAAAAAAATGAAAACAACAGATATGATAATAATAATAATAATTAAAAATACAATTCACTTCTCGAATAATAAGTACAATGTCCAATGGAGTTCATTACACGACAAACTGTTCATCAATAATTATTATATATATATTGTTTTATTTTATAATCACTACTATCAGCTGTTATATACGTTACAAACACACACTTTTTGTGTATCGCATTGTCACTATTATTATTATTATTATTATTAAAATAGATGTCGAAATAAACGCCTCGTTTATATAATAAATAAGATGGTTTAATATTTCTGTTGTTCTCGAAAATCCATACAAATCGTGGTCCGCAATTAAAACGGGAAAATTATCACTACGCTACGGAATAAATATGCGTTCGACGGGCGTTTCGTATTTAAAACAATAATAATAATAATAATAAATTCGTTAGAAAAACAATTTCGATATCCCCTCACCACCATTTCTCGTAGGCGTGTCAGAATCCTCTTTGATTCTCCAAGAAATACGCGTCCAGCAGGTTTAAGTAACCTATTTCATAACTGAAAACCACTGCGCAGATGACGTTTAAATGGAAAAGTTGTATAGTAGTGGGCCGTATTGTGCGAAAACGCCGCGTCGATTAAAAACACGGAAAGTCTTTTGGTTTTTCTCATTTCGCGCGTTTCTCCCTACCGCGCTGCGGCAATAGCTTAATGTCTTGTAACGAAAAAAAAAGAAAAAATCACCATCTCCCCTACGTCTTGACAGGTGATTTCGAAACAACGTCGTCGCACGCCGGGGGTGCAATTCCGTGATGGATATCCCTCTGCTGTGGAGGGTCCGGTTGAACTATTCAAGAATTCACCTCGCCGGCGGGTTCATTAATAACGTTAATAAAATATATAAAAGAACCGTTGGGGTGTAAAGTTTGCGCAACACACGATTATGTGCGTCCGGCGAGCGCGGCTAAAACCCATAAACGTATACACGGCGTTACGTATCGGTTAAACGGGAATTAATCGAAAAAATTATTGTTTTAATATACGGAGCAAATTTGTTATAACGATAATGCGCGCACCGTTCCTACTCGTTTCGGACTGTTAAATCGACGACGATATTATTAATCCCGTTCGAGGAGCGAACAAAAAAAAAAAAAAAACCGACGACAATGTTTTAGAAATAATTTCCATTATTGAAAATATTCGTGTTGATTTAGCGTCTGCGCGGATATTACACACGTATATATTTTTTTTCCAAACAGATTTCTCTCCGTTATTAATTCAATTCGTTTAACGGAAATTAACGGCGACTTCGAAAAAATCTCTTTTTTTTTTTTTTTGTTCGAAATAAATTTTTAAAGAATTTACAGAGTTTTCAATTGCCGACGTGACGTAGACTTATTTTTTTTTTTTTCCCAAACGCGTTCGAGATGAAAACAGTACTCGGACGAGTAACGGACACACAACTACGGATCGTTGAAAAACGTTTTTGTATAACTCGACGATTTACACGTATACATTTTCTTTCGAACACAGAAATAACGGTAAAACGGTTAAAAAAAAAAAAAAAAAATGGAAAATTTACTTCTTTTTTTTTTATGACCTAATATAGACTTAATTTAGGTCTTCCTCTCCGTCAGTCTCTTTTTGCAGCTGACACTTCACCGTTCACATAGTCCCTTCGTGTACATGCGAGTACGAAGACAATTTTTGAAAAATAATTTATAAATATTATAAATTGTGTAAATCTCTATAAATACGAGGAAATAAATCTATATATAATATATATATTATATTTAACGTTTCTACGGCAACGCGTATAACGCGTTATTCACAAATCGTTTATAATAACAGTTCGTTACATTGAATTACCGTGAATCACACATAGGCGTAGATGCGGAAACGTCATTCATATTATAATATTATAACAGTTCAAAACGGCCGTTTATAAATCGGAAAAAAATTAATTATTTTTTATTGGTTTCAATTTTTTTTTTTTTTTTTGACGTTTGTGCGGTTAATTTCGACGTTTTCCCTTGTAGTTCGTGACATCATTGTATGCGGTAATGCTCACGTATCTGGTACGTTCCAGTCAAATCCGCACTGGACTACAGCAATAATGATATAAAACCGTTTCGGGTCGGACTGTAATTATTAAACGGCTCTAATGGGGCGCGCATAAATTGAACCGAGCGGCGAAATTCGCGATGCTACGTAAACCGCATACGTAAATACGGAGCAGCAGCTCGTTGTAATTAGGTGATTTGACGACCGGGGAATCGAGGAATTAGAAATGCGGTGAGATTAATTTTTCACAAATAGTTTCCTGCAGCCTCGACTTCCACGCTGCAATCACACGCGATCGGGTTTTAATTTCGATTGGAATTTTCGAAATTGTTCTGGAAACGAAAAAAAAAAAAAAAGGCCGGGCAGGTTTACTCGTTTTTTTCCCCTCCTTCTTTTTGGCCGTTGATTTACGTGTATTACGAATAATAATAATTATTATGACTTCAACTATTGTACTTTTACCATTTTTCCCCGTTGATTACGAAAAACGAAAATTGCGAGTTGACTCGATTGGAAGTTTCTGGTCAACGCGAGGGGGGAAAAAACGCAATAAATTATTTCTGTTGAAAAAGTTTAAACGTTTTGCGTGTGAACACGAGTTGAAACATTATAAAAAAAAACACGCGCGTTATCGTCGCGTCGATTAAACGAGTGACTTTTCGTGAAAATCGTCTACACGGCTCACAAGAAGTAAAAAAAAAAATCCGTCGTACAAAATTCGATTTAAATGCCGGCGAAAAGGAACGCGTTGCGGTTTTTTTTTTTAAGTGACTCGTGAACAAGAGTTAAGAGTTAATTTAAAATAAATAAATAAATAACGCGTTATGAGTTAATACACGATTTCAACAACTCCGAACAATAGGTAGTGTTGCGGTAATACGTTATTTTCCTCGTGTATTAACCAGTGCTGGTGAAGTGAATTACGGTTTTTATCCCAGCACGCGGAATAACACCGACAACGACGTTATGATGTAATCCTTAGAACACACACACACAGAATGATTGGACTCTATTCTCTTCGTCGAAAATCGTCTTCCTTCCGCCCGAATAACGCGGTCGGATACGCGCTAGAATGCCGTACGCTTTCCAACTGTATCCCACCGTCTTGTATTGCAGTCAGGGGCGTATACAAGGGGGGGGGAGGCGATGGGGCGATCGCCGCCCCCCCCCTAGATACTTGTGTATGTACCTATATCTACTGACAACTAAAATTAATCGAACTAAAACTAAAATGTCATAAAACATTTTTTTATTTAAAACTTATTATTTTTATATAATTTTTCGATAATTCTAAGTTGGCAACAGATTCGACGGGCCGTTTTTCTATTCGCGCGCCCCCCCCCTAAGGGATGAAGTAAATACGCCCCTGATTGCAGTCGGTACACGCGTTCTCGCTCGCGACCACGGCAAGGAGAAAATATTATCAACCTAACCGGCTGCGGGACGCGTGGTCGAAATATTGGATAAATGCGTATGTGGCGAGAGAATGGGGGGGCGAAAAGAACAGTGAAAAGAACAGTAGGGGTGGAAAAAAAAATAGAAGCGTGAATGCGGACCGCACACTGCGCGACAATAAGTGGCGTCGATGCTCAGCGTGGCGGCCTTTTGTACGCAGGAAAATCATACATGAAATATTATACGTGATATACACACGCAACGCACGAGACAAAGAGGTGGTTCTTTTTTTTCTTTTTTTATTTAGGTGAAAAAATTTATAATAATTACCGAATTCAACGAACGTAACGGCGCTGCGGACGTAAATGCTATTGTTGATCCTACACTCGCCGTCTGGAAAAGGCGGATTTTTGTTTTCTCGTTCACGCGCCTCGTGCGAAGTTCCGTTGAATACGACGTCGCAGTATTGCAGTGTTTACGCGATTTTCTCGCCCGCCCAATGGAGCACAAGAACGTTTCGTTTCGTTTCGTTTCGTTTTTTTTTTTTCCACGGTATTATTTATTGCGAGAATATATGAAATCCTCGACCCCGCGGAGATTCTTACGCCAAAATTGATATAGAATCGATTGTTGTATTATTGTGTTTAGCGGACATCCCGTAAGAAGAAATCCCGTTCGAGTGGTGCAACACGTATGAAATGATTGAAGCGCGAGTAGCTGGAAAAATGTACGAACGATGAAAAATACCAAGTGTTATTGTGTACTCGTGTGTGTACGATGTTTTTAAATCGTTATATTTCACTGCGCGCGGTTAGTGTTGAAAACCGATTTTTCCGAGCTAATTATCGAGTTTCAAAAAAAAAAAAAAAAATAACAAACAAATTATGTTCCTTTTTCGTAGTAGGGGAAAACATTTAAACAGTCACTACAACCGTATAAAAAATGGGAGTGTTTTTTTTTTTAAATTACAATTATTATATGATTTTTAAAAATTCGCGTCTGCGTGTATTGTATAAAAATCTGCCGCCTATTAATTACCACGTTTATTATACGTATATAATAATAATAAAATAATACGACCTTACGCCCAAATACGTTCGATTCGCGCCTGCGTACCGAATAAATATTATTACATTATTTGTTATCGAAAAATGTGACATTTAGACAAATATGCCTGCGCGTTTCGAAATCCGTTCGAGGAGGATTATCTGTACGAGAAATTCAAATGCATGGTTAGGTTGTGTTATTCGAGGAGATTCGTATGCGCGTGTATGCCGGGGGTGTTCGAAATACGTATTAATAAGATCCCCGAAACCGTTAAAATGTCGTTAAAATTTTAAAATAACTACTGGCCGTCCAATGAAGTTAGACCTAACGCGTGAGTATCCAAAAACTATTTACTGACACCGTAACAAAGTAATTTCACCTACACTTAAACCGTCCAGGAATTTTCGCAAACTTTAGCTTTTAAATAACCGTCATAAGTCATACGAGAAACCTCCCCATTGGCACAACGAATTACCTCATACACTCGGTCGTGTACCTAACAACCGTAACTAATTCTAAACTATTCGGAGCAATGCGATAGATAGGAATGGCAGTAAGTCATCACCTCAAGCACTGTCGAAACGCGCTTCGTATTATTCCCGCCTTTAAATAATATTATTTCCAGCGTGTAAATACAACATACTAAAAACCTCACGCCTGTTCCGCGTCCAATCAATGTTTATCACGTATTTTTATGCCGGGTTTCGCGACGTTCGTTACGCGCGAAATACGTGACACTTCTATAATGGATCACTGAAAATTCGATGTTTTTTTTTCAACTCTTTTAAAGGTTCGCAAATTTATAGTAATTATTCGATGTTTGCCAAATTGGAAATATTTAAAATTCGATGACTATATATATATATATGTATGTGTATAGTGTACGGTCTAAGACATTCAAAGTTTAATTAATTTAATATTCGCTTCGCTATAACTCCCGTAATATTAATAATAATCGTTCTGCGATTTTATTACGAAAGTACTTGAAAAAATTAAAAGTTTTCAATTGAACACATCTAATCGTCGCTATATTAAACGTTAATGTGCGCGTGATTACATAATGTAATGGTTACGTAATAAATAAATAACTAAGACAAATTAATATCTTTTATTAGAATCGCGCACAATAAACTCGTAGGTATACATTTAATAATAAATTCTATTACAAAAAAAAAAAAAAAAAAAAAACATCCCACAGTGCTCGTATATTAAATATTTTAATTGAAATGCGCGTAATTAATTAAGTGATTCGCGAACTAATTTAAATTATTTTCTTGAAATAATAAAACTAAAAAAAAGAAAACGCCGCCGTACACGTCAGCCGTACACACATACGTTACATATTATGCCATGCGCGGATGTAGGGGAACGTCAAAACCCGAGTATTACAGGTAAAAGTTTATTCGCAAAACTAAAAACGTTAACTTTTTACAATTCATTCGCACGGGGCGTATAAAATTATAAATTATAAAATATGTAAAAATAGCTATACACGTCATTGTAAATTTAATAATTTACCGCATCTGAAAATGAAGATAGATATTCGCATACTATACGCGTGGACGAAAACCTGGAACGGGTGTACACGATAAAATTACAATGCCCGTGAGCTTCGCGATATTAACTTCTTCGTAACATTCATATGCGTATGGCTTACTTGGCACGATAATAATAATTATTGTGATAAACGCAGAAAAAAAATACCATTTGAATAATCGTAATAACATTATTTATAATAATAATAATAATAATATTAATTACCCAATACATGTCGAAAGTGAATATATATATATATTTTTTTTCTTATTACATAAAAAGTATAAAAAAAAAACCAAAAACACCGTGTGTGTAAATACACACACACACAGTGTTTGTCGCGCGAAACAACGTTGTTAACTTCTGACCGCAACAAAAACACCGTGTGTGTATGTGTGATGTACACACGCATGGTGTTTTCGCTGCGGTCAGAGGCGAAAAAAGTCGTTCGCGTTCACCTGCTGCGGCTACACTGAACGATCCACCGGTTGCGGACCGCTATTTATTTACGTCTTGCTGCTACCCCCCTCTTTATTGTGTCCGTTGCGTAAATTGGTGACTGTTTTCTTTTCCCGTTTTATCGCGTTCGACGGGCGCGCTCTGTCGGTATACACGGGTGTTTAGTTTGACGCTAACCGAGCGATCATCATCAATCGTATATGCGCGTACGCTAAATTTATTACTATTAATATTATTTCGCGCGTTTCATTGAAATGAATTTAAGGATTTATTTTTCCCCGTTCTACACTCGTTTATTTTACGTATATATGACTGCAATGTATATATATATATATAATTCAAGTATAACATAACAAATTTAACTCTGTTTACCTACGTTTGTACTTACCGTTAAAATTAGTCACACGGGGCTTGTTATTAAAGTTCCTAAATCAGAAATGACATTGTTTTCGTCTACACTATTTTCAATACCTTTTTGTCCAGTTATATCAATTTCTATAACAATATTTAATTGTCCATTTTCAGATCCTACTGCTGTTGTTGATTAGGTAACAAGTAATTTTCGTTTTTAATATTAATGATATCAAACGCTCTTTTAGCCAATTATTGAATTAATTATAATTTAAGATCAATCGAATAATTCACGCGATACATACGAATAATATCGCTTATCGTTTACGGGACACCGCGCATAGATAAAAGACGACGTGTAGGTATTCAAAAACAAAGAAATTAAAGACGAACGCACACTCCACCGACGTAATCGACACTACTGCTGCGGCGGTCTACAGCTTGCTTATTTATAGGTATATGAGTTCTAGAATATTCACGATTATCGGATACGAACCTACGAAATATGATCTTTCCCAATAACGATAGTCCGCGTGAATATTCCAGACCATTCTCGTATCCCAATAAAACAAAATAAAAATTACAAATATCAAAAATATTAAAATACACAATTTATTTTGACGTCTGCCCACTGTGCAATACTTTGTATCATTAACGTATATGGTACGTTTCAGTATGACATGTAACATCGCAATATTTGTTGTATTTGCGTTTAAGTGATGTCCCTGGTACTGCTAATGTCGCGTCTTTGAAACCTAATTACATTATATTGTAGGTATGTTTGTTTTTAACATCCTAGGAACCGCAAAATCATGTGTAAAATAAAACGCATATTTGTGTTGTTTTGCTAACATACTATAGACATCAAATTGTAATCTTAGTGCGCCATTGTACTTTAACATCCTAGTAACCGCAATATTATGTTTATAATAGAACGTGTATTTATGTTGTTTCATAAACATACTATAAACAACAAATTGTAACTGACCATTGCTTCTCTGCATAATTACACTTTAACAATTAACATCATTCAGATATTTCATTAGGTATTATTATATTTTATAACAGGTTGTGTGTGTGTAATCAAACAATTTTATAAATGATCAAATAATTAATAAAGATATTACATTTTTTATTAAAAATAACATTAAACACAAATTAATACAATTAACAATATTGCATATATATAAATTATTTAATACAAACATATAAATAACATATCGCAAAAATAAATAAATAATTTAAATTAAAAATTATATACATTATAAAAAACAATATATAAAATTAACAAAATATTGTTAATGGAGTTTAGGCAATTTGTATATTCAACGGTAATTATATATATATATATATATATATATATATATATATACATATATATAAATTAATCGAAATAAAAGAACATAATAACCATTGATCAATTCAAGCTACTATTATTTAAAAATATAATATCTGTATGAATAAAATACTTTGGTAATAAAGAAATAATACAAAATTTGGTAGATTTGAATAATCTAATATTATTAGGTACCTCTAATGAACGATTTTGGGACCAATTAAGTGAATCAGTATTCTTTGGCATCAGATCCGTGTATTGCATCGTTTCTCCAATACTCTCGGTAATATCATTATATACATCAACTGATGTAGAAGCACCAAAATTGATCAATTCTGGAGTAACTGATGGAATAGTTTCTATTGTGTTATTAGTTTCTGCGTGTTTACCTTGAGGTGGCATTATATTATAATTTGAATCTATAAAATAATAAAAAAATCACACATTTAATATAACTATAAGTTATAGGTTATACATAGGATCAGTGATTGCCAACTCAACTCAAACCGCATACCACATTTGAAAATTGTCTACTACTACTTAATTCCACTTACTATCTTCTAATACATTGAATAATAACTATAGGAAATAAATAATAAAATAAACAATACGGTGAATGTTAAAGAAAAATTACCTACATCGTTATATACAGCCGTGAATAATATGGAATAAAATTCTGATCAGCTACATTTGTTTATTCTTTAATTTTAAGTTAAAATCCGTTTTAAAATTCAAAAATGTATGAAAATGAAAAAAAAAAAGGTTGGTAGGTACCTCGACTAACGGTACCACCAGTTGGGAAATATTGCTTTAGATACATTACCAATGACCAATAAATAATAGGTAGGTAATTACCTACATATAAAATAATTTAAGAAATGAAAATATTATTACCTTCATCAATACTTTCATCTGAAGAACATGTAAGAATTCTTTTTTTAGATTTTGATATATATTTTTCATTATCTGTATCTGTGGAAGAATATGTTTCTTTGACTTGCTTATGCCAAGCTTTATTGAAGTTATCTAAAAAATTAATATTGAAAACAATAAAATTAGAAATACTAGAATAATATAGGTAACATAAAATAATAGGTGCTTACCATATATTTTGTTGCCACCAACAATTTTAATACGAAAAGTTCTCCACGACGTAGATGGGTTTTCGGGTTTTTTTAAATGATCGCTTGTTACTTTGTAAGGTGGCCATTTACAGAATACTACTTTATTTTGTGTATTATTTTTTACAATCCAATTAGTTGGAACTACACTGTATTCATTAGTGTCTGGAAAAAACACAACATACCATGCAATCTGAAAAAAATAAATAACATTTTAGTATAGGTATTAGGTAATATTACCTTAATATATATATATATTAATATATATTTTATACAATTTTTCAAAATATTATTATTATTTGTATTTGTTAGTAAATAAATTTTGGGAACGATTCTAATTTAACTAATAACCAATTTTACAATATTTTTTGCTATTATTTTACGTAATTTTAATGAAAATAATAATGGTAAAGTCAGATTAATTTAGATGGACTTAGTTCCGGCTGTTAATGTACACACTACACATTTACCATTCATAATGTGAACGCAACATACTATATTTTGCTACTATGACAATAGGTAATACATTCTTGCTTTTAAATATAATTTTTTTTTACCGCACCCCCCCTCATACAGTGAAAATCGAAAATATCCTCCGATTTGTTGTGAAAAACCACGTCAAAGTAGTTGAAGTAGCAAATACACCGGACAGTGGATAGTGGTGTAATCCTGTGATAATAACGGTGAATTCGTGAAATTAAACAGCCTGTAACTTCCAAACTAACTTTGTCCAGATAGATTTGATTTGATTATAATTATTTTCATTAAAAATTACAAAGATAAAAAAAAATTCCAAATAGATGCTAAACTAAAATTATGCTAAATTATATTCTTCATAAAAAGTATAATTTATATTATAGGACATAGGTTAGATAATTTAAAAACTTACCTTAGTTTAAATTTCTGCATGTTCTGTATACTTTTCCATAATGTATTATATTAAACACTGAATAGTGAATATTATATAAAAATGATTAAATAATTAATTGGCAAATATTTAAAAAAAAAACTAATATAGGTACCTCATATAACCTGTAGTCAGTACCGTAGAAACTTATAAAGTGAATAGGAAAACAAAAAGTAACCGTTTTGACGCACTCTACCATTTACGTTTAAATAACTTTTGTGATAATACCCAACCGGCATCCGGGCGTGGCGCATTATAATGGTTATTCCAAAATTATTAGTAATAAAAACGGCCGCAGGTATAGACAGATAAACAGATATATATGGGTTTTTATAAATCACTAAAATAGCAATAATATAATATTGCAAGCATGTTTCAATTATGTAGCTGCTGTTGGTAACAATAATTTAACAGCCATGCAACAAATAATTACAACATGATAGATCTGTACTACAAATAATATCTCCGAGATGAATCTTCAAAACTATATATTATTAATACGGAACAAATGCATTACATACATGTTACATTGTGATGTTAAATGTACTACACAAAAAATCTGTTGTAGGGATGTGTTGTAACCTTCAATGCACAGTGGGTGGTGTGGTTTGATTACATTCATGATTTGATTACACCTAACTTAAGCGCCCAGAAGTCATCCCCCCCCAATATCTGTCTACGCATATTATGATATTATGCACGTTTTGTTTTAACATCCCGAAGATTATATGAAATATTTTATGCATTAATTGACGTATGGATATTGAACAAGTCAAGAGTAACATATATAATTAATTTTATATTTTTCTTTTCATTTATACGACACTCTGAATTAAACCATTAATCGGCGGCGTGTTGAAATTATATTTTATTACATCTCAGTTATGTAGATGATATTATAATAATGAGAGGTTATGATATTTGAATAATAATAAAAAAAATATTTGATTTCTCGGAGTAGTTCGTGTCATTGCGGACCGCGATAATACACACCATTCGTTAATCTTAAAACATACATAATAGTAGTGATTATATTTTATTCGTATTTTCACTTGCACAATTTAATAGATATTGGAAAAAAAATCGATTATCGGTATACACATAAATATGTAAAAAAAAAATTTATTTATTTTGTTAACAAAAAATTAAATATTTAATATATTTTATTTATTCCGAAATGTGTAGGATTTTGTTTAATTTTCAAATACCAAAAATAATGTGAACAATACATTTTATTATTATTATTTTTTTTTATACAACCTGCAAATCTATACTTTACAATAATGTGAGTATAGGTAATTTATATATATATATATATATATATATATAATAATGTACATAAGAGTATTAATTAAAAGAAGTTACCCAGTATAGTAACATTTAAATTGAATTTTATAAAGCCGCGAGTCTCCACATTAGTATCGCTTTAACCAACTCGGTATTTGAATAATTAATTTAAATCGATTTCATTATAGAATATATATATATATTAGTATATTTAAGGTAATCATCACATTTTCCAACCAAAATTATAATTTGGTACTCACGCGTATTTCAATAAAATTAACAAATATATTTTAGTCCAAATTTTTAAAATCCAGTAAAAATATGTATTTAAAAATCTCAAAAGTTATAATGAAATATAAATACGCTGAGTTATGGATTTCATAGTTAATAACGGTTGGTTTTTTTTCTAGGTTTTATTCTTCGGAGTATTGAATAAATATATATAATATATTGCTATTAGATAAAGTAGAAGACATAAATAATAACTTTATGCGATACATAAATAAAAAATGTTGACAACATTGGAGATGTTCTAAATGCATTGAAATAACTCAGGTAAATTAATCGATAATGTTGGTGGGACAAGTCAAAAATAAATCAGAAATCTATGTAATTACATTGTAATTCTATTTTTATTTTAATTCTAATTATGTACATAATAATTATAATAATTTTTATTATACACTACGGTTTTTTTTTTTCGATAAAACGGATAAATTTAAATAAAAAAACGTAGAAAATGTAACGAAGACGGCGGATTGAAAGAAAAAAAACCCATTCGTTTTCGCGAAATTCTCATTTTTCATCATACGCAGGTTTTCAAGTGCCACTATATAGGCAGTCCTTTTATAAGCTTTGTGATAAAAATAACGTACTGATATATTATTATTTCGGTTTTGTGGGTATACACGAGTACAACTATTGTTTGGATTCTCCACAAGGTGCAACTCACTCCTTCGAATTTATCCCCACGTGCCCGAAAACATTTTACAAGCATAATATCATACACAAAGCTCAGTAGGTGGCTTTTCATAATATTATATAAAGTAACATTGCACTCCCGGCGTAGAACGTCTCAACGACGACAATGATGTAAATAAAACGTGTTTGAAGAACGCGTTATCAATAACAATATTGGAAAATTAAATATGCTATCGTATAGCGTATTACACGCGATCAATACGAAATAAGTAAAATTTAATAACCGTTCGGTAACGTACGAGATATAATTGGTTCAAGAATAAATCGCGCGCGCCAATTATTTATTTTCAATACTGCATAAAAATGTTAAACACTTTTTTTTTCTTTGTAATTCGGACAAAATAACTTCTTTTTCCCATAAGTCGCTCTACGTGCCGTTCAATGAAAACCAAATTTGTCGAAGCTAATATCCGTGATAACTGAAGTCGACGGTGTAACAACAACGGGGTTTTTTAATTTGAAACACGCGTCCCGTCATTATGGGCGATCGGAGGCCACGAGTAGGTTATTTAATATTGTTTATGGTTACTTTTAATTTCTTAAATAGATACAAAACGATCATAAAATTAGAGAAGATAACCGATACAATATTCAAAATGGACGAATTAATGATAAGAGAGAGAAATACGTGACCGAGACTGTATACACATTATAACGTTATATAACTTGTCAGATGCGTTTCTCAACCAGCTGGTGTTGTAATAACGCGTGTACGAAATTTCGGAAACTATTCCATATTTAGTCCTGCAGAAGGATCATTTTCCAAAAGAAATTCGCTCGTTGATTCTCCCACTTATAGAATATATGATCTCAATATATCTATAACTTTTCGACTAAAATCTCCACAGTATTTACTTTTACTTTCCTCGCGTCTTAAAACTTTTGGATTCTACATTTGCTTTTTGCTTTTACGGTGTAAAAGTTTCAAAACGTTCATAGAGTTTGTTTCTTTTTGTTTTTTATTCGACTCCTTAGTATTTAAAAACTCCTCATTTTTATTACCTTTAGGAATATGAGACCGTACGCAATTAAATAATACGTTAAACATTTCCGTGTATCATTTTTAAACTTTATTTTTTTTAAAAAAAAAAGACACGATTACCTTCTGATATAATGGATCAAGTATGAAATTCATTAAATGTTTTTTTTTTTTTTTTTTAGTGAGAGAGAGAAATTTCGAAATCGATTGTAAAGCGAAAACAATCCATGTCAGGAGGTCTATTTATTAAAAACGAAAAAAAAAATTAAAAATCGTTATTTTATTTTCATCGAATAAATCCAATTTTTATTTATTTTTTTTTAATTTATATTCTCAATGAAACGAGAAATGTATTGGTTGTATGACTATGTGGGGGTTTTTTTTTTGTACATAAAATTATACCCGAAGGAGTGTTCCGATCGTTACAGTCATAGTTTGTTTTCGGTAGCAAACATGTAGCATTTAGTCGGCGGTACTTTAGAGAGATCATTTTTCGATTTTCTCAAAAGCGCGCCGAAAAGAAAAAGAAGGTTTTGGTTTTAAGACTTTTAAACGTTTAATACGCCATGTCAGACGCGTACGTCACTTCGTCTGCTTATAAAAAATTTCTTGAAAAACGTTTGTTACGATTTCAAATTTGTAAATTTTTTTTTGTGAAAAATTACGTTCGTCCAAAACGAATTGTCCCGGCGAAGAGTATTGGAAATCGTTTACCAAATATATATGACTTCGTTACTGCATATTGACGAAAACGATTTTCGAACATTTTTACCTACCGAGGTTTGTTGTATGAAATTAAAAACGGTGCGCAGCTGTAAGAGGTGCGTTGATCGTAAATTATGTTATTTTTTTTTCTGTTTTAACGGTAATAATAAAAATCATAATAAAATATATTAAGCGGCGGGGAGCTTCAGTTCGGAATCGTTTGTGATTCGTTTATTTTATATTGAATTCAAAATGTATTGTAATTGAAAAAAAAAAATTCTAAAAATCTTTAATAAAAAAAAATTCGCACACAAGCCACTGACAACGCCTCCCCCCCCCCCCGCCACCCCGGGCGGCTCGTTACTTTTTTCTTTTTTTCCGAGGGATAAATTGTAAAGTGTAAAGTGAGGAGAGTCGGACGTTAGAAACGTTCGACATTTTCTTCGCACAAGTCACGCCGGTGTCACAACGCCGTAGCGAGTCAGACGATTACAGCAGCAGCAGCAGCAGCAGCAGCAGCAGCAGCGCAGCGGTTCTTTCACTCGCTCACTGGAGAATACACTCGCCGCCGCACACTTTTCCATTCCGCCCCGTATTCCCGAACGCTTTCCCACCTCCCCCCCCCCCGTTTCTTCCGAAACCGACACGGGTCACACTTCTTCTTTGGGGTCCGACTCCCACGCCGTATTTTTCGTTCCAAAAACGAGAAGAAGGAAAAAAACGCGTTTTCCTCCACGTCCGTGTGTCCCCGTGGGAACGCGTCGACGGCCGTGGGTGGCGCGCGCACAATGAAACGCGCGTGCGACGAGAGAGTGAGAGAGAGAGAGAAGCACTTTCCGTTTTCACACACCCTCCTTGTGCGCGCACCGCCACCACCGTTCGGCGGCACGCGATTTGTGTGTTTGTGTCTCGGGTATACGTTTTTGTTGTCGTTTACTCGCCCCCGCCGAGAATCGACGGCACAACGCCGCGCGCATCAATCTTGTTAGTCGAACGCGGCGCGGCTGCTCATCACTACACCGTTACACGACGAACACGGTGTGTACGGTCGTATACGGCCGATACGCCGTTCCCGGAGAGACACTGCGCAGTAGTTATACACGCGACGTCGTCATACGATTTTTCCGCTATCGGTCTCGAAAACATGTCGCGTGGTACGAAAACGAATTCGTAAACACTTTGTGACAATCGACGACGATAACGACGATGATGATAACAATAATCAGGGACGGGTGGTCCGTGAGTGAGTCGACTCAAAGAGTTGACTCTTTTAGGTGAACTGAATGAGTTGAATCAGTGTGCCATAGTTCAGTGACTCAGTGTGGCGGCTAACTGTAGTATCACAGATTTGTGTTATCAACATAACTAATCAATTCCCGGATCGTGTGATTCTTTATGAAACGATGACTCTTAACCATGATTCATGGTGAGCCATAAGCCCATAACACGTTAACGACGTGTAGACGACGCGAATCTCGTTTGGACGCACGCTTTGATATCGACGGTTCGCGTGATTTTCTTTCGATAGCCATCTCTGCGAGTCGGACTCGCACTGTCAAAACGCGCCTTTATCACGTGTTATCAAAAAAGATTTGTTTGATTTGATGAATTGAGAGTTGTGGTTGACTCGGTGAGTCAACTCACTGAAGTGAACTGATTCAAACGAACTGATTCGTGTCACTGAGTTGAAAATCCCATCTCTAACGATAATAATAACGATGATAATATCGTATTCGCGATTGAAAGTGATTATAGGTGGCGCGCACTATGCGATACTAATGATAAGCCATATGGACGATATGAAATTATAAACATATCAGACGTTCTATATTTTTTTCTTATTATTTTTTTTTTCTTTTTTATAGCGTGTTTAAATTATTAATAATAATTCGACTCGAAAATTGAAATTACTGAGATATTAAATTATGCGATGGTATTGCAGTGGGTTTAAATTTACGACGCTTCGTGGGTGAATTTACTGAATAATATTACTAAAGAATGCCTAAATTATTCACATTGTAAAACATAAAATCAAAATAACCTTTGGCAGACATCCGAAAATCTGAAGAAACGAAGAATCGTTTACTGTAGTAAACAACAGTCACGGTATTATTTTATTTATTTTTTTTTTTTTTTTGGCCATTTTCAATATAACTTTCCAATTTTTCTTCAAACGGGCGGTTTTAGGAAACGCGTGGAAAGATATAGCCTTCGGCAGATTCCTAATAAAGTAATAGTAAGAAAAGTAATTGCTACACAATTATAGTTCTCATAAAAATTATTATAAATTATTTGAAATTACGAGTTAAAACACTGTGGGACAGAACAGGTCTTATGATTTTTAATTTTGGGGGGCTTTTTTTTTTTTTGAACATTTGAAAAATAATCGTGATCATCCGTTACCTATAAATTAGATGTAATAATTAATAATAATTCATTTTAATAATAATTAATCATCGACGTTCAATCACAGAATATGTATAACGAAACGCATTGTGTTACGGAGTCATCAATTTGTCATAGTCCCACGTTCTTATGACGCAATCTGGCATCGACTCTTTCGCTTTCAATCGCAAATGCGCGTACGATGGAATTGATAGAACACAATTGGAAATAACGGATATTCTAAATGTATCGACGATTATTGTGGAGCGACGGAAATAATTCTGATTGTCACCAAAACGTGCGTGCGAGAAAAAAACATTACGCGAAAATGACAAGACACAACGTGCGTTCATAAACGAATCATAGACAACACATTTGTTCCCTCCCGCTTTATTCTCGACAATGTCATATTAGCGTTTGCCGAGATCAACTTCATGAAAATTAAATTGATAGTTTCGGCGACACCATAGAGATTATTATTATTATTATTATTATTACCCGATGATACTTTTTATCGCTGCAACAAAACTCTCGATATCGCGACCGGCAGTCACGCAGCTACATGGTAATGATTTTACCCGCCTAACGTTTGACTACACGGAATTCCGATTAATATAAAATATATAATTCGTTACCAGTACGATACGTGATTATTGTCAACAGCAATCGTTAGAGTTAACACATTGAAATCTCTAACGCAATTACTTCGTGGCCGTGCAAAATTTTGAATACATGAATGTATAAACAATCGCGTCACTCCATAATATGCGTACGAGCGTACATGGCAAATAGGAGTTTTTTCTATTTTTTTTTTTCAATATTTTATGTTCCGTTGTTGCCATAGTTCTCAAAATTATTGATTCGCGAAGCCGCGTATTTGTATGGGAAAACGCATGCTTTACCGGACAACATCGTCGTTTTTGGCGGCCGAACAACGCGAAAATAATAAATATTCATGAAATCCATTAGCAGCTGCCCTCGCAGTATTAATTTTCGTTAGAGACGCGTTTAATAACTCGTGTCTATGAACGAACGGATTATTGTTTTCGTCGACACGAATATAAATAACTCGTAAATCTCGTAATTAATACGCGCAACGATAGAAAAAACAAAAAAGCAAAAATAATAATACAGTTTATCAAATGTATATCGAAAGGAATATACGCACAGTGTCCCAAAACTTTATATTACGAAAACCGAGACATTATAATATAAGTTTATAACTGAATTTCGCGGGTAAAAACTACAAATCACAGAGTTTTTGCGCGTAAAACTAAGCCCGCCCAATTCCCATTTTTCAAGTCGAACACCTGAGATTATCGATAACGTGAAACGCATTAATTAGTTCCCTTCTTCGGGGCCAACACTATATACAATTTCAACGGAATGAAAAAAGAAAAAAGAAAAACCACGCGTATACATTTTAATTGAATACAGAGTCAAAACTATAAGCGTATTCGAATCGATCGTCTAGTTATGATTTATAACTATATATATACATTACGAATTGATTTGTTGAATAATTTGCAATTTTTTCGTAATAAATATTATTAATGGATTCATATCAATGAAATGAAACAAAATATGTCATGAAAAAAAAAATGACCAATTATAAAATAATCGAGGAGAAATAAAAAAAACCCTTGTATATTTTTTAAGATCCGTTATAAACAATATATATCTAGTTATTTCTATAAAAAAATAAAAAATAAAATGAAATCAAGAGGAACTTCGATAACGACGCACAGATTATTTAAAATATATAATAAATTATTGCACGTGTCCGTTATAACGGATTTTTAATAATAAAATTATTATAATAATATTTACGTCTTTATCTATATCGTTCAAATATGAATCGATAATTTCAATTTTATTTAAATAATATTTTCTGAATTTTTAAAGAATAATCGCTATCGAGCGTTTTCGACATTTGTCACCGCTTCTTGTACTGATTGATAAAAATTAAAATCTTTTTTTTTCCAAAAAAAAAAAAATATCTCAATATCGATGTCAAATTTTCTAATAATTCAACATTCGTTGAACTCGAAACACATCAACACAAATACAGTCATTTCATGAATGCGCGACTCTATTTTTAAATTAATCAAGTACGATCGTCGCCGAACGTTTAACATAATAATACATACGCTGTATAGGTATACAGTATATAAGATATTATCATTGTCAATGGGGTTGCTTTGTGAATGAATTATTTCACGGATAACCGCAACAGTGCTGAGCAACCAAATCGTTCTGTACACACGAATACGCTGTATTTATCGGCGTCCAGTCGATATATTATAATATCGTCTACACAATGTTAATCATTTGACGTGACAACCGTTGACGTTCAAAACGATCAACATGTAGTTGATTGCATTAAAACTGCCATCGGCACGTGGTATTAAACTGCCACTAGATCGGCTATGACAAAATCCTGTGGTACGCAGAAAGCTTGTAGGTGATACGTGAAGAAGTTTTTCGATGTATTATTACTATAAACATAATTTAATAAGATTAATAATAATCGTTCATTGACAGTTCAATGAAAGACAAAACATCGGTTTCATTTCGGACTTCAACGAAAATACCCATTTCTTTTCAAGCAATCATTACAACGTTTAATTCGTAATTTGTCACTGCTCATTTGCGTGAGAACGAATTTTCCGAACCGCTGTATTTTGAAAAGAATATGTACAGAAATAGTTACGATGTCCAAAGTGATTTACGAACGGAAAATGAGTCCCATTCGGCCCGACGTTTGCGTTATTGTGTAAAATATACAACAACGACAAATTATATATACTAAATTAAAGAGTTGTAATATAAATATTACGATTTGCCTAAAAATTAAAAAAAAACTAACTCTCCTGAGTTACTTTTAGAATTAATGTCGTACGCGTATTGATCATTAAAGTGTCTAGTGGCACTCGGTGACAAAAAAGTTAGGAACACCTGCACTAGACAATGGCTAACTGCGTGTATTATATTCGCCATTACGTAGGCGTAATGATATCGATTGCATTTATTATTGATTTTATAAAATCAAGGCCGTTACGTAAAAATACTGTATGTGTTTGATGTACGATCGGAAATTTTACTAAATTCAAATAAACAAACGCCTCGCAGTCGAGAAGACGTTTGGATTTTATTTTTCCTTTAAAAAAAAATTGTCAATATTTTACAAAATGTCACTGGCCGGCAACCCCAGGGAAAAAAACGAAAATTATTTTGACAGCGGATACACCAATTGTATTTTACATATATTGTATATATTACGATATATATCGTAATATTATACGATACACATTTATTTACAATTCCTTTTTTTTTTTTTTTTTTTGTGGACTAGTGAAATTTCAAAAGAAAACTATTCATATAATATTTAAATAGACAATAATTACCAGAAAGGAAAAAAGTTTCCATTTTTAATTTAATTTCAGCTTATTTGAAATAAAATAAATTAGTATTAGCACGTTTTGCTATTGAAAAATGTTAATAAAGTTTTTACTGTATTTTATTCAGTTACTTGATTTCAACTTACAAATTACACACCTTTGTCACCCCAACTCAAATCTCTTATTCACACATCACATACCATTACTCTTCCTAAATGAATCCTGCGTATATATTTTTCCACGTGAAAACTACTTCAATCTAATTTTGTTCTGTGTGTTTTTTTTTCATCAATCCCCCACCATCGCTTAAAATAATTAATTTTAATGCGCACAACTTTAATAATCATATGATTGATGCGTGCACTCGATTTGCCAATAGTTTTGGTGTTATTTAATATATTATACGTATATCTTATGCGGATATAAGATTTAAATTATATGTATTTTAACAGTAAACAATTGTTTTCTTGCAATCATATTTGTCGTTTTTTCCCCCGGACTAAATTTGTATTAAATTGATATTTTATTTTTTGTTCTAAATGAATATAAAATTAAAAACCTAACTTAAAACACATAGAGTATTGGAAACCGATCCGTTGACAGTTAATAAAATGAAATGACGCGTTTCGATGAAACAAACGATATTGCTTAAAGCCGAAAATGATTTGAACTGTTCGAGTATAATTAAATAAGCGCTCAATTATAAACGATGAAAATTGTTTTAAACGTGGAAAAATTCGTTGGACTCGTGAAACACTATTATATAATTCACTGCGATAGTAAAAAATTATTACAATAGTTTTGATATATATGTATTTGTAAATGCATAAATTACATAAATTGAAATTTCATAACAGCATATCCTACTGGGGCTAACGGAATGTTTAGAAAGATTACAAATATTTATAAGCTATAGGTGTATTATATATATAAAAAAAAGATATTTCAATATTATACGACGGTCGATTTTTCATCAAATAATTATAGAAAACTACATGAGACTTTTGACGACGACATTTTTACGACCAAAAAGTAAAGGAAAAATAAAATGTCTCGTAGACGTAAAAACGATAATAGATGGTTAACGGTTAAACTCGAATACCGTACATAAAGTTTTCGATAATCCATTCGATCTATTCAGTACTCACGCGGTACTACCCTATATTCAATATTTAAAAATAAAACCCCTAAAGAAATGTCGAATCAGACGCGTTTTACGTGAACTAGAAATTTAGTAAATTTGAAGTGATGAGAACATATAATGATTTTATTATTATTTTTAAGAGGACTGAAAGCGGACATTTTCTCTCTTCGTCTTACACACACACACACACACACGAAACATGGCAAAATAGACGTTTTCTACTTCCAACGTACCGATCGATCTAATGGTCCGATAAAAGAAATTTGAAAACAGATTTGTATTCGTCGTGAATTTTACTATAGAACGACTTTCCCATTTTTTTTTTTTTTTTATTATTATTATTATTTCGAGACCTTTAAAAACTGATTGCGGACCAATTTTTTTTAGTTTAAAATTGTTCAATTAATCTTTAAGGATTTATGAGAAAAAATTAAAAATGCGGGAAAATCGACCTCAAGTGGACTTCACGAAGACTTCAAATCTGTTTTCAAATTTCTTATCGCACCACTCTGTAGATCGATCGGTACGTCGGAAGTGGAAAACCTCTTTTTTCTTATGTTTTGTGTGTGTGTAAGACGAAGAGATAAAACGCCCTTAATAATATTTTTTTTTTTAGTGTTACTATTATAAATATAATAACTACACGATTATTTAGTACGTGCGTTTTATATCCATGTTTGGCATACATTCTAACAGCGCGTGTTGTAACACATATTAACATATGTGCGAAGAGCGACTAATAGCAACAACAACAACAATAAAGTTTCCGTTCACAACAATATAACAATATTATGATAATATTCCAAAACAATTATAATACAATGTAAATATGTATATACGGATTCGTATGTGTATCGCGTAACATTATATTGCGCGCGTCGAAAACCGCGATTCGGCAAAACAAAAAATACGTCGATCGGTATTATTTTATTGCCGTCGATGGGAATCGTCATAAAATTATCGCGCGTTTAATAAAATATTTTATATCGTGATATTTTTTTATTTTTTTTTTTTTTTGTACGAATTCCAAATAGAAATCCGTTGTGTTCAATCGCACGATTCGTCGCGTGTAATAACAACTATGATAAAATATTAAAATTCAGTATTTTTTTTTTTAAATTACAATAATTTTGCGCAGATTTAAGAGGAAGGGAGAAAACGTAAAGGAGACATTGCAATGACGACAGTGTTCGTGCAGTAAAACAAACGAAACGGTCAACAGTTAACTGCTATACGGTTGTAGGTGTTATTATACAATATTCGATTACAACAGATCTATAAACTATATTTTATAATTGACGTTATGGAAAAAAAAATTGCGTTTTTTTTCCATATAAAAATTCGAATCGTTTGAACGTCGTAATAAGACATAGCGTGACATAAACAAGACGATAAACGTCGGACTAAGCGCGGACTTCGAAACGACAAACGTTTCGCGCAATCGGTTACGACTAGGAATAGGCGTCTTCGTACGAATTTTAGAGATGGATTTTTTTTTTTTTTCCCCCGTTCAACACGTTTTAGGTCACAGCAGAAACCACACGTTCTACAACGCGTTTCGCCGCGTGGTAAAACGAAATACAGTGCCAAAAACGAACACTGTTTCTCGATAGTTTTCGAGTAAATCGGACGTAACATTAACAATTTATATCTCCTTGTTACCGTTATAATATCCGCCGCGGACGACTTACGTTGGACCCGCGTGTGCCGTACGATGCGATCGTCGCAGCTGATAGACTTGTGAATATATCTCGCCGGACTTGGAGTTATGAAAATGAAGAAAAATGTTAAATAGAAACGACGGACCGCCTTAAAGAAAACAACAATCAATTACAAATATGTTTCGAACAAAATCCGTATACTGTAGCTGTGATATGCGCGTTTTCGAACGGTAATCGGCGGGTCGCTCGTGGGAGCGAATCAATGCACATTATAGGATTGAACAAACGCCGGTAGGGACTTTAGATTATAAGACAATAAGAAATGAATTTACAAACGGTGTTATAAAATTTCATACATGCAGTTCAATCATATCATTAAATCGTTTATAACGAAATTCGACTCGCGATAATTATTGCACGATAAACGCCTATAACCGATGCAATAAGATATAAAACATTGTTAAAAACTATACGTATAAATTAAGTAATAGGTATTGAGAAAAAAAAAGACGAAAACCGAGGTTATAATTTAATCGCTTAGGAAAAAAAAAATTTAACGGGCTTCAAAACGACATCTCGCACCAGTGTCTCGCAGATCCCATAATGTCGCGGCACAAGACATAACCTATAACTAACTCGTATATATGAAATCGGCATTATCGACATTTTATTTCTTCGTAAAAACACACGCACAGAGAGTTATAAACACGCCGAGACGAATTGAAAGCGTTGTAAGACATTTTTTCTTTTCCATCTGCGATATCCAGTGCAAAATGTTATTTTTAAACTGTCAATAACCTGCATGCCTGTTCGGTAGTCCAAGAATATATATATATTGGCATTATCCGACGACTGCAGACGATTTTCACACGAGAGTTCGACGGAATAAAATTGATATACCGGTAGACATTTTCCAATTCGCGTTACGAACCGATCATACAGAGTATCCAATAACGATCCTTCCGCTCTGTTTCGGTTCGTCGTCATCTTCTCTTCGGTGTCTTCCGTGTCGACCGCATTACGGTAGACGACTGTCCAGGTGGTTGTTTCATTTTACATTCACGTCCGCCGTGAGTTATTTCCTTCCACGCGTCCGACCCTGTCAATCCAAACGTTTTCGATAAGCTAATCGCCGTTGTCTTCAGACGTTTTTCCATCGACTCGCGAGCTTCGTCAAGTCACTTCCATATAATATCGCGTCTCATTCCCCGCGGGTCTGATTCTCGTTTTGTTTTCTCTGCTGGCCGCGGCCGCATCTCGTCCTACGTTCCGAGGTGTAAATCTATCCGCCGCACACAGTACTCGGATTTTGGGAAGGGAACGAGAAAACCAAAAAAAAATGAACGCATTCCAACGCGAATAAAATGTACGCGATATGCTGCGCGATTGAAGGCGAGACCAGGGGAAAACGTCGCGCGACGGTTACTAAAACTCGCCCGTCACACGACGTTATTTTCTTCGGGCCGTCATCAATATCCGCCGGAGGCTGAGACGCCGTCGTCTTTTCGCACACTGTACAGTGTGTGGAAAAAGCCAACGCACAAAAGTTAACGGAATAATAATAATAATAATAATAATACGAATTCGCTGTTTATATTATATTATATCGTGTAAGGAGATAACAATAATTGTACGAAGGCGCGTCACGCGTTATCGCGATGAAAAGCGTCGAACGACGGCGGTAATACAACAATACTGGTGCGAACGAATATCGTCGGATGCTGTGGGGATGGGGGATATATAGTCTCGGTCGAGACCCAATAACAATATGAGTCGTTCGAGATTTCTGAATTTGAAAAAAGGAAGAAAAAAAATTCTTGACAAAAAAAAAAGAATACATATACGACGAAATATGAAAAAGACGCGTGTAAGTACCGACGACGTCGAGAACGGCCGCCGATTTACCTAACCGTACGATTATAATTATTATTCTTTCGTAATTTTCAAACTAATATGGTTAAAGAAAATATTGACCTGACCTAATTATATTGGGGGGAAAATTTTTTCGTAAAATTTCTTTCGATTTTAAACTATTTACAGCGATTATATATAAATGAGGTGTTTAATTCGTAGCAAAAAAAAAAACGTATTATAATTTTTGGTTTTAACGCTTAAAGAATGTAATAAAACGTCAGACGTACCGTTAGACTTTTACTGTACACGCGGAAAATCATGAAAATCGTTTGACACAATTTTCTTTCATAAACATTACAAGTTTTTCGACAAAGTGTAGTTATATATATATATTTTTTTTTTTTTTTTTGTGAAAAATTACCATTGTTCAAAATTAACGGTCCTATTGAAATTTTTTTAACTTTTAAAAAAATTAAAAAAAAAAAATGTTTCGTGCCGTAAAGTTAATAGTAGTAACCTCGTGTACGCGCTAAATTATTATATATTATTAATAATAATATTCGGAGCTCCGCTCGAAATCGTTTACAATCGAACGCAACGCTGTCTTAAAATTTATTGTAATAATAACCAGTGATGTAAAATTTCCGAAATTTAATAATTAAATTGTACTCTTTAATATAACTTAATTTTTTACTTAAGGCGTGGAAAAATTAGAAACGTTCGTTGAATTTTTATGCATTCTATTTCATAACGTCTATAATATACTGTACACATTGTGTTAAACAAATATTTTATTTTTAAAGATCTTAATTAATTTACGGGAAGAATAAATTGTTCACACTTTTCGCTTTGCGCGTCTCGTCAAATTATTATCAATAATCATAACCGCAACATTTCTATTATCGCCCATTTTTGCGCGGTAATATAGCGTTCGTTGTGTTGTTTTTTTAATCCGAACAAAATTAATGTAAATAAAAACAATAAAAATTTTTGGAAATTTCTCTTGGACATTTCTTATGGAAAGTTCCGGGGGTAGGAAATTTATAATTTAGAAATTTTTGAAATGGAAATTTCCCACTTACATCGCAAATAATAACAAAAATATTTATCCGAATTACTGACACTTGAGCGACATCCACAAGAACCAACAGCGGCTCGCTGCGATTTCTTTAAAAATATTTTTTCACAAGTGTCAAAGCGTAAAACCATAAGTGTAAAGAGGACAACAGAAACGTTTTGTTATTATTATTTATTTTTTTTTTCCTTTTTTAATTGCGTAAATAACGTGTATGTCTGTCGTCGCGTAACGCACGTTTTATCCTTTTATTCTCTTTAATTCTGGTCGCGAACGGATGATGAGTGTAGTTCTGAAGAACGCGAAGAATTCCTAACACGCCGCACGCCACTGCTTCAGCATTTCCACGACGACATTCGATCCATCAAAGCAGTCGTTCGCACATCACCGGAAAGCTGTGCACATAAAGAGACGCATATAATTATACGATATTATATTATTGTGTACACGACGAAAAACGTTTCGTTATAACGTGTTGAATCGAGTACATTAACCTCGCGCGCGCGCGCGAGACACGACGTTTTTATAGCACTGTGCAGTAACCGCTCGTTCAATAATAATAATAATAATAATAATAATAATAATAATAATAATAATAATAACAATGTTATTACTCTTCGTAATACGCCGTTACAATGCGTATAAAATATTGTAAACGATTTGTGGAATATTTTTACGTGACCAAGACATCGGCCAACGAACACGATGTTACATGTAGTGTTCACACGAATTGAAAAGCGTCTCAAAAGTCTCGGACCAGTGGTGTGCGCATTTTTTTTTTTTTTTTAATCCATCCACCCTTTGAATTTATTTATTTCCTACGAGATGAGGAGAATCACTACCGAAAAGTTCACATGCGTATTAATCGTCGCGTTTCGTCTCCGAAAAAGCGTAAAATGTTACCGTCGCGGAACGACCGGTTTACTTCGGTACACGAAGCAGATTTATAACATTTTTCGTGAACTCCTTCCCCCATTTCATTGATTATCGTTATACGAATATTATGCTAAAAAATATGAGTCGTGTGTTTTGTAAATGCGTTAAAATGACTTCGTATAATTCCGTAATTCAATTTGAAAACGGTTCAGCCATTGTTATTTTCACATAATTACGTTCGGTATAATTTAAAGACGCTTTTTCCTTTTTTAACGAATTTAAAATGAAAAAACCAATAGAAACGTAGTTTAATGAACTTGGTCATTACTGAAACAAAAAATATTAGGTGCGTATTAATGTTATTATTTTTTTTCGTCGTTTCATTCGAATTAATATAACGGAATCTTTGAACAATTAACGACGTATGCGTCGAATATATTTCTAAAATACGTTAACGATGATGGACGATTTATTTATTTATTTTTTTTTTTTGACAGAATCGTGCGATTTTATGAAATTATATAATAGTCGTCGATACGTTCTTCAGACGCGGTTTAAAATATACGACAATGATATATTAAAGAAAAAATATTGGCTGACGCCGCATAAAATACACCGGGTTTGGTATGCACAGTGGCGTAGCCCGGGGAGTTTTGGGTGTTTAACCCCCATTGCTTCTTTTTACGTTTTTACTAAAGTGGATCCTTATATGGTCCACTTTAGTAAAAACGTGTATGAGCATTGAGCAACGAACCCAACAGAAAATGTAAAAATCTTCAGTTTCATTCGTACTTAAACCCCCGATCGCCTAATCCTGGGCTACGCCACTGAGTACACAAATAATATCGAGAAATTATTGTTTTTTTTTTTTTTAATAGTTTATAAAACGAGATAATATATTGTATTCGTACGATAATAAACGAGTACAATACGCGGGCCGAAGTTTAAATTGAAAACACTCGGTGAATTCCTCAGATTCAATTGGCGCGTGTGTCTTTACCAGGTCATATATAATTATATTTACGAATATTATATTACATAAGTAAAACTACACGTGTGTGTGTGTGAGAGAGAGAGAGAAAACCGAGAGATTTAGCAATGCTAATGAGAAGAAGCAAACTCTTTGCTCAGTGTCGAACGTGTGCGGCTCAATTACGATGCCATACATTAATAAATACCACGAACAAACGAAAAATTTACACGCTTGGAAAAATCATTAGATTATGTATACCGCTCTTTATACACTATATTTATACGAACTTACATATATAGCGGTCTATCACAAATACTCTTGTCATAAATTTAGAATCATTGGTTCGTGTCTGTTTCTACAATTATTTTAACTGTATGTATGTATATATATATATATAGATTATACGTACTTATATTACACCGTTATTATATCCTATAGCAGAGGTCGGCAACCTGCGGCTCTTTCGACGTAAAATTGTGGCTCTCCAGTTCCATACGCCATAATTAATAATTTCATTATCGAACAATTTGTATTGTATGTAAAAGGCACAAGAGAGATGAGTCAAGTCATTCGGAGAAAAAATAATACCTAAAAAACGAATTCATCGTCACGCAAGTTCATTACTTTGACTGTGTGCACGACAAACTAACAGGAGGTGTGCGGACAAAATCATGCAATGGGGGGTTAGTCACAATTGTCTCGCAAATTCCTAGTCAGTTTTTGTCGGCGGCGACAAAATAAACGATCGATTATATAAAATTTTTAAATAACTAAATGTATATATATATATATAAGTGAATACTATAATATTAAAACGAACACTTTTAACGGCTCTTTAAAAACTATAAAATTTTATAAATTGTTGTAAATTTTAACTCTTCCGTCTCATAAGTTTGCCGACCTTACAATCCTACAGGATTACGCCTATCTAATAATTTATATTGTATTATTATACGTATGTATAATATGTACACATCGGGATGTATCAAAACAGAATAAAATATGGCGTATTTAGGATTTTGTCGCATTATAAGTACACAATTATAACTGGCACTTTTTTTTATGAAAAGGTGATATTTAAATTCAACAAACCGCAAAGTATAGAATATCGTTTAATGTATCTACTACACATTGTCTCAAACTTATATAGTGCAATTAAAAATCGTTTATGAGCGATATAATCATGGCGTATACATTTTCAAAAAAAAATTCCCAATGTCTGTTTTTCTTATTTCGTCGCAATCCGAATAGAAAAAGAGGAAAAGTCAAGTAATAAATTTGATAGCTTTTTAGTGTTCATTTTGATTTTTCAATCGAATCGTTCGACCTTAAATCTAGGGATTTTATGTCAGCTATAATTTATTTTGTTCCATCTCTATTGTGGATAGAGCTCTGGAAACGGAAATAAAACTATTCTGCTGGTTGCACAAAAGGAAACATTGTTCTATACCTAATAAATACTTTATTCTCTAAGTTTTTTAATAGAAATCTCAATAATATTTTTTAAAAACTATTTTGCGATTATTACGAAAATATGAAATTGAGAAATAGTAAAAAGAAAAAATATGTACACTACTATTGTTCATTGTACAAATCATGTGTTACACACATATCATTTTTTTTTCAAATCGCTACACTAATGAAAATACCACGTATCTACCATTTACCAATTTTTCAGGAGAGTGAAAAAACTGAATTAATATTAACAAGCATTATACAGTTCATTTCTTTTTCAAATTTAAATTTAGGTTATTGTTTTTCAACATTATTTTTAATAGATTTCTTTAATTTGGTTACTGTACAAAATTTAGTGTAGTTACGTGGCATTAATAAATTTTCTGTGATATACGAGTTTATGTTTAATGCTTTAACATAATTGAAATTATAGGCATATTATCCCAATTTAAAAGTAAAATAATACATTTCAAGGGTATTGTAAGAAAATAAAATTTGTGTGCAAAGAGATTACGAATATTTTGATACGAAAAACTTAGTTATGAAAAATGACAGATACGTGGTATTGTCGTTAATGTAGCGAAATATATATGTTTATAATATTTCAATTACAATAAGTAAACTCAATAATTTATACCAAATATTTACAGTAGTGTAAATTATACAAACAACTACAACTAATAATAATAATAATAACAATATATTTAATCAATACTTATACGACATTTGGATAAGAATTTAATAAATAATTCGATAGTACGGATCGAGCGATTCTTACGCATGTTAAACGCTATAATATACTCAAGAAAAAACGTGTTATATATATAATATAACGTTTTTAATTACCGAGTAATATATTGTTTCTCTGACAAGCACATTAGTCATTATGATTATTATTTTCGTTTTTTTTTCTTTCGCCAAATGTATGTCTCGAAATAGATAAAAATTTATTGGCGGGCTGACGGAACACAAGTCAATTAATATTTTCCACGTGAAATACTTATTCAAATGAAAAATAAATAATAATTTATAATATCTTATACATATCGTTTACAAAAATGTTTTAATATCGATTTTATATGAAAGCCCACGAGGAAAATCAATAAAACGTTACAATTCTCTAAAATAATCAAGTAAACGCGTTTTTTTTTAATATATTGAATTTCAATATAAGTGATTAATTAATTTCGTTAACTAATAAACGAATTCCTACTTGAAAATCACAATTCTTGACGCGTTGATGTACGACGCAGAAACAACAATTTGTACTTTAACTTTTGCCGTACACTTAAGTTGTATTTAATTTATGTGCGCGTGGCATATTATGTTTCTTGGTTGTTTTTTTTATGTTTTTTCAATGTAAAAGTTTTTGTATGTTAAGTACTTGAATTCCGAACAAGCCGGTATCAAAGATGAGGCGGAAAATCTAAAACATTCGCATATCACGTCATTTATTTCTTTACACATGACTCTTCAGTCACTAAAAACTTTAAATAATTATAGTTTTCCAACCACTTGTTTTAAAATTAAATTGTAGTGTTTAGCTTATAAAATATTTATATGGAATAAATTGAACGGAATTTTTAATTTTTTTTTTTTTTACTAAAATATTTAACGGTTCAACGGAAAATTCTGAATTTTATAATAATAAATATTTTTTATATTCGTATAAGTTTTTGTAAAATATTTTCAGATTCTATTTTATATTAATGTCTATTTTAATATCAAGTAATCAAGAACAATTTAATAAATAATTTTTATTTACCGTTATTTTTTTTACATTTTTATTTTAAACAAAACGTTAATAATGTATATAATAACATTTTTATTACAGTATGAAAAACTTTATTACATTTACGATATAAATATGTAAATAAATTTTAAAATATACATATTTGCGTTTAACACAGATTTTGAGGAAATAATTCAAGGCTGAGTTAATGAATTTATTATTATTAATTTATTAATTAAATTATATATATATATATATATATATATATGAGTTTATAATTTAAATTTCACGTTCTAATTATTCCTTACAGCTGTGTTACCTGTTTGACTAAAAGTGAATTTTTTTTTTGTTGTCATTGTATATTTTAACTATTTTACATAAATCAGTATTAAACAAAATCGACCTTTTTACTTTAATAAATTAATTTCACTCCTATATACGAGTATATATAATTATAGGTATGTACATTAAGAAAACATTTTTACAGCTAACGAAAAAGACGACTTGGCATATAAAAGAAGCGAAGGAGTTGAACATTTTACAGTAAAATGGATTATTTGGAAAACATTTTGTTTTTAGAAATAAAAAAAAAAAACAATATCCCAATAAGCATCTTTATAATTAAGACATTTTAAAATACTCTAGTTGTGGGTGATGTATTGATAGAATTGCCTTAAAGATGAGTATATAATATTATTAATAGCGGTTTCATATATATTGAACAATTTTTCGACAAATTATCGTGATAATTATTGAGTTTTAAAAGACCCGACACACATTTTCTTTTGCTTTTTATGACGGCCATTGGTAAATACTGTCCGATTTATCGTTATACAGACAAATATAAAAATATGCAAAAAACAATTCATGCACTACACAATACGATTATTTTAACCTGTCTCATGAAGAAATACGCGTGTGGAACTTAAAGTGAAAAACCAAATCCTTCGCGAATAATATTTTATACAAGAATTATCTTGATTCCCGCGTAGCAATCATATTTTCTTTTTTTTTTCATTTTTTTTTTGATAACTTTTATTACGATAAAATTGAATGATATTTATTATTTTTTTTTTTTAAATATTATTCAATTATATTGTACGTATTTGTTGCACGTGTATAATACGTGTTATATATGCAATTAATAAATATTTGATTACACATCGTAATTAATAACTAATGAGCTGACATTATTTTTCTCTATAAATGAAATTTCACAAATAAAATCAGTCTATTAACTATTCTGTTATATTATATTTAAAAAAAAAAATTTTTTTCTGATACTAATTTGTTAAGGTTTAATTTTCGTTAACGTATTTTTAACATTTAATCGTATAATTATCTATAATTTAACTTTGAAAGAAACAAACGTGCGTTATTTTCTCAAGTATCGCCTTAATTTAACACTTGGAAATCAACTAAGAACTTTGACCACTCCGGTCTAAAATGTTCGTACCCAATTCGCAACTATATGCATCTATAGTCAATGTAATTATAGTATAATATATTATATTCGGAATGTTTTAGTTCACGGTGGCGTTCAAACTTTAACGTTCGCCCTAACAAATAAATACTGCATGTCTGCATTTAATAATTTTCAAATCCGCCGAGTAATTTAATTTAAACTGCGTAAACAATATATACTATATATTGACGTCTCTTGATCAACACCGCGGTATATGATATCCGTAGTAAATGTACTTATACCGACCGCGCTTTGAACGAACGAACATCATCGTATATGTCAAACTTCAATTGAATCAAATATATATATATAGTCAATAATAATCAACAAAATTGAATTTTTAAATATCCTGTATGCGACATATAAAATACAATTTTTTAACGTAAATTCGTATTTTCTCGATAAGGAATTGAGTTTGTTGACCATTCCTCTATTAAATAGTATTTTATCAATTAATTCCGAAGAAAATAAACCGTATATACGTATATATATATATATATATATACGTATACTTTTTTTCTTTGTTACCATTTCATTGAGAGTTAAAATATGTCGCGGTACGTAAGTCAATAAATCATTGTATAATATCAGCTTTGGGATGATAGTTTCTTGCTTTTGAAAGGCTATAAAAATACTGGAAATGATAAAATTTTCCCTCGACGAGTTCCAAAGGGATTCACAACATAGTGGCGGTACAGGCGGAGGACGCGGACGTGCCATTAATTTATTTGTTTAAGATGAAGGATAAGAAGCCCGGGGAAAGAGACATATATGGAAAACTGATGTACAAATAACTCAGTATTTTCTCATTACTTCGAAGCTCTTACACCGAGTGTGTGTGTGTGTGTGTGTATGTGCCTAAATAACCTACTGTGAGGCATTTTATTTGTACAATACTGTAGTCTCAAATATAAACTGCAGAATTCTGCGCACGCCGGAATAAAACCGTGTGTGCCCGTTACGTCTCGACACTCAATCCACTCACAAGGAATATGACATGACGGGCGATAGGCACTGAAAGAACACTCGTACACAAGAACAACCGTTTGGAACGGTTTTCGTTTGGATTGGCTAAGTGCGACGATAATAAAAAAAAATTACATTTTATTAATTCGTATAATAAATTGTTCGATTTTGACGCGAAATATATGATATATACACACGTTTAAATGCAATATGCGATGTACGTTTATGGTGTAGTATTTTGAAAATCTATATATAACCATCACGAAAACACTGGGCAATAAACGTGATATTATTAGTACTTAATCGCACAGTAAAAATAAATTATGTTTTAGAATTTTCTACACAACGGCTATATGATCCCTTTGCCCGTCCCTATTGATCGCAACTGTAGTGTTGGTAACTTATCCCTACGACGTTTCATATTATAATTTTGACGGTTTTTTTTTTTTTTATTATTATTATTAAACGCGTTTATCTACATCGTAAACAATCGTAAAACCAAGACTAATTTTAAATGCATAATTCACTTTAAATATATAATAATTTTTAAATATATACGTATATGGAAAGAAATAAAATCAACGATTTCGAACACAGTGAAATTTTCCTCCTCGCTTGTTATATTTAAAATTTTTCAAAAAAAAAGTATAAAAAATGTATTTATTGTTCCATGAGACATTGTTATTTAGAATATGATGATTTTAATTTTTTATTATTATTAATATTATTTAATGAAACGTATTCGAGTAGAATCGATAAACAAACGGGTCCATTGAATTATTTTGACATTATTCTCGTATAAATATTGGATATTACACGAATCGGTACGAGATTATATGACACTTGCGTAAAATCAAGAAATAAGTATTCGTAGAAAAAATATGGGACACGGACCAATTTACCTACGTCTTTTTATTTAATATATTATTTATTATTAAAATTATTTTACCGATTTATTTTAAATTCGCTCGCAAAAATTAACGCCCATCAAATAAATAAGCAATACGTGTAATAATTTATGATGAGGTTATTATTTCGTTATAGTTATAGTAAATTATTCTCTTATATAACACATTATTTCAGATAATGGATTTGCTGATTATACGACATAATTTATTATTTCCAAACAATCAATTCTATTCATTTTTTTTTTATACACAAAAAGCGAATTTACAAATCATATCCCAATAAAAAAAAAAACACCGCTATCAAAAATATTTGTAAATAGTCATGTTTATTTTTACATTTACCGCGCGGTCACTCGCGGGGAAAGCATATATTTGTATGGTCTCAAGAATAAGAAAAAAATCTTATTAGGTTTAGGATAACAACAAAAATACGTTAAGATTTTAATACGAATTGGTCTACAATTATGTTTTTTTTTTTATGTGCATAAACTATTCGTGTACAAGATCACTTTTTCGCGTAAACGAAGTACACATTCTAAAAGTTTCGTGACGCGATTTTAACTATAAATCTTATACGGTACATTGTACAGAAATCATAATAAATAAACCTTGAAAAAATAATAACATTTTCAATTTAAGCGCAATAGCTTTATAACAATGTTATTTCGACAATATTTTTATTAAAATCTTACTTGAAACGTATCGCTGCGATATTAACGACTCTATTGCGCCGAATCTGGTGAAGTTATTAACGTTATTCTTGAAATTTTAGAAATTTTTATGAGCAATATTTTACACGATTAAAATCAATTATTCCTTTATGCGCCACATGTACGTATTTAATATGGAAAAAAATCAGCTTGAAAAGTTTTTCAAATTCTTCGAATACAACTCATTAAGTGACAAATTAGAGAAATAAAATTATGGTACGCTCGTTATTCGCTATATTATTTTCGATTAGAAAGACTAAAAAAATGACGATATTAAAGTTTACCAAAAACCGCAAGGGGGAAAGACGGGGAGAAACGTTTTTCTTTTGAAAAAATTCTATGATAAAACAAGTTTTTATAGAATTCGACGCTTACAAAGTTTCGGATGTTTCTGTAAATAGCCAACTAAATTGACTAAAAGTTTTTAATGAATTTGAAACTTAGAGTATTGAAAGATTCAGAACATTTTTAAGTATATATATATATGGATGTTACCATAAAACATACTTTTTTTTTTCTATACCTACAAATAAACCTGTTGTGTGGTGTTAGTATTATCAAAAAATAATAACAGTTAATTCAATATAAAAAAACAAAAAAGTCATCTAATTGCGCCAAATCAGTATAGCTTTGTCGCTGCTTATAGTTCTATAAAAAAAAAAAACATTTCAGATATAAAGAATGTTTTTAAATTACGAAAAAGTCACGTTGGTGATAAATTTAAAAATATAAAATACAAAGAATAACACAGCAGAAAACGTCAAAAAGATGAAACACTTATAAGTAGGGATCGGAAGTTAATACATTTTACATTTTTTTTTCAACTTCTTAGATGATGCTTTTTTAGATAAAAATGTGTTTCGATCACATGGAATCTAAATAACTAATTTTTATTTTGCATTTTTTTGCTTTTTTGCATTTTCCGTCTTCTTTTTTACTTTATAGTTGATTTTTTTGACATTTTTAGGTCATTTTCCGACATTCTCACTTATTTCCCTCCCTACGATTTCTAAAAAATTGTAAATGACGATGAAATTTCAAGTGAATGTTTCCCTGATGACTTCAGTGCTGGAAATTTGACTCATTTCAAATGTTCTCCAATCACTCTAGTAGACGAGGAAAAAATTTTTTTCTAAATATAAATAAATTTACCGTCCGATAATAATCGTCGTTGATTTAATTTCGATAATATTAAACATGCTTAAATAGCTCAATAGTACAATGCAATAACTTTGAGTAATTTGTAAGAATTATATTTTATAAATAATAACAAATTTATAATAATTTTAAATCATTATTTGTAATTTTTACAGTCGTTTTTTCTAATTTTTGTTATTTTTAACTGTTTTAAAGTATTAAATTTCTGAGCTTTATTTACAGGCAAAGAGTAGTATGTCCGCGGTTTTCTTTTTTTTCCCCCTGCGATTCATTGTCACTGCCTGCGTGCGTAATGCACTCGTATTATTCGATACATTAATGATCTGTGATCGTTTTGCGTGTAACTCGGATATAATAATTTTAAGGGCGAATACAAAAAAAAAATAACATGTGGCTTTGTTAGACATTATTCAAACGGTGTTCGTTTTGTGTATTACTTTTTTTTCGGTTTAATCGAGTGCAGAATACCGTTGAGACGTATTTTTTTCACACGCGTATGTCGGAGGAAAACGCGAACAACAACAATCCAGACGACTTTTATAGACGCACCATCGGTTGTATTTATGTTATTACGATAATGATAGTGATAATAATAATGAAAGTGGGAAACGACTGATTTTAGCAGATGTTCAGGAGTGATTTGTCGCTGGGGGATTTTTTTTTCTTTTTTGTCCGAATAAAACACTTTTGGAAAGCGATCGATAAAAATGCTTTTTATACATCGCACGCAATGATAAAATGACGTTTGACTTTACAAGGGAAATTATACAATTGGATTTGATGTGCTCGTGGTGAGAAATTCGAATACGTCTACTTTGTTCGCGAGCGTCTATAATATTTCTACACGTCATTTTTTTTTTTTTTTTTAATAAAGACTTAAATTAATAAAATATTTCAATTAGGCCGATAAAACAAAAATAAAAACAACACAAATAATAACAAAAAAAAAACTACAGAAAAAAATAAATTACAATTCAAAACTCTCAGAAAAGAAATAATTTAAAACGAAATTAATAATGAAAACATTAGTGAAAACATTTCAACTGGCTCGAAAGATACGGAGAAGAGTAACAAGGACGTTATTGGCAGCTAATAAACTAGCTAGAATGAGCCGCTTATGGGAAAGGAGAGGACAGTTGAAGAGGTGATGAGAAGAATTTATAACAAAAGGATCCATCATGTAGGGTATAGAGAGGAGAAACATTTAAGGATAAATAGAAGGAGTGGACCGTTAGACGATTGTGCTCAAAACGTAAACGGGGAAAGGACACAATGGGTTTTACGAGAAATGGGGATTTTATGGAACCAAGGGAAAGGTAAGATGGAAGGAAAAAACACTACGAAAAGAAGCAGCAAATGAAAGAGATAGGTTTACCGATTTGCGATACCATGACCTCAAGGCAAAAACCTTGAGGGCTGGTGAAAAATCGGAATAGGGAATTTTAATTGGAGAGGGAATAATAGAAGCACAAGAAGTAACGGGAAAATTCGGGATTTCATTTTATAGGGTACCAGTGTGGCTTCAACCAAGTTTTTATTAGCATAATTGTATTATTATTATATTATCTTATGCGTGTATGAATATCTTTATAGAACATTATAGAAATGTTTAATCTAATTTTTTTTTTTTATAACTCGTATCATTGATGAATTTCGTGAAAAAAAAAATATTATATTTAACAAAAAATTCAAAAAGTAATATATATAATAACTATTATATATTTTTTTCAACGAAAAATTATAAAACTTTTATTATGTTATAAACGTTTATTTATATAATACGACAACACGCAATAATACTTTGAATATTTATATACAATTTATTAATACTATTATCAGTTGAACATTAAATATGTTAATGATAACGTATTATATATTATTTATGTACGTATTGGTATACATTTTATTTATATTTTTCTTTCTGTACAAATTACAATATTACATGTACGTTATAATATATCAATCGTTTTTTTTTTATCTATTCTTCTATAATAAATTATAATATCTCGTGAAGTGTTCTTAATATTTCCATTCCAAATTATTCATGTTATGATTTATCACTGTCATTTGATATTATTTCGGTACATCGAATATACTATTCTTATAAGAATATATTATTCTTATGTGAAATTATAACTTAAATATTTTTTTAGAAATCTGCAGATTTATAGGAATCAAATAATATATTCTTAATAACACCATAAAATACAGTTTTTTAATATAAATTTACTTAAAATTTAAGTATATATATATATATATTTATGTATTTATACTACACGTCATACGAGTAATCATTTTACACAAATCATTAAAATTTTTTCCTCATTAAGAAAATAAGAATTGCAATAATAAAATAAGCAATATTTTATAATAATTACCTATAAATGATCAACATAAATAAATAATTGTTTTTTCCCCAATTTGAACGATTATCAGTGATGATGAGTTAATTAAAAATGTCCAGTAAAGTAACACAATTTTTTCAAATTAAATAAAATACTGGAACAAAGTTGTTTAGGATCGTTTTGGCCGAATAAAATAAAATATTATGCGAAAACACGATAAACGATGATCCGGAAAAAAGTTTATTATGTTTCATAAAACTGCATTAAAACCATCCGCTTATGTAGTTTACATTTAAACTATATAAATATATAAGTCTATATATTTATAATATTTGTATACAAAATGACGACGGGCGTTGGGTAGTGTGATCGAGCTCGAAGTTCAGTTTAAAATATACATTTTTTCATCAGCTAACAAAACATTAAACTTTAGAGAATTGCCATAATGAAAATGACATTCTTATTTACTCATAGATGGATATTTGGTTGAATTTTAGGTAGAGGGCAAAAATTTTCTTTTACAAATTGACAGACGAATTGTTATATATACAGACACAATGATTTTAAAAACATATCAATTTTGTTATTAATGTAATGTAAAATTAATATTATATATATATATATATATATATATATATATATATATATTTATTTATTTATACACAAATGGTGTAACCATGCCTTTACATTATCCATACTATATGAAAAGCTCCTCTCACGAATCACTGATGTAGTAATTATCTAAGATATCATATTTATAACAGTTTATAGAAGTTGAAAAACCAAATATTGTCACATATTTAAAACTATGAATTGAAATCGTTAATTTTTGAAAATTTATTATTCACTTCACAGTATCACATACACGATTTTTTACTTTTAGTTTTTCTATTTACTTTTTTTTTTATAATAAAAAATATTTCAAAATACTTCGGAATAGAACTAAAATTAAGTTTTTAGTATACAAATAATGGCACCCTGAATATTATATAGTATTGAATATTACAATAATTATATATTGTGACAATATTACAACATAAATATCTACCGCTTTTCCAGCGCGTTATACATTTTAATGACATATATATATATATGTATATACCCTGTGATTATTTTAATAAGCATTTTCAAGAGAAAGCGCAAACCCATATATTTATGCGTAGTTTTAATTTAAAAATAACAATTTAATATCAGATAATTGTACGTCAAATCGGTCGCATGACATTCTCTAGTACTTTGTAATAAATATTTCAATCTGAAAAAATTTGTACTCTATATTATTATAATATGTACATATTATATCATATAGTTAAATTATTTTTTTTTATTTTTTATCAACAGCGTTTGTATTACACGTGTTTCGTTACTATAATAAATCGTGTTATAAATATATTATGCTTAGTCGTTATTTAGAGTATACTGATTGTAAAATGGTATTGTCGCCTAGAAGAAGAAAAAAACAGTCGTTTTATATAGAGAAATTAATTTTTTTTTTTATTCAAAAAAGTATACTTTTACTCGACTGTTAAAAAATAATAATAATAATTGTGTTGGCCGAATGCAATATATTATTTACGCGTGACAGGTGACTGAAACGAATGGATAGAATAAAAAAAAAAGTGTTGGATTTTAATTATTGTTTGATCACTCAGAGAAATATTACACTTGTATTATTTTATTAATAACGCGTTATCCAATAGAAGCTACGTTTTTATTATTTTTAAAAAAAAACGTGCTCCAAACGTATACGTATACATTATTAAATCAAATGAAATTCGTTAAAGTATGACTCGTTCATAAGGACATATTATTATTATTATTATTATATTCGAATAAATACGCGATTCGCTCGTGATTAATTTGCATAAATTATTATTATTAAAAAAAAAAAAAAAATAGAATTTTTTATCGTATCTTATATCCACGTGAAAGTACTGCAAATTAATATTTCAAATATTCAAAAAACGTACGTATATTTAATAAAACACTCGAACAACGTAGATATTGTAAAAATAAGTTTTATTTGGAATATAAATAAAACGCGAAACGCGCATCATACACCGGCGTTGTTTTCGAGTAATAAAAACTTTTAGATTGTTGAAAAACTCGATACCATTATTGTAGTAACGATTTAGCGGTTTAAACGGTGTCTTACACCGTTTGCGAGTATTTTATTACGTTCACAATTTTGACGTTATTATATAGTAAATCTGTCATAACGATTCCACGGTTGTTGTCCGACAACAGCAGTGTGTAGTTGTAAACATAGAGATGAATACGGTACGCACAGTTAAACGGATCGTGTAAATAAATTAAACGTACGCGAAAATCGCTTGTTGCGGTCTATAAAATATTATATTTTACAAGTTTCGCTTCGGTATAAACCGACAAACAGTTTTAAACGACAATTAACGTTATTATACGTTAATTTACGTGAAGGAAATTCGCGGTTGAACGCGGTTCAAACAACAACGCGCTGCGTCGGTGTATGTTAGAAATTAATAATATTAATATTTTAGAATGTAAACGCGGATCTGCAGTGTTCGTGTAGAGAACGCGATGAATTCTTTTTTTCTTAAAATCTTATCTCGTCGTATATGATGTGGTACTGTGCAACGGCGCGCAGTGATCAAAGAAATTTTTTTTTTTATCGAAGGAGATAATAATAATATAAAATCTCACGCGCGTTTCATTCCGTTTTTTTTTTTCTATGTCTGACGAGCCTATATCATATGATGCGGTATTAATTAAAATTGTTACACTGCTTCGTTTATAAAACTGAACGCATAATACAACATAAATTTATAAATATTTTTTCGTAATAAAATATACGAACAACTGACGAGTAAAATTATTATTATTATTTAAGTCAAACATGAAACGAGATAGTACATTTATCCGTTCGAATATTAGTATTATTATTATTATCATTATTATTATTATTATTATTATTATTATTATCATTATTATTATTATTATTATCATTATTATTATTATTATTATTATTATTATTATTATTATCATTATTATTATTATTATTCGAGCGTTATAATTATGTACAACACCTCTGCTTTTGTCGCGTAATTCGTTTTCAAAAAGTAATTTAACATGTGTTAACTATCAAATTAACGTCTGAATAAAACGATGTGTGTATAAACCAGCTACGGCGGAATAAAATAGATTTTATTTAATATTTATATGCCAAAAAAGTTAAAAAAAAAATCGTAAAACTACACCAAGTACACCTATACACTACGTAATATTATAAACGTAAAATTTTTATTTTGTAATATCTCGCGATCGCAAAAGTTCCCCACTACTTTTCTCCCCTCACCCCGATACGATGAAACTTAGAATAATTAAATTACAATATGTATTTATAAATTCATGAGAATTCCATATTAAATTATTTTACGAGAACCGTAATAATATACGTGTGTAAACCGTATTATAAATATTGTGTTTTCTGTTAATTCGCGATCGGCCGCTCGAGAAAATTCGCAATTATTACAAAAAATGAACTGGAAACGTCATCGTGCCCACGATTGTGTCTTAGCCGTTTAGAATTTAGCAGCTGCGTAAACGTTGCCAAAGCGAAGACTTAATTACAACGAGTGGTTGTAATAGGTGGTAAAACAGTCCATTGCACGCGATGTTTATAATATCGTATTCGTTATTATACACATAAATAATAATAATAATTTAATGTTGAAATAAAAACAGTTTTTGCAAAACGGCGGCCATGCTTCTTTCGAGCTGTGTAAACTGTAGTAGGTAGTCTAAAATCGAAATAATATTTTTTTCAACGCATTTCGATTATGTACGTACGTTAGTAAATATTACTCATTACATTCGTAGTGTGAGGAGAACAGACCGTATTTATTTTTTTTTTTTTTTACTAATTATAGCAATTATTGTAAACAACGATATTTGTTTTTACAACGCATATCTGTACATAAACTAACCAAATTGGCGATTTCAAAGTGTTAAATACGATTTTTTTTATATGTATAGTATTGTTGTTCGTTGGATTTGATTTAGTCGCGAAACGATGAAAATCTGACGCGCATACCGACCGTCGAATATTTATTACGGAGTATTTCAAATACTTTGCAGTTAAAATGTCGAATGTACATTACTATACCAGAGTGAGCGTTTTATTCCGTTATGAAATCGCCGATTTGCAAAACTATATACCGTACAGTTCGTTTACCCATGACAGCGTTTAATAATAATAATAATTAAATCGAATCGCGATGATATTTGATGACGTGTAAAACAAATTTTCGCAATGAAATTTACGTCTCGATGGAAACAATATAACTCATTATCCGTTTGTGATTTTACGGAATATTTTAACGGCAAATTTAACATCTTGGAAGAATTTAAAAAAAAAAAAAATGTATTGTTATTTGTGGTCATTAAATTAATCACTACTATGTATATATGTATATAAATATAATTAAATTGTAAAAGTTCTATAATTTGTAAATAAGAAAAAAAATTAATACGAAAATGAAACTTTATTAAAACGATAGTATATATCATTAACATAAATAAACACAAAAGGACGTTTATGTATATAAAAACGTTAATTTTGTAATAAATAATAATAATTAAGTTTAGGAACTCGTTCAATTGTATATATTTTGTTGAATTAGTTTGTTCGTTTTACACATTAATTATGCGCCATTGCTTTTACTTATATCTCCGGACACTTTATATCTTGAATACAAACTGGATATAAATCGTATAAATTCTTGAATATTTATTTTATCGCAAATTCGAAAACGAATTTAACACAAAATATCGGCTATTTCTTTTTTTTTTTTTATACATTTAATTCCTTTTAAAAGTCTACATCAATGATAATTATATAATGTCGATATGGTCACCCTTACCTATATATATATAATATTAATAATAATAATTATATAAGTTTTTATTTATTTTTCTCTCTGAAAATAACACGGTAATTATTAGATATATCGAGAAATAAATTACATTTGTTTGACCACAATAATGAGTGCTTAAAAGTTTTTACTCGAATATTTCGTGTTTATTTTTGTTTTTTATCAAGTCAATAATTTGGCTCGTCTGATGTCGCGAAATCACGTTTTAAAATTTTCTCTTTCAAATATATATATATATATATATATAAGAAAAGTAGCTACGTACGTTTGCACATGCTGTCACATTCTTTAGTAAACACACATCACTTTTTCTTTTCACAAAAACGTCATATTTTTGAGAAAAAAAACACAAAACCCGAAATCTGCGCACAAACGAAAAGTACGGACATGTTAGGTAAATGATGTTTATTTATTTTATTCTATATTTAATCATTAACGACCACATTTCACGTCAAAGCCCAAAGGTATTTTAACATGCTTTATTTACAAAATGTTTTCTTGATTTTTATATTCCACGTATAAACGTACTGCGTGCACAATACATTGTATGTACAAATTTAAAATAGAGGAAATTTTATTTTTATTTTGTACGTGTACAAACATCGTTTGCGTACTACAAAGGCGATCAAAGAGCGTGCTTTTACGTACCTAGTTGCTTCGTTTATGATTACAATAAAGATTTTTATTTTTTCTTTCACCTATTCTTTTCATTTTTTTTTTCTTTTTTTGCAATTACGGCGCGTGACAGTTAGGAGAAAAAATCGTTATGTTGACTTAACGTACGTAAAACGCTTTACTAACAAATTACTGTTATTATATAATTAATAACGGAAATGTAGTTATTTCATTTTTTTACAAGCCCGCGCGAAAGGTGAAAAATAAATGTGTGACACGATAAGAGGACGGAGTTTACGAAAATAACAATTTCGTACGGACTATATTATAATATGACCGTATGTTTTAGACTTATTCTATCCCTTTGTTCCAGACCGGCACTGCATATCCCGTGTTTTTATCCCTTTCGTTTCGTATTTTGAAGGGGTTAAAAATCTCTCTATGGAGCAAATAAAGTACTAAAATCCACTTTAAGGTCTAAATACAACATTTATATATATATATATTACCATATAACAAGATATCGTATTTATTTTTATTATATTTACTATTATTTTCAAATAACAGATTTGTTTCTATTTTATAAATATATATACACACATACACATTCAATATAATACAATCTATAAGGAAAGAAATAAACTGACAAAAAAATGTTATAGGTCACATCATTATACTGTTACTTTTTTTTTTTTTAGTACAATAACATAATTTGGTTATTATCGCAGTAACATATAATATTATATTATAATATGTTAATAATTAATATGTACAATATACTGTGAGATAAACGTATTCGAGAACGCCTCGATTTCATGCATCAAAACACTCGTATACGATTTATTTTTATTATTTTCTTTCAAAGAACACATAATAATTAAAAATTACAACAACAAAAATAGCACCGAGTATGAATACTTAAAAAATAAGTACATATATATTTTATTAAATAATTTAATTTTTAATTGAAATTTCGATTTGTACCGAACACGATATATAAGAAATATTTACTTAGCATTTCTTGATTTATAATCGTATATAAGAATTGCACCTCAGTAATCAAACCAGACTGTAATATCATATCGAATACGAACAGTTTAAGCGTCTATACTCTTTAATTTACCATAATCGTTATATTATCACAAAAATAAAATATATTTAGTCGTATGGTTTTTTTTTATTTATTTATTATATCAATCATAATATAGTAAGGAATTTATTCGATTTGTTTGAAAAAAAATTACGATTTTTTTTTTTTTTTTTTGCAATAATCATTATAGATTTGTTTCCATATTATTGAACAACTCTTCAAAGTGAAACATTTAATTTCTATAGAAATATTATTAAACGTATTAATTATATGCGAAGTGTACATTGTAAAATTACCCTTATATTATATCAACGTAATTTTTAACGATTTATAAATATGTTATACTTATGTGTTTGCCACAACGTAATTTTATGCACGCCCTTGCACGCGTAAAATCTTTCATTTATATTATAATGTTACGACTTCCGTCATTTTTAATTATTATTATTTATTTTTTTTAATTACAAAATAAACAAACGTGCATGACGTGCGATCGTTTTAAAAAGAAAAGAAAATCTAAATAAATCGTATACTCAGAATCATAAATATGTCGGCATTTCAAGTAGACATATTTTATTAATATTTTTATCAACAAATAATATTTTAATTAATATTATACGAATAATAATAATAATAAAACAATATTTTCACTTACAAATCGTGTTCAATCGTTTGATATATATATATATCTTTTTTTTACGTGCATTTAATACGTATTTTTCGTTCAAAACCTATATCCGTTCGAATTCGATCATTTGACTTTTCCGACTGCGACCAACAATAAATTTTTGCACCGAAATTTTATTGTACACAACAACGCGCGTATTTATTACACGTTGAACGTGAATTATTAAAAATAAATGTTGCGCCACGTGATAATATAAGAACAGCGGGTTTTTTTTCTTTTTTGTTACGTTTCTTTGTACGTATAAAAATATAGAACCGAAAAGAGAGCGTAAATGTGTATAAAAAGAAAAAAAATTTAAAAAACGGATTGGCGTCTGCGTTGAAGTATCCGAAAATTAATCGTAATTAATGTCCCTTTTGAAGTTTGTAACAGTTTGAAGGGTTGTGTATTCAAGTGTCGGTAAACGTTTCGAAAACACATGGCTCACGCGGCTCAGCAACGGTGGCGTTTCGTTTTTGAAGTACACTAGCTATTATATAATATATATATACGCGTATTTCGGAATGGTACAGTTTCACGTGCTCAACGATTCATTATAATAAATAATTCGGTTACATATTATACATATTTATACGTACGCGTATTATTGTAATATACATTAATACACGATTATGTGTACGTGTGTATGAATACGTGATATAGTGGAAAAATAAATTGGATGTGTCCCCGTGTCCTGTGATTTTCAGTCAAGTTTGATTTTAAACAAGATTATGTTCAATGTAACTGGACAACACCCATCACATCATGTAAGAATTTTATATTTTATATTTTTTTTTTCAAACAATAAAAGTACTTCGTATAATATTCAATTTATTACAAAACGAAATACAATAGTATTTTATAATTTAACGTAATATAATTCGTGTTTAAGATACAATTCTGTAGTTTAAACGATCTGCTTCTCGTGTAACATTTGTAATAATCAAACGGTTAATTTTGATTTTCAAATATTATTCTCGTGGTTCAATATTCGTTTATTATTTATAATCAGCGAGTGTATACAAATTTATGTATCAAATATATTATAGGTAGGTACTCACGTCAACATTGTATTTCCCACGAATTATTTATATATTTTTTATTGTTTTTTTTTTTATAAAAATTAGTACTTCTTATAATATATCGTTTTATAAAAAGTAAAATATTTATAGACTTCTTTTTATAGTTAAAGTTGTTTCAAATTATCCGTATAGCTTTATCTTACAGATAAAGAATTCGAGTAAAATGTTTAGTTCCTTAACTCGTATATTTAACGGTAGCGGCCTTTGTCTTTTCTTATCCAATGTAAAAAAAAGTTTTTATTAATATTGTTGTTATTATTTTATGAAAATAGTCACTTTATTATTTCACGAATTTACGAATAATATACATACTATATATATATATATATATATTATATTATATTATATTATATTATATTTATTTAAAAATATAAACTTTTCCATAATTAAAAATCGACTCCCAGATAATTGAAAAAAAAAAAATATATATATATATACATATTCTAATTATTTTAATATTTAAACATATTTGTGTTTTGACATCGATTGAAAAATAAAAAAGAACATACAAGAAAAAAAATAATTTAATAGTTATTAATAATAATTTGTCACTTAGTAAAAATTAATTTTTAATCAAAACGTATTTATTGAAAAAGGAATGTAATTTTTAATCAATACGACATATTATAAACAATAATTTCCACGTGTCGATTTTAATTAATTAAATAATTCGCAAAATATAAAAACCAAATAATAATATTATCCGTGTGTCCGTCGTCAAATAAATGAAATGTATAAAACACAATTTTTTTAATTTTTATACCCGATAAATAGATATTAATTTTAAAATGAATTTTTCAAAAATAGCCCTTATTCGATCAGGTCGGGTTAATATTATACGCAACATAACGATTGAAATCATATAAACAATTACGTAAGAATTACGTTAACATATTCACATTACACAATATTTCAGTTATATATTTTATTCAGTACAAGAATTTGATTTATTTGGTCGCTATAATTTTACCGTAACCGGCTAATTATTATTTTTATGTTTATTATTAAAGCCCGGATAATGATGACTTTTGAATTATTATTATTTTTTTTTTTTTAGAACATCGTAGTTGATGCTTTCTTAGTTAAAAATATAATTCAGTAACGTAAAAAATCTTAATGACTAATTTTTATAATTTGGCATTTTTAACGTTATTGGGTTAGATGTTTTTTAGGGCTTTTTTCGCGTTTTAAGGTTACTTTTGTACTTCTAAGTCATATTTTAAACTATTTTTCATTAATCGACAGGAAATCACGAGTTTACTATATAAATATCATTTTATGTAATTCTCTTTTTTCACTTATAATTTAAAATTTATGCGTAAATTTTATTTTTAAAAAACCGTATAATGTTGAGAAAAACCGCAATAAGAAATATAAAATACGTCATATAAATATAATACAATTATTAGTTGTTTAACACGCAAATGTAATTAATAAAATAGTAACTAAAAACTAAAAAATAAACAATTTTAAATGTTTTTAGATTGTAAATTAAATTTCTAAAGGGAATATTTGTAGATTTTTAATGTTTTTTTTATTTTTTAGATCACAAATGCTTTTTTATTTGACACATTTGTAGATTTTTAGGAGATATCGACACCTGTAGCAGGGCCCTAATTTATGATCAAAGTTCCTACACGTACTTTATACTATTTCAGCGTGTAGTTTATAACGAAATCCGAGTGAATGCGTACAAAAAAAAAAATATATATAATTCTCCATAAGAATCATCCCAAAAACGTACGCTTATTTGAAACAAAATGTTTTTAAAAAGATTTTACACGGACATATAGTTTTCTAGGTTCTATACGTGTGTATGTTTCCGCCGAGTCCTCTGTACGGTAATTCAATGATTGCTGATGACTAAGTTCAACAGCTGCAGACTATATACACACATTCAATATCCGATGAGTCAAATATATATATATTACTACACGCGTTTCAATGGAATTCGTTAATATATTTTGCAATACATACGTTTGAATTTTGCATTTTAGGATTTATCCGTTGTACACTATCGGATTAGGTCATACGCTTTCCGCATTTTCTATATTATTTGTGTATATAGCTGATGTCTGTATACGTACTGCCCACGGATTCGGAAAATAATATTCGAATGCGATTCTCGTTCAGAAAAAAAAAATAAGTAAAAAACCGACTTATCGTTTGGCATAAATATAATAATTTGGCCCACCCACGGCGTGTCGTTGTGCGCAAGACTTGCACGCGCATTATTTTTTTTATTATTATTATTATTATTATTGTATTATAACGTTGTAAACGTCGAGTGTATACGTACTAAACAAGACCTATATCGTGTAATTAGTATACTTCACGAATAGATACAATTTGTTGATCGTGCATTAGGTACATAATATAATACAATAATTGCTCATTGTGCGGTTATAAATCGTTGAAAACGTTCCACGCGTTATAACGCTATAAAATATTATACGAATATGGAATAGTAAAAAACGAATGAATAAAAATGGATTTGTGAATGAAATAGTAATAAAAATATATATATAAATTAATGTTCGTAAAATCGTGAATATTACGAATATTTGTATTTATAACGTAATATGTGCGAGCATAAAACGAAACCAAAGAGTATTGTATAGAAGTTTTTGTATTAAATTTGTTATAGTTTACTTTTTTCGCTTCCATAAATCAGCTGATGATGACTTTGACCGAACGGTTGAGGCAAATTACAGTACAAAAACTTTTACATACGAATATTATACGTATTTCAAATTATATTGTACTCGTATAAATAATAGTATTGAAGAATTTATATTAAACGATTGCAATCGTTTAGTATAGATTTTTTTTTCTTTACGATTACCTACACCTACACTTATAAGACGGTTATTTATATACTTAATAGGTAATAAACGACGAAAATAATGTTCATTAATTTTTTTTAATACCGTAATATAACTAAATTATATTTGAAAAGTTTGCATGTTATGACTGAATTTAGATTAAAAGCTTACGTCCATTTTAATGGTACGCAACGCTGTAATTTATTTGAAAAAAAAAAAAAGTTATTACCTTTTAACAAGTTGTTTATAAACTGGTTACGCCCTAATTTCAGTACCTCTAACTACGTTTTTGTTGTTTAAATTATTAAACGAAAAATAATAATAAATATAAAAACACTACCTATTAGTTATTTTCTTTTACATCATTCGATATATTTTTAAAGTTCACACGCAATTTTATAAATATTGTCGTTTACAATATTTTTATTCTCTTACAACAACGTAATCACTACTCGCGTATAAGCTGCACAAACGTATGTACAGTCTATAAAATATATACATAGGTGTACTCGTTTAACTAAAATGTTATTATACATAAAAATCAATTTGCTTTTTGTAAATGTGTAAAATAATGACTTTATTAAAAGTTGATTTCATTTGTTTTTACACTGTTTAAATTAGAAGAGTTCATTCCTTTTTATTATTATTATTATTATTATTTGTATTATTATTATTATTAGCGATATTTCCAAAGAAATTATGGAAATAAATGTGTTTTAAAATATTATATTTTTTAAATAAATACCGCGGATGCTTTCAGGTATTTTCGAAAATTATTAAAAACATTTATACTAACGATAACATTTTATTGGGAAGTTTATAATCAAATTTTTATTCGAAAGAAAAATTTAATATTCATACGCTTGAAACTAATCTTACGCAGTTTTTTGTAATAATATTCACATCTAAAATAAAAATTATAAATTATTTCGTTTTAGCTGAACAAGACACCGCGGAATGAATGACTCAAAAAATGACGATGCGTTATTTTACGAAATCGGTTTAGCTGTTATTATTGTCCTCGATAAAGTGATGTGTTATATGATCTACGAATACATTTCTTTTTCTTCTTTTTAAATATTACTCCCAAAATATCTTATTAACGAATTCATTTTTATACATGAAAATACTACTACTACGTTACATTGTGAACAGTCGAAAGAGTACAATTTTCTGAAATTGAAATTCCCGCACGCCAAGTAAAACGAGTTGAATTACTCGCTTGCGCAAGACGAAGTGCATAATGAAAAGTTAAACGTTAAATTCGCATATTATTATAGTTATTAAAAGTAGTAATCATTCTTGATAAACTAACGAGGTATATTTACAAACGGTATATTGTTAAAGACGGTTTTAGATACTATCTGCAGTGTCGTAAAATATACTGTTTAAAAGTTTTCGCCAGTTTAATAGTACTGTAAAAGATATAACATCTTAAATACTTGTATATAACAAATGACAATATTTGTACATTTTATACACGTCAGAATTAAAATATAAATAAATCGTATTTATTATTATTATTTTGGCAATAGTGTACGTTAAACGGCTATTTTCACTCATTTCGTGTATCTAAATAATCATATTGAACGTGTGAGTTATTAAATTAACTATTATTCTTTTGTTACTGTACCGATTGTTTCATTAAATAAAAAAAAAAAACAACGGATAGACATTGGTAACAACACTTTTTATGCAAAACGTATAATACGATAAAATAATATATTTTTTAAATGATTTTATCGCAGAACAATATTATTTATTTATTATATTGACCGTGGTTGAAAACGGAATAATTTTATTATTAATACGTATTTATAAAACTCGGTAATTATAAAGAATAATATTAAATTTAATTGTCTTTTATCGTACCTCGTATACTTGACTAAATATTAATATTTAACCGTGTTTAAAAAAAAAAAAAAATCTATACAAAACGTATTATAATATGTATACCGTTCGACTACAATATTATATTTATTGCTTTTATGAAGTAACGAATAAATTAAATAACTATATACCTATATATAATTACTGTATATTTCTGGAATTATAATTTCCACCCTTTTATGAAAATAAATTTTAAACGATTACTAATTGATTATATTATATATTAGTTTATTATAAAATTAACGAGATTTTACGTACAATCAAGTACAGTAGTTTTCTTCTTCGAAATATTATTCTCGTCGGAATTTTCTCTTCGTTTATTTTTATACTTTTTATGAATATATTCGGGTAATCATCAATTGAGTAATCCAAAAGAACGTTTTACAGTATTATATATTTATATGCGCTAGAAAAGTACGCGTGTAACTAGTGTAATCGTACATATGCGCACATCAAAGAATTATATATGTCGACAAAAGTTTTATAATTAACGTTCTACGCAAGTTTTTGCGTATTCGAAGTCAAACGATCGCGGCTGAGTTATTCGCGTTTCTGACGCACGTGGTTCGAACACGAACAAATAGGTGTAATTTATTGTCATCGTCATACAGCGGCAAAACGTTTATTGTAAAACAACGAAAGATTTTTCATAGGTGTGTCCTACTTCTAACATTGTGATCGTTTAGAATTACCAGTCAACCGACGTTTGAACCGCAGCAGGTTATCATCAGGCCATGTATAATTCCTGCAGAACGCGTACTTCAGAAATAACATTAACCGAAAACGCGGTATAATAAATACGTTGAAATAAAATATCTATACGAGAACTATAGAAAATATTCTAGTCTTCGACGACAATTTCGAAGAAAATTCTATTCGAATCTCTAGAAACTCTATTCTAGTCGTTTCGCCAGCGATTGTTTGACTATTGTACAATACGAAATCATATTTTATTAAAATTATATCTATAAACTCGTCATATGAATGCCGAAATCTTAAATATGTTCAAAACTGATATGATATCGGTTTGTACTGCGAAATTCCTTGTTTTTTTTTTTTTTTTTAATTTTCGTTCATTGTTCCTCGCCCATAAAACTATTGAAATTTTTTTTTAACCGTATCAAATAAAGTACTAATTTTAGACATGATTTTCTATACTGAAAGATTATTCGAGCACTTTTTCAACACGAAAAGTGTTCGTGAAATAAAAAAAAAACTGTTTAAAAAATGGTTTAAAGAGGTATGGTCCGTAGCATAGAGATTTTAAACACTTCTTAATTGTTTTTTTTTTTTTGTTCAGCGATAAAACATATTTTATTTGAAAACCGATTCCGAATCAATTTAATTTATTAGAATTAATGTTATTTTAAGATTTTTTAAAAAATACAAAAACTGTTCATATCCAAAACGAAAACATCAAAACTTTTAAGTTTATTTTTTTTTTTGCAATTTTTAGACCGTTTTTGGGTATTGCGCTTGAGAGGGAAAACTGAAAAACGTGTCAAATAATGTACAAATAATAGAAACGATTCGCTTTCGAGAATCGACATCGATATCAATATCATCCGCGAGAACTCATTTTTCCACGCGAAAAAAGTATTCGTAGACGCAAAAATTAAAAAAAAAAAAAAAAAAACGTATCATTCGTTTCAATATCGGAATCTAATAGATACCAGTAGGGAAAATATTAAATAACAAAAATAATAATAATTTTTTCGAAATTTAAAAGAAACCATGTAAAATATTAGAAACGATCGAGTTAAAATTTTCTTTTTATGTATTAATATATACATACATATGAGCATCCTTTACGGAAAAAAAATTTCCTTTTTAAAACGTTATTATTATTATCGTGGTTATTGAAAACTAGAAATTTGAAAAATTCCGCATTTATAAAAATACATTTTTTTTTTATATATATAATATATAATATTAAACATGATAACACGTTACGGACATTCGAATTATCCGTATTACGACGCGTTTTTACTGTAAAGCCATGTGGTGGTGGTGCGCACGACGATTTTGTGTGCGCTGGCCCGTCGTCGGTGAATAGGCGAACGGACGGAATTAAAATTGAATCCGCGCAATGATCATTTGTCCGATACGCGCAAAATGACAATAAATTTCCGCTTTCCGGCCCACGTCTCGGCGGCCACCGCGGTGGTCTCGCACGGAATCCGAAATCCGCGACGAACCGCGCGCGTGTTGGGCCTGCAGCGGCGACGACGAGTCGTCCGCACGTGTCGTCGGCGCGCGCGTTTATAACACTTTTATTTTATTACACTAATCGATAGTTTATTATCGACAATTTTTTTTGTCTTTTTAAAGACGGTTCATTACCGTTGTTTTGAATGAATCAATCAATGTATTAATTAAAAATATCGTTATTAGACGGTTTTTTTTTTCGGAAATACGCGTCGTCGTCGTCGTCGTCGGGAACTGTTTAGAACGCGCGCGTTAAACACTTGGCGCGACCGTTGAAAACATTAAAAAAAAATTTCCGGTGCGAGAAATATTCTCGTCCACCGTTAGCCCCGACCACACACACCGCGACAATTATATTATCGTCATGTCGTTTGCGAATATATTTTTATTTTTTTTTTATGTATAAATCGTGTACCGCAATAGACACGATCAAACTTCATTATTATAAATCGATTGACTGCTTATGAGCAAATTGATATCGGATCGCGAGAAGTCCAAGTGCGTTTATATAATATATATATATTAATGTGTCATATACGTATAAAACTCTCTACGTCGGACACACTGTAGGCCGCAGGGAAATAGAAATGCGCGCGTTTATAGCAGAAAAGTTATTATTATTATTATTTTTTTTTCGACAATAAAAGTAGTTACGTTAAATAAATATATATAAAAAAAAAAAAAAACGAAATTGTCTTTATTATTTTTTTTTCTTTACATTACTAATATTGTTATTTATTTATTAAAGAGTATCTATGATTTTCGATTTGACGATCGAATTACTTTTTATTCCTCTGAATGCGTTCGGAAATATTCGCCTACGCAGAATCCCACTTAAAATAGGCCTCCAATACTCTTCCCACATACGTTCATATACATCTGGTTATATCCCTCCTCTCGTAGTCGTTATAATTTTCATTTTCATTCGCTATTCTAATGAATCCGACGTTTAACGCATTGCGTCATACACACGTTTTTCACAGATTGAAATTACCGTCAAAGTTATCGTCTCGGCGAATTCGTCTTCATTTTTCCAATTCCATATTTATGGGTGGTCCACTATATAAATCCCGATTTTACGAAACGGTTGAAAATAAAATAAACGACGTCCGCGTCTCCGGAGGAGTTTTCTCGCGGATATTTATTCCCGCGCGGGGAATTCAGCAGTGTGTCTGCCTATTGAGAGAGTGTCCGTAAACAGTGGTTTTTGCCGTTTAAAAAAAAAAAATTCATTGACGTTTTCCGTGATTTTTAACGTCATTTCTCGACACGATTATATACGAAAAAACGCGTCACGCGTACATTGTCGAACTCGATAATTATACGCACATTTTAGTAGGTGTTAATTTAATAGGAAGTATTTCTAACTGACGAAAAAATCTCCAAACACCGCAATTATTTTTTATTAGAACGAGAAAATCAAAGAAAAAAAAATGAAATGTTAAAAACCTACAAAGTTTTCTAATTAAAACGATATCGCGGACGAACAGTCTACACGTATTCGGCACTTCAGTATATTATAAAAACACAATTTAGTTCTTTTTTTTACGTCCTATATAATTGCACGAAATAACGGATTGCTCGTTTTGTAATTTTTATTTCAATAATACGCATACGCGTCTCCCTTTCTCTCTACATTTATACATTTTGTATATTATACAAAATGCGACGACGGTTTCGATATTTATATTAAAAATTATTCGTTCATACCGTCTTGTAAAAATATAATATACTATATGCCTACGCTGTTGTCTCGTTTTCGATCAATTCAACAACAATATATATGGCTCGCAAGTCCCGGAGGTAAATGGTTTGAACAATTGACATTATACGAGCGTTTTATGTTTGTGTACGCGCACTGCCTTAAAACTATATAACGAGACGTGATGGGTCCCGGCAAAACTCGTGGCCAAAGTGGACCACAAATATTGGACAGTAAACTTTACGAACATAGATCTTGATTGTTTTTTTTTTTTTCATTATTTTTTTTTTTTTTGATAAAGATAGAAACGGTTTGTACGGTATACTATACGACTGTATTGGCTACGAATCTATACGAAATAAATAATATAAATATACAATATTTATCGCGTTTCGCACGTATACATGACGATAGATTCGATAAGAATTCGCAATTATTCCAAACGCACATAAACTTCAAAATAAAAACGATCGACATCCTTCTATACGCGTTTTGCAATGTAGTTTGGCACGTTTTTTTTATTTTTTTTTATATTCGCCGCGATTTATAATAACGTAATATCGTTGTGCATTTGAATCGCGGTTTACAATAATATGTTGAAAAAAAAGAATTCGACGTTCACGTGTAAATACGAAAAAAATTGAAATTCATTGGAAATTGTCTACGAGTTTTTCCTAACTTTTCACTGTTGAATTTAAAGGCGCATTGAACCAGCATACGGCACGTATGCTCCGCGTAGAATACAACGACGATACACACGAATACGTATGTCGAAGTCGTATTGACTTCGAAATTAATTTTGTTCGGGTCCCGGTCAAAAGACGGAATTCTCTCGCGCTACAAATTACAGACTAATTCGGTTCTGCAGACGACGATTTATCAATAGACGTTAATTATTATTATTATTATATAATAATGCGTGGAATATCATTGTAAATCTGATAGTTACCTAAGCGAGTACAACAAAAAAAAAAAAAAAACAAAATTAATTTCCTCGATAATCCGTTTATCGAACAGTTTGGTATTATTTTTTCTTCTTTTTTTATGACGGCGACTAGTGAAAAATATATATGATGTCGGTATAGTCGAAAAACCATCACATAAACTTCGCGCATCGCCAGACCGTACTCAAACTTTCGTCCGTACATTCGCGTACAAATGCCGAGATTAACGTGCCGTATACCTGTGTGCCAACGATTTTTCTGAACAGTTCGACACGCAAACCAACGGCCAAATCAATATGCGAAATTTCGCGGACAATCGTCGAAATAATATGCATTTCACCGTGTGCTTATAGGATTAGACACGGAATATTATATTAAATTTTTTAACGACAGGATGAGAACGATACGTATATAGCAAAATCTCGCTCCGTCATTATAGGCGTCATTACCGCAAATTGTTTGATTTAAAAGCCCGTGCGGAAGAATGCAATTTACTGTTTTCAAGTTATATTTTATAACAGGCAATTTTGCTGTGTAATGCGGGTTGCAGGTTTTGTGCGGTAAATGATGATCGGACCGGACCGGCGCGCAAATGCGGGCAAATGCCGAAGAATAATAAACGCTCGTGCGCGGAAAATATCGGTACGTTGGCGAATCGTTCGCTCTCCGCACCGAGCCAAATTACCCGCTATGCGTGTTGTTTTATTCCGACGGCAATCGCAATGCGAAATGAATCCGGAAAATAAATCCACGCGAAAGCATTAATGAAATCGTTTTTAATGTTATGCGCGTAACCGGAGCGATGGTGGATGTACAAGTGGTTAGGTTGGGAAGTGGAAGTGAAGGTGGACGCGCCAGAACACGATTGCGCACGCTACTCGAGTGGTTTTTAAAGGAGTAGAACGAGCATTTTTTTTTTCCTCACCCCGTACAGACTTAGCTGTCCAATTTGTTATGGTATTGACAGTAATTAAAGCGTTTTTTGAATCGAGAATACGGTTTAAAATTCCATCGGGTTCTTTTATACGATAAATATATATATATATAATATAATATAAAAAACTTAGAAATATCTGATCAACACGAACGTAAATAAAATCACGCGTACGTATTTAAATATTTCAAAAATATATTTATTATGAAAAAGAAAAACGGTCGTGATTTATTATAATATTTCGCAGCGGTAATAAATATATATATATTCGCGCGCGTTTTTCTTGGATTTCAGTCGTTTTCGCGAGTGAACGGTTATTATATTCAATATTATGTAATACTGCAATGCACAAGTTGGTCGGGCCAAATCGTCCACACATTTCCTACATGTAGTATACATCTCGTTGGCCTTCTCCTGTCTTGGTCGACCTAAAATTATTATACGGTATTCGTTTATTTTCTTCTGCGTTGAACGCGCGGCTTTTCTAAACCAGTTTTCGCGTGCTTATCCCACGCGCCGTGTTGAAATCGTCTTTCATTAATCGCGCGCGTTGTACATAACATTGAACAAACAATATCATAAAAGTCTGAGCTAGAAAAAAACGTTTTATTCCGGATAACTTTCAATTTAAAAACATATTCGTAAAGCTATATACAATTGAACTGTACAGTGTCGTGTTTGAGTTAAAACCCTACACACACACACACACACGCAAACAACAGAAAATAAGTCAATTTCAAACAATTATCGTGTATTCGATGGTTAATTTCTCAGCGATAAAAAAAAACAAAAAAAAAAAATAGACGTTTGGAATTTTTTTATTATAATTATTCGTTTTCCGTGTAAACTCGAAATTCGTAAATACCACACACGCGACGACTAGCGATATTGTTATTAATATTACTATTCGATTAATGTACAATATTATTCTAGAGGTTCCCAAACTTTTCGTGTGCGGCTTCTGACGACAATATCGCCATTTTCGGGTGGCCCGCCCGAAACAAAAAACAACGATTTCTTATTACTTTCCTATGAAAATATACGCGTAATTAGAATATTAACGATACTCGTTTTGTATTAAATACTGTCTCGGACTAATGTGATATTATGATAATTTCTTTTTCAGGTCGAGTGAAAAGTTGCACAGTTTGGGAACCACCGCGTGTTGTGCGTGTATCGGTTTAATTTATTACCACAATTGGAAAAAATATATATATTGAAATATCGTAAATAATACACGCGTAAAATCGTTTACATAACGGAGAATTTCGACCCCCTTCTCCCTTTCGCTCCCTAGAGAGAGGTATTCATAGTATTGCGTACATAATATTATTTCGTAGTTTTCAAATCGGGACATTTCGACTTATTATGGAATTATAGAAGAAGAAGAAGAAAAAACGTATCATTAGTATTCTGTTCGGAATGCGCGCATATACGTATATCTACGTTATATAAAATAAAATTATATTTCAAATATTTTGCCGGGGATCGGTCGAATACGACGATAAGTATAAATCTCCGCGCGTGTGTCTGCATATATATATGTGTGTGAAATCATTACTCGTCCAACGATTTTTTTTTTTTTATTATTTTATTAAAACGGGGATGAGAGAGATTTAGTTGAGGTAAGTTTTTCACGTGAAAACGTGAAACGTATAGTGTGAGAGTAAATCGAGTCATTTTCCCGTTTCGGGCGTTCCGGGTTATAAAAATACAAATAGTTACGATATTATTACGTTTTCGAGAATACTGCAACAAGAAATAATAATAATAATAATAATAATAATACTAATAATAATAATAATAATACTAATAATAATAATAATAATAATGTAGGCGATTTGAAGAAAACGGCAAAATCCACCGCCGCGGTTCGACAATGACGTCGTCGTAGTATTCCACTGTTACGCGGTAATATTGGAACGCGATTTTTTTTTTACATTTCATTAAGCAGAGGTTTTTTTTTTCGTTTGGTATACGCCGCCGCCGCCGCCGATTACTTAGCAATGGTGACGACGATGACGCGGCGGCGGCGGCGACGAGACTCGTGAGAACCGCCGCGAACTAACACTGAGCCAGTAGTAGAGTTTGTAGTAAGTGGGGGGGAAAAAGAAAAAATAACCACGGAATCGCGGCGGCGGCGGCCGACGTTCGGTCGGTCTCCGTCGGTTTTTAACGGTCTTCGGCGCGCGGCGGCGGTCCGGTTGTGTGACGACGCCGTCTCACCATTGCCACCACACTCCAGTCGGCATTTCAGCACCGTTCGTTGGGCGCGTGTGTCGTTTACGCGTCGTTCCGACGTCTCGTGTGTGCGTGCGATCGCGTAACTCGCGCCCGTTTTTTTTTTTTTTTCTTATCTTTTTTTTGTAAATAACGTTTTTTTCCGTCGTTTATTTTATATAATAAATATATCGCGCGGCGGACGTCGTTCCGCGCCCACGGATTTTCGTTCTTTATTTATTTTTCTTCCGTTGTAATTGTCGAGGTGTGCGAATAACTTTTATCCCCCGGGGACAACGCGGGTCATGTCGCCCGAATTCTCGTAGCAGCCGGGTTTTCGTCGCCGTACACTCGAGGAGAAAGCACGAACAACAATCGCCGTGTGTCGACGAACACCGTCATCCACCCGTGCCCGGCGTTTAGTGGAACGACAATCGAGTTTGCAGTGACACACACGATGCGACGCCGGCCGCCGGCCTTTGTCGACGACGATGCCGCAACGACTCCGGGACGAAGCGGCTTCGTTCGGCCGATGCCGTTGGTGTTGCTCATGATGATGACGATGTTGTTGTTTACGACGACGTTGGCCGTTGAATCGGACGGACAACAAACAGGTAAGGTGTACTCGTCACGGAGATGTTTAACGTCCCGTAACCTGCAACACTGTCTTGTGCGCGCGTGTGTGTGTGTGCGTCGCGCGTTTACACGCGGCGGCGGCGGCGACGACAACCGGTTTTTGTGTGCTTGCCCGTCGCTCGCGCGCACGTCTACCTGCACGGGGACGGGGCTCTTTGTTCGGGCCACACGTTCGTCGTGATCGTGGCGGCGGAGGGGAATTTCTTTTTTTTTTTTATTTCGTCCCACCCGTCCGTCCTTTCCCTTCACCCGCCTACTGCGCTGCTTCGTTCCGCGGCGTGTGTAATAATTGTTATTATTATTCTCCGTGTGCAGCAGCAGCAGGTGTTCTTCGGCCGCGAGAAACCACCGGTCCCGTTTGTTGCTGCTGCTGCTGTTGTTGTTGTTGCCAGCAGCCGTTGCCGGTTATTCTGCGGTTGGATGATAGGTCGACGACGATGACAAAGGAGAGAGAGGTAGCAGCAACAAAACCGCCGTCACGTCGTTTTCTTATATATTTTTCCACCCGCGTACCGACCGTTTTATTATTATTTTTTTTTTCTACATCACTTCTGCCTCAGTACGCGTTGGGAAAAAAAAACGAATTTACAATCTCTCAACGACGACTTGTAGTAATAATAATAATAATATTGAAAAAAACTGCGGGAGACGCTTGTGAATTTAGAGGAGAAAAAAAATGTAGGCGCGTAAAAATACGGAAAAATCGCGTTCGACAAAAAAAAAAAAACCTTCGTTCCCCTGACGCGGCGGTTTTTGGTTTCTTAACTTTAAAAATTAAATTGTTTTTAAAGAAATTACTTCGTTTCTTTTACATCCGAATCGAAAACGTATTGTTCAGAAGTGGGAAGACGTCACGTTTCGACGCGATTAGATGTAATAATTCTCGTTTACGGGTTATTAGAAAATTGAACGCGCCAAATGGTTTTTGGCTCCGAAACTATGTATTTTGTTTTTCCCATACGAAAACGTATAATTTTTTGACGAATTTTGAAAAAAGATTACCACCTACGCGAAGAAATGTTCGAGAATTTTGAAGAGACGCACCTCTCCAATTATTATTATTATTATTATCGGCTATAAATTACTAATATTTATGGCACACGATTTTTATCGAAATCCGCAATTGGTTTTAGAATTTTTCGCGTTATGTTTGACGTACATTTACGAATGATGATGTTTTTATAAAACGACGGTTTTGTCGTAACCGGAGGTTTAACGCGGAACAAAACTCGAGACGTAATTTATTATTATTATGCGGTTTGTTTTCACGTTATATTCAACAACATTCGGTTTTTTTCAGTAATAATAACAACACACACACACACACAAATATAAACGTTTTCATATACGTGCGAATTTTTTTCCCCTGCGTTCGACGAATTATTCCCCTCCCGAATGTTTCGATTTGTTGTAATACACGATATTTTTGTTTTAAAACGCATCGATGACGGCGATACACATTTTATCATAATATTACGACGATCAACGCCGTACGTTATGCCGCCGAAGTGCGTTTTTTAATGTTTATTTAATGCGTCGGTCGTGGGTATGTTAGGGAAATTTGTGAATTTACCGGAGAAAACAAACGTACATTGGGGGCAACTCCGTGAAACGTGTGGTTGGGTTCGGCGCTACACGATTGACTGGCACATGATAGTTTGACACATCGTATAGCAGCCATCGTACGTCATACGCGCTGATCGACAGACGATTGTGCCCAACGTTGACGTTGTAACCAACACTTGGTGTGTAGTCTAATGTCCAGTTTATATAGTCACTGGGATGTATCGCATCTAAACGTGACACTGGTTCCAACATCGGCTACGTCGTGTAACACCTAACCGCCTTTACACTTCGTTATACTTTTAACGGCGCGTACTTTCGTTGTTTGTAATATGCCTTGCACGATAAATACGTGGTGTGGCTATTAAGTAAAGATGGTTTGTCAAACCAGCGATGAAGCGCGCGCGCGCACGCAGCTAAGGCCCAACGCACGCCAAAAGAGCAAAACTGTGTTAGTCATTATTAGTCATTTTTGTTTTAGTCAACTAAAAATAATTTGTTTTATATGTGCGCACACCAGTTAGTCAAGTAAAGGCAAAACAAGTCGCAATCACTCGTGTTTTGCGTACTTCAAATTCCACTATTCTTTACTGTGCGTGCATGTTTAGTTCGTTTTAGTTTACCTCTTATTATATATTATTAGTTACTAAAATTATTGTTATTAAACTGTTATTATCAATAAGTTACCAAAATGTCATCTGAAGAAGACGAAGAAGTTGTGATTTGTATGTGGTACACTCTACTCAATTTAGAAGAACGGGGAGAAAAGTTATGGGTACATCCATTGAATAAAAAGCGTATCACTCACAACTTAATTGTATAATTTATATGTGAATTACGATCAGACGATATTATAGTTAGCATATGTAACCCAAAGATATAAGTATCACTTCTTAATTCGATCTACTATAAAAAAACTACCAAAATTATTATTAACCCATCGGAATGTGCATTCTATTTGTAAATCTTTTATGACGCGTAATTACTAATAAAAAGTAAAAAAAAATATTTAAACGTACCATTGACATTCATTTCCTTGCTGATTTCCTCCCACAGTTTGTCTTGGACCGTCCTACTACTGTGATCTTTATTATTATAATCGTAAATTGATGGCCTTTTTTCTATTAAACTTACTAAAATTTCACCATCACAAGCCATTGTAATAATATAATAATTAACACTTTATGTATGATTAATAATATAATAATAATATTACGAATATAGTAGCTCAACCTTGACTAATTATGACTAAAGAAAAATGTAAACACTACAGACAGTATTAGTCATGACTGATGGTGTTTAAAGCAAAAATGTTTTTGTCTTATCAATGTGCGTATGCAACGTTATTCCCTATGTTCTATTTTTAACAAAACTGTGTTAGGCTGACTAACACTGTTTAAAGCAGTTTTGCTCTTTTGGTGTTCGTTGGGCCTAAGGGAATCATGTTGTCGATATGTTTAAAATCTATGAATATAATAACAACGCTTCATCGATCGATACCGGTGGTTCAGGTCAGTGTCCGTTCTGTAATTTACGCGTGAGCGTCGTTTAAAGTGATCTTTAAGCGCTCTGTGTGTGTGTGTGTGTGTGGACGAGACATTTGTCTCTGAACCATTCTAGTGTGAAACTTGCCGAAAATCTGCGACCGGAAATTCTCGTTAATGAACGAAACGCGTGTATATGGAGCGAGATGCTGTCGTTGCACGACCACCGCGTACGATTTTTAACGGCATAAACGGTTTCGTAAAGAAGTTGAACGATGAACGACGTGTGCGCAAGGTGGTGGTGGTGGTGGTCAACCGGTGCTCGTCGAAAACGGACGATTTCGAAAATAAATGATCGATGTGCCGCCCACGCCCCAAGAGGCGAACTGTTCATCAACGAGCGTTGATGACACTCGGAAGTACGCGAGTAAGAATAGAATAATTGCGGTAAGAGATACTCTTGGATTTTCCATTAAGACTGTCTGTTGTAATTCCGGCCAAAAGTTGAAGTCCGGTGCTGTGTTACAGCATCCACCACCACCGTGTTCGCCTGATGTCGTCCGCTCCGTGTGTGACTGTCGGCCGATTACGACGCGCGTTAAAGACCGCCAGTGCGCGTTTTCGAGTGAAAATTGAAAGTGTTTCGAGAGGTATTACAAAACCATTACAAGAAATTCCAAAACACGGTTTCGACCAATGGAGAATACGATGCAACGTGAACGCGCGCGAGTATATATATATATATAGAGAGAGAAAAACGTTAAATTGTCAATAAAAAGTATTTGAATTGTAAAAGTCTCGTTATTTATTTAACAGCCACACGTCGTATTTGTAATCCGCTCGTACTATGTACCAAAAATATAATGACAATTATTATAGTTCTCGTACGTTATTTTATTTAAATCGTTTCGCGCGTTTAGAAAAAAAAAAACGCGCGTGTGTGTACGAAGTTTTCTTTTCTGATAAGAAGTTAAAACGGGAGGCGGGAGTTAAAGAGTGTGTGTAAAATCATTTGTTGAATTGTCGCGCGTATTAGAAATGCGTTTTTATACGAGACGGTATGTGCGAGTCAGCAGCAAACTGTGCTGTTGGTCGGTTTTTGTGTTGTCAACAAGTGGTGGTGGTGGTGTGTCTTGTGAGCCGATAACGATTGTCGTCGTCGCTGCGATTATGTTATTATTATTGCATCACCACAGTTGATAAAAATAATTGGAGACTATAAGGGGAATTGTGACCGACTCGTCGTCGTATTGTAGAAATATTATTTGAACATCGTCCGTCGAACGATCGATCGACGAGCAGCCGTTGTTGCGACACACTAACCTTTATCGTCGGACAACATTTTCGTATTGGAATGCGCGGCGCGTCTCGGAATCCCGCGGAACCGGCCAAAAGTGTGATTTGTTGTAAGTCGTGAACAACGAAAAACTGTAACCGTCAGTTATTACGATTATTGTGACGATTTTTATGAAAATCCGTTTTTAAGCACATTTTCGTTACCGGTTTTTTTACGCGTACCCCGTCGATCAGCTCGTTGAGTATATAGAGCAGCGTTTCTCAAACTGTGGGTCGCGACCCTCTGGGGGGTCGTGAGTCAATTTTTGGGGGGTCGCGAGAAGTTTTTTTTTAGATTATTTAATTTAAAATAAAAAATAAATATTATTATTATAATATTATTTAGTATATTATTATTATAAAGTAGTAAATAAGTACTAAAAAAAATTGTTTTTTGAAATTACTTTTTTAATTCTGTAAATGTAAAACTATGGGAGTCGCGATAGATTTTTGGAAGAAAATTTGGGTCGCGGTCCTAAAGAGATTGAGAACCACTGATATAGAGAGTTAGTAAACAACAGTCGGGATCGCCGTCGTCGTTGCGCTCACCACTCGGACGAACGCGCTTTCGTCTGAAGATACGCCCTCCCGTTTTTTTTTTTTATAAATAAAACCACCTCGGGTTGATTGAAAATTTTTATCGTTTCGAGATTCCGAAGGCTACAAACGTGTTGTTTTTATACGCGAATTATTTTTTATGTATATATATATATATATAATAACGCGTATGGTTATTGTAAAAACGGTATGTGCGGATTTTAAACGTTAAAACGAGAATTTAGGGGAAAAAAAGTAAAACGACGACGATATTATTATTATTATTATTGATAAATTAGTTATCGTTACGGCGGGGATCTATTATAAATGTCATTACAATGATCGCAAAATACGCGTACAAATTTCCCGCGTTCATAAAAATATTTGCCGTTGTAATATGTATTTTTTTTTTCTTTTTTTTAATTTCAACTGAAAGAGCAAAGAAGTCGTACCTCTAACAAACGCGAGGCGAGCGAAATATTCTAATTCCACGTTTTACGTACGCTGTTTGCCGCCTCGTCGTTACAAACAACAGTGTCGTTCCAAGAACGATGTCACAACTGGTGAAGTGCCTATTTGCTGAATACAAATGTCTGCAAATGACAACGACCATATAAGTTTTTGATATTTTCCCATCGATATTTACCACGAAGTATAGACGAATGCGACGAATTTTCGTAATATATTTTATTATTATTATTTTTTGTCTTTATTGGGTTGGTGGTTAGCGTACGGACGGTCCATGTATTTAATTTTTTATCAATCGCATTTCTAAACTATACTATGTTTTTAGACAATATTGCGTGTTGTTCCAGCACGTACACGTATACCGCGGACACCGGCTAATTATTAATAAAATTCTATATTATTATTATTATTTTTTTTATGAACGTAAAATCTTTTCACGAACGAGTATTATTATTATTATAACTCGCGTTATCCGCTACACGCGTCTGTTTTGTCTCGGTCGTTTTTTTTTCTCCACCCGCGTGTATATGTATAATTTACGGTTCTATTACCACACAATTTTCCATTCCCTGTGCCGTTTATACGCAGTATTTAGTAAAAGAAGAAGAAAAAGAAAAGCAAACAAAATTACTCGCCAACCGCGTGTGTATTATATCTGAATTCGTACGTGCGAGACGATTGGTACAAAAGTTTTATTCATACATTATGTTAATCGATTTATTAATTATATGCGGTTTAGTTTGGCGTTAAAATGGGTCGCGTAAGAACATAACGAGTAGTAGTTATATTGGTTTTATTATTATAATATATTTGTAAATTTTTAATAGATTATTTAAAAAAAAAAAACCAGTTAATATGTATATACAATTGTACACGATGCGTAAGTCGTATTCAATGGTCGGTGTTCCTATATAAAATAGTGTACATACACGTATATACTCTCAAATAGTTCGTTTTCTTTCGGAAGAAGAAAAAAACGATTTATTATTATTATTATTATTATTATTATTTATTTGCTCGGTAAATCCATTAGTCCAATGTTACTTATATATATCTGGTTCACATCCGATGAAATAAAACATATTTTTACGAATTTTCGAAAATGTGTTTTAGAAATAAAAACGAAACCAACGTAAAATCAAATTTATTTAATGTGTTATCGTAAAATCGAATTTATTTATTTATTGTGTGTAATTATTGTGCTTTTATGTGATCGGTTAAAAATAATCGCGTTCAAATAATGTGCGTTTCAATCGCATGTTTTCGTTCGTTTGTTGAGAATTTAAAACAACATTGATATCAATGACAGAGCGTAGAAAAAAAAATTGATGATAATATTTTAAAATTTAAACCTAATACTCGTATATACGTAAATCAAGTTTGGTTTTTTTTTATGTAAAAAAAAACAAAAACTATTTAATCGATTATATAGTACATTAATTTTTAAATAAATAAAACAGCATATTTTACTACTTTTTATTATTATTTTTTTTGTACATAAAAGTCTTAATTATTAACGTTGCTCTTTTCGCACGCGTGCGCGTACTGTATAGATTTATACGTCACTACGTTTCGATTTACGTTGCATTGAAATAATACCGTTTTTTAATAGAACTTTTTTATAATTATTATTTTTAATTACTATTTTCATTATAACCGTAAGAATGATCTGAAATACCCGACGTGGTGAGGCGAATACGGTGGACCGTTTTCGAGTCTACCCTCGAAGAAAATTTAATGGGAACCAACTCATATTAATTATAATCATCTTTTTCAAAACACAACGATGTACAATGAAAATGTCAGGCAAAACTCAGCGGTTTGTTAATATTTTATTGTCGGATCTCGTTCCAAAACGTTCAACGCGTATCGTGTTTCCGTCGTTTATTTTTCCGATTGGTATTTCGTATTTTCAGAGAGTTCGTGCGAGATAACAGAGACCTTACAATGTTTCTATTCCAAGTCAATATTTGTTTGTCTATTGCTCATTCGACACGTAATTTTTAATTTTTTCCCCTCTCGTCGAGATCACTGCAGCGAGTGTTCTCTCTCCCTCTCTCTAGTCTCATGAAACGACTTTGAGAGGAGCTTACCTCTTAAATAAAGTAGCACGGTTCACGTACTTATAATGATTTTTTTTATTTTTTAGTAAGTCACACTCAACGTTTATTATTCTTAAATTCATAACGCGCCGTTGCATGTGCGCCGCTTGCCCGAAAACGATCGTGTCACTGAAACTGAAATATTTCAAAACATACACACGCACACCGCGCCCAAGTGTATAAAACGTGATAACGTAAACGCCTATTCGAATGTCATACGTGATATAGCAGTAGTAGTGTAGGTGACTATAATTTTTGACGACAATATATTATTCCGCGTTGTTCAACGCAATCGAAATATAATTCGGTATCAAACGCAACGGTTAATCCGACATTTCGAACGCAGTGTTTTATTTATTTCCGCAGCAGTTACCAATATGTTCTCCGCAATTAAACAATAATTTCTAGTGATATGTTTCTTCCCGTACGATGAACGTTTTACCAAAAAAAAAAAAAAAAATACGCGCCGCGTCCCACGAGGTGGCGAATTGAAAAAATAATAATGCGAAGAATAGGGGGAATTGTTGTCGTCTTGATCATCACTCGCCAGGACGGTTAATTCGCCGCTGCTGCTTGGCTTCCCGGTAAGTAAATAATAAGTATTCCACGATACCGGAATTTCCGGTATGATGCGTTGGTTTATGTTGGTATACGCGGTTTATACACGTATATATATATATGCACGAGCAGCAGGTTCGATTCGCCTGTAACCGTGGTGGTGGTGGTGGTGGTGGCCTCATGTACCGGGGAAGGCGGCGGAAGGAAAGGAAACCGTTATACGGTCTCTTTATTTATTATTATTATTATTTTTTTTTTTTACATTTTGTCACGTACACGGCGCAGAACGCCGCCAAAACGAAAAACAACGTACGTTTTCTATTATCCCTGCGTGTGTATGTGTGTGTTCTGCTTAAAATCTTTTCTCGTTATTGAAATTTCACGTTAAACCGTCGTTCGCCCGTTTCAATCGTTGTTGGGATGCCGCGTCCTACTGTAATAACGAAATACATTTAAACAGGTTTTAAGTATTCGAATATATATTTTAATTCGACGGTAACACGTGTTTTGGCGTAATCGGAAAAACGTATAACGTTTTCCGAATTTTATAACTGTGCAAAATCGATTTTTGATTGTGTCGCTCGGACGAATTGCTTAACGAATAACGTTTTAGCGTTTTGTATTATATATTACTCTCTGTTTTATACGTTTAAAAGAGCAATGAGGTTAAAACGAGGATACCCTATTCGACGTTGTGTGATTGCGCCACTTTATCGTGGTAAGTTTAACGGTTATAACCTAACCTAACCGGTGATAGGAGAAAAAAAATTGTGACTTGGAGTTGTCAAGATTTTTTGTTCTTTTTAACATATATATATATGCAGTCGAAGTGTAACGCGCATAGGACCTATGTTGTATAAGACGTTCGGATCTTAAAATCTTCTATGGCTCAAAACGCGTCTAATAATTGGTGTAAATAACTGAAAATTGAAAGAATGCATGTCGGATTTTAAGACTTTAAGGCCGTTATTCTCGGTAGTTCTTTCGTGCCACGTTTAAAAAATTAAATAGTCTCTCGTCCAATTTTCGAATTTGGCACAAGGAATTAATTAATGTGCCTAGGGGGGAATCGAGAAAACGTGACAACAAATATGGTGGCAACTCAAAACAATGTAAGAACGTTACTCGCATGACACGACACCATCATCCGAGCATTCTTTCCAGTAGAAATTTTGTACTCGGAAAATAATAAACATCATTGTAGAACCAATGGCTTTTGTTCGGAATCTAAAAATATTTTTGTAGAAACAAAAACAAGAATAATGCGTCTTGTGGTATTATTTATTATTTTTTCTTACGTGTTTAGACGTGTCTCGGTATTCAGCCTCGAGAAGATACTTGTTTTCATCGCATATTTCAATAATTAGGTCAATCGTAATCGTTATCGAATTTCAAATTAAATTCGTTTTGATTTTTAATTTTTTTTTTTTTTTTTTGCTCTTAAATTAAGTATTTCGTTATAGGATGATCGTAAAGTGTATACGTTTGAATGAAAAAAAAAGGAAGAATGTTATTTTCCGATGTTTATAACTATAAATATTTACGATTATTCGCGTTCTTTAATTTGTAATATTTATTTCCTCTGAATTAAATTTTCTCGCGTTTTTTTTTTTTTTTTTATTTCGAAAAATAAATATTTTTATATTTTTTTTTATTCGAGTAAAAACATTGTCTCAGATATCGTGTAACGTATATATAAATATATATATATATATTTTTAACTGCAGCCGGGTACGTTTTACTGTTTTTTACATATTGAAAATATAACATTATAATTTTTTTTTTTTTAAAACAAATTTTCGAGGAAACGTTAATGTTAAATTTAAACAAATAGAATATGGTCGGTAAATAAAAGATTTTATGTCACGTTTTCGTCGGAAGCGTAAGTTTAATAAAAACGGCTATCATTTTATTTTATTTGTTTCATAAACAAACGCGATAAGATAACAAAATAATGATTTGCCTTCGTCAACAGTTCGTATATATGACGTGTGTACACTAAGAAAATATGCTTACAAAAAAAAAAAAAAAATCAAAAAAACAAACATGTATGTGTAAGACAATGGGATTCGTTTTTATTTTTCCGAATAAACATATATATGATTTCTTGGTTTCGGATAGTTGTACAGAAGTTGAAAAAAAAATATTTGTAGACTCGACATTGTATTTTACATTTGATTTCAATATATATATATATATATATATGCGATATTAAGATTTATGAATTGATTATATTATGTTTTATGGGATAAGAATTCGTGATTGGAATTTTAATTTTTTTTTTTTCTCTCCGTTTCTTTGCCACGGAATCTTTTCATTAAAACCACTATCGTGTTATCTGATGTAAAAATAATAAACGCGTATTATAGAGAAAATAGTGAAGAATACTTAAAATTAATTTCTTCGTCGTCGTCGTCGTCGTAGTAGTAGTAATTAATAATTTTTTTTTTTTTTTAAGAAGGTACGTGTCGTTCAACAGGACTCGAGGATTCTATTTTGAATAGTTTTTTTAATTTTAATAATAATAATAAAATAAATTATTCGCTGTATATACGTTATAAATGTTTATATATATATATAAATGAAAACTAACCGATTTTGAAATTATTCACGGTAATAATTACAATCGTTCAACTGTATCCAAGAGTTATATTATATATATATATATATAACGTTTTATTTCAAAGTATATAATAATCGTTCATGCAATAATGTCTTCCGAGATTTTGAGTGGGTCGTATACAGCCTATGTCGTCGTCTCTCCCTAATAATAATAACAATAATAATAATAATGAGATCGCACTCGTAGTTTCTAAATTGATATCAGTATGTCGGCCGGCCTCGGGCAAATTATGCCCTCTCTGCACAACGCGAGAGCGTACGCGCGCGATGACCTAAACCGTTACGAATTTTCCTTACAAGACGTGTGTGTATGTAATAATAAACCGATTGTTCCCGGTACTATTGTGTACTACGCGGTTACACATTTTTTTTCTTTTACATATATATTATATATACTACTCGCCTACGACGTTTTTTTTTTTTTTTAATTCGTAAATATTAAAAACGGCGTGTTTACGGTATGATATGGAAAAAATAATCATCATCCGCGGACAACGATTTATGAAAACGTCTGTAGAGAAAGAAAGAAATAAATAAATAACAAATCGGTTTTTACGAAACTCAGCGAGCCGGGATGACCGATATTTCGTAATTTTTTTTAATTAACAATATATTTTAGATACGAATTTTCGGTCAAGTTTTGTGTTGTTGCGTCAATTACACGATTCCGTCGTCTAATTTTCGCTCGCAACTCGTATAACTATTTTGTAAATATTGTGTGTGTGTGTGTCATTGTTGTGCGATTATTGTTTTCCAAGCGAATTTCTCTCTCCGGGAAAAATCCGTTCGTAATATTTCCGTTTTTTTTTTTTCGCGTTTTTTACTCGCACGCACCTGCAACAGTTTCCGTACACATAAATATACTTCGTATTATAATAACATAAATTAACGTTTCGGAGGTTAGGGGGGGGGTGAGGTCTTTCTGCAGTGTGTTCGACTGCGACACACACACACACACACACGACTTGGTTAATATAATAACGGGGGTCTTCTCCGTAGGGGGGATGCTGTCGGGCAGTGACGAAGAATTTCTCGCGCGTGTGACGACGATGAACAAGTCTGCGGCAAACAAAAGCGCGTTCTCTTTCCAAATCGAATGGTCGGCGTGGCTGATTGACGTGTCGCGTAAGAGTTTTTGAGGTTTACGGTAGTCATATTATAAACGCGTAAAAAAAATATATATATATATTATGCGTCAACGTCCACGAATCTCTCGTATTTCTATGAGTTTATTTGAAATAATCTGCGTGCATTACCCTATCGAGAGAAATATATCGTCCGGTCCACCTCCTCCTCCTACCGGATGAGTCATTTATGAATAATGCGCGGTAAGGTTTCGCGAGTGAATACAATCGGGAACGTCACATGCGTCACGGGCGGCGACCGGATACTATTACGACGCGGTATTGGTTTTACCGTTGAAACTGTATATGACGAAAAGTTGTGCGGAAAAAAAAACTGCCGATTTTCTCTTCTCGTCGTCGTCTGTTGTTTATCCGAGATTTGCTCGATGCTTTTAAAAAAACCATTTTCGATTTCCAGCGAATAAGACTAATTCTAATCGTCGTTCTACAGTTTCACACACGGCGGAACATTCGTTTCATACTCGAAACGATTCTTCAATGGTAATAATATTGACGGATGTTGTAATTCGTTTTTTTTTTTTTTTTTTTTTTTACATAATTTTTAATATATTCAAAATTTAATAGAAAAAAAAATGAAATGTCTACGGCAAACTATATAATATATATATAGACAGTCGAATGACTCGTCAAATAAAAACGACGTTTTACTATATATATATATATATTTATTTATCGTCTAATTCGTTAAAAGTTTTATAACTTGTAGTAAACTTATTAGCCAATGTTATAATAATTCGAAGATACAAACATAAAAAGATGAACTTAAAATGAATACGTAGAATACAAGTATATATATATATATATATATATATATATATGTCATAAATAAATAATTAATGAAATATGTATTTTAATATTTATTGAAATTTTAAATTATTTTTTTAAACGGATAACGTGTAACTGTTTTTTTATGTAATATTTATAATATAATAATTTCAAACAAGTTATTTATTACAATCAAGGTTTCCTCGAGTTTATATACGCATTGTGTATAGTAAATCCATTGTTGTAATAATAATAACAGTACTTAATTAAATTATTGATTTGTTCTTTTCAATTATATATGTATACACTCTCGTGGATATTATAATATGTCAGTTTTTTTTTTACATATTAAAATTCACGTGTTTCAAGTTCATTGATTATTAGATAGTATTTCTAACAATTATACATACAAATACGTTACGTTGTCTATAAATAGAAAACCATTTTATTAAGTTTTTTTTTTTTTTAAAAAATCAATTTATATTATTATTTATAAATTTAGAAAATATGTAATTTTTGTAAGTGGATATAATAATAATAATATATAAACGTGTCTAAAAACGTATTTATTCATATACATAATATATTATTTGATTTGCGAAACTCGAAATAAAAATAATAAGTATATTTATTGATCGATAATTAAAATATTATATTGTTTTAATATGTATATGCACGTAGATGAAAATTAGCAAAACAAACAGTAAAATTGGATTATAGATACACGCGCGGAAGACGACAATTAATCAACTATAATCCGATTAATAATATTCATCTCGTTTATTGTAAGTTTATTTAACTTTCGTATAGTTGTGCTAAATGGAACTGGCGAGTTGACTTTTTTTTTCTTTTTTTTTTTTTTGATAATTGAATTATTAAAATATAATATAGTAGCGTACATTTATTTAGCTGATAATATTTACGATTATTGTTGACTGATTTATATGATGCACGCGGGATGTGTGTGTGTGTGTAACTTGATTTTTTCACACGTTAAAAATAATAATGTCTACGCGTATTGAATTATCTCAAAAAGTCCACCGCCACTGTAATAATACTGCGCGTATGTTTTTGTAGCCGTGTTTTAAATTTAATTCCAGTCGCAGTTTGTGTAGAAATAAGTTATTTCGTGTTGTAAACGTAGTAACGGATCAGCGTTAGAGTAATATATACATAATACAATGCGCGTACAGCATCCGTCTATCAGGACGGTGCTGTGCAGGTGTGTGTTGGGTTGAAAATACGTATTTGTGATATGATGCAGAAGGTGGACCGCAGGAGGATAATGGTGCATAAAGCGAAGTGTTTGTAAATCCTACTATTACGAGATTTAACCGGAAAGTGTGGATGGGCCTCCAAAGCAACAGAAAAAGCAACGTTTAAACTTTTAAAACATATCTCTGTTGTGCTGGGGGGATGGGGACACGACAAAAGCCGCATCGCAAACATTCGAATAAATATTTCGAGGTTTTCCTCTAAATATTATTATTATTATTATTATTATTACACGACACGTATGTACGGCGCGCGTAATGTTCTGCGGTTTAATTCGAAATCGCAGATGACGTGTGTGTGTGAACGTTTCGCTTGTGTCATAAACACGAATTCGCATTCCGTAATATCTGTTGTTACACGACTGTCGTCACCGCACAGCTCAAAACCCCTTCAGTCTACATTTCCGTTACCAACCCCCGATTATTATTATTATTATTATTATTATTATTATTATAAATATTGTAAAATAACAAATATGTACGTGTCATTATGAATAATAAGTGAACAGTCGAAACTAGTAGTAGTAGTTACTTTCTTAAACGTTTATCAAAATACTCAAAAGAATTTTTTCTCTATTTATATAATACATATATTATTATTTTTACAAGAGTATTATAATTTTTAATCTATTTAAATATTTTTAATTGGTAATTGCGATGTTTAACGCATTTGGACATTAATTGTAATTGCGTATTATATACTTTTCATTGACATTTTTTTTAAAACTACTCGCGCGATAATTAATACAATAACGTTTGTAATAGGTGATTCGATGATGTTTTAATTCGAAAATTAACGCGTTATTTCGTTTTAATTATCGATGTATATACGTTTCGACGAATGATTTCACCTGTTAACGACGATTCAGCAGTCGGTGTCTCTCGTTAATGTCAACGTTATTCTCGTGTATAACCTTTTATTATTTTATACCCGTTTTAAAATCGCACTTAGTGTCGTTTCTAATGTTTCGCCGTATTGTTCTAACCGTGCCAAGTCTGTATAATAAAATGTTATAGGTGTGACGCAATTATTATTGTATGTAGGTGGCCGTATAACGTAGAATAAGTCACGATTTTCAATAATACGGAATAGGCATGGCGCAATCGCGCGCAATGCGTTGCGTAAATATCTTAAAGTTCTCTTACATACGAAAAAAAAATAAATACCTATTATAATAAGTCGACGTCACCTCGCCTCGGTAAGAAAGAACAAATCTCGCGTTTTTATGAAATATTTTTAAACGATTTATAATAATGTTGGTATGTGTGGTGCGGTAATAACTTTCTTCTCGCATTTGCCGTAATATTAGTTTTTTTTTTTTTTATTCGGTTCGATTATTATATAATTAGACTTTCGAGATTTACAACGAAACGGTTTCCAGTCATTATGTTTTAGTTGAACACACGATGGTTTTTCACGTTTCATTTAATTGTATTTATTATTAACTGTTTTCGTCTTTTTCCTATTTCCTCTTCGTATCTGTCGTGTGTGTGACCTTGGTATTATTTAACCATAATAATATCGTATTCTGACGCATAAAAAAAAAAAAAAAAAAATGAAATTGAAAAAATTGCGGACAGTCGTTTTTCAATTTTACAAGAATACGTTTCATATTTATTATTATATTTTTAATCGAGAGCGCAATTCGTTTTTATTTAGAATATTCGAAATCGAATTTCTAAATATGTATTGTATTTCCATTGAAGCGTGTGCTATTATTATATATATACGCATTTCTATATAAATCAGTTGTGTTACGTTTTTTTTTTTAAATTATATGGTTTACGTAAAGTTTGATCAAGACCATATACGCGGATATGTTTTAAATTTTCATCTTAAAAAAAAAACGTTCTAATATAATATACTTAACGTACATCAACGGGGTCGAATTGTGTGCGTGCGAGTTGTTTTAATTCGAGAACCGTTTTCGTCGTTCGATTATTCAAACGAATCGGAAATTAATACAATTTTTTTCTCTTTTTTATCGTTCTATTCACATTGGTCTCTCTCTCTCTCTCTCTGTGTGTGCGTGTAAACGGGTATTAAACGCCGCGCGGATTGTCCGCGGTACGTCCGCCGCGTTTAAGCGAAACAAATAATGCGGTGAAAGAGAGGTCTCTTCTGGAAGTAACTTGGAATTAAGTAACGCGCACTGTCTCACTTAATATTATTATTATTATTATTATTATTATTATTATTATTATAGCAGTTTCTCCCGCACGATATAATAATTTATTATGAATACTTATTCGATATCACGCGCGATATATTATAAAAGCACACGACGCGTCGCACGATAAATTAATATCGCACGCGTGCAATTTCACGGTCGGTCCTCGTCCGCCCTCGTTGTTTGTGTCTTGCACATCGTCTCCGAGACCGCCTCGCCTGTTGTACGAAACGGATATTTGGATTCGTTTCGTTTGTACACGCGCGCGTGTGGCAGAGACGACGACGCTATTGTGCCGGGGATCTCGAGAAGAACTCGATTCGTCGTCGTACGATTTCCGGAATAAATATAAAAACGTAAACGGCCGATGTTACATTGTATTCGAAAGCGATTCGTTGTCGCGCGCGCGTTTAATGTGCAAAATTTTTGTTTTGGATAAATTTCGTTACGTTTTTTTTATTTTTTCGTAAAAAAAAAAAGAGCGTCCGCGGAGGAGGAGGAGCTGTTTAAAATTACGCGTGTGTATAGTCTCGGGGGGCCGCCGCGGTCGTGAGAATAAAATGCGTTTGGATTAATTTTAATGACCAAATCTGGATATGGAAATAATCTAACGGTTAATAATAATATACCGCCGCTACCTATACAATACTTATTCAATTTCGTTTTCGTTTTTTGTTTAAATTTGTAAATGAATTGAAAACGGTCCGACGCGACTGACCCTTTTATATACGACCGTATTATAGAGAGTAACTCTCTCGTCCTTTACGCGGGTCTAACCGACCGATTCCTCCCCGGGCGTCACGCGCGTTTCGATTAGCGGCCGTCGTCCGGGGCGGTGGGGAAGGGGGGGGGTCTTATATCATTCATTAACCTGTACTGCAACAGATGGGGTTTTCTCCCCTTTTTGCCGTGTTCTCCTCTCCGCCTCCTGCACAAAAATACCCATCGCGCGCCCGCCGCACATGTACCACCACCACCACCACCACCAGTATTAAAATAGTTCTAATGCTCGCTCAGTGCGAACGGACGATTGAATGCGCGCGTTTAATATATTACATTTTTTTCTCCTTCTTCTTCTTCTTTTATTATTTAAATATTTTATTCCGTCTTTTATTTATACGTGTATATATATATATATATATACTATACGCGTTTTTGTAGTTGATGCCGGCGAGAGGGCGGATTATATTTCGACTTTCGAAACAATATTTCAAGAGCCGTTCGTAAAAGAAAAATTTTGGTATACTTTACTCATTATCCGCGCGCCAGTAAGTCCGAGTCTCACGTCAATTTGTTAAGAAAAAGTAAAAAAAATAATGATAAAAATTACATCGCCTACGTTTCACGCCGCGCGGCTTTTCGACGTCGAGTCATTATGACGGCACTCTCTCGTCATTTGTCATTTCGTCGCGTTCACGGTAAAACAACACACTCGAGTCGGCCGCACATTTTTATACTGTTTTATTTTACATTTTTTTTTTTTTCTAAACCCAAACTACCGACGTGTAAGACTTTACCGATATATCATTAAAATACGTTCAAGACACATTCTTGACAACAATCATCCCCCCCGTCCACCGCGTCCGCCACAGAAATAATTTAACGGTCTGTCGTATCGTTAAAACGGATAAGTACGCATATGCGCGTCGTAATGCATATTTTATTATATATTTTATATTCCGACATCGGTGGCGGTGGTGGCGGTATAACTTATTGTGATCGCGGACAAATAATTTTAAAACGTGTTTCGTCCGAGGTCCTATAGATTTACGGACTCGAATTCGGGTATTGTACATATAATAAAAATCTCGTGGAATTTCAAAAATGCGCGTTTATTTTGTGAGAGAAGAAGGTAAAGGAATAGGAGAATCGTTGGGATGACGACCGCCGCGAGCCATTATCACGTACGACGCGATCATTGTTGAAGAATCGCAGTGTTTGTTTCGTTGGAAACTCAACAGGTGTCCACGTTAGGTGAAGTGTATATATATATATACACACACGAGGTGTTCTTTCCCCCCCACGGGAGGAGTAGATATTATTCAAACTGCTTCGCACGCGGTTTTTTTTTTATAACAAAAAAAAAAAAACGCGAAAAAGAAAATCGTTTAAACTTGAAAATATCACCGGATTTGTGTGTGTGTGTGTGTGCGTACATATACTTGTTAAAAAATACGTATAAAGAAATTTTTTTCTTAATTAATCGCCGCTCGTATTTATTGTATTTATTCGCATAGATTTTTATTGTGCGGATATAATACGATGAAAATAATAAAAAAAAAATCAGTTAACGGCGATGGGCATTTTAAATTTAAAATAATTATGTTGTCCGACCTAGCAAAAAAATTACAATAATCGCTAAGTCTTTTATACAAATTTCTATGCGGCAATAACACGAATTCTCGTATCTATAAATCTTGTAATAACATTAAAATTATTCTAAGGATAACGATTAACTTATTTTATAATCTTTTCATTTCAAAAATATATGTACCGTACGAGTTATTTTTCATGCGAAAATCTATCGAGGTTTTGTTTTTATAAACAAATAGACCGATAATATAGTACACTGTTCTTCCCCATTCGTTATTGCAATGTGTCATCAGTTATTCGGAAAATATGCGGAATGATATAAAGAAAACGTTTTGTTTAAAAATAATCATTTATTTTATTGCTCATTGTGGTCGTCTAAATTAAAAAAAAAAAAAAATTGAACTAATTTTATTTTATTTTTATATGCGTTGTTGTAATTATTATTATTGTTTACGGTTCGCGGCACTTATATTATTTAAGCAAAAACGATTTAACAGTTGCACGGTCTCCCTTCTCTCGTCATACATTTATTAAGACTTCGTTTTATATTCTAAATAAACTTGAAATCCGTGTCAAACAGATCGAATGTGCCACCGGAATTGGTCATTTGGCCGTAAATTCGGTCTAGAGTTCTCCCGCACATACCTCGATATCGGCTCGTCTAAGTAGGTCTACTATAAAATATATACACGTCCTCGCTTGTCACGTTACTCATTAACGATTATTATCGGTTAACTTGTCAGCGACATTGTGTCTTAAAACTAATTATTATTATTATTATTATGAATTGCAATAATAATGAGCGCTGTACGTTGAATATTTCATCATTTAAAGGCGAGTGTTCTTGAAATGATGATATAACTCGCGTCGTTAAGCATCTGCGTCCTACTATTCGTCTAACAGACGGTATTCGGCTACAAATTGCAATAAAGGGTTAAATTGAGGCACGTTGAATCCGTGTTTATTACTGCACCCTTAGACGTTTTCGATTTTCTTGAACTGACAGCAATAATAAACCGTGTGTCGAAATCCTATGCATAAGTAATGAACCATTCTCCGCGGTCAGGGTTAAATAGATGGATGGTTGTATATTATACACTTGAATAATATGTATACTTACGTATAACAAAAAGTATGATAGACCCGGTAAGTATTTTTATAACAATGAATTATACAATGTAGCTATGCTGCCTATATAATATATCTACCTTAAAACATCATTATCAAAATATAAACCTGTATGTAGTCCCTGTTTTTATGTCAAAATTAACTTTTTTTTTTCAACAGTTTTGTTCTAACAATATTGTAATTCATTACGTTTATAGTGTTTAATATTACGGGTGGGGAGGAGTACTATTATTATTTATTACCAATCATCAACTGCGCATATTCTTGAAATATGAATGACAATCAGTTATGTCGTTGCAACTGATTGATAATTATATTTTATCCCCTATCGTTTGCAGCCTTTTTAAATTCAACGGTGGAATATGAGCTATTTATGTGTTCGTTCCACCTGGGGCTATTCTTCGGATCAGTCGGATTCCAGTATTAATTATCCCCGCGACCATAGAATAGCGGCGGCACTCCCTTCTTAGTTTAATTCCGCTATTCTGCTCTTTTTTTCTCGCTCCGTCCAATTGCGATTTTAATAAACGAGGCGACCTGTGATAAATCACTTTGGAGGTTAATAATTTTAAATTGGACTTTATATAGTGCGCGTGTGTATAAGACGTGAAATGAATGAACGTCGTGTTAACTTCGTTGATGTCTTAATGAAACAAATCGGTTTATATATAGTTCATTTCATTCTAGTTGTGTTTCGTCATCGTTTTATTTATACAGGCGACAGATCGGTATAATTGTGTTGTATACCGATTTTATTATTTTATACACTTTTTTTTTTCATTGACTATTATCGGTATTGTAATATTTTAAGCTAATATATTGTAATTTTTTTTTTTTAAATATAATGTAATAAACTACTTAAAAGTTTTCATTGTGAATATATATTTCACATTTATTAAAAAAAACTAATAATATTATATATTTGCGTTTAAGCGTTTTGTCTATAGTAACACGTATTCGTAAAACAAAATGTTTTACATTTCCAATGTTTTGTTTTCCAAACTTATGATCATAAAAAAACATTATTATGTAAAAGCTAAAAATGATTCTTTTAAGTATATCGAGTTTTAACTGCAGTGTTTAAATAAATGTTTTTAACACAATCTTTCGGTTTGTAAAAAAATTATTTTTTTCAAAGAACACTTTAGAATTTTTATCTTATTCGTATAATTGTTTGTTGGTTTTTTAATGAAGTACGTATTGTTCTACTTTAAAAGAGAAGTAAATATAAAGTAAACAACAAATTCATGCATAATTGTTCTCTGTAAATTTTTGTTTTAATTCTATGCATAAAATAAAATTTTTACGAATAATTTATTTCATATTTATTTTATGCGTGGGTACCATCTATGTAACGTAGTAAATTTCATTGACGAGTGCAATAATTGCGATATACGTAAAATATATAAATTGATGTTTGCATAGACATTTGAAGTTATTTACAATGAAGCAGTAATGAAATGCATTAAAGACAATAATAATAACTAAGTAGATAATTTTTATTTATCTGTCTATTGTAGTTTGTTTGTATGTATATAATTACTTCCCCTGCTTGATCTTGTATAATTTAGATCGATTGAGTTAATAAAGGATATTGTACTGAAGGAGTAGATTCTCAATGGTTTGGGATGGAGTTGGACAAAATGTAGGGAAGGAAAACACGTTATTGAATTGACTTAATTCACTTCAGTGTATCTGATGTTAGAAAATTGTTCCGGTTTTTATAATTTATTTAACTTGATCCATGAGCGAATATACATTGTTTATTATAATTTCTTTATTCGTTTTTTCTTCTTCCTTAATCGATTGAAATTTGGCAATTACTTTTTATCTAATTATTGCAATGAAATCATTTGTTTTCTTCAATAGTAGCGAACAAATGAGGTCCGACCGTTTTGTACACGGTATTTATATCACCAATATTAATAAAGTTTTAACAACTTAATAACAAAAAAAAGAAAAAAAACTTTAATCTAACTCTTGTATGAAATAATAATGAATAACGACCACAACGGTGTTTGTTTATTATAAAAATTAAATGGGGCGGGAGTGAAAAATAAAAAGGGAGATAATATGATAATCAATCTTTTTTAGTTTTCAAAGGAAAACGCGCAACATAAGCCAATTTATCCGTGTTTCTTTATAACAAAATTTGTCTGCGTTTATTTTCTTATTATTTGTCCTGATCGATTACGTATATAAAAAATGGAATCGTAATTTATACAATCGCATAAAACGTAACAAGATGTACTACCAGCTATTAATGTATTTTTACTCGGTGTAGTTTGATGAAACTGTTGTTCGTTCCTGTAAATGTGTTACACTACGACCATAATTAAAATTCTCCTAGGTAAATATTTTATGATGCACGCGAAACTTTAACTTTTAAACTTAACAGTTAGAGAGATATATCGTTGTTATATTACCATGTAGGTTAGGTTAATGTAATTGCGGATCTAGAAGTTACTGTGCATCTGGTAAAATTTGTGTTAAGTCTCCAAATCCCGTGAGCATTAATAGGATAACGAAAATACTAATTAATTGTTGCTTAACTGAGTTCGTTACCTGGTCTAATAGTCTAGGGCAATCTGTAAAATTCCTTTTTTTCCCCAATTGATTCCGCATTATCACAACGCTGTTAGGAACGCATAACGTCTTCAGTGGACATCGCATACCGCGTCGGCCAGTTGGTCTAATTAAAAATCTATTTGTCCTGATATTTCTCAGTTTCCGCAGTTCTTGGATTTCAACCTCTCTAGGTTATTATATTAATTCTTTCTTTATACGTTGGTTTGGTTATAATTTTGTCTGCTTGCTCACGCTTTTATTATTAATTTAAACTCTTCTTCTTCTTCTTCTTCTTCTTGTTCCCATCGCGATGAAATTAGATTGGTATATGACGTTCGTCACACACTTTTTCATTGTCTCACTTTCTCTATGAAATTTCTATTCAATTCCCTCTCCTAATCTGCATAATCATGTTTTTATTCTCAATTCCTTCTCTCCTATTTTTTTTTCATATATAATCCCTTTTTTTTACAGTTCCGTGTTCTCAATTTAGTATACGATATTATTGGTTCGTAATTATTATTTCATATATTGTTTTTACTTTTTTTTCTTCTATCATACTGTTAATATTAGATAAATGCCGCTTTACAATAATTAGCGTTGTGTTTAATATTATGATGTTACTGGTAGTAATTTTCTTCTCGTCCTGCACACGGTGCAGTGTGAGTAAAGACTATTTCAGTTCTTCCTTATCAGTTTATCAGACTACAAATTAAACGAATACTGTAGACTTTGAAGCTAACCTAAATAACGACTGGGTAATTCGGCTACGACGATTTATTGGTACGATGCTGCTGATTTATGTATGAGGCTGTAGACCGTCAATGTTTTCACTGCACAACAATGGCTTAGTCCGCTCGTCCCTCTTCCTTTTACCATACGACTCCCTTAGCAATTTGTCTGTAACATGTGTTCCCTCTTTTTGGATCACCCGCTCCGGCGTGTCCTCGCGTCCTTAATAGGAGCAATTTTTTTCTTTTCTTTCTTTTTTTTTTTTTTTTTTATCTAAGCTGCCTTAATCTAATTCCATATTTCACTTCACTACACTGTGTATAGTGTTTGTATTATGTATTCAAAACGTTTATAAACGTTCATTTGTATGTAACCGTGCGCGGTCAATATATAACGAGTATAAACGTCAAATAAACGAATGCGCGAAATTGAGTCGTCGTGGTGGCCTAGTTAGGTTTATTCTTGTACTTGGAACCTGTACGCCGTAACTCAATTTTACATATTTTATATTTTCAACGCCAAATTTATTTGAACTTTGTGTTTGAGTATTTCAGTAGTCAGTTATTATAATATATGTATTTGTAGGGATAAAAAAAATTTCGAATATATAACGCACTTTATTCATACAGTACATGTATTTTTTATTATAATAATATAATATAGATACACTACGTTATAGAGGTTTGATGAACAAAATGCGGAGTGGGATTATATTGTGTAGGAGGATGTGTGTACAATTATTATTGTGTCACTCTCCATTCTTTGTACCAAAACTTAAATGTTACAAACAATAAACTACTTTGTTCAATATTCAATATTTGCTTATAAAAAATGTAAATAATATAAAACTAGAACAGAGTGATAATTTAAATGTGTATATGTATCTAACTAAAAAAGTCGTCGTCATCAAGAAATAAACATTTTCCCCTTTGTTATTTGTTTTAATAAAAAAAAGTATAATAATTATTTTTTCTTTTTACTCATTGTTGACGAATATTTTTTATTTTGTTTCAGGTGAGCGATAACATTAATAATAATATTTGTGAAGTTATATTCAATTAATGAATTGTTGTAAGTATGTAAATATATACATATAGTTATCGAAGAATGATATCCGTATTCTAATACAGAGAAAAACATTTTTTATAATATAATTAAACAAAGTCGTGTAGCTAATAATATTTTAAATACATTTGAAAATGAATATAACATTAATATGCGTATACTTATAATAAACGTTAATTGCCATAAAATATTTCGCATTTGATTTCCGTGCGCGCAAAAAATTAATTGTTTATTAAAATTCTCGTGTTTTTCAAAGAACAATTATGTCAGTGCGTTTCAGTATACATATAATTAAGTGACTTTGACATAAGTCAACTTCCGACGTTTTGAGCCTATTCAATTAGAACAAAGATTCAAAGTAGAAGTAATTTTCGTCTGGAAGTTAATTATGTGTGTATATTGTAGGTAGTGAGCTTCCTTCTTTTTTTTTTTTAAATGCAAATTACACGAATGTCAAACAATAATATAAATTTTAAAACGATTTTTACGTATATACGAAAATATGTGCGTTTGAGTAATACGATTATTTTATACCTGTTTCCGTTGAACGTAGAACACGTTAGGCATATTTATTTCATCAACGTTAATAGTTTTTTTTTTTAATATTTTAATTAACGAAACTCGTATCAATTCCATATACACGCCAATTTATTTTATTATTCTCCTATAATTATAATACTTATTCGTTTTTATTTCTATTCACGTATTATTATACGTTTATCGAGATAAATTATTGATTTATCATGATTTAACGTGCGCTATTTCTGTTCTGTTAATAATTTCTATTTCTCGTTTCTTTTTTCGCCTCAATAAAGAGAGAGAGAGAGGTATTTAATCTCGGTAATACACTCGCAGAGTAATATAACTGCAGGTACATTTGTTTGTGTATCGATAATTAAGTTAGGAGTGATTTGATTTATATATATATACACATATTTATTGAAATAAAAAATAAAACTAATATTATTAGGAGCTGTAGGCTGACGAGAACATATTTTATTACGGTCATGTCTTCTAACATTTTAAATCGTAATAATTGAAATCTAAATGATTTATGTGGAACAAATTCGCATTATATTAAATATTTTTAATTATTTTTATAGTATTTGAAACACGTATAAAATAAAACGTATTTTTACGTAACTATTTTCTATGAATTTTAATTGTAAAATAATACGAATAATCACAATAGGTACTTGCGTATGGAATGAACTATTTATTTTTTGTGTGTAAAACATTATTCGTATGATTTTTTTTTTTTTTTTTTGTCAAGTCTTTGAAAGATTTACTTGAATTTAAAGTGTTATTTAATATTGTGTACGCTTATTTCTTACTATTCGCCGCGGACTTTACCGTGTATCCGAAAAGTTAATTCGGTTATATTTTCTAAACGTTTTCGCCATACTGTTGGTTCGTTCGCCGATTCAATGTGCATAATGCGCAGACAATGTGCGTATGAATATTATTCATAGAATAAAACGGTAAAGAAAGCCCCTCGTCATTGAAATATTATACATTCTATTATTAATCTTCGTATAGAGAAGCCATACAAATGATTAAATCTACTCTTTTCTTTCACTTAATTCCAATCGGACGCGTTCGCGATGAATTATTTTCTAACGGGGGTCGATTACGTATTTATATAAATAAATCTATCTTATTTATTTTTATTACATGCGTTGCAATTAACCAACGACTTGATGTTTTTAAGATCTTATAAAATTACGCTATAAAAAGGATTCTTCGACTTGGATATAGATTAGAATATAATTGATCGGGGAGAAAATTTACCTTTTCCCCAAACACCTTCGTATGTTGTTACGTTGTTTCAAAAGAAAACCGTGTGTCCGTTCATAAATAATTAATCGCTCGCGGATTGTGTTGTGGTCTTTAGTTAGAATAAAAATCGGCGGTCTACTTCTATCGTAGGGCGGCGACTATCGTGTTTTTTGAATCTAAAAAAAAACGTCGTAACGTCGTGTGCTCGTGCGAAAGATCGTCGCGTGACAATTACTGAACGGATTGTTGTTTCATCTGACCGGTTGACAAGATGGTCCGTATCGTCATAATTCATATAAGCATATCACGCGGATAACGCGTGGATTTCTGTTCTTCTTCTTTGCGTTTCGTATAGTGTGTAAAGACCGTCCGGAGACGACACGTACCGGAAATTCGTTTAATCCCCCGGACCCGATGTCAAGTCACATTTTGACGGTAAAGGGCGCGTCGTACACGAGGCGACGAATTTTTTTCCTCTCTTCTTAATGTGTCGTCGTACGCGTGCGTGACCACCGACCGCCACACCTGACGTGACGACTATATTTGATTTTGAAAATAACGTATTTCATTCGTGGTCACGTTCTGGCCAAAAGGCGATAAACGACTTATTACGTGGGTTGTTTTATTGCCTTTTTTTTTTTTTTTAGTCTAGTGTACGCCAAGTACGCGGACATCGGATATATTCAAACGCATATAATATTTTCTTATAATTTAATCGAATGTCGATCGAATTGTCCTTGTGTACAATAATGTGTGTATACGATGTCTGCATGCGTAAAATACAACACGTGTGCGTTTACATAGTATTTATTTGAATTTTTATATTTTAATAAACATTTAGGAGTCGAACGAAAAAAAAAAAAATATATATATACGTAGGATTTTAATGGGTAATGGAGGAGCGTTAGAATTGTATAACCGGGGGTAACGCGCTGAATTTCGCAACGTATATGTTACGAACGGAATATCTTATTATATAATATTAAAAATAAAAAAACATTCCGATTATAGTGACTACGCGTAGAATATTGGTCGGGTTTTTTTTTTTTCAATATGTAAATGGTATTTATAAAATTACAGAAATTATAATATCTGCCCGAACATTGTAGTCGATATTTATATTAACATCATCGCGTATTGTAAAAATCTTACGTGCTCTTAATTAATCTCATATGAAAACAATTCATAAAATAATAATAATAATAATAATAATAATATATTTAAATTATAAATAAACAATTTTTGACCATAATGCGTATAATTTTTTGAATTTTATAATTAATATAAAATATTATAATAATTATCACCTCTGCGTTATTGACATGACGCGGTTTTTTTTCAATTTATCGACTAATTTCAATAAGAGAAAATGCGTTGTGTTCATTGGTGCGCTTTGTATTGATTTATTTTTTCACGATATTTGCGTAGACTTTATTTATGTACTAAAGATGAAAATTATAAAATATATAAAACGTGTACGCACTGTGTTTGAAATTCACATTATTAATTAAAATATGTGTAGGTGTGTAGTTGGTGGATATATACACACTGGCTAAAAACACAAAAAGGAGAATTTTATTTGCATTATATTAAATTAATTCCCGTTTCGACCCAATTGAAATACATTCGCAATAGTTATTTAAGTCAATTTACATTCAATATGTTATCTAATATCGGAAACGCGTAGATGAAACAAAAATTAATTAAATTCCGTTATGAAAGTAACGAGAACACGAAGAAAACGCATTCATAAGAAATCGAATTGATTGTTTATTCACGATGGGCATTTTAAAATATTGTCTTTTCCAAATCCAATTGATATTTTATTTAAAAAAAAAACACACACAATTCATCGTAAAAACAATAATAAATAATTGTTCTCTTATGAAAATTTAGGAAGTCTTAAATTTCAATGAAATTTAACCTTTCGTGTTTTTTTTTATTTTGCAATTATTTTACAAATATAACTTTTATTATTATTAATATTTTTCGGTTTTGTATAATAATTAACTTGTTTAATCTGATATTATTTTGCTTTTTTCTTTTTAAAGATGATGTGTACCGCTAAGAAATATTTTGCGTTAAATATAAACTGCCATTTTATAAACGTAGAGTAATTTAGAAAAATTCGACGACGCCTTAATCCTTAAGACTGTGGCATTCGACTGGTTTTTTGCCGCATGGCGTAAAACAAATTGTACGATAAAAATGTCGTCAAATGTTCTTAATTTTCCGCGAATCGTGTATTTTTGCAGAGATTAACGCTTAAAATTATAGTTTTTTTTTTTTTTTGAAATAAATACGTAAATTATAGGAAATAAATTGTAAAGTATTTGAATTTTTTTTTTTTTTACTACGAAATCGTTTTTATATATATATAAAAAAAAATATGTTTACTCGCGTACACGAACAAATATTTACTATCCATTTGGTTCACGAATGTGTGTGTTTATCATTCGTCTCATTATCGCGTTTCCCGTTTGCGAATTTAACTAGTACATCCGGTTCCGATACACATTTTGAATTCAACACGGAAATAATATTATTGTAAATCATTAAAATGAATAAATATTATAAACCTTTGCGGGACGTCTAAAATCATTAGTTATTCGGGCATGTGGTATATACCCGTTTGGAAATCCGGAGAACATCGGTGATTTATTCATTTTTTTTTTCTTTTCATCACACTCCCCCGTCGTTGTTATTCTATCGATTTATGTTGGACGTAAATCTCACTGGAAATTTTCCTTAATAAAGTTTTGCGGCCACTCCCGCCGGGACGTGTGTTTACAGCGCGGTGAAAGATATTTTGCAGATAGTTTTGCCGACAATCAATGTGTATTCGGCGGCGATAGTTTTGTGTTCAGACCTAGGGAATTAATAAATCACTGCCAAGGAATATACGCGGAGTCCTTTTATATAAGATACTGTGTATATAATGTATATATTGTCTGAAATACGTAAACCCCCTTTCTCTTCTGGAAAACCGTTGTGACAGAATTGATAACGCGCAATTAATTCGGCAATCTCCTCGGGACTCGATGATGCGACTTCGTTTACTACTATGGGCAACAAATAATATCAAATCGGCGTTATGAAAATGTATTTTGCATGCTCGAAAAATCCTTCTTCGGCTAAAACAGCATTTAATGATTCGCCGATTGTCATCTGTTCGAATGGAGTAATGCGATTTTAACGTTGTAACTATTATTATTATTATCTCGTATACGTTGCGAAACGCAAAAACGTTTAAAATTAAAAATAAAAAAAAAAAAATTACTTTAGTGATATTTAAATTCAATAATCTATTCGACTGTATTGTAATAGGTATATGTGGGAAGGAGAAAATACGCATAATCGTACGTCTCAACTACGAAATCGGTGGTTAGGTTTTCGTCTGCCGTTAAAACATAGCACGTCTTCTCGTATTATATTATAAAATCCACGTGTGCGCGCGTTACACTCAAACGTGAAATAACGAGTTTTTTTTTTTTTATCAATTACAACCGATGACGTTCAATAAAATGCCTATTAAATTTTCGTTCCCGTCTTCTTCGGAACGTGCGTCCCAGTCTTCCAATATTCAATTTAAGTAATAATTATCGTCACAGTATACAATACACATTCGTTTTCCAAAAGTCTTTTCAGCGCGTATAATATCGTCGTACAGCTGCGCGAAACAGTCGATTCGGCAACCGAATCACTAAAATGTGTGTACACCGCTATTATACATTATATTATGTACTTACGAACACCGGACAGCTAGCCTAAAAAAAAAATAACAAATAAATAAATATATTTTTAAAACGGCCGAGCGTAATATATATGTGTAGGAGGGGGTCGGCAAAAATCTGCGTGGACCCGAACACGATTATACACTCGAAAACCGAATCGTCATAACGATATTTCGTAGTAGCCCCGGGGACGTTTATTTATTGTTTTTAACGCCGCGTTATTGTCGCAAAGTGGGATGTGGAAGGGACGGAGGGGGAGGGTTAAAAGGAGATAAATCGGCCGGCCCTTTCTCTTTTTCTCCGTCACTGACGATATTTTAATTCCACATTAAAACCATCCGATCAAGCGGTCATCAGTCATCCTTTTTTTATACTTTGGCCGACAGATTCAATAACAGTGTGTGTGTGTGTGTGTTGCATTTAACTGCTGGTGTATCCGCGATTAATTATATTTTTGTTACCACTACGACGCGCTATCCTATCTGAACGTTGTTCATCAGACATTCAAAACGACTGTACGGTTATATGTATACGATTTTTTTTTTTTTTGTCCTCAATATCTGCCGTCTGCTAAATTCGCATTCGATTTTATTTCCGTAACAAAATTAATATATCGATAATACGTAAACGTTTCGTATACCATTAAAATAGACAAAAATAAAATACATTGACGAACGAAAAGAAAATCTTGTAAATTTTCTGGGTTTTCGTTTGCGCGTATAAAACACGTTTATAAATATATCGGTCGACGTGTTCAACACACACGCGGTAAGGGCGCAGTAGTACCTATCACTAGAGATCAGAAGAAATGTTCTTTACCAGAGAAACGCGTATCGTCATCCCATTCCTATACACCGACATATCGGCTGGTCTCTCTGATGTTTTTCGTTCCCCGTGAATTTATACGTTTATTCCGCATTGCGTTACTTCGAGGATTTGCGTACTTAGAGGTCATAATCCCTGGACACGACGCGGACCTACGCGATTAATCACTCGGCATCAAGATATACCGCTTTTGCTTTTTCGATTTTTTCATTTTTTTTTTTCATTTACGTTTGTCCAAACCCCCAACCAACAGTCCCTTTTGAGTGTCTATCAATCATCATCATTCCGTGTGGCGCGTGTTCGATCCGCGTCCGCACGAAATGTCCTGCTGACATACGTGAAAAACGTATACGGGGGGGGCGAGGGATTCGATGCGGCGACGTCGATTAGCGTGCGATTCAAAAAGAGGCACGTGACCCGCCTAATACGCATTTCAGAGACGTACGCGTTGGTGTGCTGCTGACGCCACAACAGGAGGCACGCGCTCGCCAGCAAGGGTTGGCATACAATATACCGTGCGCGTATTATATATTATCTTTGAATCTGATTGGCACGTTAACGTGCGTGTTTTGCGAGATTTCCGAGTAAAATTTAAACACCGTCATAGAGAAGAAGTGTGTAAATGATGGACACGTGTTGTTGTTGTTGTTTATTTATTATGCGCAGCAGCATTTGGTTTCGACACGCCTATAATACACTAAGCCCTTAGTGATTTTGACGATTGAACGTCGATCGAATATAATATTACAGATTTACGTACGTTTTTTATACGGTTATAATTGTATGCATTTATGGTGTATAAACACCATAAATACATACGTTATATTTGATACGTTCGAGACGATAAAATGATATATATTCCTCCTCGTATAAAAACGTACGAACGATCGTGATTTATAGTGTATATTTATTAACAGTAACACACGCGTATAATATTGAAGAGAAACGTTTTTTTTTAACAATAACGTACGCTGAAACTATTATATACTTTATATTTTAAGTGTTATTAATGCTCTAACTACGCGATACGACGAACGTGTGCCGTTCGAAGAAAATCGATCGAAAACGACGGAGCCAGCCCTATGGACATTTTGTTTTTTGTTTTTCTACCACTCTAAACGATCAGATTAATTCAGGAATTTTCATTTTGTCAAACATTTTTGCGCACACTGTTTAGAATTATATAATACGTGTAATTTCATTGTGCACATCGTATTTAGAGAGTAGCGCATATTAACGCCGATAGTAGTAGTATCTCCCGTGTTGTTGATTTACTGCGCATTGTCTATGATCTATAAACGAATTTTATAGAAAACGTCTTGGCCCCCCCCCATTCCTTTGGACATCATAATCGAGTTAATGGACTTTGCGTGTTTTCAGATCATATATACGTAATATGCTTTTTTGATCTTCCCGTGATAGTCGGGTTTCTGTCACTGCGAGCGCGCGCGCGCGCGCGTTACAGATAAAGAATAATCGTGTTTCATACATTATGTGTATATACTCGATGGCGTTGTGGTGGTTGATAATACACACAACACCGTAGTCGTATAAAATAATATATATATATCGCGTCGACATAAATGGTGTGTGTGTTTTACGTATTATTTTATGTGATTATTTTCGTGTCGAAATACCACCATTTGTCTATTGTACAACACGAAATAATAAAACGTTTTTCCCCGCATACGTTCCGAAGGCGTTTTTTTTTTTTAGACATTTTCCGAAACGAAATCCCCCCACGTCCGTTACTACGATTTTCGAGAAATCCGTTATTATTTTTTATTCGTTTCTATAACGCCGCGCGAACACGTGTCGTCGTCGCGTTCCGGGACGGAGCCGTTCGAATATTTTTAGTAACGCGATTTTTGAAAACAATTTTCATAACGACATACGCGCGCGCGTCCAACGATTTCTTTACGAACACATAATTATTATCTATGTAATGTTCGACCGATGCGGTGGTGACCGATTGATGGACGGGACGGATGAGCAGTTCGGTAGCAGTTTGTTGTTACGTCGTTGTTCGCGGGTGCGTTGTCTTATTTGACTACAAAGTCGAAGGAATAACGACGACGAGGATTTATTTATTTATTTTTGTTTTTTTTAAATTTCGTCACGGATACAGTTATTATATCCGTACGGAGACGTTCGAAGGAGGAAGAACGCGGCGTTTATGACGAATAATAACATACACACACACACCTGCGACGACGAAACGTTGTCGTTGTCGTTGTCGTTGTCGTTGTCGTTGTTGTGTATACGACGACGATTGTTGTTGCGCCGCGTGACGACAATACTCCTCCGAGGCGTAACCGGTTTCGTCGTCGTCGTCGTCGTCGCCGTCGAGTCCGTTGAACTCTCGACGCGCGCATAATACAACGTTGTATAATAATAGTAGTGAAAGAGGTGGCGAGGCGCATTGGCCGTTGACGACCGGCGGGGCTGTGTTGTGCACACGGTTCAAGGGCAACTGGCACGATATCGCCAGAAAACGGTAGCCGGGAAAGAGAAGAAGAAAACGATATAAAAATTATTTATTTTTTTCAGTCGTACTAAAGAGGGGAGTAGTAGTGGTGGTGGTGAGACGATAGTAAATAAAACGCATCGATCGCGTATTATTATCGATAACTGTGAGGTTCGATGTGGCGTCACGCTCCTCTATTTTTATTTATTAAACCACTTTGTTTCACGTTGTTGTCCCGATGTCATTTAATGTTTGATTAACCGTTTTGGTATCGTGTAATAACAACGCAATCATAAACCGATGTGTATAGACGATATTTAAAATGAAATGAATTCAATTTTTTTTACATATTGCCTACGAAAATTACGTGTTCGAGCGTATGCAATAACTTTTTAAAACGTCCGTTCGTATTAACCTAAAACGCTCTCGGGATACGTTGTTGTAATTAAAAGTCAACGTGTGTGTGTGTGTGTTATTCTCTTGGGCTATAAGTGTCTGTTTTAACGAGAGAAAATGTAAAATTTCTAACGGTATATCGAGAGAATTCGAATGAATTATTAACCGCAATACACACACACACACACATCGGGAACTCTCCCTCTCAACGGATTCATTTACATTTCAAACTGTCGGCAAAACACGCACACTTAGTAAGTAGGAAGCTGTCTCCCCATTCAGATGACTCTGAAAAAAAACGAACAGCGTGCTAGCAGGGATTATAATATTATCGTAACGATTGTGTTATCATTCCGTTCGTATTATAGGGATATGACTTACGTGCCGTTAGAACGGTTAGGAAAAGTTATCGTAGTAGACCCGTTTTTGGGGGGGGGGAACTGCGGACCGCAGTCTGAGCAGCGCGAAAGCGAAAAAAATACCATTTTTGGCCAACTAAATGTGCGTCGATAAGTAATTATTTCAAGCGATCCGTTGTATAAATAACGTTTTTGTTTTTTCGATCATTTGCCGCTGCCGCCCACCACATCGCGGCCACTTAATAAATAGAACGCTGCGTACATAATATATTGAAAAAAAAATAAAAATAATATCGCGTAAGTAACTACGATTTAAATCTCGACATTTATTTATATAATATGTAAAATAATCGAGTATTTTTTTTTTTTAACGCGAAAATGTCCATATCAACCGGGCGGGAGGGGGTGTGTGTGAGAATAAAAATGGCACCGATACGGACGAATAAAATATTAGTTTTCCAATACGTAAACCGCACAAAAAAAAATAAAAAAAAAAATAGGCTCCTTTTAAATAAATTGATGGTTTTTAAAAATAGGACACGGGTGAAATGTGGGTGTACGACGTTATTTGTATTTTAATTGTGGATTTTTTTTTTTTTTACGGAATAACTCGTTAAAAATCGAACGTTCGTTAAATGTAATAGAATACGTGATAATATATTCTCCAACGAAAACAAAAATCGTGATGCGCTGTTTAAAGAATATTACGAAATGTCTTTAATGTTGACAAGTTGACCCGTAAAAAAATATACACCTCGTATAAAAATATGTCCGGCGAAATCGTCAAACGGTTTAATAATATTTGCCATTTAACGGGCTTTTACTGTGTACGGGCGGGGGGAGGTAAAAAAGAAAATAAAGCGTTTCTCGATGTTTTTTATCCTTTGTTATTATTTTTAACGTACAGAATGTGCCACTACTACTACTAATATTATTACGCTTTATGCGAAAATAAGGAATACACGGGAAAAGAATATTATTGAATCCAATATAAACGGGAAGAGAATACACGTCAATAGTGTTATTTCGACGGTATAGAAACGATGGGCGATTTGCTCGTTATTATAATATTGGAAAAATAAAATGCCCGTTGGACGCGTCGATAAATCGCATTTTTTTTTTTTTACTCGTTCTCGTGTTTCAGTTATGTATACGTGTGTGGATTAGCACCACCATCGCGTATGAGTGTAAGTCTATTACTCGAAAATGCCCGACGACCTTAATGCAATAATAATTATATACGCGTGAACGGGAAAAAATTACTCTTAAAAAGCCAGAATACTGTAAATTACTCATTGTGTGCGAGCACATTATTATACAATGCAAAGGTTTCCTTCCGGATTTAACACACCTCCGGATGATTTATCGAAACCGTTTAGGAACCACTCTGTAGGGTCCTCCAATTAAACGATACTAATTAGATCATTTTTTTTTTTTTCAAAAGGCTTTATTTTCCATACGTATTATATTGTTATCCTTTCGTTGTAAAGCTATAAGACTCGTATACGCGTTATATAACACTATAGTATAGTTCGAATTGCGAAAGTAGTGATGATGAGAGGTTTTGGGACGCGCGCATAAAACGTTAAAAATCCCATAATGAGTTTATTGCCAGTGTCGTTTTTCTTTTGAATATTAAACGAAATATAGGAATATCATTAGATAAGACGATTATTTACGGCGTTCTTAACAAAATTGTACTCTTCCGGTGAAGAAGAAGAAGAAGAAAAAAACAAATCCAATTAATATAAGTATTTAGAAATAGACATTATTACGTCGAAGAATTATTATTATTATTATATTAACGATCCTTTGACTTTGTAATCGATTCCATGTCAAATTTTATGAAAACCAAATAACTGAGTAGTAGTGAAAACCGCAAGCAGTAAACGTCATGTTCGTTATGATGTGCAAAAAGAAACTACAGGATGACGATGACAGCGATATATATGTACAGAGCAAAAACAGATTGTACGATAAAATAATTTTTTTTTTTTTTTTTTCATTTCCCTTCGCAAATAAACTTTTCCAAAACGATTTGGTTATAGATTTTAAATTGAAAAAAGAAAAAAACAAATTTATAAACGTGATTACACATTTACGTAGAAACTGTATGTGAGTATGTTTTTTGTTATTATTATTATTATTATTATTATTATTATTATTATTATTATTATTATTATTATTATTGTTATTATTAGTGGCGTTGTCTAAAGTAAAACTATTAAAATACTGTAAAATATACGTACAAATTAAACGTGAACTAACGGAGGGAGACACATATGAAGGCATTGTCACTCGGTGGCTAAAAATCGTTTCAAATGAAGTTCATGATGTATTCACGTTCATGTGTAAAGGAGTTGTTCACGCTGGAAAAAAAACTACTATTGCTGGTGGTCTACTACGGTTTTGTCGGGCCTTCTAACGTATCGTTCAATCCAAACGAAATTTACTTGATTTCAGATTGTGAATTTCATATCCGCCGCCGCTTGAAAAAAGAAACTCTGTATAACTCTGTTTTCGTCGTTCAAAATGATAATGACGGAAAATTGGAAAACGTTACGCCTTTCCTTAAACATATTTCTTTTCACCCATTTGTCGTATACCGTATTGCATATGTTCGTTTCCTAATATAATTATTACGTATTGTCGTTTGAAAATTATAAATTACAACAATCTACAAGAATATATTATTCGTATGATACATTCAGTACAATTAGTGGCATATTATAATATTTATTTTTCATTTTATTTGCGGCGCAAACACTTTAATATGGTTTTTTTTCTTTCTAATCCCTATAAAAACGAAGTGAAAACATTTCAAATGTATTCAATACTAACGAACTATTATAATGTAATATTTCTACATTTGTCTTCTTATTTATGTTTTTTTTTTTTTTTGATAAAGGAAAACATATAGAATATAAAAACTTTTATATATAACAACATTATTTTTTTTTAGAATTCTGAAGACGAAAACATTTTAAACACACACATACTGTCCTTTTCAACCGAATCTCGTAAAATATTAATTTAAACCATTTATTATATGTTTTTATTTTATTTTTTTACGATTTTTTTTTTTTTTTTTATAAAATACGCGAATTTCGTATTTAATATATTATACGAATGGTAATAAAAAAAATAAAAAAAACGTCTCGGAGACGTCGTACTGAAAGGTGTATTGTGAAGAATAATAATACATTAGGAGAAGAAAGACGAAAAAAATAAAATATTGCTTTTCTATCTGCTCGCATAAAAATAAAATGTGTTCACTAAGTGCGTTTAAAGAGAGTTGAGAATCGACACACGATTATATTCGTGAATCGTGACTAAAAACTGAACGACGTGAAGTAAATCCGGTACATTATAATATAAAAATGGATTGAAACAAAACTTATATACCGGCAATATAAACAATTATTACACGTATATTATAATAACGACGAGTTATATTGTTCTCTTATTTTTCTATCGGACGTCTCTCGAGAAGCCTGTTATGTACGTACTTTAATGCTCTTATAATTACCAGAGATTAATGCACGCACTGATAGTAGATTCTCGTCATTGGAATGGAATGTTTTCCTAATAATAACTTTTACGTAGGCATATAATATTTGACAAACCATTAACACGAGCAATGTGTATTATTGAGACTATTACGCTATGATTTTTTTTAAATTTCTATTATACAAAATGAGTAACGTAATTCCGTTTAAATAATAAGTATTTGTAGATCTAACAATATATAATAAATTGTAGGTGAAAATTTGAGCGTAATAAACCGAGAATTTCATATTTAGTTTCGTTTATATCTAACGAGAGAATAATAACCGTGTAACATTTAGTCGGCAAAAAATGCTTCGTATCGTGTAATTGTTTCTCTCTTTTTTTCTTTTCTTTTCTTTTCTACGCGTACACACATATCGTAGTTCCGTTCTATAAATTCCACGCGTGTGTGTACGGTAAATTGCACTATTGTTTCGTGGATTCTTGTCTCGGAATTTCGAAGACTATGTATTCAATTACGTCACGAGGTTTGGCTCGTTGAGCAAGAGATTTTTTTTCCCCTCTTCTTATAGCACTCCTTTTATTTCATATAATGTCCTTCACGTCTTTTTGCGTTATTCCTTATACACAAAAGGCTAAAGTAGGATTTATATGTCTCCTTTCTTTTTTCCTCCCTGCATTCGTCCACGCATCGAACCCGTATTGTACATAACCCTTTATATCTACGTTACAGAATATAGACGTTTATTGTAATTTAGAATATTCGTGCCCCTTAATATACATGGGCGTGTATTTACTTTTCAGAAACCGTCTGTCGATCAAACTACTAATGTTTACGGAACGCGTAAAGAGGCTTTTAAATTATTGATTTCATGTGTGAAGTATATATAAGCTCGGTTAATCCTAATGTCACTTGTAAACAGAACGTATGTCGTTTGTGGATGGGGCAAAAATTGTTTCTTATTACGGCTGATTTCTCTGTGGACGTCGATCGCATTTTAAGCATATTACGTCGTGTAGCGCGAAAAGGGTGAAGTGTGAGAGTATATTAGTTTTTGACGTGTTCCTTTTCTGATATTAGATAATAAGACACGATAGTAACAAAACGTCTTCTGTTTTGTGTGTCAATCAAATCGCAGGACCGCCGTGTTTAAATGCGATTAAAAGTTTAAATTGTCGACGTAATACCAGTGTATTTTTATTATTATTATTTTTTTGTAAGAGAAACTCTGTCACTACTGATTCCGTCCTTTTACGTGTAAGATACGTCGTATTGCATTTTATACACACACACATCACATATTTCTTTTATTCGTCATTCAAATTCCAATAATAATCGTATTAAGCTTACAGAATCACGCGTGACCAGGTCCCGAGTGTATTCGAGTAGAAAATCTGACTATATATATATACAAACACGATCGAAAAATATTTCATTTTGATATCGTGTTTTTAACAACACGTGTTATTATTACGTGCTTTTAAAAATAACCGCATATTAGCTGAAAACACTTAAATGTTTAATTTTTTCTTGAATTCATATAAAAACTATTACTTTTTACGTTTCAGTGTACGTACGTAGTTACGTTTATCAAATGGACTTCGAAACGGAATGATGCACATTTAAAAAGTTAATCCATATAATATATGAGCACATTATCTTATAATATTGGTGTACCGCGTTCGCTTTTGAAATAATAATATGCACTACGCCCGTATTGCTCGGTTAATCCTATAAAGAGATACACTTACATATTTTTTCCCCAATATTTTTATCGTATAAAAAACGAAAATACCAATGTATTATTATAATTTACGATAATTACATATATATATATATATTCCGAATATTAACAAAAAAAAAAACAAATACAGTTTATGCGAAAAACAAAACAACACGGGGCTATATATATATATATTTTAAATAAATTGGCCGACTAACATTGTTTTTTTTTTTTTTTTTTTTTTTTTTTGTTTTGTTTGACGACGAAACTGGCACATTTTAAGTCAATTCTAAATAATAAATGTGTATCCAGATATGGTCAATCGTATTAATTGTACTTTTGAAATATACGTTTTCCCGCGATTCGCCGTTATATTATAAATATATATATATATATATATATAGGGCACTCGCTGGCCGAAGAGAAATTACCCTTTTATAATGAAACGATTAAAAAGATCGATAATACTCGTACAGTATTCCTTCCTTGCGGTTTTCCTTGTATCACAAAAGTAAACATTATAAATTACAGTCAAAAAAAATCTTTTGTACAAATGTCACCGTTTAAAAGTTATTAGGAAGTTGTATGAAAATAGATAAATAAATAACAACGTTAAAGGGACATTGTTGAAGTCCTGTAAATTATTACAGCGATCCATAAAAACGATTTCCTCGTATAAGCGCAAGCCTGAAAACTAAATATTTTCATTCGTTTTCTTTAACGATAAAATGAAGAAAGAAAGAAAAAAAAAGGAAATTATATTATTATATTTATTAAATGTTTGGTATAACGAGTATAATATGTGTTATCATATTATCATACACCAAAATATTTTTATTTATAGTATTTTAATTATGAGTCGTATATTCGATTTGCGTGTGCACTGTTTGCGCATATCTAATATTCATATCGACACAATTTAAATTACTTAATATATGTAAATAATTATTTTTAATTTCTTTTTATATATACATTTTTTCTCTTAGGTTTGAGCATTTATTTATTTAATAATATTAATGAGGACCTGCTGATGGTTCAAACTGTTTAAAAATTGCGTATACGGAATAAAAATTTATGGATAGCTATGATTTACCATCCTTTGATTTTATGAGGTAATTATAATACATACAATATCGTTTTTTCTTGTAAATTAAATTCTAGAAACACATAGGCCAATTAACATAATTATAATAATACGCGCTTGTATAAATATTTCTCTGTAATAATTCAGTCAACAACAATAATAATAATAATAATAATATATTTTTTTCTGATTTACTTCAGTGAAAACGCGTATTGGTTATACATCTCTGTCTTTTTATCGCGCTTCCCAATAAAATAGTACCCGGACAACACAACGATTAAATTAATGTTTAGATTGATATTAATATTTAGAACAGACGTGGCGGTAGTGTTACATTTCAACAGGTTAGTCTTGGAAACAAAGAAATCTTCTTGTAAAATTAATTCGACGCTAAGTTTTTTTTTTTTTAACAGACATCATACATTCGTGCGTATTTTAACGATTATTGGTACACGTTATTCAATATTATCGTATTATTATTATTATTATTATTTTAGTGAATACTTTATCTGTGTGTTTTCTCCAACTAAATGTTTTTTGTTTAAAGGTGTCTAACGTTGGTTCAGCTATTCGAAAACTCGTACCGATGTTCGTGGGAACGTTTTACGCTTAAAACTATTTTTCCTCCCATATGTGTAGTAACCTCGCGGCGCGGAGACAAAAGAAATAATAAATACATTTTTTTCATGTTTTATTTGTAATTTTACGGTCTGAGGAACACACTTATATATATATACACACACAGTTTGTTCGTTTTCATTAAAAGAGTTTATCGCCTTCCCCGTCGTCGTATTACTACTAACGTATTGTTTACGGTTTGTTTGAAAATTGTGGAAGAAGAAAAAAAAAATATTATTATTATTATTATTATTATTATTATTGTTAATACGAGAAATTGTACAACGACGTTAGATTTTGTTTTATCGCACAACACACCTATTATGTGAATACTCTGGTAGAATTTCTTCTCGCACAGTCCGTATATACAATATAGTTATACAAACAAAATTGTATAATACAATATAATATAGTACGTGTACGAAACAGAATCGATCGATTTCGAGCATTACGATGTATAACGCGTTAATTTATACGTCATTTCGCAAACACCCACCGTATGTGTCCTGAGATCTTAACGTATATATAATTAATCCTTATTAATTTAGAAAAGTTAGACCTAATTGAAATTTCTCAATTGAAATGTTCGACGTAAAATGCATATTTGGACTTGCGGGCGGGTATAGGAGGAGGGGTAATAACGTAGTAGTGTACATTCTCAGAGTTAATAATTTTATATAAATTCCTATTCATATCGCACGCACGGCCTTTGTCGACAATCCTTCGTCGTTTAGAATTCAAATAGAATACATACGCGTATATAGTTTTACACAATTTCGTGTTGAGCGTTCGCCAACTTCTTCTTATTTTCGTGTTACGTTTCGGAATAAGAACGATATGATTATTTTCGTTTATTAAAAACGTAAAATTCGAAACGCCCCGGTATACGTGTTACCGTTGTTCGTGTCCTGATTCCTCGGGATGTCGTCGATTTGTCACACGGCATATCCCGTGTGTAAAGTCGAATAGTGGTCCATGGTGCGGCCCGCAGGACGGGATCGATGCGCGTGTGAATTAATTCGTTGAATTTCAAATGCACACAATGTATAGTGGTGCCCGCAGTTCATCCGAACCAATCTCGTATCACGTCGTTTCCTACATGGGAGTATACCACCTTTCGTTTCTATACTCATACTTACGCGTCATTAATGTCTGTGACTTTTGTTCGCGAAATGTTTATGATAATATATATATTACGGGCATATATTCCCATTTGAAAGAACGAATTTTACAAATCGATAATATATTTTATAATACTATCGACGGATTGTATAAAATATATAAATAAAAAATATGTGTATAGCGACGAAACGTCGCGGAGTGTCGTCAAACAAAACGCTAAATGTAATACAGTCAACAGTCCGACTGTTGTCCTCTTCTTAAAACAACAGGGATTGTTATTATGAATTAATACTCTCCGTTGTTAAACAATAATTTACTAATAGTGATTTTCATTTATTAATTTTTTTTTTTTGTTCCGGGTATGGATTTTGCGACTATTCCGCGGTCTGTTGTGTTATATACACTTTTGTTATAACATACTGTGTGACGACGGCCGTTATTCCAACGGGTTTAAAGTAAATCGTAACCGTACACCAGCAGCAGAGATCTGTTGCATTAAAAATTGACTTGGAAACCCAAGTGGCTGGCGCATACGTACGACACCAGTGCGCGATCACGTGGAATTTGTAAAAAACATTAATTAATAATAAGTACATTTATTTATCGTGTGTATACCACGTTTCCCCGTGTCTAAAAAACCGCGAGTATTTGTATGTGTCATAAATACGTACAACAAAAACTATTGCGTGTCATTATTTTATGTTTTTTCTTCTTCTTAATTTTCAATACGAAACAGGAAGATTTTCTTGGAAAATATTCCGTATTAGACTTTACTCAAATTTACACGACGTGTTGTTGTTAAAAAAATTTTTTTTATCGAAAATGTAATAAATATTGTACGTGTATATTATTATTATTATTATTATTATTGTTGTTGTTGTTTTCTTGACGCGGGCAATTACAGTAGAATATCAAAGAAACGAAATTTAATTCGAAAATGATTCTAAAATCATTTTGATTAAAAAAACATTTTAAAAATTTTCCAACTCCGAAAATATACTTCACAAGATGTTCATAATGTCGTTTGCCGCCGTGTATTTTTATATTAATGTTTTACAGAATACATAATTGAAAAATACGTCGAATATAATATTATACCCCTTTTTTTTATATAATACTTATAATAAATATGTTGAAAGCCAGATTACCGATCGGATGGGAATTCTTATTGTTTTTTCTTCGGACTTTTACCAAGTAATACACACACATATATACGCATTTTATTTTATATTTTATTACGCTATACCATATCATTTTATACATTTCAGTTGTATGAGTCAGTATATATATATATATATATATATATATAAATCGAACTATTAAACTATATATAATTTCATGCTTCCGTTGTTCTCCTTAATTAAACTGATCAGCGTATCAAAACAAAATTCTATTTGATTAAATTTAAATTTAGAAAGAAAAAAAAAACAATTGAAAACTTTTACAATTATAATTAAACAATTCCGTATAATGTATATATATATATTAATATATAATCTTCGAATAAACTGCAACACGTAAAATATATTGTTAAAGGAATAAAACAATAAATAAATAAACAATAAAATAATATATAATATTGAGTTAGCTTGTTCTCAACGAGTGATTTTTTTTTTTATGTTATGATGAAATTTTCCTTTTTCTTCTATGTTAAACAAAATTTTGTAAAGCTACAATACGCGACTACACAATATGTATAATTTATCAAAAGCCACTGACTGATTCGCATAGTTAAATCTCTCCGTTCTTGATCCGTTTTCTTAAATTATAGTATTCGTGGTTGTTTCCTTCTTCTACAATATATATATAATGACAAATAACTAGACACCGTACTTCAAAAAAAAAAATTACCAGATGGGTTGTGAGGTTAATTGTTTAAAACTGATCTAATGAGTAGTTTCTGATACACGCCCCTCCTGGCAACATAATCTAGAGTTCAAAGAAACATTAGGTTTTTTTTTTCTTTTGTGACGGCTAATTTAACTAGTGGGCAATTATTTCATTAAAAATACCAAAGGGGGAGAGACAAATATACAAGTAGAACTAACTGTACGAAAAAAATATACGAGTATAATCGACGTCGGTGATTACGACGAGAGATCATCGAATCGGTTGTTAGAATTTTGTGTTGGACAAATATCAATACGCGCCGGTTAATGAAACAAATATTTATCTCGGAATTATCACATTTTCGGTAGTTAAAATACGAGAAAAAAAAACCACTATATATAATTACTACCGATATATAATTATTCATTTGCAATTATAATGATTCATTTACGCAATGCATAATATATATTACACACGCATATATAATATATATATATATATATATTTACACCAGAATATATCTCTATTTCTGACTTATGTATCATCATTCTGGTGGAGCTTTTGCGTAGATTATCGCCAGTCATGTTTGCATAATATTATTATCATCGTTTGAGAAATATATACAATGGTTAGCCGTGTATTTGTTACCTATGCGAAGCCATATACAATAAATAGATGTCTGCAAATTAATTTAGAGATATATTTAGTAGTAATAGTATTGCGATACAATGTGTTGTTCCATTAAATATCTGAGTAGATATATCTGAATCGCGTGTGTTCACATCGGAAATTATATATATATGATATGACGAAAAGCCCATAAAAGAAAAAAAGAGAGGTTGTTTTTCAAATGCATCGAGATTTCATAATCATACAGTAAATGTGAGGAACATTTACTTTCGGTATACGGGAAAACGATGTAAGCAGGAAGAAATCTATCAATGCTGCTGCTGTTGTTGCATGCAAGGTATATATGTAATAATGTAATTAATTCGTTTCGCGATCACAAAAGATACGAAGGTGGGTAGACGAGTGAGAGAAAACAAGTTATTATATGGTATCAATAACTTCCCTTTATAAGCGATCAGACTATATATATATACGAGTATATGTGTGTTGGCAGTGGCAAACACAAACCCAGCAGGTTACCTCATATAAAAGTATAATATAAGAGTATTTTGGAAACACAATCTAGGTCGTCATCACACAGATTCTGCAGACAATACGATCATTTTGGCTAGCCAAACACAAACGGTTTCGTATTTCAATTCTGTCGGCACCACTCTCGTCAATAATTCCTCTCGCCGTTACTGAAAATGTTTTAGCATTTTTTTTATTATTATTATTATTATTAACTCGTATTTATCGACGAAACATATTCTCTGCTATTATATAGTAATGATAATTAATCGATATTAGCAATTTTTTTTTTTTTTTTTTGGTTGACGTTTTTTCTTCATCAACAAATTAATCGTTACCAATTTGCAATCCCTGTATAAAACACTTGATCTTGCTACGAAAATCTTAACAAGTTTACTATTATTAGAAAAACACTAGGAAATTATAAAATATCATCGACATTTTCGACGTTTTCTCAAGACTATACATCATCAATCAAGATGATATTCGGTAATTTCCGTTTATTTTCTCTTTCTCTACGTTTAACTGAGGGATTAAGCGACTTAAAAACAAATATCACGAATATTTTTCTTTCCTGATTTACGTAATTTTAACACTAATTTTTTATTCTATTATACTGTTATATATATATATATATATGTATGCTATAAATAATCACGCCTATAATGTGTACGTATGTTTAATTAATAATAAACACAATAATGAACTCCTCGAATGCTTGTTCAATGATGTCATCCACATTCGCTACTACCATATACGTTTATAATATTATGCTAATACCTCATCGAATGTCATCACGGAGTCCATTGTATAATATTATATATACGAGGCCTACCTCGGCTGTGTCCCGAAATTCTCCTAAACATGATCGTATTAAGCGTTCAATCGGTGTTTCTTTGCCACGTTTTTTTTTCGAGTCAATAAAGTGTTTATTGTCGTTTCCAAAAAAAAAAAAAAAAAACGTATAATTTGTTTCCCGATATACAATAGAACGAATCTTCTTCACTCTATCCAAACGCGGTGTCCTTATGCTAATGCGTCAGAATGATATAAATTAAATCTTTTAAATATTATCCTTAACGTTTTCTTATTTTTTTTTTTTTTTTTTATTAAGTACCTATTGGTCGTATATTATATCGTATCCTCTTCGTTTAGTCATTTTTATATATATATATATTTTTTTTGCGCTGCGTTAATTTCCATTTATTGTGACCATTCGACTGTTTTAGTATTTTTATGATACTATAAATAAATAAATATATAAATATAATAATATATGTTTTTTAAAACGTCTCCGAGTGGTTTTAAATGTTTTTTTTCCTCCTAGTTCATTAATTATAATATGTTAATGGTTTTTACTCTCGAATTTAAATACTCCGTATTGTAATTATATATATATACAATTATATGTATTTTATCCATAATCATTTTTATTATTTGTTTTTACTTATAATAAATAAAATTAAAATTTTTTTTTTTGATTCGAGACATAAACGCGTACGCTTAATTAATATTAATGTATATATATATATATATAACTAAAGCCTGTGTTAATTCTTATATAACGACGATTTTCGCGTGTATTTTAATTAAATTTTCCACTTAGTGATTATAATATTATAGAATACTATTATTAAGACCTGAATAAAAACGTTTTCAAAAGTTTACACTCGTCGAGTAATTTTATTTCAAAACTATACATCCGATATTCCTAGTAATAGAATTTATATCGTTTCGACAAAAAATAATAATTACGCACGAACAATTCGCATAAACATTTTTGAACAAAATTATTATTCCGTTTATAGAATCCCAATAATTATCGTATAATTTTCTTGTACGTTTGATAAATGCGTATATATATATATATTAATTTGCATTCCATATACAATTATGTGTAATCAAAACTTTTTATTTAATACTCTCTCTCTATATATATATATATACACTACTATTATTATCCGTTTTTCTTTTTTTTTTAAATTGTCATTTATTTTTCAACGCTATCTGAGCGTTGTTTATAATGTCCGTGAACTCTTTGAACAATCGTGTAAAAAGGAATTTTAAAAAAAGCAAGTCTCGGGGAATACGAGGAGAATATAATCTACACGCCCCGTCGTACTTTCTAAACTCTATACATATGTGTAAACAGTTCGATACGAATTCAACAGAATTTTCTCGTGTCTGTTCAAAGTTGCTGCTGCAGTCTTGTTCCTTTATAGTGAAAATAATTTATACGTTGTACGGTGAATTAAAAAAAAAAAAAACTTTCTTCTCATTATATTAACATCGCGAGTTCGTTCACTGTATTTCTTTTTTCGTTCATTTCCAATTATTTATTTTACGATAATTAATTTTAATTTTTTTACTAAATTATAATTTAATGTATAGCGCAATATTTATAGTACTACTACTACCGATCGACTATAATTTTCGCCGCCGCATTATTGTGTTGATTTTCTATATATAAAAGTGTGAATAAAACAACGACGAACGAGGGAAAAAGACAACGCCTTCTTTATACAAGCCTATATATTTTTTGCTTGTTGAAACTTATCGAAAACTCTTTGGGTGGTACACACGTAGGAGGAGGAGGAGGAGAAGAAATATCAGCGAATATAAATATTTATGTTATTTAACTTTTAGTAATTGAAATTCTACAACGACGTGTGTGTGTGTGTATTCAATCGACCACTGTAAGCTCGTAGTGGGTTGTGTAGAGGAGAGACAAGTGTGTGTGTGTGTACATATTCGAAACAGATTCGACTTACGTATATAAGTAATTGTATTAAATATATTTGCTCCGTGCGTGTGTTGTGTTGTACACACGTGTCGTGTTTGAATATATGCGTTGTGTTATACGCGTACGTTTAGTTGAGGATTTTTTTCTCTTTTTTTCTTCTTCTGTTAAGTCGACGATGAAAAAAAAAATCCATACAATTTTTCTTCCTTTAACGTGAAGCGAATATGGAAAATGACAGAAGGTTATTATTATTATTATTATTATTATACACTGAGCGTTTAGAACGAGTTAATTTAGATTCGTGTCTCGGAGAAGGTGGAGGAGTAGAAGGGGGAAAAAAAAAGACGCGTTGGCCAGGACACGCACACGCGTTGAATTTGTCACGCACATCCATTGGCTGCCGTCGTCTCGGTTTTAGGAATTATATTCGGAACAGTTTATTTTGTATTATTATTATTATTATTATGAGTCGATAAAATATTTCGCATAATATACCGGGGCCGCCGATTCCATTCGAAAAGAAAAATAAAAAGTCTATTTGGACACGGGAACCCCGAGATATATTATTCCGCCGTATATAATGACCATATCGGCAGCGGTACCGCGTGTTATTTTTCTTCTTCTGATGATAATAGTAATAATAATAATCATCGTGTGTTGTGCGTGGAGACAAATACTGTTTTATAGAAGAGTGGTATATATAATATGTGATGATATATATTATTATAATATATGTGACTTATACCACCCGTCGTGCGTATGATTTTTTTTCTTCGCGCGAAATGTGTTCGTTGTTATAATAATCTCCCGTGAATAGATATGTCTGGATACCACCAGATCCTTTGATATCCGGAATTTATTTTAGTATTATTCCGCGTTATTGTAATTTTTGCCGCCGCCGCCGCCGGTCCGTCATAAATTCGACGGTTCGACGCGCTGTGTATTATATGCGTACTCTATTCCGATCTGCTTGAAAAATAATTATTTAATATTTCGTAACACCCGCCGTTTTTGTGCGTGGAAAAGGAATTTTTTTTTTTTCATATATAAATCTAATACGCTATTATAACGTGCTGAAGTTGTAGTAATACTACTCACCGGCGTGTGTGTGTACTCCAGGGCACGCAAACAATAGAGTGAATACGTCTATATTATTAACGCGTATATTTATTTATTTTTACACGTTATTAGTTCGGTACGAGCCGTAAGCGTATTTAAATTATCATTTGTTTTCGTCTGAAAAAAAATACGTTTCAGTGTGTTTGTGTATATGAATATTGGTTTTGTTTTTTTCTTCGTTAATCACTCGAAGCTATATATTTATATTCTCGGGGGCAACATAATAATTATGTAGCGCTTTATATATATATATATATATAACCACTCCGTATTATTTTTGAAATCTATTGTTTCTTTTTTTTTTTTCTCGCACAAATCACTGTTATTAACGATAAACGCCCTGTATAAACTATATATATTTATTTATTTTTTCTATTGAATTCGACTTATTTTCAAAAGAAAAGAAAAACGATACGTATACTGCATATGTGCCAATCGTAACGAAATTGTCTAAAAAATCTAATCGAATTTTTTTCGTTGTCGTTGCCGCTACTATACAATATTGTGTATCCCTTAACGTTTTTTTCTCTCTCTCTCTAATCCCGTATTGTGTGTAATGGCAAATAGGACGATTTTAATTTACTTCGCCGACGCGTCGTGTAATTCTTTTCGATTATATTATACGTGTATGCACACAATATTTTAGAGCTTCTCGTCAACTAAAACGTCTTCTCGAATGGAGGGGGGGGGTTATGCGTTCAAAAATATTACGGATTTCATCGCGTTTATTGAAATCGACGTTTTAATCGTTTTTGGATACATAATAAATAAATATTATAATATTTTCCGATTTAGACAATTATTTTTTTTTTCTGAAATGACGTGAAAAATCCTATTTTAATCGCGACCGTTATTAACACGTTTTACTACTCGTATTTTTTGCCACTATAAATTTCTAATATAACCGTGTCGTCACACATCGTAATTCGTTCGACGATCGGAATTTAATTAATTTTTGTAAAATTTAATTATTTTTTATATACGTATGGTGTGTGTGTAACGTTAGAACCGCGGAAGAGGAGCCGAAATTTCGTAGTTAAACCCCTCCTATAATAATGGACTTTTTTTTTTCTCGTAAGTATACACGTTTGTACGCGCAACATTTATACACTCGCCTCGTGTCGCGCAGCTTTCACTGTGTGTGGACAAGCCGGTCACGTTTGTCGTTTCAAAAAAAAAACCGCGCGCCGTGGTGAATATCGATGAGAGTAGTTGCTGCTGCTGCTTGCCACCCCACCGGAGCGCATTTCAATTTGGCGTGTTCGCGGGACGTTTTTATTGAGACCGCCGTCCGTGTTGTCGAGCTTTTTTGACTGGGCGGATCGCGAACATCACGGCAGCTATTTAAACAGACGGTGTGCGTTCCTTCGCGTAATGGCCTTGTTGTCGTTGTGCTGCAGCTACTGTTATTATTCTCTGTCGTTATGAACGATATTCGGCGAATCGACGAAAGACCTGCTGCTGTGTGCACACGAGTATGTATAATATAATAACAACAAAAAAGGCCTTTGAAAGTTATATACGCGTTTTTTTTCATATATATATTGGTTGGTCAGACGCGGTTTTTTTTTGTCTTTTTTTACAAAAAAAAAAAAAACGTATTTTTATACCGTGCAATTCGTTTCCATCGAATTATCCCGGGATCGTTGTGTAGTGTAGAAAAAGTGCACACGCGTATATAATACGAGTATTATATAACAAACGGGAGATTCGTTTGGTCAACCCGATCGTATAATACGCGTTTTTTTTTTATATATATATATAAAATCCGATATCGTTTCTAAACGATAATCGCGCATTTATTAATATCAATAATAAGGGGGAGGGGTTTTTTCTTCGATCAAAGGGTGTTTTTTGAATCGATGACGTATCTAAAACAAAAATGTTTATACACAAAAAAATCCACTAAAACGCGTCGCCGCAGCGCCGTCACTTTTTTGAGTTCTCAATTGTGAACAAACTTCAATTTTCCTTTTTTTTTTTTTTTAACCCGATTTTCTAATTTTCGATCGGAGTTTACGAAATTTGCGCATTTTTTTCGCCTCTTGTCGTCGTTTTCAATTAAATGGACAGAACACGTAGAAAATCGCGTTAATATTCTTCACGCACACAACGGTCTCTATTTTCTAGTCGAAAAATTATTGTTCCAGCTGTTGTTCGTCAAGTGAATATGAATAAATGCGACGGTGATTTTTCACGAAGTTGCCGGTGTATACCGCGAGATCGCTCTGATGTCTCTGTCGTTGGGTAAAAAAAAAAATAATAATAATTTAAAATCTATCGCGGAATTCGCGGTGAACGTTAATCGTTATATTGTGTCGTCGTATATACACCTCTTGTCCGTGATCGTGTAACGTCTAAAACACGTGCGGCTGTTGCCGCCTGTTAAATACTAAATCGCCGCGTATGTTCGTTGCGATATTTCGCTCGTAAATGAAAAAAACCGAGAGAACAAAATGGCGGCGCAACGCTATTTCGCAATAATCGCAAATCGCGTTTTAAATAGAATAACCGCGGTAACAATCGGCGGTCACTCATTCTGAAATGTCGAGGACGGAGACAACTCTTCCTTCCTCTCTTAAAAAAAAAAAAAAAAACGATTATTTATTTGTATTTTTAAAATCTCTCGTCGTCGTTAAATATTTAACACCGTCTTGTGTATAAACAAAAAAATGATTAAATGAAAACGTCTCCTCCGCCGCAATTACAATTTTTCCCGTCTGTCTGTTTGTTACTACACCGTTCGCGGCGGATGTCGTCGCCTCCCGGACATGTGCCAAGCACAGTAAATACAATCTGACGTTACTCTTCGACGATGGTGGTGGTGGTGGTGTACGCGTTTCATTAGACGCGACGCGCTCGGCGGCATTGTCGTGTCGACCAGTTTAGCGACATTTCTCGTAGTCAATCACGCGAACGAAGCAAACGGAGACGACGATAGCGTATTATAAGAGATATAGGCACGCCACAGGCTTTGGTTAGAAAACGTGTGCCCGTGTAACTCCCTTATACGCGTGTATAATAAAACGACACGCGCAGTATTATGGCGTGACGGCGGCGCGGTGTCTAATACAAAACGAAAAAGAAACATAATATGGAAGTGAGATATCGCGTTACATTATTATTATTATTATTATTATTATTATTATTATTATTATTATATACGCGATGCTGTTGTATTTATTTGCCGTATAGGCTCTTCAAACACTGATTTATATATATATATTTATACCCAGAGTTGAAAAATGACAATTTCATTGATACGCGGCGGGTTTAATGAAAACAAACGAGAAAGAAAATGTCAGCGGCGAAACTCTCGAACCAGAGAAGTGGGTGTAACTTTTGGCTTTACCGATGTTCGTATTAAAACGTATATGGTAATACGTTCACGAGGTATCCATCCGATATTTTCAACCGGGTTCGCGTTTTTGAGTAAAATAATTTTACTGGCGTTAAACGAGATATACGTAGTTCGAATGTATTTATATAATGTGTTGTTTAAAATTACGGAAATAAATAAAGCCGTTTGTGTGTAATACGGATTATATTTTTTATATCGCTCGCGCACAATGTCTTGTGAGTCGTCTAATATCGAATGATTTTTTTTTTTTTTTTTTTTTACTCTTATAATTAGTAACTCCTCATATATGAAATTAAATATTTAATTAATCGATAATTACAAAAAAAAAAAAAAAATCGGTTAAATACGAGACCGCGTAAATTCGCGGTGTATCGTAATAACTATATAAGGTAAAGAAAAATTTTTTTTTCCTAACCCAAGTGTGTAAAAAGACATTCGATTTACGATTTATCTTTATTACGTTTCGTTACATATAAATACCGGGGATTTGTTTGTTTTTTTTTTTTTTTTTTTGTTAAAAAACTTTTGCCGAGTCTGTATAATAACGCGCGGCAGTCGTCTACTAAAGTACAATCGTATTGTCCTTTAAGTATAGTAATCACCATAATTTTTCCTCTTATCTATTATTTACATAATATCATTTTGCTTTTAACACGCACAAAGTTTTACTATATAAAAAACACATTGGTAAGTCGGTATATATTTTTTCCCCTCGGTTTGACTTAATAATTTACTATTAAAAAAAAAAAAAAAAAAAATGTAATATTACATAATACTTGAAAGTGGGTTTTATTTAATAATTTCTTAATTGATCAACAATTTTTCAGTTCAATCACAAACCCGCGCGCACTCGCGAGTTGATCGCTGTGCGACTTATATTTGCCAAATATAGCAAAAATAAATAATATAAATAACGCTTATTTATATTTCAGAAATAAATTTTATTATACATTTTAATTGGATCAAAACTGTCGTAAATTTCATATTATTTTCGCCGTCTTTAAGTTTTGTTTGTAACTGTTAAAATTCATAAAATATTATATTAATGCGGTATTATTATTTAAATCATTGTTTTGAAATTTTCATTGTACATATATAATACAACATAGTAATCGATCTATATTATTAAAAGTAATTATTACATAATATTATATATATATATATGCGTGAATGTTCAAATTATACATTAATAATAATATATTTGTAAACGATTTTTTTTTCTCTCTATTTATAACAATCTTTGATATTTTTAATCAATGAACCGATTCGGATACACAAAAAAAGATATTGTTCCCATTTTATCATCGCGTATGGCGCACATAAAACGGCGTTGATCCGTTTAAATATCACCGACTAACTTTGTATGTGATCTGAAAGCATAAATAAACCGAAATATGTATAATCATTCTCCAGAGAGTAAGAATACTATACTGTTTATCTGCACGTTGTGCTTATAATATACACGAGAAGATTTTTGAATTTTACCAAAAATAGTTCCATTTTCTCGTTGTTCCGATGAATAACTTAATAAAGAACCAAAGTTGAAATGTTTCTCCGATTCTCTGCAGACTGCGTGTTTGCGCTTTCTTAATTAAAAACCTTGGTTTTATATAATAAGTTTAAAACTCGATCCAAGCTGCGACGGATTGTATACTCTTCTCTTATAGGTATAGGTTATTCATCAGGGCTAAAACATCATCACGCTTTCTACAAAATACTCGGAGTATTTTCGAAATTTCGATTGAATATTAAACTAAAATGTGATCCTTGTTATACAATTTTTTTTTTTTAATACAATATTTAAAAATATTACAAATATTACAAATCAACGAATCGTAAACCGTTTCGAAAAACTCTATTTGAATAGCTGTCAACCGACAGTTGTAAATTATTTCAAAGATTACAAAAAAAAAATTATATTAATTCAATATTTTTCCGTTTTTTTTTTTTTTTATTATTATTATTATTTAATCCAAAATGAACAGCCGATAAACGTTTTTCGTAATACTAAAAAAAAAAAAAAAAAAATGTAATGTATATATATATATATATATTTGTTTGTTATGGATAATGACATAAAAATCAATATATTTTATACAGTGCGTTTAAAGCGAAAATATTCAATTCGAAATCTTTATTATCAAATAATCGATTCGTAATAATTATAGCTATTAATTGATATAATTAGTTATAGTTGTAGATACTTTGGTGGACCTAATGCAATTAAAATTACTTTAATACACAATAAATATGTTATATAATAAGCAGTTATGAAATATTACAATAAACGATACTTTCTAAATTTCCATTTGTGTGTAATGTAAATCTAAAAAATCCATACGTGAATGAATACTTGACTACATATTTTGAACAGTGTTGTCAATCACTATCAAATAATAATATTATTATTATGACATAGCTATAGATATTTACAATTTAAACGTCTGTATACATAACAATATGATATGTCGTTTATTTGAATAACGTATGATGATAACTGCGTACAACTCGTGTGTTATATTATAATTTGTGTGTGCTGCCCACCGACATCACTTCGTTAGCGAACGCGGTCCTAAAACGGAATATCAATTATCAATAAGAAGGAATGTTATCGCACACGACGGTTTATGTCGTTTTTACAGTAAGTTTATACAATATTGACAATTTAGTATTTTCAATACGATTATTATCTTTGCTAAATTATTAACAAATGTTGAAATGTATAATAATAATAATTTATAACCCATAAGGAATTAATATAAATATTAAACGTTACTACAAAAAAAAAAAAAAAAAAAAAAAATGTTTTTAATAACGTTTGATATGTGAACATAAGAACATAATATTTAATACTACATTACTAAATAGTAAATACACTTCGTGTACAAATAAAAATACATAATAAATTCAAAAACTAATTATTTTAACCTACATTAGCTGATTAATTTTTAATTCGTTAACTATACATAATTATTGAAATTAAAATATATCATATTAAATTTATTATCTATAAAGTCATTAGTCGCCTGCAAACAACTCACTAATTTTTTTTAACCCAACTACGTCTTTAAATTATAAAATGTGATTTCTACTGAATGATTTATTAAAACAAACATTTGCTGGTTTTGATATACACGAAATTAAATGTAGGTATATAAAATAATATTTTTAATTTAAATTAAAAATGACAGTTATCAATTATCAGTGCTACACACTCGCCCGGTTGCAGGTTAACATGTATCCGTGTATAAGTGTTTTATTCAACAAATAAAATTATAAGTGTAACTTCGTTCGGTTAAAACTTTTGTATGCGGCAATATTGTTTTAATTTAATTAATCGAGTATAATATTATATACTTTGGGCGTATTATAGTCTTTGTATCTTATAAGTTTCTAAATATTATAACTTCATTATATAAGCGTATATGATTAAAATCAATTTGTCCAATGGGAATTTAAACATCATTTTTTTATTAATATAAAACAGTGTAGGAGGAGGTATATGCGCATATATATATAATTTATTAACATAATATATAAAAAAAGAAACTTTTTGAAAAACTTGTATTTCAAAAAAAAAAAATCGATAAATTCTTCGACCGCGCCACGACGCGAGCGTGTCTATTACAAATTATATTGATAATCTCGTGTGATTAACTAATTGTTTGCAGACATATTATCATCATATAAAATACAACAACAATAATATATTGATCATGAACAAATTCGTGATCGTGTAATTCGTTAATGTTTCCAACCACATATAATTCACGTTTTTTTTTTTCTTTTTAATAAAAGTTTTCATTGCTTCCTATTTTTATAGTCTCATGTTTTGCCACACTGAATAAATAACGCGACCGCGGTGTTTTCGCATTCTTTGTCTTTGATTATTGGAATATATATATTATACGCGCTATATCTCGGCTTTTCTTTCTTTTTATGGCTTTTTTATTGTCGTATAATAAACTTTTCGAGACTTATATTGCACGTGTCCCTTCCCTCGCTCGCTAGCTCACTCATTCACTCGCTTTACGTGAATAATATTTACGATTATACTGTTGTAATTAACGTAAACTGCAGATATATTGCCTTTGCTCGAAATATTTCGGTTATACAGCGCGGTATGATATATACATATTATAAGACTTGTAGTTTAAACGTTGTTGCTGTTTTTTTTTTTTAAAAAAACCTTATGGAAATTTAAACTTCAAATGACAATATCTACACGAAAACGAAAATAAACCGATAATATGGACAAATAAAATATATTTCGTTCGCGGTGCAGAAAAAAAAAAATAACACCAGCTTTACGCGTAATTATAATTGTGTTTATTGTCGCGTAAGAAAATGTCGAGATGACGTTCATAGCGAAAACCGTTCTTCGTTCGTTTTGTGATTTCGTTGTTTCTATAGACGGTACGGGCTGCTGTATTTGCGATTGTCTGCTGCTGGTGGTGGACGACGGTCTCGTTGGCAGTAGAGCAGCAACTGGACGCGGTCAGTCCTAAGGAGGCGTTTGAAAAGTCTGTTTCGGAGATGATGGCCAAAGAGGATTCCATGACCAGTGACGTTGCGGAGATGTTAGTGGCGGCCGAGTCGTTGACCACGAAGGACATGTCGAAGAAGCTGGACAATGCGCTCCGGGTCATGGACAACATTCAGATGAAAGTTGTTAAAGATTACGACGAAATCTACGACCTCTACTTAGAACTGTATCCGGCCTGGCGTATGTATATACTGTGCGAAGACCCGGCGCAGAGGAACGATTTCTTCGACGAATACGAGGCGCTGTTCAACGCGTTCATCGAAGACCAGAAAATGCTGCTCAGCGATTTGGGAACTCTCTTTGCGCTCCAAAAAGCACTGTTGCCGTCCAACGTACACGTCGATCCCGACAACAGAATCGTAGCCTCGGTCAATATAGCCGATATACTCGAAAATTTTTAACCGCTCGAGACAACCCGTCGTCGTCGTCGTCGTCATCATAAATCTATTAATGTTTTGAATATGTAACGCGTGTTATTTACTTTACTACGGCCGCGGTTGTGTATCCAAATTCGTATTGAAATTAAACACATTATAAGCGTTACGTATACTTGAAATCATTTTTTTTTTTTTTTGTCTGAAATCGACGGATTTCAGTAAATATAATATAGAGTGTTTTACAGAAATGTACCTGCCAGTCGTTTAATACATTTTGATGTGTAAAAATACGGACAAACAGGAACAGATAGATTTTATTTTTCACGCGCTGCTGCAACAAATAAATACGATAATAATCCCTTTATTGTATAAATAAAAGAGAAATATTATTCTGTATAATTTTTCACTCATCTCGCTAATTTTTCTACTGCCTTTTAAAAAAAAAAAAAAAAAAAAAAATCAATTACTCTTTTATTACTTTTATATACTCGTATTATTTTCGTTGACTACGAAACTAGAAGCCACAGCGGATTCTCAATTTGCCGGGGTTTTCGGTGCGTCAATGCACAGGAGATTTATGAATCTGCGGCGTCAAGAATAAAACACATCATCCAAATAACCCCACCATCATTCTACTATTTACACTGATATTTAGTTTTTCTTTTAGATTAAATTTTAAAAATTTATATCTAACTTGCTACGAGATAATTTTTAAAATAATAATTCCCGCGTTTCGTTGCATTTTTTTCTCAATGTACGTTAGGACAATATATAAGTAAGAACATGATCTGGTTTTTTTTTTCTTTGTGCGTGTATTAATTATTATTATTTTTATTGTTATATAAAATATAAGAGTGTTTTTCCGCCAATTTACCTAATCATGTCACGAGCACACTATACACAGCAGCACCAGTCCGAATTAGCCGTACCGTAAATAATAACGTACGGTCCATGATGCGAACAAATTGTTCATGCCGATTGTGAAGCTGTGTATATACGTGCAACGAACTGCTACTGTCGGCGGAAGAACAAATGAACGGACGCGCTTAGTTAGGGACATGCCGATTTTAGACAGACGAAAGACAAAAAAAAAAAAAAACTCCGAAAACTTCCCCTTCGTTTTTCTCAGTGTTGTGTAACATGTACAATACGGTAATAAAATAAAATAAATATAATATAAAATACAGCATTTTATATGTACGTTAATGATATAAAATTATTAATTCACGCTTTTATATATTATACGTGTAATATAAATAAATACCAATAATGTTAAAAAAAAAACATCAAATAAACATTAAGGTTTTGTTGTAATTTAATTTCTTTTTTTTTTTACTATTACTAATTTCTGGTTTCGACTAAAAGTCGTCGTATACTGAAAAATAAAACATGACAATCGAAATAAAAATTAAAAATGAACAAGGAAGATGAACTTGGAGATAACGAATTAATATAAATACGTATGAATAGTATTGCTTTTTTCAAGTCTTCGTATTCTGAACTGTTGTTACGAAAAAAAAAGTACTTTCATGTAATAAATGATCCTGTGATATTTAATAATATTAATTATTTAAAAATAAAAATTCAAAAAAAAAAACAGTCGTTAATTCATTACTCTGTTATAACTATTATACTTTTATATTTTATATATATCAGTTACAATGGATTTGATAATACTTAACGTAATCTATTTATTACCTCTCTTTTGCTTTTAATTTGTCCATATGTAATATGCATATTATTCTCTATTTAATAGAAATAAAACGATGAAAATTTCAAACGCAAAAATCGATGTGTATTATTCTGTTTCTATTTTTTTTTTTTTTTTTTTTTAAACCCTTCATCCTAACATTTGAAAACAGAAATATTAGTGGTTAAATTGTATTTAAAAATTTTAAAACGAACACATCAAGCGACAAAAAAAAAATATTCATATGTTAAAACGTTTTTCATACTCGGGAGGACTGACGCATCGGTATTCTGCACGCGGGCGCACGAGCTGAGTGTACACACATTAATACGCTCTATGTGCGTACTTTTGACACCCGTTAAAAACTCGTTATACGCTTGCACGTCTTATTGTGCGTGCAAAATTAAATATGTATATTTCCAAACGACGACAAATATTATTGAATAAATAATACTAATAATAGCCTATAAATATATATTTGAAATTTTGAAGGTTTTATGTGCATTCCTCGTCATTAGTGTAGTAAACTGAATATGGCAATATGTGTATATGTTATAATAATATGTGTGTATAATCGGCAAACTACGCGTCAACTTTTTCATTTTTCGAATTGATTTATTATCATTTTTTTTTTTTTTTGTTTTAAGTCTTTACGAGACACGCGCTTGTTTGTTTTTCTTTCACCACTGTGCGTTTATCTTCTTTTTTTTTATTAACTTACGTCTAAATAACGCTTACATTGTTTCCTAACATCAAATATTATTATATATTATATGACTTTCGAGGCATGTGCATTGTACGTTTGTTCAGATAGCAATCGTAAAAATTGTTTTATAATGTCTTGTTTTGGAATTTTTAAAAAAAAAATTTTAGCGCATATTTTGCGTTCTTTTTCTACACACTCATATTTTCTATAGAAGAAAGGATTTTTTTTATTGTATATTTCACATTTTCTTTTTTTTAATATTTTCAATAATTTACGAGAGCATAAACTTAAATGTTATAATCAATCGTAATAGTAACAATATTAACTCTATATATAAATGTTATTTTTATTATAAATATATTGTACGATTTGTTTACTACTTATGCGTGCTGACGACTGCTCGAATGGCAACAACGAACATTATTTTATAGATCATGTCTGTCTATTTCGCGAACACGGTTTACAACGAAAAATATCGCCAGTTGAGCCGCGCAGGTGTGTGCTATGGCTGTCAAAAATCTATCATATTACGCAATATATATATTTTTTCGTTGTATTAATATGTATTTAAATTGACATTTTAATTACAATTGTAATTAAATTTTTACTATTTTTTTTTTATGATACGGTTAAATTTTCATATGTCCTTATCCAATTGCGTATTTTTTTAGCCATATATCATTTATAATTGCGTATTTCCACTTTTTTAAGCGTTTATTTCTGTTATTTTTTTTTTTGTGTACATAACACAATCCTGGACTCTGATTATTATTATTATTATTATTATTATTATTATTATTATTATTATTATTATTATTATTATTATTATTATTATTATTATATAAATATACAATACGCGACATGACGTCATTGAAGTATTTCAATTCTTTTCGATTTTGTACGCATGTATAAATGCGAATACTGACTATACGGGGCTTACTTGTTTTAAAAATAATTACTTATTATAATATTTTTGTATGTCGCCGTGCGGTCGTTGACAATTTCATATTGATTTTAAAAACAATTCTGTCTGTTGTGTGTTTGATATTTTTGAACAGAAAAACCTTATATAATTGTTCGCAACATGTAGAGTATACACTTCAACAATTGATTGAATGTAATATATTTTGTATAACTGGCCTACATTGTTTTTTTTTTTTTTTTTAATACATACAAATTGTTTGTCAGACTTCACACACGCGTGTTACACTACTTGTAAATATTGGTATTTTGTGTTTCAAACATTTTAAGTAAATATTATTTGAATTAAATGTCAAACTATTAAACGGAATTTTATAATCATTGTATATATATTTAATTAAAAAAAAATACAATAAGGTTATGTAAAGCATTATAATATATATATATTCCATTAAAGAGAAAATTAACAATTCAGTTATTTAAAATGTAGTGAAGAATAAAAAAAATTCAAATTAATATTATTATCGTCGTGTTGCGTCTTAAAGATAGAGACTTGAATTATTTATATGGAAGACACATTCGCCTCTTACTACAAATATCGCATCCTTCCGTATAATTTTATTACTTATAACTGTATATATATATATATATATATATATATATATATATATATACAAAGTACTACAATCCGTATTCGAAATTTTAATTGATATCTCTTTAAACCTTTATTAAGAGTGAAATTTAATAAAATTTAATATTTTACTTTATAATTTCTGATTTAAAACTTATTATTACGTCTTAATCTATACGGTAATAACCACCACCGAAAGAAAACACTTGAGATGGTAATATCATTAGTTATTTCTTCGTATCTTAAAACTTTTATAACAACTTTGTGCTCACGATGATTAATAAGAGTTTTTTAAATGCGTGTTTATACGTAACTATTTTATGTACATATATTTTCGTTTGTTCTTGTATATTTTAACCAGAATCGAAGGACATATTTCACCTAGAAAACAGTCACTATCGAATAATAAATATGTTTTGCAAATTCACCGACAATTATTTCGTTTTCTTGGACGATTTTACAGAGGTTACACTGTCAAACGTCTATGGCTTTGTACACGTGTTGCGTATGATTCAAATAAAAAATATTTTTGCACGAGGAAAAAAATGATTTTTTTTCCGCTGACGTTTCACAGTCTCCATTAGTTGAGCAAGATCGATCGATGAATTGTATTTCCAAGGTTTTTACCCTTGACGATTGTTCCACATCGAACACGAACGGAATAATAAAATTGTACGCATTTATACCTATAATTATTCATTAATAATGTCGTAATTGTTAAACGATTTTTTATGTACGAACATAAAATTTATTAACTTAAATTGAATGTTAATATATGTGTGTATATAAATAAAATGTAAAAAGTCACTACAATGTACGTTCTAATCATAGAACTCTCGTATAACGTGTATTTTTCGTTTATATAACTGTAATAGTTAACAATTATTTTGAAGTGAGCAAAATATTGTTTTATTTTAAACACGCATATATACGCGCATAATCTTCTTACATTAACATATAATATTATTACACAATGGTGCGATATAACTTTGAATATTATATTTAAATTTCGGTTAAAATACGTATTGACGAGAATTGTTGTTATAATATAAATTAATTAATTAAAAAACGAAATAAAAAATTGTACTAACGTAGTATATAATTAAAATAAAATACAGCGGATGCCAGTGATGGTTTCGTTTGAATATGCTTAGAATAAATATAAACGTAAGCATAACAGTACTTCAAGAAATAAGTTGACCATTTTTTCTGCCCTATTTGAAATTATATAATTAAACCACGAAATTCTCAAACGAGTGAATGAGAGTAGACCAGTAAAATTTAATAAAATAGTCAAAAGTGTAAAATAAACGATCAAACGTGTAAACGAGTGTACAATGAATAAAAAAGATGAATCATTACGTTAATTTTATTTGATTGAAAAACGCGAAATAATATTATTAATAATAATAAAAATAATAAATATAGCAAATGCGCATACGATTGATCGCTCGGTCAGCGTCAAACTTGACGCTCGCGTATACCGACATAGCGCGTCAGTCGACCGCGATAATGCAGGAAACGAAAGTAGTCACCAGATAGCGCTACGGAACAACATAGAGGGGGGGTAACAGCAATACGCGTATAAATAGCGGTCTGAAACCGGCGGATCGCTCAGTCTAGCCACGGCGGGCAAACGCAATCAACCTTATTCGCCTCTGACTACAGCAAAAACACCGTGTGTGTGTGTGTATATCACACATAAATACTTTGTGTTTTTACTGCGAACAAAGGTGTTCGCTTTGCCCGCCGTGGCTACACGCCATGAGGCACGCGCAATGTGTGTGTGTGTGTGGTTCCGGTTGACAATTCTTCTTTGTTATCATTCTTCGATGTGGATATTTCATTGGCATAGAGAGTTGACTCCATTTTCGCCCTCGCCCTCGAACATCATATTATATAATCATCGCTGCTTTGAACCGAACGTAGCACTCGAACGTTTTGTCTAAACCGTTTAATTTCCGTCGGTGCGATTCATACATTTTCAGCGCGGTGGTTCAGTGTCGAAATCGCCGACTTAGAACTATATAAAATATTTCTTTTGACTATTGAGTTAAAATTCGAACCGAAACACTTGAATTGAACCTATAACGGTTCTCGATTAACAGAAGTTCATAAACCGTGTGTAAAACTGTTAAACCGTCACGATTATTTGAAACCGACGTTGAACGGGAAAAATGTTACCCGGGTATTTATACAGTCCGTACATAAAGCCGACAGACTTATTTGTATGTAATCGCAGAAAATTGTTGTTACGTACTCATATAAACACTGTAATAGCATATATGTACACGGTGGCGTAAGAACGTTTTGTTTTGTCCAACTCGCGCTCCGGCCGCGGACAGTGATGACGCCGGCTGTTTTGTCGTAAAGGTTGTGCTCACGACGAAAATGGTATTTTTAATTATTTCGTTTTCGAACCATGCGCGGGGTGATGGTAATTATAGAGAAGTTGTAAGTAGAGGAGCAAGCAGCAGCCCTCATATTATCATTACAGTAGTACGAGTATAGTAAAAGTAAGTAGTCACATTGTCGTGCGTATTATTATAGTAATACTATATAACTCAACCTATATATATGGTATACGTACGAGTAGTGCTCGTAAATTTAAATAATCTCATCCGTTGCACGTCTCGAAATTATTCGTGCGAAAATAAGAGAGGCGAAATAAAAGCCACGTCGTTCGTGTGTGCATATATGTATCCATATAGTGGCATCAGGAGGAGAGAGTTGTTACTCTCCCGGACACACGCGTTACACATAATATTTTGTTTGCCCTTTCCCGCGTCGTCGTCGCTTTTTTTTTTCGCGTGATGCGCGACAGGCGTGTTCCGTTTTTGATTTCCCGACTAATCCGATTTGTCGGCAGCGGCGGCGGCGGCGGCCGGTGTGCATATAAAACTCCGTTAACACGCGCCCGAGGACGAATTATTTTTCCGTATTTATAATAATAAATATATTGTATAAACGATACGTTCTCGGTAAACGAACAACGGTATCGCAGCGAACACATAAAACGCTCGTTTTATTTATTATTATTATTATTATTATTATTATTATTATTATTATTATTATTGTATTTCGTAGATTCGATTTCCGACGGTAATTCGAAAGTCGTCTACCACGAAAAACGACAGTTTTAAAAGCTGTTCCCGTAAAACGTTGTTTAATTGTATAATACTCGGAAGGGACTTTTGTAGAAATGCCTCCAGAAGGCTTTTTCTAGTCTACGCACGACAACAATTTTGACGTTATTAAATGCTTGAAGCTCGCCTAATTTCGATAACGTCAAGCCCCATCCCACTCCCCCCATACACACACGAACAAATATCCGTCAGTGGGAAGAGGGCGAGACACTAGATACAGCGTGTAAGAAAAAAGAAATCCACTATCGATTTTCGCGTTTAATAGTAAACTCATTTCTACTAATACAAGTACTATTCTAATACGCGCGCATTGTCTGCGATGATAAATATGACGTATTATATTGATGGTGCAGCGTTCTTCCTCAATATACCACAGATCGAAATGCTCTGTGCCGATTGCGTTTTAAATGAACTACAACATTATTATTATTATTATTATGTTTTGTAATTATATCCAGTAATCGTATTTAATATGTGTGTTATGTTTTTATGTTTATCTATAGTTCCGTCAAATAATAATAACTTATGGATTGCAAGACTAAGGCACCAAAGACATCTGTTGGACAAGACGCCGCACGCAGAACCGTACATATCCGACGAATACACTATGAATCCGGTTAGTGTACAAAAATTATTTATTTTTTTTCTCTCTCTCTCTCTTTAAGAGTGACGGAAGAATGAGTTTTTCAGTTTTCAGTATAACCGAGTACGTGAGAAATTCTATACGTATAGTACACGGAATTTTCTAATTTTCTGCAATGATGAAATATTCCGCTTACAAATTTACATTTGAAAAGTGCGCGTACGCGTTGTTAATTTTTAATTTATTCGTCCCGCGGCGGTACGATTCTTATTAACGGAGTGGATTAACATATATATTGTATAATAATTGTCGAGCCCGTGTGTATATTGGTACAACAGGAACAACGTTTTACTCATAACAATCTTTTCTGACAATAAAACGGGGAATAAAAGATGGCTCTTCTTCGCGTATTCTTTTTCACTCCACGATTACACCGATTTATACGCGGAGGTATATAAAATGAATAAATGTGACTGGTGTGTGCATAGCCTTAATGTGTTGTTGCTCTGAGCTTGGTTGAAATGAAACTTGGCAGTATACGCGCGCGTTGATATGCGGTATATTATATTTATATATATAATATGTATCGACGTTTTCTTCATCCTACACCCGCACAGTGATATTATATACTACGCTTTCTTTCGAAAAAAACAAAAAAAAGAAAAAAATTAACAAAACGTTTTTTCTCTCATCCGCCGGAATGTTTGGATTATTTCCAAGCTACTACAATCGAGTTCGATTATTCCGTGGGGGGAGGGGTGAAAACTGTTATTTCTACGACACGCCGCGTATATAAATAAATATATATATATATATAATGTGTAATCGATATAAATGTAGACTGCGTATTTTATTTAAAAAAAAAAAAATGTCGGTGTTAGTTTTACAACGTCGTTTAAAATCTTGAATTTTTTTTTTTTTTTTTTTTTTGTAATAAATACGACTGTAATATTCGTACTTTTCATGAACAACGGTCACAGAAAAAATTCTCGTTCAAATATCTTTTTCTTTCTAATACAACGTACCGCGACCAACACGTTTCTTCTTCTTAACATCCTATATATTATATACGCATATTTCAGATATATAACAAAAATTCTATGCCACTACCCCTTATTCGAAAATTCGTTATTTTTTTTACGAAAAAGCTTTTACGGTATGCGTATACGAGAAAATGTTTCGCGCGTTGTGAATCGTGAACATAAAACTTTAAACGCTTATGTGGAAAAATGTCCGTAAAACGTGAAAAGTTTCATCAGTAATTCTCTATTTAACTTATTCATTCGGGTGGCATTCGAAAACAAATCTAAAGTCGTCGAAAATATATTATTATTATTATAGAACTTTTTACGTTCGAGTGTATTATTATAATCGCCCGTCATGACGATGATATTATAATATTTTCGTCCGATTATTATTATTGTTGTTGTTACGTCTGGGAATCGGTTGTCGCGGACTTCTGCAGCAATTATACCGCACCGATTACATATCGGACTCGCGTGCAAGCGACCATAGAAAAATAAAAAAGAAATTCATTACGTTCGAATATGAAACGAAAAAATCGATAAACTATTTATTCGCTCCGATAAAATGACTAATTTTTTTTTTTTTCTTATAAATATAAGAATAAAATGCCTGCAATATTTATGTATAATTTGTGGTTTTCTCAAATTGCGAAAAGACAAAAAAAACAAACAACATTGACGAGACGGCGGCGCGGCGGACCTTTTCGCCGATTCAACACACGGCGTTTTTTCATTAGAAAAAATTGCGTATTTTATATGACGTGAAAACGCGTTTTGAAAAGAGTGTGCGCAGATATAACCGCGACGTTCAGAACGGCGTGTTCCCGTTGCGATCGTTTTTTTTTTTTTTTTTTTTTTTTACACGCTAAGCGTAGCGTGGTGCGATTTTCAAAAAGTAATTTATATATATTTTAACGTATAATAAATAATAGTTAGATCGTTCGATTTGTTTTTATAAAATAACGCGTTTTACGTACGTAAAATAGGATTTATGGCTGAGGAAACGAAGAGAGTGTGTGCGTGTAATAAGCGTACGGTAAATCGTATAAAATTGATAAATGAAATAAAATTTCATAATCCGCGCGAGCGACAGTGTGTACTCTCTCCGTGAACGAAACATGGAAACAAGGACCGCCGCGTATGACGTGTGTGTACCGGACTTTTTAAGCCGTTCTATGCCCCTCGTCTCTACTGTACTTACACAGTTTTACATTTTTTTTTTTTTCAGTCCCTATAGTGTAAAAATCGCGAAACGATCGCATTAATTTACGAAAATTACGCGCGCACATAGAGGGGATTTACTACGGCCAGAGCAGAGCGTGTCCTCTTCCATTACCACTGTTATAACAGTGTAATTCTAGTCGTGATTGGCATATATATATAATGTGTGTGTGTGTCGTCGAATCAAAGTAAATAATAATAACACGTGGTAACGTACGTGTCTGCGCTTATACCGGTTAACGCGTCGGAGGGTGACGACAAACGCGCTATTATATAATATTATATTGTCGGTCGTCAAAACGTGCGGGTGAAAATTATTATTATTATTATTATTTGCTCGTTTTCTCACGTGTCGCACACACAACCACGGCGAAATACTTCGTAGTAAATTATTCGTTAATCCCGCGGACATCCAATGGTCGTTCTTCTTATGTACGCGCGTTTTATTATAAATATTGCCCGGTGGCTATCGCGCGACGATTAACCGCGTCAACGAGACGACCGTTGTTGTCGTTGAAAACAAATTTTTTTCGTAATATTGGTCAACGAGCGATTTGTAAAAAAAAAAAAAATGTTACGACCCGACCGAAAATCAATTGTTTCCCTTTCATTTGGGGGGGACGGGAGGACATTAATAAATATAAAAATACTGATTACTATTAACACGAATAGGTTTCGCCAATCGTTTTCGATCGTTCGTGATAAGCGCATTCGATTTTTAGTTTAGTTAGTCAATTTTAGTTCGACAGCCGAAATTCGTTTCAACGAAGGGATCGAACGCGGTGTGGCCTTTTAGTATACATAAAAAGCGTATAATAATCTCCGTAGACAACAGCTGCCAGAGAACTCCGCGTTAAACATTTACGGTCAAAACGAAATCGCCTTTGAAAATACGTCGATTCTCTTCAGATTCCGCCCGTTCGACGTGTGAATCCCGTTTTTCGCCAACCCCGTTTTAATAAGAACATTTCAGATAGGTTAAAAAAAAAAAAAAAACCAGATACGATGACAATACGGTATAATCGCCCCGCTGCAGTGTATAATTATCGAGTGTATATAATACGTATAACGATAAATACGCTGTTGTATTGTATATATTATTATTATTATTATTATTATTATCTTATATATGTAGCTGAATAGAACAGTCGCGGCGTGTTATTATAACAATAGACGAAAAAAAAATAATAATATAAATAAATAATAGGGAGGAACGGGTAAGAGGATGAGAGAGAGAGAGAGAAAGAAAGAGCTCACCGGGGGGAAGCAGTATAGAAATGTGTTTTCGATTCGTTACGCGTCCGGATTGCGATGCTGGAAGTGCGCTTTTTGTCCGGGGAAATATATTTTATTTTTTTTTTATTACGTATTTATATATTTACAACGCGCGTGTTACTCGCATGTCGAAGACACCGAAACTACATACTTGCACTACTACTTATACATATATATATATATATCTTATGTCGATAAAATATTTTTACGTTTTTTTATTCTTCTTCTCCACCTTTTGTCGTCGTATGTGTGTACCAAGAAGTGTTTGGAATCAATCGAGTGTTGTGTGCAACAGCCAATGTACAGTTGAGCGTGTGTGTATACACCCAGCATCTACAGATCATTCCAGTTCGTTATGTTCGACACATACGACGACCATCGCGCGGGTTCAAGGATTACTGTGTGCGTGTGTTGTTCGTTTAATCTGCTTTAGTCTGTCAAAACGTCTCCTCTCCGCGTAAACACGTCGACCGTATTTCCCCACCCCCGTTTCTATTTTACGGTGTATAATATTTTATTTATTTTTTTAATATGATAGAAAATAAATCGATCTATATTGGAATCGTGAAAGAAATTTTCCTCCCGTGCGCCGCTCGTCGTTGTCGCTGGGCGTGTCGTCGTCATCGTCGTCGAAACATAATAAAAACGTATTTAAAGACACATTTCTTTTTCCCTCTCCGACAGCATCTCGACGAATATTAGACGACATAAACGATTGATTTTATATATTTTATTATACGCGTTAAAACAACACATCGTGTGACGTGTATGGAACTTTTTTTTCTTGTATTTGCGCGACGGTTTGAAATTCTAATGATGACGATTATATAAAATTTTCGTTTCGTCCGTTGTGTGTGTGCGCCGCGTTATGATAACTCTTGCGGGAAACCGTTAAAATTCCATTTAGGTCTTCTTAAAAACCTCGGTTTTAGCTCGAGCATTTTGACTAAACGCTCGTTAATATATATTATATAATATTTTTAAAACACTCGTTAAAAATCGTTTAAAATCAGTAGTAATATTCTCTTCTCCGACAACTTTACCACCACCAGATGACTAATTGCTTTAAGAGACCCGTTTTTCATTCACTCTCATTTAAATATATTTATATACATATATATATATATATGTACGCGCAGTTCACACCTCGAGACGACGTACTTATTATTAATTAATATTGTGTGGAAATCTTTTTCTGACTAAAAGACTTTTCTACTAACGTTGTTTAATAATATATGTTTTCCGTTACGGTGATAATAGTGACGGGAAATTTTTTTTTTTTTTTTTTTGTTCCTGTGAAAAATCTAATAAACGTCTAAAATTCTGAAAATCTCGTCTGCCGCGTTTAATGGATATTTAAACCGTCGATGGATATGCCGAGCGCAATATGCGCTCGGCAGCTCGTTCAATTCTCCTCCCGGTGTGCCCATTAATCCTTTGCCACTAACAACAGCTGTGACGGATTATGATGAGCCTATACGCAGAACGGGGCAAAATCGACTGTATCGCGATCATCATTATCATCTGTCTGTCTAATAGCTCTTCCGCGTGATTTAATATCGACAAACATTTTTGATAATAGCCGTATTCGGCGGGTGCGAATAAAATTATTCAGCGAAATTGTCGATACGAAATAATAACAATAATAATAAAACGAAAACGAATTTTTCTTTTAAATTCTTGTCATATCAATTCCGGTACGTCCATTGCGATGCGAAATACAAAAACCTGCGGTAAAATCGCTATGTCTCACGTACACTTTCATTTCTAACGCGTTAAGCGGAACGTAATATCTATTTTTTTTTCCATTTCAATCGTTTTAACGAAATCGTATAGAGTGGACACACAAATTATTATCGACAACAATAATAATAATAATAATAATAATAATAACTCTGATTTTGTGTGTAGTTTCAGGTCAAAGGGTCCGGAACGATAAAAACCGGATTGACGGTACAAGATAACCACAAGCCGGTGTTTACAAACTGTTTGAATTATCAACCGGTCGTGAAGGAGGAACAGCCAGCCAACACTTACGTGTTCACCGTACGTATTTTACACGTTTTTACGATAAAACAATATTCGATTGTTTTTATTATTATTATTATTATTATTATTAAAATCGCGTTAACTTTTTTTTTACCGCTGTATACAGAGTGTGTACACGACATATTACAATAATAATAATAATAATAATAACGACGACGACGCGTATACCAAGTATCCCTCGGCGATACTTTCGAAAACGCCGAGTGTGAAATTAAAATGATTGTCGGAATAAATTATTTACCACGAGCGTGTTGTTTGCGTGTATGTCACATAAAGCGAACAGAAAATATCGACGTAAACGTCATTAATAATATACTGGCACCTACTTAATTATATAAATAAATCGTTGTTACACTAGATATTATGCAGAGTTTAACTTAAAAATATATGATACGACCGGCGTGTTAAGACACGTGTTTAAATGAACATTTTCGAGAGAAACTTAAAACATTATATACACTTATATAAAATATACGACGTGTTGTAATTTGCAACGTAAATAAAAACTCGAGAATTCCGAACTGTGCGCGAAAACAATTAATAATAATAATAATAATTACTCTCGTTGTTCGTCACATATTATATTATATTTAGTGTGGTCAAAAATTACACTCGCTATATGTTATTATAGTTCGTGAAATATTCACGTTCTTCGTGATAACAAATTATTGTAGAAATAACGGAGATATATTATGAACGTAACGGCGCCGCGAACAGAACGATAAAATTGTGTATTCCTCCTACGTACGTAATAATTCAATAATAATAATAATAATAATAATAATAATGGTGACTTTGTAGTTTTCAATATATAATAGTCACTCCTGTTCTGCTACACACGACTCGGAAATACGATTTTAAAGACGTGTATAAAAATACAAAAAGTCCTACAAGCGTGTTCGGTGAAAGTAGAATTTTCTTCTTTTTTTTTTTTGAGTATTATAAAAAAAAGCTTATTCGATTTTAATAAAATGACGATTATTCGGCTGTTGATTTCAACGACCTATCGCACTAATTGAATAATATCAAAATTTGGCTTTCGCTAAACGTTCGTGTGTAAAACTATTTTCTATACGTTTCACGTTTACGTATAGCAGACGCGCCACAATATTTTGGGTAACTATAGGACAAAACAAAATAATACGGGGTAATAATTATATATAGTGTTTATTATAATTTTTTCTATTATAACACTGTAACGATGTGCCATTATTGTGATGAAATTGGTTATCATCTGCAGTCGAGACAATGACGATTTATTATTGTCCAACACGTTTGCGCGAGACGACGTACTCGAATAATAATAATAATAATAATAATAAAACTGTTGTACATTTCTTATAGTAGTTAATATATATTTTACAAACAAAATAGATGATTTTTTTTTCTATATAAATTTGAACCTACTATAGTAATATCGACTTGGTAGTAATAAATAGATAAAATATGTACGATTCGCCGCACGCAAGTATATATTATTATTGTCCGACGATTTACAATATTCCCCCTCGTTCACCGGTGTATTATTATTATTATTAAATCGCTGTTGTAAAGGGTTGAAGCGATAATGTTGAATTTCGTGCCGGTGGTCAGATTTTCCACGGTATACGTACGAATTGTTACGATTCAATATAATAATAATAACCCGTTGAGAAAAACCACAGCTTTTCGCGTGTTTATATATATTATTTGTAGAAAACCGATTAAAATAATAATAATATATACTTTTTGATTTTACGTTTTTGTATTAACACTTTTGTTAAAAATAATTTAATTATTACGTTAGAAACTATATATATATATATATATTATTATTGGGTGAACAAAGAGGTGACAATATTTCTTATAGCACCGAAATATTTCGTTTTAACAACTATTCGTCGGTTTTTTTTTTTTTTTTTTTGTTCATTTAAATCGAAAATTAAACAGCGAGTTGCAACATTTTACGCATCGAATTTTATTTAATTTAATTTACACCGTTATATTAACCTATGCGTGCGACACGTTATTAAATAATAAATGTATTGTGCAATCGCTAGCAAATCTGAGGTGTCGATTAATTGTGTGTACCCATCGTCACACGTTGTTACCGAATCAAAATTATATCGAAAACGCGAATTTTAATACACAAAACAGTCGTAAATAAAATTCATAATTTACCGATACTTCCGACCAATTTTCCTATCGGAAGAATGACACTTCTGCCGGTCCTTAACAATTGATTTCGAATTTGCACAGAAATTCGTTTAGTTTACGTTAAAAAAAAAAATTAACTGTCTTCTTTCTATAATAATATACCAACAACCAACAGAACGTTTGTGTAGGCTTTCGCGTAAGTACAACTCTGTGTCTTTTTCCGAGAATTTAACGCAGAATTCGCTTATCCGCAGTTGTCACTATACATCTTACTATACACTATACAATTTATGAACAATCGATAGCTGTATTTATATTATTCTCTAAATTGAATACCATACGTATAGTCTACTTACTCTATGGTTATAAATACGTGAATATGTTTTTATTACTATTAAAGATAAATAAACGCTCCCGTGCGCGTACTCTATTTTGTCCAAGATAAAAATATGAAAATAAATGGAAATTTTTGAACGTTATTGAATATTTTCCAGTCAAAAATTAAAAACGAGCATAGAAACTATTTACTTATTATTATTATTATTTTTTTTTTTTTTTTGGAATTAATCTGTTAGGATTAGTCAAGAGTTAATTACATAAATGTGAAAATGTTCCGAGTGCGTACTTTATTTCGTCCAGCAATGTATTCAATTGAAGTGTGAAATTCAATTAATTGTTATTAATAAAAAAAATTTTCTCTTATTTATATAATAGTAACGAGTCTAAAAAAAATAGCGCCAAATACGTATTATGAAAACGCGCTATATTTTTTTGTTTTTCTCCCGTAATCGATTTATTATTAAAACCGTGTATGGTTGTAATTTGCACTGCGGGGATACACACAATAATAATAAATTGTCGGATTAAAAATTGACTAGCGACGTCAATAATAGAGAAACAATCCAATATTAATAATTAAACAGACGTCGTTGTGTTTGAACGATAAACAAACGGGTATGAAACAATTCACTACGTTCGTCGGTGATGTTATGTGAGATGCTGCGCGTGTATACTCTTCTGCGTGCGAGAACAAAATATACTCATATAAAAATAGTTCAGGCGTAGGGGATGTACAATACCTTACAATAATGATAGTAGTAATAATAAGTATTTAATGTGTATAATAGTTGTTGTTGAATTGAATATTGTCCGTATACCTGTCTGTTGTTAAATCGGTTTAAATCTTCTTCGTCGATTAAAGCGTATTATATAATCGTTGTTAAATAGGTAATTGTATAATAGAAAATTATAATTAATAATAATTATAATTATTATTAATTAATAGAAAATTGCGTTATAATAGTATTATTCGATCGGTTGTGACCGCCGTCACGTGTTCTTTTAAATAAAATATACTTAAATATACTTTTAAATCCGATTTGGGGGATCTCAACTGTTTTTTTTTTCTCTTACTTAAAATCGCTGTTTGAATCCAATTTTCTTCGATATTATTTTTGCTGCATTTACACTGTGCAGAGATCTTGGAATTGAATCGAGTTTTACTGCGTGTGCGATCGTTTTATTAATTTTTGTGTTTTTATGGCAAATTATACATAATTATCGTTTGATCGATCGTCTTCAATTCATGTTTTGTGTGATTTCAACAACACGGTTTCCTAAATTCTCGTATCTCGCTTATTTTCGTATAACAATAACAACCGATAATATTAAATATTTTATAAAATAATGCGATAAAAGCAAATACGTTTTTCGTGTTGCCGGTGGTGGTCGGCCGCTTGCGTATAGGACAAAGTCGCTCGATCAAAATGAATTCCGATGAAATAAATGAAACATTCTTACTTCGAAGACGAAGCAGACGAGATACAACAAATGATTGCTAATTGGTAAGAGGCTCATAACGATTTTCGTATTCGTTCTTCTCGTAAATGTCTATAATACAAAATGTAAAATTTATTAAGGATTTTTCCACCCCTACTGTATTGACCAATTCTTAATTATATTGATGAAAATGAAGCGAGCGGATTTCAATGTAAATATTTTATAACATCAAACAAATAGACGTTTAATTAAAACAAAAAACAAAATTCATTATTTTTTTTTATATATATATAGGAAAAAGAAATTTGATTTACATATTACAACAAACTCACCTCGAGGTATAATTTTTATTATACATTTTTTTTTTTATATGTCGACGTTTCTTAATTAATAAAAAATATATATAAAATATACAAATATACACATGTATATTTAAATATAAAAAAAGAAAAAAGCCAATGAGTATTAAATAAAATAAAAGAAGAATTAATTATTTAATTCTTAATTATCATATATTATATTAAAAGTAGAGTACATGATTTTTTGCATGTAAAATACTATACTATTGTGTAATAATATCGTTAGTTGAATAAAAATTTAATTTATATTCCGAAACCGAATTTATTAAGATATATCTCGGCGGTTTATTAGGATTTTTCATAATATTTTTTTGTTTTTTTTTAATAGAAGTACGCTTCTCACTGCCACGGGATTTCATTAAGGATCTCGGCTATAACGTAGTCATATAAGATCAAAATACGTTTCAGATAATTCTTCATATTTTTCACAACGAATTCGAGAGTAATAGACCTATTTAAAAAAATCCCACGGTGTCGAGGGATGGATTGTGTGTATCCGAATAGAATCTCCATAACCGACTGTTAAAAACCAGCGAGAAGACCGCGTAATACCGTATTTTACCATTTTACCGAACTCAAATGCCTCCTCTCCCTACCACGCGTTCATTCCGTTCGGTTTTTATTTTTCGAACTGACGTGGCCGTGTTTTATGCGAGTGTACTCCGAAAGGGAAATTGCGCGCGTATTTTTGAGGAAGGAGTGGAGGTGGTGTGACGACGACATGTGGAAAAAATAATAGCAATGATAATGTACAGCGAACGATCCGGTGCGGGATCATCACATATCATCTGCTCCAATGCGAGTTACCAAAATAAATAACGTTTACAATAAAATTTTCGTTTTGCGAAGAATTATTATTATTGAGAATATATCGTACGCGTTCGATAACGTTTTCGTTTAGTGGTTACATAATATTATACACCGAATATCGCATTTATCAATCTATTTTAATTACAATATACTGCTGCTGCTGCTGCTGCTGCTGCGACGTTTAAAATTTATAATAAACGTTTTCATTTGCCGCGGCGAATGCATTAATAACAATACGAAATGACGACTCGTCGTCCTAGAACTATTATTATTATTATTAGATAATGATAAAACGGTTTTTAATATATTACGACCTTCGTTTTTTTTTTTTGCGCGCTTGTTCTTAAAATGGCCAAAATCACATCGCGCATCAAGGAAAAACGGAAGAAAATGAAAAAAAAAAATGTTTCTCTACAGCGTGTGGGTAACACATTTTGAATACGTATTTTTTGCAAATGATATATCCGCGCGTTGTGTAACGATTTAAAATGATTATTTCCACGGTGTATAATAAAACCAACGAGATACTGTAGACAAAATATTTATTTATGTTTCGTGTGCGACCTAACAAGAGTTATTTAGGGAAATTTTTTTTTTTTTATTTATTTAATTATTAAATTAGTAAAAATAATAATAATAACAATCGAGAATCGCGATTATGATATTAAATCGTCGAAACGGCGTAGAAAAAAAAAACCAAAGCCAAATGTAGACCGACCGCGCGTTTTTAACTAAAAGTATTTTTTTTTTTTTTTTAAATCGATTAAACCGTGTGTAAACTCTTTTATATATATATATATATAAAAAAAATGGAATCGCGATTTGCTGCGAGAATCGCGAAAAAACTTACAAATTTATTATGGAATAATACCATAATTACGTATCTTGGAATACGAATAAAACTCCAGATACACGAATGTAACATTATTTTTTTTACTCTAAAAACCGGGAAAATATTTAAACGAAAACGACTTGTCGTCGTTGTTACAGGTCAAAGCGTTCGACAAAGATCCACCGGACAATGGCGGCACCATCACGTACACGTTTGTCAGCGGGCCCAGCGAACGTTCCAAGTTCTCCATCGACTCGCAGACCGGAGACATCACGACCCGTCTCGTAAGTGCCGCCGCTGTTAACGCCGAACTTCCCGTTCTCGTATTCGTGTTGTTTACACCACGCGGGAGGGGAGTTTTTTTTTTAAAAAAATTTTCATTCGTTTTCTCTCGCCGCAGACGTTCGACCGAGACGAGCCCACCCGGGACAAAGAAGTGTACTTGACGGTTAGAGCGACGGACAACGGGAACCCACACCTTGACGACGTGTGCACCATCAAAGTGACCATCCAGGACGAGAACGACAATTCGCCGGTTTTCGACAAAGTGGTGAGAGTGCTATTATTATAAATATAAATAAGTAAAAAAAAATCAATAGTCGTTCGTTGAATTGCGAATGACCGACAAATAACGGTTTATGGCGCGGGCTCATAAAATGTTTTCTACCGCTGTTTAATATACATCGTAACCTATAATTACCGTATTTGTGTTATTATTATAATCATTTTACGCACGGAATCAGGTCTACCGAGGATTCAACTACAAGGTAGTAGTAGTAGTAGTAGTTGTACTACGACGGGGTTTGTGCATGATAATATTATGATGATGATGATGGTGGTTGTTGTGTAGCACCATAGTCGAATTCTCTTATTATCTTCTCTCCGTTTTTTTTTTCTCCGCATGGATTTTTAATTATTTATTTATTTTTTTTTTTTTTTCGAGTACGAACTAACTACTCGCGCACGTGTGTGTGTGTGTGTGTACATTTTTTATACATTTGATTTTTCATCGTTTACTCTCAATAAAATAAAAACTTTTGCAACGCTCGTTCACGAGTTCAATGCATGATGCGCACATGCTATTGTAATATGCGTATACTTTTTACCGCGTTTTATTGTTGTCGATGGTTAGACATTTTAAAACTGTAGATTATTTATTATTATTATTTTCAATTAATTAATTAATTTTTTTTTGAAAGAACTACGTTGAATCCGTACCGCAAGACTTGATGGTGGGAAGCGAAGTGATGAGGATATCGGCAACTGACATCGATGACGGTGTAAACAGTGTCATACAATACGAATTGTCTCCCAGAGTACAAGAGGACTCTTTTTACTTTCATGTTGAACAAAACACCGGTGTCATCTACTTAGATCGCGCAATTGATGTAAGTAACCCCCCCCCTCCCAGTGTACTTAACGCGTGGTGTGTATGCATGTGTACACACATGCAATCGTAAAAATATTAATGAAAACAGCGTTTCATTGTATTTTTTCTTTTTATCTTTATAGAAAGAACCTGGCTACAAATTTAAGATGCGAGCTACTGCCACCGATCAAGGCGTAATTCCGAAATCGGCCTCAATGGATCTCGAGATCATGGTTGTCGAATCACATAAAAAAGCACCGAAATTCATATCCGTTACACCCGAAGGAATCATATATCTGCCAGAAAATTTTTTCAATATTAGTTACGACATAGCCACCATTGTTGCTTCGTAAGTATTTTTCCATCTCTTGTTACTATAATTGGAATGTTGTTAATTTTACCATCGTTTCGCCTGTTTAGACCGAATACTGATGAAAAATCCCCAGTTTTCGAATTGGTACCTGGTCGAACGGAACAATCGAACAAATTGAACACTTTCCGATTGATATCTGAAGGGAACACTGTTCACATTAGAGTTTCAAAGCAATTGGACTATGAAGTGACACCCGAATATATCCTTAACATTCGAATACAGGTAACTACTATATGTTCATTGTTTATGAAATTTGTAATGTTTACAATACAGTCTCTCTCTTATTCGACCATTTTTTCAGACTACTGTAGCAAATTATAATTTATTTAAGTTTCTTGCACAAAAACTATTAAATAATTTTCGTTATTCCTAAATAAGTATAATGCATACTATATAGTGTTAACCCTAAATACGTATAGAGGATGTTATATATATAAACATTTCAACGATCTAAAAATTGATTTTCGTACACGAATAATTGTGCAAAGTAAATTTAACATGTGCTTTAAAATAAGAACTGTATAAACATTCATCAGCAATAATGTGTAATGTATGAGAAAAATTTCAAGTATAGATACAGAGTGCTATCTGTATAATGTACATTACAATCCGATGATTGTAGAATATTTTAGAAGATATTAAAAAAGGAAAAAATGTACTAATGTGTATACATTTCTTTCTGCTTTCAGAACAAACACAATTTAGCAGCCGAACACCAGCTGAATATCCAGCTGCAAGATGTCAACGATAATATACCAGTGTTTACTGAAGTCGTATCCGGATCTGTGTTGGAAAACGAACCTCCTGGTACACCTGTGATGCAAGTACGAGCAATCGACGCCGATTCTACCGAAGCGAACAATCGTGTTACTTACGAGCTGGCTGACAATCGCGAATACTTTACCATCGATCCTTACACCGGTAATATCACGACTCTAGTAACATTTGATCGTGAAAAACAAGACTTTTATAACGTCAAAGTGATAGCAACGGATAATGCGCCTTCCTCTTCGTACACCACAGGAGAACACAACAAAGGTGAGTTAAATTCTGTACACTCGGGAAAACGGGTTATTAATTATTAATTCTATTACTAATGCAGTCATTATATCCAAATCACTAATCCAACTGTCCAAATATAGTTGTTTATAATTATGTGTTATATATGTATAGGTGAACAAATCTTTCACATTGAAATCGCCGATAAAAATGACCATCCACCTCATTTCACACAAGCTGTCTATGAAGCGGAAGAAATACCCGAAGATGCTAATTTGAATGCTTTGGTCACCGAAGTGAAAGCTTTGGATGACGACACGGCTTCTCCTGTCACATACAGTATTGTAGAGGGCAATGTTCAAAATGCATTTCTGATTGAAAACACCACTGGTAAAATCAAAGTCAACAGCAAATTAGACTATGAAAACATCACCAATGTAAGAATATTTTATTTTATCCTCTTCTTATACAGTAACATACTAGAGTATAAATAATAATAATTAACTCTTGATAAATTTTCAACAGTATGAGTTGAAAGTAAGAGCATTCGATGGAGCTTATGAGGATTATTGTAAAGTCGAGATAAAAATATCAAATGTTAATGACAATCCACCAGTGTTCCATCCATACGATAGAAACATAACAATCATTGAAGAACAACTTGTACAGGGTTGTATTACTAGGGTATGTGATTTTAAATTATCCAAAAATTTTTTTATTATTTTTATCGTATATGTTATAACTTTTTAAAAAATAATGTATAGTTGCAAGCATATGATCCAGATATCCAAAACCGCTATATTGATCAAAACATTGTTTACTCTGTGGTAAAAGAAGACCAACAGAGCTTAATGACCATCGATAAAAATGGATGTCTGTCTCTTATCAAACCTCTTGACCGCGATCCACCTAATGGTTATGCTACATGGCAAGTAATCATACAAGCCAGTGATGAAGGTGGTGCACCTCCGAAGAGTTTGCAAGCATCAACAGAAGTTATAATTGTCCTCACAGATATTAACGATAATGCACCATATTTAGACATGGTAAGTTACGTTATTTGATAGATTCGATTCGTGCACAACTTTTCAGTATAATAAAAATATAACCTTATTTAGCTGTGTAAAATTGTTTATTAGCTAACTATTTTATACACAAAGATATGTGATCGCTGTCGGCGACTACCTATAATCACTGCAGGTAATGGCCATCACTGATCCTGTGAAAAAAAAAAAAAAAATATATATATATATATTAGATAAATAGATATTTTTATAAATTTTAATTGTTTTATAAAATACATTCCTAAAAATGGATACTAGTGATGAAAAAAAGTATATATATATGTCGAAAGCGGCCATCAGCGCCCAACCATGGTCATCAATCTGTAGTTGTCAGTGAAGGTGAACGTGTTATTAGATTATAATTGCTATTGTTATTAGATTACACTTTACAAAAGATTAATTAATAATAATAAATTTATTATTAAAAAAAAAAAAAAACGATTATTTGAATGACACCTATAAATATAATATTAATACTTTTCTTTATTATTAATTTATAGAAAAAAAGTACTCTACTTATGAGAATGACAGTTCAGTTGTGAATAATAAACATTTTTTGTAATACATTTGATTTTATTTCAGTCTATGCCTGTAGTTTGGCGTGAGAATCAGTCACCTGGAACAATAACGCGATTGAGTGCTAAAGATAATGATGGACCTGAAAATGGTGCACCATTTAGTTTTTCAATCTCAGCCGATGCTTCTTACGAAATTCAAACTAAATTCGCTATTTCTGGTATGTAAAAATATATATATATATAATTGTTTTCTTGAATTCAACTAATGTTTCTTCAATATCATTCGTAGGTGTTGAACTAATGGCATTAACTACATTTGACCGTGAAGAGAAAAAAATGTACAATATACCTATAACAATATCCGATAGCGGCGTACCCACTATGACTGGAACGAGTACATTACAAGTAGTTATTGGTGATGAGAATGATAACCCAATGAAACCAGGCAGAAGCTCCATATTTGTGTACACATACAAAGGTGAATCCCCTGATATGGAAATCGGACGTGTATATGTTGATGATTTAGACGACTGGGATTTGCCTGATAAAAAGTTCAAATGGTTACATGGACCGCATGAACGTTTTGACCTTAAATCTGAAACTGGCATGATTACCATGCTACAGAACACCAAAGAACAGACCTTTGTTTTGGAATTCGAGATCACAGAACAAGCACCAAGAATCAGCAGACACACAGTAAATTCCACAGTTGTTGTTACCGTAAAGGAAATACCAGAAGAAGCCGTCGATAAGTCTGGATCGGTTCGATTAGCAGGAATTTCTGCTGAAGAATTCATTACTCCTGGTCCAGTACGTATTATTGTTATTAAAATAATAACATTTTCATAATTCATAATAACATTTTTGACTTCTTTATAGGATAATATAAGTAAAGCTACTATTCTGAAACAACGGTTGGCTTCTATTTTGAATGCTAGTATTGAAAATGTCGATGTATTCACCATTCTCCATTCTCCTCACAATCCCAATAATACCCAACTGGACGTACGGTTTTCTGCCCATGGGTCACCATATTATCAACCAGAAAAGATTAACGCTGCTATTGATAAACATCAAGCTGAAGTGAGAACAAAATATATACTTTTTATTCTTAATAGTGATTTTAATTTCTTTTTTCTTTTTTTCATAATATATTTTACAGCTTGAAAAAGAATTGGGTGTTGTTTTTCTTATGGTCAATATCGATGAATGTCTTGTAGAAAAACTTTATTGTGAATCTTCCTGTACAAATTTCCTGAACAAGAGCAATGAACCAGCTGCTGTTTATACAAATACTACATCTTTTGTGGGTATACGAGCTGTGGTAGATCCATTTTGCCAGTGCGAACAGACAACAGCAATGAAAATCACGTGTCATAATGGTGGCATTCCAACATCAGATGGGTAAATTATTTATTATTACATGCACACATTAAAAGTGTTACTTAACAATATTTAACTTTTCTTGCATTTTTAGTACTGGATGTGTATGTCCATCTGGATTTGAAGGACCGCGATGTGAAATTCTCAGCATTGGCTTTTATGGTGAAGGTTTTGCTTTGTATCCATCCATACAGTCCTGCATGGAATCTCATATGTCTTTAGAAGTACGCTCCACTTATGACAATGGTCTGTTGTTCTACGCTGGACCCAGTAGTATTAAACCTTCTCCTTTGTCCGTACAAGGTAATTCGTACAAATCAGATTTAACAGTAAACATCACTACTAAACATGTGTTTTTTTTCTCTCTCTCTCTCTCTAGATTTCATGTCGCTAGAGCTTAGAAATGGCTATCCTGTACTTTTGATGGATTACGGTTCAGGAACACTTAAAATTGAACAGAAACAAATTAAAATATCTGATGGAGAATCGCATCGCATTGAAATCATATGGACCAATACTGTATGTATAATTAAACACGATAATTAAGCGTAATATATAAAATATTTTTAAAAATGTGCTTGTTTCAGAGCATTGAAATGAAAGTAGACAGTTGCAATCTTCCATCATGCTTAAGCCTCAGCCCTCCAATCGGGCCCAATGAGTACTTAAATGTTAATGGACCTTTGCAACTAGGCGGTTCATTTGTCAATCTTGGCACAGTGGCATCGACTCGAAATTGGACTCATAAACCACTAGGCAATGGATTCAATGGTTGCATACGCAATTTAACATTTAATGGTCGTTTGTACAATTTGGGTGCTCCTAGTTTATCCCACAATGTTGACTTTTCGTGTACACGTGGTACGGCTGTTGCTGTATCATTTGGTATTGACGCTAGTTTCTTGATAGCCATATTTGTATGCCTAGCTGTTCTGTTAAGTAAGTTATTGAATATTAATGCCAACTTCTCATAGACCAACACTAACAATAAATGTGTCTTTTAAGTATTACTGCTAGCAGTTGTGGTACATAGAAGAAAGTCTGACGATCTATACAAAGACCAGGATGATATCAGAGAAAACATAATTAACTATGAAGATGAAGGTGGCGGCGAAGGAGACATGACCGGTTATGACTTGAATGTTTTAAGACTTATGTATGACGGCACAGAACCTGTACAAGGATTCGATGAAACTGGAAAACGAGGTATGTATTTGTTAAATACATTTAAAGTACAATGAAATCTATAAATGATAAACATGGATTCTAAAAACAAAATAATTGAAATTATTTTTTCAATAATTGTAGATGGTCTTTTAAATTAAGACAGTTTGTATGTAAGAGGCACTAAAAGCTAATATAATACAAACGTCAAATATTATAGTATGTAAAATCAAATGTATACTTATCTGTTAATATAATTAATACATTTTTGAAATTCAATTATGTTGTGAACCTAATGTATACTAGTAATTTGGACTTCTGTTTTCACATTGAAACAGATTTTATTTATAAGATTTTGCTTCTTATAGATCTCATTTTATGTAGTTTTTTTAGTTTCCATTTTATAATATTTATTATTACTTATTTTACAGCACAAGATGAAGTCCCTGATATATGTGGCTTTCTCGGTGATAAACTGAACTCTGTGGATAACGATCCCGATTTAGGCCCATATGATGATGTACGCAATTATATGTATGAAGGTGAAGGCAATTCAGTTGGATCTTTGTCATCATTAGCTTCGGGTTAGTTTTTGTTGTGATTAAACTCAAACATTGATAAATTATTTTTACTTTAGTGTTTTCCTTTGAAATTATTTTGTTTTAATTATTATAATTATTATTACTTACAGGCACAGATGATGGTGACTTAAACTTTGACTATCTTTCTAACTTTGGACCGCGATTCCGTAAACTGGCTGATATGTATGGTGAAGAGCCAAGCGATGAAGAAAGTGAAACGTACCGCAACACTCATCCAGAGTCCTGGTGCTAACAGTCATTACAAAATCGCTCTGAATAATCAGTTACCGGTGCATATGTTATCTGTAAGATTATAAATTATAGCGATTACATACCTAGAGTTTAAGTTGTCCCGACTATGTGAAACATTTAAACAAATCATTTGTACAGAGAGCTGACAGTGCTCTGACAATTATCAGATAATAATATGTATTATAAAACATATTATTATTTTCAATTAATTATTATTTGTTTTGTGTATTATTGACAGTAACGAAGACAAATTTTTGTATATAAATTCAAAAAATTGATTCGTGATCTCAACATCAGACTGTGTAGTCTAATTATATTATTTTTCCTTTTTCTTTTTTTTTTTTTTTATAACAAATTCACAATGATTTGTAAGGTAAACAACCCATTTACATTGTGTTTGTTTCGCTTATACAATATTAAAAATTTTAAGTAAATATTTCCATTGCTTCCCAGTAATAATTTATCATTATTCATATTTTTATACAGAATTTTATGAAATTCTTATATTTTCAATTCATGATGGAAACAATTTATTCATTCCACCATATAATTGATTTAAAAATGAAATATTAATTAAAACATATTTCGTTACATAATGTCGTTGGCGATTGATGTTTATTTTTTTAAGTACTTAAATGTTTCAATAATATTTATAAACTGCCATTAGATAGTTTTTTACTATGTCTTTATACACGCATTATACTCATATTTTTTGTAAATATATGAAAACCAATCAGGGTTAATTATTATTATGCACAGATCGACATACAAAATTTCATTGACTAGATGTAACAAATAAATTTATGTTTAAAAATCAAAATATTTTTACCGCCCTTCCATATTTTAATAATAGTTTATATTTTTCTATATTGTATTTATTATTATTATTATTATATACTTTTTTTTTTTTTTTTTTGCTTCAATACTATAATAGTTATATTTTGTTATAACAACGATTAGTATACACAACTTGGGGAGATACCATGCGTTAATTTTATATAAAATTTCATTTATTATTATTATTATTTCTTTGTTAAATTAAAGAATTTGTTAATTGAATTTTTATATCCTCAATACAAAAAACTATTTTTATTTTATATTTATAAAGTTAAGTTGATGTAATATTTTAATTTTTTCTTTTTTTTTTTAATTTGAATAATAAGGTAGCAATTTGTTCATACATAATTTTATCCCCTTAAACATTTGTTAGTTCTATGTATTATTATTTTGTATTGTTGCCATTTGTGATATGTACTTTTATTAGTTCATTTATATTTATAAATCTGTAAAGTATAAATGAATAGTATATTTATATAAAGAAAAGAAAAAAAATACATTCCATTTGAAAATAATAATGTCGATGCGCATATCTGTGCAGATAAACGACTGAAAACTTTAAGGTATAGTTGATTTTAAGTTAATGATTTTGTATTTAGACTTACGTCATAGTATAAGTTATACATATTATATTTATTAAGTTAATTAATTAAGATGTATATGTAGGGTAAACAAATTAATTTCACATTATTTAATCACTTTTTATTTGTACCTATTGACATGTATTCTTTATTAACTATACATGCATAAATTAAATTGAACAAGGACTATGCATTTTAATATTGTTTGTATTTTATATAACACAAAACATGTTTACCTAATTCTTTATTTAAACTATAATCTATAGAAGATCCAAAGTATATAAAAATTATTTGTCAGAAAATACAGATGGAAAGCAAAGGAATTGTGTATGTAGTTGCAATTTTTATTTTTTTACGTTTGTGGCGCATATTTTAAGATTTTTTTTGGTTATATAGCAGCGCATATTTCAGTACTTTATATATGCTATAAAATCCGAACCCTGAATTAATAACATAATATTTTATTGACTTGCATTGTAATACCCAGCTGGTTATTTAAACATATTGTTGTAACAAACTTATTAAAAAAATTGAGAACGTTACGCTTTCTTTAAGAATCCATGCAATATTGTGATAAAAACAAAATGTTTATTGTAGAGTAAATTGTATCTAAAATAAACAATATCTGCTTTAGAATATTATTCCTGTACACTGATTATAAAAACAAAAATATATTGAATATCTATTCACGCCTGTAATAATAAATACGACTTCGTAAATGTTCGACAATAACTTATACGAAATAAGCAGCCTACTCCATTAAAAAAATTCGCTCAAACATACTCAACATTTTGTATTTTCGTAAAACCAAAAAAAACTCAAAAACAATATACTTCAAGAATTTAAAATCAAAAAATGTGAAAATAAACAACGATTTTTTTTTTTATTTATAACATAATATCGTAAGTAAAAAAAATAGATATACGCATTGATTACAAAAACTCGAAATACTATGTAAATTGGATTTTACGTGCAATACACGTGTTGATAGTTTTTTTTTTTGACTAAAGATTGTGTATTCGATATTGGATACCTGCAATAGATCGAACACATTTATTTCGGTCCAAGAAACAAAAAATTACGTTCGTATCAAAATCTTCCACTCCTAATTCGCATCAAATACGTAATATAAGCGTTTTCAACTATAAATTTCATTCACAATAATCGTATTAAAATGGTTCGACGTTTTCATTTCTTTTTTTTTTTTTTATTTAGTAATTTGTTCAAATCCAGACGAGATTCATAATCTGTAACGTAATTGCACGGCGTTCAGATCGAAAAATTTTACTACGGGGCCCGCCGTAGGTAAGTATATACGTATACAATGGCCAGGAATAATTTAGAGCCGGAACAAGTATTATGTATACTGGATTTCCTCGAAAATTTTGTTCGACTTCTCTCTTTGTATTTCATTAAACCCAATGAGATAATATATATCGAAATAAATTTTCATAAGCCTAAGACAGAAAGTAAAAAAAAAAAAAAATAATAGCTTAAATTCGAATTTATATACGACTATTATTTGTATAATAATCGATAGGTAATAACAAGGTTGAGCATTAATCAATTTATAATTGTGTTAATTTTAATTGAGTTATATTTTTTCTTCAAAAAAAAAATAACTTTGAAAAGTTACTTTTTAAAAAAAAAAAAAAAAAACTTAACGTGTTAACTGTACGTTAATTTCTTACAAAATGTCCAAATTACATTTTATAAAATTTAAGCTATGTTATAAATTATAATATGCGCCTATAAATATATAGTGTTTTTATTTTATATAAATATAGAATTTATATTATATTTTAGGCCCTATAAATATTGTGGCAGTTTTCTCGTTAATTATTATTATTTTTTTTCAATAATCAGAAAATTGCAATTTTTACTAAGTTTAGTTGCTTTTTTTTTCGAAGATAATTTTTAACTTATAAAGTTAACGACAACAAAAAAAAATCATTGCTTAATTTTAACTTAATTTAATGAGTTATAATTATATAATTTAATGACTGCATGCGCGTAGAACAACAAGTGTTTTACATTAATTTGCGAGCTAAGCTCAGCCGTTGTCTGTTTTTATATTAAAAATGTCGAGGGTTGTAATAATTTACGGTGTAGCTGCTATCGCGTAGTGTTTTCATACTCTGCAATTTAAAATTTATATTTTTACTAGTAATTTTCGTGGGCGAATCGGTCCACTCACACACATTGTGCGCATTTATTAATAAAAACGCGTTTGCCGCGAATGAAAACTAATCAGTCAATTATTAAGAACAGATTTATTTCACATATTGTTTTCTTTTTTTTTTCTTTTTCCAGTGAATCCTCATAAGTTTCCTCGTACCGAAATGAATTGTTATTATCGTTGTAAATTATTATATATTATATAAAGAGAAAGAAAGAGACACGATGACGCACGCTAACGTGTATATTAGCATGTACATAAATAAAAATATAAAATACCATTTATCATCTTATACCTACGTGTATATCCGAATTTCCATATATTTTATCAATTACTCGACTGGATGTAAAAAAAAACGTTAAGATATTATGTAGACGATATTTTTAATTTATTGTATTAATTTATCTAGATAGATATATATTTGTGCGTTCGAAATAATTCACGTAGCACGTTTATATTATATAGATAGGTACTAAGTGAACTACAAAAAAGAAGAGTCAAAAATAATAAGGGAAAAAAATAATAATCGGTATAATATCCCATGTGTATATTATACGTGCAATATCGAAATTGCTAAATTAATATGAATTTCTTTTCTTTTCTTTTTTTTACCAAAGAGTAATGTAAAAAACTCGTTTACCAACGAATATTTAAAAAAAAGAAATATATATATATATATATATGCGCATCAAAAATCCTTGTGTTTAGAAATAATTCATTAGAAAGAAGGAATAATTATTATTTTCCATAAATAGATACACATTATCCTATTTAATATTACAAACATAACCACACACTCCGCATCGAAATATTTATTTAATAATTTTATATGTACGAAATTAATACACATGTACTTATAAAAAAAAATTTTTATTAAAATATACCTCGTGGATCTTTTTACTATATTCAGTATGATTCTAAATGTGTTAAATAACTCATCAAAAATGAATGATGATAATTCTATCGCAGCCATAAATACGCTATTACATAGTTTAGGTTCAGCATTATACTATATTATATTATGATAAATGTCAACGATTTCGTGGATCTCAGACTTGGCACTTGGCAGCGGTTACCGTGCACCTGTATTTTTTATTTCTTAAAATAAAAATTAATTTTAAAATAATAACGAATAAAAATAATTTTCGCAAAAACTAAATAAAAAAAATCTTTTGCGCGAGTCGTCAATTCGACTACAAGCCTGCAGTGTATAAAAAAGGTGGTAACGTGTTTATTCAATTATTGGTTATACAATTTATTATTTGTTATAATTATATAATTCATTTAAAAAATGTACATATCAATAATATTGTTTAATCGTTCATTGGACGTTTAAAATGGGCAATTGGCAATTATCCGAAAAAAATAATAAATATGTTGAAAATTAATAATAAGTTCTAAAATCGAAAAAAATATCACCCACCGTCGCCAACTGAGTTACTTCGTATCAGAATCATGAAATATAATATTAAGATATTAGGTGAACGCTAAGTGCGCATAGTACTTCCTCGTTAGATGCTGCGTGTAGCTGTGAACGATCATTATAATACATATTATAAACTAAATAATAAATGATAAGTGATCGAAGTAGATCAAAATAAATGGGGGAGGGAGATGAAAACATTATCGTCATTTAAAGTTTCGAAAAGAAGGAAGAAAAATTGTAAACAATCTACATTGCTGAAAAATAAGCAAAAAAATTCTTTTTTTAACAAAAGCCTCTAATACCGGCCCAATTAATCTGATGATGAACTATATTTTTTGTGAATGTGATTAGGTGATGTGTAAATCTACTGAATGTTAAGACGACATATTATGTCGTATGTTATATATTTTATTGTGACAAGAAAAAAGCCCCCCTTCTCTATAAGGGAGATTATCACCACCTGTAGATGCGTGTGTTATTGTAGGATGTGTATTAAAATGTTAACTGTCACTTATCCCGTTGAAAAACCATTGAAAACCATATAAATTGAGAATTCATGCGAGTAAATAATAATACTTATTGAAACGGAAGAATTATTATTATTATTTTTATTATTATTATTATTATTACTATAATTAGTGCTATATTATACTTCGTATTTTTATATTTTCAACACGGACAAATCCGTGTTTACACAATAAATTACAATTAATAAAATGGCCACAGTCCACAGGTCACAATTAAACATGATACAATATAACAACTAAAAATATGTTATCACATACTAGAAAATAATATTACGACTGTACTGTATTATAATTTGTAGCCAAACCACGTTAACACTCATAAGACGACAAAAAAAAAAAACTTTTCTAATATAATTTCCGATAATGTTAGTTGAAAAGTGGTAACAAATTCGACGACGTCATTTTTCGAATAACTGCACCCTTTCCACATATATGATTAAAAGTAATTTTCAAATATTGCTATTATAATATTTATCTAATATTACGTTACGTTTACACGATTTATATTCAATAACGGATTTCGTACTTCACAATTACAAAATTGCACGAAATATTTAATTTGAACAATTATATAAACTTATACGTATAAGGTAGGTGCATATAAAATATATTTAAAATGATTGCCGTAAGCCAATATTTTATTGGTTAATTTGTCTACAATATAATATAAGACCAGTCCATGATTGTTAAATGTCGTATGTATAACAATACGTATATTTTTAAAATTAGTTTATATGTGAAAATATTTGATTCCACTCGATGAAACCATATAAAAATGCTATTTACTTATACAACTCATTTGTACTGTCAATTTATCAGAGAAATCGCAATTGTGAAATAAATTAATTTCTGTGGGCGAGACTTTTTTTTTTTAAGTTTTCTTCGTTTCAGTAATTTATTGTTATTTGCGTTAAGAAATTTTTTTTCAATACGTTCCAAATTAATAAACTCTTTTATTAATATTGTCAAATATGGTTGTTCTTGCACAATAGGTATAGTCACATAAAATATGTGTACACACAAATTCTGAATAACAAAAATCTAGTATTTTTTCGCATTATTTATATTTAAATAATAATTTTTTTTATTATATGTAAACAGCGATAAAAATAAATAAATAAATGTTGTTGAATAATAAATCGAAATTTAAAATAATGATCAATACATAATATTATAAATGATAAAAATCGATGCATAGTTCAATTAAAATATTTTGCCATTTTCTCTCGCGCGATCAGTCTCTGAACATTCTCAATCCTTTTTTTTTTTATATATAGATCGCGTGTTTATTATTATGTATTTATAAACGTGATGGTAAACATTCTCGTCATTTTAATATTTATCGTCACACGATAAATAATAATCAATATATTAACACAATAATATATACAATTTTCTCCAAAAATATACGAATTATCACAATATTGCAAGTAAAATAAATAGTATGGCATGTACGCGCGTGCACACGTCTTCTATGTATAATATACGCATTGCAGAAATCGTTTTACACGAATAAAACAGTCTAACACACGAGTTTAGAAACTATAACGTACGTATATATTTGTTTTAATTTTCGACTATTGACCAAGAATAATATTGGTTATCAATTAAATTAGCTAATATTTATGGAGACAAATAACGTCAAACGAGAAACACATACGTATAATATGTAATATTTGTATTGGTCGTATTCGAATTTCAATTTAAACTTTACCGCGATCAAAGCCGATAATATTACAGTTAGTTGATGATGTTGTTTTAATCTGTCTTTGTACTCGTATATATATATTTATTTATAACTGTTCTGGGACTTATCGTCGGAATGAATTATCATAAATTACGTATTTATCATAAATAAATCAAAATATTATATACATAGATTTATTTATACCGATGACTGTCATTGAAACGAAAACCATAAAGTTTAATGTATTCTACACTTTACGTTATAAACCAGCGATAAACTGTTATTTTATTAAAAGAGTAAAAATAAATAAATATATATATATATATATAATGTAAGACATATTCGTATTTATGACAGAAACTGGTGTATTAGATGCACCTGGGTTATATTTTTGATAAATGTGAGCCATCATATTATCAAGTATAAACGCTTTTCTAAGCTTTGTATACGAATTGTTGTTTATTATATAGAGTATAAAGAGTAGGCACGGAGAATACTACCGCGATGTGTAACGCGCAGATCGTGGGTGTTAGTAAAAGTGTCCCCGTATATAATGGATTATATACTCGTATAATTTGAAAATTGTAAAAATTGGTATTTTTTTTTTGGTAAAATTTATACGGAATACGCGCGAATTCAGGGGGGCTATGGATGCTCGGACACCGTCTGTTGTCTAAGCCACCAATAAAATAATATTCGTTGGGATATTAAAATTACTCCAGAAGAAATTATATCGAAGAATTTAGTAGAAAAAAAAAAAAAAAACACTGAAGAAAATTACAATATATGTAATGTTTTACAAATACTGAATTGTTTTTTGAGAAAGAAATTAGCTCTAATAGACGTAATAAGTTTCATACGAAATAGAAAGGCGCAACCAATTTATTTATTTATTTATTTTTTTTTTTTTTTTGAGCACCCACTGTTAAAATTTCCAAAGATCAGCGCCTGGAATACGGTTTCAAATAATCATACGTACGTATTTATAACGATTTTTTTTATATATTACGAACAACTCTGCTGCGCAGGGCCGGCATGAGGTGTAATGCCGACCGTCATTTGGGCGTTTTTTTTTCTTTTAATACACATATTTTCATTGTAAGATATATATGGTAAAACTCGGCATGTTATTGAAAAAGTTTCTTTGAAAAACAATTGAAACGCCGGTCATTGAATCACGGTGAAAATCGAAATCGACGTGATTATTTTACGTATTTTCTGACGTATTTAAATACACACGTGAGATCTCTGATTAATTATTAATATCAATAACTGTCTATTAATCGTTAATATGTTAATTATTCTCACATTTATGTGGGATTCACTTTGAGCAATACGCTATACGGGTGGGTAAACGATGAAAAACGTACTACTTTTATAATGAATTACAAGATCGATTTTTAAAAATTTTAAACACACTTTAATCGGGCGATTGGCCGTGGGTCGCTCTTTGCCCTCACGTCAGCCCTAATTCCTCCCATCCCCTGAAAAAAAAAAACTAATTTTTTTTTTTTTTTTTTTTGTTTTTCGCCGGTTCGTTCCACTCGGAATCTAAAACAGTAATTCATATTGCGCGAAGGAGAAATAAGACAAAAATTGATATCAAAATGATGGAAAAAAAAAAAAACGCGCGCGTGTTTTAGACGACGAAACGGGCGAGAACGTGTGTACTCGACGTTCATTAACGGACGCTAACCGCCTGCGCGCCGCAACGGTGTCTCCGTCGTAAGGTCTCTGCCGCGGTGGCCGTAGGCGGGCGGGTAGTATCCGGGCGTAGCGTATAGGTGCGCGTCGGTGCAGACTCGGTGTATAAAAACTCTGGGCCGTATCACCGTCGTCCATCACTTCGGCTATTCGACTTTCCGCGGTTAGCCGTGTGTGTGTACCAGTGCACCGTCGCGTATAATAATATTACAAATATCGCGAGCAGTTCTCTTTTCCCCTCCCCTCAAAAACCACACGAAGACACCGCAAGTAAAATAAATTTAAAAAAAATCACGTGGAAAACAAACGTTTTCGATTTTCGTTTTTCTCTTCATCTCCGCTAGTATTTTTCTCCGTCTCGCCTGCTACACGCGCGCGCGCGCGCACACACACACACACACACACAGCACGCGGCGAAACACGTTTTCATCGACTTCCGTCGTCACTATACTACTCAGTCGAAAGTCGTTTTTTTTTTTTTTTTCTTTTTCGTCGTTAATTAACCCGTCCGTTTCGAAAACCGTCACCGACACGATGCGTCGCACAATGTTCCTGTTTTCGGCGGCCGTGTTCCTGTTGTGCGCGTGCTGCTGCACCGCTCAGGTGAATTTCACGCCGACTTGGGGTCAGGGCAAGAGGAACGGCGTGGCGCCCGGCGCCGTGGCCACCGACGAATGCAAGTCCATGGACACGCTCATCTACATCTACAAACTGGTGCAGGTATATCCTCCAATCGTATCCGTGACGACCGGTGTGGTGGGAGGGGGGGGAGGAGGTGTGATTCCGTGGTGAATTCCCTCGCATGAAAATTATTTATTTATTACATACAAATATCGTGTGCGCGCGAAAAAATTCGACAAAATATTATAAAAAAAAACAGCGCATAAAACCGTCGCGCGCGCGCGTTATTTATACACCATAAGTGCCACTTTGATAATAATTTTTAGTGTAAACTTTTTAGAAACGGTAAATTCTTGTGTGTAATGTACTCCGCGCGCTTACGTGACGATAAATCATACGCGGCCTGACACATGCTGTTGTTGTTGTTGTTATTATTATTATTATTATAATAATAATAACCACAGGCACTATAAGTTATTATTACGACGACGCTGCGCAACGGCGAGAGGAGTGTGTGGAGGGCGCCAAAAAAAGACATCTCGTCGAAAGTTGAACGTAATACGTCGTGTAACAACGATAAAATAATAATAATAATAATCGACCGGGGGCGTGTTACAGGCGAAAAAACGCGTGTACTTCAGAGAAAATAAAATTTTTTTTAATATTTTTAAAACCGTTCACGGGGGAAACGAACAATTTTCCCACTGTAAATTCTCGTCGAAAACGCGCGTTTTATTTACACGAGCGATTTACTTGTGCGAAAAAAATTACGCGTACGCTCCTCTTCTGCCCGCGGCGCGGCGATGTGTTGTTTTTCAAACGATTATATATAAAACCGCGTATTATTATTATTATTATTATTTCCAAAAGTCCAAATATTATATTACAATACGACGCGCGCGTTATAATTTTTATTATTTCCAAACAATAATAATTTTTTTTTCTTTTAATATTCATTCGTTCGTCTGATTGTTGTATTACGGTTTCCGTTTTAAAACGAATTTATTTAGAAACGAAAAAAATATAGAAATCTATAAAATACTATTCAATCGCAATACGGCAGCGTGTAAACGTTTCATTTTAAAATCCACGGAATTCGAAGAGGTACATTGTTATACATATTGAACGTATATTCGTATGAGGAAATACATTTTTTTTTTTTTTTGTAATTTATACGAATTCGGTGAAAACACAATAATTACCTGAACGCACGAAAATCTACTTGCTAAAGCATTTCAAATCGATTTAAAACAATTGTTTCACTACTATAAAATATACCGTGATTTCGGTACATGAAATCTCTCTAGCTTGTGTAGTGACTGACGCGTGTCATAATTTACCATACATTATATTGTGGTAACAGAAATAATTGACCGCTGTCTCCTCCTCAAGTATAGTGCGCCGTTGCTGCGTGATTGACAAATTTCCAAAAAAAAAAAAACATATCGTTCATAAATGAACGCGTTATCGAATTACTATATACACACACATCGGTACAGTTTGTCTATAAAGTCTAAAACGAACGCACTCGCTCCGTATACGGTGTATATACGTTAAAAACAATTCTTAATCCGCTTCCTGGACATTCCTCCTCGGTTAATTGTTTAAAGCCAATTGTCCGTGTAATTTCTTTATTAATTATAACGATTGAAATTATCGAATTTAAATATAAATATTTGTGAATAAAAATTATGTTAATTGCGCGACTCTCTTGACCATATATTGCGAACAATTTATGTGCGTAATATTTGTTCACACGGTGTTGTAATGTGTGTGCTGTCAACAAAAAATGTCGACATTTAAAATGACCGTTGAATAAAATATTTTAATCGATTATTTCGATCATATTATCCAGTTTTGTTTTAATGGCCATAATAATCCGCGTATCATAATTTTCAGAGACGTCAATATATTTCTTCAGAACTATACATAACAGTGTCCAGTGTCGACGTTCATAGAACATAGTATATAGGTTTTTGTAGAACGACTTGGATCCAACTTTTCTAATTGCAAATTAAAATTATTAGTATTAAATCATTAGAGATTTATGATGAAATCGTTATTCTAAACTTTAGATATTCGACGTCGTGATAAAAACTATTTTTTTTTTTTTTTTTTTTTACTTATTTAAAAAATATATGTATTAATTTTTATTTACTTATATATATATATAAGTAAAATTAATCACAGTCCATATTTTATGTAGGTAAATTTTTTTTTTTTTTTAGCGTTTTCCACTATATTATTTGTGAGTTGGTAAAGGAAAAAAAACAAAGAAATTTAATATGGTTGTTTTTTTTTTTTTTTTTTGGTCTGTTTAACACGGATTTGCATTATTATATTAACGTCGAGATACCAATGAAAAATCCACACGACTCTTGTCTTTCGATTATATATTATATTTCGGATAAGCACATGGTAATCGTAGTTTTTTTTTTTTGTCGTAATATATGACCGTGACGCGTAAGAGAGACGGAGAGCGAATTCAAGTCTCCGAGAGGAAATAAAAAACTATATTTTTTCCAAAAAAAAAAAAATATAATAAGAAAAATGGCACCCCGCTCGAGTATTTTCATTTTATTGTTTATTATTGCAGAATGAAGCTCAGCGGATCGCGATGTGCGAACGGATGTCCACGTCTTGAACGACCGCGGGAGCAGATGAAGGACGACGACCATTCGTCATCACCACCATCAGCCATTGATCACCATTAATGAACGGGACTTCTTTAATACGATATCAGTGTTGTTGAATTTTTAATTTTAGTCACATTATAATGTCACACAATTATACGCCATATATATTTATTATGTACACGGAACAAATAATATTCGTACACGGGGACATAACGTGTAACCGCAGTCGAGATCCGTTCTAGACGATTCATATAGTTTTCTTGTTTACAACAATAATATTAATAAACAATAAACATCGCTTTCTCTATTAAACACAATAGCGTTTTTATGTGCTATGTCATGTTCCACGCTTTTTGTTGAAACCAAAACACAAAACGTTTTTTTTGGCCTACGGTTCGCACATTTGTGTACACTACATTAACAATAATAACGCGCAGATCAATCGAACGTATTATTTCGACGTAAATTGAAACCGCGTTGATTCGCGAAAACGGTATCAACGTATTTTACACGCGTTATTCGAATTTCAAACATTCGACTCGACATATTATGGGTACATCACGATTACACGTACTGCGCGTTGCAGTGATCAATATGATGCAAAATGTGTTTTCAATCCAAAAGCACTCCGTGGGCGCGTAAAATATCGACTGCAGAAATAGCCCGCAGGTATACTATTATACACCCCCTATTATTATTACGATTCGCGCGCGTTTTATCGATATTATTAAAAACAATATTTATATATATATATATTATTATTTCAACGGCGAAAACCTCTCACGATGAACTTACATAACTATTCGCTACAACGGTGCTTAACGGAATGCAGTAACTCCGTAATAAATAAATCGGTGAATATTATTATTTTTTTTTTTAATTCTCTTGGCCCCCGAGTGTATCGATGTATACGTTTTTCATACGTCTTTTGGTAAATTATTCCGGTTTTTTTTTTTTTTGAAGATCGATTGGTTGTTAGATTGACACATCAAACTTGAAACTCGATAATAAACTCGTGGGAATTTGTTTTTGTCAATAAATTTCAACAGCAACTGGTGGTAGTCCATCAAAGACAATATATACACAACGACGAGTTTTGCAATTTTATTCTCGTTCGAACGGTTTTGGGCGTGCACTTGTGCAGGCAGTGGCGGATTCAAAGGAGGAGCCCGAGATGCCGCCGGCCCCCCTCCCTCTTGACAATATTATATATTCGCAGTTGTAATGATATATGAGTCAATAACGTTAATTGTGAATCGTTGAAAATTAAATTCGCGTTTTCGTGTCAGAGAAATTTCGATAACACTTTATTACATATAATACAATTAAACGTCAAATCCTAAATAACGTGCGGACAATATCAGTGTGAAGAAATTTAGGCCCCAGCCCTCCGTCGAAATGAGACGCTCTCTATGTGTACAGTAAATAAAACGTGGTAAATAAAACGCGTTAAATCACACACAAAACACACCGACACGAGTATATCCACCAAATATATATTGCCTTTGTGTTATTCCTGATGAAACTCGCCAACGTGCCACGGCTTGTAAATTTCTTCCGCCGCCCCTCATTGAAAATCAACGGCTTTCCAAAAATGTTAAACTCATATACCCGTCGTCTGTGGTGCGTTGAAAACGGTGTTTATTGCAATATTACATTTTATATCATTTAAACACACCGTATCCCATTTCTGAGTTCAAATTCAAAATAAGCCCCTTTTTGTTTTTGACGAGAACGATTATCAAGACGCGTCGTAGGTACTCGATCGTAATTGTTAAAAGAACGTTTATTAAAATATTAATGCTTCGAATTAAAAATGTTTAAACTCAACTAACGCGAGGAAGGACGACGCACTAAAACGAGTTTGTTAATATCAGATTCGAATCTACTTGGAACAGCGTCGATTTCTCTTTGTAATCAGCATTGTTGCTACAATCATTAGTAAATATTATACACGTGTCCAGACAAATACGAATGTTATCGACGAGCGTGTCGAATCGCCGTGGTAAGTATTTCATTTTAGTTCGAAATATCGAAAAACCGTTTGCTTTTTCTCAATCAGCTTTACCGTTTCAACGCTCTCGTCGTTTTTTTTTTTTTTATTATTATTTATTTATTGGTACAATTGAATTTTTGAGTTTTAAAACAAGTTTTGTTATAAAGTTATTGCTCGTTATTATTATCGCGTCGTACCTATAAGTGCGTATTAATTTTAATACGACGTCAAAGTCAATCGTAAATATTTTATATTCTTCAGTCAAAACTTGAATACAACTTGAGAGTACGTACACTTTTTATGTTTTAATACATTTTATTACGTGAATAATCGACGGTAATATTTTTAAATTTAAAAAAAAAAACGAGTATTTAATTCCTAATAATATTTATATACACTACGATATTATAAATCATCGAAAATATACGAAATATGTAGTTAATTGTGTTTGAGAATCTTTAAGAATCCATACACGCCGAATTAAAATACGAAAACCGAATTTAATATTTAAAAATTACAATGAAACGTATTTGTTTTTTAAAAACCGATTTATCGATTTTCCCTTCTCCCAAACACCGTATATACGTTCATATACGTCTTCAGTCATAACTTTAGACCGGATTTATATGCGTTTAAAATTCTAAAAATTATATGTTTTTATACTCTACAATTCCATCGCAATAATCTTTTATATGCATAAATATTCATCTTTAGAAATATATGATGCTTCATACAAATGTATTAAAAAAAAAAAACAAATAAAAATAATAATTTATAAAAATCGTAAGATAATCAAATTAATCCTAATGTTTAAAAATTTTTACAAAAACTCTGCGTATTTAATCCATACCTTGTGATATATATTGTTCGGGTTTATTTCACTTTATGAATTGTATTGAAAAAGAAAAAAGAAATAATAAATTATATATATATACTCGTATAGGTATATGATATATTATGCAATAAAAGTAATATTAAGTATTTAGCTAAAATAATAATATGTTAAAAAAAATTACTAAATACTATTGAAATATCGCGTTCAAGTTGAACGGTAAGCTTCACCCGATCTAAACACCGGGAGATAGAAACTGCCCGAGGTCACAATTGTTTTGGCATTTGTTTCCGTTAAGCTTTTTGCGAAGCGTTCAAATTAAAACGCTCGATGTATTAAAAAAAAAAAAAAACACCTGATTTTACACGAAATATTCTCTAACCTCGAAATACGTTTTGTTCTGAGCTAAAAATGTTTGTCTAATATCAGTTCATACAAGAATAGTTATTGAGAAAGTTCGCCCAATTGGAACTGCATATTCTCGATAAAAATAAATAAAAATCCTGTATATCTGTATAATCCCCCCTGTATCTCTTATAAAACTCTATAAATAAACATATATTATACATATTATGTAAATGTATTGGGACCAGATTATGGGCAAAACACAGGCGATTATCATGAAATTTTAAAGCGCCTTTATTTATATACACGAAATATAAGTATTACTCAATGCGCGTGCAAGTTTAATCGTTTAAGACTCGTTATGTTTTTTTTTTTTTTTTTCGTTAAGATATTTGAAAACTTCTGATTTCAATAGCCGCGATACATCTCACGAATACGATGAGTTATTATATTATAACGCGACATTGTCACCGTGTTGTCTTTACCGCGTATCCAAAATTATTCTAATCCCGTCTGATTCGTGTTTTTCAGACGTATATAAGCGCACCGCTTATATAGTACATATAACGAATGGTTGTCGCGATGTGTATGTATACGAATGTATACGAGACGCTTGTCCTTTGAACAGGAGAATTTCCGATACAGCGTTAAGCCGGGCAAAATGTCGCATTCACTAAAATTGACTATAAAATTGTACACGGTTTACCTCGCGGCCGTTTGAGTAACGGCACACGGACAACACGTTTTCCGGGGACTCGGGATTTCGGACACGGTCACAATACAGTCGCGCCGCGTCGTTAAAACAACAATATTGCGGCGGCGAGACGGTATCGTCTACCGTCGGAATCGACTAATCCAATTATCATCGCGTCCAAGAAAAAACATTTTAATTCGAAATTTCCCAAAAAAAAAAAAAAATGTATTTTTAATATACATCGCGCGAGTTTTAAAAAATTTAACATATTTCTGTGAAAATAAAACGGATTAAATTGAAAATATATTTCCATTCTCCGGCGGCGACGTTATTTGAGGGGAAACAGAGCGGGAACGAGCCGCTGTTTTTAGAGCCTTTTGTTACAAAAAAAAGACTCTTTTGTTTTTTTTTTTTTTTGCTTATTTTTCCACACAACTTTGCTAGGTACCGTTCCATTTCGAAACTTGAAGTGTAATGACATTGCTTCTTCCGTCTCCTACGCTTATTACACGATCCACTTTTCGACCGTTGATTGTGTATTATACCCATCGGAGGTGGTTCTGGCCGCGACTCCGGCAAAAGCGTATTCGTCATACGGTCGGCGAATTTTCCGGGAAAATTCTCATATTCCGGTTATATGTCGTGAGATACGGAGTTTTCCAACGTCAGCCGTGATCGTCTAGTGGTTAGGACCTTGCGTTGTGGCCGCAATAACCCAGGTTCGAATCCTGGTCACGGCACGTATTTTTTTTTTCTTTTTTACTCGCACCAAACAAAAACGGGCAGATTCCGTTCCGCTGCGATTTCCCTCGCCGTTCGTGTCATTATTTATTACGGTTTATTGCGTTTATTTCCCGTTTGTCCGTGTACGTTTTTTTTTACACATGGCCGGCCGTTGCGCGAATCCACAAAACGTTTGTTTTATACGGACGCACCGGAATAGAAATGTGAATTGCCAAAATAACTATTAAAATATACACTGCACCAGGGGCGTATACAAGGGGGGGGGGCGATGGGGCGATCGCCCCCCCCCTAGATACTTGTGTATGTACCTATATCTACTGACAACTAAAATTAATCGAACTAAAACTAAAAGGTCATAAAACATTTTTTTATTTAAAACTTATTATTTTTATATAATTTTTCGATAATTCTAAGTTGGCAACAGATTCGATGGGCCGTTTTTCTATTCGCCCCCCCCCCTAAGGGATGAAGTAAATACGCCCCTGCACTGCACTGATCAGAGTTGGTAAGTGTGTGCGTATAATAAACTACTCGTTATAAACGAAAAATAAAACGTCCCCCCGCGCCGTGTACGCGGCATGCAAATATCGTATATATATTATATATATGATCAACAGTTTTGATTTCATATATTTATTTTTAAACGCGTTTATTTACTAGCAAATCAATAATTTCGAATAACTAACACGTGGACGTTATTCGACGTATCCGACGGGCAATTTTACATACATAGTTGTGAAACGAACGAAAAGAATGAATTGTAGCGAGCCCAAGCGGGTGTCCGCTTGGGGATGGTCGCCTAATAATGATCCCGCTATATTAGACAATGAGATTTCAGCGTTTTGATGTTACACTACTATTATTCGCGTTCGATTCTGTGCGGAGATTCGGTCTAATGTTATATATAAAATAATGAATCCTGACAAAACCGCTTTTTTAACCGCGTTTAACAAAGCATTGAGAACAAAAAAAAAAAAAAATAATCGAAAAATGACCACTGGTAGTGCACGTCAATTTAATCGTCCTTTTCTGTAATATACAAGTTAAATAATAAATAATTTTACCCAATTTCATCTAACAAAAATGATGTCTTTAATTCCTCTGCTAATCGTTTAATGAACGCGCGCAGGTAATATTCGCACTTTTCATTACGTTTAATATTGTTTTACAATCATTTTCTATTTACTGTAATAAATATACATTTGAGTTGGCACTTTTGTTTTATATTTGAGTTAAAAAAAATGTGATTGTTATATAATTGTACCATAATAACACATGGTGTAATAGGACATTAGTCCGTATATTATTTATTTGTAAAATATAATATAATTTTACTTTGTCGAAAAATTTAAAATGACAGAAAAAAAAACAGATGTTTTTTTTTTTGAATATAGTTGAAGTATGTTGTATGGTGTTTTCAGTTCATAAAAATAAAAATTCGTTTTTTTTTCACTCGGCAAAGAACACGCGTGGTGGAGAATCGTTAAAATAACGACGATACTGACCAGGAAATATTATTACGACGCGTTTCAAGTTGCGTACCTATTTAAATGTTTCGTAAAAATATGCGCGTTTCAAATTTTACACTATATACAGTTCAAAATCGCCGTTTTTTTTATTAGGAAAAATCATTTATTTAATTTCAAAATTCTCGACAAAGTGTAAGTATTACGTCGAAACTCCGGTCTGCAGAATCGTTTGCAGTCGAACGCATTGATTTATCCGCGTTGCTTTCGAACCTATAGTAATAAGAAAACTCCGAAAATCTAAGTAATTCACTTAAGCGTCGTCCACAACACCTCGTCGTGGCCCGTTACGTTTATTTTACTCGGTAATTCTTTGGTTTTTTTTACGCGTTACTTTCTTTTCGCGTACGACTCATAAAATATATATATATATTTGTTCGATCGCTACCGATTTTATTTTAAAAATCATTTTACACGATAACGCGTCATCGCGTGGTATTTGAACATTCGCTTTATAACGTATCGACACAGTTTACAAGGAAAAAAAAATAAATACGCATCGATCTTACACTGGTCCACTTACGCAATATTAAACTTATTCCCAAGTTTGTATACGGTGTAAGCAAATTTGCTTTTGCCTCAGCATATAAGTAAAGGTGGATTAAATCTGCTCACACAACTACACACGAACTCCCGGGAAAGGATCAAAGAACGGCGGTCGGTAAATATGTCGACGGTGTACCGCGCGTTTTATTTTACCGCGCCATAGTATATAACGCACGTCGTATCTGTGCTTATAACTTCTGTAGCTGCTCGCTTCATTAAAAAGAAAAAAAAATCCCGACGTAGCTGCTAGAAAAATTAACATCTCATAACAATTATCTTGTTTTGTGCATAATTAATTCCAGAATCTGTATGACATGCACACTACTACATAATAGATATTATTATGTTATATATATATATATAAAGCGTATAATACTTAAACAGTGTGCGAATTTCCAAAAAAATTTCAAAACGTACATTAACTTCTACGAACGTTCAGTGTTGAAAGAACATATTAATATGTTATCCATCACCGACGGTCACTTATAATAATAGTAGATAAAACAAACAAAAAATCATTTTCCGTCGAACAAAAAATGAATTTAAATTGTAAATAAGCGATCGCCGTTCGATTTAGTACATCACGTGTGATCACTGAATCGCAATTAAAAAAAAAAAAAAAAAAAAAAACCGTATTTTCCATTATGGTTTATAATCAACTATTTGCATAAATATATATATATATATATATATACGGGACTGGACCAATAAGGATTATTGACTATGTATTATTATAATACCGACAAACTGGTCTAATATAATATATTATAATCGCATTCTGATCTATACCCTAAGACTCTACTCATAATATTATAATATTGTACCGAACAACAGTACAATAACTAACAAGGATAATACGAAATAACTCTTATATCTTATATATATATATATATATAAAACAATTATTTTTTATCGAATTATAATTAAAACGTGTCATTTAAATCTGTTCGTACGGCTTATCGCGCGAAACTTCCAGTAATAACAATAATATTAGTAAATATTTGAATATTTATGGTTTTTTTTTTATGTTCTTAGTAACGATTTACTTATCCACTCTTTGTTTTTTAACCTCGTGATTTACGTTTTGTTATATAATATATTATATTGTTAAACGTCCGTGAAACCACACCGACTTATATCAAACAGTTAAATTTAAGTGCATTCTGTTTTAAACTTGAATTATTTAAATTATTATTTAAACTTAAAATATGTTTAATATTTATTAGTAACGTTTTCTTTAAAAAAAAAAAATATTAACATTACAAAGTCGCCGTTTAGACATAGTGAATTTTGAACGCTAGAAAACAACGTATACTATATTATATTATAATATTTACTTGTGCAATTTAAAATACATCTGACAACTATATATCGTTATACGGATTATTATTATACCGAACTTTAAAACGTAAAGTGAAACACGTTTATAAACGATAAATCGTACAATAATATTGTTGTGTAATGCGTATGACACGCTCGCACGTTACACTAAATAATATCTATATACACGCACTCCTACGTGACTTTGTAAATTATATAATAAAATAAAACAGTATCGAATAAAAGTATATGGTTATAAGCATAACGTTTTGAATAAATGTCCGTTTTCCTGCAAGTGTACACGTCTTGTATATATATAATACGTATGATAATGGTAAGCGTTGATCGCTGTCTCAGAAAATGTTTTTCAAAACGTTTAAACTATACAATATATAAATATATTTTTTTCTATATTAGACGGTAATTGTACAAAAATTTACACTCTTTAATGCGATGAAATTAAATCACTTTTTATTCTTCGGAATTAACATATTTTCGTATTTTATACACCTTTGGCTTATACAAAACATTATTCCATCGATTCTATTCTTAAAACTCGTCTTAAATGTATAATTTTTAATTATTAAACTTATTAAGGGTTTTAAAAATTAAATATGTTCTTTATTAAATAAACAAATAATGAACAAATTTTGTTCATTCTATTACGATATAACGCATTATTGTATATCTGTTATCTAAATATAATAGATCTCACTATGGAAACACGATTTCACACCTCTCTCGAAATGTATTCCAGTTGTTGTCGTGAATTGTGTTTAAATCTCTACGATCTCAGCTCTCTCGTTTCGATACAAAATGATCAAATCATTTTGTACTGCCAAATTAACACGTTAACTGGTGCAAAACGCACGCTTGTTCAGTTCGTTAAACGTAATTATTTAAATATAATAAATACTTCCTGATTTTTTCGCGTATAAATATAATTTAATTTCTCTTGTACTTCTACGGAGTTTATATATATATGTATATATACATACTATTGTAACCGTGTGAATAAGTAATTCATTACGCTATAACGGGACGAGGGCCGGAAGGGGGTGTTAGACTCATAATTCACGCGATCACAATTATTTTAGAAAAATTGTCGATTTCTTAAAATAAATGTAATATAAGGAACGTTTTAAACGATAGAAACTCACGGAATAAACTGATGTTTCTCGACAACAGGATTTTTATTTTAATTCGAATTCGTGAGAAAAGTATAAAATTATTTAAAATATATTCGAGTAGTTCAAAACGGTCGAAATTAATATTTCCTTTCAAAAAAAAAAAAAAACTACAAACAGTAGTTCAATGGAATTCTATAATCGAATACGTTACAATTATAAATTTTATAAACGTGTTGTCGATCGATTGTATAGTATGATTGCAATTCTTCAAAATATTGTGAAACGTTATTTTAAACGATAATACATTAACACAGCGTAATCTAGTGGTAGCCATGTGCGAAGCAATACGTTCGTTATCTTTTTCTCCAAAAGAAGGATACGTCATATTTGTCTCGCAGAAAATGCTTTATATTATTTATTTAGGATCCGCACTACAACCACGTCATAATATTTTGAATATTTCGATTTTTGTTTAAACACAATATGTTCTGTTTATTGATTTATGTAATTCATAATTTATTTATTTCGTATGGCTTTTAACACAAATCAACTTACAATCGAACAAAGACAATACTTAACATAATATAGATATAAACATATATAATGATATAACTTTAAATAGAATTATAATTAGTCAAAAAAATCACAAATATTACAGGCATTTCGTTCTTGCGATGGGGATTCATATTATGAAATACTTATTATTCAATATATTATTTCAAAGTCTAACGTTTACGATAATTATTATTTTACATCACTAATATCGAATATTTCGTGACAAATATCGGAATATATATATATATATATTTTTTTTTTTTTTACATTTAATTATTTTCACTAATAGATTTTTGTTGAGCATTGAACGAAACAAAAAATATTCGTACGGTTTATACGTAAACAATTTATTGATCTCTATAACAAAATTAATACGTCATAAGTATTTTTATATTACTCGACGGAGATCTAATCGATGATTGTATACGGCCATTGAAATGTGTACGAATTAAAGCGCGTAACTAATTTTAATTTTACACAATCTTACGAACCGTCATTTTTTTTTTTTTTTTTTTAAATTACTACAATTGACTTGAATTGGAAAGTTCGTTTATCGTAATCGTTTATTATTATCTAACGATAATTGTCTTTTAGTGTATATAAACGGATTGTTATTTTCAGTGCGGATCATTTAGGCAACGGTCGTTTTCAAACTCAGTCGGTCACGAGTAAGAAAACAGTGAACAACGACGACAACACGATGAACACCAAGGTATAATGCATTTATTTATTTTTTTTTTTTTACGCTCGTTTTATTAATTCGTATTTAAAATACAAAATTAGATTCTACTTACCACCGTTTACGTTTTAATCACGGCGATCCGATCATTCGGCCAGAACGGGAACAGATACATACAAAGTGGTTTCGCTCAAGAATTCGGACAAGACGCATTCGAACAAGGAAAATACGCGGGTTTTATCAATCCGTCACCTTTACAGAACAACGGTCAAGGTTACGGTTTAGGATGGAACCGAGGATATCAAGGAGGGAATGTTTTCAATCCGTATCAGAAAATCGGATACGCGGGACACCAAATAGATGGATTCAACGGAGGCTTTGGATTCGGAGACGGCGGTCAATTATTATTTGGTGTTCCGCAACCAATCAATTTCGCTGGTAATAATCAAAGACTGCACAGGATGTAAATATTAAATTCTAACACGGTTTTCGTATAAAATACAATTGTTTTAATTCTTAAAGACTAAACACGTAATAATAATATTACAATATTAGTAATGTAAATAGAAAAACGATGTTTACATGTTTACAGTTATTTACACGATGATAATAATAATAATAATATTACATTTACAATGATTGTTTTCTATAAAACACGCAGTGATAAAATTTTGATTTTGTATTCCAGTAAATTTAAATGCATAATATGATATAGACTTGACAACGTAGTGTAATTATGAATATTGTAATGTTCCAGAGAGTTTTCCATTGTCAATACGAAAATATACGTTACAACACTTTTAACGCGTTTCAGTTTTCAAACACACGATTCTTCTTCTTTCGGTTCTTTTGTACAGCTATAAATGCCGCTTTCGTTGGGAGCTCTGTTCAATTTCCTGGAGAATCGAACCATTTTTCCACCGTTCAAATTCATCTCGTCTTGATTCAAATCGCACGCTTTTATCAAGAACCCGTCTTCGCTCGGGAACCTGACGTATATCGTACCGGATTGTTCGAGGAACAGTACGGGCGAATCGTCTGGCAAACGTTCGTTCTTCTTTTTAGTTCGTCTCAGTCTTTCGATAGAAATCTGTCGACCGTCCGACACGGAATTCCTAAACCCGTGCAAATACAATTCCCTACATTTTTTCCGAAACACTTTATGGTAGTATATTAGGATTAACGGTACAAATACATCGAAAACGATTGGCAATTTCGATAAGTAACCGTCTAGGAAATCTTCTGCCACCTCGTTCTCGGCCCAAGGATTGTATTTCGGGTTCGTGTAGTAATAGACACAGGAGGAAATAAAACTCGGCGTTACGAGAACCGTGTACGATGTTAAAATTAATTTGCACGGAACGTGATGGATTTGTGTTTTTGTCTGCACGGACGTCAGTAGAATATCGGCAGGCTTAGGAGCGATCGACGGCCGGGATACAAATACGAAATAAAACGATATGGACCACGGTATCATAAAACTGAAGATAATCAATAAAGTAGGGTAAAACCATCCAGTCGTATTTGCAATAAATCCGCACCGGCCCCTGCAAATTCAATAAAACGAGTCGAATTATTTTACGTATACATTTGATTTTTTTATGATTCAATTAAAATCGAATTTTTTAATTACACTTCCTATTCGAGCATTTGGGAATGCGCGCGTTATTCAATTATCGTTTCGTTTCGATCGAATTATATTATCTGAAGTCGACGTTTTTTTAATTTTTTTTTTTTTTTTTGAAAATGGAAAAAAGCATAAATTGTCAGAAATAATGTTTTCGAAAATAAAATTAAAGTAAGTGTGTAAAATCATCAAATAAAGTGTCGTAATATTTTGATGAATTTCGTATATTAGCGTTTTAATAGCAATTATTGTTTTTGTTTTCCTTCGTCACAAAAAACATCTGGATTGGATTTATTCAGGGGACTTTTTGTTTTTGAACAAAATACAAGTTTAAAATGAAAAACGAAGATGAAAATATTTTAAATAGAACCGTTCTTTATTCGTAATTCAAACGAAACAATGTGAAACACACAATCAAAATTGAATAAAATACCATACGAGTTACACAAATAAATATTAATCATTTCTTTTGTTATGGACCATAATATACATCAATGATATATACTGCAAATATAATACAATTTCTTATAATGTACAAAAGAGGTACAGGTAACTCGGGAATAACTGGATTACGTTATTATTATTATTATTATTATTATTATTATTATTATTATTAATAAACACCGGAAATTTTATTATTTAAAATGCTTTTTTATTTAAATTTGTAATAATTTTTTTTAATTTACAGTCTCTACATCGAATAATTTTCTTGATATTTTTACGTTAAAACGTCAAATTTACAATAACATTGTAAATGTTATTGTACCGGCAAGTTCGTCAATCGTACACCCTATTTCATTCTTTCTAAACGTTAAGCTCCTCGATTAGAAATCAATCAAACCATTTGTTTAGATGAATAACAATTTTTATACTACATCAGAATATTGTCGAGTTGAATGAAAAAAGCAAATGAAATATAAAAATTGTATGTATGACAGATTATTATATATTCATCGCGTATGTCAGAGATAAAATTTAAACACGACGCAAAAATTATTATTTTCCCAAACTACAAAACAAATACCGAATTCAAAATTGCAGTTTGTAAATACATATTTTATATAACACGTTTCTGTTGAAAATATTTTTATTTTGGCAATACGTGTCTACCGACTAAACTATGAATAATAAAAATCATAAATATTTTCTTTTTCAAACGCGTGCGTTATTTTATATTATATATATATATATATATATATTTTTTTTTTTTTTTTTTAAAAATAATGTAACGCGCGTCAAATATTATACTCTGTATGGAATATTGATCCGCGTCAAAAAAAAAGAGACGAATAGCAATTTGAGCGCGAAAATAAAAGTTGTACATAATATAAATTATGGACCCATATTATACGACGGCGAGTGCTATAAAATTCACAATATTGGTTTTGCTTGCGATAAAACATTTATTTTGATCTATTACCCGAATAAAAATATCATATCGGCGAAACGATTTTCACGCAGATTCTTATACGATTATGTATTGTACGATAAATGTGCGTTATTGCAATGCTGTGCAGTATTTTATTGGCGTGTTTTTAGAATTCAATTGGAATTTTTTTTTATTTCATTTCGTATAATTAAAAATTATTTTAAATAGTGTTCAACAAAGTAAAGTTTTTACTTCAACTTATATATGTATATATTTACCTCAAAAAAAAAAAAAAAAAACTATATTCAAATGACAAATACGATACGATTCCAATAATATACGACGTATTGCGTACGATGCTTTCATAACAGGTGTTTTGTGTTTATTTCTTTATACATTGATACATTGATCGCAATAGCAACTGTATGTACTTTGTTAATCAATTAAACATTATTAAACAATGAATAATAAATTAAGAATTTCAAACAATTCGAAACGAAACAAAAATAATTTTACTAACATATGAAACAATAATCGTATTGCATTTACGCGAAATACGTACGACTGTATTCGAGAAATCACGTAATCGATATAAGTGTTATTATAATTTTTTTTTTCTTTTATATATTTATTTAATGATTTACACGTGGATTTCACGAGTATTTATATTTTAATTTTATAATATTCATTTGTTTTCTATATTGCTATTCTCCATCGTTTTCTCTTTATCGACACGGGCGAATTCTATTTGTCGTACGGAGTTTTATTTTAAATTAAATTATTTAATTCATAAACACGTACTATATAAATATAATACTAATAGTACCAATAAATATTAATTGGTATGCATAAACGTATTTACATACCATATGGTATCGCGTGTCGTCTATGCGCGTCGTACGTACCTGGACGGGAAATATCGCGCGGAAAACAGCAACGTGGGCGTGAGTATGACGTACGTGTACATGGAAGGCGCGGCCCACATGGCGGCGGCGGCGGCTAAGGGCAGCTCATCGTAATCGGGCCGGACGAACGCGTTGAGGCACGCGAGCGTGGCGAACGTGACGAGTTCAACGGTGGACAGGGCCGCGGTAACGGTTGCCATACCGCGACACAGGGCACCGCCGCCACCACCACCACCGCCGCCGTTACCGGCCAACAGTTCTCTCGTGGTCGCGTAGTGGCCGGCCGCGGCGTCCATGGCGCACTGCAAGCACAACGCCGACACGAGCACCGCGTACGGCGATCTCAGCCTGTCCGTAGTGACGACGCCCGTCAACACCATCACGTTGGACGCGATGGCCGCGGACGACAGCGTCAGATACGCGGTGGCGAACGGCACGGACGACGGACGCCACGACGACGCGGCCGCCCCGGTCGCCTCGGCCGTGTCGGGCAGTATGGACATGGTCCCATTAGGGCCGGCGTACACCACTTTTACGTCCATTGTGCGGTGTGTGTCTCACCACCGCCGCCGTCACCGCAAACGATGTCGTCGTCGTTGTCGTCGCCACCGTCGCAGGTATCTTTTCAACAGATATCGGCCGTCTCTGTTGGAGGGATAGGGACACACACAACCAAAACACGAATGCTTATTATTATTATTACAGTGACACGTCTAAATACCGGACAGCGTCGGTCGCCGAAATTTTGTCCACTATTTAGAAGGGGGGGGGGATCGATTTGTTTTATTTATTTAATGCGTGTAATAATGAAATATTTTCTTTTGCCAGTGCAATTATTTATTATTTATGAAAAGGCGAATAAAAAATATAATTTCAAAGTAATAAGTAACATTTATTTAGGAAAAAAAACCCGGTTATTTTAGCTCGTTTAAGACATTTTTGACACATATCCTAATCATACAACTATTTTAATAATAATATAAATAAAAATATGTACGTGTTAAAACATAATATACTTATGATAATATCATTACGATGAAAATTATAAAAATCTAACCATAAACAATCTCGTATTTAGAGGTTTATCAACTGTATATAAGTAATGGAAAATGACTCCCCGTTCTCTTCCCTCCCCCAAAATCCGCTATTTGTAGATGTCCGTCAAGGAAGGTTTTACTATGTACAGATAGTATTTTTATCGCGCGATGAGCGAGTTGTACTCGAAAAAAAAAATGTTTAATATAATACGGAACGATTGACTAGTACGTATTATTGGCACGAACTTGAACGCAAAAGCGAGTCCGAATGTTTGCGGACTGAATTATCAAGTGACTGTGATCAATATGCGTACACACAGTTATGGCTGCCTACTAAGTTTTTTTTTCTACGTATGTAGAAAAATAAATATATTTTTTAAATTTATAAAATATTTTATATATTTATAAAATATATATAAATATATTTTTTTATATTTCGGTATGCATTTAGTACATCAATTCATAAGTAGATACGAACCAGAAGAGAAATGCAAACGAAAACATATTAAAATTTATACGTAACACGAGATTTACATTCGGGGCAAACACTGTCGATCTTTTGAGAGAGCAGTAAAAGTTTTTGAAATATTTCGGAACGTCACGAGAGAAATTCTACAAACTTTTCGCCAACTCGTGTGTACCATTCGAAAAGAAAACAAGACACGAAGACTTGAGGGAGGGGGCACGTGCGTATGTGTATTGCGACGAATGATTTTCGAAAATAAACGAATTCAATTTCGAAATGGAAATGGAAAAAAAAACAATTTTTTGTTTTAAATATTTCCATCTATTTTGATTGATGACACAAGCTCTCGTTTAAAAAAAAGACTATCATTAAACACTTTCGAAACGGCGAATTATTAAAAATTATATATTTAAGACGAAAAATTCGTGATTTCGAAAAAAAATTTTTTATACACTTGCCTAACCGGGAATTTACATTTACTAAGTTCCAATTGCAGAATAGCAAATATTGACGTATATCCTGCCTCTAATATTCCGATCTGCTGCTTATATGTGGCTAATAATAATTTTTTTTTTTTGTATTTAACAACACTCGATACGATGTAATTGTGACGATTACTACGTTTTATTTTCATATTTCTAATATTAAAAAAAAACTTCATTTTCTCTCCAATCAACCGACTAAAATAATAACAGAGTAAAAAAAAAAATTACTCTTCTTAATATCTCGTCGTTTTTTTCAGTTTTATTAAATTATATATATATATATATATATAAAAATAAATATATATATAAATATATATATATATATATATATATATATATATATTATATTATCGAGTTTACGCGGACGCATATTACAATATTATATTAAATTTATGTAGTAACTATTTGTAATAACCTAAATATTTAATTATTACTCGCGATTAGGCATAATATTATCAATAAGATATTATCTAAGTGTCAAATACATACAAAATGTTATTTAAAATACAAAATTTAAACGTGTTTTTTATATGCATACATTATACACTCGTATATTATTATTATTATCTTATTCGTCAAATTCTGCATTGTTGTGTACGACACCACTACCGTAGCGGCTTACTGACACAGTGTACCGCACATCGTTATTACTGCGAATATTTTTTAAAAGTTTTTAAATTATTTTAAAATATTCGCGTTTAAATTGAAATTTTTAATACTGGCAGTAATATAATTTCTTAATGTTTATTCAAAACGATCCGTTGCAGATTAAACGAACACATAAAGAGCTTATCATAATACAAACAGTTCGTATTAAATGTACCGGCTATACGAATACGTGTTTCGTCATATTTAACATATACATTAATACATAAATATATTTAAATAAATCACATTGACACTATATATACACACACACACACCTTATCGCGTTAATATTTCCTCATGTTTTTGTACATAAACATCAATTCTCGAAATAATAATAATAATAATAATGAAAATTTCGCGTAACATATTATTTTATTGTAATTTTTGTTCTGTGCTATATATAAACGTATTATTATATTGTGTTATTAAAAAATACTAGTATTTATTCTTGTATAACTTCCGGTATTGCGTATTCCGTACGTACGAATCAAACGGACATGTGTAACTATATAACAACAATATAATAATCAATAGATTATATTATGGTAATGGATTCTCGAGTATACGCGCGGCGATTCTCTGTTTTTTTTTTTCAAACTTACGTATAAATATTAATGCCAATTTTTTTTTTTTTTTTTGCTCCTTATACAATGTCTTTCTATAGTCTCACAAAATAATTTCATTTGGGAATGTACAACTAACCAAATAGTTCATTATTTATGTGTACGAGCGCATATATTTGAACGAATACACGTGTATACTGTACAGTGTACACATTATGGTGTACATAATATAAGAACAATGAAAAAAAAAAAAAACGATGCAATTGCTTCGGTCACCTTGGCATAGAAGTAAATTATATTATTATTATTATTTTTTTAATTGTGGAATATAAAACGGATACGATAGGAGTGACCTTAAACTAAAAACGTATGTCTTGCAATAGATACATTATATCATAACTATACAAATGTATGTATTACGATAAACCATTTTCGACTGTCGTCATCGTTGTTGTTGTTGTTGTATAATTTAAAATTATTACTGTAATTTAAAATTTGAAATTACAAAAAATATACGTGTGTACACATATATGAATGCCTATAATTTTTTCTGAGAAGTTATGTAAATCATAAGCTTACGCGTATTAGTCTTCCAACTCTTTGAAATGAAAATATTGTGATTTATAAATCTTAACGTTTTCACGTTTAACCCTGAAAGGAGTGTAAATTGTATCAACGTCTATATTAATTCTGAAATATCAATCATCAGTAAAAACTTCACGTGCCTTTGACAAATTATTATTCTCCGAATCGTAATAATATAACGAAAACCGTTTTTGTTCAAAACTACTATGCCGTAAATTTGTCCGTTTTCGCAACTTATCGGTAGTTTTCCTTTTTTTTTTTTTTTTTTTTTTTAAGGGGTAACCGCTTGGATAACATCGTAAACGAGCTCTTTAAAATACCGCCTGTCTGTCGAATTCTTAATAAAGACTTATATATATATTAAACTTTTGGAATGGATACTTGTGCCCGAAGAAAAGTATTTACGGGAAAAAATAAGAATATAAAACGTGAACGTATAAAAGTAAAATTTTAAACTGTACATTTAATAAAATTAAAGTGTCATTAAATATATATATATACGTATTTAATGACGACGAAAGCTATCTAGAACTTTAGTCAATGCATAAAAAAAAACCGCATAAATACAATGAATACAAAAATATTAATATCTGTGTAACGTTAAATAATTATAAAAATAAAACGTATAAAATATGCCTCGATTTGTTTTTAAATAAATAAATAACAATTGTGAAAGTCCTTAGCCCTCACTATTTCAATCTCTTTATCGGTAATATTTTTGTTAAAAGGGTTGTAATATTAATGTGTATATGTATAGTCTTATAATAATTTGTATTAATAAATTTCGTCGATATAAACTATAATAATATTTTCAATAACCGATCCGAATTCAAATTTTGTGAAACACGTTTAAAAAAAAAAATCATACTATTACTTATAATATAGACAATGATTTAGAATTTTTAAATATACAACGTAATATTTACATAAATTCAGTAATTTGAAAGAATTGCACGGGTATAAAAATATTTTAAATACACAAACAGATATTTATATTGACATATTATATTAAATAGTATTAATAATACGCCATAATTATCTTTTTGTATTATTTAATCCATTATATTGTTGTGTACGTAATTTTTCGCTGTTTTTATTTTATTATTTTTTTTTTAACTCTATTTTTATTCTAATATTCATAATATTCTCTTATAGTATTTTTCATTTATTATTATTATTATTATATTCTATTGTTGTAATTTTCTTCTTTTTATCTAATGATGATGACTGTTAATCAACAACCGCACGATAGTAAATAAATACTTTTATTACCACAATTCTTATATATATATGTATATTTCTTTAAATTTTATAATCCTCTTTGACTCGTTTTATACACACATATATAAATATATACATTTATAATAATTTGTTTATTTTTGTTTAATTCTGTAACATTGGCATGCATTAATCCATGTTTCGGAATTTAATTTCTCATATTCTTAATTCTTTGAATGAATAAAAATGCAATAAAGAGGAGACATATGCTCGTACAACGACATTTTTACCAATTCATTTAATCCATTAACTTTTTATTTAATTCTTTATATATATATATTATATATATATATATGTATAATAAGTGTAAGTCACAACGGGATGGCGTAAAGTAAAATTTTTCGTATTCATTGAATTCTCAACCAGCCTACCTTTTTTTTTCACTCTCTCTCTCTCCCTCTCTCGTAATATATTTTACTCGGAATTATTCTCCACACACATAAAAGGAAACCCTTGCAACATTTATCTGACACAGTTGGTTACCTACGTATAATATATATATTATATATGTATATATGCACCTATATAATAACCTACCAAATGTAATCCGTACCCATGCGGAGCAAGACAAGAATACTTTTGATTTTTGTATAGGATATTTTTACATTGACAAAAACGTCAAGGTATACCGTCGAAATACCACGATTATAACGAGGGATAAAAATGAAAAATGTTATGTTGTATTTTTGTGTATCATTGTGTAGGTACGTATATAGTTTACATTTTTAAATTTAACAAAGGAATTAAATTTTAACAGAATTTCCAAATTATAGTGTAAATATATATATATATATATTAATAGACATTAGTAAGGTATGTCGCTCATTTAAATTCGATAAATATATATAAACTGTTTACTATAGTTGTTATAATATTTTAAACCTAATGAGTTTTGTCACTCACGCGGATATAGTTAATAGGATATTTAAAAAATAATTAAAATATAAATATATTTTTTTTAACGAAAGTATAACAACTATATACGAATTATACCTTCGAATAACATTTATTTAGTTTTTATAAACGCGTTTGAAATAACACGCTTTTCTTTGATAGACAATTATATGGTGTCTAAAACTCTAAACGCAAAAAGTAAATATATTTCATTATTTTATTTTATATATATATATATATTATTTGTAATTCTAATTTTAAAACAAATAATAATAAAACAATATTTTCTACATTTGTTTTCATTATAATGTATATTTCTTAGTCGTTATATATATATATATATATATATATATATATAACCAATATATCACTGCAGAGCAAAATATTTAAAATATTTCCGAATTTGTTTTAAAAACTGACTGAAGAATATTTTTAGGACGTTGGATTGGGTAAAGCTAAATTTCAAGTGAATTCCCTTAGTCCCAAAACTAATTTCCGGAATACGTCTTTCCTATTGTGTTTCGAGGAATCAAATAGTGTCATTTGAAAAAAAAATGGTAAAAATATCGATCATAAAAAAAAATATTCTACGCATGTATTCGGGTCATACATATATATATTTTTTTTTTCAATATCGCAATATATAAAAGTTTAATGTGATCGCAAGAAAGTATATTAATCTGTGTTCAAAATTTAAGGATATCATTCATACTTTATTGCATTATTTTATAGAAATAATCGTATTCGAATAAAATTGAAATTTTATTCATTAGAATTTTACGTTGTACGTAAACTGGAAAAAACATTAAATGATTTTATAATCCATGGCATCGATAATGTGAAATTTTTACTACGAAACCGCATGATATAGTGTGTATACGTACATTGCTATAACGTATAAAATAAATTGCTCGTCAATTTCTATTAAAATATTTAATATATAAATCAAAATTTATGTTTAAAATAAAATGCGCTATATGAGCAGCGGAGATTCGAAAAGTCAATATAACAACGATTGCTGAAAAAATGTAAAATAAGATAAACGAAACATTATTTTAGAAATATATCCAACGCGGTCGAGAAGATTTAAATATTTAAAAATATAAACATTGAAAAAAAAACTGAGAAAATATTTACATTTTGTTACGTTTTGGTTATTATTAATTTTTAATTTTTTTCGCGTTCGTTAGCAATTCGAAGAGTACTCGTCGAATGAATATTGTATTTTATCAACTATTATAATAATAATAATAATAATATGAGCTCGTAATGAGTATCCACATAACTAATCGTTAGTTTAAGAATTAAATTTTGTACGGAAAACAAGTGTATAAATTAAAAAATCGGAATGGTATTAAGAGACGCGTGTATCCATAGAATTATTTACGAAAATAAAATAATAACTATAATGGGCACACTCACCTAGAATCTTTATCGCTGCAATTCTGTCCCATATGTTATTGGCGCGATAATACATATTATGGAAACGTAATAATAATATAATATTAATAATAATAATCATCGTAAGTACGTGTTGAAACTGTTTTATGGAAATACTGAAAATATTTCTAGGGTTGTGTTTAAGTTGTATGTTGCCAATAGAAACCATACGGACACACAACTGTATCGCTGTACGACCTTCGCGTAGAGTAGTGTAATTTAATCGATAATATTATAATAACCCTAAAGCAATATTATGTGTTTCATATGGACGAATTAAGCTATAATACACCGGAGTTTAGACGAATATAACTTACGTGTCCCGAGTAAACAGCGTAATAAACGTGTAAATAATGCAAATATTTATCCAGTTGTTATAAATATATATGTATGTATAGAATAAAAACTCGGGAGTCCAGACGGATAGGATAATATTAGTATACATGTCAATAATCATTAGAAAACGTATCGAGAGACAGAAAAAGATATGGTGACGCTCGAATTTTCTTTTTTTCTATTTTAAATGTTCGCGTTAAATGTCTTGTAAGAAATTCGAATAAATTCGCGTACGTTATTTTATAATTGCGTGCAAAAGCAGATGTTACACGAATAATAATCGTTAGTGTGTAATAAAATGAGTTTAGAACACTATTATTCGCGCAATCCTATAATTATTATTGTTGAGTATATATGACAAGGACTCGATTCACGAAATTGTAATACGATATAATTTTACGAGTGTTTATGCGGCGTATAGAACGTTTTTCATTCCCAATACATAACGGACAATTATTCATTTAAAAAAAAAAAAAATTGCTTTATTAAAAAAAAAAAAAGCGATAGCGTTGCAAATATTTTTGTGTACATATTTCGTCGCTTTCAAACGCGTATTTTAATGAATTTTCAGTCATTAACATCCGAGTTCTAGATATTATAATAACACACAGTCGTTGAAAAATGTACCGGGGAAAGGGGAAATGTTACACACCACTACTTTCGTTTTGCATTAAATTTTGCGTGTAGCACCCGGAAATTCAAATAAACTCCCGTTCGTTTTTCGTTAAAAAAAAAAAAAATCACTTATAAATTTCGTAAATTGTATCCAACGAAATATATTCCGACGAGTTACTCGAATGGTATTTACAAAAAAGTTTTTCGAATTTTTGAAAAATAGTAGTTTACCGCAATCGTAGAAACTATAAATTTCTATCCAACATAAATAAAAAATTTTGTAAATGTACGATTTTTTTTCCTTCTAGTTTTACATTATCGAGTAGTGTTATGATGAACATAGAATAAGAACACTACGACACAGATGAAATTCTCATCTATTGTAAAAATTCAGAAATCATACAATAATGAATAGGATTCGAGAAACCACACAATACGGGAGGGGGAGGGGTTGATAAATATCATCGCGATTACATAGCGATAAAAGAAAACGATACCGAAACAGGACTAATATTTTCTTAACGAAATTTAAAACATACTCGTATATTCAAACGGTTAGATGTTGTTTTATTTTCCTTAGAATTCAATAAAAATTGTCTATTCAGAAAACCCTTTAAAAAACTGGTGTGTGTGTGTGTGTGTGTAACATCCTCTCACTCAAGAAAACCGTCGCAACATATTTCTATAGTACTCTGTATACAATATTATAATTACGAACGTGTTCTTGTTATTCTCATCGAATGATCGTCGAGACGACTACATTCCTGTATATTATTTATACATTATTAATCTCGTTATTCCACGGAGAGAAACTGATACAACATTTGGAATAAGTATATATGTGTGTGTATATATATATATATGGATATATAAAATGCTGCGATGGTGGTGTCAGCACACACGCACATATATAGGAGCGTGTACACCAACAGAACAGTAACGCGTATTACGTAAAAACGTTTTTGAATATACATATATATAGAAATATCTAAAATTATATATGACGCTTGTTTGCCCCACAAAAAAAAAAAAAGTCACAACTCAATTGTCATTTAGGAAAATGCGGTATTTTTTTTAACGTTAATTTACTGACAAAACGATAGAAATTAATTTACAATAGTCACCGCTTTACAAGAAGATGTATTATAAAATATATAACATTAATTTTAAAACGTTTAAACAGATTTCCTGTAAAAATCGTGTTGTTTTTTTTCCACGCTGTTGCTGTATCGAGCGTCTACAGTACACCGAATCGCACATATAATAATATAATATATGGCGATATACTATTTATGTTGTTGCGTCCAGTGCCGACGCTATTTGTCCACGGTCCAGTTATAATAATTTAGCGAAAACGTATTCGTGGACACGGGTATAGGTTAGGTATTATAAAAAATATAAGATTTAATATTTAATTACGAAGCAGAAAGCGAAGAGGGTGACGCGAATTTTCGACGAGAATAATTTTGTTTTTTTTTTCCTTTATTATATACAGACCGAACAAAATAAATTACAAAAACGTATTTCATTCAACTCGCGCGAGTCCCACGAAGATGACTTTGAATTTTTATTTTTGATTGGAAAATTAATCGAACCGGGAGTCTTTTTAAATCGCATCGTATTGATCTTCAAAAATCGATGAACAGATGCGGTGACTCAAAAGATGTCGTCGATTCGTCGGATTTATACTTATTATTATTTTCGCGTCTATTGTCGATGAAAATCTAAATCCTCTCGAACGACATTCAACAGCTAAAGAAGACCAACGGTTCTTTTATAAATATGAATGTTGTGTACTTCGTGTGTATACTGCAGTTTACGTTTTCGCGATCACCGCCAAAGAATATAATTTTTTCAAATTTAAGATCACATAAAAAAAAAAAAAAATCTGTCAAAAAACGCTCTTTGAATTGTTAACGATATATGGACAGTACATGTAGAGAAATCAATATCAGATATAAATTCATTCATTTTAGGTCCGTCAGTTTTCTCCGTTCTTTTCTGTCTTCCATTTTTCCTTTTAACGTCTATATGTTTTAGACCCAGTTGCCCACAAGTCCGCGTGATATAAAGTTCGTTCTAGGTCTTCTTCTTCCTTTTTTTCCTGGTACAATTCCTTCCATGACTCCGTCTCGGTATATTGACTATCTCACACATCACGGTGTGGCCTGACCATTCTCCATTTCAATGTCTCAATCATTGTCCACTGTTCATATTTGATTTGATGTATAGTAGGTACTTGATCATTTGTTACTCTCTCTCTCTCTCTCTCTCTCTATTCGTCCAGTTCATCTTTTTGAGTACGCGTCTACATATTCAGATACAACGAAAATACTATATCGTATTGTTTTATTACTCTAACAAATTCGCGATTGTAAAACGTAGAGAAGAGGAAAAAAATTAATGTTTTCTAAACGCTACAATTTTTCACTTTCCGTGTCCCATTATATTTGACGGGAAGCGATTAAGGCGGAAACGAGGAATTTCAAATTTATAATTAATGGCCCCCCCCTACCCAAAAAAAATATATGGTTTGCCCCGCAGGATTTTTATCCTTCCTCGTCCATTCTGCAAGATGTGCTGCTGCGTATCACAACGTTATATTATACATGTAAGTAAATCGCGTATAGTTTGACATATCCCCCCCCCCCGGTGCCGCACCGCTGTGAAATCTGCGCGTGTTCCACTGGGGTTGCGGGTTTGACAAAACGAATCGTGACAATGCATAAGTGGTGCGGGTGTTGAAGAAGCGATGTTTGGTGTGTGTGTGTGTGTGGGCGGAGTGTGGTATGGCCGGGAGAGGAAAAGGTTTTGTGCGACGATAAAAGAGAGAAAAAGCGAAAGAAAAAAAAAAAAAAACGCCGCGTTGGAGGGCCGTGGTGTGGAGGTGGGGAAGGGCTCCGGACGTCGGACACAATGGAGCGAAACCGCCGCTGCCGCCGCGGGACGTCGTCGAGCAATAAAATCAAATTGCGGACGTGAAATGGTCGCGGCCGTCGCAGGAATTCGATTTTTGTGAGAGAGCGCGCGCGCGGTGCTGCACGCTATAATATTGTCCCGATATAATATGAACAGAGTTCGGAATTTCAACGCGTTTGCACATTTCTCGGCGAAATACCAAATAAAACATCATGCGAAATATACCCGTACACAACTCAAATCGAAAAATCTACTGCCGAATTCAAACGATTTCCCATAATTACCTCCGGAAACCAACTGCGAATTGCCTGTAAAAAAAATAGTGCAGAATTAAAAGAAAGATTCCCCCTCCCCTTAACGTAATATAAGAGTTATTCGATAAATATTAATTAATTTAAGTTTCCATTCCAACGTTAGTTTCGAAATCGCGGAAAAATAACGATAATAATCAATGGGATCGCGTTTTTTTTTTATTCCGTTTTTCGATTATATTTTCAGGCGCTTTTGAAAAAATCGAGGAACGATCTCTTTTAAAGTACCGATTTAAACGCAATTTGGTACCGCGGAAACCGGGTACGGCTGTCGGAGATCCGAACACTTCTTCTGTTCAAATTTTTTGGGCACAGAAATAATAATAATAACAAAACCAATAAATTCCTCGATCCGCTCAGAATCTGGAAGGTAGACGCCGATGTGTTGTGGATGTCGCTTAAGCGAATTACTCCGATAAAGATTTATTAGAGTCGTGTTATTACGCATAGAAAATATTTAAAAGCAATGCGATAAATTGTTGCGTTCGCGATTCCGAACGATTCCGAGCGCAGCTTTACGGTGTAATATTATTTATAAGTAAATACGCAGTACGTATAGCGTACATAAAATTTACGAATAATATCTCACTGCATTTCAATACAATTCCTAACAATAAACCCGCGTAGGTAGTTAAAAAGTTTTTAAAAGATCATTTTCTTGAATACAGTAGTTACATATTTTTTTTTTTTTTGATAAAAATTTCAAGACTCTGAGACCGTTTAATTTTGAAGAAAAACAATTTTCAGCGAGATACTCCGCACGAACAATATTATTAAAAAAACTATCGGAAAAATTGATATTGTTCGAAACCGTAAAAATTTCGTTCGCGTATAATACGTACCACCTATGTGCAGTTATCTGAGATTGTACGACAAAAAAAATATTGTGTCTCGCGACTGCAGCCTTACGGACGATTTTTGTTTTTCTGTTCGCGATACGCCTGCAGAGCGAATATTTTCGGCACGCGCTCCGCGGGGCATTTGAATCAATAAAATTTTAAATACTGTTTTAATACGCGCGTAAAATGCAGCGTGGCCGAAGTTTTCCTGCACCCTCGGTCACACATAAAACGCAGTGAATCCGTATTGGCTACTTCTTAACAGACTATATAAAACATAAAGTTTTTTTATTATTATTATTAAAGACGACGGATATAGATTTCGGTAGATCGCGTACAAAAACGTTTCTCCCCCTACAAAAATTTCAAAAGTATACGTGTAATGACCGGGAGGTGTATTTTTGAGAGTTTTTTTTCCCCCGTCGATTATTATTATATTATTTTTTGTTATTTCTTTTTGTCGTCCGCGGTAATTGGAAAACGGACCCGATACAGCGCAAGTGATGGCGGAGACACTCGAGCGAGCAGCAGCACACACACAGAGAGAGTGCGCGCGTCGTACAGTGCGTCTCGCTTACGTCTCGACCACGTTTTAGTTTGGGGCGCGCACTACCAGATGGCCTCGCCGATACGCGTCCGTCCGTAAATCGATAGAAGAATAACAAACACGACGGGAGCGCGCCGCGCGCGCGCGCGCGTGTGTGTGTGTGTATACGCGCCAAGAAAGAGCACAGCCGCCGCGAATCGCGCATTACACGCGATGGTGATGATAATAATAATAATAATAAATACGAACCCGATCTGGACGGCCGTGGCCGGCGATCGAGAGGATACATATTGTACGCGCGCGCCAGCGGCCGCCACACTGCCACACAGTGTTATTCGACGGGTGGACGGTGGCCGTACGCGCGCGCGCACGCGTGTGTGTATGTGTGTGTGTGTGGTTCGTGAGCGGAGACGGGAACATTCGTCGTCGTCGGGCTGACGACGGGCGGGTGGGCCGGCGAAGAACGGAGTGCGGGTAGGTTCGTACTCTACCGGGTTTGCCGACACACCGAGTCACCGACAGTCGCCGTCCTACACACTGCGCAGCCGGACGTCGTCGTGGTCCCCGTCCGTATATGTAATACATCTCGTTTGCGTTAGTTATATAAATATATATATATATATATTTTTTTTTTTCATAACCGCCGTTCCCTTGTGTGTGCGCGCGCGCGCGCGCGTTTTTCACATTTTATTATTTTATTACTCTCAGTGTTTGTCCTACCTCCGCAGCATCAATACGCTGGTATTCGCAGTGCGCTTGCTGCCTTGCTCTACCGGAGACACACGAGAAAACCCGGTTCCTGAAACCGCATGACCTGCGTCGCGTGACCACCGCCGTCGGAAAACGTCACCCGCCGCCGTCGACCCACGCGGATTTTGACTGCGGTCATCATACTCCTTACTCTACACCACCACCGACGGCGGTACGGATGGACTGACGCGCCGCGACTTCCGAATCGTACGACCCGAGGTTCGACATGGACAGGTATAATAATATTATTATTGTAGTATAACAGTTGTTGTAGTGTAACGGTGTACGGCGGCACCGATAATAATAATAATAATAATAATAATAATAATATAACCGGTTGATTGTATAATTTCCGAAAGAATTCGATCGCCGAGTGTATTTGTTGTTGTATAACAGCGGACAGGTGACCCTCCCCCATTTACACCCTCGCCGTCGTTCGGTACACGAGCGCGGGTGTCAACCCTGTCGCGACGACGGGACGTTGTCCCGCACGGATTCCTATCGCGAGACGCGATAATAAATAATATAATTTCTACAATGATTGTCACGATTCCGCGTTATACGCAGAGCCTGCGAATACGTTTACTTCACACACACACACACACACACACACACATACACAAATGTCAATTCCAAATCGAGTAAGGAAAAAAAAAACAATTTTTTTTTTTTTTTTAAAAAAATTTATTCGATAAACCGTGTGGTGAATTTTCGCCACAGTTCAAATTAATTAATTTTATTCTAAACTATAGTTGAGAAGTTAATTGAAAAATTGATTATTGCGCGATTAAGTTAATCGTGAGAATTGAGAAGAAAAATGTATGACTTTGTCGAGCTACGAGGTTATTAAAAAAATAATAATAATAACTTACATTATCGGTCAATAAAACGTTACACAAAAATGCACTATTGGTATAAATGATATGTTACCTAATGGTATATGTACCGAAACATATTATAATACCGTATGCGGTTTTTATCGCAATGGAATGACAAGGAAAACGTACGAAAAATTCGATTGCATGCGAATGAATCCAATTGAATTCAACTTTTCTACAAGTATAATTATGTAAAATTATTTTTAAACACAATAACTCGTTGAGTTATGAGACGCACAATAACTTCTTCTGACACAGCTCGTTTATTAACCCCAGCCTTGGCTATATTTATTATAGCGAAAATGTATTAAAAATATTGCTGCAATCGCGAGTTATTTTAAAATCGTACTAAATTAAAAAAAAAAAAAACAGTGTTCGCGAATAACTCGATAACAACATAATATAGTAACGAAATGAATGTATTAAATTGTGTATTGTGCGTATATAGGAGGATACAAAATGAAAAACGTCCAAGCAAGACACACACATATTGCGCTTTGTTGTCCATTTTTCAATTGCTATTGTGTACAGACATGCTTTTCACTAACATTCAATTTTTCGTTTTTAACCGTTTATTTATGAAATTCACGCTTACGCGCGTTTCACTTATGATATCAAAAAAAAAATAATCGAGAAAATTACTGTCAAATTGTACTCATCGTCTTGGACCGAGATCGTTACACTAATTACTATAATAATACGCACGCATTATAAACATAAATGCGTTGGAGAATAATTACAAAAAATCTTTATATAAGGGACGTTTTGAAATCGCGGGGTCTGCAAGTGATGATGATTTTACCAAAACGTTCATTTCATTCGGACGTTAACGATTTCGGATCTTAATAACATCACTTCGGAAACGCACACGGATGTACACCACACATGATCGATCCCTGCGGGATGGGACGTATCCCTACCCCTAAGTAGAACCGATGGTGCCCCGCCCCCTATTTTGAGAATTTTTTTTCTTTATACATGTATTCTGATGGGATATCCTATGTCCCATAAGATGTAACGTTTAAAAAATATTGTTACAACAACGTTTTTGTCGTTTACACGCCGACGTAAGGGAGAAATTTATATATAGTGATGAATAACCTATATAATAATTGCCTTTTTTAATAAATCGAGAATTTAGTAATTTTTTTTCTAATTTTTAAAGTGTATAGTCTTGGATTAGAATTTCGAAATAACTCAACGATGACATTATATCAACGCCTTATCCCCACCAAAAAAAAAAAAATCTAAATATAGCGTTATTATCCGCCCGAATCATTGCGGCGTTCAAGACATGTACACGCTTCTTGAGATAAATACCTTTAAGACACATATATAGAACCTCTTATAGAATAATACGGGTTGCGTTCAAGCCCGGTGGTAAGCAGGGACGACGGCCCGGGGTTGCGAATTTTCGTCCATAATTTCATGGACGGCACTTCATACCTTTGAATTTAGTTAAACATTATATATATATTATATACAATATAGAAATATCGAATTTCAACGAAATGTCCATTGCAAACATTCGTGATCAGAAGTTATAAATCCAGCAACATGTAAATAATTAAAACACTTTATATCAACTGGTGGGTATAGGTGGGTGTAGAAGCTTTTCCGCGTTTACGTACTTTTTCTCTTGTCATATTATTATATTGCGGCAATACTTATAGTATACTTTTTCTTTAGATATAATTATTTTATGTGTTATTAATTTTTAAAAAAGACGACTTGAATATTACAATAATTTATTCTTATTTTATTTTGTTAACCCGTACCGGAAAGTTATATATGAATCTGGTTTTTATAGTATATATATATATTTACATATATTTAAATATATAGATATGGACGATTAATAATAATACACTGTCGGTTTTCGCGCATGTCCTTTTATGATATTGTTTGCAAGACCTTTGATCGGTAAGCGTTGTAGAAAACTGTATGACACAAATATCGAATAGTTAAGAATTATAGAGAAAAAGTCGATATATTTTTTTTTCGTTTTTGTTTTACAAAAAAAAAAAACACTCATACAATGTACTGAAATATACAACAATAATAAAGAACAAGAGATCTTTCTCGTCCAACAAATAAATAAATAAAAAAACTCTAATCGCGGCACCGCATTTATACGTATTTATTACGGTCGCGTTTGACTGTTTGGTCACAGTTTGAAAGATAAATAATAATAAACGAACCGCCGTGAAAGTGGCACGCGCACAGTAGTGTGTATTTGCGAGTGTAAACGCCACATTTTTATACGCGAGTGTAGTCCTACTTGTTCATTCCGTTTCGGTGTCCGCGCCGGTTTCGTGTCGTCCGATCAGAATTATGTGGACCTCATTACGAACGGACTGGATGGAACGAAATCACAGAAAATCACACGACCGCCTTGCCGGTGGTACGCAAGAACTTTACCTACAGAAACGGCAACGAACCTATCATTTACACGTGCACAGATTTTCGGTACACGCATTATTATCAACGGCTCGGATTCTGTAGCGTTTATTAACGTTATATTTAATAAATAAATAAAGTGAATACATTTGTTTTATGCGTCGCGCCCTCTTCCCACGAGTGTGTAATAGTTGTGCTCACATTTTAACCGTTTTCCATTTTTAGTGCTATTTTCTCGGGTGTTGGTACTGTTTTCTTTTTCTTTTTTTTTTTTTTTTTTTTTTAGTAGACTAAAACTTCGCGGCAACTTCGAAATACGTGTATAAGTGATAAAAATTGCGAATATTTATAATCAAAATCAACGAGTGTTACGAGAAACAAAAAGATATATATATATATATAATTGTTTGTTATATTTGTTTATTTAGAAATTCGACTAAAAGTCATTATCGTCTCTGGTACGCGTTACATATTGTACAGTAATATTAATGTTTTAGTAGGCTATATATTACGTACGTTATATTGCGCAAACAGACATTATTATTCGTATATGGAACCAGTGTAAAAAAATAAAAAAACAACCGACTTTATGTTTATATAGAAGGAGTTTCGCAAAGAACAAAAAAAGCCAGCCATTGAGTCGGGATTGAAGTTTATTTATATGTATATAGTAGTACTGATGTGGTATTATTATTTTCGATTGGATTTCTGACGGTTTGTCATAGGTTTTGAAAGAAGAAGAAAAATAAACGCTCCTCTAAAGTCAATACCGCAATTTGTAAACGCCAGCACGCGGATATTATATTTCACGCGATTCGCACGAAATCGATTTCTTGCAAATAATTTATAGCCCCATGCCGCGATGTTCAACATCGACTATTCGATATACGTAATAACAGAGTCATACGATTTATATCAATTTCACCGTTACATTTGTATTATTATTTTTTTTCCACCGCACAGCTCGCAAATTACAAATTACGCAAATATTTTGGAGAAAAATCCCCAGTGTAATATGCGTTTCAGATGTTCCACACGCTCGATATACCGCGCGAGTACAATACACAATTTTGTAACGAAATTGTTACGGGTTTGTTTGGTGTATATTGAAAAATAAATTTGAAAAATTCAATTACTGCGCGATGTCGTGTTCCGGCAGTGTATGCGGGGATTTATAATAAGTCGCAGGAACAGTATCGCAAAATTACGTTTATGAGAAATATAGGCTCCTCGACTCTTATTTTCATTTTATAGACGATTTTTTTTCTTTTTTTTTTTTTACATTAGCAAACATTCGTCGGAATATCGTTGCGGAGCGTGTTCTCGCGTTTTAGAAAATTAGACCATTAAACCCGTTTTCACGTAATATTCTCGTTTTATTTGGCGATTTTTTTTTGTTACGAGTTTTAAAATGAAAATCGTTCGTGTATTTGAATTAATTTTCACATTAAATACTATAAATATAAAGCATTTATTATTTTCTGTACTATGCGTTTAATATCTTAATTTTTAAAATCGATCGACAAACCTGAAACAATGCATTATCGTTGTAGATATAAAAAAATTTATTGAATACAAAAACTATTGTTATTCCTTACATAATAATGTATATTTAATTATCCGTTCGTTTTATTGTTCTCTAATAAACGCACGCGCGGATATTATACGGAACCGCGAAACACGTGGTATACACTATAACAGAATCGAATTAGAAATGATTAAAACAGAAATTATCATTGATTCGATGTTCGTTTCGATGCTGTACAAGATAAGATTTCAATTCATTTTCGTATATCGACTGTGTTCACGCTTGTGCACTGTGTCCCGGGGGATTTATGTAGCCCACATTATTAAATTCAATTTAGTCGTGGGAATTGGAAATAGATTGTTTATAATAATATAAAAGATAGCGAGCTGTCGTCATGTATGTCGCTTAAGTGAATTACTCGGATAAACGTTTTAGAGTGTATTGTTATCACTATAAATTTGAAAACCATTGCAACGATTCTGTGTCGAGCTTCGGTACAATATTTAAGGTAGATAACCATTTTTTTTATATATATACTCGTATATAAATTAAATAGCTCAAAACTTATTTATGGCTATAAATTGTCCAAAATTAAAAGAAAGATTTTGACATTTTTTTTCCTTGATATAATAAAAAGTTACATATTTGATTTCACAAGTTTCTATAATTATTGGTTTCGAGATTACGACAATCGATTTCGACGAAATAATCACGTTTTTTTTTATGTAATTTCTCGGTGATTTTTTCGTACGTTCGAAAATAGTATTGTGAAAATCCAAAAAAAAAAAATGACCTCTTCAAAGCACTAACTAGATGCGGTTTGTCATCGGAAACAAGGTATGACTGCCGGAAATCGGAGCACTCCTTCCGGTAGAATTTTCGGATACAGAACATAAAAAAAAAACACATCATTGTAAAACCAATACATTCCTCGTTCCGCTCAGAACCTAATAATATAATAATATCGTTGTAAATATATATACCTATTAGAAATACTAAAAAAAAATCGTAGAAATAATAAAATTATCACAGTATAGACGTCGCGGAAATTCTACGTACTTAAATAAAATATTCCATTCCGACAAACGAATTTATCTTAAATATAATAATAATAATAATAATAATAAATTAAAAGTGTTGTTTTTTTTTTTTGTAAAAGAGTTTAATAAAAAAATATTAACTGTATATCGATTATTTATTAAGTATACAGTATATGATAGTCGTTTTTTATGATGATAACTCTAAAAAAAAAAAAAAAAAAAAAATCCGACGATATAACGGAAATGACATTTTACGATGGCGTCGGTAACAAATAATTATTCGATATATTATTATCGTATTAAAATTGCATTAAATTATTATTATTATTTTTTAAGCACGCGGACGCATACGTTGTATTCTTGTTGTTATACAAATAAACGTATAATATAATATTATGTACACGTGTATTATATTATTATTACACGTATATTATGGCTTGTATACGGATGAACGTTTATCTGATAACGTGTATAATAACGCGTTATTAATTTTGCGCGCGATTCCGATATAAATAAATGAATTAATGATCGTTATAATGTGAAAGAATGCAAAAATCGTGTGTGTGTGTATAGATTGTAAAATATTATATTAATTGTAATTTATGACGATTGTAATTTGTATGCGTATAGATACGCAAATTAGTGCACGATGAAAATCGTTATACGATTCGCGGCGACTAGAGTTTTTGGATTCTATAAGACCAAAAACAAAATACTTCGATTATACTTCAGTAAGATTTCAAATCGATTCCTTTGTAACACAAAAGTCAAAATGAGAAGAAGAAAAGCGATAATACATTTATAATTATAAATCATCGATGTTTTCTGTACAGTTCTAAGCAGACACGTTCGATATTTGTTTTTTTTTTTTTTTTATTTTTACAATGTTTTTCGTGTGAGGCTTTTTGTTGTACCGATCAAAGATCTTTAAAAAAAAATATTTTTAAAAATCGTAGACAAAAATCGATAGTATTATTTACCGCGTTATATACTATGTTATATAGTAAAACAAAAATCTTTTACCACGAATCCTAAACCATTATTGAGATTATAACTGTAATTTAATTGATCTATTTTATTTTTTTCGTAAATACGTAATAATATTACATTATTAAAGTTTCGACTTTGGAGAATAATTATTTTTGACGGAGGTTTTTCTTCTTCTTTTTACCGTCAAATATTTTTTCTCCCGTGTTGTTATCAGTAGGTACTTGTACGTGCGAACGTACTCGTCGTGGTTTTCGGGACCCCAGAAAATACAACTCCAGACCCTTTTTTTCCCGGGGGGCATTGCCCCGTCAGCAGGCTGACCTCTACGGGCGCGGGAGCGTCCTGCGCGCACCGAGCGATCATACGCGGGGAAACGTCGTCGCTCGCGTGCCGTTCTCACGTACGTTTTACGCGATTAAAAACGCCAATTATTATTTTCCCCTTTTGGGGGGTTTTATTTTCTAATCGGAAATAATTATTTAAAAAAAAAAAACAATAAAAATACTCGGCGGGCGTATATAATCGATCGAAATGCCAAATGAGAATTTACGTAGTTTTGTCATTTTTCCGACGAACGTCTGAAACAGTTGCAGCTACGCGCGGCGAGCAGCCTTTTAGATTTTATACGCGTTTTGCGGTCGCGCGCATTTGCCGGCGAAACGTTACTGGGCTCCGGAATAAATTGGTAATTAACCGTATAAACCGCGCGACACGCAATAAAGATCCGCCGGTACAAAGGGTTTGCGAACAAATTGCGAATAATAATAATAATAATGAAAAAAAAAAAAGGGATAAACGAAAAAAACAAAACTCTCCGCGTGCGTTATTTATACAATAACGTGTGTATACGCGCAATTTTCCCCAGGGATTAAAATATTTATGTCCCTGGTACCGTTTCGTTTCATCCGCGCGCACTGTAACAATAACCCCCCACCCCCACCATAAAAACATTTATAATAATAATATCGGTTGTACGGTTAAAGAATAAACTTTTAAAAAAAAAAAAAACAATAATTTTTTTTTTCTCTACTTATTACTATTATTACTACAATAAGTGCGTTTAAAACGGTCTACGTAATATCTAATATACGTTATTGTCAAATTATCATTAATTCGAATTTATTTGGATTTTTTAAGCCCGCAAACTGAATGTGTGTGTGTGTGTGGAGATTTAATGGTTTTTCAAATATTATGTATATCGAAAACCCGGTGTGTAATACATTTGTATACTCGTATATATTGCGCGCGTTTCCTACACGCCATGAATTTAAATCCAAAATAATATTTCAATAAATAATATTTAGGGTGTTTTTCGATTACGCGTATTCTCGGCAATAGATCATGTGTGTTTGTTTCACCCGTCAGAATCGCGTGCAAGTATGTAGACGTATAGACGCAGCAGTCAAATAAGACTTTTCACCGAGTATAATATACAATATACAGTCATAATATGATTGACCTATATTTTTATTTTACTAGTCCACTTTTTTTCTCTCTCTCTCTCTCCACATTTCTGTAAAGAGTTATGTGTGTATAATACGCTTATATTTTATAAGAGCGTCGTTTCAAGTTTTCATTATTTCCTTCGACCTCATGGAAACGTGAATCTATATATATTATATTACTACTATTGCAGGAAAATAAGAAAACAATGACGATCGCGTACAACAGACGTGATCACGTTTACTGTATACACTTTCTCTTTTACGATCGTATATATATTCTATTTTAAATATAACACTCTCACGCCTGTTTAGATTTCAGTTTTACACGCGTAAATTCTCGTGCACAGGTTTCGGTAAAGTCAACACGCTTATCCGGAGGGAAATAATTTCGATTGTAAATCCGTCGGCGGCGTGTAATTATTGAGAATTCAATAAAATAATATTTTTCTCAAATCGCGAGCAAATTATTTCTAGAAAAAAAAAACACGATTAACGATAATAATGGACGCGAATGATGAGAGATCGTAATTTTATCATTTACTGCGAAAGCTCGGGAATAAAATGCGTATGCCATAAAATATATTATGTCGTCGTGTGCACAGACTTTATGGTTTATTTTACGATTAAAAAAAAAAAAAAAAGTCGTTCTACGCTATTTTTAAAATTTTAATTCGTGTTTTAAACAAATATTATTTATAAAAAAGAAATATATATATATATATATATATATATATATATATATATATATATATATATATATATGTATAATTTTAACGTTCGAAATGCGAATGGCACGCGCATTGTAATTTTAAATTATCTTGGAATTATAAATGACAGAATATACAATTATATTGTCGGAATGTCGAGTTAAAATACAATTCACGAAGTGGAATGAAAATCGTTGGCAATGTTGAAATGGCAGCCCATAATAGTATATATATATAATATATATACTATATCGATGAACGAAATACAACGTGCGTATATAAATAAATTTAGATTAATGTGTCCATCGTCGATTGGACGAAAAGCTTATATTATTTTCGAATTTTTAAAACTGCAACGTTTGCATGAAAGAACACAATTCATAAGTTCGTACGCGACTATAACAAATCTCTATGTGATTTTTTATATATTATTATTATTATTTCCCGCAAATATAATAATTGTATATCCTTATTTGTAAACGTATGTGCGTTTGCGATTACGTTGACTATTTAAAAGCTTTTTAAACGTGTAGGGAAAAAACTGCACCAAACCGTTTAATTAATAGAATGTCGAAGTTCTGAATGAGAAATAGCGCTTGTTGGAAAATTATAAATATTATTTATTATTATATATTTATAATAGGTTTTATACGGCCTGGTGTGAAGGTGACAGGCATACATGCCATAATACTTCGACGAAAAACAATTGGAAATTAGTGTGTATAAACGCTGTTGCAAGAGAACAGAAAAACAGAAAGCGTATAAAAAAAATAGCTCATGCAATATATTTTTTGTATTTAAAAATGAATTCTATTCCTACATACACCTGTCTTCTGAAACACGCGTAACATTCCTAATTAGATTTATAAACTATAGATTAGTAACTAGATACGTCCAGCTCGAACGACGTCAAAATATTATGTCAAGCCATTTAGCGTTATTTGTTATATGTAGGAGTTCAATATAATATACACGAGAGATAAATGCTCTGCGATGACCGAACAAAATTTTTAACGAATCTATATAATGACTTAAGTAATCTATTCTCGGCGTTGTTCAACGCCGATCTATTTTACGTAATACTTTAATTTTAATAAAAAAAAATATATATTTTTTTTATGTCAATTATATAGTGTATTGCAGCGTTATTCAAAATGATTCATCCGATTTTAAATAGTTATATAATATGATTAATTATATAAGTTTTTCTTATATCAAAATTATACACCAATTATAACAGAAGATATAAATCTCGGGCTTTACAATGTCATTTTGAAACAATGGCTTACGCGACGATAACTTAGTCTCCGCAAACATGGACAACATTTTCAAAATGTGAATCGGTAATGACACGACACGGTGCAACGCGTTTTTCGTCTTCGTCACCGATTTGCTTAGAACATACACGTCGATGGTGTCAGCATTTTGAAGGTACACAATGTTTTGTGCAAAGGAAAAATCACTGCAGGCTGACCTCGCGTTTCCGAGGATAATGTGAAAAGAATTAGAGAGAGTTTTCAACGCATCCCCCCGCGGTGTAGTAAATCGATCGACCGGGCAAGTCGAGAACAGAAAAGCTCTCGAACAACCGTTTTAAACGGCGTTTAATTATGAAACCATACAGGTTCTCAACTTTTGCAAGACTTTTTGTGAAGGTCGATGATAAATTGAAACGACTCGATTTCAGCAACACTCTCTAACCGTTGGATTGATCGCAATGACTTGACGCTGTGCAACTATGGCCTCATCCGGATATCTTACCGCGTGATTATTGCTTTTGGGGATATGCATAATCAAAGATACCGTGTACGTACCACCATTGGCCATCAACGGTCTAGATGAGCTGAAAAATCGAATTACAACATCGGTGGAGTCAATTACAAAAGAGATATGCTGCAACAAGTATCGAGTGAATTTGACAACCAATTACATGTTGTTTGCGTAGCCTACATAGAACGTTTACAAGTACAATTAAATAAATGTTTTTCTTTTATTTAATGTATATACGAGTATATATACATTAAATACATTTAGTTCTAAACCTAAAAATTAAAAATATATAAGCATTTGGAAATCAGTTGAATCATTTTGAATAATCCTGTACGCGATATATATAACTGTAATACATATTTATATGTATTACGCGAAACGTTTATATTCAAATGGTATAATAAATGATTAAAATATAATAACGTCGACAATAACTACGACAATTCGACATCTATATATACGTGTATATATGACGTATTTTTTTGAAATGTAATTTTTCTTCTATCTAAAATAATAAACAGTATGTACCGATCACGTTCGATATGAACTCGTTAACATGAATTTTCCGTAAATACAACGGTTATATAAAATCGTTTTACTATTACTTGGAAGCCGTCAATTACGTAATGTGGTTACAACATAAACTGGCTTAAAATTATTTTTGAAAAATTACCGGAATAAAGTGCGTGTTAATAATTTTATCGGTAAATTAGAAATCTCTTATATTCGAGAGAGAATACGATATATGGTATATTATGTTTTGTCGTAAATTTATGGACTCGAAATAAACGATTCTGAATATAACGATTAGAGACAAATCAACAAAATGTCAATTGAAAATAGATTGCGGTGCCAAATTTTTTTCGACTTTTCATATGTATATATATTACTGCAATGATTATCACGTTATTATTTTAATACTTTAAATATCTGGCAAGTATAACTAACGAGAGTTTTAATAGTGGATTATAATATGGGGGGAGAGCGAAAGAAGGAAAATGATTTTCTATATAGTCAGTATAGCCGGTATAGGCAAGTTAATGTTGCCTATATACTAGTCATTAGTATATAAATAATAAGGCACGTGGAACAGTGCCACGGTAATCACGTTAAAAAAAAAAGATACGTATAAGGGATTTTTTCATTTGATCGCACGATAAACAGGAATAGCCGATTTAGAGTTCAATTTGTTTTTTCAAATTTTCGGTGTTTATTTTTAGGAAAAAAATTCGTTCGATTCGCACACACACACACACACACCCTGTGTATAATACGTGAGATTGATAATATGTTGTGAATTTACAATATTTAACGAGTGGAGGAAAAGGTTGGTAGTTTCGTTAGACTTTTTTTCAAAAAAAAAAAAAAAATGAACTTTCGATCCAAAGTAAATATAAATATATGTTAGGACCTAATCAAAAATTAAATATTATTACATAATTATTATTTATTGGTATATAAATTGTATTATTATGATAAAATTATACACGAGCCAAATTAATTTTAGGTTGAAAACAATACACTGTACAATAACGCATAGTTTAATCATTCGTTTATCGAACAATGATTACAAGTGCTTTGAATCGCAAAGTCTACCGCCAACTATGTTTTCACATTTGCGTTTTGCGATATTGAACTTCGTATGCACGCAACGAAATCGTATTTTATCCCTGTTCCAGCAGTAAATTAGAAAATATTCGAGTCGTTTCTCGCAATGAAAGTTACATTTCAGCTGGCACTTTGCCGGTCCATTGCGAATAATTTTGTAAATCGGTTCCTGCACTTAATACAATATAGAACTGCCGTACCGTAATATTATTCGTGAAAACGTTCTTTCGCCGTAAATCGGCAAAAAGTAAATAACATATAGAGACGACGCTGAATTACGAATTCGTTTTATATTTACCCGGGAGAATGGCAACGAGAAAACATTATTATCGACGACGTCCGCCGGAAATTTCAATTTTTTTTTTTTTTTTTTTTTACTACCGCGATTCTCCCGCAACGGCGTTTCCCGCAGACAAAAACGTTTTTACCGACATTTCCGCAATTTTTGTCGCTATGGCTGCAGAGACATTTCAAACTGTCTATATCCTTGCAGTCCGATTCTGCGTATTTAATATCATTATGATTTTCATTATCGGTTATACATCGCGCGTGAATTTCGTTCGTTATTTTCTCTCTCTCTCTATATATACATATATAAATACTGTGTCGCAACAAACTTTTAACGAATGGCTGGCTGTGAGAGTTTTAGTAGATTCAAAGCGAATTAGCGAGCGGAAAGCTATTGGAATAAATAATGCGTCAAAATTCGTTTTATGCCAAAATTTGCTATTGAAAACCGTCTAATTATATTTATTTTTTCCCTCTCCAAATTGTGAAAGAAACGTCGGATATCAGATATTTAAAACAAAAAAAAAAAAAAACGATTAACAATATGATTCAAACAAACTCCCTCGCCCCTCAAAAAAAAAAAAAAAACGCGATGCCCGGGGCAACAGTGGCGCATTTACGGGGGGGGGAGGGGATAGATCCCCCCCCCTTGAGTTTTTTTTTAATTTCTGATGTTTTTTTTTATTTACAGTAACCAATACGCGTGATTTTGCCTGGATAATCTAATAGAGGAAATACGCCAATAAGACGCTTTATTATAGTCACTGTTATGTATTTGGAAAATACATAACAGTTGAATTAATTTGTGTGCGTGTAATAATAATAATAATAATAATATTGACCGCCATATTTTTAAGAAATGTGGTGATTAGTAGAGGGCGAAGGAGCGAAACACTCTTCAGGTCAATAAAATATTTCCGCCCTCACCCCCGCCCCCCCGGTTGACAAAATCCTGAATACGCCACTGCAAGGTAATTGCCCCGCCCCCGATCGTATAGCCCTCCCTGAACACGCCGCTGGATGCACCTGCAAAGAGTTATGTGTTTTGTACATATATTATTACCATATTAATACACCCGCGCTGAGAATCGTTTGCAATTGCTTCCAAAGAAATTTGTAAAAATTCTTAAAACCGTTAATTGAAAAATTCTAAAATCTTCTTTATCCGAGTAGCGCGATGCTCTTTCGACATTCGACAACACCACCACCCCGCCGCGGGTCCCGTTACAGCCGTTTTCATTATTACACTTATTAAAACGCACCGACGATTTTTAAATGGCGCGCGCGTGCTGCCATCGGTTTGACCGATTGACACTGACCGCGCGCACGCGTGGTTGGTACGATGTGTCCGCGTGCATCGCGCGGTATACACACCGGAACGAAATAACGCGCGCGCTCGCGCTCGGTCAAATCTCGACGCCAGACAAAGGGATGGGTCGCGGGGAGAACACCGAATAGCCCGTGACCGATGCGCGTTTCGATCTTTGCGCGGCGGACGTTTCGGATCGCCGATCGCGCGCAATGCCACAACAACGCGCGCAGCCAAGAACGCGGTTTTTTTTTTTTTTTTGGTACTGCGGAAACGACGCGCCGTTCGTTTTACACCGCGGCGCTTCCTTTTTTTTTTTCTTTTTTTCCTAAATGCATACTTCCTGCAAAAGCGCGCCGCTCCGCGTACAATAACGCCCTGCGCAGAAATCCCGTTCGACATTTTAATTTATTTTTATACAATTTAACGATATAGAAATATATGCTTCGGTTTAACTGCAATCGTCTTGTTTCCCCGTGTTTTCAACTAATGATATTCTCGTCAAACCAACATAATAATACATTATACGTGATATTTTATATTTAAAAACATTATCGTTAAGTGTACACGCGTACGTATCGGTTCGACAATAATTATTGTTCTTGTGTTATTTTTATTTTGTTAACGATACTTTTGTCGTCAAATCGACAACATTTCGTTGTCATTATTATAGCTTGATATATATATATATTTTTTTTTTTATAGATATTAATTAATCTCGTAATACTATAATAATTGTGAAATTTTTAATAGAATTCTCGAATTACGGTAATAATAATATCTACATAATATATTATTATTATTATTATTATTATTATTATTATTATTATAATTGAATTTTATTGTCGATCAAACGACAACGATTTTCCTTTGAACTAATTTAATTATAATATAATCTATTTGATGCGACAGGGCATTCTAACGAGGTTTTCTGTGTCCAGACAGGACACTCAGTCAACGTAGATGAACATCCAGTAATAAAATATTCGACTCCCCTGGGTGTCCTCTTAATTCCGAAATATATTGATGTATAGATATAATACTGAAACATGTAAAATACTGATAAATACTGATTTATCCGGTAATTTGTGACTTCAAGTTTTGTCTATTAAAAACGTTATCAGTTTTAATATCACTGAACATGAAAGTGATAATAAATTATATTACCTAACCGCAGTAAACATTATTGACTATAACGCTTTTTGCCAGCTACTTTGTAGATCGATGAATTTTGGTATCCCCTCTCCCTCCCACAAACCATCATAGATAAAACTGAAATGACACCTGGACACGCAGTGAATGTTCACTAAAAAATGTCCTGTGATGCGATAATAATCAGGGAATACATCAGCTCTATCCAAAGATTTTTCCATGTATCCTCTATAGCTGATGAGATTTTTAAATGAGATTTTTACATCATGACTGTTCAATGACTGCAACAACAGTTCAATAACAACAGCGCGGAACGTGTGATTTTTCCGCCTAAATAAAACGTGCTGTCCGTTTGCGTGACCATTTGCGTTTCTCGCTCGACCTACTCTATATATATATATAATATATTTAATACGTATTACATAACGCGTAATTATATTTATTTAATAAAAATGTTATTATTCCGAGAACTGAATAAAATACAAAATAAAAATATTTCGATTATATAAGCGTATTATACGCAAATCGTACTGTCGTTGTGGCCTTCTGTGCGTATGCGTGCAGTTAGCAGCAGCTCTTCATCGCCACGGTGTGATATTGTTGAGCCGCGGACCTATTGAACGTTAAAAAATAAAATGTAAAAATTTCGCCGTTATATTTTATGGTGTGAATTGGATTCGCTGCTTTTAACATTTATATTACATTCACGCTCCGTATTCGTATATACCCAACGCGTATAGTTTGAGAATATTTTTTATTTTCTCGTATTATTTATACGCGATATAATTCACGCCTTTGACGCAGTTATACAGTGGCGTCGAACACACTCTAAAAGTGTAACAGAAGTCACACCTTTTTTTTTTTTTTTAAAGGATGAATGAATAAATTCGATGTTTATTAAACTTAGTTTCACTTAAAATTTTGGTGGATGGGTGTAATTTTGAAAACTTCTGTCAAACTTTTTTTTTTTTTTTCGTGGTGGTAGGTGGTTCAACGCTACTGCAATTGTATAAAATCTGTAAAAAGATTGAAAAAATTTACAAAAAAAAAAAAATATATCACTGGTCCTAAGGATACAAAATGTAACGAAATAATAATAAGAAGTCGCGTATGCGTTGTAGTCCTATTCAACGTTAATTACACATCAAATACTGTACTACAGTATATATTACTTTTTCGCGTAATACACATATCGTATAAACATTTAATATTATTATTATTATAATCTACTGCATATATTGTACTACGAGATTAAAAACGGTATAGAATGCGCAAAAATGTAGTATAATATAATATTACAATATAATTAAATTAATCGCGTAGTCTTATAAAAATAAAAATGAAAGAGAATTTCAATGTAAAATCCAAAAGGTGTAATGCGCGCTTGTACAACACGCATAATTACACGTCGTCGTCGTTGTTTTTTGTCGACCATAAAACACGAAAATAAGCGAAATATATGGAAAAATAATAATAACTGCGAAATATATTCGCCCCGTTCAAATCGATTATATATAATATATTATATAATCGATTCTGTAATTTATAGCATCCCGTAGTTCGCCTGGACCGTTAGTTTGCGCATCACTATCGCGGTCATCGAATCAATAATTATTATAAATGTCTAATTGAGATAGTATCGCGATATAAATTAAATATTTTATTATAAAATACACAAAAAAGAAAACAAAAGCATAAAAATCAAAATGAAAATTGTAATTCTACTGTTTTTTTTTTTTCCATTAAATTTCGGTGTTTTTTTCCATTAAGTTGAACATTGAACAGCCTGCCAAACAGCTGAAATAGAGATGGACAATAATAAATATTTTTGCAAAGGCGAGAAAAATCTGTTTTATATATACAAAATAATAACAAACGTATTCATTTAATTCTTGTAAAACTTGCTCTTATAGAAATTGAGGAGGAGAGAACATTTTCTACAGCATCAGTTACAACACCGCAGCGTACCCAACATATGTACGGAGCCGGGGGAATGATATAAGTGGCCCCGGGCTGACTCGATCTGGAGGCGCCCGTGATTTTACAAAAAAAAAATGTCTTACATATATGTATAAAGTATATTTACATTTAATGATGCAACGAAAAAAAAATTTACGTAGAGGACTTTAAATCAATTAAAAACGCATTGAAATTTGTACTTATTATTATTTTGATAAATATTTTATAAAAATATTTTACGTGAATAATTGTTTTTTTAATATTGTAGTCATTTATTACATTTTAAACGATTGTGCCATAATTTAAAAAAAAAAAAAATGACAGTCCCAAATTTTATCGGAGCCCCGTTGGTTAGGGGGCCCTGGGCTGCTAGCCCTCTTATTAACCCCCTCCCGCCTCTTAATCCGGCTCTGCATATGTATTTGACCTAACCTAACCTACATTGTATATGACGATGAGTTACATAATATACAAAATAAAGTTCGGCCGGACGATATTCAACGCGATAAGTCGCTGTGAATGGCTTAACGAAATTGTTTAAAGCGTTTGGAAATTACGAGGAGTACTCTTGCAGTGAACGAAGAAAACCGACGTCATTTTAAATACTGCCAGCTGCCTAGTTACCGCACAGTTCTTTCTTCTCCTCGGCTACGGTCCCTATAACCGCGGGCCGATCCATCCGGAGGCCATAAAACACGGATTACAGTTGTGTCGTGCGTGCCGCGGAAAAAATAAATAAAAACGTCGTTTATCGATTGTTTTTCGCACAGTAGAGTCGTGCCGGATCTGTGCGATAATCGCAAATGTTCACTCCACCTTTGATTTGAAACGGAAAAAAAATTACTTTATAAAACTCCCAAGTTAAATATTTATATTACAATATAATAGCTACGATGAATGCGCGACCGTAACGTAATATATATAATGCACGAAAATACTGTACTAAAACTGCAGCGACAAACGCGAAATAAGATAAATTCAAAATTAATTCGATCGTTATGGTACACGTAGTGTGTGTGTGTGTGTGTGTGTGTGTGTATTACAATGGCAGAACGAATACCGAGGACACGGAAGACGATTGAGATTCGTAACATTTTTGTTTTGAATACAATATGCGAATATATAGTATAATATGATAAAAACATTTATTCCGTTATATTATACTACAAACGAGAACGATACAAATCCGTTTTCTTTCTTTTTCATACATTTTTTTTTAGCTCTATTTTATATATAAAAAAAAGTATGTGTTCCGACTTTATAAAGGACCGCTCCTCCGTAGTCAGGCGACGTTCTCCCGTACTTATGTACAGGGCCGTCCTTAAGGAGGAGGAGGAGATTTGCGCTTTGTCTTTTAAGCGCCTATTATAATCCTATCGTCGCCTATAAAAATTAAAAACTCATTATTATCACGAATTTTTGAAACGCCAATCAACGTGATTTTTTTCTTAAATTTTTAGTTTAAATTGTATTAAAAAAGAAAAAATTAAGCCTTGTCGTATTGTTCTCAAAACGTCTTAGAGTTTTTTTTTTTAAGTCCAATATAATTTTCAGTTATTAACAAGAACGGCGTAAATATGTAAAGTATATACGTATAATATGTAGTATTATATTTTATTCAATAAATTTCTACTGACACAAACGTATGTTCACTCGTAAATAAAACTCAAATACATATTATAAGGACTAGGCCTAAACATTTTGAAAATGCCAACGTTTCGAAAGTGCCGCTCTTGGCAGATGCTTAGCTCGCCTCCGTGATAACAATACCTGAGACTCGAGTCTATGAGATGTCGTGCCGTTTTCCAAATATACAATAATAACAATAATTATTATAAATATTATTATTATTATTATTTTATTCGAACTGTATAGTATAAAGAACGCGTCTCATTTAAACTCGCGTGATCACTGTCCCCCCTGTATAACCTCCAGCTTCAGAGAACGACGGCGGCGTACTCGCATACGCTCACGATAAACAGTATCGTAAATGTTATTAATATTATTGCGCGTTATGTATTTCACACAGGATTTAGGATCGTACATAACGGTACACATAACAAATAACCGAAAAAAAATGAAAGAAATTGAAATATAATATGAAAAAAAAATCCGCCGCGTCCGTCGTGCATATATGGACGAGACGCCCAGCTGCTACGGTAGATGTGTTTAGGCGCGCCACTTATTGTAGTAATAATAATAATAATAATAATAATAATAATAATAATAATAATCTGTCGTATATGAATTCGACTGTTGTAAAATACAATCTCCAATATAATACACGTATAATATCGTATATAATATATCCTGCTGAACGCCCGTACGGGGGTTCTCGTCCGTACCTAAACGCATATATTTAAATGTTTATCGTTTATATATAATAGTTATTTTTATCCTTAAACTATACACGATACGCGTGGTCAATCGAAAATAAACGAAATTATATTTTATATTAAAAAAAAAAAACTAATGATTTCCAACCTGTTATTGGATGGACGATGCGAGCCGGCCATCATCGATGGCGAAACAATCTAAAATTTCTTATTCTGTATAAAAAAAAAAAAAAGATTATTTCTCTGGCTTGAGCTAGCCGATTATATGAGAAGAAACAAAACACCGCGGATATCGTTATGTTTTATAATAAGTATCGATGTACTTGAAGCGCGTGCATTGAGCCAAACACAAAGAACGTTTTCAAAAGAAAAATTATAATTGTCAGCCAGCTTCGCATTGATTTTTTTCTCGTTTATTTCTCTGTGCGATATACGTATAAAAATATATATATTTTTTTTTATATATATATATATACCGTTTTCCCTATAAAAATGTTTTTTTAGTTAAAGTTAATACTTCAATAAAGAATCCGTTTATTACTAATATGCATATATAACACTATTTTGTACAATTTTAAAACAAATTGTTTTTTAATCGAAAAAGTGTATATAAATTATTAAAGAAAAAAAATAGCAATTATATTTATATATATATACATATATAAATATAATAGATTATTTTTTAAACTCAATAACGAGATTTAAATGGTCACCATAGTAACTGTTTAACGCCCAAAATCCCGAAATTTCCCGTATTAGCTATACCACCCTCGTTTGACCTAACGGATCCAAATTTTGAATCTAAACTGTACAAGGACCCGCTCAAATGCACACAAAAAATGTTATCGAAATCGGTCTAGCCGTTTTAAGAGGAGTTCAGTAACAAACACTGCACGTACAGAAAAATTATTATAATATACAATTTATATGTCATCTCCACTGATCATTGTCAGTATAATAGTAAAAAAAAAAAAAAAAATCAATTTTTTTTTCTATATAATTGACGAAGTGGTGGGAGGCGTGAGATTTTGAAAATCTACAAGGGTGATAGATGGAATAAAATGTTTTTTTTTGGGGGGGGGGTGGAGGAGGAAACACTGGTGTGTACATAATAATCACACTCCGATCGCGTTTTCTGATTAAAAACAAAACGCCAAAATGATCCAAATGTAACCGATTTGTTGCGATGGTTTATCGAGAATGATATTTTTCAATTTTCTATTCGAAAACAACGAAAATAATCGTCGTCGTTATATGTGCGTATTATTATTACGAGTGTGTACGCGTACAGTTGCAACCAGTGTAGCGTTGACATTGAAACCGGCTCTCTCCGAGCGAGTTAATTGGCGCACAGAACCTCGTCGAGCGTGCGTTATATTCTTTCAAATAACCGTCGTCGTCGAGAGTGTACTATATATAAAAAAAAAAAAAAATCCAGACGGAGCAATTTATTATTATTATTATTTTCTTTTTATCGTAAAAAGAAAGAAACGTGACATTTTTAAAATCCAAATTCAACTTTTGCCCATTTTATCATATTATATTAATTATGACGTATACGATAAGTGTAATGTACACTTTGATGTTCACTGCTGTATACAGCGTGTTCCTATAGTTTCCGCTGTTTCGTACCTACCCAATAACGTTATATACTCGACGCGTCTCATCTGCAATGAAAATTCTTGAAAAAAATAAGTAAATATATTATTTGAACGTTTCTTATTTTATTTTCCGTATCGCCGCGAATATATATTGTACAAGAGTTTACTGCAAGTACGAATGAAAAAAATTACAATTAATTAATAATAAGAAAGCCATTAACGATTGATAATATTATTTGAATACGTTAGATCTGCTTAGGATGGACATTTTTCGAATTGAAAATTTATCTCTTTATACAAACACACACACGCACACGTTTAAAAGCACTTACATGCGGTGGCGAATTTAAAAAATTCTTTGTATATAGTGACGATTTAAAGTTGTAACTATTATTTGTTATGCGTCAATAATAATAATAATAATAATAATAATAATAATAATATTAAATGGTCTTTGCGACTGGAATTTGATCAAAAACACGAAAAGCATATAAACTTATCGTATACCACAGTATTGTAGCGTAGTTACTAATGTTGTTGGGTCAAAAATTATAATGTAAGAGCGCGTATGATTTAAAAATATTGTTATTAAGAAGAGTGAAACAGCCTTGAGACAATGCACGCGCGCGCGTATATAAATATATATATATATTAAATACGATAATACAATATAAATATACGAAAAATAACGACTGGTGGTCACGAGTGAATTTTAACTCGAAAAAACGATCTCCGTAGTAAAGAAATCGTTTACACGATAAATGCTGCCGTTATAATTAAAAACTAAAAAAAAAAAACATTTTAGAACGGATAGTAACTGTTTTTTTCGCGTTTAATTGATTAATAATATCGAAGGAAAAAAGAATACTAATATATATAGAAACCCCAATCGAATGAAAACTGTTTAAGTAATCCTATACGAATATAATAATTTTGTTTTTGTGTATTTAAACGATATTTTAGCTGATGTATTCGTTATGCATTGAATCTTTTAAAAATTATTTCGATAAAAAAGCTGTGATCCCTGTAGATCTCCCTCGCATATTAACACTAACGATTTTAGTTTTTTTTTTTTTTTAATGGAATTCATCTTTTATCATTCGAAACGTATATTGAATTAATTACTTTTGACACGATTTCTTAACAAAATTTAATCTGAAACACGCAATCACTATGACATATTCATCTACTCATTAATCGTCGTAAACTTTCAATAATAGTTTGCGTAACCATTCAAACTTGCCGCGTATAATCAATTGGACAATAACAGCCGATGACTTAAGAGTGTTTGGCTCGACGTATTATAATAAATTACCGTACGGTAATTTATTATGGAAACGATTATTAGTATTGACCGCGCGCATTATTCCAGAATATTGCAATATAACGAATGGTTGTTTTCGTGATGTTTGTTCTCGGACAGTAACATTATAATATAAGGGATATATAATATTGTTTGAAACCTAATAAAATAATATAATACGTATAATTAAACAAACAGAAATTGAAGAACCGCGTTCACGTGAAAATTGTTCTTTTTTTTTTTTTACATACATTTATAATTCCGCCGCGTATATGGTCAATTATGTTATTATTCTATATGCGCACGTTTAACATATGAGAATATCCTGCAACAATATTTAATTTACATACGTAATACATGTCTATACGATGATACACGCATGTAATTAGTTTCTTTCCCTCTTCTGGCTTCAACTATATTCTACAACCTCTTGCCACCCCACCTCTTCTCCCGGTCCCGAATTAGATTTCTCCGACAGTTCCTCATTACATTCTATCCGAGTTCTTCTCAGCCCACGCATCTATATAATGTCGCATTTTCCCTCGAGGTCTCTGTTGGTTTCCAGGTCATGACCGCTTTGATTGTGATTACCACGCGTCACTAGCCGTTATTGTAATTAGTTTTATATAAAAATGTATTTACTATACGCCTATTTTTTTTTATTATATGTATTTGTAACTGTTAAATTCGCAGGTGTAACACAACCTAATTTATATACAGTAGTTGTCAGTTACGAGTATATAATAATACATTCACGCGTTGTCATTTATGTAGATGAAACCTATTTACGTTTTACAGTTATGTTAACGATGTGTTTATTTGTGCGAAACACAATATTATAATATAAATTAAACCATAAGTCATTTACGAAAATAGTATACTTGTATAACAATTGTGATTATACTGAGGTTCAATGAAAATAACCGTCGTACCATATGTTATAATATTCACTACGGTACGCTATCGCGTATATTAAATGTCGAAATGTTTAAATTATAATATTAAACGTTAAATAAATAACTTAATATTATGATATATAAAAAAAACAAATACGTTGTACGCGCGGACCACAATAAGTTTCTCTCGTCGTAATGCGATGCAAATCTCGTGTAACAGCCTACACTGGAGACCGAAATTCGTCCATCATTTTTTAACTATTATTATTATAATTATTATTATTATTATTATTATTATTACAACCGTGACTTGTTCGTACAACAAGTACCAAGAACAATAGATTTCGATGTTTAACACAGTCATCTTAAAAATATCAATGTGCATAATAAAAAAAAAAACAACTTATTCGAACTATGCCTAGTCAGTGTTAGTATACTCGATTAAATGTTACACGAGATAATAATATTATATCGTTACACACTATAGATTACTTTTCGAAATAAAAATATAACACGATTTATTTTCACTTTCGAAAATATTATTTCTGACTATATAACTATTTATTAGGTACTCCATTCCTATAGTTTCAGTTTCTTTGTTATTCGTGTTGATGAATAATATTATTAAACTCATATAATGATCGATAATCATTACAGACGATTACTGCAACTTACTATATATGTATAACATGATCGTAGACCATTTTGAGATCTATCCTATAAACGACGGTTCAAGTAGTTTAAGCATACGTCTATAGGTATTTTACCATAAATATCGTATTCTAAGATTAATAACATTGCGCTGTGATAGAACAATATTCCTATTGTTATTTAAAATTTACAAAAATTATTGCAAGTATTAAATAGCGAAGTATACATTTTTTAGACAATTTATTTTGTTTAATTTTTCTTCTAACAACTGGTTCGTGTACCGTCTATAATAATGTATAATATGTATATTAATATATAAATTGCGATTTTTTTTTTTTTTTTTTGCAATATTTTGTTGTTTTTTTTTTTATATTGAATGTAGTCAACACACTGATGCGTGGAAGATAATACTGCATTGTACATCATATTGTACGCATATTACTATAAAATAATAATGGCTTCTAGTACGATAGAGTACTTATTAATATCATTAACGTGGTCCAATAAACACTATAAATATAAAACCTAAACATAGAATACGTATCTATTCTTCCAACATGACCAACGACGTAGTGTAATAGAATGTCATTCAATAGTCAGAAATTATTATAACAGTAGTTTTTAGAGCATGATAGAATCGAAAAGTGTCACCGATTCACGACAACAACAATCGTAACAGATGCGTGCAGGTGTACAGTAGGTATAGTGCGTGTAAACGGAAAAGGGAATAAATGTAGGTATTAGGTTAACTTCCTTTCAAGTTTTGACTACAACGCCGTAATTTCAGTTTATATTAATATTGGATAACATAAAAAAAATATCTTACATATACAACGATATTTTTACGTTAATTAATTTAAATCTAATAATGTACCGGCCTCGTCTGATTTACTTCTATAATAATTATTGCTTTATTAATTATTATCATAGTTTTAATTAATAATTTTCTAAATCACGTAAACGCGTGATGATTTGCAATATAACAAAAAGACATAAACGTTTTATACAATATTATAACGATTTATCATCTCGTCGTTTAATTGTTTGGTTTCAGGAATTTATGGAAGAATAAAATAATTTCATACGCTGGATGGTTTACTAATTCATTGCGTCGACGAAGATCTGTGTTGTTTGGACTATTACTTAGCATATTACTTCTTGTGATTTGTGTGCAATACAACAATACATCCAACGATATAGTCGGTATCCAAAACATTCAAAATACCTTGACAATGTCCGAGTTTGAATCCGACGAACAGCTATCGAACAAACAGCAACCGTCCGCCTCGATTGCGGGCACAGTTAAAAAGGTGAAAAAAGATGAAGACGTTAATTTGATGGAAGTACTGCAACCGGCCCGTATAAGTCGGCGGATTCAACTTAACACCCAACCTCAGCAACCACCACCGTACGTGCCTCCACATCGTCTAGTGCACATCGATTTCAAAGGAGCCCCGCCAAAATTGTCTTATCTTCAAAAAATATTCCCGTTAATAAAGAAATTCGGTGGTACTGGTCTTTTGCTCGAATGGGAAGACATGTTTCCTTGGAGTGGAACCTTGGCTCCACTGGCCGCCGGGAACGCGTATTCTAAGGCGGACATAAGAGAGATAATAAAACACGCTGCGATCAACGGGTTGGAAGTAATCCCGTTAATACAAACATTCGGTCACGTGGAGTTTGCGTTGAAACTGCCAGATTTCGCTCACTTAAGAGAAGTACAAGATTCTCCACAAGCGTTGTGCCCGTCGTACAACGCTTCTATGAAGTTCGTCGAAAAAATGATCGATCAAGTAAATATGTATCCATGTAACTCGGAATCGTAACACATAATAATTATAATAATAATAATAAAGTAAAACAAATATTTATTTAATTTTCTAGATTCTCGAAATTCATGGAAATGTGAATTATTTACACGTCGGCTGTGACGAAGTGTTCCACATGGGAGAATGTTTCAGGTGTAGAGCCAAGGCCAGAGAAGATTTGTTCTTATCGCACGTCAAGCAAGTAGCCACATATGTGCGCGCGAAATCTCCAAACACGGTTCCTATTATTTGGGACGACATGCTTAGACATTTGTCCGTGGCCACGATGCAATTGTACGATATCGGAAAATTAGTCGAACCAATGGTAAACCGCGTTTTTAAGTATTTATCTATAGGACATCTTTATCGTGCAGTGTCTAATATTTACTTGGATCTCATCAGGTGTGGGTGTACGCCGAGGATGTTTATAGGTTTGTTATGCAGAGCGTGTGGGAAAAATATCAAATCGTTTTTCCGCACGCGTGGACAGCTAGCGCCTTCAAAGGAGCGTTTGGTGAAACTCTTTATGTTCCTAACGTCAAGAGGCATTTGGAAAATAATTTAAACTGGTTACAATTGATGTCCAATGAAAACAGTCGGTTCACGGGTGGTTTCAAAGGAATCGTTATAACTGGTTGGCAGAGGTGTGTAATACATATTATACGTATATATATATTCGCGGTTTAATTTTTACAATCTTTTACGTATCATATAAATACTAGCTACAAAACTGTTTTTCTCAGTCGCCCAAAACACCGTCCAAATTCCATATTTTCGTACAAATGATTGTAATAGATAGACACGTCTATGGGCAATTGTCCCTTCTGGTGGATCTTTGGGAGCGGTAATTTTGTATGGACTTTTTTATATTTAAATATTGTTTAAATGATTTTTTTTCTTCATAATATTGTGGATTTTTGAGTGAAATTTAGTGGAAGACCGTGAAATTTAATGGGCAATTCTCTCTGTGGGAAATCTATTTTTATAGGAACACAAGATTTCTTGATAACAATTATTACGACATTACGCAGAGCGCGACCTACAAGTGACATAGTTACTAACGTTAATTGTACGTAATACATACATTTATTTCACTGAACTTCATAATATATTGTGTGATATGTGTTCATACATATTAGGATATTTAATATTAATAATATTATAGTGTTACATTAGTATATACAATCTATATAAAATACAAGTAAGGTAACACCTTCCTCTCCCTTCAACACATAAAAGGGATGGAATTAAAAAATTGCCTAAAAAATTCTAAATACATCCCTGCATGTGCGATACATTATTTCATAAACAAACTGTAGGCGAAAGAGATATGTATAAAAATATTAAGTTTATAAGAGTCACGCATATTACTTTTATAACGTAAAATCGTGTAGATACATAAGCATATACGGAATTCAGAATGCATTGTTTAAATGTTTCATCGCGTTTAATATTTACTTACTGAAAACATTGAAATCGATTTTTTTAAATATTCAATTTAAAAAAAAAACCCATCAAATAAATATATATTTGTATGGATTTTGTACACAAATTAAAATTTCAAAAGTATTAAATATGTTTCAACGAAATAGGTTTTATTAAATTTAATACATTAATTTTATTCGATAACTATAGCTCGGTGTGTATAATAGACTATTGACGATGGTTTTATGGAGGCAATAGTTGTATAGTCTCTGTCCCTTTTGAGCTTCTGTTTTTTTAGCCCGCATACACTATTGTAATTACTACAGCAAAGTGTGTAATTCTTAAATATTAGAATGAGATTTTATTCTTTTACACAATCTTTTGTATTAAAAAAAAAATAAAATTTAATGCCCGTTTCAGTTGTAAATAAATTTTTAAAATAAACTTAAAGACTTGGTATGCCTAAAAAACTTCTCGACAGTTCACTATTAATATTGAGTTATTAATTAAAAATATTCTTACAGAATACAGTCCTAATATTATTATAACTTTGACTAAACTTTAAGACTAAAGAATTTGCTTTGTATATATAGAGTAAAAACATGGTTAAGACCTCGAAGGGGAAATAATTTAGACGGAGTATAAAGGTACCAACGTAGTCTTTCTATAATCTTAATATTATTATGTAGGATTATGATATTAATAACTATTATGAATAGGAGTACAACATATAAAAATAATTACCTCCTATAGAAGTATTGATTTGGAAAAAAATTCTTCGCTATCCCCTCCCTCATCCACCATGAAACTTGTCAAGAATCGCCACTGTGATAGACACTATAAGTTACAATAATATATTTCTAATCGATAATTTCAACAAACAGGTATGATCACTTTGCTGTTTTATGTGAAGTTTTACCTTCATCTATTCCGTCCATGGTTGTGAATCTCTTGGCAACCACTAATGGCTACATGAATCAGTCTTTGCAAACAAATTTGAACGAAGGTCTTAACTGTGGTATTTTTGGCCACAACAATGAATATGATGGAGATTTTCTGAACTTGAATAACGATCCTCATCTCTGGGACCAATTCTCAAGGTGCACATTTCCTGGTAACCAATTTTTTAGGTAAAAATCTTTATTATCTATGTATTAAATTTAAAAAATAGTTGATAACCTATTATATTTTGTATATTATTATGATTTAAAGATAATATAAGTAATATCTTTAATTGTATACATTGTTAACATTATGGTTTGTCGCAATAGTTCATACATATATATTGTAATTTAATGTATTCATATTTGTTACTTATCAGGTTGCTCTATAGATTGCACACTATTGAATTAGAATACGATGATTTTATTATGGAGACCAAAAAGAATCGTGGTTGGATGACCAATTATAACGTAGAACATGAATTCTCATCGCCACTTCGTGTTGATGAACTAATGGCTGACCATACTCGCATTTATCGATCGCTTTTATCTATGATTAGACCGTTTCAAGAATCGTTGACTGGAATATTTGATAAGTACACCATATCTGAATGGATAGAACAAAGAGTTTATCCAATGGTTAGAGAACTCGAAAAAATACAAAAAGAAGCGCATAACTTGAAGGCTAAAAAAATATGGCCTAGAAGACCTCTTCCTATTCTGAGAGAATTGATAAGAATTGGAATGACTGAACGGGAACTTTCCACGCCATCCAATGACGGAACGTTATAACTGATTTTATTTTGTAATACAATGTAATTGTGTTTGTTATGAACTAAGCATGTCAAAAATAAGTCTTGTAGATAAACTAATATTTTATGTCTACCACAAGTATAAACAAGACCTAAAGACATAGGTACTATAAGTTGATAAAGTTTCAGGGTTATGTGTGAACTGCATCTCAAAGGGTATTATCATAAAATAATTGAATAAGTGATTCTTAGTAAAAAGTTTGTTTAAGTTTGTTCCATCAAGTGTATTAAATAATGTCCAGATTATAAAGGATATGTGCAATTTAGTAAAAACAATACAATATTATAATTATTTATAAGTACAATTATTAAATTATGTAAATATAAATTGACCAAAATGTATTAAATTTAGTTTTAAAAGAAATAACTATATTGACACAAAAAGTTCATAATAATTTTGTGCCATGCAACAGTTATAACTTCGTAATAACTCCTTTAGTTATGAAGTTTAAATATGTATAATGTTTTATTTGATTGAAACTATCTATTGAATTTTTATTGTTCAAAATTAGTTTGAAAAATGTACTTTGTGTTACCCTATTTAATATTAAATACCTACTTTATTAATTTCTTGATTTTAAAAATGCGTATTAAGTACCTTGTTTTTACTATTTGTTGTGTACGTTTTTTTATTTTTACTGGTTGTATTATTTATAATTAAAATTTTTTTAATACGATTTATTGCGAGAGTAAATAATCCGAATATGTTTTTTTTAATAATGTATATAAATATTAGGCTGTGTTTTATTTATTTTTTTATTGTTGTTTCTTTTAAGATTAATGGGTAGCGTGGAGTATATAACTAAATGACTGAGAATATACCAGCTAAACCGTACTTATTCAAATTAGTTAAAACACAATAATTCTTAAAATTAAAAAAAATAATTTCCAGGGTCAAATACTAATGACAATTTATTATAAACTAAAATGACATTTTTGAATAGTTGTTTATATTCAATACAATTCTTAAGTCTTAATTTTATTATAGAGACTAGTAGTCTCTATTTCTGTCAATTTAAAATGTTTATGTATTTGTCCATTGTAAGATATTTATTGCTATTGAAATTATAAATATTTATGAAATAGTTAAAACTGTAATATATTTAATGTGATTATTATTACTTTTTTTATTTTTTAAATAATAGTTTCATTAAATTAAAAATATAGTTAATTAAAATATGAAATTGATATGTAAATATTTGATGTTGTTTATACAAAAATCATTTATAATATTTATGCTTGATATAATAAAAATTATTATTATACTTAGTTATATAATTATTACAATTAATAACTAGGAATTAAAAAAAATTTAAAAGAGCTAATACTTAAATGTTGTAATTATTAAATATAAAATTAATTATATATATATATATATTGCAATACACCTTCTCTGCCGCAGTCTCTGCGTTCCGATAGGGTGGTTGATATTTGTACCTATTCCTGATTCCTATCTGGTTAAAGAGCAGTCGGCTGGCTATATCCTACTACACTAACCGGTCTTTTAAACCGGGTCGTTGGACCGACATAAATAAAGTTTTCTAATTTATATTTAACAGGTCCTAGAAACTATGACTTGCGTTTGTCTCCTCACACAGTGGCAAACACGATCTTTACAACTAATGGTTTATTTAAACAAAATAAATAAATAAATAACATATAAATATACACTATCACCTGAGTAATCCGATGTTGATTGGTCTCTTTCTACAGGTGAAGCAGAGCACAAGTCTACGGTCGATTATAAAATCAATGAAGAAAATATTACGGTATTATAAGTGGGGTTTTTCACTTATAGTTACACATTTAAATCAAATTGTAAAAATATAAAATAATTAATATTATGAAGAGACTAAATGTTTCTGCTAGCTCTGTCAGACTCAAATTCTCAAGTCGATACAAGTATAAATAGCACGAAGGCGTAAGGTTAGGTACGGAAAATCATTCCAACACGTGGATCACGATTAATGATAAAACCAATGAAACATCATAATATCATATAATCGATTAAATGTATGTTACGTACATAATATGTTAATAATTAATGCGACCGGGCTCTATAGCATAACTAACCTAACATAATCTAACTATTTTTTTTTTTTTTAATTTGCCAGTATACAATATACATCAAGAAATTATTTTAAAACGGCAATATATAATTTTAATAATTAAAAATCATATGAAAATTATACATTTTTACCGGAATTCATACGCGTCGTCGTGTTGTCTAAAAACGTACACGTACGCGTTCTTTTTTTATGTTTAGATATAGTTTAATAATAATCAATCAATTTTTTTAATATATATTAAATATTGTCGATTTTCGATTGAAATTTAACAGGAGAACAATATTGGCCGTGAGAAATTCTCTCGGTAAAAAATCAATTTTTATACGAACACGGGGTTTCTTGATAACGATAATTATGACATTACTCGCGGAATACAGCCCTAAGCCGGCGTAGTCACTAATGTTTAATTGTAATTATAATTTAATTGTAAACGATTCGTACGTTTATTTCGCTCGATTTCATAATACGTGTGATATGTGGTTCATGTATTTAATACATTTTATTGTGCATCGAAAACCGGTCAACTGGAACGACTAACGAGTACGTTTGATATACACCTACTCGTGGCTGTTATAATTTTATTTTCATTTTTACATTTTCGGTATGTAATGTCGTGATCAATAATAAACCGTACCAATGGCGTAAACATGGTTTATGAAAAAGGGCGGGGGGGGATTAGAAAAAAAAAAAGTTGAAAAAATGTGCGTTCGTCTCCGATTGAGTAAATGATAACGTTCAAAATCGATTTAAGTTACGTTTTTAATGTTAATTTTTTACTTTCGGAGGCAACAATGGGACTATAATTTTCTTTAAACACGAATAATTTAATATAAATCTTTTCATCGGCTTAATTTGACGAGAAATTGTCCGGCAGCTTTCGAATGAAATGCTCGTACGTAAATTAATGAAATTTTATATCGTTTTCTAACGTTATAACTTCTAATCCAAAAATGAATTAACAAATATATTTAATAGCACGTGAACGTTCGAAAAAAAATTTGTTGTCGCTCGTACACATCCGGGGAAACGCGAGTTTCTTTCAACGTCAAATAAATTTGATCACAATATTATGTTCGGGGCCGTTCAATAATAACGTACAAGTATTCCTATCGCCATAGGCGCCGCCAGGAATTTTGTCAGGGGGGTGCATCGTGCATAGTATACGCTGATTTATAATTAATGCTTAAATTATTTAAGTTAAATACGTAGAAATATTTTTTCAAATTATATGAAAAAACCTAGACGTTTACATTTATTATTTAAAAAATAAGTATTATAATACATAATATAGATAATATAGACAATTAGGTAAAATAAGTATTATAATAGATAATAGAGATAATATAGATAATTATGCAAAATAAAATATTTTCAATACCATTCATATGTAATTACATTATAAACTCTTACGCCGTTTATCGTGATTGGCTGTATTTCGCACGCACAAATGCCCCCGCTGTATTCTATACATAGAAAGTAGTAATTTCTGAGGTCACGTTCAACCAGAGCTCCAATGCCCAGCGTCAGAATTCCTTCTAAAGAAGGGTCGACTTGGAGTCTTCTTGTTTTATGTAGAGCCGAAAAAGATATTAATGTTTATGGGGCATCTAATTTGTATATATATATATAATCCCATTGGGCTCTGCTTCTTAAATCCCTTTTACGAAAAATTGTATATACTTATCCGATTACGAACGAAACAAAATGTTCCCTCTTTAATAATAATAATAATAATAATAATAATCGCAAATTCTAAACTATTATTAAATAAACATACTCATTCCCTATATTTAATCATATATATACGTACGTATTTGTCTTTCGATTTAAATACAGGCGTTCCACGGAAAGAAACTCCGCGTCCCGTCACACACAGTTTCCTGATACAAGTAATTATTCATAACAAATAGATTTATATTTATTCGAAATTTGTACGTTTATGAGTATGTAAAATGTGTAATTGAAATAAAATCGTCCGCGTTAGTTGCCCATGGGCGAATTCACCGAAAACGAGATCAACGCGAGATCTACTTCGGATAAAAGAAAACGGCGCATGGCCCACGTAACCAAATTTTGCCAGCCTGTTGAAAGAAGTCAAATTACACCCGGAATTGCGACTGAGTCGGAGTCGAAAAGCGTTCCAGAAATGAAACAAATAGTACCGTATACCTACAATAATTCAACGTTTGTTCGTGTAAAGCCGTCCGTATTAATAATATTAAAATTATAATCAATGAGTAAAGTGGATGAAACATAACGGGGTGTTATACTCAATTAATTCGTGACCAATTGCGGTAATTTGATTGTTTGTTGCGACGAATAAAAAAAAAAAAATTATTTTCCGTTGATATTTCTATAATGTTTTTACTGCGGAAATTCGCGTGCTATCTCAATAGGAAGACGTATCCGCGTAATATTTTCCGATCAATCATTCCTTATTAATTTGTCGGTACAAGTGCGCGAGGTGTACAAAATCTGGCATTCTTTTGTCCCGCCGTGTATAAGAAAAACACGACAAATAGTATTACAATTATTTTCGAAAAAATTATATTAAAGGTTTTATTTTCATTTTTGTTTTTAGGACTCGAATACTGAGCCATGCTACGAAGTGGCAACATTGCGCAAAACCAGTGCCGAAGTTCGACGGACAGATAGTAAGTGTGCGAATCATGATAGGAACTTATACAAGAAAAACGTTTAGAAAAAATATGATAACAATATTAGACATACAACCGTCTACATTCTAGCATTTAACAATTTTATAATAGTGTTGATATAATTTGAAAATTTGTAATGATTTTGTAAGACAGCTGAGGTAGAATACTTTTAGTGGACATTTTGACCTAATGTCCCCCTAACATCTTTGTCATGAAGTTCGCTTCATTTCATTGGAGGAGCTTTTATTGAGAACCATTAATTATCATTACTATATTAATACATAATGACGATGATCTAAGCAACGGTATACTTCATTATATGACTTTGGTGAATTGTTGAAATTTCGTAGGCAAAAGTCCGGCCGCCAAAAGAAAAGCCAATGACGGTGACAACGAGACGAAAAATAAAAAGAGGCAACGTCGATGTTCCGAAACCGAAGTCAAAAGAAAGAAATCGCGATAATGATATCGCTTGAACTTTTTGAATTTATTACGGTGTAACATACTTATAATTGTTATTTTTTTGTGTTGTGTATTTACATTTGTATACATTTTGAACATATGAAATGCATTATTTATAATAAACTACTGTTCAGAGTGAATCTATTGTCTAAAATGATTTGATGAAATAATAATTATAATAAAAGAAAAGAATAAACTCTGAAGCAACACACACACGTTTGCTATATTTATTATTTTTATTATAAATTTTTAATATTATCTCGCGTATTTCAATGAAATAAAATTAACTTAATGATTCATCTATTCTCGTTGTACATTCGCTTACACGTTTACTCGTTTATTTTACACTTTTTACTATTTCATTAACTTTTACTGGTTTACTCTCGTCAACACGTTTCCTCGACCGACCGAGTTTACCATTAGCTAAACACTAAACGCTCGATTACTACCACCGATGATCGATGTATACCATGTGCATACATTTAAGAAACATTTTAGTCTTGACAAAATGTGGAACGAGAATGACGTTGGAATTGTTGCCTTCTGCTTCCGTAATTTTGAGTTTAGAAACGAAAATATCCTCCAAAGTTGAGTTTACAAACCCTCTCTTCAGACTAATCCATTATTTCATTGGAGAAAAAAAAAACTTAAAAATCCGTTTAAAAAAAAAAAAATTTGCGCGTAAAAATATACGCTACGCATGCGGCGGAACGAATAACGAAATATGACGTATTTCTTAAATGTTTATCGACAAAATTCGACCGGTCTTGACGTGTCCTACACATGACAATGTATTGTCAGTGACTGTAAACTTTTGTCGAATTTCTCCCGCGTCGGATGGAAAACAAACATTTGTCGATAACAACACGCTTGCTCGTTTTCTTGGTCCGGACGTCGCGGCTCACGAATTTAAAATCTAAAAATAATACGGACGTCGCACCACCACTCCCCGATGCACAATATCGGTTGATATATTCGGTTGATAACTTTACTCAAACGTGTTATTTTATATTTCATCTACGTAAACCGGCTGTGAGTATTGGCAACGTCCAGTATCGAATATTTCGATGTTTCGAGTAATAACGTCGATGTACGACGGTTTTTTTTTTTTATATATATATATAAAACTTCACGTACTATTGCCGTGTCGGTTACGCGAAATCTTGTCGTCATCGATATAATAACATTCGTGACACAACGGCCAGAAGTGTCGCTTCGGAAACGATTAGCATTTCGTTGTATATCCTTCAACAAGAAAACTTGACAGCACCGCGTCTCTGTTCCGGAAGTGTATTCCGTGATGGAAAATTCAATAAAAATAGTTAATCGCATGTTCGGGAGCAAAATAATTGACAATTTAAACGTTCTTTTGTTTTTTTATTTTCTCCGCAAGAAATGAACCGTAATCGAAGGATTAATAACGAAAAATAACGTGCCCTCACACGATCAATAATAATTAAGACGGTATTTCACCTATTGACAGTATTATTGATCGCGTAATGCGAGTATTGATGTATTTTGTTAGTATAGAAAAACGATACTGATTGATGGATAAAATCAGATGTCATCGAGCCTTCAGTACCATTCTATCTTTTATTTTCCAAAGAGCGAATAACTTCAGCATCGAAATGGCAACGGATAGGGGGATCAGTGGAGAAGGATTGCGTGGAAGCGGCAAAGGACCTCAATTGTCCGCATTAATGAGCCAGAAGAAGAGTGAAAAGTCTCCTCTGCTTTAGCTCCGAACAGAGTTATTGCGGTGGTAATAATCCTAACAATTAGATAGTTATTTATTTACCAAACGATACCTACCCCTTCCCCCCGCCGCGTATACGTAAAATTATATTTCGAATATTTTAACACGTTTTAGCCACCTTTTTGCATTGCCACATAGGCAGGAAGAGCCGGAGGTCGGTGGGATAGTGTCACCCCGTCATCATAATTGTAGTCGGCAATCGGAATATTCTCGACAAAAGTATGTATATACTGTACGATTTGAAATCACATTAGACCTGGAATGAAAATTCAATATTTTCCGTACGGTCCGGTCACTCTTTTTCGACCGAAAATTATCGAATAACGAACGTTTCGGCGAGTAATAAAATTGTAGACATAAAGTAATGTAAATTCAATGTACGAGTAGATCTTGTCCATTTTTAACCTCTTAGCGTAGCCGCCTTTGAGAATCTCGTTGTCGGTTACGCCGCGGTGTTTAACACTGGCATTTAATTTACTCTATGACTAATTACTTATGAATTCAAGTGAATCCGGCATAATTGGTAACTATTGCAATTATAGTTTATACGTAATTTATGGTGTAGGAATATGGCGGGGTCTCAATAAGCTAATCCAGCGGTCCTTAACCTTCTGCAGTAGAACACGGACCACCGATGAAAGATTTTTAGAAATCGCGGACCCCCTACACATTTTTTGTCGAATACCTAGAATCTCGTGAATTACGTAGGCATAAAAAACTGATAAACTGCACTTACTGGCGGTAGTAAATATACGAGTGCCGGACTAAAGTGCTGTATGCCTGTACAATTCGTATGAACGAGAAAAACTGATAAATAAATATTAATAATAAAATTATTATAGTAGGTTTAGATACTTAATTGTATCGAATTCCACATTCTCATCGGTGTATTAAAAGATAAGATGGGTTTATCTCTTACAATATATTGTATAATTTTTTTAAGAAAAAAAAATAAATAATAATCCAAAAATATTGTAATAATGCACTCATGTCACATATCGACTTATGTTATGTGTTAAGATCACAGGTTAAGGAACCGCTGCTAATCGATAATTATAAATAATTAAGAAAACGTGGTTTCCGTAGAGGTGCGCGGTACGGACACCATGGGTGCGATTGCTAGGCGGTTAAAAACTTATTTGACATTGTTGTATCAACTATAGGTATTTGTGAATGATAATCGTTTATTATAAATAAATCATTATTTAAATGTTTGCTATTGATTGTTCATCAGTTCTAAGACGTAATGGAAAAAGAAAAGGAAAAGAATTAAATTTGAATGTCTTAATTGCGGGAGTATTTTTAATAACGACTATCGTGTTAAACATGAACGTCAACGACATGGCGGAAAACGAGTTAGAGTTAAAAACATTATGGAGTACCGAAAAATCCATTCGAAACTTCGAAATTGTTACTTAATAAAATATTCGCCAACTGTAAGTACCTACCTACTTACTTTTATAACATTTTTATTATAAACAAATGTTAATTGAGAGGTACCTAAAATCCATATTTTCTATTTAAAAGTATATGCGCTTGCCTTGCACAATAATTTTAGTCTACTAGGTACCGATTGCTTTCATTTGTACGTTCGTGAAGTTAGCCCCACCGAATCAACCGATTCGCTTAAAACCAACGTTGAAATTTAGCGAATTAATTATTGCAAATTGAAGACCTTGGGGCAACAATCAGACATATCCACTTTTTCAAATTGTTCAAGAGGAACAAAACACTGGTTTATAAATTAACAAACCGTTTTGAAAATTAACAAAAAATATATTCAAATACTCTGGCATTATTTACAATTGATATTGTGAAAAAAATAATTTTTAAATACTTAAAAAAAAAAAATAAAATAAAGGTTTGAAGATGTCTGCCTGTGGATTTTCAAAGGCACCATAGAAAACGATTGAATCCTAAAAAGGTTGATTCCAATGTCAATTCTCAAATTGTTTTCACATTAGAATCGTTTTATCGAAAAGAATTCTATCACATTTCATAATATACTTTAATACATTTTATGGCAGAAAATTTGAAGTCTTGTCTTTCTTCAGTCCAACTAATTTACCATATTTTATCAGTTCCATTAAAATCAAACATTACAATAGATGATCAAAAAAAACGTATTCTTTATTTCCACCAAGTTCGGATATGTTCAATGTAACAGATTATGATGGAATTCTGTGTGAAATTTATATTAAGACTACATACATTCTAATAATACATTAATTATGGAATCAAGTAATAAATTGAAAACTGTTATACCATTAGCTAATCCATTATGCCACTTAGCATTAACATCACCTGTTTCTACAGCTACTAATGAAAGAGCATTCAGTATACTTAAGTTTGTTAAAAATCATTTGTGAACTACGATAGCAGATAATCGGTTGGATAATCTGATAATACTTAACTTGGCTTGGGACATTCTAGACCATATTGATATGATCATTCATGATAGAAAGCTGGGCAACTCTTAAAGCACGCCGCATGAACGTATAGGTGGTTACATACAAATTATTATAAAAAAAATATGTATATAGAAGTTTTATACTCGTAAATATTTATTATGTTTTTAGTTTTAACTGTTAATATTACAAAATATATAGAACGTTTTGCAACTAAATTGAAATTTTTAGAAATTGTTTTACTACTTACATATACTGTCTTTTAAATAATTGTACTACATAAAATGATGAAATCCTAAAAGAAATTTTTAGTCAGCAATTTTTTATGACACCGCTCCCCATCAAATTTTGGTAGCACCGGCACTGTAGGCAGGTAACTTATATTGGGTCTCTTTCTTATTTTTACTCGTACGATATATTTCACAGATTTTCCTTTAAATTATCTACTGAACAATATTTAAACGATCTATCAACTAGTGATTGATCTGTCGATTTAAAGTACCGGGCTTTAACATTGGCCCAAAAACCCAAGACTTTCGGTACTGCTGATATCTTTTGGCCAATCTCACGTCGTTACGACGGTTATCACCGTTGATCATATTAATATAGGTTGGATATTAAATTCTAATCACCATACATAGTGTACGGTATGCCAATGATCGCAGTAATAGGTGTATATCGCGAAAAATCTTCCTAGCAGCAAAGATCCTTTTGATTGCATTTAATTTATTTGATCTCGATTATAATTATTTTAACATAATATTTTTCATATATTATTATACACTCTCATACTTAATATTAATTTAATTCAATAAAGTAGAACTAATAATTGATCAATTATAGACCAAAATAACATTGGAGTAAAATTAATAAAAGAACTTGGGAGGGGGGATATTTATTTAAATAATTTCCAAAATTTATACTCGTTCAAAACACAATACACATTTAAATTATAATATATATTATAAAAATAAATTAACCAATTGGTCATGTAATATATTTTTATATTACATTACATTGACGGTCCTATGTTTTTATCAATGTATTTTTGGAAGATACTAAAAATATATCAATTTGTTATTTAAAACAAAAAAAAATAAATAATAGTAATAAAATTATGAACATTACAAATTGGCATCAGTTTTGAAATTCAAAGTAAAATCAAGTAAATATAGTCTCGCACTATAAACAAAATGTAATTCTCAGTCTCCATAAAATATTCATAATAACAACTAAATTTGTTGAATGGTAAATGTAAAAATCTATTCGTCCCAAATAGTCTTTAAAATCACTGTTCTTTGAATTCGGTTCATACATTCTAAACATTACATATTATTTAATACGTTATACCGGAATAAATAAGATTCATTGTTTACTAAAATTAATTTCGATACTGATTTTTACAGAAAACAGTAACCGTGCAGCAATATAATTTAAGTAAATAATATTACAACATTTACATTCTACTACCACACGTTAGTAGAACAAACATATTTTTTAACCACAATATACACATACATATAAGTCAAATTAAAATATATTATATACAATACATAATGTAATAAAATATAATTTATCTTGACATTAAAAATATAAATACAAACTATACATAATAGTCAATGATTATCTAATACGATCACTGTAAAAGCCATACAAATTAAGTTTCTTATTGATAAAAGAAAAAAAAGAAAAAGGAATTAAACTTAACCTCACATTATTTGCTCTCTATTATCTTCGCAGTCTTATTAACAACTAAAAAGTTGTTTATTTTACAAAAAAAAATAAATTAACTTACATTTTGTTTCCTCATCAAATTAAATTATATATAAAATCAATCAACATTAACACGCAATGAGTAGTTATGAGGGTCATTGAATACAAATTATACTTAAACAGCAAATAATTCATCATAAAGTTGAGATGTTTAACATTATAATGTATGTTTAATTAATAGATATTACAAATACTTTCAATAATTCTTAACATAGATATGTACAAAATTCAGCTTTTATAGTTTGTTTTGATTTCAGTCGTACTGTTTGAGATACAATCAATATGTTATTCCTGAAAAAAATATATATGTATATAATAAAAATTCAATTCAATTGTATTATTATCAAAGGTGTATTAAAGACCATGACCATCACTATAACAAGATGGGATTTTTCAACATCCAAAATCATTTATTTAAAAAAAAAAACAATGATCACACAGTATGTTGTACACTTGTTTTATTTTTTACCCACCTTTTTATTACAACAAGTCTCCTAGGTTGTATTAAACTCAATCTATAAGTAATAATATATCATAAAATCTGATACACAAATTCTAGCAAATCTCGGTTTATTAACACACAAAGAAAAAATAAGTTTATTTTAAGACTTTCTATTGAATTCTTTTAAAATACAAATTTGACATTTCAATGTATAAAATTTTAAATTTTATTATCAAAAGATAAAATCATTGTAAAATTTAAAACATAAAATAATAATCTCCATACTTAATATAAATGCAATAGTATGCTTATTCATGTTTTCCAATTGATTTTTAATACATTCAGAATAATAAAAAAGTTGTAATATTCATTAAACTCCATCTCATACTGATTTATGACAATATTATATGAAATATATTATCGAGTAGCTTGTCTTCAGAATGCACTTTACTACATAATATACGCTACGCACACACAATAAAATCCGTAAGATGATTTCTCCTTAATACACTCACTGTCACGAGTTCCTTGATTTTAACGTTTTACATACGACTCTGGATAATATTCTTTATTTTCATAAATTATCTTTGGCCTTCATATAAAATTTAAAAAAAATATCTAACATAATGTATTTATAGTAATATAAATCTAATCTAACATCAATACGATAAGTATAAGCGTACATATTATCCTCACATGACTGTTCACGATATGGTGTCAATTTACGACTTGTAGTCCATTACAACATAGCACAGTTTTTAATTATAGTTGATTGTCATGGAATTAAATGAAAAGCTCTTTCTACTACTGATAAATTGAGCATTTTAGAAATGTATGAAGGTAAAATGATTGTAATGAAAAATAATTAAAATATGTATATTATAAAATTAAAGTTATTTTTGTTTTGCAACATATACTACGAAAAACCTTTATTTATCATTATCCACCAATACGTCATTTTTGACTGGTCTCTCAGGTAATGTTCTAAATGGATTCTACTGTGTGTAAATATATATATATATATTTTAACCATTTACAAATTATTTGTTTTATGTTACGTATTTTCTAAACGATATTTACTTAGTGAAGTCCATGTAAATGCATACAAGTTTCTAATTTTTTTTTATGGGAACATTTCTCAAAAAGACGATTTAAACATCAAAACGTACAATTGTGCAGTCCAGAAGAAGGAATTAGTAATTTATGAGCTAGATATATAGGTAGATATTTGAATAGCGAAAAAACAAAACTGGTATACTAAAGTAGACGTGAAAGCGATGAGTACAATGTGTCTGATCTACGGTCAAACTCACAAGAAACTGAAGATAGTGATCAATGATTTGATGTCAAACTTAAAAAATCTGCCAAACTTATAAACAGAAAAAATATATCGTTATATTGGTCAACAAATTTAAATTAATTTAATTAATTCCATGTCGTACACATTTTTTAATATTAAATAAATTCACGGGAACCATATAAAAGTCTATTTGGTAACAAACATCTTTATTTGTTAAACACTACATTTTTCAACTTAATCAATAACTGAACTTAGAAAGAGTTATCATTGAGGGCTTCAAAAATCTTCTATAATGAGTGTGTTACACATTTCATGAAAATTTACGAAACTGTACTATGTGCTTCAGATGAGCAATATATAATGTATATATACATAATACATATAGTAAGGTGTAAACGGAAAACCAGTTGGATAATACTCATTCAATAATATATTTCCTATATTATTTTTCAACAATATGTCAACTGGCACAGTCAATGCCATGATAAATGCAATTGTTAAATTCTGAACAAAAAAAAAAAATTTGCAAAATAAGACACCCTCTTCCTGTAAGTATCCTAATGAATAGTTAAATAAATACAGTTGGTACTAAATAAAATAGCAATTTCTTATACCTCTTATGATAAATATTTGTAATCAAATGTAAATATAATTTATTTCGCTATAGTTTTAATGTATTCAAATGACTGAATAAATATATTGAACTTAAAAGTGTATTAAATATACTACTTTTTTAACCAATATTTTTACTTGGTCATTTGGATGTATTAAAATATTACTAATATTTAGTAATATTTTAACACAACTACATTGTGCAACAATAACTTTATAATACCGACTGTGAAAAACATAATATCAGTAACAATACATATTTAAATGGAATTATATTGGCGAAATATATTATTTTTATTAAAATTAAAAATATGCATTCCAATTAATATAAATAATTTTATAAAAATCAATGAAATATTAGTTTATGGTATCTTTTTGTTTTCTTAATACATGATGCTATATTTAAAACTTATTATGGTTCCAAATGTTTTTAATCATATGTTTAAGGCATATAATAGAAATTAACATCAATTTAACATAGTAAAACTTAAAAGAAATTAAGCAAGATATAAGATCAAATTATAAATTGTAACATGAAATCTAGACTTACTTTGCTTTCTTCACAATACTATTCAGCATATACAATAAAATGTTGATGATCAACTTCAGGTATTTCAACATTGACATACTGCTGACTTAGATCATCCTGTACCTGGTTCATTGACCTATTAGAACTAGGCCTTGGACGTGACATATGTCTGCTGCGAAAGAATATTTTTAAAAATAATCATAATTTATAATAATATATAAATATTTACTTTGCTTTAGCATGTGTTAGGATATGAGACTTCAAATTGGTGGACTGTGCAAACTTTTTATTGCATGCATCAAATGGACACACATATGGTCGGTCACCTGTATGTATCCTTACATGTGTTCTGAGATTGAAGTCTAACGAAAATCTTTTACCACAACCTTCAAATGTACACTAAAAGAAAATTTAAATTTAGCCAATAAATTTAGAAAGTTTATTTTTAACTTACTTGAAAAGGTTTTTCTCCAGTATGTACTAACTGATGACGTTTTAGTTTTGAGCTCTCAACAAATGCTTTACCACATTCTGCACACACGTGAACACGAGGTCCATGAGTGTGCAAATGTTTGCGCATAGCTGAGTTATCACGGAACATTTTTGAGCAGTTTTTGTTTGGACATGCAATAGTACGATCCATCATTTCTGTACTGTAGGACTTTTTTACTTTTGACTTATGGCCAGGTCTAAAATAGAATGAGACATCATTTTAAACCTCAATCGGAATAACTATGAAATTGTACATACCTCGCAAAATCAGCGAGTTGTTTAGGATCACTAAGATTAATTTGAGGTATTTCTTCTGAAATAGTCTGCTCAGTCATATATTCTTCATAATCAGGGTCAGGAGGATCAGGTTCAGGGTTGCTTACTTCTTCTAAAATGTAATCTGTACATAAAGAATTATTATATAATGTGATCACCTTAAATAATACTTAAAATAACTAAAGACATTATTAATTATCAATTCTTTACCGTCATCTGTGCCAGAAGCCCACATGGTTACAGAAAATTCTCCTTCCAATGTTCTGATCTGTACTTGCTTCTGTTCCCATTTCCTTGGGCGGCCAATTGGAATGGGTTCAGGTGGTGATGGAACAGAATGTATTAAATAATTCCCATCGACATTGTCTTTTTTGAATCTTAACGAAAAACACATTATAGGTTTGTTAAAAATCTGAATATAACTGCAATTTTTAATCTAATCTTAAACAAATTTATAAGTATTAAATATTTATTGTACGTAGATATCAACACTAATCGGTATATTCATACGTATAATTATAGTTTATCGTTGTTACTTTTTATATTATGTCAATTAAATGAAATATATTAATGACTTTTGAAATACGAAGAACAGTTTCCGCTGTACATGGAATAGACTTTTGTAAGTATAGGTAACAATTTCAGATTCACAATTTAAAAACTAAATTTACTAATTGATGAGTTTCAAAAAAAATAAACGTTTAGATTAAATAATAACGAATTACATTTATATCGTTATCATTTATTAAGATAAAATGAAATACACGTGTAAATACAAGTGCGAAAACTGTGATGGGTAAATTCGTGATGATTACATCGAATAAAACGAATCACCGTGCAAATTTAAAAAATACATTAGTTATTAGAAAAAATTAAACATTGAATTAAACCCAAACATTTCATTTAAACAGATTAGTTACGAAATAAAAATAAACAAATTATAACAAACACGAATAAATCAATACGTTTACATGAGATAAATATTAAGTCGACCAAGCACAATGATCTATCGTAATCGATAAGTTATTCAGCCAAGTGAGTTTATTGTGAAAGAAACGATTTTTTCTTATCGTGTTGTATGACAACAACCACAGGCATATAGATAATTGAAAGTTGCGGGTTTGACGGGTTGTAATTTAAGTTTTTCTCGCAAACATCGAATCCTCCGACCGATCCATCGAAATCGGCCTTCGAACAGTGACCGTATTGCCGTTTCTTCAAAACGGATAGAAAAAAAAAAAAAGAAAAAAAAGAGAGGTACAACAATCGTCTTACCTGGACGGTCCTGGACTCTCGGGCTCGGCGTACAGCTCTTGAGGCACGACGCTCTCGTAAACGTACGTTAGCTGACCGTCTTCCAGGTCTTGATGATGGTGATGATCGTGATGGTGATGGCCCGTGTGCAACATCATCGTGCCGTTGTCGTTCTTTACCAGGCCCTGGACGGGCGCCATCATGACCTGCCGGCCGTTCAAGTCCACGACCGTGGTCTCGACGACCTCGCACGGCATTTCGACGGGTACATTGTGACCGGCCAGTTTGGCGCCGTCGTCCTCGTCCTCGTCCGCTTTCATGTAATCTACCGGCGACGCCATTTTGTTTGTTATTGTTTATAGTGGAAAAAAAAAAAATATGTCGTCGTCGCACGCACGTCCGAATGATGACGTGCAAGAAAAATGGCGACCGTCGAGCGTGCGTACAAGCGTGTGTGCGAGCGAGTTAGCTACGGGCGACGGGCGGTAGCGGCGTACGACGCCATTTAATGTGCGTGAACAAAGCGATCCGCGGGTAGAGGTCGGTACGTTATGATTAATGATGAGGGGGTGGGAAAACGAAGGCGCAGTGTCGCCAACACGACGCGGTACCCGCGACTACTCGACCGCGGGGACCGCACTTTGTTTTCAAAAACGTGTTATCAACAAACAAAACGAGCCGTTGTTATCGTGCACAGATTTCGATAGACGAGGGAAATTCTATGTGATAACAAACGTTGAAGCCAGCCTATCGAACGGCCGCCATGTTTTCGGTTGTGGAAATACTTTAATTTGTATACGAGGCGTTGCGCGGCAGTCAGCAACGCAGTACTACGATAGTTCGAGCAGTGTAAATTTCATAATTCTTAAAGGTTAGGTTAGGTTTAATTATAATTCGGCGGTATCGGTTTCTTTTTTCCTGACCCGTCATCGATACGATTACTGTAATATCGAAATTTAACGAAAAAGAATTTTTTTTTTTTTTTTTTAATTTTGACTCATTTATAACAATTGCTGTAGATTTTGAGTCTGACACCCAGGGTGAGAGGGGGGGTGGTGTCACATACAATCACCACGGTCACGTACAATGCGACACAGCGAGATTGACATTACGTTATTCAACACGGGAATATTGCTGGTTTCAGTTTGTGGTGTACGTGAAATTGTCGAAACACGTAAATGTTTGCACTCAATGATAACCTGTCGAGCTACAACCTTCGACCGATAAACAAAATTTATTGTCCTATCACGAATTGTTGTCTCACTCAAAATCAGAACGCGGCTATAGACTTGGAAAAAACAAAACGCATAATAATAGAGAAATACGTGTGCGCAGATACGTGTATTGATATTTTACTAATCAAGTCAGCCTCGGGAATCAATATAAATAAATTTCGGTGGGTTCTATTAAATACATACAGCGTGTCTGTTGTTTGTACGAAGCTTTATGAAATCTAATAAACAGCACGAATCGTATGCTTTCGGCGAATAATAATGCAAATGTTTTACATTTCTCGAGTACGTCTTCTTATCGTTATTAAAATGAATTCATTTTTTTGAATAATTGCAAAATATTATTCGTCGCATTGGCATAAGCAAAAGAAATTCGAAACAAACTACCTAAGTAGCAAAGTTTAAATAACGACTTACTGTAATAACCGAGTTTGCAATGTTTTTCATTGTCTTATTGAATTTTCTTTTTTATAATTCGTTCCTAAACGTATTGAGAGTTCGCGTTTCGTTATTACGTTCCGATGAACGTTCAACGTTATTAGAGTTTAAAACGTCATCATTATACATCCGTTCGAACGGCCGGTTACGAAGCAAAAGAAACGATCACCGCGATTCGTAAATTCCGTTTTCGGCACGGCCTATAAGATACACTATTGTATGTCAGCCCGTGGTTTTCGGTGGCGTTTTTATTACAATTCATTACACACAAACCAAAACAGTTAATAATATATCCATAGACCTATACTGGTATACGAGGTCTATGAATATATCTAATATTATTTGAAATTTTTTAACCGAAAACATGGCGGCGCACTCGCAATTCAACAGATAACGGCGAGTTAGCTGTCCAAGGTGGGGATGTTCCCTGTTGATATCAATCCACTTTGTCGCTATCCATATAGTGTGTTGTGTGCGTATGACCGTGATAACCTACAGCTGAAATTGCTGATTACGAAAATATTTTCACGACGTGTTGCAGTATCGACGTTGGGAAAAATGTTGAAAAGTGAAAACCTCGTCTGAGCCGCCGACCTGAAAATGACACGTCGGATTGTCACAGCAACTGCAGATCGGGGTGTGTAATCGACGTTGTTTTGCCGTCTAATGTTTGTTGTGACAAATATTCATTGACATTTCGAATTTTGAAAACAACTGCTGTGCGTTTGTTTTGTTTTCTTTCGTCAAATGTCAATCAAATGGATAGACGCGTTTCGAACACGTCGAAAAAATTAATAAAAACCGTATTTCGTCGTTCACAATGCCGTTTTCCACTTAAAAACATTCACCGGCACCACCAATCGATCGTACCCAAACTGTTAACATTTGTTCAACCTTGATTTTTCGACGCCACCACCGCCATGGACGAATCTACATTCCTTATGCTGTTGTCTATCCTGATGCTGATTGCCAGTTATTTGTCCGGCAGCGTTCCACTAGTAATGCCCATGTCTGAAGTAAGACCTAGTGCCTTTTTGCGTACACGCTTTGAACCGCTATTAATGTATTGTTGTTTTTCATAGGCTAAATTGGAATTAATATCGTTATTCGGAGCTGGTCTCTTGGTCGGCACTGCGTTGGCCGTAATAATACCCGAAGGAATTCATTCTCTTTACTCGACCGTGAACCAACATAAAAGTTTGTTTTCTCGCGAATTCGTACCATGTACATTTAAAAATAATATTAAAAAAATGAAAACTGTCTGTAAACAGATCAATCAACCTATAATGTTTGTATACCTTTTTTTTCATAGCCACCAACAATGTTACGGTTGAAGTAGACTTGAGCAATGTAGACTTCCATTCAATAATCGGAGTCACATTGGTACTTGGATTTTCTCTGATGTTGTTAATCGATCAACTGTCTTCAAAATATACCAGAGGTTGTATATCCAGATACATAACCCGTACACATTGAATGCACCGCTTTAATCGTTATTTGTTCTTTTAGACGTTGAAGCTGGATTTACCAACCATAATTCTGGTAGCATGACTGCTACTCTAGGTCTTGTCGTGCATGCAGCTGCTGATGGCATTGCCCTAGGTGCTGCTGCTGCTTCAACACACACGGAAGTGGAAATGATAGTTTTCATCGCGATTATGTTGCACAAAGCGCCGGCTGCATTTGGTTTAGTTACTATACTATTGCACCATGGACTGGACAAGAAACGGATACGTAAACATTTGTTAGTGTTCTCTATGGCAGCTCCAGTTGGTGCATTACTCACTTTCTTTTGCATTGGACAGGTATTTTAATGTGATATTAATTTTAATCATATACCGATAGCATGCTCTCGTTCAATATTCGTATTTTGTGTAAAACATTGTAAGGTGAATATAAATTTGTATTCCAGTTTCGTGCTGCATTCCGCTATGGTTTGCATTTTTTCAAAATTGAATTACATTTCGTTGAAAATCAATATGAATTTAAAAACAAATTTTATGCTGTACACCAAATACTCAAAAGACCGTTATTTTTACAATCTCCAGATACATGTCAAAATGTTTGGAATTTGAATTCCAAAGAAAAACCGAACCAAATGTTGTGTATTCAAAATTTTAACCAATTAATCGTGTCTGATGAAATTAGTGGTTCGATTCGATCAGTCTCTCCAATTATTTGTCAAACGGCATTTTTGTAGAATACAACAAGTGTAAAACTGAAATTATTGTATTATGTATTTCAGGAAAGTAAAGAAACATTATCGTCCATGAATGCCACAGGAGCAGCAATGCTGTTCAGTGCGGGAACGTTTTTGTACGTTGCTACAGTTCATGTACTTCCAGAGTTGATGGTTAAAGCATCCAGAGGTGGAAACGATACTTTTAACCCAGTCCAGTTATTGTGCTTAGTATGTGGCACAGTAACACCTTTGATGTTATCTGTACATCACGGACATTAAGGAATAATGTATAGATTTCGACATTTATTTCTAGTGGAATTTGTATTATATTATTATGTGATAACATATCAGCAATTAATTCTTTCTAATCTTAACGAGCTTAAATTCAAGTACATTTCCAATGGATTATAATTTTATTTTATTTTTTTTTTTTATCATTAAGTTTGTATCTAAGAAAATTTGCCATTAAGTGAAAAACTCTAAAACTTTTGTATCCATACAACAATATTACATTTCTAATATGACTGTTTTACTACATTTATAACAATCTATTATCGAAAACTATATATTTTATTTATTTTGGTGTAAACATCATTAAAGGATAAAATTTTAAAAAATTTGCGTATTATACAATTGAGTCATTTTTTCTACTTGGAGTGAATCCATTAACCAGTAAGCCAAAACGTGCATTTTATAGATAACATATTTAAAACTCTTGTTAATTATAATGTTAATTCATTATTTTATTGTATTTTAATTAATAAGTATGTAGATAAAACGACAAGTTTTATTGGAATTTAGTTAATTTATATATATGTTTTTTATTGTTATAAATTAAGGCTGTGCTCATTTTTTTTTTATATATATTTTTTCCAAATATGTTAATGTGGTTAATGTTTTTAATACAAAAATAAATTTTTTATAATATATAAAAATATTGTTTTTATTCTTCAACTTCTAAATTTATATTGTTACCAAATTTCCCATATAAATGAGTTTTCAGATCACTCATTATTGATAAATTATCTTTGATTTTCGTTTCAATCATTTTCATGTCTTTTCCGACAGATCCTTTAAGTATTTCCAAATGGTTCTGTAAAAAATATCAAATTAAAGTTTTAAAATTATTTTGGTGAAAAAAATGTTTTTAAATATAAATACTTGTACAGTTTCCAAGTTATATAACAGAAATGTTTCACCAGAAAGGTATGGGAGATTTGGACAATCATCCTCATCTAATAACAATAATTCTTCAGAAGCATCTTCTAGATTCTTTAATAATGTCTAAATGAAAATACAATTTGCAGTTGATTTCAAAATGAAAATGTACAAAATACTGAAATGTTATTATAAAACAATTTAAAGAAGAGCTTGACAAGTTACATTTTTTAAACGACATTTTTGTAGTATCGCAAACCATTTGACCGGTATCAACCTTAAATTAATATCGGTTTGATAAATTCCTGTCCAAACAGTTGGGTATTAAAACATAATCATTTACTTTTGAAAGAGATTAACGCTGCACAATTTGGAATATTTTAATTAAACGGCATTTGAACAATGTGTAAAAATACAGAATGCTGTAAATATATGGGTTTTAAAATATTTTTAATACGATAGTGTGCAGTACATGTTACATCTGAATTTACATTAAAAAATAGATAATTTTTTAGCTTTATTAAAGAGAGTAAATAAATTGCTTATGTAAAAGTACGGTTTCAAATAATTTTGAAATAGTATATTTTTTTACTGCGCCAGACTAATTTATACAGAATAATATTGCAGCTTTGTGCATATAACACATTGTTTAATATTCGCAGTCGTTATATTATGTGTAATGCATTACCAGTAAAACTATCGCCAGCTGTACCTATTTGAAAAACTTAAAATTTCTTTTTAAATTTGCAAAATCTGACACGAGAGCTGCACCCAATATAAGTAATGTATTTAAAAAAAAAAAAAAATTAAATATCACCTATTTTTTTTTTTGTATTTAAATTTTACATTTTCTTTTTCAACAAATAAAAAAATGTCCATTAATCATCATAGACGAATGTGGCGACAATTTTATAATTTCCAATTGACTCACTTCTTTTGATTTTAATTCTTCCTTGTATTCTTCAACTCGAGCGTTAAGTCTTGCGAATTTATTAATTTTTTGTTGATCATCAAATGTAATGTGAACATCAGAATCCTAATAATCGACACAAGTTAAACACCATATTATTAAAACCACGACACATACGATTAGGACAATTGATTTTACTACAATTGGATTAACCAGCAGTGTGCGTGGGTTCTAACGCAAACATCTTTTTCGACATAATTTCAACAAGAATATTTTAATATTTGTAAAAAAAAAAATTATTATTATTATTATTATTCATCGAATAATAAACCGCTTTAATAATTTTTAACGCAACGATAAATACACACGACACAGACCCAATAGACGTGACAACTTACCGGTTGGAACGTTCCTTTAGATACGGCTGGAGAAGTCATTTTAATGAATCAAGTAAACAGCGTCTCGAGAACTTCTTCCGTGCAATTAACTTTACGATCACGTTTATAGTTTTTTCTTCTTATCACTTCTACGGATAAATAAAAGCAACTAAGAGAAAAAAAATTAATCGTATCGCCCGATTGACGTTAAAACATTTTCAATTGCGACCACTGAAGCGCTGCCGGTCAGCCGTTTTTGAAATCATAAAAATTCTCTGAAACGCGAGAGAAAAATATGGTTTTTTTTTACGATCTTCTCCACGGTTTTGTATTTACATTTAAACAATCGTATGTTGCGCGTTCAGTAATAATTATCAATGAATATTAAAAAAAAATAAATAGGTAGCGTAACTTGATAAACGGTAGACGAGATTACAGACCGTATCAGAATCCGCAGATCTTATCGTTGCGTGCATAGACATAATATATTATGGTTGTTTTCCGAATTGATAACCTTCTCCTTATCAAAATTCACTGAAAAAGTCAATTGGGATTCGAATTTTCGTATTTTGTTTTTTCGCCCGAAATGCCGCATCGAAAACGTTTTTTATAGTCGTTTTTATTTTAACGTTTCTCCTCCGACACTGTGCGACGCGAATACAACCCAAATTCATGTTATTCAATAACCGTCGTGACCGTATTTTGTTTTAATCAAAACAAAAGTCTGTCGAAATGTTTCGTGGATGTAAGTACGATTATAATGTTTTGTAATAGTTTTATGTACCAATACCTCTGAACCCCGAACCAAACTTAACGCAGGTACTCGTGACGGTCAATTGGTGTGTTCGATACATTAGTCTTTTTTAAAATTATTGTGTAGTATTAATAATGTACCAGTTGCTACGTTGTCTAAGTATTAAACAATAATCTCATGGGTATAGAGTGAACGCTCTTTATAGCCCCCGAGTATTAATTCGCTTAATTGTTGAAGTTAAAAATTATTAAAAGTACAATATAAGGTATCGTTTAGAAGATAAAAAAATATGTCCTAATCGGACATGACATGGCGTTCAACACGATATGTAAGTACGTCTAAATTAAACGATGTAACATAATACCAAAAACAGTCAAATGTGATTGTTAAAATAAACAATGGAGCCAAATAATATGATTATGCGGAGTGCTCTAATAACTGTCTGTCTGTAGTTACAGGATTTCTGTTAGAGCTAGAAGAATGTGCGCATATTTTACATAAATTTATTTATGTAATTTACGAACAGAAGATCTAAAAATTGTATTCACGTTTAATATATAATTTATAAAATCATGTTTTATACCCAAATATCATATTTTCATATAGCTTGTCCGATTGTGTCTGTGGTGAAATTTGTAAAACAATAAAACCACACTCGACTAATGTCCACCGCACTTCTTGTGTACCTAAAATAAAAGTCCGCATTCTCCTAATTGATCGTTAACATTGAATGTTTAGGAAAAATATAAGACATATTTTGTGATTATCGCGTCAAAACAGTTTAAAAACTTATTATAATCAATATTTATTTAATATTGTTTCGATTTTATTGACTGGTCAATTTCGTATTTATTGAATCATCCGTTGACCATTATTATATTTGCGAAAATATTATTTTATCAATTGACTTGAGGATATTAGGATTATAAAACACATTTATAATATAATAATATTTTATATAGTTATTTTAAATATTCAACAATTTATAATATATATATATATATATGTATATATTTAAAATACAATTATTTTAAATCGTTTAATACATTGCGACAACTTAATTTGTAATATTGATAAATTATGCATGAAACTTTTAATAAAACAAATAAAATTGTTAAAATGTACAATGTACGATATTAGTGATTCGATTTCAAATTTAATTGAATGCAGTGGATTTTAGTTTTGGTCCGAGAAAATCGACAGGGTGAAACTTTTATCACCTAAGTTTTTTTCAATAAAGTACCTTACAAATATAAATTCACATTACAATTTTTAAAAAAAAAATTACAACTATTGATTACTATGAAAGTATAAGTAAGTAGTATAATTAAGAAGTATTTACTTTACAATAGTAAGTTTTGCACAAGGAAATCAGACTTTTTTCATGTGTACATTTGCATTGTTAAATTCAATTTGTAATCTGATTAAATATAAATAAATAATGCTTACAAAACACGCATAATATTATAAATAAATAATACTTGCACTTAAATATTAATACTGATTTTAAATTACGATATTTTTTAAAATAAATATTTTTTCTACTATTTATTACAAAAATCCATTTGAAAGTAACTTATAACAAATTGATTTCTACTAACATGTATTATGAGTGATCGATTTACTAATAAAAATATATTTTTAATTGTCTAATATTTTAAATTACATAGCAAAAGAGTAAAAATTTTTTTAAAAAATCATTTTTAGAAGTGACTTGCACTTTTTTTTCTCAATACATTAAATGTTCGTAAATAATTTATTTTTTAGTTCAAACAAATGTTGTGAGGAGGTTCTTCAGAAGAATTATGAAGCCAATCACCGTTGAAGAAGCAGAAGCTAAAAAGGCTTTCATCGCCAAATTATATTTCACTTTTAGTTTAATGGCATTTGGTACTGTCTTGTACCAAGTGAAACAAGGTCGTCTGAATTGGTTAGAAGCTGAAGGATTAATTCCAGAAGACGATACGAAGCTTTCTCCAGGTAAGTGTACAATATTAATATTATCGTCAAAGTAATGATGGAAATAAATTGTTTTTTTTTTTTTGTCATCTAGCCTTTCAATATGCCAAGATGTTAGGCGTTCAAAAAGCTACGATTGTCAGAATTAAAGGTACGGAAATTTTGAGTACTAAAGAATATGAAAAGGAAACATTTGATGCAAGACATCACGTACAAGAAGAAGAAAATCTCGTTACAGATCCTGAAAGAAAATTTTTGAAAATATAATTTGCGTTATATACTATGTAATAATATTATCTAGTCGATACAAATGGTTATAAAATTGTATGATAATTGAATATATAAATAAAAAAATTGTATTTACATAAATTATACTTGACTTCTTTTGAAGTTTTTATAACTGTTTTGCGGTTGTTCTTCCCATCGAGACGCCGTGTGCAATACGTAGCCAGGATCCTTTGGTGACTTGGGCTCGTCCATATTGGTGCCAAAGTAGAATCGATTTTTAACCGACTTTTGTAACGAATCGTTCAGTCTCTCCACAGGTGATTTCAAAGCCAAATCTGTGGGCCTGGTCGCTCTCTTTTTTTCCGATAAAACGTATGGGACACTGGCGTTTTTCACTTCGTGTTCGTGTTCCTCTTTTGGACTCTCCTGTTGCTGGTGCACCGTACTCGTGATGCTGGGCGATTGAAGTTTGACGCCGCCGTTTTTGACATTCATGAATCTACAGAGACAGAAAACAAATTAAACAGTTGCCGTTTAAATGACCGGTGGTGTGATCATCTAATGTAGTAACGGTCTCCAAAGCGTGTTATACACAACACGCGCGGGGATTCCATAAGTCAGTATCGCACTTACAACGACTATTGTATTTTTCCAAGGATTTATTGAAATATATTGAGAAAATAATTATGAGCCGTATGTTATAAAATATTATTTTGAATTTGGACAATTAAATATCGTTTTTAAAATCATTCGTCGACACAGAAGTCGGTTGGCTTTCAATAGGCAAGTATTTTTCCGAGTTGTTTTAACGTTTTTATCCATCCGGGCAGAACATGGTCTACGAGTTATTTTGAGTACCTATTCGGTAAACTCATCGAAGTCCACCCCGAGCCTTTGTAAAGAAAAGCAACGGCTGCGTTCACACTCGGAAACAAAATTACACCATTAAAAACAATTGCTTAACTTCTAGTTTGCTCTCTTGACAGAATTTCCCTGTTACGATGTTATATGTATACGTACCGACTTCCTCCTCGGTGCGGGTAGTCCGGCGAATCCAACACGTTAATCTCGAGCTTTTTCATTCTCGACAAGTCCATGTCCGTATCGTACCAGTCCGTGTGGTGTTTGTGCTGTCCGCCGTCGGACCCGCGACCGTATCGGTGGACCACCGCCGCCGACGCACCGCCGTCGGGTTCGTCCAACGACGTCTGCACGCTTTCGTTTTTCGTTTCCACGTGGCCGTAACTGCCCTTCCCGCCGTCTTCGGCGGTAGCGGGCGTCGTCTGCAACAGTCCGTCGTTCCGTTTCTTTTCCACCGACTCCCGTATCGACGAGCCGCCACCGTTGGAGTACTGCAGGCCGTTGGTGGCCGCCGTCCGGCCGTTGACGTACTCGCCGCCGTTGGTGGTCGCCGTCCGGCCGTTAACGTACTCGCCGCTTTTGCGCGCGCCGTTCGTCGTCGTGCGCGCGATGTCGCCGTACCGCGTGCTCTTCGACATGTGCGATTCCTTATCGTTCCGTTTGTGCGACAGACACGTGTCCAGCACGAACACCATGCCCGTCACTATGGACAGCGCGCCCAGGACGAGCGCGTTGACAACCAGGTTGCGAGGCACGCTGTCCACGGCGGTCACCACCAGACAGCCGACACCGATGAATAGAATCGCCCCGATGGCCAACAAAAACGATTCCTGTACAAAAAAAAAAAAAAAAAAATCATGTTTTTTTTATTAATAACGTTGGTTTTTCTAAATGTACTTCGACTTTATTTGATAGGGGGAAAAAAATGGTACCCCTGCAAGCATAGGCGTCATTAGGGGGTAGCGAGTGGTAGCAATATTGCTACCCCGCCATTTTTATTGCGGTTGCAAATTAATAGCTACGCTACCCTACAAATAATTTCCTTCATTAGATCACGAAAAAAGAATTCAAAATTGCTACCCCATGATTTTACTCCAAATGACCGCCCCTGCCTGCAAGTATCAATATTTGTGTGTATACGTATAGAAGAACATTACGAAGAAGAAACTAATAGGACGCACACAATGAGTCACAGTCATTTCGTTACAAACATCTTCGGAATAATCACGGTGAGTAAAGCTAGAGGTCGTTTCAGAAAATCATTTTTCAAGGGCGTTTACACAATGCAATGAGGAGCTGCGAGTTCTGTGAACGCGACTAATTACTAAAACTAAGAGCGACCGAGAGAGCGTCACAGCCTTTAGAAATCAATGATGATTAATACCGAGAAGTAAGAAGGGAAGACGAAAAAGTGCGTAGGTATACCGTATAAAGCGAGGCTCACGACTGGTGAACATGAAAACGAGTGTAGCAGAAATGAAAATGTATTCTGCAATGGATTGACTAGGGAGAACATATACGATTGTTATTGGGTATTTAACAGGACGTTGAAAAAGAACAGATTGAAATGGTTTGGAGGAGGGTAGATGTGAGAGTTAATGATGGCGGTGAATATTCGAAAGAGAGAACGAGAAAATGTATCCACAGAACAAAAAATAAATAAATAAATATTCGGTGGATATTTGAGTAGAAATTAAATAAACAGGGTACAAGCTCATGAACAACTCGGGTTTTGCATGGACCATCACATTTAAACGTTCGTTGTACGCTTCATTCTGAGACCATTCTGCGCACTTGGGACGATGATTTTACCGTTTTCTTGCTGTTCTTCAGTTCGCCCATCAAGTAAGCTATAAACAGTGCCACGCATATTATTATGTAACCGCCGAACGTGACGTCCGCGAACAGTGATCCAGCCCCGTTCCTGGTGATGTTGTTCAACAGCGGCCATTCCCGAGACGTCTTCTCGAAGTAATAAAACAGTCTGGTGGCTTCTGCATCCGACCATCGTTTATACAGCAGACAACTCAGACACAAAATCTTTACAAAGAAAAGAAAAAACGAATAAAATACATTTTTTTTTATATATATATATATATAAATTTAAATGTTATTCCTTATTTTTTTTTATCGGGACTGTCTTTAATGGTGTGGAGGCCAATGTGTATGCGGAGACGTGAAATCTTTTTCAAAAATATTTTAGCGTTGATTTATTATAGTATATAAAACTACTGAAATATTTTTGAAAAAATAATGCTAAAAAAATGTTCTATAATCACATTTTTAAATAACCTGACCGTTTATTTCTTTTATGTGTATATAGAATCAAATATGTCGGAAAAATATAGATTGATTTAATTACTGATTTTGCGACTAAAAAAAAAAAAAAAAATCGTAATTGATCGTTTCAAAAACATTCGAAATTTCAAAACTTCTGTAAAACGGTTTTTTGTTTGTTTGTTGTTGTCGGATTAATTTTTTTTTTACCGGTTTACCGAATGAGAGATACTGCACGATTTTCGAAATAATTAATACCTATCCGTTTTTATATAATATATAAATTTCAAATAGTAAAAAAGAACTTTTGAAATTCGACGAAAAACGTATAATTCTTTGCATTATTCGTGGTCGTCATTGCAATATTCATATATAAATATTATTATAGCACACACCCAACGTGAACATAACGCGCGGTAAACGTATCGACAGTTTATATATATATAATTATAGACACCGTTTATTTTTCTGTGCGTTTTAACGTTTCTTTTTTCTTTTTTTTCTCTCCACTGCTACTTGTACAACAGCCATTTCGTATAGGTATTACACAGGTACCAATGCCTTTACGCGGAAGATAAACGTATTTTTTTTTTATTTTTTTAATGTATACACGTCGCATTGGCCACGATAATTATAATATATGCGTCGTACTATACACAATTATTGTTTATTATTATAATAAAATAGGTACACAAAAGACGGAACGCCTTTAAAAAAAAAAAAAAACAGAGAGGCGGAGTTCTCGCTGTCGACTGTAATATAATTGCGTTTAATGTAATAATTATATTATTGTTTTACGTATCGTTTTGTAAAAAAAAAAGCGACACACGAAAAACGTATTCTTCGTTGCAATGTGTACTGCTCGCTGCGCGTTCTATATTTTGTATAAACAATAATAATAATAATAATAATAATAATAATAATAATAATAATAATAATAATAATAATAATTATTATTATTATTACTATTACTATTATTACTCGTCGTCGCATTTAAATATATTATTAAGGCATATATGCCTAACCTATCTAATAAGCACACTCGTTTATATAAGTTAAAAATACAATTTGAAAAGCTAAAATAATAAATTTCACTTTTATACCGCACACGTTATATTACTAAAAAAAAAAAAAATAAAATAAAAAAAGTAACGAGGCCGTGAATGCGAAAGCAACGATAAATCATTGCGTTCGACAAAACGATTATCCTCCTGAGCGGATAGCTTCGGTGTAATACGCGCATTTTGTCGACAAATTTGAAACGATAATCAAAAGAAATAACTGTGATAGCGGTTTTCGTGTTTTTTTTTTAATAAAGTAACAAACGTCTGACATTGTTTTAAATTTTTAAGCCTTAAAACAAAAAAAATTACCTCTCTCTTATGAATTAAATACCTCAAAATTATTTACAATTGTTATAAATAGCCTGAAATTAAAAATCTTGTTTTTTTTTTTTTAAAACTCGTCTCGTTAATACAGTCCGAAATTACATATTTGGTGAAAATTTCAGGTTCCTATGACCATCAGTTTCGAAATTAAGAAAAAATTTTCGATTTTGACGAAATTGCGTTTATATGCGTGTAGTTTTCGGTAGTTTTTTCTGACGTTTTAAAAAAAAAATAATATTGAGAAAATCCGGAAAATGACTTGTTTAAAGTACCGACTAAATGAAATTTATTACTGGAAAACAGTGCTACAGATCGGAGCACTACTTCTAGTAGAATTTTTGGGTGCAGCAATACATTCCTCACTCCTCTGAGAATCTAAGAAAAAGAAAGTCAAATTTTTTTTTCATTGACGTTTTAAATTTCTCGACAAAGTGAGATATTAATTACATATATTTCGATTGAAAATGACAATTTTCGAAATTAAACGTTTTTGTTTTTTTTTGTTTTTGGCCTCTATCGTAGGTTTGTATATATTGCAAGAAATAATAACAAATATTACGCAACACTGCCAAAGCTTCGCTCAGAATTGTTTTTGCAATCTGATTTTTTGAAATTGCTTTCAAATCTTTTTTTAGTAATAACCTAAAACGTTAACTAAATTTATATATATATAATAATTTAGTTTATATTAGTATTATATAAATTTGTATAGCATAATTCACTTATAAGGGACATCCACGATATAACACTCGCGATCTTTTATAATTTTTTTTTTCGACAAACGCTTTTAAAAACAATTCGTTCGCGTTATTTGAGCAACTAAACCGGTAAATCGATAATATTTGATCACTGGTCGCGATTAAACAACAATTGCAGCCAAACAAAACATAATCGTTAGAACGCCTGCAAGTATACGGCCGAGTTAATTGATAGGTATATATATATAATAATTATTAATTGCCCAACGATTACGAGCAGAAACACACTAACCGTATGTATTTAATTTTTTTACATATTATTTATTACGTACAACACTCTGGTGTAGTAATATCATTAAATTTTCCGTTTGGCCACATCATATTATATTAGACTCTCGCGGATATCTATAAAACAGCCTTCGGATAATGTACGATTTTTCGACCTCTGCCGCGGCTCGTCTAAGTCGACGATAACGAACATCATAAAAAAAATAAAAACAACGGAGGAAAGGAAAAAAAAAGAATTTAATTTTATTTAATCGACGCAGTTATTCCTCTGTCAAAATCGTGATATTATAATAATATATGCGTATATGCGATAGACACCAACAGCGACCGACTGTCGCGTGTGCGCGGTACGCACAGCATCGTTAAGTCCGAAAAATCTGTTTTCGAATCGTTATAACGATCATGTATCATAATAATCTGCGGCTATTGGCGGATGAGTGGACCGTCGTTAAATCTCATTAAAACGATGATATTTAGGTCAATAGGTCCCTATAACATTATTTATATATATATATATCACTTCATCCTTCAATTTTAATTGTCGAAACTAAGTTAATTTGTCTTTTTCAATACTATTATTATTATTATTATTATTATTATTATATATACATATTTGTATTTATGTGTATGTACGGATATGTAATTTTTATTACTGCCTGTACTGCGTACTGCAGCGTCTTATAAACGTTATGTGACCACTTTGGTCGTTTTATTCACACGCGAATAGAATCGTAAAACTTTTTACACCAATTTTTTTTTTTTGTGTTTTTAGACGACATTGAATTACGAAGCGCGTGTGTATTTTTTTACATTATTTACCGAGACCTTGAATAATATGTGCGCAATATATATAAGAGATCTGTTCGTATACTAGAAAAAGAAAAAAAAAATGGGGAAAAAAACGATTATACGCGTATATAAATATAATTATTGCCACAAAAAATTTTGTTTTTGTTTTATAATTATATTAATACATACATATCGTACCATTAATTTTATATAGTAAAATGACTTTGTATTATTCAAATTAACAACGATTATTTTATTTTGATTTTCTTATTTTTTTAATATAACTTATATAACAAATACTTAATATGTATATATTATTAAGCGAAAAAATATATTTCGAAAATCAAAAAAAAAAAAAAACGTTACCAAATAGCCAAGTTAGTAAAGTGACTCTATAAATGTATGCCGTAGTATATATATAATACACTGTATACGAAAAACTCGAAGTCAACAATCGATTTTCAATGAATTCGCCAATTTTTTAAATTTTATAATCGTAACGTTTCCAAAACCACGACAAATTTTTGTGCGAAATTCGGTGACAACATTGCGCCGGATTGAACCGCGTTTGGATTATTTCTATAAATAACAAACGCGCGTTTTTTTTTACCGATGACTTTTAAATGTACATTTCATATGTCCTACAATCGAACGCGTGCCTCTTTAATAGCGAACCTTAATGTTTTATTATTATTATTATTATTAAATTTATTCATACGTATAAATGATGACGAATATAAAAAAAAAAACGTATTTTTATCAATTTATAATAACGATCGTTCCTGGCTGTTGCAGCGTTCCTACTATATAATAAATTTACCTAATATATCGGTATAATTAAAATATTTTCTCATGTATTTTTTATATATACATATATATAAATTAAATGAGTGGGGCTGAGATTTCAATGCATTTGTATATTTTACTATTTTTTTATTTTTTGTTTTCTCAATCGCTTGACACGCGATACTTTCCGAGATACGAACCGTGTTTAATGTGTACACACTATTCTAAGAACAAACTGTTTTCGGAGCCATTTTTTCGCTTCTTTATTTTTCGAGGTTTTTAACGTGTTTTTTGTGGAAGGGGTGGAGGTAATAATATTACGAAATAAACATAAAAATTCACCCGAGATCGAGATATAATTTCGTACTATAATTACAACATCAGACGTTATAGTAACCTGTATTGGATTTAAAATAAAACGGTTCTCAAACTATTGTCATAACATCACATCTGCCGCGATTAACCGATTTTAGAAAAATACAACAATTTACATCAATTTGTATATTTTACTATTTTTTTATTTTTTGTTTTCTCAATCGCTTGACACGCGATACTTTCCGAGATACGAACCGTGTTTAATGTGTACACACTATTCTAAGAACAAACTGTTTTCGGAGCCATTTTTTCGCTTCTTTATTTTTCGAGGTTTTTAACGTGTTTTTTGTGGAAGGGGTGGGGGTAATAATATTACGAAATAAACATAAAAATTCACCCGAGATCGAGATATAATTTCGTACTATAATTACAACATCAGACGTTATAGTAACCTGTATTGGATTTAAAATAAAACGGTTCTCAAACTATTGTCATAACATCACATCTGCCGCGATTAACCGATTTTAGAAAAATACAACAATTTACATATATTTGTTCTTAATATATTTAAAAACATTGTCTCGCGATGAATATTTAATTAAAATTAAAGTGAGTTTTTTTCATAGAATTTTGTTAGGGCATTTTTCTATTTAGGACATCTTTTAGAGTTTTCAAATAATTGCAAATACGTTTTTTTTTTAAGAACATATTTTTAGGACGTTGAAATCGAAGACCTATTATTTCGAGCGAAAGCTATTATTATACATATATATTATTTCGAATCGTGTTTGTATCATTCAATATACGCTGTATATCCGTTTGTATTACGAAAAGATTGCAATAACATATATGAGATCGATCATAATTTAAAAAAAAAATAATATATATTCTAATATATTGAAAAAACACGCGGAAATTCGTTAGCGCGCGTCTCCTAAATGAATAAAACAATTTATCGGACAATCTTAAACGAACAAAAGGATATTTTTCCAAAAAAAAAGAAAATCGTTTAATAATTTTGAACACCGCGAAAAGATCACGCGAAAGCCCTCAGGTAAATATTCAACGAATAGTCTTTATTTATAATAAATATATATTAATATTAGCGCGCCGTCGGAATGAGAATATTAAAAATTCAATTTCTACGAGTTTTTTTTTTTTTTTTTTTTTTTTGCAAAAATAGCGTACGGATAAAACGCGTTTCGTAACAATGATTTTCGTTTAAATCGAATTAAAACGCCGCGAATTCCTATTGTTTACCGACTGTTATATTATTATTATTATTATTATATCCGTTTATTAAAATTGAATTAATTAGTTTGCTAGATAAAAAAAAAATAACAACTATTACTACTGCAGCTATTGCGGAATTGCGTTAATATTATAATTAATCTGAAAATAACGCGCGATCGGCGCAGTGAAAAAACATTTTAAAATAATTTTTCAACTACACGCGTAGAGTATACATTATAATAAATTTATTCCCGTACACTCGGCGCACTTATATATATTATATTATAATTTATATTCGAAATTGAAATATCTTCAGCGAGTTGAATAAATAATATTGTCGTAACCATCATATAAGTATAATATATATTTTTGATATTATTATTAAGTATAATATTCTATTAGAAATTTACTCGTTTTGTCAAATATATATATATATATGTGTGTGTGTGTGTGTGTATTTCGACGAGATTTCGCACGTTGGGTGAATATGGATACAATTTATAATATTTATTATTATTATTATTTTTTTTACGTAATACGCGAAAAAGCTACATCCCGACCTCGGTATATTTTCCCACGGCCCGTCGTATTTTCACGAAGGTTATTCACCAATATACGTATGAATATTATTATAATATCGTAAATATTGTATAATTAAATAATTATTTCACATGTACATTTATACGTGCGTATAGTGCAAACTTTGTCGTTTATTATCATATTGTGTGTGTGTGTTTTTTATTATTATTATTATTATTACTACTACTTTTATATTGTTCTTTCGAACGAATAGATGAGTATACTTACGATTTGAGAAAACTTGAAACTGGCCCAGCAATCGCAGGCGGACATGTTTTGACCTTGGATACGGATACGACTATCAGCAAACTCATTTCATCATAACCTGTAATTTTATAAACGCATTAAATATGATATACACCTATATACAGAAGAACGAAATGAAAACGTATACGAGTATATATAATCGATTTTGTTTTGTACGTATATAAACAAAATCTAATTCATCGTCAGCCATTTATAATGCACACGTTTAAAATACGAAACTGCCATTGAAATAAATAGACGATACAGTCCACTCTATTCATGTACGGATTGCATACACCCGACTAACCCATTTTATCTCGTACAAATTCCAATTTCCTACAAACTGTACAATGCACGCATTTATTGTTCGTTAATACATTAACATTTTTTTTTTTTTTAATTTTAAGAATTTTTGTCAATGTTAATTTTCCTAACAGATTATAAAAAAAAAAATATATATATATATAAATAATATTCACAGCAGAATTTCGTACGTGCAATGTGCGGTCAATAAATTAAAATTATTCGAAATACTAAACGTTACGCGATATCGCGCGGAACATGTAATTGAAAATACGGTTATAAAGTAGTTGTATCCAGGAAACAAACCGTTTATTATTAAAATGGAATACGCGAAATCTAAAAGATGTTTTCCGATAATTCAACAGCGTTTACAATATGACAACGAGCAGTCGATTATTTTTACGGTATTTCGTACAAAACAAATTTATTAAACTCGATTTTTCAACGGATTCGATTAAAACGCAAGCGCGCGGTACATTGATTCATTCACGTAGTATAATTTACAATTTATAGTATATAAAATTAATTTTACATGACGAAAAAACTAAACTGTATAGCTGACGATTATATTAATCGTCGTTTTAAATACAAACCGAATAAACGCGTTTAAGCGTTCATTTAATTTTCTTTTCTTTTTTTCTTTGAGAGGGAGATAACACATTTTTTTCTTTTTGTGGTTATAAAATATAAGTATCGCATTTCTCTTCGTATATATATATATATATATGTAACCCTTCTACTCGTTAGCCTATTAAAAGTTGGAACAAACGCGATAACATTATGCAAGAGTATATAACACTGCTGATGTATACGACTATTATTTAAATTGTTTATAAACGTACAGTCTTACAAAAAAAAAAAAAAAAAAACGCGTGCGTTTTACATAATTTTTTAGACTTTTTATTATTTATTAATAATAAAAATAAATAATAATACTTTTAAAACAATATCACGAGCACGTGTTGGCGCATAATTATTTGTTATATTAACGCGTTTTTTTTTTACATCCCCCGGAACGTGTTTATGGCGTTCATATTATAAACGTACACACTTTTTTTTTTGTATATATAATTAATTTTGTGTAAATGAAAATGCAAAATATTTGAATTTATTTATGTTATTATTTCCACCTAAAGATGTAATGAAGAAAAAAAACATAAAACATTCAACAAATTTCAAATGACCTACAACTTACATATAATAAATGAATAACAAAAAAAAAAACTGAATAATGTATTATTTGATTTCATTAGAACTGTTCAAATCGTATCATTCGTCTTCGTGGCTGTCTGTTCTTGAAAACAACGTACATTTGAAGATTTTCGGACTTAAACGTATGACGGGTAGTTTTCAAAATTGATTTGCAACAACTGAATATTTCAAACTCTTTGGACAGAGGTTGCCCAGCTACTAATATATCGAAACATCCATAGCATATAATAACTCATAATATTACATTCACTTATATATATATATATAACGTTATGTATACATAATACTTATGTAATACGTTACGTATATCGTTTGAGTACGCGTTCTTCGAGATGTATCGACGGCACATTTTTATGAACTGTCACAGCATAGATTAATCACATTTAATCGATTCTGATATGAACACAAATATCCAGTTATAATATACTGAGGCTCGCTAAATTAAACGTCTTTCAAGCGGCTCGTTTTTCGACCAAATTTTCATCGGTTCCGTAGATGATTTTGGTCGTCTTATAGTGCGAATACGATCAAAAACACACTTACATATATTTCGTTTCGAAATTCCATCCCATTAATGAAAAACAAAAAAAAAAAAAAACGAAGAAGAAGCCAACAAAAGGATTCGACTCGTTTGAATATAAAATTGAGTAAAATTAAAAAAACATTATTAATGTATTATACGAGTCCCCCCTGGTTGCTGTGCAGATATTCCGTCGTTTTTGCGCGCGTGCAAGTATATTTTATACCACACGAAAACCGCGGTCGTTTCATTTGTACTTTACACTCGTGTGTATAAAATAACTATTTTAAAAAATAACAGTTATTCGAATAAAAATTACAGGGGTCGCGAATAATAATTATCCATAAGCGGGCCCGTCCTCGCGGTCAGTGTTATGAATGACAAGCGATTCGATAGTGAAAATCAAGATTATTGGAATGTATATAATAATCTGTTTTCGTGACTGTCGAATTTCGAATTTGTTTTTGAATTTTTATTATCATCAGTGGAAATGGTTGCGGAAATTATTAACGAACGGGTAAAACGTGGCTGCAGTCGAGTGTTTTTTCTTTCCCGGTGTAAGTTTTCGTGAATTGTAAAAATGACGATGACGACGACGAATAATACTAACAATATGATTACAATAACGAGTGCGAATTCAACAACGGAGAAGACACACACGGCACTTATTCGCATTTTTTTTCGGACTGACAAAAAACGAACGAACGAAACCTATATACATATATATAATATATTATTTACCGACTAATCGGCGGGTAAGGGGACCGCCGTCAATCCAAAAATGATCGTCCGGTTAATTAAATGATCGTCCGATTAATTCAATTACCCGCAGCGCGCGTAATGTAACGTAACATATTGTATACACGACGATGCGTACAATAAGTTGGGAAAATCAGAAATAGACATTTACGTAAACTCACCGAAATATCGAATATCATCGGGTGGTTGTGATGGCGCTCGTTAAAAGCGCGCACGTTTAATATACACGCCTGTAAGTGAAAAACGTCGCGCGAACTAACCTCTCGCGTCTGTTGGCCGAGTGCGACGACGACGACGAGACAACGAACCGACTGTGCCGGTAGAAAACGGACACTGTCGGCGGCGGCCGGCGCGGTAGCCCCCGGCGTGGGGGATCCGTTCGCCGAGGGCGCCGCGCGTCCGTTGCGGGGGATGGGGGGACGAGGTGCCTGCAGGAGTGGCGGCCCGCCGCCGTGTTAGTAGGGAGACTGCCGCCCAGTGGTCGTCGTTACCATGTAATAGCGGCCCGTACGTGAAGAAAATAAAATATATGTCGCGCGCCCGCGGGTTTATATATTATTACGACGTGATAGCGCGAAAGTCCGGGGGGGGGGACGCGCTTCGGATCCAGTCTTCTTACACCGCGGCGCAAACGGAATTCCGCGCAGGGGCGTATACAAGAGGGGGGGAGGGGCGGCGATACTTGTGTATGTACCTATATATCTATTGACAATTAAAATCAATCGAATACTAAAACTAAAATGTAATAAAACATTTTTTTTTTTTTATTATTATTATTTAAAACTTATTGTTTTCATATAATTTTTCGATAATTCTAAGTTGGCAACAAATTCGACGGGCCGTTTTTCTACTCGCCGCCCCTCCCCCCCCCCACCTAGGAGATGAAGTAAATACGCTCCAGATTTCGCGCAGCAGGTTTCCGTTGGGTTTTTGTTTTTTTCGAAATCAATTTGGTTCTTTTTTTTTTTTTTGTTACGAACGATAACGGTGGAAACGTTCATAGTTCAAAGCTGGCGTATTCGTTGTTGAACGATTTAAAGCCTGGATAACGTATACGCGTTTTTTCTTTTTTTTTTTCTAAACGGTCCAAAAATTACAGCCAGACAAGTTCGAATGCGTTATAGATCTGACGCATACGCGTAATAAAACGAGTACAATGATTTTATTTGTAATTTCAATAAAATCGATTAAAAGCGATCTGTTATCCGTTTTCACCAACAGACGAGAGTTTAATACAAATACAATACAGCTGAATTGCTCGGTTTCGTTCGTGTGCGATTTTTAACGAAAATGTGATTATTTGTGGGGGAAAAATTAGCTATTGAAACGCCCCGCCGAAAAAAAACCGTAACATTTAAATACAATTCATTCCTTCTCCTCCCGTGCTGAAGCAAAAAAAAAAAAAAACGAAAACACGGGCGACGTGGGAACACTCGGAAATAGTGTATTTGAAACAACTCCGCGGGGGAAAAAAATCGTAAAAAATTCCAATAGTATCGTCGTCAGAAACTCGGTACATAAAAAATGCCTGTTCTTTTAAATATATTTTGTTTTTTTGTTTTGCATCGGCTAGAAAGACGTTTAATTAATACGCGCGCATACACCACCCACAACGACGTGTCACTGCAGTGACGTTTACTCGATAAAATAATCGTTATTACTCTGATAATTATTATATTATTAATCGCTTTTACCAATATATGGTATAAACGAAAATATATACGCGTTTCAAACCACCGTATATAATACGGTGTGTTATACGTACATAGTCCCGCGAGAATATTGTAATAATAACGTAAACCGCAATATGTCTCGTACGTATTATTATTATATTACGTAGTGCGGTGAGATAATATCGTTTACGGACGTTGCTCCAGGGAAGGAATAATGAAGCTGCTATTTGCCGTCGCACATCGCGTCTGATGCGTGTATGTCGTAATTGCGTTTTCAAAATTATTAAAATTTGTTCATAACCACCAACTACAATATAATATACTCTACAGACCACAGTATATAATATAAATTACAAGAAAATCGATATACATACACGAGAATTGCATTAATAATATTTGCAAATACACTTCCTTTTCCCTTCGAGTAGATGTACATACGCGCGGTTTATATAGTAATATACAGCAGCTACTGCAGTAGTGTAATTGAGTAGTGAAAGCGTGTGAAATGTACAATTTTAAACATTTGATATTGTTAAGTACAGGGGAAAAAACGAATAATCGTTAATTACAAACGATTTGTATACATCCGTACAAAAAAATAAATATTCGGCCGTTTCATTATCTATACGTCAGCTGTAGATATGTAACAATCGTACATTACACATGCGTAATAATATCGTTTTTTATCCGAGACGAAAACTTATAGTATTATAATATATTATAATGACCGCGCCACGCCGATTGTATCGATTAATATCAAATTGTTCACTTTGCGAATTAAAAAAAAAAAAAGTTCCAAGGAAGTATAATAATAATAATAGACAATTATACGTAAACGCATGAAAAAGATTTTTTTTTTTTTAAACGGGCACGTTATATTCCCTTAAGTCGAATTTTTATATTATCGCGATTTTTAAAAGCGCTGAAAAAAACCCACACTTATTATATACATTTTTTTTAGAAATCGATAATGAGACGCTCGTTGGATATTTTTATTATTATTATTATTATTACGATGTAAAAATGACGGGGAAAACATGAAATAAAAAAAATGTATACGAATGCTTAAATATATATTATTATGTGAAATATCGATTATCGCGTGTGCGTTCGCATTTAACAATGAAAATTGTTTGAAGAAGCGTTTAAGTCTTTAAAACAACAGGTGCAGGTTTACGCGGTTTTCTCCATCATATCGGTCGAAATTCTACGCGTTTCTATAAATATATACATATATATATATATAATACACGCGGCAATTTATATATGTGTAGGTACTATAACTATTATGAATAATAATTAATAAACATTATTATAGAGCAAAGTATATACGACATAATAGGTGAACGTTTTGTACACGAGTAAGTATAATAAGTCTGACGTCATTGGTCGTGCGCGGAAAACCAGAATAATTAAAAAAAAAAAAAATCGTAAAAAACATTTTTTTTTTTTTTTTGTTACACTAAAATGAGACGATTTCTCTCTTAACTGAAGTGTCCAATATCATATGCAATAATTTTAATACCGAAAATAAAAAGATAAAAAAAACTCCTCAACGCATATTAATGAAATATACGCTATTACGTATGGAAATACGCGCGTATAATGTAATAATACATTGGTGTGCGGCGTATTGTCCGAAAATTACACCGAGTTTTTTAAGTGACTTCGTTTCTATACGTGTAGTAGAACGTCTCTGCTTTTACTGCGCAAATATTCAAACTATGGCTGATATAGTAGTAAAAGAATTCTGGAAGTAGTTCTTTTCTTTTAATATTGTAGAATTAAAAGGAAAAATCACAGCTCATTCGATTCAAGTGAAAGGTATACGATTATTTTGCTGTTAATTTCAATATAACTGCACTAATTTGTAGAAATATCAATTTCCAACGAAAACCATTTGCGTAAATATAATTTATTTTCTATAAAATCGTTCGCGTTTTCGTGTTACCTAACCGCCAGGCGTAGCGAAAAGGACGTTCTCGCGTCAGATTCTTTTTTTTTTTTCATTTCGATTTCCGTTAGTCGAAATTCAATTTCGCCTGTATACATAAAAGAAAAAAGTCGCACATGTTTATAATGTCCGACAATAGTGCTCGTAATGACTTTATGTAAACTTTTTTTCTTCTTCTTTTCTCAACGTCCGATTATCATTTATCAATACACGCTTTGCAAGAGGCACACACAAATAACGGTATAATTTTATTATAATATATAAAAATATTACGTACGCCGCCTTCATTATATGGTGATACTCGTCGATAGCAACCCGGACTCGGCTGGCCGATCTGTGCCATTTATTACTATTTTTTACATAACCACATTACTGGCAAGTCACAACAATATAATATATATATATATATATAATTGTTATTATTATATTATATTATACACACGGTGATGTTCTTATAATTTTTTTTTTTTTTGTTGACGCTCTAAATATGTAAACGGTACTTTTTGCGTTAGAAAAATATTAATTATAACGATAACGAATAAAATACATTTTTTTTTTAATTTCTTTCAAAAATCATAAAAGTTAAGAGGATTGGAAGCGAATATTTTCTCTCGCAGCACATACGAATCTGCTCTGCAGTAAAACGTTACTGTACTTACAACGTACAGCTGATCGACCTATATTATAGTGATGCGACATAGATTCTGAAAGAAGATTTGAATTCGTCGTGAATTTTACCGTATCACTGCCGCATTTATAATTTGTTCTTTTTTCATAAATCCTTAAAAAAAATTATCCTAACAAATTTAATATAAAAAAAAAAAAAAAAATTGCTAATAAAAATCGATTTTTGAATATCTTTTAGATGAAAAAAAGCAAGAAAGTCATATTATATAGTAAAATTCACGAGGAATACTAGGTCGATCGCGGTACAGCGTTTGGAAGTACGAAACGTTTAATTTTACTACGAGACGTGTGTGCAAGACGAAGAGCTGAGAATAAAATACTCGCTTCCAGTCCGATTATATAATTCGATAAAAAAAAGAAATAGTTTTCGTAATTTATCTTCTTTTATCGTCTCTATATTTAATATCTTAACGATATTTACGTTTATCATTATGATGTAATTGTAACGCAACAGCGCGGTCTTCTGTGGGAGAAAAAGTCCATTGAAAAAAACGGACCAAAATCAAAACTATTATATTTTGTTTGTTTTTTTTTTTTCAATCGAATCGCTCGATAGTACGCGCTAGCAGTATATACCCGTGATTTGTTTTTAAATATGAACTTGAAAGTTTATATTTAAACTTTAAATTATATACAGTAGCATACACAATAGGATCGTTTGCTGTCTATACACAAAAATCAAATCCGTAGTTCGAATACAAAACCCGTTCTGCAAAACTAACGATGTCCGATGTGGTTTTTTTTTTTAATATTAGATTTATTACACACACACACGCGGATCGATTTGCAGAGGAAACTTTTGAAATGCCGTCTCTGCAATACGAATTTATGATTATTTATCACGCGTTATGAGTCGCACGTTCAATACCGAAATTTAAAGATTATTATTACAGCTCCGTGTCGCGCGTAAAACGCGTCACGCGCGTGACTGAAGTACGTACAAGGTAATCACAAAAAAAAAAAAAAAAAAAAAACATTGAAACGAACACTATATTACCGTAGTACGGACAACTACTACACGGAGAAATAACTTATTCCAGATTGTGATCTCCGACTGTGCGATGGCACTTAGCACAGCATCGCATATGACTTTCATTATTTAAACGCGGATTAGGCGTAGGTTATAATTGTTAAAAAATATTTATTACGAAACGGATAAAATTTCTATATTCTATATAGCTATATACACGTACCATTAAAATATTGATATCACTAGATATATTCAACGTTAAAAGAACATCACGTAAAATTTCTTGTAGTCGGAAAACAAAATAAATAATAATAAAACAGATGTTACGTTAGGTATGAGAACGTACTGCATAACAGAATATGATCTTAAAATAATTAATTGTTTTTAAATTAAAAAATTATAATAACTATTGTATTCGTTGAAATAATACGCTGTGCTCGATGCTCGAAGAGTGGAATAATCTTCCGCATGTTATACCTATAATATAATAATAATAATAATAATTTTCAATATTTACTTGCAAAAAAAAAAACGTATTTACACCGAACGAAAATAAGAAAATATCTCGCGAAATAACAATTATTCGTATATTTTGAAATTGTTATTGTAACCATATATAAATTATTAAAAGTTAATAGCAATTATCAAAACTGTCAAACACGGAGAAACTTTACGCATATTATTATATTAACAATTCAATAATTTATTATATTTCTACGTTCGAATTAATGATTCAAATGTAAATCTATTTATCTGATTTTTTTTTTTTTACTCGCTATCTGATATACAGACGAGAGATACGCGTGCAAACTCCTATAAATACCTTTAAAAAATTATTATATCAAACATAATATAGAGAAAAATATTTTGCTTTTAAACTTTCTACTGTTTAACGAAATCTTTGTCATACCATTTCCGTTATAAACACGAAAAACACATAGGTAATTCGATATTTTAACGATCAATAAATCAGTAAGCACTGTAATAATATTAAGTATTTAATACGATCAATAGAGTAATACGGCGCAACATGTGTAAAGTATGTAAAATTCGTAAATATTCTCATAGCGTTATTGTAAACAAGGAAATAATATATTTTTACGATTAATAAGATGATTAATATAATAGTTACCGTACATACAACATTACAACGTATGTTGTTTACATAACACTTAATAATCAATTTGCAATTATATAGTTTTTATTCGAATTTATACATATATTAAGAACATACTTTTATCAAAACAATTGCATTTGCATTTCTAAAAATTTAATATTACAATTTGTATCCCATATGTATAATGTTTATAATATATACAAAAAAATTTTAATATCGAACACTTATTCTTTACACTTATTCCAAGCACTTGCTCGAGAGTCAAAAGTCAATTATAGCGCCAATAAAAAAATTCTCGATATTGTTAATATTAAAAAAAATAAATTAAGGTTGACTATTCGAAAACGTTTCGAATACACTTGTAGTTCGAATACATTTTTTTCCAATTTATTCGAATGACTTTTAAATGCGTATTATACAATTTTAAAAAATTCTATAGTAATGTAGATACGTCGTACTTTGACGGTTCGTTTACAAATATATACTGTCCAATCCGACATAATATATTGTAATCCTCGCGATATCATATCACGCATAAAAATAAAAACTATAAACTTATATGGAACAGTATTCGGTAGTTTGCTGCAAAATGTGTTTATCGATATTCAATTTTAATATCGGAATTATACAATAGGTACATCGTATTGAATAACTATTATTACTAACTAGCAACTCGTATAGATTCAGATAATTACATACCGCAGATATATCGCCCGTGTTGTATCCATATATGAAATATACGTTTGATGATTGTCGAAATCCGCGTTTTCCTTTGCTGTAGAAAATAACACTCCATATAAATGTACACATATAAAAATATAATAAAAATTACACGATTGATACGTACACGGTGTTATAATAGTACTTTTTGGAGCGGCCACCGTTAAACTCCAGGGTCACTGCGATATAATTCGATGTTCGTGCTGTATGAATGGATTACAATAACTCGCAATAACACGCTTTACCGCGTAATATATTATTATTATTATCCTTCTCTCGAACCCAAACGAAATCCCTAAATAATAATTTTAATAAAAACTATACGTTATATAGATTATTATTTGTGAAATAATAAATAAATAAATAAATAAATATATACATATATATATATGTATATAAGGAGCGTATGAAACTCACGCGGATTTTCGTATTAAAAACAAAACTGTATATTAATTACTATTATATATTATACGACCTTGTAAAAATTAAAAGTCTTCGTTATCCGATTTGTACACGCTGGAAAAGGAAAAAAATCCGATATGTTTTGTATTTTATAAATTTATTTTTTTTTATTCGACGCCCCAGTATATACGCGATTGACACGATCGATTTTGAATTTATTGAAAAACGTCTATTCGAATATTACACATCGTAATTCTTGATATTCTCGAGGCATTCCAAGTTCAGCTCTACCGTATATATAGGTAATTGCCTAAGAATAAAGGTCATTTTTACAATGTACCTAAACGCAATTTGTCGTAAAATAAATTATATAAATAGGTACTTAATAATAATAATAATAATAATAATAATAATATAACAACAATATATGTTACTATCAATTATCACATAATATTCATAATTTCCATTGTGCTTATCCTTGTGTATCTATTTGTACAAAAATAGTAGATATAGTCAATTAACAATTCGGTTTAGTGACGAGTTTACATAGTATAAATACAGAGTGTAAGCAATTAATAATAATAAATAATAATTAACATATATAATGTAATATGAAACGCGTATGCGCACAACATGACAATATAAGAACCATTAGAAAATAATTATTATATAATATTTATGACAATACTATATAAACATTTTTGCGCGCAAATTCGGATGAATATTACTAAAAAAAAAAAAAAATCTAAACTATTTTATGATCGCATTAGATAATGTACTGTATAGTCATTATATTTATATTAATAGTGAAAAAAATAAGTTTTTTTCTCCGAGATTTTATCATAAACGTTTATGTAGTTAATAAATGCTCGTGCAATCACATATAATAATTATTAAGTATCGTTAAAAAAAAAAAATGTTTTAAATAGACAACAATAATAGTAAAAATCATTGACTTCGCTTTATATAGAAACTGAATAATATCAAAATACGAGAAAAAAGAGTAACGTAGTAACGTATCGGGAGACTCGTCGACAAATATTAATATGACGAAGACCGCGCGGATTCCTCGTGCAATCGCGACTTTTTATTGAAATATATATATATGGCATAAAAACACTAGAAAAAAAAAGTTTTTTTCTCTAATTCGCCAAACTATATAATAATAATAATAATAATAATAATAATAATAATAATAATAATAATAATAATAATAATAATAATAATAATAATAATAATAATAATAATAATAATAATAATAATAATAATAATAATATACATCAAATAATTTCACACGTTTTTACCGCACGTTTCGGTATTTTAATTGTACGTTTTTTTTTCCTTAGGTGTTTGCTGCACAGAAATTAGGTCTTTAACGCGATGACCTATATCCTTATATTATTGTGTGTGTGTGTGTGTGCATATATACTAGTGTAAATCGTTCGACCTCTGATCGCATCGCGTTTTTTTTTTTAAACAAGAGAGGTCCTCGTTGCATAATAATAATAATAATAATTATTATTATTATTATTACATACTATACAGTTTGTCAGTGTATTCTGTAGGGTCTTGTGACTTGTGGGAAGGTCAACTTAGACGATGACGACGACGACAATGCGTATATTATACTATTATCTCCGCATACGTATGTACTACTAGAATACGTGTGTATACTGTACATTATTGTTTTAAAAGTTGTCATACACATAATATACTACAGTCGACTGCAGAGTTGTACACAGAATACTTTTGAAAATATATCCGAGCAAGTATAAAAGAAAATAGACTATTTTTATCTCATTAAGTATACGTATATAATTGAATGGAAAATTAAACGAAAATTTTCACGGATTAGTTTTTTAAAAACTACTTAATACTTGTATATTATACTACTGAAAAAATAAAAAACGATATATGGCGGCAGATAATATTCTCCTTTATTGACTCCGAAAGTTTGGACATTATATAACATACCTAGTGAACGGCGTGCTACAGCAGTGTTCCTTTCCAGTGCTGCAAAGTGTGATCTCGCTAATATATTTGGCCGCATAAGACGGATAAAGAGTATGAATTCGGGCGAATAGGAGGGGGTCAAGCTCTTATACATTGATGGGAATTTTGAACAAAATCGTGTTATATGCGAAAAGTTATTTAATGTGAGATTATATAAAGCCAATTAATGGCTATTATTATATACGTTTCATAATTTGTTCAAAATCTTTGTCAGAACTGTATATTGGCCGTCGTTTTTCTTTTCTTTTTTTGTTATGGTATATAAATATATTAGCGCATAAAATTCTTTCAACCGATACACTGTTATATATATATATATATAGCAAGGCCGTATCTGGGGGGGTGTCCAGGGTGTCTGGACCCCCCCCGAAAATTTTTTATTTCTTAATTTTATACTTCATATTTGTATAGTGTAAGGTGACAAGATGTCAAAGTAATTTTGTTTATTTGATTTTATTATATTTTAATAAAAGGAGATTAAATCTTTTTCTGTCTTATTTTTAACCAAATATCAAAAATTAAAATCTAAATTCAATAAAATTATAATATACATGTTTTGGACCCCCCCCGAAAAAAATTTCTAGATACGGCCTTGATATATAGGAAATGGCGTATTGTAAATAAAAAATAAATTACAATTCTTTTTCCCCGCCCCGTTATATAAACGTAAAATTCAAAATACATTTATATTAAATTTTTTTTTTTTTTTTTAGTACATGAGAAATGACTGTAATCCGAGTTTTATTTTTTTGCTGGTAAAATCTAAAAATATCGATTAATTTTAACGTTCACCCGTCGTATATACTGTACGACGCCATTCGTAAAAGCATTAATGATTTTATTATATATACTACAGGTATATCTATATTTATATTATATTATTCTTAAAATCATTATAATCCGCGAGACGTGATATTTCGATTTTTATAATTAAATAGTATAAAAATATAAAAGCGCTTGAAATATACACGGGTATTGAAAAAAATAAGTTATTTAAATACTATTCAATTATTTAAGAAAGAAAAAAAAATTATAATTTCAGAATATAAAATAATATTAAATACTTTAAAACTACAGTGATCACCAATGATAAGTGCTATATATATATATATATCGTTATAAGTATCTATAATATTATGTCGTATCCAGTACATGTTAGAATTTTTTTAAACATTTTTTTTTCATATTAAATAAATACAAATACGTTAGTGCGAGTATATAATATACGATTATTATTATCTGACGTTATAGAAGACACCTGCGCGCACGTTTTCAGAAAAACGACTTATGGAAAAAAACTGTACTTCTCTCTTATACACAACAAACCATAATAACAATAATAATGATAATAATAATAATAATAATAATAATAATAATAAATACCACTCGTACACATGTATACATATAAGCACACACGATAATATAGGCAGTGTATTTATATATATTTACAAGTATTATTATATACGAGTATACGCGGTATTTCGTAACGGTTAGTTCAGAATTTTTCGCACGCCCTTGTTCATTGCGGTGTATATAATAATATCGTTCAACGCTGTGCAACAAGTCCCCGCGAGTATATTGTAAACCACCTATACATATATTTTTGTATGATATAAAACACAACGTATGAATAATGCATATCGTAATAATATTATAGGCGTTTCGTACGGGTATGTAAGTCGTAATAATAATAATAATAATAATCCTATCGTCGATTTTCGTTTTCAACGAACGCAAGTTAGCTGGTATAGGAATTAAAAAAAAAAAAAGATATGACACATTTATACTATAAATATAATATCGTTAGAAAAAAAGGAGGGAAAAAACCGATACAATTAAAAGCGTGAGATTCAAAATTATTACGCGTTTTTTTTTTACAAGAAAACACTATTTTTTTCATTGACTTTATTTTTCTGTGTACAAATTTTTGGATTAGGAAATATAATAATATTCAGACGATCTCGTCGTCGTCGTAGTCATGTGTAAACGGTTTCCGCGGTAGTAAATTGTACGTGTGTAACAGCTGCCGTTTATATTTCTTAAACGGTTTTTCTATTTTCTCGATACATTATAATTTCCCTTATATACGCTGTGTAATTAGCAAAACGGTTGGAAAATCGAAAAAAAACTTTTCTCGATGGTTTTTAAACGCGGTACAAAAACAAATTGTTGTAATATTTCAACTATTATGCGTGTTGTATTAGTACCTAATAAAAGAGGTGATTTTCAGTCCTAAAATGCTGAAAATTTTATACGACATATATGGGCTTAATTGTACACGTTACTCATACAACTGGAACACATCCAAAAAAAATCTTGAAAATATTAAAAACACGATTTTTTTTTTTTTTTATTACCTTCTAATCTGTCAAATAAGTTTACTATTTTCATATAAAAATGACAATTGAAATTGTGTAATAAGTAATATTCATTTAAGCGAAATCCACAGGATCGCAGTTACACTTTGTTTAACGTGTTGTTGCAATCGTAATAATCCTATTTTTTTTCGTTTTCAACGAACGTAAACTCGACTTGATACGGCGGTTAGGTGTAGAAAAAAAAAACACAACGCACGCATTAACGCGATATGCATAACTGAATAAAATACATAATATATCACATCGTTAAAAAAAAAAACGCCATAATTGAAATTGTTAATTATTTTTTTTTTACTAGAAAATCTAAATGAATTTACATAAATCGAATTAAGTATCACTTCTTTTTTTTTTTTTTTTTTTTTTTTTGGTAGTTAGATTTGCAAAAAGAAAAAAATATATATCTATCACACGTTATAATCGACAATTTATTTGTATACATATACGCGATTCGAGTTCGCTAACAAATCGTACGTACGTTTTATTTGCAAAAAAAAAATAATAATAATAATAAAATATGATTTTTGGATTATCGACTATCATAATAATAGTGTACGCGTCATGCAAGCTCAACACGATAATAACGACTTATAAATAATAAATATATATTATATATGATTTACACGTGACGCCGCCGCAAAACCGGTCGAGTACGACACGCATCGTTCACATAAATACAATATGTTATTACAAACATTACAAATCAATAGCTTAGGCATGCTGCAGCGTACACGATAACTTTCGTTCCACATATTACTATCGTACTCGTATACGACTCGACGGCGCGATGTGGCCAGTTGCGACAGAGTTAAAGAATACTCTTTGAATGTGGAAAAAAAAAAAAGGAAAAATAAACATCTCGTTCGATTACTGCGTACCCTCTGCTGTCTCTTCGTGTTTTATATTTAAATCGTTTAATCTCGCGATGTGAAAAAACAAAATCAATCGTTATGATAACTGATATGCGAACACGACAGACAACGATCATTGTTAAAATCATCTCGTATTTACCTGTTTACATTACTAATCGCGTCTTGTTTAACTGGCCAGTGTACTTTCGTCGTGTCACAAAGTGAAACGCGAACGTTTTTCAAATGAATTTTGAACGTCTACAGTTTTAGACGCGTTTTTCCCTACCGAGGATTTTCAATGCGATCATCAATCACGAATAATAAAAAAATAAAGCTACACGTCACACGGAGTAAATAGCCTTCTGTTCCGTTTATAATAATAATAATAATAATAATAATAATAATAATAATAATAATAATAATAATAACAATAATAACAATAATAATAATAATAATAATAATAGATTTACACTCGCCGAATGGGGTTACGGTACCTGCAGCACTGTCGAAACATTAAATTTCGATGATTCATATGCAGACAAACACTGGGCGGCCCTAAAACATCCCTCGATTACATTCGCACACTTTTTACAAGTCTAAAACGTCTGTGATAATACTATGACTCGTTTATACTTATTATTTTGAACAAGTAGAGCAATATAAATGTTTAAGGAGCGTGTGACGGAAGATCACGAAAATAAATAAAAATCCGAACAACAAGACAAGTAAAAAAAAAAGCGCGTTTCTATTTAAGAAAAAAAATTATAAAAGTCTGAAAACATAAGCACAAAAACAGGAAAACATACATTAACGTAAAGAATTATAATGGGGACGCGAGCAAGACAAAAGTCGTTCACGAGAACCGCGGTAGTAACACACATTACCAATATCCCGCATTTTCGCGTGATTTTTAAACCGATAATTTTAAATTTATATATAATTTTTTTTTTTTTTTACTCGATTTAAACTATGGTTTATAATAAAAAGTAATATAACTCGCCCGGTCTTGCCATACATAACGTTATTATTATTTTATTTGACCATGATACTCCGGATCATCAATATTTCACCAATACGGTAAAATTTATTTCGAGACTTATTATTTCGGCGGAAACGCAAAACTAACTCCGCGAACCATTTTTTCTAAGTCTGGATTATTATCAATCGGTTATAAATACATATAAGTGATAACTATTATTAGTTTTGTATTGAGTACCCCAATTTATAGGTAATCACAGTTTTTTTTTTTTTTTTGTTGATAAAAACACGTATTATAAAATTTAAGAAAAATAAAAAAAAATGTTTTTAACCACTCGGCGGAATTTTAGTAATTAGAAAAAAATGTAATAATTGAAACAGCCAACAACAGGCGCAAATTATTCGTTTTAATCGCGCGTTAATAGACCGCAAGCCCGCCGCCAACAAAAATCCATTCGTTCGATGATTAACCCATATATATATATATATATATATTGTAAAAAAATATTTACCAGCGTATACACGCATTAATAGACGGGTATTTAAAATATTTTTTGTTTTTTTTTTGCAACGTAATTTCAACATTATTATTCTGGTATTGAAAAACACAAAAACGTCTAATACATTTTTTGTAAAATTATATATAAATAAAACATTGTTAATCTACGCGCGACCGCGTCATTAACTGTTATGGAAAATTATCTAAAATAAAATAAATATAACCCGCGTCTTATAAATTATTTACGCGCGTATCACGTAGATTATAAAAAAAAAAAAAATTAATAATATTATCTTAAATATTTGTATAATTAATTCTGTCGACCTTCGTTTCAATAATAAACTATTTGCGATAAAATGCATATTTTTACCGACGGGGGCGATGGTGCGTTTTTATGGTAAATTTTCACCTAACCGCCGTATTAGGTTTTTTCTTTTTGAACGCGCGCGCGCGAGTCAAACGTACATCATCACAAAAGTCCAAAGGTGGCTGCAATAGTAGAAAAAAAAACAACAACAAATCCGTTTTAAACACATACGACTTCCGTTATATAACAGCAGCCGACGAATTAGTGCGACGAACGTTTTAAGTCGATTACAACAGTGTTTACACACACAAAAAAAAACTAGTTTGGTTTTTTAAAAAATCTACGCGTCCTTGACGAGTTTCATTCGGTGGTTCCGATTATATATATATAAAAAAAAAAAAAAAACTAACTACACTGCAATATTATTACTACACAAACAAATATTCGCGACGGTCACGTTCTATTCGTACTCGAGAAATCGTTACACGTAATTCCGGTACGCGAGATGAGGTACAGCAGCAGTAAGCAGCACCGGATGATAGGCCGATGGTTGTGGTTGTTGTGCGGCAGTCCTCTGCTGTGGTGTTCAGTCGGCCGGGCCGTCACGCCGTTGCCGTCGCGGACGCCGGCGAAGAACGTCAACGTCGATTGTACGGGGCCCGTGGCGTTCTCGTCGACCGGCGGCGGGTCCGTACACTCCGCTGGTCTGGTGTCGTACCGTCACGACTTGGTCGGTCTGGCCCCGGTGTCATGGAACCGAGAAGTCGGCGTGTTCACGTGCACTTGCTCCGGCCTCTATCAGTTTTCCTTTTCCGGCTCCACCGAGGACAACGCCAGGTAATGTACATAGCCCGTCATCGCCGCAGTTGTGTTGTACACTTATCGAATTATCGCATCGGTTGTCACTGCAGGATGGTGTTGCAGAAGCGGCTGGGCAACGGTAAACAATGGTCGCCCGTATTGGCAACAAAGCCGGGCGGCGGTTCGGCCGCTATACTGTTGGACGTCAACGTAGGCGATCAGGTGGCCGTGTTCTTGGACGGTGACTCGAAGAAGTTGAACGCCAGGCACGAACAGGGTGCGGACGTCACGTCATTCAGCGGATACAGGATAGCGAAAACTTAATACGACCGCTGCGAGACCATCTTACATTTTACAACGACCACGCGATATATGTGTATGTGTATAAATATTTGGTATAACACAACACCAACAATAACAATAATAATATACTTGAAATTATATCGATAAAACGTATGATTTTTAACATACGACTGCCCGCTGCACTAATCTGCGATTATTAAAAAAAAACAACCATATTACACGCGCTCAATGGAACAGCTGATATTATACAGAAACATTATATTGGGTACGAATCGTTACCGACGGGTTTGTTGTTACCAGTATAATTCAATTATTATTTTTATAAATATAAAAATAAAAAATATTTCGTACAATTTTCGTTATTATTATTCAAATATTACAACGCTATGTTGGCAATAATAGTTTTACTAATATTCAATAATGATAATAATATTAAATGAGACACCTGAACACAGGAATTAGGAAATTAATTCATTCGAGTAATAAGTGTTTTATATTTTATTTATAGGTACAAATAAGTATGCGTAAATAGTTTATATAATGAATATAACTTAATTTCTTTCTTTTATATACATATACAAATGATAAGCATCACGATTTGTCAGACTTTAAATTTTAGATTTCTTTAGATGAAAAATAATGTTAAAAATACGTAACAACAATATTAGTAAAAAAAAATTTTTTTTTTTTAATACGAAGCTCTCAATATTTCATATATGTGTACGTACATGTTAAAAATTAGCAATAAATAAAACAATTTTTTTTTTTTTTTGCAGCACATCGTAATACATAAAAAAATTAATTAACATAAGTAACTTGCATTCAAATTAAAGTTTAAACTTCTATAGGCTAATAACAGAAATTACTCATATAATAATAATAAAAGGAATAATAACCAAATAGAAACTGAGCAATAATAATAAAAAAATTAATAAATAATTAATATAGAAGTTTAAAATTCTCGTTGCGTTATATAAAATAATCTATACTTAAATTGATATTATAAAAGTTAATATATTAATACAAAATTAAATATGTAGTAATAAAATAGGTTTAGTTATTATTAAATAAATACGCATTCACAGCTATTTGAAATATTTCTTTTCGCATATATTATAATCTTAAATAAATGGCACCGTGATTTGGACCATAATATTACATTATTGAAATATATTATTACATGTATACATGATATATAATAAATATAAATATATATATATATTAATACATTATTTTTTAATTATTTCAATTGTTTTACCTAATTTAAAGCTGTTGACGTTAATAATGCAACTCCCCTTTCGTAGAACGTATGATGATCTTGTCCAGGAGCTACGTCTAATTCTACGGTAAATAATAATTCAGATCGAGTAGAATTCAAATATACCGGTAAAGAGAGTTTATCGGGTCTTAAATGCTCTCCAGTAGATACACTAATAAAAAATAATAAAATTAAAGGAAAATAATGAATAAGGTAAAATAATGGATTAAAAAACTATCACTTACTGTGTCCATCGTAACAATGTCACTGGTAAATCGGTCATTATAGATGAAGTTAACAGCAACTGATTATTACGACATTGTGCACCTTGTAGTTTTAAACCTAAAATCATAATTAAAATTAAAATTTAGTAAATTGAATTAAATAATAATAAAAATAAGCTTACCAATAACACCAAAGCTACACTCATCCTGTTGGACTGAATTGTACTCTAATGCATCAGTAATAGTTACATCTAATATTAATTCTTCTAAAGACCAAGAGTTTGCTTGCGCAATACACTGTCTAGTAGCAGTAATGTACGCTTCCGGATTTAAAAGACCACCAAGCCATACTGGGAATGACTATGGACAAAACATAGTATTAAAAAAACAAAAAATAAATAATTATTGTATCATAATATATAGTTTAATAAAAATATCTTATAGTACTCATAATTAATACAATTAACGTACTTTGATTTGATTAGCACCCCGCTGAGAAACAAGTTGCGATACTTGTTGAAGCTGTTTAACACGTTGACTAAAATCAGACACCCACTGGATAACTGTACATCCACTGGGTACTGTGTATCGACGCCAACCAATTGGCAATTTGCCTTTCACCAAATCACTCAATAAGCTTCGATGATAATTTGTTTGTTTCTTTTCGCCCTTTAATTAGATATGTATATTTAAAGTCAATAATTAATGTTAAACATATTAATGTCTATTTACATTGTAAACAATAAATGTCAATAATAATGTACGTATTGTACTATAAACATACTTGACATATAGCAACTACTTCGTTTAAATCGTGTATAACCTCCTGTAATAGTTTTGAACCAAAATTGACCTCTCGTTCAAAATATCTATAAAGTGGATCCTTGATGTTTTCTACAGTACGTTTTAATGTCTGTAACGATTGTGGTAAAAGTTGTAACCATGTAGTTGCTGAATTATGCAATGTTCTCATCCACGTTGGACGACCATCAGATGTTGGAAGTCCAATACTCGAATCAGGTCCTCCATCTTTAACAACTTGTTCAGTAACATAAGCGAGTTCGTCTTCATCCTCAAGCTGTTGCATTTTCAATAATTTGCTCACCAAATCGGTACCTGTTTATTTTATTAAAATTGTCGATTAATTCTAATACGTAAATCAAAATATATTTTTAAAAGAAACATACCTCTAGTCGTCAAGAGTACTTTTTCAGCGTTATTAGGCAATCCTAACCATGATGGATACTGTCTGCCTGACAAATTTTCAATCCAATGTAAAAAGTGATCTCGTCTTGAACCATTTGGCATAGTAATATGTCTAAATAAGATGTATTTAAATTAGAAAGTATAAATATTAGAAAAAAAATATTAAATGTAATTTTTTTTAGTACCGGCCGTCACCTTCACCGCCATCTACATTGGACACTAATGCAAATCCTGTTTCAAAACTACGTGCTGTAAACAGCTTGCTTAAAAATGATGCCAACAGCCGTTGATCATAATCATTATCAATTTTGCCGCCATAAATGCATTGAGACAATAATGTGACTAATGCATCCCAAGGAATTTTTTCTGGTGGTAAATTCGTACGGCTCTAAACATTTAAATGACTTATTAAAATCAAAACCAAATCCAAAAGAAAAAGAATCTTTTTTTTTATTTAAAGTTCAAAACATACTTTTGCTGTTGTTTCAATCCATGTATCCAATGTATCACAAGCGACTCTAAGATCAGATTCATTGAATTCATAATGTTTCGCCCAACCAAGCGGAGTGTACCGTAAACGTTCTTGTACAATAGCATGGAACCATGCGAGTAAAAAGTATAGTCTGGCTCTTTCATTGGGTACTTTCATCATGCGTGATGCCGGAATCTAAAACCATTAATTTAAAAAGAAAACCAATAATTAAAATCTCACTAAATGAAAGGTAATATTTTCAAATTTTTTTTTGAATACTTACAGTATTAAATGTACGTAACAAATTGGCTTTAACGCCTGGCGGAGGTTCAAATACAAATATGCGTCCAGCTCTCAACAAATTTACAGGTACAGCAGAATTTATTTCCATAGTTAAAAACAATCTGAAGTTAGCATGTGGCTGAAGACTATGCAATTTCTTTTCAAGCTGTACAAGCCACTGAGGCGCCAGATGAACGTTTTTCAACAGCACCCATCTAAAATTATAAACAGAGATGTTATAGATGTGAAGTTTATGGTATTTAATATGTATCGTACCGCCCAAGACGAACAGCAGAATTTATTGCATCGGTAGCTTGACGGAAACCTTCAGCAGAACCAATTGCTACAGATGACAATAGTTGACTATGTTGAGCAGCAAGATCATCAACACGACCAGAAGCGTCATATCCAGGAGCTGAGCACAATAGTGCTGGAACACTACAGTCCAATTCGTTTAGAACAATTGTTGCCAGATCAGGTTCACGTTCTGCTGAAGACGTCAATTGCGCACCTAGGGTGGCTTCGACAAACATATTAGCTGATGCTACAACTCTATCTGGTCTGAATGCCTGATTTATAAAAGAACATGCATATAGTTTTATAATATTACAACAGAATTTATATCTAAACAACGGATAATGGATATACATTATACATACTTGAATAGCAAGAAGTTGATACATGGCTGTAGCCACAGGACTAAATGGACTTTGTTCCTCCCACAATTTGGGTACACATTGTTCTGGTGTATTCTGTGCAAGCCATGATCCAAATTCTGGCATCTCTTCAATGCGTTCAGATAAATTTTTAAATGCTAATATTCTGTGTGATAATCTAATCATGGCTTCGACTTGTTCTTGGTTCAGACTACTAAGAGAATTCTGGCCCGATGAATTGTTGAAACTCAAAACACCTTCTTTACCCCGAAGGAAAAATTGAAATTCAGAATCCAATAGATTACCGATTGGCGATCCTTTTAAACTGATTCGACACAACAATATTGCTAATGTCAATCTATCATTATGCAACATTCCTCTTGCTACTCTTTCATAACACACCTAAAGAAATCGGATTCAACATTTCATTGTTTTATTAAATCAAAAAACAAAATAATTATGTCTTGAGAAAATTTTCCTTACTGTGAATAAATCCTTGGTAACAATTTCTAAACGAGATGTATGATCAGTGACAGATGCCAATCTGGGATTGGACAACAACACTGAACTAAAGATGTCCAAAAAGAACTTTAATGAATACTGATAGAGAAAATGAACTTGATTTAAACTGTCCATGGTAAAGTACATATTACTACACGCCTTCGCCAAAGGTTTATATTGTTGAGAAACGGTTTCAATCTCAGCAATGACTTTATCGGTTTCTTCCACTTTTTTACTGATATCAGCCGCTTCTTGTTTAAGTCTCTCTAATGTCGTTATTACAGAATCATTGTCCAATATTTTACCTTTGGCTTCATTTAATGCTTGCAATAATGATTTCTCTAATTGTCTTAAACGCAAATGGAATTCGCCTAAAACAATGCACGTTTATTTTATATATTTCATTAAAACAATTTGATTAACACACATACCTTGAAGTTTGAGTAAGTCAGATCGTTTAGTGTCTATATCGGGCCTTTCAGCCTTCAATACACGATCCAAGCATTGACTTTGTAACGAAGATCTTGTAACTGTAAAGTTGACGAACATTACTCTGGAACATATATCCGGTGAAAATTCTACAGTTGGATCACGAGTGGATAAAAATATGACAAATTTAGGTGACAAATCAATATCTTGGTCTCCTAGTGTTATTAAAACACGTCCTCCGGTACGGCGAAGTTCACGGTTTAATACAGGATTTAAAATCGGATCATAGTTTTCGACATCCTAAAATGTTTTAAGACATGCAAAATAAATGCTTAATTTAATAAAATAATATACAATAATTAATATATTATACATATATAAAATAATTTTATAAGCCACTATTATTCCATATTCCATATGAGATAATCTAGTCAAATATAATAATAAATTTATAACACAATAAAGACTTACTTGAACAAGTAAAGGATTTCCAAATCGTAAAGCAGATTCAAGATTCTTTCTAAAGGAATCGTCTAAGAAACTTGTTTTAGTAATTTTAGCATCTGCATACTCTTTTAGAATAAACTCCGTCGCTTGTCCCGATGGATCGATAATTAATGGATATCTATTGTATCGCTGGATTTGAAAATAAAATATTAAATGTAACCAAACAGTAATAATAGTAATACTTAAAAATATATATAGGTTATTATTTACTTTCAACATAATAGCATTTTCTGTACATAAGTCATCTGTTGGTAATGAATTAGCATGCCAACGAAGTCTTTCATCTGGATTTGACAAATATTCAGTCAATGCTATATCAGATCTATACTGAATTCCAGCTAAATACAAATGCTGACACCAGGTGGTAAACAAATTTTGACGATACTGAAATGAAAAAGATAAATCAATAAATATAGAAATAAAACACTAAACAATTGTGTATTAAAACACTCACATGTTGATCGAAGTAACCAGCATAAGCTAAATAAGCTGATGACAAAAGTACATCTCCTATAATTGTAGCCATTTGAGATCTGAAAGTATCTCTTGTACTTTCCCATCTTTCTCTTTCAATCACTAACGATTTCAAAAGAGCAATTGATCTATCTACCTGAATATATAAATATAATAAAAAAAAATTCAAAAATTAAAATTAAACACCATACTTTGCTCTGAACATTTTCTAAATCAGATTTAATTGCTTGAGCTTGTGAAATGAGTTGTGCATACTCTTCTTGATATTCAGTGATAGTCTGTTCCAACTGTGCAATAAGTGCAGTAGTTTCTTCATTTTTAACTTTATTTTCTGATGCTTGATTTTCAAGAGATTTTAATTCATCTCGTAATGGTTCTACTTTTTTTAAGACATCAGCGTAACTAACCTATAAAAATCATTTATTACACATCAGTACATACTAAAGAGTATATGATTGATTTAAAATAAACATATAATTTTAAAACAAAAACAATTTAAACATATACTTGTGCTATAGCCCATTTCACCATAGGACCACAGGCCATGCTGGCACGATTAACTTTTTCAAACGTATAATCAGGATTATTCAAATATCTACTGTGCATTTTTTCACGAACGTCATCGCTGTAAAAATAATATTATTTCAATTAATAGGAAGATTTAATTTGCAGCAATTCACTTACGAGATATTTTCTGTACTAAAATTGGTAACAATTGAATTAATAAAATTCTCTCTCATGACAACAGCTCTGATTGCTTTCCAATCGGACGCATTCTCACCAAGCAATAAACAAATAGATTCCAAAGCCAATTTAACAACTGCAGGTGGATTGGCCATTGATCTCACTTCAACTAATTGTTGTTTTTTAATTTCCTTAACAGCTATAAAAAAAATTAATTTCTTTTTTAAAATTGTTATACTAATTATAATTAAATTTTTAATAAATATTCAATAATAAATTACCTTGCTGAGCATCCATAACAGCAGGTTCAACATGTGCAAGATCAGCCATAACATGTTCCCGCTTCTCTGATATTAATACTTGCTGTGTTTTTATTTGCGTTTGTATCTCTTGTGATTGTACTTTTCGTTTCTCAGCTTCGTGCTGTTCTTTGAACATCTGTTGTAATTTTGCATTGGCTGCCTCATTTTTTGTGTTCAACTCAATAGATTTGACTGCTAATGATTTTTGCATCTCTTCCACTTGTTCAACAGTTTCAGCTATTTTCGATAAACCAACGTTCAAATGAAGTTGCTGCTCTTCAAGTTCAGCTCTTTTTTCTTTATGTAATTTCACAAAATGATTAATAAAATCTAAATAATGTCTAGGAGTAATTGCCATAGTTCGTGAACCTCTTTTCACCAATCGACTATTTGCCTTATGTAATGTTTGGTGTACGTAAACAAAAGCATTAACAACTGCGGTACGATAATCAGGAATACTAGGGACTAAAGAACAAGCTGAAGGGAAGAAATCTGGAGCTTTCCACATTGGTGGTCCATCCAGATCAACAGATCGAGTGAATTCTTGGCCAACCTATTGAAAATTAATCAACATTTAATAATACAAGTTTTAATTTAATTTTATAAATATTTACTTGAAATAATGCTGTATCTGACCAATCTCCAAACCAATTGAGAACACATCTGTTAAAAAGCGCAGGAGAGGTAGCAGCTCTGTCTTTTAAACCTTCTGAACTTGGGTTCATTGTGAAAACAACATGTAAATTTCTCATTACTTGGCCAGTGAACCACTTATAAAGTTCTTCATTTGAATCTAACATCAAACCTTCTCTTTGGCTTCCTTCTTTACATTGAGTCATTAATGTTGTATATTCGTCTCCTTAAAATATTACAAAATTATAAACAAATAGGACGGAAAAACATATTTTGATTTTTAAAATACCTTCAAATAAACCAGGAACTTCTCCGTTAGCTAATAAAGTGTTCATACGTTCAAGAAAACCAGATTCTAACACATTTGACTCATCGAGTATGAATGTAATTTTCTCATTTTTACACCCAGATCTTCTTAAAACTGCTCTTAAATCTTCATCAAAGTCTTCGCTTGTGTATTTGTTATGAACCTTAAAAAAATAAATATATAATTATAAGTATAATTCCTTAAATGGATTTAACTCTGTACAAAAAAGATTTAAAATATTTTTAATATTTCCCATATCAATGCCCTATACTAAATATGATATATAATATACATGATATAATAATATAATTATAATTTGCTTATCGCATTCAAAAAGTAATTTACTGGTTTACAAACAATTATTATTCTTTAAAAACGTTTCTTGTTTTAATTCAAAATTTAATTATACCTATATGAAAAGGGTAAGGTTTAAGTTTGATAAAGTATATTATTTAGAACAATTCGTTTTTAAGCCGCAGAAAAATTCAATTTGACCTTTTTCTTAATAATTTCTTAGTTATGTCTTTAACAATAAAATTAAGTTTAAATTTATCTGTAAAATAAATCAATAAACAACTTAAATTTTAAAAGTTTAATTATTTCGTTCATAAACTTTGAATTATTAATAAATAATGATTTTATTACATCTTAGTAAATACAGATGCCATTTAAAAATAATGTAATGACGAATTTTTATAGTAAAGTATTGACTTACTCTTATTTGAAATACCGAAAGACCATTCATAAACGCCACGAATCGTGACAATGTAGTTTTGCCAGCACCAGAAACACCAATTAACAATAAATGACCTTGAGGTTGTCTAAATATTCTGTCTATTCTTAATACATGATCCAATACTTCATCAAAGAGTACAATTTTAACATCCAATTCTTCTTCATAAAATACCTAAACTCATATTTATTTAAAATTATTAATGAATAATAAGTAATGACAAATATGTAAAATCTAATTAAAATACCTTTAATCTTGCAGCAACATAATCACGTAATTGTTTTCTTTCAACAGGTACATAATCTTTATGTAACCAATTGCTATAAAGTATTGGTCTCTGAAGCGCTTCTTCTTTGTTAATTCCAGGGAAATGTTTCATGGCAACTATATCAATATTTTCATTCGTCCACTGACGTTCAATATCATCTACTAGACGATCTTGGAATAAACGTAATGCTTCATGTGCCCAAAGACGTACCAAACCATCAACACTCAATGTTTCTAAGGGTCTAAAATTATTTGAAGTATAAAATTTATAATAATTCATCTAGTAATAAAGCATTAATTATGAAATATATTTGTATACAAATTATATGTTAATCAACATGTATATATGCACAAATAATAATTACCTAATTGCTTCACAAATTCCTCTAACCCAACGAGTCATCTCTCTAGGAGAATAAACATAATGAGGTTGCATGTCTTGGGTAAAACGATCCTGAGATGCCAAATAAAATTCAACCATTGCAAATGTTAAAGGCTCTGCGTAACCACGAAGGGTAGGAATTAATCGTAACATCGCTCTGCTGAAAGTTCCATAAATCTGAAGAATTTATAAAATACATATTTTGACAAAAGAAATGTGTTTAATAGACCTATAGGCTATAATAATTTACCTGTTTTAATGAAGTTTCACCAGGATAATCAACATATATCACTGGAACATGACGTAAGAACCTATGAGATAAAGGCTTTCTGCCTGGGTCTGTTGGTGGATTACATGCCCCAACAAATTGTATTCTCTCTAAAGAAACCCAAGCTTGATCTCCTGTTGGTCTAGTATTGTATAAAAATACAAATGAATGATTTAAATTTATATGTTTATCAACTACTATATAGATTTACTAAATTTACAAGAATAAAATAAATGCTTGGATAAAAATATAATTACTTGTAAAAACCTCTACGTTCCACTAATTGTCGTAAGAATGAAATCACTCTTTGGGTACCATAGTTATCCATATCAGGTAAATTAATTTCATCACAGAATAACACCAACCATTTACCAAGCTTTATATAAAACAGTTATTTATTTATTAATTAAATATTTTAAATAACTAATTTCTGTTTTATTAATTTACTTGAACTGGGGATAAAACAATTCCATTTGGTGTTTTTCGGTATTCACAATAATGATCAAAAGTCTTCAATAAAAGTTCTGGTGTGGTTGCTGATGAGAAATTCAAGCCAACAACTTCCATGTCAGGTAGAGCTCTTAATGCCGAAAATAAGGTCATGGTTTTACCAGAGCCAGGAGGACCACACAGAACTATTAACGTTTTTAATTATTGATTTTTAAATTATTTCTCTAGTAACAAATATATAATGTTAATAACTTACCCAAAGGTTTATGCTCTGCGAGCCAAGTGTAAAGCAATGTTTCGTGTCGAACGGTGTCCAAAGTAGGGACAACAACATCTGGTGATGCAACTTTATGAGTTTCAACTTCTATTTGTGGAACTCTATTAGACCAAGGAACCCAATCCCCATGAACATTAACCTAGTTAAGAATAAAATGGAAAGAAACAATATTACAAAATTACTGAAAAAAAAATATTGTATTTATTTAAATATTAAATATAACCAATATACATACTTCATAATCGATAATGTTCTCAGTCATTGGTGGCAATGCAACAGTTGTTACAGATCTAATAAATTCGCCAATATCAGAACGAACTTTCAATTTTGCATCACCGGCAAAACTCCACAACAAAGCATAAACTAAACATTTTGGAATATATTGTTCCAATTGGTCTTGTGGAAGTGGAAAATCTGAATGAGTTCTATTGTATTGAAGAACATTTCTAAGAGTAACACAAAAATATCATAATTATTTCATACACAAGAAATATATTACATTATTAAAAATGGTTTACCTAATACTTTGATTGATCATAGAAAATAGTGATCCAAGCGCTCGTAATCGAGTGAAATCCATTATATGCTCTTGTTTTATAGCATACTCTAAACAACGAACAACTAAACCATCAGCTGACAAATGTGGTTGTAACATTGCAACAATATCCAACTGAAGCTAAATATATATATATATATAAACATATAAATTAATAAATTCTGTTTTAAAACGATATGGTAGTTATTAACCTGCAGAGATGGTGATATAAACTGATCAACTGCAGATCCTGATGTTGTAGACAAGGGTTGTGGAATAAGAGACATTGAATCTTCATCGCCTTCATCAATTGGTATACTTTTCAAACGGCTCAAATAATTTTCAAATATCATTTCAGTGGTTAAAACATCCTCACTAAACCATATCATACCACAACGAGATACAGTAGCAAGAGTAGCATATTTTAAATCTTGCACCTAAACAAATTAGAAATGTTTTCATAAATATTATAAACATAAGACTTTAGCATACGCTGAACTTAAACTTTTTATTAACAATTTTTTTTTTTGTTGTTACAATATAGATTTTTCTATGAGCCCATTAATTTTTTTTTTGAAAATTCAACACCTATAATTATAACAAATGTTTTTAAATTTTACAAAATAGAGTATTTACCTCAAACATAATTCGGACATTGGGTGGAAGTGATAAACGTTCTCCATTTGGTAATGTTAACAATTTATTGTCATCCAAAACAGAATTTAAATTTTCAACCCATTCAGGATCAACATCGCCATCAAAAATAATCCACTGTCTTTTGTTTATTTCACCACGAACATTGTCAACTATTTTTCTAAAATGTCATAATATATATATATACACATACATACATACATACATAGCTTTAGTACATCATTTTCCATACTTGTACTTACCTCAATATATGTGTAAACAAACCGTCTGTCCATTCCCTAGTGTTGGGGTCTAGAGCACCATATAACGCTTCTTTAGATATTGCTTTTGGATCTATTACATGAGCTTGACCTTCCATTCCATCTATTCTTTCAAGAGCTTTCAATAGTACCTTCCACGCACTAGATTTACCTGATCCACTTGGGCCAACCATCATTAAACCATGATTTAATTCACAAATTTGATATAATTGAAGCACCTGAAGTTACAATAAATTGATTTCATATACAGATATAAATGATTTGTATTAATATACCAATAACAAAAAAGAAAACCGCCTTTCGCAAATACCTTTTGTATCCAAGTTTCCCCCATATAACACTAAGAGGTATGCATGTAAATAAATGTCATTCAATAAAATATAAATATACAGACTCACAAAGATTAATATTTAATAAACAACTATAATATAATTTAAATTTAATAATAATATTACTTTTTCCATCCAGGGGGCACCAAGTTCATCATCTTCTCCACAAACATAGTATTCTTCTTGGCATACTTTTCTTATTTGTTCTTTCAATTCTAAAATAACCACATAAAAATAAATATTTTACATTTATTTTTATTTTGATAGATTTATTATTATCACCCGTCATTTGAGCACGTTTATATTGAACTTGTGGGAATACATCATTTAATAGTGAAAATAAAAGTGGGATATCTTCTGCAACAAGTTTAGGTACCATTGTTTCACACACAGATTGAATTAATATCTATACAAATTAAAAATGATTAATATTATTACAGAATAATTAATATTATAATATTTATAATTATTATATATTTACTTCTTGCTCAGGCAAATTCTCTGCGATTTCAGCTTCATTTAAACTATGTCTTTCAGTTGTTGCACTGATACCTTTAATATGTTGAATACGATCCCGTTTAACATTTCCCGCAGATACCAAAACAGATTTTAATGCTCGCAATCCAAAATCATAATGAGATTGATTAGACAGTTGTTCATTACACAACCTAAGTACATCAATATATATAAATAAATTATGTTGATTTCGAAGAGAAAAGAATGTATTTACTTGAAAAATGGAACAATTTTGCACGCAAGTTTTTCAGCTGTACGGAAGCCTTGAGAAAATAACATAACTTCCGCTATAAGTTGCCTATCAGGTTTTGTCATAGCCAAAGATCGGAATAATTTTTTTAGATTATCTGGAAGATTTGATCGTCCAGCATAACCAGGGTTCATTGTTATAAATATGGCCATGTCAGTAGATACTCGGACTTGTTTTCCAACTAGTTCTACAGTAATGTCTGAAAATGTATTATTAAATAAAAATTATAAAATATTTTATCAAAATAATATATAATTATACTAATTGTACAAAAATTAAAATTAATAAATAAATATATATATATATATATATAATTATTATTATTATAGAGCAAAATCAAAACATAATTTTAAGTGAAACAAATGTTTCCCTGAAAATTATAAGTTTAGAAAGTTTTTGCAATTAAAAAAAAATAAACTAAATAATATGATTTATTTAAAGTATTATGTATATTTCCAATTAAAAACTTAACGCTTCTTGGTGTGATTTATTAATAATTTGTACTACTAAAAAAAAACACACACACACAAAAATACCTACATATATATATTATTGTAAAGCCAATACATACATTTTATAATTTTTTCAATATCTAAAAAAAAAAAATTTATATTTTAGATAAGAAAAAAATATATATATATCAAAATGTTTACTTAAATATACAATAAAAGCCAAAGAGTATTAAATAAAATAAAAGAAGGTTGTTGTATAAATTATTTTATTACTACCAGTTTCGACAAAAAGTCATCATCAGGTAATTTAAAAAATACAACAATTAAATTATCTGATGATGATTTTTGTCGAAACCGGTAGTAATAAAATAATTTATACAGCAACCTTCTTTTATTTTATTTTATTTAATACTCTTTGGCTTTTATTGTATATTTAAGTATACATTTTGATATATATATATATATATATATTTTATATATATTTTCTTATTTATTATCACGAGTATTAACTTATAATTTTTTATTTCTATCTTTTTAATTATTTATTTTTACATATCCTTTTGATTTTTGTTTTTATTTTTGATTTAAATTTCTTTTTGTTTTCACTACTTTGTTATTTATATTTTGGTAAAAAAAAAAAAATTGAAAAAATATTGAAATACACAAACAAAAAGTTAAATTTATTATTTATTACAATTTTATATATATTTATATACTGTAAAAAATCAGATTTACTTACTAGTTTTTTTAGAATCCATTTGAGACTTCAATGCTTCTTGAATAGTTTGTATTTGTTGAGAGACAGCTGATAACATTCTTTCTTCTAATCTATTAAATTCGTCAAAACATCCCCATGCACCAACTTGACAAAGACCAACAAATATACGTCCCATTGCTTGGAAATCAAAAGTCTCATCACAATTGAATACCAAGACAAAACGTCCCAATTGATGACCAAGAGCTTTGACAGACTCGGTCTTACCAGTACCAGCAGGACCTAAAAACAAATAAATTATGATTTAAAATTATTTCAAAATGAAAAAAATTCCAATAGTAAAATTAAACTAACCAAATGGTGATCCTCCCAGCCTAGCTTCTAAAGCTTGGGTCATAGTTAAATAACAACGATCAGTTAATGGAGTTTGAACTAATCTGTCTTGTACTCCAAGATATTCAAATCCATAGAAGAAATTAGCGTTAGCCATTTGTATTGTAAGTTGTTTTAAGACATCAGTCTCATTAGAATCTAAATAAAAACGCATTTCACAGAGCCATTCAAATGAACGAGGACTAGACACTTTTCTAGAAATCAGCCTTCTAGTGATCATACGTTTATGCACATATTCATTAATCTAAAAAGACAAAATATAATAATTATAATAATAGTACATTTTTGTAACAACGCATAAAATGAACAATAAACATACCAAATACTCTAGTTTTTTTCTCCTTAAAGGTGGTTGTTCTTGCAGCACAGAATCTGCTAAAAAGTTTAATGATTTCTCAACTTGTGTCAATACATTTTCTAATGGAGTTAATTTGGTCACTGTATCATTTTCATTTTCACACTGAGCTTGAATTTGGTGTAAAGCTGTTTCTATGTCTTCACTCCATAAAATCTGAGCAGATAATACAACAATTTGTGCTTGATAATTATCACACCATGTCATAAAAGCATCGTGATCGATAGTTTCTTGTTTGAATTGTTTGCTATTAGTTACTGCCTCGCCCAAACGCGATGCCAATGTAAATCGCATTTCTTTCTCAACTAATGTTAACCATTCATTGATTTTAGAGTGGTCAGTGGTAGATATAGGATTTGTAAATACAACTTCTTCTCCTTCACGAGATGCTACACCAAGAATATTGGTCGACGTTTCATCTAACATAATAGCCGCTACACCAGCAAACATTTTCTTGAAATGTTTCTGCAGTCTTGAAATATTTTTACTATTTCCAATAATTTCTAAAAGATCTTCATCTCCAACAAAATAAAACCTTGGGAAAGACATTCTTTCTCTTTCCAAATATTCTCCGAGTGCTTTTTGTATTTTCCCTAATAAATCAGCTAATCTTTCAAGCGATCTTTGTACTCCTTGAATATTAAGAACATCAATAACCATTCTTGACTTTGAAACTTTTTTCATCAGACCCAAAAAATCAGAACTGCAAATATTATCAAAAAATAACTTAAACTAAAATTAACATAGGAATAAAAATAAAATTATTACCTAATATTGTGGAATCGAGAAGTTTCTACTGGTAGCAAAGTCTTTATATCAGCACTTCCTGAAAAAATACCTTCTAAATAGACCCATCGTCGTTGCACATCAATCCAAACATCAAAAAGAGTATTAATTCGATTAAGCTTTTCTTCCCATGTTAAAGCTTCTTCTTCAAAAACCTAATTAAATATATATATATATTATACGAATAATTTAACGAGAATATTTTCATCAAAACATAAAACATGTGATTAACTACGAAATTCTATGAATAATTACTTTATAATACGGTGATAATTTCATAGCTGCTACTGAATTTATATGTTCTTTAACAGTATTAAACAGTTCATCCCATCCTCTTATTAGACGACACTTATTTTGATAGTTAATTAGGTCTAAAGAATAAGACTGCCAAGTATCTCGAACCTAAAAAAATTATATCATTTAGAAAAAAATAACCAATAAAAAAAACTATAAGATAATAATTTTAAGAAATATATGATTTCATTGATAATATAATTTTAGATTAAATAAATTATAAAATTAATATACACTTATTAGAATACTTAATAATACAACTTATAATGTACTTAATCGAATCGTTATATATTTCTAAAAATTATTAATACCACAATACTTTATATAGTTTAAAACAAAATATAAAATTTAACATGTAAAAATTAAAAATTAAATAGGAACTCACTTGTTTCAAAAATTCTTCGAGGGCCATTTCTCCTTGAGCGGTCATAATAATATCCTTAACAACTGCTTCATTTGCTTGCAAGTCCACATCCCAAATTTGACCCAAAGTTATATCTGAAAAGGTCCAGTTAACTCGAAGTTTACGCATTAACTGTTTCCAATGACGATCTTTCAATGCATCAGATTTTAATTCGATTACAGTCATGTTAACCTAAAAAAATTGTACACATTTATAAATTCCATAACAAACTCTCATAAATATAATATTATTTTATAAATGCTTATTAAATTGTTCAAAAACTTTCCATGTAAATTAAAAATTTATTTTGTATTTGTAAGTAGAATTACTGTACTATACATAAACAAATAGTTTATTATACATGATAAAGAATATTATTAAAAATGTATAATTATTGTATTCTTTTTTATTTTAATTATCAAATAATTTAGATATTTAATTTGACTATAATAACTTTAATTGTAAAATTTATTAATTCATTAGTTTAATATAAGTAAAAATCAAGAAATTTACCTTTACATAACTTTGTAAAAGTTTTTTAACATATTCATATGAAGAATATTGTCTAAAACGAGCAGGTAATTCCTTTAGCTGACTTGTTAAACCATCCAACTGTTGGCGAAGTTTTCTAGGCTGAACTGAAAGCCAAGGTTTTTCGCGGATTTCATCAATTTGTACCCATATTTTTGAAAGTTCAGACCATACTCCTTTCAGATCTTGCATTTCTTCAAAAACTACTAACATACGATCTTCGGCACTGGATAATACACTACCTAATAATAATAATATATATATAAAGGTTATTTTACTATACTTCATGATACTCATTAAATACAAATTAATGTTCCCAAAAAAATATATATAACCATACCAGCTGGATCTTTAAGCTCCAAAGCTTCTTTAGCTTTAGCCACATTATCCCTTTCTTCTTTAATACGAGTAAATTTATTTTCAAATAATTGAAGCTGGGACAAAGCATCTTCAGGTTGTGTGTTTCCAGCTACCGGTTTACCCTGTTCCCATTCTAAAAGGAAATCATTTGTTCTAGTTTCTACAGCTTTATTTTCAGCAATTATTTTCATCTGAAGACTTTGAACCTAAAAATTATACATATGTAATTCAATTACATATGTTAATTTACTAATATATATTTATATAAATTACTTGAGTTTGAATTGATTTGTCTTTGCGCTTAATGATTTCATTAAATGCACTCCATTCACCCTCAACATTATCCAAATCAAGCCAATTGGTCGGAAATTGAAAACGTTGTCTTTCCAAAATTTTCTGTCCTTTCTTATAAAGTTCAACTTGTTTGTCCCACACTCTCATGCTACGCTTTAATGATTGTACATAAGTAATGAACGATACCGCATCAGATGTACTTGCTGCTTCAATTGATTGTTTCTCCATATCATTTCGAGACTAAAATTGTTAAATTATTATAAGTAATAAAATATCTTTTTAAATTTACATTTCATTTGCACTAACTTTGGCCACTTGAACATGAAACTCTGTCATGCTATTGCCAAGCAGACCTCCAAACTTGTTTAAAATTTCTTTATGCCATGAATCATATTTCAAGGCTACTTTACTTTGAACCTTTCCATACTCTATAATGAAGGGCCCAAGGTCTTTTCGAGTTTCAGTTGTATCAAATGTTTTACGAGATTTTCTAAAATGACCACACATACAATTAATAATCCCTAATTATTCAACAATTTATTTATAAGAAAAATTACTGAATATCATTTAAATAAGTCATCCAAGTATTGATATCTTCTCCCATTTGATTGTATAGATTATCGGCTTGTAAATCCCATAAGGATTGATAAATCAGCCATTCAGACATATATTTTTCTGCCTAAAAATTTATATTAAAAAAAATAATAATAATATAATCAAAATCTTAACAACTAGATGGATTTTACCTCATTAATTTTTTTTTCCATCGCATCAAAAGCAGCCGTTAAAACTGTCTCACCTGATGGTAAATTGGCTAAAAGATCTTGATATGTTTGTGATGTTGGCTGATCTAAGCCAACTTGATACCTAGAGCTTTGTAATCTTATTTGTGATGTTACTACAGCCTGCCACGAAAAGAACTGCTGCATAAGTTGAACACGTGCTTCACACAGATTTGGATATAAATAAATAGTTTGATTGGTTATTCTGACTTCAAGTATCTGCACTTTAATCTGAGGATCGCCACCAAGCTTATTAGTTGGTTGAGGTGGTGCATCAGTATCCATACTTAAATCTTTCTTTTTTCCTTCTAATGCTTCAGTCCATGCTTGAATACCTGCTTGAAGCCTTGATGATAAACTTTTTTCAATCTAAAAACAAAAAGTATTACATTAAAACAACAATACTTATTACTAAAATTGAATAAATTCAAAACATTATTAACCTGTTGATCAAGACGTGTCACCCAAATATGTAAATTTGAATATTGCCGTAATGATAGATCATCTACTGCCCTTTGGATTTTGGAAAGAATGTCTGCTAAAGTACTGGTAGAATAAGCACAAGTTTCTAAAGACTTAACATCCAAATCAAGCTGTTCTTCAACCACTAAAAGGTCTTCAACTTTTTCTTGAAAAGCAAGAATTTGTTCTGCATATTTCTGAACATATAAATCCAGTTTATAACTTTCCCAAACCATTTGTATACCCTCTGCAATAAGCGATTGAGTGTCCTTATGTAATCCAGCTATTAATGGCACAATACTAGTTTTATCTTCAATCTATCAAAAAAAAATAAAATAAATATTATTCAAAGTATAAATAAAGTATATTAACCACCAGCACTACCTTTAGGTAAGAATTCCTGTTGATAAGCTAATCAAAACAACAATACTTGTAAGGTATATTCAAAACAAACAAAAATATAATAAAAATAAAAAAATCTTACTTTATCTAAAGTACATTCATAAGTACGAACACTTTCGCGCAAGGACATAGCAAATGGGTACAACTGATTAGCTTGATGAGCTTTGTTCACAATTCCTAAAGGTACACGGAATCCAAGATGTTTTAAATATCTCACTTCTTTTGACAATGTGATAATCTCAGGTAAAAAATTAACCTGACATTAAAATAATAATAATTAGAATATGAAATAACAATTGTTACCTACAATTCTTACCCTGAGTTTCAATACATTTCCCCGGCCAGTTCGAGATCGTGTACTTTCAATAGTAAAAATTCTTCCGGATACACTCATATTTCTTTGTTGAACACCTCGAGCCCAATCATCAAAAATGTCTTTGGTATTTAATTTTAACCGGAAGCTATCGCCATCGGCTTTTAATTTCTGGCCCTCTAAATGATTTTCCCATCCTTTTCCTATTCAATCAAGTACAAAACACTTTAATAAATTATCTATAGAAAATTATTTCACATCATACCCAAAACATCTTCAACTCGTCGTAGATAAGCAGATAATTGACTATCAATTAGTTTTGCCCATAAAATAGAACCAGCTATTGGTGGGATGTCTTGTTGATAACTCAAAAAATAAGCTTTGCTTTGAGGATATTGAGTCTAGAAATATTAATTTAGAATAATATCGTAATGTTATTTTCAGATAGTAATTAAAAATTACTTTGAATTTATCATGAAGTGCTTCAATGTCTTCTTTGACTTTGTTAATAAGTTGAGTTTGATATTCCCGTATAGCTCCACGTATATGTGGTCGAACAAATAGAGCATTAAATCGAGAAAATATACGGAACATCTCATTGGCATTACGTGCTGTTCCCAACTGATCCCTAAGATGAGCGGTAATTCTGGCTTCAACCCTATCAATCCGTTCTTCATACCGTGCTACAGCTGCTTCCCAAGCTTCAACTCCCTCACGACTAATATCCAAACAGTCTACAACTTTTATATTTTCATAAGCTGAATTCACTTCCTAAGAATTACAAATTCATTTATTATAATTTTATTCAAATCAAAATAATTACAATCAACTAACGAATTGTATACACAACCAATTTTATAATACCTCAATAGCACTTGTATCTGGAGCAGGTGATAAAGAAACTGGCCCTTGATCTTGATCTTCGCGTATTTGTGACTGTTGGGCTGTAGGTCTAAGAACTCTCATTATAACTGCTTGTAATTGTTCATGCTGCTGTCTAAATTTTCTCATATGTTCAAGCCTAGTTTGTAATCTTTTATGATCTGGTTGTATACGCCAAACTACTTTGAATGTGTCATCTCGTTTTCTTACAACTACATCTCTAAAATAATAATAATGAATAAAATTAGTAGGTACCCAAAATAAATATAATACAGTAAATTAAAAATTTATAAAATACTTACCTTAAAATAACTTGAAGTTTATCGAATTCATCGTCATAAGCAGTAAAAACATTAAAGCAATGAGACATAACTTTTTCAAATTCGTCATATGGTATATGCATTAAAAATCTTGTACCTAATACCTGAAAAGTCATAAAAACACGAATTACCATTATCATTAGTTCATACCAAATAATCAGTATTTATAGTAAATAATTAAATGATCCTTACTTTTAATAATTTTGATAACAAATCTCTAGAAATAGCTTCAACTAATTTTAACAATTTCGGTAAAGGATACTTTGTGTTTCGTATCTTTCGTAAATGAATAAAAATATGTTCGATAGCAACACGAATACGAACTAGATCCGTAGCTGCCAAAAGATCATTAATAGGGAAATCTTTCATTAAAGTATTATAATCGTTGACCGTGGCTAAAGCAGTCTTAAGACCAGTATCACTATCAAAACTGACGGTAGCATGAAATCGTTTGCCGTGTTTTAAAATTTCTAATGTAATGCCCACTTCTAAACTATCACGCTTTTCTTGAATCCGATGTAAAGCTCTTTCTTTATTCAACCAAAAACTGATTTCTTGCAAAGCTGTTCCATTCAATGGGTCTCTGTCTAAATTGGTCACCTAAATTGTACAATGAAATTTTTGTGATAAATACAGTAATATTTCTTCCATAATATATTATTAAAATTATGACTTTAATATAAATATATATCGTTTTACCTTTTGAATTTCTTTGATCCAACGATTAACACCAGCTTGAAGTTGATTGAGAAATTTAGAATCTTCAACAAGAGCGCCGAAATCCGATACTTTAGGTTTACGATTATCTTCGGCACACTTGCTAATTATGGACAACACAGTGGGATTAATTGTCAATGTCACTTCGGGAATATCAATATTTTGTTGTAAGTGAAGTAAACCCATCTCTAATTCAACCATAGTCTTTTCTACTGACGGAGTCATTTTATCACCATCTCTGCATCAGAAACATTAATTTACAAAAATGAATCTACGTTTGATGACAAACAAACAAAATAAATTGCTAACGAATAGAAAGTATTTTTAGAAATAAACTCTGTACCTATCAGCTCTTCCGGACTCTTTAACATAACTTTTGAAATACGGGGTAATAGCTTTACTAACTAATGCGTGTAATGTTTCGTATGGTGAACCGTCATTGAACTGGACAATTCGTAGTTGACTCGGAATCGGTTTATTGGCTTCTATCACAGTGCCTCTTTTCATGAAAGACAAACTAGAAAAGACAAAATAAAATGTCGGTCGAATTCAAATAAAAAAAAATTATATTCAAATGACAAACCTTGTCATTTTCTGATTAGTAAAAATGACATCATTAGATAAATAAAATAATTGTGAGTCTTTATCGTCATCTCCTTCGCCACCATTTTCAGATTCCTCGTCTATAACAAAATGAAATAAAAAAAAGCCAATATACATATTTTTGTAACGTTCGAAATTCAAATGCGGCCAACAAACCGCTCGACAATCAGAACAACACCAGGACAATGACGCGTAAATACAAACCTTTGAGGACGCTCTTCTGAACGAAAATGGTCGCTGTATTTGGATCGGACAAAAACTTTTTGATACACTCGCTGTTAGCAGGATCGTCAAAGGCCAGGTCAAGCATTGGCGCGGTGGCCGATTTGTCCCCGTGCAAGATGATGGAGACGGTCTTCTTCAAGTAATCGACGAAGACGGTGGCGTCCATCACGGACAACGAGTTGGCCGCGTTCTCGTCCAACGACGACAACGTGTTGGCGGTGCCGCTGTCCAGCGATTCCGTCATTTTCCCTGCAAAAACACGAACACTTGCAGATGGTCAACAACGTCGTAAAACTCAACCGCGAGATTTCTGGGACATCGTTTTACCCGCGAGAAAAGCGAGACAGAGGACACGGACGAAAATTCGGACGGAAAAACGGAGGCCGGCGGCGAGTTTTCACATGCCGATGATAAGCGGGAAAATCCGATTCGTTAACGGTGCTGACGGCGTCCGGTAATCCGTATTCCGTTCGCGCGGTCTGTAGTCCGCGAAAACGACGAATTTTTGTGAGTGAAAAAAGGAAAAACCGCAAACGCACGAAAAAACAAAGTCGTTTTCAAACGAGACAAACGCGCAACGACGGTGCCGTCACGGCCTAATGACGATTTTCGACATTATTATTAATAATTATCGCGGGTTATGACGGGGAATGGTTACAATATCAAATGTGTATGCAAATTCGAAACAGTTTCAAAACGACCGACACACCGCGACGGGGTAAGAGACGTACGCACGGAGATACCGAGATAGCACGGCTCGCGAGATAGGTGGGCGGCGTGGACCCGGTTGTGGTGGGGGGGACACACACCGACCCCGAAGCTTTCACGGACGTATCATCAATCAGCAATTTGTTACCACGCACGATAATCGTCGTCCGTCCGAAGTGGCGACACTGGTGTGCCGGCGGCGCGCGATTTCGGATTTCGTATTAACGCCGCCGTGTCGTCGCCACAACGCGTTTAACCGCGTCCTTTTCGCCCTTTTCGACGGCAAACAGTCAAAGGTCGCCATGAAAACGTTACCGCCACCGGACTCTTCCGAAACGCGTAATGATTTTACCGGATTTTATTTTGTTTTTCTTTCATACGCTTTTACAGGCTTTCAGCGGTCATTTTCGTTTATCATAAATATTATTAAAATTTTTTTTTCTCCTATAAAAATTTACGGGCCGCACGACGAGGAGGTCCCCCGTTAGACGTAACACCCAGGGCCGTTCAGAGGGGGGGGGCAACGGGACCATTTTGCCCCAGGCTCCAATTTTAGGAATATTTTTAGGGGGCCCCCAAAAGACTAAAATGTCCAGATAACAAATATTATTTTCGTTGCGTCAGTCACATACATGTATTAAACTCCTGTAATAATCTATATAATAGGCTCGTTTTGCTACGGTTGGCGATGGTGCAGACGATATTTTTAGACCAAATTAATAGCCGATACGCTGATAACCGATACACGTAGAATATAGTCAACTACAGCCCGCACATCCACACGCCCGTTCCAGTCAGTAACTTTAATTATCAATCGACGGTATAGTGTCACCGATAAAATTGATAGATCATAATAATATATGACAGTTACCGTAGGTACCTACTGTAGATGTAGTCTACCTGTAGTGTAAAGAAACAAGAGTGAATACCAATACCAGTAAGTAATAATAATGGATTAAAATATGTACATATCATCCTTTATTTTTATTAAAATAGATATAGTACGTAAATAATAATATATACATAATACCGTTGATTAAATATTATCAATGACAATACATATACGAACACTATTATACTTTTTCATCGGCTTTCCCATTTTTACATACTTAATAGGTACTATCATCCCGAGTGTAATATCATTGAGCATAGATTATATCATATATTATAATTCAGCGGTCGCCAACTGGTGGTCCGCGGTAAAAATTTGAACATTATTTGTAATGTTATGAGTTTAAAATCGTAATTTATGAAAGTAGTGTAGAGTATCGCTGTCTGTAGATTCAGTTTACAACAAATAAGAATAAACGTATAATAATATTGTTTATTTATTTATTATCGCAAGTTATAAAATAAATAGACCTAATTTCCAACGACGGTGAAATCAGTCAACTCTATCAAAATCTCAATTTTGGCTCTCCGTTAAAAGCGAATACCCATTGCTAAGTGAAAAAGCCATGAAAATTTTAATTCAATTTTCAACTACGTATTTATGCGAAAAAACATTTTCATCAGTGACAGCTATTAAAACTCGTTACCGGTCTACACTTGAAATAAATAAAGCTCTCCGTCTTGCAGTTACTTCATTGGAGCCAAAAATGCACAAACTTATTCAAAACAAGCAAGAACAAATCTCACATTAAAACTTTTTCAATACTTAACAGTTTTATATCAAGCTAATTTTGTTTGTAATCAATAATAATTAAACGAACTTAAATAATTTTGTTATTAATAATAAAACTCTTTATTGATATTTTATAAAATATGCATTAATTTTATTTTTTTTTGAACTTGGTATTCAAGACATGAGTATAAGATATAAGTGGTCCGTAGAATTTAGAGTTATGGATTTAGTGGTCCGCGAGGTCCAAAAGGTCGGCGACCTCTGTTATAATTTATAATCAATGGCAATACTAGAGTAAATGAATAAAAAAGTGCCGGACACATTGATTTAAAAAAATTATTTTTCACACTGTATACATTTTACGTGATTTCTTTAAAGTTTAAATGATTATTATGATGGACGAAGGGCCACCAAATTAATTTGCCCCAGGCCTCGAAAAACCTCGGGACGGCCCTGGTAACACCGACACCACGCAATATCAACACGTTCGGGCGCGCGCCAGCGGCGTTTTAGAAAATTTTTTAGCTCAATCGTTAATGCGTCCGTTTGGTTTATCGACGACAATTCCAGATATTCTCTAATCGTTATCGATTTATATAGGTATAATGCGATAGCGTAATCGTGATGGCTCGAACGTGTTCACATATATTTTAGTCTCCTCGGGCCCTCTACGACAATACGGTATACGTGTATTTCAACCGATGAGTATTATCGCGGGCTCGGTAAAAAAAATGTATTATAAGTCGAAATGAGCGAATTGCGCGGGGCGAGTGTATTTATTATGTATTTGGGAATTAAGACGAAAAAACGGTTTAAAAAAAAAATCGAGGTCCTCGTCGTATTCCGTTTAAATTGACGAAATCTTGTTCGTCAAAAGAAAACGCGACGCTGATAAAATAATGCCGCGACTGCGAAATGTGTGTATTTGGACGCGGCGTGTTTGCCTGCAGCGGTCGGAGACAAAATAGTGTTTCATTGTATCGCAGACACGGATCAAAAAATATATTCTATTTAACCAATTATTCGTGATCATCGGCGTATTTAGAATTTTTTTTTTCTTTTTTTTTTTTTATGGAAGGCCGAGACATCGAGTAAAAGAACCGTTTAAGTATTATTACTCATACTTATAAGTACCACATGGATCTTTGAAATCGGTAAAACCTTCTGTGTTATGAAAAAAAAACAAGACTTTATATGAAATCAGTATAAGTAATTTTAATATAATTTATATGGTAAATGTGCCGTAAGAAAGGATTTTAAAAAATGTTGCGTTTAAGTGGATTAATAATAATAATGGCGGTGAATACGTATAAAGCTGCATGGCGGTTTCCACCTACCTGCGACCCGTCTTTTATATAGATATATAAAAATTATTTATCAGAATGATAAACGATAAAATGGGTGCATAAACCAATAGACATACCAAATTTACAAACGTTATCTCTCCGTCGGTTTGCCGCGGCGCCCGTATATTCTTACAGCAGTCAACCACACACACACCGCTCGCGACTCATGGCGAGCAAAAGCGAACAACGTTGTTCGCTTCTGAACGCGCCAAAAACACCGTGTACGGTACGTCATACGGACACACGGTGTGTCATATACAGCGTGTGTGTCATATACACACACACGGTGTGTTTACCGCGAACAAGTTTCGCGTTTGCCCGCCGTGGCAAGACAAAGCGGTCCGCTGTTTGCGAACCGCCATTTATACGTATGCGTAGCTACCCCCTCTTTTTTATCGTACCGCTATCTGGTGACTACTTTCTTTTCCGTTTTCTTTATGCGGTCGACTGACGCGCTATGTCCGGTATACGCGGGTGTTTAGTTTGACGCTGACCGAGCGATCAATCGTATGCGTATTTATTATATATATATTATTTTTATTATAAATAATATTGTTTCGCGTATTTCAATGAAATACTATAACGTGATTATTCATCTTTTCTCGTTGTATACTCGTTTATTTTACACTATTAACTTTTACTGGTTTACTCATATTTACACGTTTCCCAGACCGACCGAGTTTATCATCAGCTAAACCTTAAACGCTCGATCACGACTGATGATCAACGCATACCGTATGTGGTGATCGTCGGTCGAGCACTCATTCCAGCCTTGTACATGATTGTAATGATGTTCAAAGGGTGCTGTGAAAACGGAGCATAACCGTAACATGATTGGACCAACTTACAAGTCGATATATATTTTAACTGACAATTGTACTGTAAACGCCACTGTTTCGTGTGCCTATCGTGAACAGTACTACGGTGTTTGAATCGAAAGTAACATTTTAATGGCACGGTTAACCCCTTGTAAAAATTTGGTATTCATTTTTGTCAAAAACACGGTGCTATGGACCAGAATTGCACTGTATCTTGAACCATCATTTATTGATGAATTAAAACGGCGTCTGCACCTAAAATGCTACTCGAGTATATCTGACCAAAACAACCCAAATAACTGTATTAAAAATATATATAGCTTAGTGCTGACTTTTAATTGAGTTTCTAGGTTTTCCGTTCGTAAAATACCCATTTTTATATGTATTTATTAAAAAAATATACAACCGACGTAACAAAATTCTATGCGCAATAAGTATATAATATTTTTTATATAAATAATAAAGAAAGAACAAAAAAAGGGGGGCCATGAATAACAGTTAAAATAGAAATTATCAAGTGATTTTATAGCTGGCTATACTGTTTTTTTTTACAAATATACAATTATTGTCAGTATATAACGATGGTTTTCTTTTTATTTCATATTATGAAAAAAAAAACGAAAATATAATGTCTTGTCTTTTTTCCGTGTATATATACAATATATTATTGTTCATTGACTATTGTGTCCAAAGTATAGATTGTGTATTTTCTAAATAAAATTTGTTTTTAAATATGACATCAAATCGGCGTCATATAATATTACAATATATGCGAGCCATTGTGGCCGCGACCGTCGGAAAAAAATTTTAAAAGTGGCGTAGAACGACGAATGTTTTCTTTTCTGCCACACACACACACATAATCCGCATAAAAGCAAATGAATGAAACAAATTCAAATTTTTATGTGAATATAGCGCAGCTAATATACATTTATATAATTACGGTTTTATATAGAGTTTTACACTAATTCATCATTTTTAATATTAAACACATGTTTTACACACGTACGTATACGTATATTTTACAATATATGTTTTTATATAATAATTTATTAAATGTATACGTATGTAGAGGAATTTAATTAAAAACGTATATAATAAACTAATGATTTTATTTAGATTCACGAGTACACACATTTTTGGTCTTCTACGTAATAACCAATAATACACATACGTATATAAGTATATATATTACGATAATGTTAAGTGTATCTATATAAAATAGTAAAAGCGTATAATATATTTCCTGTAAATAATAGCATTGTAGGGATTTATATTTCTCAAACAATAGCGCGTTGCGACGTATATCTTCAAAATAGTTCGGTTTTTAAAATTATTTATTATAATTGAAAATAATAAATATAATTATATGTATATAAGTAGATTACTATATAATATGATGCGTATATATACTCGTACACGCGTATTTATATACTTTTCGCGTCATAAACAAATTCAATATTCTTAAAAAATCTCATATATATTTCATACTTTTTTTTCTGTTTAAATCGACAACGCCAAGGGCTCCGCGTTAGCATTACTACCCTGAAATATTTTTTTTCATAATTATATATGTGCCTCTTTCCAATACTCAAATTATACAGTTTTCGAGGCTTAAATCTGAATATAATATGCTCCAATAGCTACAGCGCATGGCCTCTATCTCTAAATAATTCTCCTTTCTGTACACGTCGTAAGGATGAAGTCATATATGCGACTTCACTCGCCGTCTTATATTATGTAGACTGTGTTTTTCTCAATTTTTTCATTTTCTCAGTAATAACGAATTTTCTATATAATAAAACCTTTATATATATATATGTCGAATTGTATAAATCTCCTCGCCTGTCTTATAATATAATATTATCAATATTAGACGCTGCTATTCGTGTATATAGTGTATAATATACCGCGCGTAAGTATATTATTTCAATAAACTTATATATTTATTTTGTATATTGTTCTTATTAAATTAATTTTTCTCCATATTTTATTTACTAGTTATTTATTAATTTAATATTATGATCGAACTGTTAAATATATTTATGTATATATCCGTATTGCATTGCAATTGGTGCATAATGTCTATATTATAACTATTGATTTTTCTTTCGTACATAATAAATAAGAGTATAAACATTTTTTTTTTTTTTTTTTTAATTTCTACCTATTATATCGATATTTCATCGGTGTAATATTTTATTATGATTCCAAAAACCGTCAACATAATATAACGTCATAAATAATTCTAAACGAAGTAACGACAATATTACTGTATAATTTTTTTTTCTTTTTACCGACGTTAAACAGTATAATCTCGACGATACGTACTAGAAATTTTATGGCGTTAACTATATATTTTTTGTATAAAACACAATATTTTATATATTTTCGATTAACTATCGTTGAACCTCAAGGATGAGGAGAATCGATTTTATCTTTTGGGTTTGTGGTCTGTGAAGTTTTAAAAAGAGTTTACGGGTATTTAAAGCAATGAAAAATACAAACGATACGGCTGTATTGTGAACAGTGTAATATGTTCGAGTGATACGTGCGTGTTTTTTTTTTTTTCAAACATTCAAATCGCGATTGTTGTTATTGTGTTGTGTTGTCGTTATCTCTCTGTTATCATTGTGTAAACGTAAGCGATAATGTTGTTCAAACGAAATTTACACCGAAGAGAAGAAAAAAAAAGGAAAGAGAGAGTGAAAAATCCGAAAAATTTGCGTCCGTAATCGTATTATTTATCGTCGTACACGAACGGCGACGGGAGGCTAAGTAAATTAAACGCACGTCGTCGACACTCAAATGGACCGGTAGATGTCGCCGCGTCGTAATATTAAGAACCGGCGTTTTTCTCGGACATACCAAAATTGTTTAGTATCAATATACCATATTGTAATTGGTATACCGTCGTGGTCTCGCCCCACCACCGTCGTCGACGACGGAAGTTGTGTAGAGAGAGAGAGAAAATGGGCAACGCGCGCGCGCGCGCGCACACAATGCGAGCAAATTGGGCCGCGGTGGTGAACACGACGGGCAAAGATTTCCGTATGCACGCGCCGCGGACACCAGTCGGACGCGACGGTCGCGTCCGGCATGCGCGTTTTTCTCGCGTATTCGCGTCAGTCTCGTCTCGACCGCCGCCGCCGGTCTTCTATTTGCTGTTGCGCGCGCGCACCACGCACACATGTGTGCGACTTTTTTTTTTCGTCCCACAATCTTCTTTCTCTCTCTCTCTCTCTCTGCCACTCTCCGCCCCACCAGTTGACAACGACGACGATCGCCAGAGAGAATATTCGAATTATTTTCATATTTTTCTCCTACACACACACGTGTACCACGTGACCTTCTGCACGCCACATAAAACATATGATATTATTTTGTGTACAACACACGCGCACGAAAATATTATCACTTCTCCGGCCGTTCTCATCAAACCGCGGACGACGACGGTGTAGATCTCCCTCCCCCCCCCACTCCCGGATGAATGAGACACACGCGTTAGATTTGAAATATCGCGCACACTACTTACTGATCGGTCCTCCAGCGTCCGTCTTCCTGGTCGACACTCGCAATGTGCCTCCTCACAGGTAAGAATTTCGTTTTTTTTTTCTCTTCTCTCTAATTTTTGTTTTAATATTAAATATTATCTGCACACGTTGATTTTCCTAATACCTACCTGTTGCTCGGTAAAAAAAATCGCACAAATTTTAAATTATAATCTGCAGAGATATATTTTTTTTCTCGCCGTTATTAATAATAAGAAAAATATAATATTAATATTATACATGAATTATGATAAATTTACAATATGCGCGGCAATCGGTCAGCGGCGCACACGGAATTTTTTGTTTTTTTTTGCGGAGTGGATATCACAAAAATATCATTTATAGCGAAAAATTCGTATTTTTTTGTTGTTGTATAGTTTGTATAAAACACGACTTTTAAATATTTCCTCGGGGAACGGGTGGAATTTTAACAACCCTTTTTAACTCGTTTTGCGTGCGCCACTGCGGCGGCAATCCGTTTCGTAACGAACGAATTTTTTATTATAACACGTACAGGGGAAAACAAAACTTTCGGTTTACTCGTCTATACAGATTACACGCCGATATCTACTGCGGTTCAGTACAATTTTTAAAATTATAACGGACTTTTCGGTCGATATCGTTCTCTCTACCCTCAGCTACGCGACCACAACCGTTCGAACGATCCCGTCGCCCAGACTCTTGTTGTGTGTCAATGGAATGTAAGTTTTTCAAGAGATGAAACAAAATAAGCACAGTAAAGTTAAATTTTTATCCGTCATCGTTATTATTATTATTATTATTATCCGTAATATTAATGTTACGGATAATAATAATAATAATAGTTTTCAAGATTGACAATATTCTCGTAATTTTCGTTGTATGACTATTGAAAACCACACGTTTCGAAATCTACTTCGGATAATGCGCGTTATTGCACATATTTCGTTTTTTTTTTTTTTTTATACCGTTCGCGGTAAAATCGCGTTGTTATCGTCGGTCTAATAAAATAAGTATATTGTACGAGTTGAATGTATAACATTAATAGTATTCACAACAGCGCTTAAAATTCATGTTGAATTATTCTAATCTCGGAGTCGAATATATTTTCGTAATTTGATGTGTGTGTGTGTGTGGCTGTACAGTGATTTGCCAACTTTTTATCATCTATTACTGCAATACTCCAATTCCGCGCGTTCGGTTAAATAATATCGCTATAACATAATATCATAATAAGCGATACGCCCGGTTTGCAGGTCATTCGAATTTCCCGTCAAGCATACCCCCTTCGAAAATCGTACGCACTCCGAACTTTTCAATCGGTTTAACGGTCCTGTCTCACCTAAAAGATTTTCAGTAATAAAAACGTGTACACGCAAAAAAAAAAACAAAAAAAAAAGTACTACTCTTTAAAGTAATTTTAAATATTTCAAAAAGAAATCTCATCATTGCGCTTTTTAAAATATCGAGTAATAAAATAATTACAATCGTTACGAAAATTTTAAAAAGGTAAAAAAAAACCGTGGTCGACCACTAAAACAGGTGAAAACAAATTGGGTATTTTTGAAAGGAATATTTTTGGACCGAAAAAGAATAAAGGAAGTGATTTTGAAGTTTTAGGACAAATGAAGAGTTGAGAAGATTATACGGAGAAGCCAATATTGTAGGAATTATAAAGGGTAACAGAAAAAAATAATGGGCCGGTCGTGTATGGAGATCTGAAGAAATATTGGGGAGCGTAATAAAATGGAGATCGAACATCATACGGGCCAGAGGATGACACAGACAACGTTGGATTGGTAGAATTAAGGAGGACTTTAGGATGATTGGGACGGAGAACGCAGAGGAATTGTCAATGGACAGGGAGAAGTAGAGGGATCTGGACCTTTAAGATGCCCTTGAGAAAAAAAAGATGCGTATTTTTACACGAATCTTATCGATTTTATCTATTATATCTATTTATTACTATACAAGTCTTGATTCATTTTCAAGGATACTTTTTTCTGTTTTGCGAAACGTGTTTTTTTGTCGTTTGATTCCACTTTTCATTAATCACGTGCTGCGGCACCTATAACATTTTTTTTTTTTTAATATTCGTATACAAGGGATTATTTTTGAATGACTTTTGAAATATTTTTAATTCGTTAGATTTCCGTTTCTCTTAAAATTTCGTAAAAATCATATGTTTATTTCCCTTTGAAAATCATCGATCAAACGTCTTCTTAAAGCCTATGACTGGATGCGAGCCGCCTCGTATTAAATACCAACGACTCGCCCGTCGTGAGGACCTGTACAGTCACTGAACCAACAAGAATTCATTGTACAAAAAAAAATTCCGCGCGGCAAACTATCACTTTGCAATTTCCCCCGAATAACGTGTACCACGTAGACACAAACGGAACTTTTCTCGTGACTTTTATGGAAAAAAAAAATACTAATTATATAGTGTCTGTACTGAAGTTCAACTGTTGTTGGACAGCAGCAGATTCTCGCCAGATTTTTATACCGCATATGATCAAATTAATAATGAAAAAAAAAACCCCCCGTAAACGCGACCTTTTCACCGCATACACAGGTTAGAGGAGACGTTCCCGGGTCGTTCATTCCGGGAGTAAAAAAGCGATCCGATTGTCGTCTAAAACGGATTTGATGGATTTTCGGTGTTTTTACCGTCGTGCATATCACTTTCCACAGATAGAAAAATAAATAAATTATAAACAGAAATATCTTAAGATAAGAAAAATCTTGAAAATACATTTTTTTTAGAAAATAAGGAGGATAATCTCATCGTTGGAATTCGTGTCTTTTGCCGATATATTAGTACCTCGTCAATAACCAGTCGGGCACTTTCACGTATACTTAAATTAACTTCGCGTAAATTGTAAAAAACAAAAAAAAAAACGGACAAAATTCGTTTATTTGAAGGTAATTTACATCCAAAAAGTTTTTGAGAAGTATTTCCTATTAAATAAAAATACTTTCACGAATTTTTCTTTTAGATTCCATAATTAAAATTGACTAGGTAGTGACTGTGTTTTATTAACTCGTTCAAATATACTAGAACACGACTGTTGCAGTTATGATTACTAATAACGATAAACCGGGATTCACACTTGTCCGGCACGGACCTGTAGTTTGCACATATCGTCAATTAATACACGTATATTCATTACTCGTGTAAAATAGTATCATATATATATATACAAACAAACAAATAACAATGAAAATGTATCCCTTTTTACGAAACTTTGACCCCTTTGAGACGCAGGAAAGGGTTGACACTAAAACTTTACCATAATTATTTTTTTATTACATTTGAACAAAATTCAGAATCAGCCGCCATCAATTTCCAAAACAAAAAAATAAGTACCACCCTAATATATATATATATATTTATTTATTTATTTATTATCTCCTCGCCCGAGTCCCGAACACGTATACAGTTCTATAAGTTCGACGTTATTATATTTTAATAACTGTTAACTATCATAACGCGCGTATTATGTGTCCTGCCGCCGCAATAATAATAATAATAATAATAATAATGCCCGAATCGTATGCTAGCGCACAGCTCCACTCGATAACGCGGGACCAGGTGTGTTCTCGCCGTTCAACCGACGACGGGGACTGGTGGTGGTCGTCGTCGTCGCACACCGCGCGATAATATTTTTACACATCTGCGCTCGTTCGCGCATTCACATACCACGCGATTCCCGTGTGCGCGCGTGTATAGAACGCGGCGGCGTGTGCTTATATTTATTATACGCGCGGTCCTCTTTGCTTCGCGTGCATGTGTCTTTTGTGCACGTCGCGTCTTCGGATAACGAATATATTTTTCTTTTTTTTCACTCTTTTCGTACCGTTATAGGTACACCTATCCGAAGATTAATCCCGATTTTTTTTTTTTTTGATTCCATTCAAAACGTTTCCGCCCCGCGTCGCTGAAGCTGTTGCGCAGTTGGGCGGAGGGAAAAAAGAACGCGATATATTATTTATATATATGTAGGAAGTACGTTCGTATAATATTCCCCTCCGATAAACGTTCGAATTGGGTTAGAGGCGCGTGTAGAGTAGATAAAAAAAGAAAAGAAAAAGAAAACAATAACAATATCGTTAAAATATACGGCGCGTTTCTAACCACCTCCACCGTGGTCGTCGTCGGATATTCGGTGCGCACGACGACGGCGGTTACGTTCGGTTTAGTGTTCGCATATTATAGAGGAGGACGTGACAAAACTCTACTGTACAAATAACGTCTACAACACACATATACACACACGGCGCATAAAATAAAATAGTTATTATTCGACTCGCGTAAAAAAAAAAAAAAAAAAAACTTATTTCTGTACAACACAATGTATTAATCGATATTTTTCTTTTTATATATGTATATATAATAACGCGTGCGCGAAACCGCCTGTATTTCGCCTGCCTATATATATATATGTATATCATAATATAATATATTCTTATATAACACGGATCCAGCAGGTTCCGACGCTGAAGCTTTTTTCACCATAATACCTATTATAATGTACGCCGGCGAGGGGCAATATGAGATGTTTTCGTGTCCGAACGAATTGTGCCAGTCAAATCACACGCGATGTCATGGCGTCTCCCTTGCAGCCAGCACGCGGTAGACCGTTTCCGCGGCGAGGGAGACGTTCGTTAACTGATTATTGTCTTTCAACGGGACAAGATATTGTGTAATGCCGTTAGTAGTAGTAGTAGTAGTGGCCTTTGTAATGGCTGTACTAAAAAAGAAAAATTGTGATTTGTCTCTGAGAACGGTGGCTGCGCCGGTCCTCTCGTCGTCGTCGTCGTCATCGTCATCCCACTTGTGTTTACACTCATATTACACACACACACACACACACTACTCATTAATACCGCGCCGATTTATTTCCGACGACGTACGACAATTTATTATAATGCGAGTGTATAATATATTATAACCTCGACTATATAATATGAATCGCAGAGGTTCCCAAACTCACATATTATGACGACGAATGAATATTATCGCGTACTGCAGTGGCGTAGCGAACCGTGTTTTTAACAAACCGTTGCTTCCGGATTATTTTAGTTGGATGATGGGTCCTGAGGTTCTTTAGTGTTCGTGAAAAAAATTACCGTAGCCAAACGAATTTCCCGATTTTGCTTTCTCCCCTCCTCCAGTCTACTCTAGTTGTTTTCAATTCTGTGCGCGACGTTTTGACAAAATTGTTGTTTTGGTCCCCTGATACTAGTCCCTGCGGAACATTTGTTACCGGGAAATATTGGGTATACTTGTAAAAATTGGAGCACTGTTTCTATCAAAAAAAAAAAATTGTCTACAGGAAAAAAAAACATTATTGTAAAACTAAAACTACTGGCGGTGGGTTCTGTCATTATTAATACATTGTTTGCTTCTTTGTATTTGTTTTTTTTTTTTTTTAATTCGCGAGGCCACTGATCGCGTATAGCCGAAAAATATTAAAATCTTTTCGAAGAGACGGCGGCATACATAACGGAATTCTGTGTTTGACATCCGTTTTCTGTCCGAACGAACCGATAAAGAGTTTCTCGTAAACTCGTAATAAATTTCGTTCACGGATGCAATAAAAACATTTTGAACGAACCAATCGACTGTCAAACGGCTGTTCTCTACTCGAATCAACGACAACGGGACACGTGTTTGAATAATATTCACGTTCAACTAATAAATACGATAAATCGTCGTCTTTTTTCTTTTTCCGATATTTTAATTTTATTTCCCGTGTAATCGTGTCTAAAATGATTAGTTGTAAAAAAACAAAAAAACCTAGTCGCACCTATAAAACGTTTGGAAACCTGTGTCTACAATAATGTATAGACACTGTACCACCGAAGGATACTGCACCGTGTACACACTGTTGTTGCATGATGGGAGGCTCGCAAGACGTTTTAACGTCTAATTTTTTTTTTCTTTTCTAATATAGACGTTTATAATGTATACACACCGAATTACACATACGTATATATTTATCGAACTGTGTGTGTGTGTGTGTCCAATGGACGATGACAAAAACAAAGGATTTAAAGGAAGTTATTATTATATATAGGCGAGTCCTGCCGTCGTCGTCGTCGTCGTGGCGGCGTACAGGAAACCTCGCCCGTACACTATACAAACTCAATATAATAATAATAATAATAATAATAATAATAATAATAATAATAATAATAATATATTGTGCCGGCCGGATCACCGCGCGTCTACCGGCTGTCGTCGAGAAGAAACGTCGAAAATATTTTTTCCGGTGCGACCTATTTTTCCATTTGATAAATTCGGGAAAAGAGAACAGAACAAAAAAAAAAAAAAATGTATGTCGTCGTGTGCAGCTTTAACAATAACGCCGTCTCGTCCGTACAATCAATAGTTATAATACAATATTTCGTATAGGAGGGTGGTATAGTATAAATGTCAATAATTTTTAATTCCCCAGTATTCACAGAGAACGAAAAAAAAAAAGAAAAATATCCAAAAACGTTCGAATTTGTTTGTAGTAGTATTAAATATAATATACGTCCTCGGATATGTGTAAGCGTTTCGACGTTCAGTAAAATCGTTCACGGTCCAGATTATTATTTATTTATTTTTTTTTCCTTTTTCTTCTCAATACACGTGCGTTTAAATATCGTCGTGTACACACTATTCCGTACGAGACGCGTGTAAAAGAAATCAAGAAACGTTTTTACCTGCGGAGTCGTAGAAGACAGCGCGCGTGTGTGTAGGTTTATTATTTATTTTTTTTTTCGAAACGCCTTTGTGCAATACGGTATTCCGTCCTGTGCGACCGCGGGGTAGTCTTTTGAAACGCTGAAGTTTTTACGACGAGTATACGACGCGTTATGTATATATCATTCTTTTGAACCGTATATAATATACACACACAATATAACTTGAATAAATCCCCAGGTATATGTGTCGAAATAAATATAACGTACTCTGTAGCTTGTTATATTATCGTCTTACCTGTTGTTGGCGCTATTGGGAACTATTGTGTGGACCACCACCGTCCGTGCGCGTTACGACAGTACGTCCTCGAGTATCGGCGCGCGGCTTAAACGGTTTATTTCGTATATATTTGGTGACTAAAAACGAGAAAATGGTTTTTTTTTTCTTTCTTAAAGCCACGACTACGTAGGTTATATAATACGACGTTACAGTATTATATCGAACGCAGCGAAAGAGAAAAAAATAAATAAATATAAAATGAAATGAAATAATGGAAGGATTTTTTTTTTTTTATAATATCCGGGTTATATTTGCGAATTGAATACGATGTTTTCGTTCGGTTTTTTGGAAAATTAATAACGATAATAATATGGTTATTGCGGTATTTGTGGGTAAGTGAGTCTTAGAACTCCGTGTGAAATTCAGTAGCGCAATCAGAAGGGGGGTCCCCTTGTACTTGTATTAAAACGTAGGCGTTTCAATCAGAGAAGAAGAAAAAACACCGACTATGACGTATACGCGTTTTGTTATAATTTTAATACATTTTTCACGAGAACATTTTGAAATTTCAATTGATGGCGGGAAAGGCGGAGAAGGACCCGAAATCCGCTCCTCCCCCGGAATATTGTCCGGAAGTTTACTGTTCTACTACTGCGCAATACGTTTCCTGTGTGTGGAGGTACGCGCGATGTCACACAGCGAATATATAATTATTATTAGGAGGCGACCGAATTTAAAGAAAAAAAAAATATATATACATTTGTAGTTTGCGTGTATGTTCGTATAATAAAAGAAACCAGTTGTTTCGTCGAGTTACCAGTAGGCGTCGTTCGTCGTTATCAGAACATTCGAATTTCTTCTTTTTTTTTTTTACCTTATAAGCACTATGTACACACGCACACATAGAAAAGAAAAAAAAACTGATGACGACGGCGCGCGTGTTATTTTCTCTGCATTCTCTGACCCACCCGCCAGTCCGATGATCGGGAACTAATATTCATGACATAAAGAAATGCTCGCGCTTACAGTTTGTTCGGCTCTAATGGATTTTCGATGATATTAATGTGTTTATTAAATTTGCCCCTCTCCCTCAAAAAAAAAAAAGTAAATAAAATACTGCGTTAAAACATCCGATATATAGAAATCTTAAATATAATGGCGCGAATTTAAAAATTAGTTTTTAATTTTCTCGTAAAATGGAAGAAGAAACATAACCCCCTCGCGTACAATAAATTAACACCGCGGCACATGCGAAATATTGTAAAATATTCCCGCGTTATTATTATTATTATTTTTTTTTTAATAGCGGCCGTAATCTTAAAACTTTTTATTCCCCTAACTCCACTCTTCACCGTCCGTCGGTCGGTCGTTCGCAACGAACGGGCGCGAGTATAAACGACACGTGCGGCATGAATTATTCATGTTTTTAACGAGACGTAGATACCTTAAACGCGTTATTATAAATATTAATTTTTAATTATAGATCAGTAAACGCGTTATTATATACGAGTAGTACGTATATAAGTATAACGGTAGGTCATTTAATTATAGGTAAAAAAATTTAGCTGCCGACGATGTGATTATTATTATTATTATTATTATTATTGGGATATAAATCGGTTTGATTAATAACGCGTTAATTATTATTTGTCAACGAACGTTCCGCTGCGATATCGATCGACAGTGTGTGTAATAGAATTTGGAAACAAATTCGTTAGTATATTACAGGGGTGGCCACTAACCTTAACTTTGGGAGCCGCAAATTTATAAAGCTAATTTGAGGCGAGCCACATTGTAAAACGATGTTTATGAAATGATGAAGACACAATGAAAAATGAACTCAAATGAAGGAACGTTTATTTTTTACATAACATAAAACATTATTATTATTATTATTGACATAGTTATTAACATTATTATTGATTTACTTATGAGAAGTGCTTTTTCGAGTGTTCATTTTTTCTGTAAGCTTTTTGAAATCTGTAACGCGATAACGGGGAATCATGTTGTTATCGTCGTCGTCTGCGGCGGTCGTGACACCCCGTGACTATTTTTGGCTACACATACTAAAAGCACCGCCGCCGTGCCTAATAACCTAACCTATACCTAATAACGACTGTAATGATAACGAAATCGGCGGCAATAAAAATGCTATCTAACGATTCTAACAAATTTTATATTTATCAAGTTTAGTCTAAATTTAGTTCAAGAGCCGCACGAAACTGATTTAAGAGCCGCATGCGGCTCGCGAGCCTCGTTGTGGCCACCACCCCTGGTATATTATATTTTTTCACTGGAAACACCGCGCAGCACGCGAATATTTCTTCGACCCCCGCTGGAATGTGTGTGTCGGACGCGTTCGGGGCGCTCATTCGTGTTGTAGAGCCGAATAAATAACACCGCGCGAACGGCGATTTCTCTCTGCGCCGTTTGTGGAAACGACGGTCCGCCGTCACAGGAGGGTGGAGTGTGCCAGCAGGTAGCTGCAGTATACTATATAAGTGTGTGTATTGCCTTTTATGCGTGTAGAGAAGAAATCCGGGTCCAAAAATTCCTGAACCCGATGGTAAGAAAGGAAAAAAAATAAATAAATAACGCAAAGAAAGAAGAAGAGACCTTCGCGTTTCTTACACCGCGCGCGCGGGTATATCGCTCTGGTTTCAAATACCATCAGCGGCGGCGGCAACACAGCGTATTCCATAGGCATATAAAACGCGCGTTTTGTTATTGGGGTGTGTGTGTGTGCAAAGAAATAATATGTGGAGGGAGAGAAAAAATAAATATTTTTCAATTTAAATAATTTTCACCGAAAAGTGTCTGTGTAATATGTAAAATATATACCGTTCCAACGTAATATAATAATAATAACAATAATAATAATAATAATAATTGCGTGTCGTATGCGAAGTTTGAGCGTAAGCGCTCGTAACGGACGGTTTTTTTGAAGCACGCGGCACAACGAAAACGAAATGCTAGAGTACGTTTTAATGGTAATCGGAATAATAAATCCCGGGACCAATAATCTCCGAAAATTAATTGGAATAATAATCCCCCCCCCCAAAAAAATATTTGAAACGGTTGTCGATTTCGGATTTAGGACCATAATGTTAAAACATCAAAATCAATTTAAAAATGTATCCATGTGGATCTGGTGCCAAAAACGGGAATGGGGGGCTATATAAATGTTTAACAATATCGATACCGTAAAATGGAGCAATATCGCGGGTGTAACATTGATTTGTCTAATATTTTTTAAAGCACATCTTTGTGACCGTCACTGTGGTAGTATTGATTGTTATCTACCGTCAGAAAAAAAAAACCGATTCAAATTAAATCAATTAAAACACGTTTTGTTCGTGTTCCGCGATCGTGTGAATTTGTGAATTCAGAATCGATGTATGTTTGTTTTAAATTTTTGTGCCTTATTATTATTTCACTCGCAATATTTTATCAAAGACTAATACGCCGATCAATTAACGTAGGTTATTATTTATTTTTTTCGTCAAGATATTGTGAACGACGTGGGATCGACTAGTGGTGGTTTTACAATATGTTAATTCAATGTATTTGATGTTAATAACTAACACGACGTCAGTTTTATATAACTTACCTGAAGTGTTATTTTACATCAGAACCTCGCGGATCATTATTCCGGGATTCCGTTTTAATAGAGTACGTCACTTCCCCTCCCCCCCCCCGCTCTATAATGTAAAACGAAATTTCACATTTTTTTCCTCTAAAGTCGCGTGTACCACTATATTGTCCAGGGTCTTCTCGACGATTCTGTTTCTTTTTTTCTCTTTTGCAAAGATAACGCGCGCGCGCGCGCGCTCGGTGGATATGCATATTATAGCGGTGATCGTTTGTATTTTTTATAGTATGCGAGTTTAACGACACTCGCCGCGGTATATGTTCTGCAGGTCATTGACGTCCGCGGCGTATGTAAAAAAGTTTCAGAAATCGCGTACGAATCTCTCGGCCGGGGACGAATCCCGACGAATGGAGATGTCGTCGTCACAACATCGGGTTTTTTTTTTTTTTTTTTTGAGAAAATTTTCCATTTTTCTTAAATATCCGTACACGCCTTCCTACTTCCGTCATATATATATATATATATATATATATATATAATATATGTCGTTAATAGAACGCAGTCGGTACAGTAACGTTTCGAAAAATAAAATGAAGTAAAATTTCAACGTAATAACGCGTTTCGATTATTATTATTTCCCTCCCCCCTTTGGTTTCGTTCATGGCCCGTGTCGCCGTGTCTCTGAAACGCGGTTTTAAAATTTTTTTTTTTTTTTTTGTCTTTTTACGACTCGCCCTTAAATTCTCCGTACGCGTCGCACAATAATATTGTAATAACGTCAACGCACGCCACGTGATGTTTAGTAGTAATTTATAGGCTGGTGATGGTAACCTGTTGTGTTAACAAACTGCGCCGTGGCCGATTACATTTATTACAATAACAAAATAATAATAATAATAATAATAATAATACGCGTGCGACAATCGTTTTGTATATTCGCGTTTCCGAATCGGTAATAAGACGACATTTTTTTTTTTTTTTGTTTCGTTATATATATATATATAAAAGAATAAATTGCGAAATAATCGCGCGTTATATTATTTTTTTTCGCGCGGATTTTACTCCGTCGCTGTTTATTATCATTATTATTATTATTATTATTATTTGCGCAATATCTTCGGGATAAAAATATACGCACGTTCGATATCATCTGCACCGCAGAGTAGTATTTAATCGGCCGAAGCCCGGGCGTATATTTGAATAATAAATGTGGAAAAGCGTCGAATTTTCGACGTTACATATATACGAATAAAATATTGCATAATATATATATATGTGTGTGTTATATATGTGTCAGGTCGTTGGCACCTGCGACGGCGTAATACATATAATATCGCGCGGTTGTAATATAACAATAATATTATAATACGCCTGGCCGCGCGTGTTTCTTTTTTATTTTTTTTTTCGTTTAAATAACGCGTGAACGCGAAAATCACGAGCGATTTACATATCGCGTACCTACCTAGTTTATATACACGCATACAGGGACGCGTTTAGAAATAAAAAAAAAAAAAAAAAATCGGGACTAAACTCGATTTACGTGTGAACACGATAGTCGTAAGGTTTAGGCACGTAACTTTTATTCCGTGCGAAAACTTTTTACGGTCTCAGAACACTGTAGCACGCAAAATGGATTTATAAATTGCTTCTTTTTGCTCTTAAATTTATGTCGAATTTAAAAAATATCGAATCCTAAGTGTGAATCCACATATCGCCCCACCCTCATAACCGTCGTTGGTCGTGTTTGCGGAAAATGTCTAAAAATCATTTCGCGCGCACGTTTTGTTTTTTTTCTTTTATTGAAATTCGGAAAACACTCCCACACATTTATGCGTACAACGATATTCGCTTTTGGATTCAAACGGCCTTTGAGCTAATCGTTCGACGCGCAGAACTCGATTTCTGACTTGACGAAAAGCTCGGATGGCTCGGAGCTCGGTCTGACCCCGCGGTATTGTCCGTTTGTGCGCGTCCGCACGGTGACTGCTTTTTTGTGTGTCATCGGCCCGTGATCGATGCGGAAAATCACGTAAACGTGATGTGTATGTACAACGGTAAATCTTTCGATTTACAAACCGACCGACCCAGGATTTTATATTTATTTAACGTTTTTTTTTTTTTTATAATTCATTTTTTTTTTTTTTTTTTTTTTTTTGTTCTTCGCCCGTTAAACAATAATTTCGTCGTCGTCGATATCGATTTTAAATACGCGCATATTTTTTCACGCTGTTTATTATTTATTGTTATCATATATATATATATATTTAATAATTGTATCAACCGTTGCAGCAGACTGTAAATTTTTTTCACGCTATTTATGATATACATAATACAATAACTGCAAAACGTATAATAACGCGTGAAAAAAGTCGTTGAAACGTAGTGGCGCGAGAATCAAATTTCTGTATATCCAACAATTTTTTTTCATTCCGAAAATCGTAAAGCTGCACGCCGAGCGCGTTTTCAATTTACATTTACCGGTTCATAGACTATAAAAAAAACATAAAAAAAAAAACGTGGCCATCGTTATACAGATATACATTTTTATACATGAAACAGTATATACGATTTTCAATTGTTTACATTATACCGCAGGTATGACTCGTATTCCATTTTTATAACGGTTTCGTACATCGTATATATATATAAATAATATGCTCGTTTGCGTCATCGTGATGATTACTCAGCCGTCGTGCACGATGGGGTACAACGTTGAAATGGGCGCGCGCACTCGATATTTCGGGGCAAATTTATTATTATTTGTATTTTACGCGAGAAATAAAATGGTTTTCTCGATTATATTCGTGCATAAAAGAAAACGCTAATATCGCGTCCGCGTTTACGTATATATTTCGTATATCGCACTTTTTATTCTTAACGATATATATATATATAATAATTGTATATAGTCAGTAGTGGATCTAGGGGGACAGACAGACAGGGATTTGTCAATAGACTATTATTTTTATTTATTTTTTTGATATTTTTTAGTTTTCGCGAATCGCGGTTAAAACCGATATTACGCGCCCGCACAAAGCGTGTACTCTGCAGAGCAGTTTGGCTAGAATAGCGCGCGCGTATTGCGCCGAATTGCACGACGGGAGTACATAGAAATAAAGAAAAGCGTTTTCTCGATAAAAACCGAGTGAATATAATAAGCCGACGGATAAAGATGCCGTAATGCGTAACGTTATAAATTTTATCGGCAAATTATTTCAATAACGTCTCTTTAAGGAAATAAAGTTTTTTTTAAAAAAAAAAAAAAAAAAAAAACCACTAGCGGTTAAATTATGGAGGTATAGGAAAACGATTGGAAATAATAGTTTATATAACTATTCGAATCGTTTATCTTACTATATTTATTTAAAACACATATAACTCAATATGTTATTTATACATTTTTTTTTTTTTTTTTAAACCATAGTCTAAAGCGAATATTATAATATGATGATGAGCCGCGTAATAATTGTGATGTTTTCCCTGGACGTCGAAATTCCTATATAGTTTTCGCCTCATCTTGTATAGTTGATTATTATTATTATTATTATTATTATTATTATTATTATTATTATTATTATTATTATTATTGTTGTTGTTGTTATTGTAATATTGCAGCAGACTGTAATGTGCGAACAATATAATGTTATAATGAAAACTGTTTTTTTTTTTTTTTTTTTTTGTACAATCTTCAGTTAGTTACCGTATACTACAGTCATTTCGGCAGGGTGCCACGAGTTACAGAATAATAATAAAAAAAAGAAAAAAAGTTGGGTAGGTTTACGCAAGAGTCCGCCCGTATATATATATATATACCTGCAGCTACTACGCACCGGTGTAACGCGCAGTATTGTAATATTATTGTACGAGACGTGTAGTTGAGCAATAATCGCGCGTATATTATAAGGACTTAAATTCGACCAATGGGGAAGTGTTATTTGATAAAATAATAATAATAATAATAATAATAAAATAAAAAAATTATTTATAATAATAATCGCTTCTTATATATTATATGCGCGTAGTATACCGCGTGGCCGGAGGGAGAGCGTTCGGTCGGGTGCGCGCACGCGTGTTGTTTGTGTGTGTGTGTTGTAAGAACGGACGAATATATGTAACGACGAACAGGAGGCCGCCGATAATAATAAAAAGGAGCAGATGCATATAGGCGAGTTTCGTAATCAGCTACGGTTGGCCAACAACTCTCGCGGCGACAGATGGTGTTATAGGGTAACGGGTCCGCGCGAAGGAAGAGTATTATTATTTTTTTTTTTTTTTACACACACACACGTCCCATCGTACTATAGTAGTGTTTCGTCTCTTCATTCAATATTTCTCCTGGGCCCCCCCCCCGGGTGAGGGGGAGAAAAAAAAAGTACTTGTCTAAAAACTTGTCTTATTGCGGCAGCATAAAAACAGCTGTAAACGAATTGAGTATACAAAGTCCAACGACGAATAAGAATATTATTATATTAGTCGTTCCCGAAACGAATACTGAAAGATACGTGTAACAATTCGCGTTATACGCTCCTCATTCCTTTAAAAAAAAAAAAAATGTTCCATATACGATTATGGTTATGTAAACAACGGACGAAATTAAATAAACGTTTCGGATCTATGATATGATTTTTCTATATCAATTTTTAACGTACCGTATGCACATTTTTTTTTTGTAGAGAAACTGCAACGCAAATGATAAAAGTCGATATGGTTCTTCGCCAAAATCATTACTGTTCTTCCTAGTCTTATAGATAAAAATATACCGCGTTATTAATAATTCGCGTTTTACAAACAATATTATTATTTATATGTCGGTGCGCGACACACACACACACACATATAGTCAATGAATGACTCGTCATGACGTCCGACGATGATCACACGACCATATTTTTATTATTTTTTTTTGCTCTGTTTGTAGGTCAGAAATCATCAGCGAAAATCAACGAATTCCGGCCGATACGAAAGTGTCGTGAAAAGAATCGTCGGGGACGATTGCTACAGGCAGTGGTTATGTGCAGCGGAGAATATTCGAATTTCATTCGTTTTCATATCGTGTGTCGAAAATCAAAAACGAGCGAGGAAACTTAACGCTCGGTAAGTGTATATTGTATTTATTATATATATGAGGAAATACTACGAGAAAGCGTATTATATACCTACGGCGTAGGATTGACGGGGAAAAGAGCTGCTTTTAAAAATCAATATGAATTAAACGCGTTTAAATCGTTTATATTGTACGCAAAAAAAAAAAATAAATAAATAAATAAAAATCCGTTCGAATAATAGACAATACGAATTCATTTTTTCGCTACGAAAAGTAATAATGTTGTTAGAATATTATAAACGCGTAGAAAAAAAAAAACATTTGTTTCTATCGCTTTCAAGCGAAAAATCAAGATCATATAATACGTGTGCGAAACCTCGTGCTCTTCGCTTTCAGCATACACTCTAAAGCTGCAATAACGTAACAGTACAAGTTTAATAGATGTGTGTGTGTGTGTGTGTGTGTATAAGAAAGGTAAACGTATATTTTTGATCTCCGAAGAAGCGGAAAAATGATCGGTTTTTTTTCGCTATACGCGATTTGTTACCGCATTGAAGACGAATTATAATATAATATATACAACTTGTTAATCATATAAACGGATTCGCGTGTCCGTATTTTAACAAAAACTTTTTACGTTTAAACGGACGCGTTCGTTATATACGCACTTGGAGCATTTGGGAGACACGGACACGTCTCGTCGGACTCTCCGTGAGTCGCGCGTGCATTTTGTTTTTCCACTCGGACGCGCGCTCCGCGTTGATTTCGAGGCCGTCCGCCGCGTAAACAGATCATAATATTATACACGCCCGGCCGACCGTGCGTCTCGTCATCGAAGTAACGAGGCGTGTTTCTCTAGAAATATTACAGAAGAATTATTTCGTAATGCGCGCAAAATACAAAAGTCGCGTTTTCAAAACATTTCCCATCTTTTGTCTTTATTATTGTTATTTTATAAATTATCGTATCGTACCGTCGTACGCGGACAAATCTAAACTGCGGGATAACGTAAGTAATATCAATGCGATCCGGTCTTTGTCTGCAGCACCGAAGATGGAACGTGCGGGACGACGATGAGAACGTCGGAACGCGGTCGGGAAAAGCAAACGCGTTTCTGAACCGTCAGCAGAGATGTAGCTAGTGGGGAAGGGGGGCGGAAGGTACCTGCGGCCCGGGCGCAAAATCTAAGAAATTGATAAATTTAATATAATATTATTTTCAACGATAGATTTATTCGATTCATAAAGAAATCTTTATAAAATTAATACTCGTATTAGTTCTGTGTTTGTGACCCGGGCGCAATATTCAGTTGCCTACGGGCCTGACCGTCAGTGACCGAACGTTGCAGGTGAATGAAAAACCGCGTATGCGCCACGAGACGGCGAATCAAAGTGAATGATAATTATTACGCGCGCGAACCTGCAGCGGGCGAGAGCGAGACTGTCCTACCGATTGTATTTATTGAAATAAACGATGGCACATAGTAGTAGTAGTAGTAGTGCGTGTACCACACGACGCCTTTCCGTCATTGTCGTCGGTTAAAAAAGTAAAAAAAAAAAAAATCCGCGTAAATAATCTCGTATAATTATTACCAGGGCTCGGGGATCCTGTAATTGTTATCGAATTCGTATAGGACCTATTACGATTACGGGTATAAACGTCGCGTATGTTATGTTCTAAGCTTTTTTCTTCCGATCCTATTTTCCGAGCCGCGCGTGGTTGTTAAACTACACTATGCGCATTTCTCTCGTGCAATTTATAATGCGGATTTAATACGGAGAAGAAAAATAATGAATTTCGCGACTGGTTTTTGAACGGCGCGTACGTATAACCGAAATGACGAATCGAGTTTTACCCCTTTTTGCACGTGCGCTCGCAGTAATACTTTTTTCTTTTTTATTCTCTATGCGAATTTCGCAACGAGCTCTTGTTGTGTGTGTTTTTTATACGCGGCGACGTCCGGCCGGTATACGAGCGCGTACGCGTTTATAATGTGTAATAAAAGAGTTGCGCAAATAAAAACGTATTCACCCCCTATAATCCCGCGCGAGATGTTCGATGTCACGCGCGGGTATTTTATTTTTTTCAATTTTCGAAATGGACTTTTTTTCCGGTGTCGCGGTATAGGAGATTACGCGTAATGTCCCTTTAACGGTCCGCGCGAGGGTTTCGCGAAACGATCGCCGCACGCGTATCCCATCCCCTCGTCGACGTTTTATTTTTATTTTTCTCTTACTATCGTCGCGCGGGCGAATAATAATAACAATACGAAAAATAAAAAAAAATAAACGTCGTCGTCGTTGGAAAACCGTCGTATTATTCGATGATATTATTCGTCGCCGCGGCGCGTAAAAATATTTTTTTCCTATTTCGCGTCGATTGCAAAAATAAAATATGTCGGGTTGTATTCGTTTGTAGATTACAATAATAATACATTGTCAGCGGTTGTGTCGCGCGCGCCATTCTTTTGCGATGATCGATTATGACGAACGATCGCGCGCGGCGTGCTGCACGCGCACAGGTCCAGGTGCGGTTTTTGAACTCGGCGCGCGCGTGTAGTGCGTTTTCGTCGCGTTTATTTATATAAATAGAAAAAAAAATATTTCGTATAACACGACGGATAAATATAATATCGGCGAAACGTCGATGAACACGGATGTCGCGCGTGTTCGGCAGGGACGAAAATCGAATAAAACCGTCGGTTGTGTGGCCCGGGGGTGAGAAAGCGAAAAATAAATAAGCGCGAGTTTCCCGCGTTTATAATATATATATATAAGCAGATGCTTTTCGACGGCGGTACCCATTGTGAGCGCGCTTCTGTGGCACTACGCTGCTGCTGCTACTGCGGCAATACGTTATTATTATTATCGTATACAGCGTGCTCCGAGCACGGGAATTGTTTATTTCGCCGAATTTTAGACGATAGTCGCGATTATAATAATAATAATAATAATAATAAGCGCGCGGTGTATACAATAAAATATTATTTATCGTGGCATCGCCCGGCGCTTTGTCTCGCGTATATTCGTGAAAATAAACGTCGAAATCAGTCGATTCCCGCGCGGGCCGTTTCAACGAATTTCTTTTTTTCCTCCCCCACACAGACACATAACGGGTTTTTGCGATCGTCTTAAACCGCCGTTATTATATCGATATCGATATGCTTTAAGTAAACCTTGTTAAATATTATTATAGTTTTCCGTATTTCAGTCGGCGTTCATATATATATATATACGTGTATATATAGCGTCGTAGCTCTTGCACGCTTTTCGATTTTAATCATGAATAACGTTCAGGGTTTACACCACCGCGAGTTTATCTACGATTTTTAAAAAACGGAACGATGATAATAATTATTATACGATAGACGAAATCTATAATAATTATTATTCGTAGTATAATAATCGTGTACGTTTTACGATTAACTGATATTGGACGTTGTATTATAATATTATAATATGACGGTAACTTCCAAGTCCGGATTAAGGGCGGGGGGCACGATCCCGGGACCCATTCATTTTAGGCACCCATTTCTTTTCACAGGATTTTTTTTTGATACGAAAAAATTTTAAAAGGATTTCAAAAAAAAATTATACTTTTATCACAAAAATGGCTTAAATGTTGAATAATAAAATTAATATTTAACCATACAGTATATAGTTATTAATATTGTATCGGGTAATTTAATATGTCCGAGTCTCTTATCGATACCCGTATGGTATACACTGCGATTGAATAAACATGATAAACTTTAATAAAATTTTACAGTATGGAGAACGCTAGTTACGAGTTTCATACATAGCACAATAATGATTTACCTATTCCCTAAACCAGATAGTAACGTACAACCTAACCTAACACGTGTTAAAAACAAATATAGAAAAAACCACAATGCACAAGATAATCTAACGGCATTAATAATACTACATTCAGAAAACGATATCTTGCAAAATATTGACTTAAATCAAAGCTTCCGACAGTTTGCCAAAAAAATAAAGCAAGAAAAAAACTGTAATAATAATAATAATTGGAATATAAAAAAAATTATTTTCAAAATTAATACTTTATTAGTTCTGTGTTGAATGCAAAATGGCGCAGTTGTAAGTTTTGCCCCGGGCACAATATTCAGTTGCTACGGTCCTGTATTTATCACAATCGAACAGACTGCTGCCGCATCCTATTGAATGGAGTGAATATTGCATGTTTGGTTTCGCGTTTGAATAAACGACGTGTAAAATATACGATATTATATTATTACTATACTATATTATATTATATTATAATATACGTATACTATACCGGTTCTAATTGCGGTCAAAATTTAATGTTACTAAACTGTTATAATCGGTAAGAATAAATTCTGTCAAAAAAAATAAATAAATAATATTATAATTCATTAAATAATAATATTTATTTTTCTATATTTAGAAATCGCACGCATTATCAAAAACGATTTTGTATAACACGATAACTTTACATCGATTGATCGTGAAACAAAAAACAAAATATACTTTTTTTTTTTTTAGCTTAGCTAAGTGCCGAATACTGAAACCTAAGACGAACCACATTTCATATACCGGCCCATTATTATATTTGATTTTTTTGTGTATTTTCGATGGAATTCGAGTAACTCGTAGGATTATTTAAATAAAATATATCCAATTTCTACATTAAAAATATAATAAAACAAATTTTATTATAATTTTTTTTTTTTTAGAAATTTGAATTAATATGATACATTTGAGTTTGTTTTTTTTTTTTAATCGCGATATTCGGTTCATTATGATTACGCGTATATTAATAATATTTCGACACAATAATCCGCGCATTTGGATTGTTTTTTTTCCCCTCATAAATTATTCATCAGAAAACAATATAATACGATATACCGGCGAATCCAAGCTGTCACATTTTCAAATATATATTTAATAAAAAATGTGATTTTTTTTTTTATATAGATATTAATTATTATGCGTTGGACGTTTGAAAAACACCTGTTAAAAGTCAACACGATACATACGATTTGTTCTAAGACTAAAAATAGACGAAACCGTCATTGTAGTAATATATAAATACAGGGCCGGATTTAGGAATGTGGGGGCCCTGGGCCCACCTTAAAAATTATATTGTGTTTTATACTTGGATGCAAAAAAATCTCATTAAGTGGAGGTCCTCATTTTGTGGAGGCCTGGGCCCCCACCCCTAAATCCGGCTCTGTATATATATATACACACTAGGATTTCCGGAAAATTGCTCTCTTTTTTCTCTTATTTCCTATCGGTACGGATTTCTCTCTCTCTCTCTCTCTTTTCTAAGTACGCGGTTTTCATTGTCCGGTGGATGATGGGAGAGGGAGGAGAGAATTGTTTCGAAAACAATCGATTTAAAAAAAAAAAAAAAAAATGGCGATTTCACTTCGCGTATATATCGTGATATTATGTTACCGGTCCCAAACCCGATTTCAGCATTGACTACTTAGGTTAGGTTAAGTGCGTTAGAATAAACTAGTTTATCCTGAAATTATAATTCACATTTTAGGAAGAACTGGTATGTAAGCTAAACTGATCGAATACCGATAGCAAATAGGTTTTATGAAAATGTATCGTATACTGACCGTTCAAAAAAAATAGACGTGAGCGCGAGAAAAAAAAAAAAAGACGATCCTTCGCAATTCAAAACGCCACCACCAACGGAGCACGTCTTGTACGAACAAATAATGTAAAATCTCGTAAATCGCAATACGCGTTAATAATAAAACCCCAGTGCGTAATAAATCGTTCGATAGTATTTATTTATTATTTTTTTTTTTTCCATCCATCTGCGTATTATTTCATGAACAGTCTCGGGGATCAGCGTACGCGCAACTCCGTCGTAAAATGTGAATTACAACGTTCCAGCATATTAAACTAGTTTGGTCTAGGACGAACTGGTATGTTTCTGACATCTGGTTTGGCCGGTAAACTAACACCACGTCATGTATACAATATTTTGAGAAACCATTATTGGGCGGCGGCCGTGGCCGTGCCGTTTGTTTCCGTTGTGTCGAAACGCGCGCACAACACGCCCTACAATGCCATAATGCCCGCACGCTACGCGTAGTACAATATATACAATGCACGCACCGAACGCATGCACGGGGCGGGGTGATGGGTATACGCGTGTGTGCGCCAGTGTGTAAATCGCGTAGGGGCGCCCGTCCGAGGGTGGTTTGCGCGTTGCAGCAGAGGGGTGAGAGAGCGTTTGTGGCGCGCGCGTTTGTCACCACCACCACCACCACCACCATCGCTGCCATCGCCGTATTGTTGTAAATGCAGCACACACACACGCGCGCGCGTACGTGGCGTATAAAATACGTGGAAATTCTGTCGGCGGTGGTTCCGCGCGTCGATGGGGCAGTGCCGCCACCATCCCCCCGCCCCGTGCTAGCGAACGCCGCTCGCGTTCATCATTCGCCCGGTGCGCCACTCGCGGCGGTAAACGTGTTTACCATCGCCGCCGCCGGGTGGGGGTTGCAGGCGGCCGACGGGCCCGCGCGCGCGCATCCGCACAACCGGCGATCTGTTGTCGCAGGTTATGTTATACGGGCGCCGCGTGTCCGCCGCAGTGTCTTTCCGCAGCGAGCGCACCCCGCGACCGTGCGTTGTATTTTACAATTGTACCGGGTCGGTTTTCTGTGCCCTCCCGCCGACTGTTTTTCACGCCGCGCGTCGTCGTCCAGTGCATGTGTGTGTGTGTGTAAATATTTCTTTCGTGCGGAGACTGCAACGACGTTACTGCGAGGTAAGACTGTTTTATTTTATTTCTCTTTTCCGCGGACGTCGAGAAAGTGATTTGCTCGTATTTTTATTCATTAAACAGTCGTATTCTCAATAACGAATCGTTCGTTTTTTTTTTTTTTCTTTTGGTTTGTCGAATGTCTTCTGTATAGATATTATTACGACGAGTCCCCGCAAATACTCTGATGATAAGAAAGACAAAAAAAAGAAAAAGTTCCACGGCTCTTAGCGAATAATTTCGAATGTTTTTCGAAGGGGCGTCGAGGAAGTAAAATATAAACGCCGCCCGTTATGTGTTCGCGTCCCGCGATTAAACGCGCCTTCAGTAGTCGGCTTGTGCGAGTATTGTTTTTTTACGTTTTCATAAAACGCAATTTAATACATTTTTTTTTTTTTTATATATATAGTATTAAAAACGCACGTACTGAGCGTTTCAAAAGATTTTCGCGTGTATATTACGTAAACAAACAGGACGTTTCTGACAGTTGTTAATACAGTGCCGGGGACACTTGGTATATATACGTACGTGGAAATATCGTCGGTTTCATAACGTTTACGATTTGCGTAACCGCGTGAAAACCTCAATCACCGCGACGGATATTGTCAAAAAGCAGAAGAAAAAAACCGTTTCCTAACAGTGTGCATTTAAATTAATCGTATTGTTAAATAAGAGGACTCTCTTTCTCTATATATACATCATATAATATACAGTAATAGAGTAATGAAAACGCGTGTAACGCCCGAAAGAACGCGCGCGTTGTGTCAACCGCGAGAAAATACAAGAAAAAATAAAAAAATGTTCAAAAATCGAATAACGTTTAACGTTTCAAAAGAACCAAATTTTCGCGCACAAAATAAATTACATAACGCGTGTACAATAACTACGCCGCGGAGACTGTATAAGTATCTTAACAATTTATTTGTGTGTGTTTTTTTCATTTGCTCGTAATATTTTTTTTTCTATTAATGAAGACATTTTAAACAAATAAATACGGGGCCGGCCGCGTTATCGTAATTTATTTTGTGTCCGTATAACTGCAGGTCATAAATAATTATTATTCCTCACGAAAATCCACAGTAGCGTGTGTGCAGTCCAACTGTCTGAAACTTGGAACGAAAACTATTACACACACGGTGAAAATACACTACGTGGAATTTGTTGGTTTTCGCGTATCTCGTGATAAACGGCACGAATTATTATTATTTGATTTTACGCGCGATATTTGAATGATATTTTTAAACGCGAAATTTACGCGTATTGTACAGTGGCTTGGGCAGAAAAATTATCTTCCACAGAACAAGATTAGGTCCAGCATTGTCTATGCGGATGATGACAAAAAAAAATAAATTATTTTAAGAGCGTCAAAAAGTCTATATCGGTGTAAAAGTTAGACAATACAAAACGTAATAACAGGCACGTGGCCAGAGAATATTATCCGAGTGGGCCAATAATTTTGGGCCCCTAAGTATAATTTTAAGGTATAATTATAAATTAGGTACATTAAATTATAACTTTATAAGACATATATTATAATAATTATCCACAAAACTTACCAATACAGATATAACTTTATTTATAAATAATTTATTATTATATCTATTAGATATAAAATAAAATGTTTAATTAAATTTTGTGGGTGGGCCAGAGAGAAATATATAGGCGGGCCGGGCCCACCAAGCCGGCCCCCCCTTAGCTACGTGTGCCTGCGTAATAACGATTAGGAATAAAAATATATAAATTTTTTTTCACCCTGATTGATATGCAGTTATTATTCGCCGATTAGTTACAGAAAAAGTACTCTCCTAGATGAATGCGTTTAGAAAATGTTTTGTTATAACGATTAGGATTCTCAATCTGCTAACCACTGCAGTCGTCTAGGAGTATTTCTAGAATATAATTATACTGGAAACCCGTAATTACCAGCATGAATAGCAAAAAAAAAAAATCAAAATCTTTAGGAGGGATGGGGCATTTTAACCGTCGAAATATAGACGAGAAATGTTCAAATACAAGTTGACATTTTTAATTAAACCAACTCGACGATATACGCGTTTGTAACGAAACAAAAACATACTTTAGGCGCATGTTTGTGTGAATATCATAATTTTCGATTATTGATCGGACGCGCGGCGAAATAACTTCGTCGAGTGTGATACACATACTCGCGCGCGCATCGAAAAGGAAAAAAAAAAAAAACGTTTTTATTTTTTCCCTAAACTCTGATCCGTACCGCCGTTCGTAATACGCAATAACATAATATTATACCGGTTATGGTATTGCGGTAGGGGTGCCGCGGTATTGTTTGTTATGTACCGGGGCGGCGAACGTATTGCGCAGTGCCGCGCGCGCGTACAAACCCGACCCCGGTGCGCAGTGGTGCACACTCGCTGGGGATTCGGTACGAGATTTCGCGCGCTCATATTTATTTGTACCGGAGCAACACGTGAAATTTCGTCACGTATATACGGGCGGCGGCGTCGTCGTCGTTCGCGTTCTGCACCACGTGCGGGAAGTGCTTTGGCCACGGCGCGCGTACAACGTATTCGAATATGAGACGATATGCAAATTGAGCGTTCAAAAAAAGGGAAAACGACCTGTGGCCTCCGCCGTAAACATAATACGTCGTAAATATAATCGTTGCAGTACTCCTCCTCGTCGTCTATACGCATTTCATCAAAATCGTCCGTACAATAATAATAATAATTATAATAATAATAATAATAATAATAATAATAATAATAATAATAATAATAATAATAATAATTATAATAATAATAATAACAAACCAATAGATTCTCCTCGTTCCGTTCAGGATTTAAAAGTTTAAAAAAAAAAAAATCCTTAAACAAAGCTCTCTCTCTCTCTCTTTTTCCTATAATATAAATATACATTAATTAACAGGCACGTTTATTACTGGAATTCTTTGGAATAAATTCACGTGTGGCTTTCCCGCCGTGGTAACAACGGCCGCGGATTATGTAAAACGAGTTAAAAGGAAAAAAAAACTCTTGTCAAAATCTTATATTATAAGTGGATTGCGAAAGACGCACAAATGTAATGAAAAAAACGGGAAGTTTCATATATAATCATATATATACCTACTAACGTTTCGTTTGTACAACGCGGATTCCGAAAAAGGATTTCGAATTCGTCGTGAACGTTTTTACTGTCGAAATTTGTTCGATTTAAATTACGGGAGGGATTTACGGTAGTAACGCGCGCCGCGGTATTTCGAGTGTAGAATTTAAGAAAAAACGATTTTTGTTATAAAGGTAAAGCGTGTAATTTACTACTAACTTTTCGCACGCGTTATTCCGTTTCCGTGTATAAAACGTCGCGGAATAATAATTCGAATCGCTGGTACATCTTATGTCTTCTATAGTTTTCAATCTAACGATTGGTCTGTAGCATTTTTCGCGATTTTCCGTCACTGATCCTTACTCTTCAATTCTCGATATAAGGGTATATTGGTTTTCTATAATCCGATCAATGCGTGTTGTAATCGCGGTATTCTTAGATCGTTCCTTCTATGATTAATCCTATCCATTTGTTTTGTTTTTTTATTTTTTATACGCTTTTACACAGTGATTTGTTTGCCGCGAACCCTTTCGTTAAAACCTCAGCTCGTCATCCTTCTGTAGCACCGCGTTCCAAACGTTTCTGTTATTCTTCTCATATTTTTTTTTTTTTTTTTTTGCTATAGTCCGCGTTTCGCGTCCATCTATATCGCACAATGCTATAAACGCGCGTTCATTATAATAATTTATAATATACGAAATTATCTCGTTTTGCCGACTGATACGTGTTGGTTGAAGTACGCGCAACGTCCGCCGTGTATTATGGACCGCGCGAGAGGGAACGATTATTAAAATACTTCTGATGATGGAAAAAAAAATCGCGCGTTATTATGACGTAGTGGACGACTGATCAAATTATGCGCGGTAGACGCGTTATATTGTAATTTACTAAACAATTTTAACGTCTGAGGAGAATGGAGTAGTATTGTAAAATCGTATACGTACACGTCATTTTTGCGCACGTATACAAAAATATATACGGACTTTAGAATATAAATTTAATGAAAAGAGCCGACGAACGCGCTTGTTCGAAATAACGTGTATGTCGCCGTGGTTTTATGTAATTGTATTTTTATATGCGTGTAAATATTGTATATATATATATAGATACGCGATATTAAACGTATACATTGCGATGATAATGTATCCGAATTCTGAATCATTTATCACGTAATATGTATAAAAGTGAGGCTGTATACGAAATCGAACTGTACATAACAGTAATATTTACACCTCGTTTTTATACGTTTTAAACCTATTTGTTGTACGCGCGATACCGTGAATTTAAATTTGTTTGTATGTATTATAATTTTCTTTCGTTCTTATGTAATATATTGTGGAGTTGAAATTGTGTGTATAGTTGATAATACTTACAATTTGACAATCCAGTGTTACGCGTGTTTATCGTCATATAATCGAGGGAACGGCTGTAGATGTAATGATCATTTGACGGCGATCCGAATCGATCTTTTTCGTGGATTTTTGTCTTTTCTTTTTTTCCGAATCGATCTTGTCGACGAATCGATTCGGTTCGGTGAAGATGAAATCGCGGAACGCTGCGGCTATCCTAACTAACCGGGAGGGGGGGGGGTCGCTGTGAAATGTGAATAATCGGATCGGGTTGATTGGAATTCGCATACTGCACTCATCAGTGGGATAACGCGTATTGAGAATTATTTATACGTTTGTTTTCTCTCTCAGACGGTATATCGTTTAAATTAATAATAATTAATAGATCCTAATATATAGACAATAAGCGTTGAATATCGTTTCAGCGATTCATCATACGAATCATTTGAAGTGTACGACAACTAATAAGACATTGTACAATGTGCACGCGTACATTTATTCGCATATTATATTCATTTATCAGTGCGTCCAATAACATCTGTCGACAATTAGAAGGAGAAAAAAAAAACGATTTTTTTATGCGCGAATCCAAAAAAATTTTTCCCGTCTAAATCACCTCTCGACAATCGCCCATCATCATCATTATACATATATATATAAGTATTGATATAATATATATAAAATGCGTTTTATATGTTTAACACACCGCGGTGTACGCGCGTATGGCGGCAGTCCGCTACAGGATGGTGGGGAAGAAATTAAATCGCGCACGACCGACGAATCGAGCGGACGGCGGCACAGCTGCTCCTCTCGTTTCGTACGTATTTGCCGCCCTCCCCACTTTCGCCACGTCCCCGATCGAGTATTAAAAAAAAAAAATACAAAAAACAAAAACTGGCGAGGGGGATTTTTTCTTTTAGTTTTCATAAAAAAAAAAAAAATAGCCCCATTTTCATTGTGTGTGTGTGTATTCGTTGCTTGCGCGCGGCCGACGTGGTGGTGCCCGTTCTTGTTTCGTTAACCGAAAATCCGACGAAGAACGACGACTCGTACACTATACGCCTATGCAGCTTGTACACACACACACACACACACACACATAGTATTTTATGTACCCGAGAGGAGCTCGCGGTGACGAACACTGAATGTCTCTTTTGTGTGCGGTGCGTGAGAGAATGAGTGATCTTTTATTATTATTATACTCGTATATAATATACAGATGATCACGTTATTTATAATATTCTCTCTTCTCCGTGGAGTGCCGTGTCGGATAACACGCCGAAACCACCCCGGACGACTATATAGCAGCAGCAGCAGCAGCAGTTGTACTACATCGGATTTTTTTTTTCGTGTATTTCTCGTACATAACGCGGCGACATAATACGTTGAAAAGAAAACGTTTTTTATTTATTTTTTTTTTTTGTAAATTACCATCGACGTCGTTTTTTATTATATTAATTCGTATTATTGTAATTTCGTTTCTTCTACGCGCGTAAACCCCGTCTACATCGCGCACACCCGTCAGCAGGGCGTGTGCACGTTTTCACGGTGTAGAGAAAGAGCCCGTCGTCGTATTTTTTTCAATCGGTCTTCGTAAAAACGTATTCTTATACAATATCACGATCATTGCAGGGGATACAAGATACGAGCACGTCTTCTTCCGTCGTAATTAGTTATATTTTATTATTTTTATTATAACATGTGTAAATTTATGTGATATTTCTGAAATCGTTACATACGTATACGTACAAATATAGTATATATTTTTATTATTTATTTGCGCGTTGGGGGGTTTTTTTTACATGTTTCAACGGTGTATTACTGTTTAAAAAGTAATATAGGTGATATAAATTCACGTCTTAATTTTTGGCATAATACATTTATTTATATATATATATACATATTCACAAATAAAATAAATCGTGTAGAGAACGTATGTCAAACTATCGCGTGTTCATTATAAAAACATTTATAAAGAATAATTAAAAAATCGTCACGCGTTCACATAATAATATTATGTCCGTGCGTTGTTGTTTACCGTCTAGGCCTAGGCCCGCACGTATATAAAAGTAAACAGACAAATCGTTGTTACAAAAAGATATTATTGTAATTGTTACATAGCAAAATCAATAACTATCCTACACAATAAAATATCTAATCGAATAAAAATAATATCTAATGTTTAATAAAATTGTACCTAAAACATATTCTGTATAACGAATATACTCGTATTGTTTTCATGAAAATTGATTTAATTTTTCTTTATTCATTTCTTAAAATAAATCGGCAAATGTTTTGTTTGTTCGACGCGTCCAAACGCGTATAGTATACATGCTGAGTGCCATAGTACTTTTCTATACGCCCGAATGAAACGCGTTGGAATGTGTGTAGTAGACACCATTGTTTTTGTTTACGTTTTCACAACTGAAAATAAATTACTGTAATGATTTTTATAGATTTCAAGTTAAACGACACGAACGTATATTACTATTATTATACCACTTTTTTTTTCTACTAAAACGTGTTTTTTTTTTTTACAAAAACTATAAGTTTTATTTGACATTTTACGTTTTGTAACGCGTTTAAAATAATAATAATAATAATTCATAACGTATATATACCAATAATTTTTGAATGTTATAGGAAATTTGATTCGAACGCATGTAATTGCGGTGTACGTCAAATCATTTTCATTTTTTTTTTTTTTTTTTTGAAAATTTACAATAGTTTTATTTTATGAGAAAAACGGAAAAACTTCGTAACAAAAAATGGCAAAACGATCAATAATTTTACTCATTTTCCTCAAAAAAAAAAATATATATATATAAAACCCGCGTTTTATTTCCTATTATAATATTTTCTCGCATTATCGCATTTTCGATTTTTAAAGAAGAATCAGATTTATTGGAAATCTTATCCGGCACAATGACTTTTTTATTAACACAATTGAGGAGAAAAATAATGGGACGAAAACGGAGAGGAAGACTTAGAACTAATTATTTTCATGATATAAAAGATAATAGATGGGCTGCATATCCTATACCGAAACTAAAGGAAGCAGCGAAAAAACAGACACACGTATGACTATAAATCTGTTGATTTATAAATAAGGCATTGTTTTTAGAAGATAATGACGATAATTATATTTTCTTCGATTTCCAATTCTTTTGTATAATTTTTTTCTTTTTTCTTATACTTTTCTGGTCTTTATTTTCCCGTGAATTTCGTTTTTTTTTCTCGTTATTGTTTTCTGGCGTAGCGATAAATCCAAACGAAAATTTCTCTAGATATCATAAGCGGTTCTCGACGAATATTTTCCACCCGCGATTATTTATTATATACGCACATAAATCCGTTTGTTCTAAACAGAATCAATCTATATATACAACTGTACAATTATGTATCGTTATATGTGTTGAAACTTCTTAAAATGATCTCAATTTTTTTCTTCTTTACGTATCGCGTATATTTTCAGAAGAAATTAAATATTTATTTTATACACGAGGAATTTTTTTTATCGTTTTCCGAATGTATTCAGATATAGCGTTGTCAATAGTTGTATCAGTGTGTATAGATTTACTTTAGACCATCGGCGTCGCTTAAAACTTAAAAAACTAAAGTAACAAACGACTTATTAGCGACTCTGCACACCGTAAATTTTAGTTATACAATGCACGTTTATTTTTGCGTGTAGAAATAGTGTTTCGATTTTTACAAGTATATATTTTCCGGTGTAGGAAATTCGTCGTTCCTCGCTAACACTATATACATATTGTCAAAATTTCGCGCACAAAATTGAGAATAACTAAAAGGCGTATAAACGGGGGGGGGGGGAACGAAATCGGGAAATTTGTTTGACTGCAATATTTTTCTCGTCAATACTATAGACACTCAATTGTTTTTTTTTTACTCGTTCTTATGATCCCATCATACCCATCATCCAACTAAAATATATTCCAGAAGCGAGTGTTTCTGGAAAAAAAAAAACATATGTTTCGCTACGCAACCTGCTACTTAGATCGTATAATAATATATTCGACGGAAAAACGCGCGATGTATATAATATTATATTGTAATTATTAGAAAAAAGAAAAGAAAATTTTTTTTTTTTTTAAAGTGTACGCTCATAAATATTATAGTCTCGAAAATACATCATACGCTGCGGCACAAGACACAGATTAAAAAAATATACGTATGCGTCGAATTCTTTTTTTTTTTTTTTTTTAACGCACGTTTCCGAACCAACAACTACTGCTATTGCTTATACTATATTGTATTATCGCGGGTCGTGTATGTATGTGCCCCGCAGTAATCCGATGCCACTGCGCGCGCGGTGTCCGTTTATAAACGAGTAGTATTTATTGTATCGTATTTATTACTTATTATGTGGAAACAAATCGCGGAAATCGTGTGCGACAAAGAGACAACGCGAAATGAGAACCAGTTCTCTCTCGCATAACACGATCGCGTGTATTGGTTATAGTAACTTATAAACGGCCTTAATGAAATCACTGCTTCGTCTTCGCTACTGCTGCAGCAGCGCGCGCGGCCGTCCTGGGTCAACCGGTGCGGTGGTGTCAACCGGCTTTACCGTTTCGTTTATAATATATACGAATACGAGCGTGGATCTTAATTAAATTACTGGTCGACGGGAAATGAAATGATGAAAAATAATATAATAATAATAAAAAAAAAAAACGAATGGAAGAAACGGCGTCCGCCGGTATACCGCGGCAGACGAACGGAGTTATGCTGAGCGTTTACAAGTTTGCCGCCGCCCGTCTACGTCGCGCGCGCGTTAATTTTACGTTCAAAAAAAAAAAACAATTTTTTTTTTTTTTTTTTGTACATTTTTTTAATAACGCGTTTACGTAAAAAAAGGCGCACAGATAATATAAATTTATATAGCCGTTATACGCTATTGCAGCAATAACAGTATTAATACATATTGAAAACGGCTTATCGCGTGTATTAGAATTAATAATCGCGCGTTATTTTCGAGTATTATTCGTACGATATTATAAATTAAAAAAAAAAAAAAAAAAAAACCTACAGTCGGAAACTCGGAAATATAATTAAGTATAAACGTCGCGCGTCGTGTTATATAATAATGTATAGTCGTAAGAAAATCCATATGCTCTTCGTTTCGATTCTTTATTCATTATTTTATACGATTTTCGCTTATAATACGAATTGCCGCCGCGTGCGTAATATTTATAGAATTTTTTTTTTTTTTTTTTTTGGCAAAAAAAAACCAATTTTTATTATAAATATATTTTCGCAATACGCGACTATGCGATTAGTAATTAATACAAAACACATTTATACATTATGTATTTATAATTTCAATTATTTAAATGCACAAAACGGCTTAAGAGCTTGGCTGTAAAATTAAAATGTATATTGAGTTTGTTTCGTTTTTATACGTTAAAAACGAATAGGTTTTGCGAAAATAAAATTAAACGGTTTTATATTTCATTCGCTTTTTTTTTCCGGACATAAAAACAGTAAAATGAAATTTCGTTCGCTAATATTGCGGAAAACAATTAATTTTTTTCTACCAAATTACGTGTGCTTCTCGCTCCGCCTTTACTGAGAGAATTCGTAAATATAATACGATTTTCGTGCGCGCACGGTTCGTCGACTGCGCGTCTTTATTGTTACATAACTCGTGTAGATATTATACGAATAAAAAGTTTACTTCTTATTTTTCTTTCCGTTCATAACACTTTGACGGATTTTTCTTCTTTGCTATTTTATAAATACAATTTATGGTTCAACTATTCTATAGCTGGTTTTCCAATTTGAAACATTTTTCTTTTTTTAGTACTTTTTATAATATTGCGGAGCTTTTTCGCAGTAAAAGACATAGCTGGCGTAACACCGGCAATGAGGGGGGGGGAAAGACAAAACAATTTCTCTCGGAGAATTCTATGAATTTCTGTTGCGTTTTAAATAAAATAACGTTTCATTATTAATTGTCGGTATTTTTTTTCGTAATAAATCAATATAATTATTTAGTTAAAACACGTTGATTTTCATTTTGTATTCCATAATATCACAATTCGAATTCTAGAAAAAATAGTGTAAATAATTGTAATTAATTAGCATTAACGCGTCATGGCGATAATTGCCGGTATAGGAATCCCGCGAGCAGTCGCGCTATAATATATATTATATTATACTGCAGTGTTAATTAAAATCAAATCCACAATTATTCGACGGTAATATGTGTTTATTTATTATTATTATTATTATTATTATTTGCCTTTCCGAAGGTAAAATATACGACGTTTTATTAACGAATGTTTTCTTTATATATATTACGATTATATTGACTTTTGCAGCTGAGCGTTTTTCTCTATGTACACTGCGCGTGCGTACGGTTTTTTTTTTACAATATAATATAACGAGATTATAACACATTATCGCTTTTTATCTGAATTTATCGTAACATTATAAATTTTTTTTTCTTAATATTAACGTCGCGACGTGTTTTTTTTTTGTTCTGCATAACTCGTTCTTATTAAAAAACGAATAACGAAATGGTAATCGATATTTTTCCCATAAACTCTACGCGTGAAATCGTAATCCATTTAATATAACATTACCGCGTATAATGTTATAATATATACTCGCACACGCTCCGTTTTGTGCTCTCGTATATGTATTTTTTTTTTTTTTAAACTTTTAACGCACGATTATTATATTGTATAACATACAAATGGTTTGCACAAACAAAAGTATCGTGTTTTTACCAAATATAGCGAATACGAGTAAATAATTATTAATTTATCGATATTATTTGGAAACTAAATAAAACGAGACGTATTTTTTGATTGATGAATTCGCGTGGAAAATTTTCAAACCGGCTAGGTCTATGGATAATTAATCGCGGTCATTTATATACATATATATAAATATATATATATTATATTTTATATTCATACGCTGTAGCGTGCACGAAAAATGAAAAAAAAACAACAATATTATAATAAATTACTGTAAAAACTATTTAGTCGCCAAAAGCAGTAGTAGTAATAGTAGTAGTAATTATTCGGTATAATTTATTATTCTATATTTGTATATAACACTGCGGCGACACTCCGTGTTTCTTAACGTACACGTTTTACCAGCTGTTACTCTGTTAATCGCTCGATTAGTAGTTTTATTGTAAATTATTCCATTATTCGAACGCTTCATTATTTCGTTAAATACGTTATTATTCATAAAATATATAGTTATACCGGCGCCTCGGGAATCGTATATTTATTTAACACGATAAAATTCCGCGGATTTTTTACACGTATAACATAATATTATTATTGTATCGTTTATTTATTACGGAGTAATAGTTTTTTTCCTTACTTGCACAACAAAATTATTTTTCATTAATGTATTCGAATACTTTTTTAAATACGATTTTTCATATATATATTTGTTTTTTGTTTTTTTAAAGTACTTTCCATACTCGTATATAAAAATATATAAAATTTGCGAATTATTTCTCAAATAGAGCACCCGTGTATATAACGTGTCCATCGAATTTCGTGTATTGTTTTTATCCCACACATAATTGTGATTACACTTATATAATATGCGGTTAGGTAATTATTGGCAGTGAAGCCGACGTCGAATTCTCGCGAACAAAACATATATATATTTTTTTTTACACGGCAATATTTATTTTATTTTTTTTTTTAATATAATATTTCAATCCTACACTTGTACTGTGTCGCTCCGAGCTTATATGTAATAATTATAATATTGTCGTCCTGTGAGGCTGTAAATAATAATAATAATAATAATTATTATTATTATTATTATTATTATTATTATTATTATTATTATTATTATTATTATTATTATTATTATTATTATTATTATTATTATTATTATTATACCGGTCATTGTCGACAACTGCGGCAGCGAGTGCACACAGTAGCGCGTGCGCGTTTCGGCCTCGTCGTATTATATCTCCGCGCGTCGCGTATATCTGAGAGATCTCAGGGGCGTCGCGGCATACTTGTAAAATACAGTCTTTCCAACACCGTAGTGGTGGTGGTGATTCACGTCGCGCGCGAGTTCTCTTCTATCTCGTCATACGTGCCGGGATACGTCTATTTCGGGATTAGACCGCGCGCTCTCAACGGAAACGAATTCGTCGTTCTTTTTCCTCGGATGGGATCCGTTTTATTGTGAATAATATATTTCAAATAATATTTTAATGTTCGTCTCGCATTACAAAATATATATTTATTTATACGCCATTTAATAGTATACTCGTCGTATGCAGGACGTGTATATAATATATATAGATATAGTTAAAGAATAAACGAAATTCACGCGATTAAATAGCTCTTATAATAATATGTATTGTTCTAGGTGCGATGAATATATTATTGTTATATGTATATTTGCGGGTAATCGTTCGCGTCTCGACTGTTTTCACCGATCGATTTATGTACACACACGCATGTATGTATAAAGAGAAGTTTTCAAGTTGCCGCACAAGTACGGAGGATTAAAACGAGATATTCTACATACGCGTATTGTTATTATATACGCACTTTGTATAAAAGTACGTATACTATACGGTTATTGTTTTTGTTATAATAATTATAAAATTATCTGCAGTGGAGTAGTAGTAGGTCCGCGACGGAGAGGACATACGAATATTATGTCTTAAGAATAACAAATTAAAAAAAAAAAAAAAAAAAAAAATGTTTTTCCGCGATAAGTGTTATTATGTTCGTTTATAATAAGAAGAAAATCAAATAGATACACAAAAGATTTACGGTTCGGATTTATTAATTCGTCGTGGCTTTATTCTAACATTTAACAACTATATATACTAACGGCTCGTAAACGCAGTCTCTTCTGCAAAACTTCCGCCAGCGTTTCGTTCTCATGTATTCGCCGCGTTTGTTGACGTACAACCGTTTTTTTTTCACCAAAACAGTTTAACGTCGCCTGCAGCAGATGATGGTGATTTTTGGTCATCTGACGGATGAAAAACACATATTTTTTTTTTTTTTTTTTGTTCCAAATTCCATCTGACTAATAAAAAAAGAAAGGCCAACGGGAGGACTCATATCCCCCCTTCCAATAATTACGTCACCGAACCAATATTACAATATTTTAAAAAACGTCTGAACTTCGTTTTACTCACGCGTGTGTGTGTGTGTATATTTAACGTAAATATACGCATAATTTAAAGGGATGTTTGTGAATATTCCGATAACGCGATAATATATCGTTCGGCGTCGTGTATTAGTTGTTCTGCCCAGTACATGTTATACAGAGAACAAGAAATTATAACGATTAACAGCAATTAGGTTGGGTTATTATTATGGCGTAGTTAAATTGATACGCGGCGTGCGCGTTAATCATTATTTATCGTCCGTAACAACGTCAAAATAGACTATTTATTCGTCACGTTATATTTATATAAAATGAGCGCGGTGTGCCAGTAGTAGTAGTAGTAGTGCTTATAAGCAAACTAAATGTTTTTTTTTTTTTGTACGGCCGGGGACGTGAAGAAACTTTAACGGGATTCGAGAGACAGGAGGGGGATACACACGTTTTGCTGCACAACACTTTTAAGATTTTCTTACTGTTTAAAATTCGTCGCCGTCGCGCGCGAGATCATTTAACTCGCTTTTTACGTGAAACGGCCGAAATACCACCGCGTTATTCTCAACCGTTCGATTTGGACGTTACACAGGCAAACCGCGAAACCGTCGTAGTGTGTACAGAGAATACACTGTTGGATGTGCCGCGAGAAAGGTGTTCAATGATTAGAAATGTCTACGATAAAATCGTTTCACGGGAGAAAGAACCCCGAACGCGCAGCTACACAGTTTAAGAACACATAAAATTTTTTACACACGAAATAAATTACAATATTATCTATATACAATTATGAGTAGAGATGTTTTTTTTTTTTTTAATATCTTTACAAGAATATACGTACATTTTTTTTTTTTTTAAAAAATTTGTATTTTTTTCCTCCTACCGCGCGCTCTCGAATCGATTATTAATAATAATAAATATCTTATATCTACTACGTTACGTAAACTGAAATAAAACGATGAAAAACCTATAACCGAACAATATATTCATAAATGGAAATTTATTTTTAAACTATTTTTGTATTTTCCTCCTACCGCGCGTGAATCGATTATTAATAATAATAAATATCTTATATCTACTACGTTACGTAAACTGAAATAAAACGATGAAAAACCTATAACCGAACAATATATTCATAAATGGAAATTTATTTTTAAACTATTTTCATTAAACAGGGGATTTTTATATTGTATAGTAACACATTTCGCTACTCGCGCTACACGATTTTAGATTCTGCGGCGATATTTCGCGCGCTCGTATAGCATTAGAGCGGTGGAACGAGAGGAGAGCGATCGTTCTACCAGGCACCAGGTGGTATGGATGGCAAGGGGCGTCAACACCGCGTTAAATGCGAAAAATTATTATTTATTTGATATAAACTGAAATACGATTTGTGGTGTGAAATCGTCGTGCAAGGGGTGCTGAAAGACAATCTCGCTCCATCTCGCCCGTGATCAATGGCTAGAGCCGGCACACGTGTGTATACGTATAATATTATTTATATTATTCGTATATATGCGTATATTATTATTTAATTAATTAAATAATAATTTAAGATTTCCTGAAATTTCGGGGGGGGGCTGCAGCCCCCTCAGCCCCCTCCCTGGATACGCCACTGATAATATCGTTTACGTATTGAAAAATAAAATATCCACGATCGCGTTATGTTTTTGACGGTGGTGACAATAATCCCTCGTGTAATGAAATTAATACCAAAAACGTATTCTATTCTAATGCGTGTGTCGTATGCACGACGCGCGATTGTTATTACTATTATTTTTTTTTTTTTGCGTTGTGCGTGTGTGTGTGTGTGCCCACAGTTTTCCGGAAAAACAGACTTCATCATACCGCCGATATTATTATAATTTTAACGCGTAAAAACGACCACATAAACCTGTGCGTATGTCGGGGACGTGTCGCGCCATCGTGCAGGATAGAGGTAGATGATGATTTTGGTAGATCGATCGCGTGCGCGCAACGTAATCGCTCGCCCCCGGACGCGACCGAAAACGTGACGACGACCGGGGGGGAGGACAGATGTGCGCGCGAGTATTCCGTCGGACGCACGCGGTGGTAAACACACACACACACATCACGATAGTCTCCGACGATCAGATGTCGCGGTCGTTCCGCGTTTTCACCTGGCCCCGCCCGACGGCCAGCATTTCCGCCGTCCTCGTTTCAAGAATATTATATTATATTATTGTCGTCCGCACACGAATATATATAACGCGCGTTTTCATTGTACATTTGTATTATTCGTTTAAATATATTATTATTATATTATGTGCGTGTGTTTATTATATAAAACGCCAGGGCACACTCGCGCACCACCACGCGGCGTCATAATACTCGCGTTGTGCGCGCGCCGCGGAGAGAGTTGGTGGTGGTGATGCAGGAGAGGGAGGACCGGAAAACCTTATACAGCGCGAGTACACGGCATAATGGAAGAGTCTCGTATTTTCGGGGTGAACTCTATAAAAAAAAAAACCGTGTACGAAATACAAAAAATTACAATGCATTCGTTTTCAGTACATATACCGTAAGGTTTTTGTTTTTAGGTGTTTTAATTTCAATCGTCCGAATGTCGGTCTTGACAGGCCCCGATGGTACACATGTGACCAAGAGTCTCGCCGGCCCGCGTATCCCGATAGGAATTCTCATGATTTCTTCATAAACGGGGTCTCCTTGAGTTCTTCTTCGACGGCTAGCGAGCACGATGTTTTAAAAGACTTCGTCGGCGTTAAGGTGGTATCCCTCCCCCCCCCCCATCATGGGTGGAAAAAGTCACGGGGACCGGAGAAACGTGTCTTGTGAAAAATGACGCGAAAACGACGAGCTGTAGCGCTTCACTCTGTTGTCGTCATATTCTATATAAATAAGGTCAGTGCGCGAAATTTGTCTCGTCATTCGATCAAGAAATCCGAAAAGCAGAGGCGTATGATTCTGCAAAACAGAACGCGGGGAACTAACTGCTCCTGTCCACGCTCTGACTTCGACGATGTTTTCAGGTGTCCTCGCGATCTTGGCACGCTCATTTGGTTTTTTCGTTTTACAAGCAGTGCACATCTTGTTGCTCTAAAATTCTGAGCCCATTTAAAAATCGTTTTTTTTTTTTTTTTGGATCAGGAAAACTTTCATTACGATGGGATTTAATTTGTAACCCGCGCAGACTCTGCGTTCTTTTTACAAAAAAAAAAAAAAAAAAAATGAAATTCCGACGTTCACTGCGACACGGTAATGATTAAATTATCCCTTATTGATGATCACCCGACTTAACGGGACTGCCCGCATCATTCTATCCGATCGAGGGACATGATAGTGATTAATTGAAATTCGAGACTCCGCATCGTAATATGTCGCATTTCATTATTGATAATAATAAGCGTTTCGTAATAATGTACATTTATACGAATTTTAAAATACGTAATATGCGCTCTGATAGAACACGCTGACCGAAAACACTTATCGAAAAGAAGAAGAAAAAATAACATTTATCGAGTATTTACAACATTATAAAGTCCGCACAAAGTAATACGTGTATTGTTATTTGATATAACGAGTCCATCGGTCTCCTCGTCTAACGCGTAGGGAAATATTTTAAGGATCTTAAAATATTTAACATTAGGTTAGGTTAGGACGTATTACATACGCTCGCCTGTATAATAAATAATAATCTATCCGTTTCGATCGCATCACGATAAGATGGATAACTGCTTATTATTATTATTGCTGCGCGCCCCGAGCCGAACTCCGCGGATATTATACAAATCGGCTACTCGTTATTTATACAGGTTTATATAAATTTTAAGCAAACGGAAGGAGAATTTAATCTAAACTCCCTCCGCGCACATAATACGTTACAAATACGTTATTAAGAACATTATTATTTGTAAATATATTTTATATCGCCGCTGTCTATATATTAATGACGATCGACAGCGACGACGACTGACTAGGAGGACAAGGACAAGAACACGGCGTAGGAGCGGTTTTTACCGTTCGAAAAACGAGATTCTTCGGATGATTGGCAAAGTTCAACACACAGCCTCGACGCGTTTATTACACACACACACACACACACATATTATATTCGCTATTTATGCGTTGAAATATAATATAGAGACCACCTCCGAGCGGCTGCGACGACGATTTATACGAATATTATATTATATATATATACGACGTGTTATGCGTATATATATATATCATGTGTGTGTACCATCTGTGCCGAATATAAACACTGGCGCGATTTTACAATAAAACGACGGCCACCGTCGGAAAACGCTACGGTTCGAATATACTCGTGTATGTATACAAACGAGTTAAATATTATTAGTGCGGAAATCGGCGAAATGCAACGGCGGGTAAAGTATCTTAAACAATTAGTATTTCGAAATATAGTCTATAATATGCTCGATTGAAAAAAAACTTATATATTGAAATAAACGAGAAGTAGAGACTTATTTATAAATTTCGAACAAAACTTATCAGTGTACAAAAATAAGTGAAATTATTAAAATAGAAAAAAGCGCGCGCGCAATATGATTTTCGGATATAAAGTGCTTTGATTGAGACCTCCTAGTCGTTCATTCCATCACCGGTCGCAGGTTCCTTTTACCCGGTAAAAAAAAATCGAATTTCGCAGTGACGTAGTGGTAACGGAGTGACAAAGTATAAAATACCAAAGTCATCTATAGAAGTTTAATACGCGAAAATCAAATTTCTTTTTTTTTTCTTCAATTTTACGTGGTTTCCATCTCCCTCTCCCGCCCCATAACGAAAAACTACATAGGTATTTATAAATTCTACAGGATTTTGAATTAAACATTTTTTTTCTTCAATTTCAAAACATTTTATTGTTGCGTAATATATATTATGTGTAATACGTGTTGCCGCGCAGGTATATTTATCGAAAAAGAAAAAAACAATTTTAAATTATAAAAACATATACGCGCGCGCGTTTCGACGAAATTTTGGTTTTGTGTAATTTTTATATTTAGCGAAATATTTCCCCCTCTGAAGCGTAGGTATATGTAATTAAAAAAAAAAAATACGTTGTGTTTAATATTATGTCGTATGGGTGTATAATTTGTGTTGGAAATTTTTTATTATAAAGTGTGTTCATCGAACCGATATAATATGTATTATTTCCTGCACGGACTGAATTTTTTTAATAATATATTATGTCTATACACGTGTTATTGGTCAAAGACGTTTTATTATTATTATTATTTTATGTACTCGCCGGCAATTATTTCCGTTCAATTGATTAGAAGATTGCGGCGGCGTCGTTCGTGGCCAAACTGCGTATGTCTCGGAAATATAATATTATTTTACATACGTCCTCTCCGCGTTATAATTTACTCAAAACTGGTTAGGTTAGATATACACGTGTATATGCGCGTACGCGGTCCAGTAATTTTTCCCGAGCGTTTTATTTTTTCGTTCGTTTCGGTCCGTGTTCGATAAATACTAATGATTTTTAACTAATCCAACCTGTATTGCCGCCCGTATCCTATTATAACGCGTCTAGATTTGAGGGATTTCGCGGATTTACATAGATTTTCCATACCGTTCGATCCAGGTACATCGCGGCAATTATACGTAATATCATAAAATATCGTTCGCTATTTCGTTTTCTAAAGCACACGTCAAAAAGTAAGTTATGTATAGGAAGAAGGGAGTTTAGTCGAGTCGAAGACTCGGTTGGTTCGCCGCGATTATCACTGAACCCCGGGTCCAGTGTGTTTACGTTCCATCCGCGTTGTTTTTCTTTTTTCTACGTCTGCATTTCTTCTCGGTATAAAATAGGTAGAGATCTTTCCTTTTTGTTTAAGTCTGTGTTCTTAGATGTGGTGGATATTTCATTGGCTCCATTTTCGCTCCTCTCCCTCCCGTTAAACCCCAATGTATTTAACCCCGCCGTTAAATACAGATTTGCATGTACCCGTATGCGTGTGTGCACCCACGCGATTGCGATAAAGATCGGAGCGCGGGGTCCTTCTGGTAACGGTTTTGCGCGACGCAGATTTTGTTACCGAAAGAGCATTTAGACGTTTCCGTGTCAAAAACCACACACACACACACACAATAATTTCTACATAACCCCAGTACCGTTCTGCTTCGGTCGGTCGCTCTGCTCAGAATCTAATAATTGTGTACGATAATATTTACACGCGAATAATGACCGTCGTAAATTATTATACGCGCGAATCGGTGTTTCGGCCGTGGGCTTGTTATACTCCGCTACGGGCGTATAATAATATCTCGGAAACCGCGGAATCGGCGGCCGGCGTGCGTACGGCGCAAAACCAAATGCACACACACACATACGCGCGCGATCCGAATATAGGAAACGCTAGCGCGCGCGAGAGAGAGAGAACACTCTGCACACGTCGGATTTTTATTGTTCGTCGCGTCGAATATATATTTTTAAATTTAACATTTGGTCGTGCGGTCAAAAGAAGAGAGAGAGAGAGAGAGAGAAAAACACGAATATAATATAGACAGATGTTTCGTCGTCGATCGCTCGCGCCCGGTGTACACACACACACACACAAACTCGCGCGCACAGAGCGTATTGTGCTCATAGTTGCTTGTTACACACACACACACACCGCGTCGTTTTATAAAAGAGAAAAATAGTAATAATACGTTTTTATGTGTCGCCGCGTAGCGCGTGTAATAGAGGAAAATAAGAGGCACCTATACACTAGCGTTGTGTTTCGCGTTTCGGACGAAAAAGTATAAAAATACTCGCGGCACGCCGAATGATATATATATATATATATATATTTTTTTTTTTTTATTAATTATTATTATGTGCGTGTGTATGTATTATACCGCTGCTGTTGTTGTTGTTGTAGCAGTCGTACGCCAAAATGTCGTAAAAATACGAGAGAAATAATAATAATAATAATAATAAAAAAACTCGTTCTCTCCGACGACGAATCATTATTTGTTTCGTTCCGTCTTTGGAAAAAAAAAAATAAAATACTATACAATATTAAAATATACGAGTACGTCCTAAATTCGACGCGTGTGCGGCGCGCAATGAACCCGGCGGCGGCGGCGGCGGTCACCACACGCGCGCGCGCAGCACCGCAATATCGTGTGTTCTATGCCGATTTCCTCCTATACGTTTAAGATTTTCAAACACTCGCTCAGACGACGAATTCGTCGTACGTACGAATAAAATATAACTCTTTTCTCGACGATTTCACGTTTTACTCGTCAAAACGTATATTGGATTTCGTTTAAAAAAAAAAAAAACGGTTTTTTTTTTCTACTACGCGGCTGATTTATTCCGGCAAGTTAATTTTCTAAGTTCGTATAAAACAAACAGAACTGTATACAGAGTTGCGAAAGTATTAAAAATAATTTTACGTTGCCGCTACTTTATTAATATTAGATTTCGGTATGAATCGAATTATTATTTTTATAGAATATACGTTATACGGTCGCCGCGTTTATATGAATACTACCGTGTACTTGCGATTTAAACTGTGTACGCCCGCGCGCATCGAATTCGAACCGCGGAATTGAACAGATTTGATTATTGCGCCGGACGGAGAGATGATAATAATTATAATACCTAATGATGATAACCCGTGTACGTAAAATGCGAAAGGATTTTTGTAAAAGTCGTGATAATAACCGCTGTAATTGACATTTTATTGTACGCGATATTGACGGTCGAGATTGCGAAAGGCGTCCGTAGAAGTGCGAGAAGTCCTGAGGAAAGACGCGTGTTTTCGCGTTTTTCTTGAATCCAAACAACGTAATAATTACCGCAATTACAATCGCGTGTCAAACACATTTGATTCGAATTTTCTTTATCTGCGACGACCATTGAATGAAAATTTGGTTATAAACACATAAACGTCAGAAAGCTCGAATATGAACAGCTGATCAAATCCACTTCCGGCAATAGCAAAAAAGAAAAATTTGTCTTGAAGGGGACAATTATTCGTCGTGGAATCGAATGAAAAACTCTTATTGTGATCTCCGCGTTTTCAAATTTCAACATCGTTTATATAGCGTTGTGTGTATATCAACATATTATATGCGACCGCTGTTCTTCCAAAATCAAAAGAGCTCATATTATAAAAAAAAAGTTTTAACTAAAAAATTATTAGACAAGTCATGTATTAGACGCGATCGGGTGTGTTGCGGGGGTAATAATTGTAATATGTTGTGTTTCGAACCCCGGAAAAATGAGCTCTCCTCAACCCCGTGCACGTAAATTGATAAACGCGCTACAGATAAACGACGTCACTCTGCTCTGACGATATGATCGTCGTTGTCCGATCCGGCAAGCAACGCGTTAGACAACGAAAGAACTTGTTTTAAGTTTTGACACGTCCGTCGGATCCCGTTATGCGTATATATTATATGAAATACACGTATATCATTTCATAACCGCTATATATTATATTATTATTATTCGTTTTTAAATGGGTAATAATAATATAATATTATGATCATTTTATCGTTTGCGAATCGCGCTGCAAAAACGTTATATAGCAAATATTGTAATGTACGTTTTAACAGTAATAAAAAACAATCGACAATCGCCGGTGTATGTATTTTTTTTTTTTTTTTATATATATGTTGAGCGGATTCGTATATTTTTCGAAAACGGGTTTTGTTATTTTTCACTCTGTGTACCGGCCGCGGTGTATAACACGGTAATATAATATATTACGTTTTTAAATTTTTTTACACCACGCTGAACATTTAATGTTTTTCAACATTTTTGTACTTAATACGGATAACGGATGGTCTTTTTTCCGCGTCCGTTGTCGTATGATTTTTCGTTTTTATTTTTTTTTTTTTTTTATAATCCTTTATGTACGTTGCTGAAATACTGTAATCAAGGTAAAAAACAAAAAAAAAAAAAAAATTAAATCTCGAAATCACGGTAATTTGCAGAGAACCTGGTGTATTCGTGTCGTATATGCGGTCCATCGTTTATTGCTCGGTTTGCACATACTGCAGGTTTAGCTCGGGTAACCAGATAAACCGTTGACGTATCCTTACATAACGTAACAAATTCTTGATCCTCCGGTGCGTTTGCCTTCGCTGTATCAAACAGATAGCGCCGTTTACCGCTTAATCGGCTGTCCGTATTTAGTTTCGCAACGGTCCGTCGAGAATCTGCCGTGCGGTAAAATAAACTTCCCGTTTCGAAGAGGTGCTGCTGGAGCAAATAGCCGTGTATTTCGTCCCGTGAGATGAAATGAGATTGCATCGCTGTTTTCGATCTCTATTGGATCGCTTTATTTGAACACTTCGGTAGCTCCTTTCGTGTCGTCGTGATAGGACCACCAATCTCTCTCCTATCCGCGTGTCCTTTCTGGCCGCTTTACGCGTGATGGGGTGACTGCGGTCAACGGTTTTCAGCCACTCTTCCCACCTGTCATCAGCTAAAAGTACCCGTCGCAAAAGAAAGAACCATGACTGTCCGCGGAGTGCAACGAGACATGGACGATGCTTGTTATTCCCGGGCAGTCTCTGGTTTGCAGGCTCGCGACGATCCGCCCAAGTAAGTCTACCGCACATTTACGATTGGACTACCGCTCATGACGCGTATACATAGTGTTTTACTGTAATATTCTTTTTAATTAAAACATAATGTTATATTATATTAGCGAGCAGTTAAATTCGAGACTCTTTGGCTATTATTCTATCTATCCGTGACGGAGAAACGCTATGACATTTGTTCTGTATTCAAAAATGTCATAAGTTTTCCTATTTTTTTTGCTCTCTCTCTCTCTAAACACTATTGTGCGCCATAATAATAAACGTGTTTTCAATTGAATTTTAATTACAAAGGACTCGAAATAATAATAAAAAGAAATTTTATCTAATTTTTAAAAAAAAAAAAAAATAGAGATTACAAAACATGTTTTAGAAAATTTTGCATGTTCTCGCGTCGTTAATGTTTAAAATTCTCTCGCAATATTATAATCATCGTTGATATATTGAACGGGGGATTTTTCCCAAGAAATTAAGCGAAAATAATGTGTGTAACGCCGCCGCAGCGTACACTATTGTATTATTATATTACCGATTAAAAAATAAGTGTTTTTTATTAAAAGAATATTTACAATCTGCAGCGCTACAAGGCATAATAAGCAAATGAGAAAAAGAAAAAAATATATACAACAATGACCATCGTCGTCCAGTGATAGAAGAACCAGACGTTAATTTTTTACGCGATTTGTGTTTTTTTTCTTCCGTAAACGCTTGGTTGACCGTGTTAATCCTTCGATAAGTCTTAAGTCTCTCTTAACTAACACGGCGTGTGGGAGAAAAAAAATTTTTTGTTGAAAAAACACTCGACGGAAATATTTCTTCGGTATCATTTAGGTATATACGTATACGCGTATGTCGACGAGAGATTTTGCGAAAGAATCCCCTTTTTGTTTTAACGTTTTTTTCTATTATTATTAATTATTCATTTTCAACAGGAAACCAGTATAGTAATAGTTATGAATTTTTTGCAGAGTTTCCCGAAGACGATACCATCCGGAGCGGCGCCGCCACCGCGTAGAGGAAAAAGCGTTCGCCGATCGGTCGTCGACTCGTGCAACTATTTCGAATCGTATTTGCCCGTACTAATATTGCACATGTCCCGGCCAATCGGCGGACTTCGCTTGAGTCGTCGACGCCCGGGGCAATAACGTCGAGTCGCCGCGGGCCATTGTTTCCGTACTTCTCGGCCGTCGCGGATTTGCCGCCGCACCACCAATCGTTTTCAAAACGTAGCAAATTAGGATGTGTCTTTTGCAATGTGTATATTTTCCAAGCGCGTCACCACGCGCGCGCGCCACACTCATATTGCACTTGACCCAGCCTGCAATGCACGTTTTTTATCGCCGACGACCGCGACGACGGTGGGAAACTCGTCTCGATCGACTGTTATTATTTATAAAATTAAAAACGAAAATCAAAAGGACATGTAAAAATAAATAATCAAAAAGATAGAAATAAAAATCTATTTATGTTATTATAACGCGCGCAGTATAGTTAAAACTAAATAATTTTTTTTTTTTTTTATTGTATTGGTATTACCACGCGGTAAAGTATTTCGGAGGGAATGGCATGGATTAGGGAGATGATGATGCGTTTCCGTATATCTCACTCGATCTTATTTTATTGCTATTTTTTTTTGTTCTCGTTCTTCACTTTTTAGTTTTTCTCATTGTTAATACGAATTCAATAATGTTTTTATAGTTCGATATAATTGGAAAAATTTGTTAATAATAATAATAATGTAATTAAAAACGTGTTAGAAGTACATTTATATACGTAAATATAAGAATACATACTCTGACAAGTGTTGAATTTGAAATGATCGAAAATATCGTTTTATGGCAGAGCAGAGGTCATTTTGAAAACTCGTATCTCCCTGCATCTCGGAAAAAAATAATAAATACGTCGCGTCGTTGTTACTGTTAATGCGAACCGAACTTTTTTTTTTTTTTTTTTAATAAGAAATATCGTACTTCAACGCTAATGTATATTTATCAATTTCCTAAAAGCACATTTTTCTACTCAGACACACGTATTTTTTTTTTTTTATACATGTAAGGTACTCCTCATATGTATCACATTTATATTTACATGTAAAACAACACTGATACGAACTGTTATTATATAAATTGAATAATAATAAAATTATTAATATCGTATGTAAAATTTGTTTTTTTTTTTGTTTATTATCAATGTGGTCCTCGACGAGAATATGAAAAAAAAAAAAATATGCAACCACGTGGTCAAAAAAGTTGTCGCTGACCCCTACCTTATATATTTTTTTCTCAGCCATTAATATAGCAATATCTTTTAATTCTAACGATCGGTTATTGCTTATATTGTATAATAATATATATCGGTATGGTAGAAAATGAAAACTCAGGAAAAAGAAAGTTTTTTGTTGTATAATAGTAAGTATGAATTTGTAAAAACTACACCAATATATTGTATGTTTAATTATTGTAAATCGTTAATACGTTATACTTTAGACAATTCGACCCGTGTCTGTAGATTATCGATCACACTTATAGCAAAACGGTTGATGAGACATTTTTAAATCACAAAATATAGATATATCAGTATTATATACAGTTACATACTGTAGTAATTAAATTAAAGAATTGTTTAAAACAGTGGTTGGTCACTAAGGGTCAACGTCGATAAGATATCTTTGTTTTCATCAGAAATGGATGAGCTTACAAAAGAAATACAGGTGAAGTGACTAGGTTAGATAGAATTCGGAATAAATACATATAAGATTGGACATGTTGAAAAAAGAATAAAGAATTAGTTGTGAACGGAAAAGACCGAAGAAAGTGGTTAGGTTAGATTCAGATAGAGTTACATTGTTACAGACATTGCAACAAAACTAAAACCGCTGCAAGTTACTAATTGTTATAATATACATTATGATTATTGGTTTTTTTTTTTTTAATGTCCATACACGTTGTTGAGGCATTACGGAGTTTCAAAAATATATCCACCTGTACACAACAACGTGTGTACATAATATCAGGTACACAATTAAGGTATACATTTTCGATACAAGTAATAATCGGGTAAAATAAAATATATATATATATAATAATATATTAAAATGTATACAGTTCTGCTTATCATCTTTTTAAATATTATAATTATTGACAAAATAGGTATAATACTTTTGAGTCATAGAATTATACTTACATTTCGATTGTAGTAAATTACTCGTAAATAATACCACTGAATAGTATATAATAATAGTTTCAGTACACACAAAACAATGATCATAAAAAAAAAAAAAAATTCATAAGAAATATTAATTTTGTAACGCATATAAAACAAATAAATTTAATATTTAAAAAAAAAAAATAATTCCTTGTCTAATACATATATAATATAATAAAGTATATTAAACCAAATAATAAACAAAATTACTGTTATGTTGTCTAAATAGCGGAAACCACTAGTCAATTTATATATATATATTTTTTTTTTAAGTGACATCTAAATAAATTATTTCTATTATATAATACATACTATTATTAATCGACTACAACACATATCTTCATGAGTAGAGATAACTATATAAAATAATATTTACACAAAGAACTTACAAAATAAAACGTTAAACAACTTATTGACAATGTGAAATGATTTATGATCCAGAATTCAAAATGGGCTGTTTTATATAATGTTTCACCTGTAACAAAAAAAAAAACTAAATTAAATTTCTATAATGAAATCAATTTTTTTTTTATGTAAATAACATTGTACCCGTACACTGGTGTGTGATATATATACCCAATTATCTTCAAAAATAAATATTTCCAAATTAACGTGGTTAATTTGTTCTCATCTTATAAGTATTTTAATATTGTTTACTATGAAATACAATATGTATTTTGTAAAATATGAATTTTCTCTTTGGTATTTTTATTATTTTTTTTAAATACGATTATAAAATAACATGAAAGTTAAATAAATAATATTTTTATTTATTTATTAAACTTTTTCTAATCATATTTAAGTTAAACTCGATAAAATTAATATTAGTTTAGAGATTTTCGGTCAATTATCTCCTTGTTAGTCTATGTAAAATAATTTTCTATAACTAAATATATATATATAGTAATAAATATGCGATAATTAGTTAAATTTTTCAAATCAATGAAATTAAAAAAAAACTTCTTTTGGAGAAATATCAGACTTCCGTATAATTGAATGTTGATTGTTACCTATCTGTTGACAATCATCGTAATGAAACATCATATAAATAGTGACAATTTTGAAATATCAGAAATGCCCAAATCTTCCTTGAACATAGTTTATGTTAACTAATCCTTTTATTTTAAATATGCGTTATATAATTTTGAATTATATCTTAATATTGAATTAATTATTAACAAATTTATATTCATTAATCTATTACTTTTTAAATGTTAATGCTCAATAACCACTCAGTTTTAATCCTAAACAAGTCATCTTTTATACGTTTATAGAACGTTACATGATTTTACAAGTATTAAAAATAAAATTTAAATCTTGATATTTTTTTTTACCAGATGATATTTCATTAAATGGCTATGAAATGCACTCAAAAATATTATTCCCTTCAAGTTTGGTAATGACTAATTGTTTAAACTCTAAATTTAATACAATTGTCTCAATTTGTTATATTTTGTAACATTATAATGGATATAACAAATGTGAAGTATGGTGTCTCTCAAAGTTAAAATAGAAATTTTAAAATTATATATAGAATTGAAGTATTAAGATATGTTACGAAAATAAAAAGTCAAGATTATATATTCATTCAATATACTAATAATACAATAGAAAATGTTTACATTAATGCTTTATTAATATGAAATGATGCAAAACCATTAAAGATAAAAAATAATATTCTTAAAGAAAAAAAAAATTGGTCATTTTGTAATTACTTAAAATATTTAATTCAATGTAAATCATGCATTGATATAGACATAATAGTAGTTAAAGATTTCAAGTTTTCCATGAATATTAATTAATATTTCTAACTATATATATTTACTTTCAAAAGACAAACTGTAGTAATATAAATTATAATCAACTACAAATAACATAAAACCTAATAAAGAATAGTATGGAATACAAATAAAATTGTCGGTATTTTAAAAGTAATAGTCCAAAATTGACTCACATTATAAGGCTTTGTAATTCTGGAAATGCATATTTTATGTAGCCATGGGCGGTGCCGGTGATGCAGGAGCAACATGTTCTGGATTTGGGACAGTTGCTGCAGGAGGAACACTGCCGGCGGTTTGTAGTCTATGATGAGCCTGTTGGCGGGCACGGAACTCAGCGGCTTTTAACTGTTCCAAGTGGAACTGTTGTCGCTCTTGTATCAGTTGTTGTCTTTGATATTCTAAACCTTCACGCTCTCTTTCCATAGTCGTTTCTAATTCTTCAAAATGTCTCAGTTTTATCTCTAGTTTTTTCATTTGAGTCTCTACTAATAATGCGACTAGAGATTTTATTTTGCGTTCTTCAACAGCTGCTAAATGCTTTGCTTTAACAGCAGCCGCGGCCAAAGCAGCAGCAGCAGCAGCTTGTACTTCAGAGTCCTAGAAATGTTATGAAATGAGACCAGTTAGTTAAAAAATACAAAACCAATGTTACAATATATACCTTCACTATTCGTTCGGGTTCTTCTTCTGATGTACGGTTGGCATTGTTTGACTGGGTACTAGCCGAACTGTCTTCAAAAGGTTTTTTGTCAACTTCCATAGGTTGTTCTTTATCTTTTTCACATACTCCTTCTTTTTCAGTTCGAACTGATTTGTCATTTTCTGTAACCAAAGACTGATCCTTAATATCTTCTGATTCCTTTTTGTCTTTTTCAACCTCCTCTTCTTTTTCTGGATACGTGCCCGCAATACCACTCTAAATACAGTGTTGTTGTTATTATTATTTATTATATATACAAATAATCAAATATTTTTTTTTACAATAATTACCTGTAAAAGTCCTACAGCAGGATCATATTTTCCATCAGTAGTCGCTGCTTCAATATTTTTAACATGAGCATCCATTAGCGCTGAAGGCACTTCATCCTAAAAAAATGTATTTTTATTTGATATTGTGCAATATAATACAATATAATTTCAATTTACTCTAATTGCAGCAAATTCTTCCATAGCAGCTTTAGCTGCGGCAGCGGCAACTCTAGGATCGACCACAGACGCAAGAAAAGCAACCGTCGACATAATAGGATTTCCAGATTTACTAAATGGAATGGGTTGATAAGACAAAGGACCTAATGCACCACCTAAACAAGAAAAATTTTTTGTTTGTTTTAAAATTTAGCTATTAAACATATGAAAATTTCAATAATCCTTACCAGTTTCAAAATCTTCCAAGTATGGATCTTCTATAGGTAAACGAAGGAAGTGCAAAATACACTCATCCTGAGTTCTGGTACCAACATGCTCACAAACTTTGTTCCAATCATCCTTATACATTTCTAGTCCTTCAAGTAATAATAAGGTTTCTTGTTCAGTCCAATCTCTTGTTATTCCAGCAGCTGTTTTGTTTCGCAACAATCCTGGTTTTTTTGCATACCTAATATTATTTTATAATAAATATTTTAAAACATAAATATGTTAGTTTTGTTTCACAGCAACTTTCAACTCACTGGTCTAATTTAAGTCCAAAACTCGATAATGGTTCTGGTTGAACTGCATCCTTATCTGTTACTGGAGGTTTTTTCTCTAAATCTAATAGTGTTTTAGCAGCTGAAGGCTGTTGAGTCCTGGGAGGATTTACAGGTTGCAAACCAGAGGGCGTATCAGACAGAATATGAAAATGAGATGTAGGTGGTGGACCCATTGCCGTAGGTCTACTATCTGCATCGACCTGACATAATTTATATTGGTCAATCAATATATTTATGAAAAATTTTAAGTACTATTATTTGACTGCTAAAGTATACACACTTGATAATTAATAAGACCCCATTGCTCTAGAAATGCATGAACTCTCATAATTGCACATACATCGCCAGCTAAATTACGTCTGGCTGCAGTACTTGTCATGTATTCAGTTGGATTAAGTCTATAAGTATCAATCATAAAATTTCTGTACGCTAAATATATTTCAGGAGTTTTAGATTTGTTTTTGTCTGAAAAATTAAAAAAAACGTTATTTACTTTAGTACATCAAAAGATACTTTAATATTATATACATACTGTTAAAAAATTCTGGTAAGGCTCGTTTTTCAACAGTATGAATAGAATTGTAATCAAACCATGCAGCATAACTTGGTATGACAATATGGTGCATTTGTTCAGTAGCATTATCTTCAGGTCCTTCTTCTTTAACTACAGATAAAGCACCTCCAGTACTGGACACTCCAGATACAGGACAACTGGTACTGTCTTGAGGATTATTGTCAAAATTTTTATTATCTTCACTTTTGTCCAAATCCTCATCCAAATCCATTAGAGTACCACTCCTTATTGGCTGAGTATCATTATCTTTCTTTGACGAAGATGATCCTAATTAAAATATATATATATATATACAGTATACACACATAAAAACAAAATCATTAGTTTGAAAAACAAATAGTAGCACAACTTACCCATCTTTACTTGTGATATATTTAAATTAATTTCAGAAACGTTGGGTTCAGATATTGGATCTTCAAGATCTCTAGTAAGATCATCACTATCATCATCAATTTTATTTTTCTTTACACTCACCACAGAACCTCCACGTCCACTGTAAAAAAATAATTTATGTATATAACTGTATAACACTTATAATATATATACACACACACAAATTACCTTTTACGTTTATTTGGCTTTGAAGGAGGTGATGGTGTTCGTTTACGTTTTTGTTTTTTCTTACCTCCAGACAGATCATTACTCATGAAATCTTCAACGGAAAGACGCATCTAATAAAATAACACAATATTTAATAATAGTATACTAAATATATAAATTTACATAATATTTTATATATTACTTTATGAACTTTTTTTTTGCCAGTTTCATCAACTTCATAATCTTCTTCATTCATCCATTCATTGTATGTATCTAAATCTAAGACCCAAGACGCAGTAACCTAAGAAATAATACATTTAATAATTACTTTAATTTCGCAATATATAAAAGAGTAAAATAATTGTTAATAATCTGTAAATTTCAAAAATAAATTACCCTCCACGGAATAGGATGTTGATTGCCATACAATACTTCAGGTGGTTCAAGTGGCAATTCAGTATTCACCCATGAATCGTGAGAATCGGGAAAATAATACCAATGCAATTGTGTCCACCTTTCTTTATTTTTATACACAGGTCGAGCATATTCTTCGTCCAGTGGATCCACAATAGGATACAAAATATGAGTGGCTTCTTGTTCGTTTTCTGTAGAATTTAATAATATAATACTGATTTCATAAAATAAATTATGAACATACCCGTAATTGTTCCTTGGTGTCTTTTAATTATATCCTTAATACGATTTTGTACGGTCTTATCGACATCTGGATGGAGAAGTATTACTGGCATAGACAAACATTTGGCATGGATTAAAGCTTTTTCAACATTCATGAACATTTCAATGCTTCTATCCATTCTAGAAGGACTCTGTGAATTCACCAGAAAAAAAACATTTAACATTAAGAAGGAATTATTCTACTCTGAAAATGCTTAGTATATAGACATACATTATGATGAAAAAAAACTATAAACATTTCATTTCTACAATATTATTTAAGAGAATGTCATATTCACGTTTACTACCTCTGTCTATCAATCAAAGATTGTAATACACAATATTTAAAATTATGTTAAGGACAAAATAGTGAGTTTAAACACTCATTAATAAATTCAAAAAGCAATATTTTTAGAAATAATTTGTCTTTTGGAAAGCAAAGAAATTAAATAACAAGAATTAATGTTTTTGTCAAATAATATTTACAAAACAATGTGGCGTGATTAAAAATATTTATGAATTAACTACAGTGTTTTAGGTCTTTATATATATAAATTAAAATTAAAGATCTGTGTAATGCGATCTTATTATATTGTTTGTTAAACAGAGTCAATAAACCAACGTATAGTATATTAAGTATAAACGAAACTGTATGATAAAATGAATATAATTAAAACATACTTAAATTATTTTTATTTTATACAACTTTATATTTCTACCAAAAAATGTGAATTATTCAAGTGTGTGTGTGTGTGTGTGTACACACACATATATAAATGATGTAATAAAAAGTTTACAACATTTCTTCACAAAATTTTGTAATATTTCAAATGTCAAAAAAAACTGAATTATGTTTGGACATAAATATATATATAAATAAAATCACATACTAGAATTGTTACATAATAACTTGAATGCTATACACATTAATAACAATATGAATATAAATGATTAAAATAGTTCTTCCTAATGTGTTTAATAGTAACTGAATTAGTATAAGTACGAGGAAGAAAAATATTAGTTCACATGAACAAGCATACAAATGTTGTTAAACTATTTTTTATATATACACCAAAATATTTATAATTCGAAAAACACATAAAGCAGTATTTTTAGCCCCAATTACACATAATATAATACACGTCATATTATAAAATTATGTAAAATCATCAAATTTATAATTTGCTTGCAGTAAATGTGGTGCATCGTGAAAAAAGTATATTATGATCGATCAAATTATTATACAATTTATAAATATAAAACAATAAGAACCTTACATCATTGTTTTATTATGATTTTGATATTTATGAGCTTCAATATTATACTGAAACACTTATTTACATAAAGTACATACCTAAACAACTAAAATTAATTTATTTTGTTATATTTTTAATTTTGAGATTGTAAAATATATATTATTAATGTCTTAAATTGCTAGATTAAAACATTATTCATATTAATAACCTTCAATATGGGTAAAATTTAAATCAAAAGCTTAAAAAATGGATGGGAAATTTTAGAAGGAAAACAATTTTAATCATTAATTAGATGATTTGAAGTATTCGTAAATACAAAAAATACTAAAACATTTTAAATATTGTTTGAAATAATATAATTAAATAAAATTAAGATGTATTAAAATTACTGTTCGTCTACAATTCTCAAAATAATGTTAAAATATATTCCATAAATTAATATTTTCTTATTCACTGTCCAAATTGCCAATATAAAAATAGCCATTCTAAGTGGTGAAAAATGTTATTGACCACTTACATGCCTTGATAGCAGAATCATGCGTACAAATTTGTTTGCTTTCCAGGCATATATGGCTTTAGAAAAGTTTGAATATTTACACTCATGATATAATGTATGAAATTAAAAATTTCGTTTTTAGATGAGTTTTTTTAAAAAAAAAAACTTATCTTTTAATAGCACCTGTCACTTAAATAGCTAAACAATTGTAAATTGAACATATGGAATAAAGTGTTGGACATGAATTTTATATTCATTACTATCTATTCATTAAAAAAATAATTATAATATTGATATAAATAACAGCAATTTTGAAATAGAATACTAAAATATTAATGCTAACTCGAGTAAAGTAATGAATTTTATTATTTTTATAAAACATGTTAAGTAAAAAAAAAGGAATTAAATAAAATTCATTAATAATTAATTCTTAAAAAAAAAAAATAATAAATAAAATACGTAAGTGGTACATCACCTTTAACATAACTATGTGTGTATTTATCTAGTATTAGAAAATAAAAAAAAAGAACATTTAATACAATAAACATTCTTATTTAACTAAATCCCAATTTGTCAATATTAAATAATGAAATAAACCAATTTAAATCTTTATATTAAATTAGATAATCATTGATAAACTACTTTTTATCCAACAATCAATTAAAATAAAAATACTTAAGTTAATTATGTTACTTGTATAATCCATTGATGTAGGTATATCATATAGGATCAGGATATTGACCGAAAAGGAACGTGGACAAATAGGTGCACATAAATTGCGTGCTTGGCATGTAATTAACTTTATAGTCGCCACAGAACAAGCACACAACACGGGCAATATGAAAACATTTCATATACATATTATACCAATAATAATAATTTGGAGACGAGCTATAGCAACACAAATTGACAGCGTGGGAATATAACAACAGGTCAGGCGTGCACGTCCGATTAGTGGTTAGTGGTGAGGTGAAATGAAGGCTCGTCTCGCCAAATCATACCTTACTGACCTGGAAATCGAATCTTCGCCAACCCTGTTCGACCTTAAACTTGTATACGGTAGCCAGCAAATGGCACAAAGCACCGCCCGGTTTGAAATCCATAAAACAACGCATCTGTAACAAGACACAAAATATTATGAACGATCCGATGGCGGACGATGGACACTATAGAACAACTTACAGGCAGGCGAGTGAGTGGCGGTTTGCTGACATTTTTGCCGAGATTGTCCTCTTGGAATTGGATCAGTTGTAACACTAAAGCCGCCAAAGTCTTGTTGGTTGGTGGATCGGCTTGAAGGTACTGTCGGTAACAGAATAAACGTTCATATATAAAAAAAAAAGACCAAAAGATGTACGAACGGTATTCGTGTGGACCGAGTGATAACGTCGATTAAACAAAAACCGGCGAGAAACGAACGTACCTTTTTATGGTTTTTCATCAGCCACGTCCTGACGCCCTCAAACATGGCGAGCGTCTCGGCCGACTCGAAAAACTTGACGTTCGGACTGCCGTCCTTTTTCGGGCCCAGGGCCAACATCGTTCAAACGTCCGCGTGACAAACAACCGAAAACCGACGACGGACACCGCACACTTTCCGCTTTGTCGCGAGACGATGACAATTTCCCGTGGAAACCCGGTAAGAGAAACGACAACAAAAACGTCGATAACAAATATGGCCGAATTGTTTGGATTCGGTGTTCGGATACGGGTGGCTACAGTGCAGCCGCGCGAAATTGTCCCAACCACCGGCGGGGTTCCCTGTGTTCATATCTGAAATTTACTACTCTGTTGGCGTTTCGTTATGGTCACGACGATAAATGATATCGCTAAGTAATCTAAAAATAGTTTTTTTTTTGTTTACATAAGCTTTCGATTAATATTATTTTTTTTTTTTTTATTAAAAAAAATAAAATATACAATCTGTAATAAATTAATATATATATATATATACAATAGGTAATTTTGATGGTTTTAGGTTTGTACAAGGCTTGATGTCGTGATAGAAGAGTGTGCCCAGTGACACTACTTCAAACTTGATATGAATTAACTTGATTAATATAAATGCATAATTTAATTACTTTTGTGTACACAGTAAACACCATAGAAGAGAAAATAAAGTGATGTCCGTTGCAATGGATAGTCGTAGCGAAAGGGTCAAATCCGTGGAAGGCGGATAATAATCCGTTATCCCGTTTGACAAATCTGCTTCCCAGAAATGATTCACACCCACAAGGGTCACTCCGGCAAAAGGACTATGAAACTAGATGATTACACACTTGCAGGGAACAAAACGGGCTAGGTCAGCATTACACACATTGTATTTGATATGACTCTCGACAAAAAAAATAAAAGATCGAGGACATCCCTTCGGCATTGCGCTAAAAATTAGACACGACCGAGGAGACTGCACGCTTTCGGCGAGTTTCACAGCAAAAGCGTGGTACACCACCTATATAGTCCACAGTATTCTATATCTGCTAATATCAGTGAACATTATATTTTGTCCGGCAACAAACCATTTCGGATGGTTGGCCCGACTGTCGGAAAAACGCACCGCTTTCCCGCGAATTTTGTTTACGTCCGTAGCTAGTACCGAATGATATAGATAATATTACATGTAATCGTTGTGAGGAGACGAGAATAAAGAAATCGAGTCATGGCGTCTAATATAACGTGTACGACGTCGACGTGAACGTTCCTATATTTTCACTGTTCAGCGCTTTTTATCGTTTCGTAACATACGCGTTGGAATCGGTCGCGGTGCCTAGTGTATTCGAAGAACGAAAAGAATTCGTTTTGCTTTGGTCGAGTCACTTTTTGTGTCCGTCTCCTGGCCCGGCTATCGTTAAGAGACATGTGCCGCCGTTAAACTTAACAAAAAACAATTTAGTCGGTTCGTAATCGCGTCGCGCAGAATCCGTTGTCGACAAGCGGCGAGAGTTGATATATTTTTTTTTTTTATACGTTCGGTGACACGTGCGCCGTAATATGACCTCCGTGAAGAACAACAAACAGAAGTCGATTATATCGGACATAACTGGTAAGAGTTGGGCGGACTTATGCGAGAGTTCGCAGTCGTCACAGTCTCAGGTAGACGTCGACTCACCATCGAAGGATGACCAGACTTGTACGAATGATCATAAAGACGACAATGATGACCTGTACGACTTGGTGTTCAAGCCAGTTAAGAAAGAAGTCGCGGTCCAAGATGATCTCAGTTTAACCTCGTTCATGAGCAATGTACATATGGTGACACCGATTAAAGTAGAAGACGATAATAAACAGTCATACGGCACTACTGCCTCGAGTACTGTAGTTATCGATGAGGATACTATCTGTAGTCCGTTCGTAAAAGTCGAGTCTTCGCAGACACAAGACGAAAAACCGCCACAACCATTGACAGTTGATGACAGCAAACCAAAAGATATACAGCATGCCAAGAGAAGATTGACTTCAGAGTGTAGCACTATCAATGAATCTGTGACGCCTGAACGAGCCAAAAAAGTTAACAAAATATCTACCGAACACACAAATATACACGATTCGATATTAAGTCCTAAGTATGCATATTTTCTTTACTATGATATAGTGATAGATTGTATTAGCATGACACATTCCTATTAATTTTATTTATTTTTAATAATTTACTTATATTGTATGCATATGTAGAACAAAATTGGAATACGAGACGGACTCTACAGTTTTGGCTAGAAGACAAAAACAAATTGATTTTGGCAAAAATACAATTGGATATGAAAAGTACTTAGAACAGGTTCCCAAGTATGTAATAATTATTTTCATGAGTGGAATAAATGTATTACTGTTCTGGTAAATTTCTAGACACAAACGTAAAAAACAGCATCCCAAGACTCCTCCGAAAAATTTGAAGTATACGCGGAGAGCATGGGATGGACTGGTTAAAAACTGGCGAGTGAGATTACATTGCTGGGATCCTGATAATAGAAATGATGATGATGATGCCCTAACAACCGGTTCTAGTTCGAATTTGTATTCGTAAGTAAAATAAGAAATACATTTCCAATTTTATTTTTCATAAAATTTCAAATTCATTCGTTAGATATTTAAATAAATTAAGATTTTAAATCGTTTTCATTCTGTCCAAATTGTTTACTCACTATAATTGTATATAAGAAATAAATTAATTTCAATAGACGATTTTTATTTTGTCCAAACATATATAACATAAAAAAATTCCCATAACACCAATCCAACCTCATTTTATTTTTTTTTCATTATAATTTCTGCAAGCTTTTTTCCATACTGTTATATTACCTATAGCTACTGTTCGTTGTTTAAATTGTAATCTCAATTATTTTCATATGTTACTTAATTTATATGTATTAAATAAACGTATACAGAAAATGATACGTGGGTAGAATAAATGTAATGGTCAAATTAGAACAAATTTTTTGATCCCAATAAAGAGTAGTTCATATTACATTCTCGCATGTTCGTTGTATAAATATTATAGTAGACTATTTTGTGTTATAAAATATAGACTTGGATCAATGACCAGTTTGGACTCTAATTCCCAAGTGTCTGACTCGCGACCCTCGACTCCACCGCCTACTGTTAAGAATTCGATTGAAAATTCAACACAACAAAAACGGGTTAAAAAAGAAATAGATGCAGTTGAATTTAAGAAAACTAAAATTAAAAAGGAATAAGATTGTATTCTATATTTTTTATATACTTTACACCTTTAAAACATATTGACTATTCATCATTAGAATATTATTTTTTTTAATTACAACCTATTATAATATGTATGTTCTAATGTAAAATGATTTATTAGTTTAAAATTAATAAAACTATTAATTTTTTTTTCACTATTTATTTATTTAAATGACAAAATAAATACAGTATTTAAATTTATAAGAAGTCAAGTATGTTTAACCATTGTAAATTTTGTGTGTTATTGTATGTATTATGTCAATCAGATCAGGCTTCTTATAGTGTTAATTAAAAATACATAATATATAATGTATCAAATAAATCGTTTATTCACACACTTTTTTATACTAATTAAAAGCTGTAAAAATTAAATACAAATTTCAATAAGTAAAAAAAAAATTTTGTCTTTTAATGTACTGGATTGCCAGCAGGCAAGAACATAAGTTTCTAACTATAAAAAGAAAAAAATTGTTTTATTATATACAAATACATACTATTTATTTTGTGTTATTACATTTGATAAAAAAAAGTAATATATAACAATAATATACATATATTTTTTTTTTAATCTTGTGAATAGAAAAATGGCCCATGTGTTTTCATTTTTTATGAATTAATGGCATTGAAACTTATATCTTTTTACTTAAAATATTTTTCAATTGACATATAATATGAATTATACGTTTATTTACAATATAATATAAAATATCACAGTTATCTTGATGATTAAATCATGTGCATAGCATTATGAGTTCTTTTGTCGAAGCACATTTAATAATGTATCAAATTTCTTGTTCAACATTTCAACATTATTCTCAATAGCATTTAATTGCAGTGTCATTGCATTAAGCCTGTCCTCTATTTTCATTTCAAATTGTTTTAAATTATTATATATTAATTGACTATCATTATTACCATCTGGTAACTTTATGTTATCCAAGTAATTGTTTAAAACTGAATTAAGGATGACATTTTTATCTGGTTTTAATTCATTTACACTTAATGTGGAAAACAACTTTGTAGCATTTTTGGCCAACAATTCTGGATTTAATAAGTGTTGAACGTTTTGCATATTTATTGGACCTAAAGATCTATTAGGAGGTATTTTAGATTCTGTCAAATAAACAATTATACCATAAACCCAAATGAAATTGGAATTTTCCAGCTGTTCAAATTTCAAACTGCATTCTGTACCATTGACACTATGAATCATGTGAGAATTCATCGGATACTCACCGACACTTGTGGAAGAAATAGTAGAATGCATTGATACATATTCTCCATTTTTACCAAATAATTCTATGATTTTGGCCTGAAAACAAAAAAAGAATTTAAATGAAACTAGACAATCCGTTAGGTTATGACACACTCTACCTCGGAACACACACAGACTTTACTAATGAAATATTTTAAATCACAACTTATGTTTATGAATAGTGTCTCATAATTGTCTGCAGGTTTCATGAAATTCACACAACAGCAGTCTGTCTGTTCTATTAAGGCCACAACATTACTAAAAACAATAACAATAGTAATAATGATTAAACAGTAAAATAAAGTGTTAAATTGTACATTTCTATGAATTGTCATGAAGACAGATAAGTTTGACAAAAAAATATATAGAACTTGAATCGAAGAACTTTTTCCAACATTTATATTTTTATTATTTAAAGAGAGGCATATTTCAGTCAGTAGTTTTTGATAACTTTTGAAAACAGAAAATAATATGTCTAGTGCATTACCGTCCAAGTAATTGTTTAATATAAATAGTTTTTCCGTACAAATTAATAATCAATAACAATAATAATGAGTTAAAAATCAAAAAAACAAATTTTTGTAATTTTTATATTATTATAATTACATAAATATCTAAAATACTGAGAGCACAACCATTGAATACAAAATAAATCAGCATGCAAAAAAATTGTAATTTAACTGCCTGGAGCAACTTTTTCCTATGACACCACTCTAAATATGGCCGCATTCCAATGCGGTTTAAACAACAGAACTATTACAATTGGAACTATTGAATAGAATTTTCTATTATTGCTTAAAGAGTACATCAATAGGAATATATTTATTGCGTAATTTCACAACGTTTCGTGTCCTAATAAGAATATAAAAAAAAACGACAGCCTTCATACGATTTTTACGGAAAAAAATTAATTATTACATTTGGCTGGTTTCGCGGTGTTCGGTCTCTGGGACAAGATGGACTGCTACGCAATCTTCGATGTCCTTTCCGTCCACGTTGGACTGCCAGTTGCATTTGATTTCCACGAATTTCATATAGTCCATCTCAGTGCGAGGTTCGTCCGAAACCCAGAATTCTGCGATACAAAATAATAGCAAACAATACTTGTGACTAAAATTTACAGAACGCAAAAGCGGGGTAAAATTATTATCTCGCCAAACGATGTAAACACAATTCAAATGATAACAACGGCGAAAAAAAACATAATCGAATATTTGCCGGGAATATTTTTAATTGTCTAATGGTTCTCAACATTTTATTTTCTTGTGTTACAGCACTGTCCTAATGACTAGCCGAGTTTAAAAGTAATTTTTTTTTTGAAATTTTTCAAAATACCGCCGAGTCATATAGAAGTCAATATAGAATAATCACCTAGTTTTCATAAAACAAAAAAAAAAAAAAAACAAGAAACGAGACAACACTAAAATTCGCGCACGTTCGACTTCAAGGGGAGTTTACAAAAGTTTGGTAAACCTTTGGCTTTACAGGTTATCGGAGCTTGATATTTTTTTTTCTTTCAGGTAATGCAAGGTTAAAAAATTCTTACACTTCACCTTCAGAAATTCGTTGACGAACTTCCAAAATTTCTAAATTTACCAATTTTTTCCAAAACACAATGGCTAAGTACCGGGTCGTGATGGTCAGACACGGCGAAAGCGAGTGGAACCAAAAGAACCTGTTCTGCGGATGGTTCGACGCATCATTAAGTCCAAAAGGTAAGGTACTCGACGTTAAAGGCATACATTTTTTTTTCTATACTACGTCCGTTTTCGATAATTATTTCCTTTGAACAGGCGAAGAAGAAGCGGCTAGTGCTGGTAAAGCTTTGAAACAGGGCAATTACAAATTCGATGTGGCTCATACGTCGGTGTTGAAGAGAGCTCAAAACACTTTAGGCGCAATACTCAAAGAGCTGGGTCAAGAAGACATTCCGATATCGAAAACGTGGCGTTTGAACGAAAGACATTATGGTGGTCTTACTGGGCTGAACAAGGCGGAGACCGCGGCAAAGTATGGCGAAGAGCAGGTAATAATTGCATCTGCACATTAAAAGCTTGTGATTCCTGTTACATTGACTCCTACATTAAGTCAACATAACGTTTCTTCAGGTTCAAATATGGAGACGTAGTTTCGATACTCCTCCTCCCCCTATGGACACAAACCATGCGTACTACGATCAGATTGTAAATGATGCCCGCTACAAAGATGAGCCTTCCAAGGACGAGTTCCCAATGTTTGAATCATTGAAATTGACTATTCTTAGGACGCTACCATACTGGAATGACGTAATTATTCCCCAACTAAAAGAAGGAAAACAGATTTTGATTGCAGCACACGGGAACAGTCTCAGAGGCATTGTTAAACATTTAGACAGTATGTACATAATCACATCTTAGTAGTAAAATATTAGTATTTTAATTTCAATGAATAAAATATTTTTTTTTTTTTTTTAAGAAACTTGCATAAAATATTAAAAAGTGTTTTTCAACTTTTGATACAACATTAAATTTATGTTCAGTATACAATATACAATCTACTTATAGTTAAAAATTCCAGACCGTGTAGTGTCTTTACATAATTTATCATACTAATATGTAGTAAATAACAATGGCCGTACAAATTAACCTATTAATTTAAATTTTATTATATAATATATATTGGATAAAACATAGAAAAAGTTAAAACATTTTTTATATAAATGTAGTATTATAATATTAAGTACTAAACTACTTGAAATTCAGTTTTAAAATAAATATTTGCAAGTTAAAAATTATAGTATTGTATGTTATAAGAATTGTCCTATATATATTGTTATTTACTTATAAAAAAATCCTATTATAGTAATTCAGTATGTGGCGTTTTCCATTGTCGAGGTCACCACTGTAGTTAGTGTACTCGTATTTTACTTTCCCTTTACACACTAACTACAGTGGTGACCTCGACAATGGAAAACGCACTTCTTCAAGACGTTCCGCACATCTCTCGCGTCGGAATCAAAATTCCACCATTTTGGCCTGAAGATCCCGCGGTATGGTTTGCACAGCTCGAAGCTCAATTCGCTTTAGCTAACATTACTCAGGACTCCACCAAATATTATTACGCTATTTCACAACTCGACGGTCCTGTTATTAAAGAAGTTAAAGACATAGTTTCCAATCCGCCGGAAACCGGTAAGTTTGAAAAACGTTGAGTTGAATTGGACGGGTTTGTGATGAAGTAAGCCGGTTTAAGGCGGTCAATAGACACCGTCGTCTTCTTGTCTTTAACCAAAATATCAAAAGTCTTGTCACTACGAGTAAGAACAAGATGAGGTCCAGTGTAAGGTGGTTGGAGAGAAATCCGAACAAATGTGTGCTAGGTGTGTCCGAAGTCATTTTTCTCGGATACGTAGTCACTTCTTCTGGCTGTTGTCCTACTTCAGATAAAGTCAAAGCTATTCAGACCTTTCCTCAGCCTTCTACAGTCCGACAACTTCGTCAGTTTTTAGGAATGCTCAATTTCTACCGACGACACGTGCCACATGCCGCTGATATTCAATCACCGCTTAATGCCATCTTAGCAGGCCAAAAGGTGAAAGGCTCAACTCCTGTTCAGTGGACACCGCAATTAATATCAGCTTTCGACGATTGCAAGACAGCACTTTCCAATGCTACACTCCTGACGCATCCAAATACTTCAGCATCCTTAGCACTTTTCGTCGATGCTAGCCAGTATGCAATTGGCGCGTCTCTCCAACAGCAATCTCAGCAATCTTGGGAGCCGTTAGCCTTCTTTTCGAAGAAGTTAAATCCTTCCCAACAGAAATGGAGTACTTATGACCGAGAACTTTATGCCATCTATGAAGCTATCAAGTATTTCCGACCCATGCTTGAAGCCCGCCATTTTACTATATTTACGGATCATAAGCCTCTTACGTTTGCTTTTGCTCAGAAAAATGACAAATGTTCACCGCGTCAATTTCGCCATTTAGATTTTATTTCCCAGTTTACAACGGACGTAAGGCACGTTTCTGGAAAGAACAACATAGTCGCTGACTCACTGTCACGCATTGAATCAGTTTCAACTCCAATTAACTTTTCAGCTCTGGCACGTAGTCAAGAAACTGACCCGGAACTCCGAAACCTTCTAGATCACGGTTCAGCTCTCCGCCTTGTTAAAGTCCCTATTCCTGGATACGATGAATCTCTTTATTGTGATACAAGCAGTGATCATCCTCGCCCGTACTTGACGCCTAACTTCAGACGTCAAGTCTTTGATAATATTCACGGCCTCAGTCATCCTGGAGCAAATACTTCAAGACGATTAGTTTCCCAACGTTTTGTTTGGCCATTAATGAACAAAGACTGTCGGAATTGGTCTCGTTCCTGTCTTCAATGTCAGCGAAGCAAGGTCTCTAAACACATTTCTGCGCCACTTGGTAATTTTACTGTTCCACCAGTCCGTTTCGCACATGTTCACATCGACTTAATCGGTCCTCTTCCTACTCGAATGGATTCAGATACTGTTTAACCGCAATAGATCGGTACACCAGATGGCCGGAAGCTACACCTTTGCAAGACATAACTGCTGAAACTGTTGCTAAAGCACTCGTTTTCTCCTGGATTGCGCGCTTTGGCGTTCCATTTCAAATTACTACGGACAGAGGACGACAATTTGAATCTCAACTTTTCCAGTCACTAGCTAAACTATTCGGTATTTCCTTGTCTAGAACAACTAGTTATCACCCACAGTCAAACGGTCTTGTTGAACGCTGGCATCGCTCTCTTAAAGCTGCCATTATGTGCCATGAAGATTCTTCCTGGTCAAACGCTCTACCATTAGTGCTCCTTGGTCTACGCACTGCCTGGAAAGCTGATCTCAAATCATCAGTCGCAGAACTAGTGTACGGAGAGACATTGCGAGTCCCTAGTGAGTTTTGATCTCCACACCCAATCTCTCCTGAACCTTCAGACTTTGTGGTAAATCTCCGACCCGTCATTTCCAAACTTCGTCCCGTTCCAGCATCACGTCACTCAAAAAGTCGCATTTTGTTCATCAAGATCTAGCAACATGCACTCATATCATGCTACGCACCGATTTGGTTCGAATCTCTCTCCAACCACCTTACACTGGACCTCATCTTGTTCTTACTCGTAGTGACAAGACTTTTGATATTTTGGTTAAAGACAAGAAGACGACGGTGTCTATTGACCGCCTTAAACCGGCTTACTTCATCACAAACCCGTCCAATTCAACTCAACGTTTTTCAAAAATACCAGCCGAGGAAGAATTTTCCAACTCGTCCATTGATGATGCGACTTCCACGAACAGACCTACGGTAACAACTCGATCAGGACGTCGTGTCCGGTTTACCAATTTTTTTCAAGCATAGCAACACACTTCCCAGGGGGGTGATGTGGCGAGTGCCGAGAATATTCTAGAGCGATCGCGCCGCGCGGCAGGTAGCTATTGTCGCGTGTCGGGTGGAACGTTCTAGAATATTCGTACGCGCCGCCTGTCGCCGCCCCGAGAATATTCTACGGCCTATATAAAGCGCCACAATCGGACCGAGTCCAACAGTACCGAGTCTGTACCTTATCGCGTCGTCTTGAGTTTCATTTGTTACGTTTATTTATGTAATATAAATATACAGTTTAAATTGTATTAGTTTAGTGTACTCGTATTTTACTTTCCCTTTACAAGTAAATATTAATTTTTAATTCAATCTTTAGCAATGTATTAAGTCTCTTATATCAAAAAAATAAATATATTATATATATATATATTTTTTTTTTTTTTCAAATGTAATTTTAATATTTCAGACTTGACAGAAGACCAAATCATGAGCCTTAACTTACCTACCGGTATACCATTTGAATACGAATTAGATGAGAACTTTAAACCTGTGGTTTCAATGAAATTTTTGGGCGATGAGGAGACAGTGAAAAAAGCGATGGAAGCTGTTGCCGCTCAAGGCAAAGCTAAATAATCAGATCAAGAGAATATGTGTTGAAAATTATTTAAATATTAATTAGCAAGCATAAAAAAAAAATAGAAAATTTTTTATCCATGTTTTTAATATTGGTGTTAAATTATTTATACTTAGTATAAATAGCTAAACAAAATAAAAATTTTCTTAAAGCATTAGAAATTAATTACAATGCATTAAATGTCTAAACAATTTTAAAATTTGTAAATTCTTATTTCTTCAAGTATTTAAATGTGTTCAGCAGACATGTAGATCACATAAATTTTAACTGTTGTTGCACGGACATCGTGTTTTATACTAATTAGATGTTTGTACTATATAAATAGTGTTTAAAATCGATTATTTTGAAATATATTCAAGTATAAAGTATGGTAGAACTATTGTGTGTTAACTTGTTTTTTTTTTAAATGTAAAAAATATTAATATTAAATTATTATTTGTTATTTAATAAACATATAAAAAATAGTGTATAATTTGCATATAATTAATCCATTGGTATCTGAAACGTTTGTTTACCCGAATATTGAAAGAGATTATGACGTTTTTTTTCTCTAAAATAGATAATATTAAACGTGTAATAGAATAAACAGTTTTTGGAAAGTTTATAAACTATACATGTTCATTAGATATTTCGAGGGTTCATCAATTACAAATTATAAATTCTTGATTTTCATTGTATTTTTATTGATCGCGGTGATTCAATCTTATAAAATATATAATAATATAATAATAATAATAATAATAATAAATTACAATCAATTGAAAAATAAGTATAAAAATATGATTAGACAATATAATTTTAACACAGCTATTTGTGAAAATTCACATTTTAATATTAAATATATATATTTGTGGTGTATGTCGATAAGTGTAGTTTAACAATAAGATAATTTAAAACATATAAATGACAAATCACTATGAGGAAAACAAATAATTATTACAATCAAAATCTAAAAACAATGGTGATTTTACAGATAAATGATACGTAATGTTATGCTTTTTCCAAACTAAAAAACTTTGTTAAATTTTAATAATTATTTCCGTCACAATACATGAATACCGTATAAACAATTTTTTATCATATAGAGCCATCTAGCTTTCGAAAAAAACATATATTAAATTATTAATATTTAGTATCACTTCTAATAAACATTATTATCAAATGGAATATATCACAAAAATGATCAAAAATCAATATCATTACACTAAACATGTAGTTAGCAAATATATAATAAAAATATCAGATTATGAATACAAAAAAGGTAAAAAAGCCAACAAACAAGTATGTACATAATCAACAAAATAATTTTGTTTACACCTTAAGGAGCAGATGAACAATATATATAATATACACACAATATAAATAATCTGAGTTATTGTTATGGATTTAAAACTGAATTTGCAATTAAACTTGTACACAGCAATTCACATAACACTCATTTTTTCACTCTCAATGGCGTGTTAATATTTAAACAGTATTATTTTTTTTTATGGTCATATAATATGTAATCGTTGAAGTTTAATGTGCATACATCACAAAACATCTTTTTATAATAAAATAAAATTTTTAAAAATTAATTTTAAGTACAAAAATGTATTAAATTTCTATAAAGAAAATAGGTGTTCTTTTACCATTTTATAAGTTATGAATTTTTTTTTTTTTTTTTTTAATGGTGACGTGCTGCCTAACAATAATTTTCTGATAAAAAAATGAATTTTTTTTTTGAAAAAATATAGGTATTAATTATGTTAACTTCAGCACAAATTAAGTTATATTTAAAACACATTACTTATAAATATTATAAACATTACTTATGTATGTTTAATAAAATCAAGTATAGTTTAAAGTCTCCTACAACTAAACAATTAACCGTGTATGATAATCCAATAAATATTGTGGGCAGTATTAATTCAGTAATTATAAAAATTGACAATGTGATATATGAGTCATAGAGGATTTGGCTCAAAGCTATGATATACCAATTAGTAGCATTTTCATGGATCGATGTTACTTTTATTAAAACCAAGAATGACATAATTGGTATATATATTTAAATTTGATGATGCATTTTTCAGTCAAAATGAGTAAAGATAAATAATGATCAATTGTTGAAAGCAAAAGAAGTCACTATGGTAGCAGCATTACTAAATGAAGAACAAGTGGATGCACTTATGAAGAATTATTCGTCTACTAATAACTACACTTAGCAAGGGTCAAGAATTTGGATGTATTCAAGCTGTTGTAAAAGCAAATGTGGAAGAACATAAAAATTTACCAGAGGTCATCTCTAAAGAGTTGATTCGATATGGAACAAGTTTAAAACAAGTCCAGAAGGAAAGGTTAATTAATCTTATTAATAAATACCTACTGATGCTGATTTGCCCTTAGTATTGAAGAGATTGGATGTCCATATTGTCTATGGAGATTGAAGACAACAGTGTAACAGGTACAAAAACACCATTACAGGTGAACTACTAGCGCGCATTGCATTACATTGCGTGGAATGGTAACTGGAAAGCCTACTTCCCAGTTGTTGCCACGAGTCTCAGGACTAGTCTCCTATCACTCGGAGTGTGAGGTGTAGGTGGCTTGGTGGTTATGCGAATTGTTCCAGCAATCTGGCTGGGCGGGTTCGCTTCCATTCAGGAGCAGAGTTGGTCAATCCGATTTTTTGGAGATGGATGTGATTTGACGAGGTAGTTCTGTGGAATATGTTGTGGGTTACAGTTGTTATGAATTGCCTGATAGTTTTTGATTGGGTCGAACGTAGTAGGACTTTATTTCGAATAAACCACGGGGCTCCCGTGATGGTTCTGATTGCAATGGACTGAACTGCGTTCAGATGGTCCCATAAATAATCGGCTATTAGCGTTCCTCAAGCAGGGCCAGCGTAAGTAAGAATTGAGTTTATGTACATGTTGACAATCCGGAGTTTGTTTTTGGCTGCGAGGGGGAAGTTTTATGATAACATTGGATAGAGGGCCACACGTTTCTGTCTTGCCTTTTTGCAAGTCGCGTTGACGTGTTGGGTGAATTTCAGCTTATCGTCTAATATGACTCCCAGATATTTCACGGAGGTGCGCCACTCAACGTTTTGGCCGTTCAGTTGGAGGTGCTACACGTCCACGTGGGATTTATCTCCAAATAGGACGGCTACGGATTTAGATAGGTTTATCGAGACTCTCCAGCTTGTAACCATTTGCAAGTTCTCGTGAGGTGTTCTTGTAGTTGATCTACGGCATGGTATTTGTTCATGCTAGAGCAAAAAAATATAGTGTCGTCTGGGAATAAGTTTGTTTTGATATTGGTGGAGGCCAGCATGTCGTTTATGAATAATGCGAAGAACATTGGCGAAAGGCATGAGCCCTGAGGGACCCCGGCTGAGATTGGATGTGGTGATGAGAGACAGCCTTCTGATTGGACGCTGAATGATCTGGTAGACAGAAAAGATCTTATTATGTTCATCAGCTGTGTGGGAATTTGTGTTTTGGTCATCTTTGCTAGCGCGTTATTAAAGCTTACCTTTTAAACTAAATCGGCCCTTGTCAGGGCCATAACGTCACCAATTAAATAACACATGAAAACGATTTGGACTAATAACATCGCTCGAAATCATCACCAACCAGATGACGCAAAAAAACACGAAAAGCGATTTGACCAATTTGTGATTGGTGATTGATTTGTGATCAATGGGAAGCAGACCATAAAAGTACAAAACCGCATAAATACAGGTGCACTTTTGACGAACTTCACCTTATTTTCCTTTCACTTGTTTAAGTATCATAGTTACTGTAAACAAGTTGAAAAGAAGATATACCGAAGTGCTCCAGCCGATCATGACATCGAGTACGCTACAATCTACAACAGAACAAGACAAATTCCCGCTACACTCAAGCCTCGTTGACCACGGGAACGATGAGAGAGATTGTTGTCAGCCACCACCATCATCGACCGAACAGCCAACAACCGTCAACCTTAATAACACTATCGACCATTTAATCAAAGAACGAACGCATCACTGACAACTACATCAACGACCGAATCACGGGCGATTCCGCGGATTGTTGCTAATCCAACCACCGTCCACTGCAGTTCCACCGATACGGAACGATCCAGCTAGAAGACACTATTTCCTTTGCTGGGGCGCCCGTTATAAGTGTAATGGGTAGTTAGGGAGCGACGGTATAAATGTATCGTCGTGGGGACTACATAGGTAATACGATTGTATTCTTACTCTACGACGAACTTATTTTTGTACATTATTGTAAACCACACTTTGTAAATATTCATTGTACACATCTCTTTTGAAATGAATACTTTCAGTTTACGGCAAACGACATCAGTTGTTAGTACCATAACAACAGACAGCCAATATCATCAAAACTATAAATCAACGTTAGAAATGTCAAAAATTGACAATATTTTTAAAGAATGGAAAAAGTTTGGTTTTGTCACTGAGATAAATTGAAGTTATTCGTCACCAATTTAGGGTTTAAGGCTCTTCGTGATGCAAACCTAATTCTACAGCTAAAAAAATGTCATTTTGCATATGAGTAAGTTGATTTCCTAGGATATACATTGACCACAAATGGGCTTCAAACAGTTTCAGTCAAAATGGATGTCGTATTAATATTACATTTTCCAACTCCTAAAAATTGTCATGAGGTCAGATGGTTTTTGGGACTCCCAGGGTATTTTCGTCAATTTATGCCAAATTATGAAAGAGTAACATGCTGATACTGAAATGTATCCAGACAAATAAGTGATAAAATTGAAATAATCATCAAAGTTCAGGATAATATATGTAGTAAATTTTCGATTGAAATTTGGTTTTTATGCCAAGTAAATTTGGACTCCAGAATAATTGGTCTACAATTATTTGAAGGATTGTTCAGTGTCCTACCGATGGATCAAGGTGGTATTCTATATAGGTAGTAAATTTGTGCACACACATTTTATTATTACTTCTTCAATTTTATTTTTATTTTGAAAAACAAATATTTTAATTATTTTCTTAATCAATATGTTAAGAACAACATATATTTAGAAGATATAAAAATATATCTATATATTTTAATTCAAATTAAATTTTACAATATGTAAGGATACCAAACAATTTGGTAGCTTTTTTAAGCTACAAAATCAGTCAAGATCATTTGGAGTTGTTATTTTCAAATATACGGTCTATGGGAGGGTTCAATCAATAACCCCACATCAACTCAGTTTGTTAAAGCATATAAGCGTTATATAATTCACACAGGGTTAAAAGTTTCAAAAGAAGCAAACTATCAAGTATATTGAAAAGTCATACACTGAGTGATGTGACGTGATACCAATGTTGCCATCCTATTTGATGAGTACATCGTACAATATCTATAAAATTATCGTATCTAGCGAAAAAATTATCGTATAAAAAATTTTTTTTCTCGCTACGCTCGAAATGATGAAAATAACACCGTTATCACAATAAACAACATTTGAACAGAATCTCAATTCTCAGTCAAATTTTTTTTCTATGCTACTGAGTTAGTCAGCATTTGAATACAATCTTTGATTTGTGCTAGTCAGTGAGAAAAAAATGGATGATGATGATGATAATACACCAGGGTGTAGTACACTAAAAAAAACAAGAATGATGAGAGGTGGAGATTTGGATCGAGAGGAAAAACCCAAACATCGAACTCAAAAATTCCGTTCAGAATGGAAAACTGATAGTGCACTTAGAGATTGGATTGAACAAGACGCCGACGAGCTTAAAGCAAGGTGTACATTTTGCAAAGTATCTATGGTTGCCGAATTAACTGTAATCAAAAACCATGGGAAAGGAAAAAAACACGAGCATTTTAAGTAACGCGTAACCCCTTTAAGTAATTTTAAGTAACCCCTTTTTCCTCTGCCAAACTTCTCTATAATATTGAATATTAATTAATTAATTACTTTGTTATTCATTTGATTGATGTAATTAGCATGTTTTGTATACTCGTACGAGCATATGAACATATGTTCATGTAAATAATTTACTTGTTTCTTATTTCTCTCTTGTTTTACTAATTTTTGCTGTACTTTCTGTAATGTTCAATGTAAAAATTTCCTGTTGAGGCGTAAATAAACAATAAACAATAGTGGAGGTGTCGACATACTGGATGGAACTGGAGTCGAGCATCAAGATACTATTCAGCCCAATGTACCTATCGATAACGGAGCGGTTAGTTGACCCAGCAGCCACGGGAGCATTAGGATCAATAACACGCGCCCTGACAGTCATGGACCCTACCACCATTATGTCATTGGCCAAATACTTAACAACAGCCACAACATCGATCTTAGAAATAGCGCCATTGGTTCGGCTTGGTTGCATGCAGCTATCTATATCTAGTGAGGCTATTCAAACAGAAATAATCCCCTACAGTCATCAAAGGATGGCATGAACTAGAAAAGTTATGCTGCAAGTGGATTATAAATTGTGATACACAATTAATTTAATTTGCTTATTAAAGTATAATATGTATCTATATTTAACTATTCCAACTAAATAACAGTATCAACAATCAAACTGAACTACCTTTGATGACTATCTTGATCATAATATACCGACCACTTAACAGAATGTGTCAGTATTCTGAACTTTACTAGAACCTGAATTTGGATGATCTTTGGTTTTAGCAGGATGGATGTCAGCCCATGAAACAATCAATGTTATGCAGACAATCCACAAACGATTCAAGACCTTAAATTGAATATTGGCTGAGCCATTCGTAGAGATAGAGCCCAAAACCATGAACAATGTACTCAAAATTTGCGCTAACAGATTGCACTACTGTAAAGTTAGTTGAGGTAATCACATTAGCGAAATTATATTTTATAAATAATCGGATACTTTCCTCTATCTAATAAAGCCATATTACATGAAAAAAAATGTATTTGTGTTCATTTTATTGCACTTTTAAAAAGAAATCACTAGATGGCCCACCATGTATAATATAAGTAATATATTATGTTATATAAATATATTATATTGATCCATTGGCGGATCTAGGATTTTGTTGAAGGAGATTATAACTTATAATTAAATTATACTTAAAATGCTTTGTTTTTTTATAGTTTATGTGCCTATTATCATACACGTATAAAGAAATATATTTATTCATCTAGAGTCTAGATTCTAGACCAGGGGTCGCCAACCAGTCGATCGCGATCGATTGGTCGATCTTTCTAGGAATATAGGTCGATCGAGTAATAAATAATCGGATAATGTGGATTGCTATATTGTATTCTAGGAATTTACCATTATCGATCAATCGTGATAGTCGGAAAAGTTGTCAGTTATAACTCGACTGTCAATTAGTCGTAGAATTTGTATATATGAATATAAAAATTAGATTTAAAAATAGGCAATAAATAACTATGGAAAACGAGATTATACACAGGTACGTGTACGTATCACGTAATCTGATGGATAGCCCGTATTACCTCCTATTAACTGCCTTTACCGCGTTGATAAATCGAACCAATCTGTTATAGTAGTAAATAGTAATAAGTTAAAAGTAATAATTTGTAATCAAATATATTAAAATACGTGTAGTGTGAAACTGTGAATTTATATTGGAAATAAAAAGTAATAAAAGAAGTGTAACGCGCATGACACATGTACATATAATATATTTTTTGTTTATTGACAACCTTTTTTTTTAGTCGATCGCGAGTCTATTAAAGTTGGCCGCCCCTGTTCTAGACTTTTTGATTACTATTAAAAAAAAAAAAAAAAGAGTTGTATGGTGGTAAATTTTTGCTGTGATTTAGGCCTGTACTTATGTATATAAATAATTTATATTCTTTGATTAGTTTTAAGAAATTTGTTTTTCATTTGTTTTTTAGCTTACAATGACGATGTTGTAGTGGACGCGTCTGTCTGTTGGGACTGATTGAGGAACGCAACATTGGATGCTTTCAGCCTTGCTGTATTAGCTTTGGAGATCAATGTTCCTGGAAATGGCGATATGCTTGGTGTGGAACAATGACTGTTACTCAGATCACACTGGTCCAACAGCCTCAATAGCTCCTCAGCTGTCGGCCCACCATTCGGGATGGGTTCTACAAATAGAATAATAATATATATATATTACAGAGGAGTTTCATAAGTCTTGTAACGTCCTATATACACAATAATTTTGAGTTGTGTTTTTATCAACAATAATTTAAAATCAAATTAGAGGTAACATTTTTAAAACAGTTCTTTTATAAATCATTTTTTTTATATAATAAATGCTATATATATATATATATATATAAACATGTTGATAAAGTAATTTTGAAAAATTATTGAAATTTCCAATTTCATATTAAATATGCTTGATACATGTTACTTTAAATTCAATCGGTCAACATTGAATTTGTATTTATATAAGGTTCTTAATAAATAAAAGGCATGTTCCATATAATGAAGATCTTTCACTGAAAGAATTTCCATTTTTTTTTATTATGACTATTATTTTTAAACTTTAAAAATGTCGTTTAATTATAATTTTATCACAAATTGTTGTCAAAAAAATTTAATTCAGAATTATTAATTTTGTGGAAATATTTAGTAAGGAGAGGAGGACTTTATGCGATAGGATAACACATCAAACTTATGAAATATTATAAGAAATAATAACATTTATTATACTTACGAAGACACTTGTTAGCTAAGTCTAGAGCAGTGGTCAGGTCCCACATTTGAATGTTTCCATTACAGTGTCCAGTTAATATAAATCTGCGGGGCCGTGAACCCATCCTGCTAGATCCCTCACATTCGTGTACACAAAAACAAGTGATTATTGTACAATCTATTGCCCGGATTATGCAAACTCTGAAAATAATATGTATAAATAAACATAAATTATCAGAATATTTTAACATTTTTCCACAAAAAGTATAAAATAGAATAGTTGCCACAATTTCTTAATAGTGGTTTAAAATTTGAATAAGAAAACATACGAAATTAATTCTAGCCATTAACAAAGGCATGTCATGTAATATGAAACTATGACGTGTCTCGATATATATGCTTACTGATACTAGATTCGATTGCAGTTTAGAAAACAAATATAAGAAATTCCTATGCATAATTCATTGAGTTTTAACATTTGACTCTTATGAAAATTTTTAACTTTAAAAATGAACCTTTATGACAATACTAATAGATAATCTAATCTAGTACTCAATAAAAGAATGGATGGATATAGGGGAAGGCAATGAGGGCAATAGTCCTATCTCTGTTCTCAAAAAAAATCTAATATTTGTGATATTCGTCTAAAATTTGACAAATGTATGCTATGCCTCATATTACTGTAATATTATCTAATAAAAGTTATCGTTGCTGATAAAATTAATAATACTGGTATGACTCCTACGTATCTTAATAATCTTTAGAAATGTAAGAGCCATAGTCAGTAACGATTATGTTAAGTTATGCAAAATTATTTGTATAACTGATTGAATACTATAAAATCTATTATAATTTCTTTTTTGTAATTTTGTTTTAACATCATGTAAATATTTATAATATTTTATTAAGATTATTTCGTTTTTTCTTTTTAAATATAGCATTATAGTATACAACAGAATGATGTCAATTATAGTTCTTCCTAATCTAAATAATTAACAGTTATTTAAAAAAAAAAATAGGTGATATCCTTTTTTTTTAGTTTATTAATTATTATTTATTACTTATTACTAATAAATTGGCACCTCATTCAGAACTTCTGTATCAGCGCTTGAGTGAAAGATGTACACACGGTATTCAGAAAGAAATTTAATTAATAAACATTAAAATAAGTATTCAATTTTTTTTACCTTTTCCCATTGGATGCGAGACGAACAAATAGTTCTGAAGTCTCGGGCATGACTTTTTGAACAAAAACTTGCTCGTCGTCTTGTTCGCCATATGGTCCTATCAACAAATATGCACAACTATAATAGAACTATTTTTAAATTTAATTACATTTGAACCAAATTGCATATTATAAATTGCAAAATTAATTTTGTATTTACTATATACAGTATATAGTTTTATCGAAATATTGCTGTGAAAAACACAAGTCTAGTTAAATAATACATACATTATTGAGTAAAAAAACATGGTATTTACCACAATCATTTCCAGCACAGTAACTAATGCATGGTTCAACTTCTTCCAGCGACAATATCTTAAATGAAGCAACTGGAGTAGAACCTGGCTGTGTAGAGATCATGCCTCTAAATCTTGTCACACTCCACGTTCTCACATGGTTGTATTCACTACATACAGACACTAGAAACTTCTCTGACAGTGTCACCTATATAAAATTAAATAAAGATCTAAAAATAGTATTAGGAACAAAAAAATATATCTGTAATTTTCAAATCAATAAGTAAGATTTTTATTATCCTTCATTATTGTTCATATGGTAAGTTTTATAAATAGAATTTGGAGTTTGATCATTTTCATATATTTATTTTGAGTATTCAGTTGAACACAGGTAAAATATATCTATAATTTATAAAATATAGAATTGAATGAAAAACTTTTATTCTGCGTATAAATGCATATTTTCAAATTCAAGAATATGCAGTGTGATATATATAAAATATATTTTTAAATTTTTTGTTGCGTTTTATACTAAATACCTACATATTATAATATATAAAAGGTGTATTTATAATGAATACTTTATAGACGGAGGTTAAATATTTTATTATCAAAAACAAAGAAAGCCTGAAAATATATAAAGAATATAATATTGGTCTCTATTTATAAATAAAGTAGAAAAATTTATCAGTAATGATATTCGCATCAAAGTTAATTTGAAATACTCTCTTTAGTTACCTAGGAAGAATATAATGGTGTGGAGGGGCAGGTCAAATCTTAAGTCTTTTAAGCACAGGTTATAAAAATTATTAAATGGACTAAAAAAGGAAAAAAATCAACAATATCACACCTTGGTAACTGAACTTTGGTGCACAGTGAATGTTTGAAACAATTGAGGACCGTGTCCCACAGTCTCAGGATGTTGTACGATCACGCGAACAGTACCCGAACTTGTGCCATATGCAATTTCAATCCAATTTCCACTGACACCTGTAAAAAACCGATACCCAAATTTAGGCTAACATTATAAATTGACAAATATATAACATTATAGATTTTCCACAATTTTTTTCAAACACTTATTAAAAATTTATATATTTATCATTCACTCAGATTTTATTAAATACTTAGGTTTATATTTTGATAAAAAAAATTATTTGAGCTAAACACATATATATGACCAAACTATACCTTAACGGCTTAACAGAAGACTTTTCGTTTTCCATAGTATTATGAGCAAAACTTTTGCAATTATAAATTTAAAATCTAAAATTAATTTATACAATATTTTGTTTAAACCCATATGGACTTAATTTTATTTTAATCTTTTCACTCTTATACTTGTACAGATTGTATATTACTCTCAATAAAAAAAATATATATTTACCGTGATTTATGAATATTTAATACTAAGGGTGATTGTCGATTACACACATACTTTTATCTTACAAGGATAAATTAAAACATAGGACATCAAAGTAAAATGTATAATATCAGGGACCTCTTATTCACATTAATTTTTTACGTTCAGAGTCAAAACTACTTATTTCGGTATCCTTTTAATTTTTACAATATCAAACAATAGTAAACACTTTTTTTCCTTTGATAATTCACAGTTACATCATATATTGTTTCGTGAGTGAGTTAGAATAAAATATATTTAATTTTCAATTCAAATCTCATTAAAATTTCTAAGCAGTATAAATTACCGAATATTATCGTAAATAAAAAACATTTAATTTTAAATGTACGTGTCATAGAATATTATAACTACTCATTATTTAGTTTGTATCAAAACAATTGTCAATGTGAACAGTACAAAATATATGGTCTTTATTATGGTAAACAATTTTATACATTATAATTTATAAGTTTAAAAACCGCTGACATTCGTGTTAAATATTAAAAATTATTTAATATGTTTGTTAAAAATTAATAAATATTCATGTTAAATGACATCATGATGGTAAATTTATTTATCTTAATTTAAGATACCCAACAAAGTGTATATAAGGTTTAACTAAATCGATTATTGACAGTTTTTAATGTTTCAAGGAACACAACTCTGAAAGTGTGAAAACAACAATACGTAAAAAATCATCAACTTTAGACATTTCACACGTAAGAAACAGAAGTATTTCTTTAAATTTAAAATGTTATGATCTACACTATTTAATTAATATATTTATATATTTACATAGTGAATGTTAATCTCATGTTAATTTTTTATGTTTCTGAATGGTAATAATTATTTTTGTTTTTTTTAGAATCAATACATATTTTTACATTACAAGTGTTTGTATCAAGCAACATTTTTTTGTATTCGATTATTAAAAAATCTTAAACTCATATAAATACACATATATTCACACACAATAATCATGAAATTGACTTTGACGCTTTTGTTGTTGGTCAGCACTACTATTATCCAAGTAAGTTAATATAATAACTCTAAATATTAACAATAATAATAAATACATAGTATTATGTATATTGGTCTAGGATTATTTACATGTATAGCGCTAAAAATCTATTAATTCTGCCTAACTAAAGTGAATAAGACTATTTCAGAAATTCAACATACCTACACGGCTATACCTATAAATATTTATAACAGTTATGTTAAAAATTAAATAATGGAAAAGGAAATAACTAATTTGTACTCAATTGAGATTATCAGTTTTTAATTTTTAAGCCGTTAATTCCATAATTACAGCGACAAGAGATGTCTTTATCAAATAAGAACTGTATTGTACCAATGCAAATATACTAATAATTAATTCGTTATTGGTATCGCTATGCAATATCCCGCCATTGGTGTTGAGTTAGCACTGCGTTCACCTCATTTTTTCATCGTTATTTATTAAATAATAAACATAGAATATTAAAACTAATATCAAATTATTTATATTTTCATCTTTTACATAAAACGTTCTCACAATTTTTCTTAATTGTAAATATTTTAAACAGTAAAAATTAATTTATAATTTTTTATACATAATTATATAATAAAATAATTATTATCATTCAATTAATTTCTTCCGATTCTACAAGCCACGAAATAACATCCGACATTTTAGAATAAAAACGTGAAAAAAAATAAAACAAAAATAAATACATACGTACGCATTTGATAAAAAATATTACGTCCATTCTATTGAGTGAGCACAACGCTCAGTATATGGATCCTAATAACATTGCATGTTGTTATCTAATTAAGAAATATTTATAAAATTATTATATTTCCAAAACTATATTTAGACACATGTCAATTGAAGGTATAAATATTATCGATGAATCAAGTAATAAATAAAGAAGTGGTTCTCAAAATACTAATGAGGTGAGCGCTCACCACGATACCAATGCCGGGTTAATATACACAATAATTTTTTTATATTAAATAAATATAAACAACATCAATTATACATATATTATATGTATTCAATGGTACTAATCTTTTATGTATATGTATATGTGATTTGAAAAAAATAAATTTCAAAATGTGGGTGATAACAATATAAATTTATATTTAAACAATTTTGATTTTGAATCGAAATAGTTAGTACGAACAGATAATATGGAATTTGAAGAATTATCCAAGCCGAACTTAGAAACTGATACAACTAATGCATGGAACTGGGTGAGTGATGTTGGACACAATGCATATGAAGGAACGGCCAACCAATTGCAAAATTTAAAGGGTGAATAGCTATTTTAAAATGAAAATATTTTGAAATTTGTTCTTCTTAGATCTAATGCAATAAGTTAATTTAATATAGAATATTCATTTTCCGGGTAAATTTGTGTTTTCCTACAATGATATTTTAGTTTTTTTTTTAACCTATATATTATTATTTTGAAAATTATAAAGGATAAATAATAAACCAACAGCTGATTATTGATTAGTAATTGGTTTATAAAGTTTAGATAAGTGTGAAATAATATAAGGGAATAATTTATTAGATCCTCATAATTACTCATCACTTTAAATGTTAATAAATAATGGAATGTTGATTTATATATTAGAACCACTTATACCATAAAAAAAAAATAAAAAATAAAAAATAAATTGTATAAAATTAGATTTATTCTAAAAAGGTATTACAATTATTTGAAATTAATATATTGACTGCTTACATCTTTTTGCAGTTCTCACTTTAGTGTATACATAACTTACTTAATCAAATTTAATTTTGGTATTTTAAAATAATATAAATAATGTTTTAAAATATTCTTTTCATCACACTAATTAATAAATAAATATCATTCAGTAATGCACAGAGAATAATAAATCATTTACTTTAAATTTATATTGGACACCAAATAGGCTGCTGAATGAATCTTTTGACGCCAAATAGCGTCGGTACACAATCAACTTGTTAATTTTAAAAAAAATTCATAACACAATAACTGACTTGAGAAAATTAATAATTCTGCTTTTAACAAATTTTTCTGTAAAAATTGATCTTATTTGAATTGTCACTCATACAACACCTTCATAGGTATTTTTTAAAAATGGTAAATTCATATATAGATACAATTGTATATATAGGAATTAAATTTTTTACACAGTAACTGTATTTTGACTGAGTCATTTTTATGTACTTTGAATATACTAAGAGAATAAAATTATTTATTTTAAAATGTATGAACATAGATAGTGTAGAGGATGCTGCTTCTACGTTATATGAATATGGATCATCTGCCACTACTGAATTAAAAAACATAGTGTCTACTTCTGCAAGTGAAACATCTGAGAGTATTCAGACTACCGTTGATGATGTTGTATATAATGAATAGATATCTTCTACCATCAGTGATTTGGAAAAATACAGACAAATAAATTAATGGACATAAAAAAAGAAAAAATATATTTATATTATATTTAATTTGAATTATTTAATATTTTAGTGTGTGATAACAATAACAATATTAACCCTATACAATTGAATCTAAATGTATGTAAGAATATTAAATTATGAAAGTTTATAATTATTTTTTGTAATAGCAGTTAGTACATATTACTCATAAAATTGTATTAGTTCATGTTATCTTCAATTACTATATTAATAATATATTGAATATACAATTTAAATAAATATGTGTTTGTTTTGTATTTAATACATAATAGCTAACTGTCATCAATATAGTATTATACATTGAGCAAAGGGACAATTATAGTTAGGTTAAACCATAGATTCCTATTACTATTATTATTATATTTAATCTAAGATTAAATTAAAATTATTAACTTAACTAGAAAAATGATTCTAGTCTAATTTTAATTCTATTCAATTTTTTTATATATCTATAAAACTTGTTAAAGAACTTACTTGTTTTTGGAGTCAAATAAACAGAAATGGCAGTAATTGAATCATTGGGAGGATCTCTATATAGTTCTGTAACTAATAAATCATTGTCTTTCATTCGCAATGGAAATTTTTGCATATCTACAAACAAACAAAAAATTACATTATTATAAGATATTTTATCAAATATGTATAAACTATATAATATTTGATAGAATAAAAAAAAAAATACAGAATGATACTATTTCCACAGAATACAAATAATTTCAATAAAAACTATAAACGACTATGAAAATAAAATAATTAGTTCCTTATCACATATCAAAATAATGACAATAATACTATCACATAATAATTATTAATTTTATTTGTTTAATGCCGTAACAAGCAATGGTTTAGTATAGACAACATTATTAGTACAAATGAAAGAATTAATAAGTAAATATAAACTGATAAGCAAAAGAAAAAAGACAAGTTTAGAGTAAGAATATAATTAAATAAAAAAATGATGAAATTAAGAACTGTTAAGAAAACATCATTTTTTGGAGAGGTAGTTATGACAATAGGAACAATAAGACATGAAAAGGAAATGATTTCTCGTTAAATAGGAAAATATATAGGGAAGTAATTCTGAAGTATGAATGGTATCAATAAGGAGTACGGAGATGATCAGCACCAAGATGGTGGGAGTGCACAGTTAATTACAAGCTAATTAAGCATGTTATACAACCATACCATATTATAAAATGGAATAGACTAAAGGGAAATAAAAGGTAGAAAGATAACAACTGGATGAGAAACACTGACATACAATTATAATACACATTTTGATTGAAACATAAGCAAAATAATATTCTGGTTTACAAATTGCAATATTCCTTACCTATATAGTATATTGATCCATTATTACAGCCAAGAAGTAGAAATGAACCAGCTGTATCAAAAGATGCTATAGGTACAACGTCTTGAGTTTGCCAATGTTGAGTCATTGCGTGCCAAACTCCAATTTTTCCGGTAGGGGATAAAGCGACAAGTTGACTTCCAATGAAAAATAAATGTTCTACACGAACATTAAGATTGAACGTACCTAGACAAGATTATTTTGTCAAATGAAACCCTATTATACATTCTATATCAGTGAAGTAAAATATTTCTAAGTTGAATAAAAGATTAACCAATGAAAACTTAAATTTATTAATTTTTTATTATGTGCATTATAATAATTAAAATGATGATTGACCATATTTTTTTAAACCAATTATCAATTGAACATCCTTGTGAATGATGCACAATTCCAATACATTATTGATGTGAATCTGACTATTAAATTCATAGTACTAAATGCTGAACCACAGATATAAGTGTTACCAAATAATAATTAAATTTCAAGAAAAAAATTCCATAGTTTTAATTTAGGTATTTTGTGGCAAAATTTCCCAAAATTCTTCAAAGGGTCTGATAGGATCTGATTATAGATCACACAACACCATTTCAAGACAGAAGGCTGTATGACTCAAGGTCATAAACTCCTATTGGATTGTCAAATTAATTTAAATTTAAAAAAAAACTCTACTTTTTTTTTCTGGTTTGTAATTTTAATTTCAAAATATTTAAATATTTGGAAATGTTTAAAACTATGAGAAAAGCAAGAGAATTAAAAAAAATGTATATTTCATACATTTTAGGGAATCAAATCAAAAACCTTGGTAGTCCACAGGTTAGGTTAGGTTACATTACAATATTCTATATAATTTACTTTTTGTAATTAAACAATTTATTACCTATGTTTGTTCGAGATCCCTGTTCTGATACACCCCATAAGCGTACTTGATTTTCGTATGATATGGCGACCATTACAGAGGAACCATCAGAATTACCACTTTGACTGTTCATTTTAGCATTAATTGCTATCCGTTCAATACAGTTGTCTATATGTGGTGATGTAAATACTTGTTGCCAGCCACTAGAATCTTTCAATCTGTCACAAGAAGATACACAATTATTATAATTACTATTTACCTACAATTTAATACTTGCCTATAACAAACAATAAAGTGAGCATAAGCAACTACAATCCAATTATGGTGAGCTTTGATAATTTGGACTCGTAATGGATCAGCCCAGTTTGAACCTTGATTGTAGCCGAAAACCAAGTTTAACGCATCATTTCTAATATATTTATTGAGATCAGCTGACGAATTCCTGGAATGGTGATTGGGCACATGATTACCAAGTGATGCTGCTCGGGAATGTCCACTATTACCATTACCGCGTCCATTGATAACTGACCCACGGCTATTTACAGTGACCCGAGAAATGTCCAAAGATGAATTACGAGAATGACAACGACTAGAAAATTCACAATCTTATGTTGGTTTAATATATAAACTTTTTATAACTTAAATTTTTAATATTCTAGTGAATATATACTGACCTTTGATAACCGTGAGTATGAGGTATTGATGAAGGAGAATTGGGCGGCGGTGCTGGTTCAGGGACACGAACAATTGAACCAGGTCTTGTTTGATCATCTACTTTAATCACGTTTCCAATTATTTCAGACTCTTGCATAGGAGGATCTATGAACACAATATTATCAATTACTCACAAAAATATAAATATGAAATACTAAAAAAAAAACCAGTTAAGTTTCAAGGAAAAACGATATGCCGATATCAATATATTTACTTGGGGCTGGTAACATGCTGTAAAAGAGAATATCTCCACATGATGACTGTTCTAGGTCTTCACATAGAATAAGACGCTTGACTAGAGGTGTAATCCCATAAAATTCTGCTTCATGACGCAATGTTCTAATATCAGTGCCAGATAAATCAATATCATGCGTTCGTAGATAATTCAAGATTATGGCGAAAACTTTTGGATCACGATCTATGAATATAGCACCTGTATCATCTCGTAAACTAGAAATACGGCCGCTTAATAGAGCGGTAAAGAAAGAATCTGGCACCCAAGTCAATGTTTGTCGAGATGTCGAGAACCTTAAAAATAATTTGTCTACGTTACTAGAATATTTTAACAACTTATGATAGAAATATATTTAATCTGAAAATTATGACAATATAAATCATTATAATATTTACTATTTAAGAAAACAAATTATTTTCTATTCCAATTATTCTTTATACATATTATTTAAAAATATACATTGCGGAAATCTAAATTAAGTAATGAATTTATCGAAAATTTAAATGCAGCCGACATTTAATTGCTGGACATTTTACGTATTGAATAGAAAAACTCTATGTACTAATAAAAATAATCTAGTTAACGAACAATTATTGATTAAAAGATAAAATGTATTTTATATTATTGTCGACAAGCGGTCATAAATGATATATTTGCAGGTACGACAGATTTTAATTGAAATATTATAAGAACTCTGTTTGACTTATGGATCTTATGTCGATCAAAAGGTTGTAATTAATTTTTAATGACTGCTGTTATTATTAAACAGGTAAACTACATTGTTACGCAATTTAAAATTACTAAATTAAAAAAGATAAGAGAGGAAAAAACATTAAAATTTTCAAAGTATTTGGTAGTCAAGTGTATGACTGATACACAAAATTATCATGAACAAATTTTCAATAAAATATATAATGAATATGTGTTATTCACCTGGTACCACCGACGTTGAGATGCATGATTTCGCCATTGTGCGGTGGTAACATGACTCACATCGGCTGTTTTAACAGTTTTTTTTTTTTATAGAAAGTTTTCCAAAATTCGACGTGTCCTGTTTAGATTGAGGCGTTAAAATTTTAAATAATATTTCGATTTGTCTTGTGTTACGCAATAAGGAAAACTGGCGATATGTGTTTTCGAGCTGAACCGCATCAAACATCCAAATACGTTGCGAAAACTGCGCGAATAATACGAATACTTTGAGCAGGACGTAAAACTATAAAAAAAGTATGCGCATATTTTTTTTTCATCACAAATGGCAATTATATAAAAATAAAGTTTTTAGTATTTACTCATTACGGTTATCTACACCGTACGTGAACACATAAATTACATTATTTTGTGGTGTAGATAATCGCGATAATGATACGCTAACCTGTGCAGATTTTACAAGGAGCATCTAAATACAGGAATTATTTACTGATATCTCGCATGCGCATACGTTTTATTTTTTTTTATTGTGCTTATCATTTATAATTGAAATTTTGTGACATTACTAATGTTACATTAGTATAATAGTTTATCAATTAATTGTATTAATTAGTAATAGCATATTAACGACATAATAAATAATATGAATCTATTGTTCACAAAATCGACTATATAAATTGTTAATTAATAATTTTTTTTTTTGATTATTGTAAAGCAATGGAATTTTCTTGTGAAATTTGTAAAAGAAAATGTGCAACAAGGTATTCGCTTTTTCGACACAGAAAAAATGTTCATAAATTAGAATTTCCTAAGAAATTGTATTCTTCTAAATGCAATAGTTGTCCCGAACTGAGTTTTTCAAAAAAAACATTACTGATTGATCATTTGAATGCGTTCCATAGCATGACAATCAGTAAAGAAATTATAGAATTCACTAATATATCAGGTAATAACTGTCTTACACGATATGACGATTTTCGTGATCAAAACTTTATTTAATATTATGAAATTTGCTGAGATCTAACAAATTACTTGTTCTTTATAGAATTTCTGAGTTGGAAAATAACATTCGAACTGAAAGAAAATAGTACATATATACTTAATACAGGGAAAAAAAATGGTAAAAATGGTACTATAAGTTACTATGAGTGTTGCCGTTCGGGTGAGTATAAAGAAAAGGCCATTAAAAATAGATCAACAAAATCTCAAGGTACCAAAAAAATTAATTTTAATTGCACAAGTCACATTGTATTGTTTGAACCATTCGAGAAAGAAGAATGTTTCGCCACAATTTATAAGGACCATTACGGCCATGAAACTGATGAACTTCAACATTTGAGTATACCAATGCCAATAAAATGTGAAATTGCATCTAAAATCTCTCAAGGTGTAACGTTTGAGAAAATATTAGATAACTATAGAGATCGTATTGACACACATTATTTAAAACGAGAAGATTTAATAACAAGAAAGGATCTTCATAATATAAAACAAAAATTTGATTTGATATTGAAAAATGGACAGTTGCATAAAAACAATACTAATAGTGTGGACACCCGAATAGAGCAAACAAAGCGAGAAGAGGAAAATAATCCTGTGACCTACAATAAGAACCAAGGTGAATATTGATATATTATTTTAAATATTATATTAAATCACATATTATAGCCTATATTATATTAATATTACAGACTTCAATCATGTCAATGAACTTGAAAAATGTGAATATGAAACAACGAAATATAATTTAAATTCAAATACCAAATCTGTTGCATTGGAATCTATAACACAAGATACTCAAGTTACATCAAGTGTTGAAAAAGAAATGGAAATGCATATAGAAAGTACACAAACCTTGAAGGATACTTCAAAGGTATATGATATATTTAAAGATAAAGCTGTACATATAGGCAACCAAATTAAAGATGTAAAAAATCCAGAACATCTCAAAATTGCTATGAAAAAATTAGATGCTCTTGCCACATTTATTAGTATTGCATCCAATGAAAATCAAATTATTCCATTTGAATCTAACAAAAAAAACATCAAACACATCGATAGACAAATTATAAAACAGAATTCATTCTTTTCAACTGAAAATAAAAAATTTAAAAAAATGGATGACGATTTAACATGGTCAATATCAGATGAAGCTATGGATCTCTATGGATTAAAACGACATGATTTTGAGCACTCCTACTCCAAAACAATGAATCATTAAAATCATTAAAAAATTAAGTATTAAAATATTAATCAGAATTATGTACCATATTTAAATAAAATGACATTATAATTTATAAAATGTACAATAATACTTATTACATTTCAAATTATTTTCATATTGGATTTAATGGAAATACTAATAACAGCATTATATACAATTAATTAAACTGAACAGCGTATAGGATATAGCAATATGTGGATATATAGACGTGATGACGATACGTTGGTCGGACGAATGAAAAACGAATTATTTATTAAAGATGACAAAGCACGATTTTGGCAACCGCCGTTGTTGTGTGTCACAGGCCTCGTTAATATTATAAATCAGATAACCTGATGATAATTATCTGGTTTTTGTATAAGGTCTTGAGAAGCAAACTCTCCTTTTTTAGAAAAAAAAAGCGTTGATTGACTACCAAACACAAAGTTAACAGTATATTTTTTAAATTACTTACCGTATATTGGTTAGTATTATATTGTATCTACATACTGTCTAGTGACAGATTTATTTTATTCAATTTTCAAAACAATATTAAAATATTTTCATTTGTTAACAATATATCAATATGTTTAAAACTTCAAATAAGCAACATCTTAAAAAAAATTAAGGAGGGGAGGAAGTTAACTCTCATGACATACCATATGAGGCATACCTCATAAACGATACTGAATCAAAATGTTCAGTAAGAGCTATATTTTTAGTATTAAATACACAGATGTATCCTCTACTCAGAAGTAGTATTCTGATTGCTTTACAACTAAAATTAAATTCAAATGAAAATAAAACGATTCCAAAAAATAACCCCTATTATTTAGTTCCAACTCCCCTATAATATTAAGTATGCTTAGAATGGTCAACGAGTTAATTGTTAAATAAATGCCTGAAGAAGCCTACAGAGTTTAAACTCATTCGGTTTCGTAATATTAGAATTTCAGAAAGATCCCTTAGCAGGGATTTTTGGCATAATTATGGTATATCACTTAAAAGATACTGAACTAAAATTAATCTCATTGAAATGGTATACCTATTACCAACAGTACCAAAATTATAACAAAACTACAAAAGGGGAGATTAGAATTTATAGCATGCAAGTACAGGCCTGTACTGGTCCACGGGGACCATTCCTGGTGCCCCATGATCAATTGAAAAATTAGCGCTCCTTTTTTTTTTTTTTTAAATAGATATATAAAAATACAGTTGGCACTCTATAAATATATTTTTTCCTGCGCCCCTTAGAGGTAGCCGGTACGGACCTGTGCAAGTATGCTTAGTAGCTAGTAGTTTGGTGACAAAACGGTTTATTAGCAAAATGTCCTAGACCACTTGGGGAGTGGACGAGTGAGATATACGCAGTGTTTAAGGTCATAAGTGTAACAAAATGATTACTTATGAATTACAAAAATTATTTTATTGTATATGCTTATGCATAAAAGCCTATGGTTAATATTTATTTTAATTTTAGACACATGTTGGGTTTAATAACAAAAGATAACTTTAAATTTTGTTCCAAATTAACAGCGTCTTGTTTAAGTAGACGCTGTTTGCCTGTTATAATGGTTCAGTCTAAAATGGTCCAAACACTTAAAGCAGTTACTACCTATGTATAACAAAACAGGTGTGTCTACGGGTCGTACTTATGATGCACAGACATGACCTGCAAATTTAACTTTATAAATATTATTAATTATTGTGGTTTCTATTATTTGTAAAGTATAAGTATTAACAATTATTCAATTTGTTTAACTTTGTTTTAAGATTGATTAAATTACTATTATTTTTTTTTAAAAAAATTTTTTTTTTATTTATAGCAATTATAAGTATTTAAACTTATAAAAATTAAAAAACAAAAAGCTAATAAAAAAATAACTGTTGCAAGATAAATTATTTGTTATCCATTTAATTGTCTATTATGAAAATTATAATTATTTCTTTAATTAATTTTAAACATAAGATATTCATTTTATACATACTTATTTTTGTTATAATTTATAAATAAATGTTTCATCATTTTGGTTTACATTGTCAGTTATTGTTTGAATATTATTGAGTCGACGTATCTGGTTTTAAATCGTAGGTTGTTAATAAGCTGAAACAAACAATGAATACATATATATATAATCGATTATTTTAATTTCATGTAATGTCAATAATAACAGTTTAAATTATTCACTCTTTATTACATTTTTTTAAGCTTCAAGATTAAGTAGCATTTTATTCGGCACAAAGAAGTAATTTTTTTTAATACTCAATCTTCGTGCATTTATAATAACTGATATTGTTTACAATTTACTTTATTTTACAATAATTTACAGTATTATTTTATACTGAATTTTTTAAAATTATAATCAAGTCGAAAAGTGATAAAATGCAAAAAAGAATAAAATATGAAATGTGTCAGTTTTGTCATTATTCAATTCCCCCTTAACCACAATTAATTTTAATCAATGGACCTAAGTTCACACAAGCTACATATTTTATTTATAAATTACAACACAGTCCGTACCAGTGAAAATCATTGTATTTTATTCCTATCTACACACACACTCATATTCAATTAGTGTATATATTACTTGAGTTTCCAGATGGTTTTATAAAGGCTTTTAACCGTTATGTCTTTGTAAACACTTCCTTTGTTTTTATTACTCGTTCTGCTGGCAACGTCCGTGTTCAACACATTCCTGAGCAACATACTGTTTTTCGAATAAGTCTTAATATTATTATTAACACATAACAAAATATATTAGTTAAAGACTTTATTAAAATATTATAATAATAATGAATTTAACATTTATTATTTTGTCTACGTTCTCCTAGTTGGTTCACGATTTGAAATTAACTCCTCCGGGGGACGATTAATTGTACCAATGACTCACTTGACATTCCACGCTATTCTAAACAGTGACATTAGATTATCGTCGTTAGGTTTAGGTTCTCTTGACTGAACGTTATAACATTGACAACATTGGCTCCGATTCATTCTGTTATTCGAAAACACTTAAAAATTATGTCCCTCCCCCCCGTACTTCTTACAACCGAAAAACGTAAAAACAGCGGGGAACACGAACGATTTTAACGCAATGTATTCGCGCAGTTATTCTTAGAATTCAGTGGTTTTTGTTTGCAAATAATTTGGACTTTGTGTTGTGCGTTGTACGAACGATAAGAAACGCGTTTGACGGCGTTTCAGTATGAACAAACGAAATCCGAGACGTGTACCCTTCGGACACGGTAATATATCACATTATAATTCATTAGCATTTATTTTGTTCACGATTAACAAACGCGCAACTGTGAAAAACAAAAATCCCAGTAAACCGAAAAAAATTCGATTTTTTATTTTTTCGCGATATTTCTGTTTTTATTCAATTCGCGTAGATTGGTCGAATGAAAAACAAAAAAAAAAAAAAAAAAAATGATTTTATTATTGTATTACAACATACAACAACGGGACATTCCTCTGTCATTATCTAAAGCGAATTCTTTCAATATTCTCCAATATTATTCGTTTTCGTTACGTCCAACAAGATTTCGTTGTACATAATATTATAACTGCCCGGGTCTTTCTCTTCTACCTAGCTTCTCTTCGGCTTTTCCCTCGCATTATAGTCCTTATCCGTGTGTATTATTTTTGACGCCAAATTGCAATAGAGCAATCGCTCTGTCGCCTTCCCCCTCAAATCCGCGACATATATATATACATATACTTGTACGTACAGAGATGGTTTGATATTTTTTAATCGGTGGTTCAAGAATAGGTAATATGCCATCCATCAACTTCATATTATATAGTCGCACGACAAATTTTGTACTTAATTTATTACATAATAATTTCAAACATATTTTAAGAACCAACCGAATATTAGAGAATTTGGTGAAGATTTCGAAAAAAATTATCTGGCTACAATAAATATTAGTTATAAATACACAGTTTTTAAACGCATACGCGGAGTACCAATTGGCAATATTAAACAACGTTTATTAGGTTAGGTTATGTTCAAGGTATCCTCATACGAACCAGTGGCAAATCTGATGGTCGTGTAAGGGGGGGGGGCGAATTTTTAAATATTCTTATTAAGTATTTTAAAAGAGAACACTCTTGTTACTCTTTTAAATGATTATTCATTTTTTACTTATATCTTTTCATTTATCAAGGCTATATACACATCTAATATAATTTGTTATTTGTGTATTTTTCCAAATTTTTGTCGAAATTTTGTGAATACAAGAAAATTAAATATACTTAAGCCCCCCCTCCCAGGCCAGAACGTTATCAAACCACACCAGACGTTAAAATAAATTGAATATTTTAATTTACACGGTACACTGGAACCGCTATTATTATTTTTTACTTCGTTAGCGCCACGACCGTGACGCTGAATCGATTTCGAAAATGTATTAATATATATTTCTCTAATTATAGAAATATAATTTTTATTATATATACATATATGTATTCATGTGGTAATTTTGATGACAATGGTTGCTATAATGCTTTTTCAATGTTGAACCGTTATCAGACCAAATGCTTATCACTACATTCGGACAACCGCTTATCACTTGGCCACTGTATACAATACTGATAAGCGAACCGATAAGAAGGCTGAATCTGATGACTGATACTAGAGAAATTACATATTTATGTACTGACGTTATGCATTATATTCGTGATTTAACAATATATTAAATACGTACACATCAACACTTGGGATTCGTCAATTGTTTTCAAAATTTTAAATTTTCACTCGAATTCACACTGTTCTATAATTATGTATTGCTAGAAGACGAACGTTTTTAAACACATTTTGTAGTCTTATCTGGAAAATCGAAACGAATTAATAATATTTGGAGTTTCGTTTGACAATATTTTATTACTTTTAAAATTTATCTACGTTTACTATACCGCGTTTTGTTTTTTCAGAAATGGATTTTCGAACGTTAGAAAACGAAAGTGTGCCGCCACTGGCAACGAGTCCTACCACGGTACCATTGCCCAAGTATCCGTTCTGGACTATAGAATATTTTCAAAAATATTTCGATGTCACCTCAGAAGACGTACTCGAACGTATTAAAGGAGCTTTGATCCCTTCTTATGGAGTCAATTACTTGCAACGCTACATAAGAGCAAAACCTGACGTGTACGGTCCATTTTGGATATGTTTGACATTAGTGTTTTCTATTGCCATCAGTGGAAACGTTGCTAATTACATACAGGTAGCTGCCGATCATGACTACCATTGGAAGTATAATTTTCACGCAGTTTCTTCGGCAGCTACGGCAATATTTCTATACGCTTGGCTACTACCACTAATACTATGGGCCTTTGTTAAATATAAAGAACCACAGGTAAAAAAATCAATTTTCTTTTTATTTGAATGATTTGGAAAGTACATGATAAATTTGCATTTCTCGTTGTAAGCATTAAAATTATTTGATACAAGTTAAAATATATCATCATTAAATTAGTTAATATTTAAAAAGATTTCCATAAAGCTAAATTGGACAAAACTCTAAAAGATTACATTAAATAAAAATTTCGATTATTCTATTATAAATTAAATGAAAGAAGTTTTGAACGAATTTTTTCATTATTAAATAACAAACGTTCTCAACGACTTTATAAAACGAAATGTTTAAATTTAACGATTCAATTAAGTAAATGAAATACTGAAAAAAAAAAATGAAATACGTATAATTTGTAGTTTAAGTTGTATTAATATTTTTAAAATAAATAATAAACTTTATTAAATAATTATAAAAGAAATTATGTGTTATACGAGTTTTAAATTATTCTATTTTATATGTTACATATTTAGCATACTTCATGGTTTATGTAAAATATTACATTTTTTTTTTTTATTTATATATAGTTTAATCTCAGCTACTTGGAACTGCTGTGTCTGTACGGATATTCACTGTCAATATTTGTACCAATTTCAATCCTGTGGGTAATACAGATTAACTGGTTACAATGGCTTTTGGTCGCGGCCGGTACATTGGTGTCAGGCTATGTTATTGTATCGTCAATCGTGCCTTCGTTGGGACAGAAACCATTTTCTTATATATTTTTAATAACAATTCTACATTTATTTATGGGCACAGGATTCATGTTGTATTTTTTTCATGTACCTCCTATTCAAAAAACTTAATAACATACTTTTGTAAACATAAATCATTCACATGTTTATGTATAATTTAATTATTAATAATAATAATGTATAAATATTAACATATAAATGACAAATTGAAATATTTATAATCAAAAACACACGCGTCGAGTTTAAAATCGAACGACTAAATCACCCTTGTGCTCCACGCTCATATTAGATAACAGTCTCTGTATTTCGTTTACACGGACCATTATACCGCGATAATTCTCTGGTAAGCCTATATTTCTAGTCAATACTTTTTCAGGACCAGGAACGTCTTTCAATAGACAAGCGGAATTTTGTCTTAGACTGACGACTGTATTTGCCACAGATGAAAGAGGTACGATTTGTAATTTTGCACTGTAAAGATTTTGACGCTCTATTACTTCTTGTTGGTCAATACAATTGTGTAATGCGCCGACGTCAATTACATTACTGTAAAAAAAAAAAAAACAATTGACATAAATGAAAGTTGTAAAATGTTAAAATTCAAATGTACAACATAATAAAGCGATAATTAAGTAAAATTATTTTCACAGACTGTAGTAGAAAATAACTATTTGTATGAGTATTGATGAAAAATAAAATTTAATTTTTATTATTTTCGAAAATATTAAAAATTTGTAAGTACCTAGTATTTAAGTATTAGTGACTACAGAAAATAATATTTTATTTATATATATATATATAGATTTAAAAAAAACAAAGAGATAATATTACAATTTTCACATGCGATATAAATGTAAAAGTGAAATAAACACGGGCAATTAAAATAAAATTATTATTTTAACATGCTTTGATAACGAGTATTTGATTATTAAATAATTGCATCATGTTATACACAAATGTGTACACTGAAGGCAAAAATAAAAAATAGTATTTGACTGCTGCAAGTATTGCAAGAATACAATGTTCAAAAACAATATTTTAAATTCATATTTATTTTACTTATCATACGATGTATATTATTAAATCGAGCAAAACGTTAATATCATATTGAAAAAAAATAAATAAAGAGATGTTTAACGAAAGAACTTAAATGTTTTTCAAAAAATTCAAAAACTTTGATTTGTTTTTAAAAACCTCTGTGCGAGTTCACTATAATTTCATTATACCCGGGGGGCATACTGTTATAGTAGGAAATAGTGTGCACTCACGATGATATTTCTTCTAATATACGATTCAAACCAGCTTGTTCTTCGGACTCCTTGGGTAACGATCCATAATGATAATCCTCGGGTATGCCTCCACGTTGAATACTTGCATTGTTACAGGCCGGGTCGATCAGCAAATGCGTTCGTTCTTGATCGACACCCTGTTACGAAGAGAAATTATATATAATTCCGTTCCATGCGTACGTACCGTTTGGTTTCGAACGTCGTTTTCCCGATATACTTACTGCGTAAGCGTCGTCCTCCTTGCACCAACTGCAACACGCTCCCATTACGTGAACTAAAAACGCCGACAGTTACGGTAAGGAAAAGAAGAAACTGGAGGAGTGTACCAGAGCGCGATATATTATAATAATACTACACGGAAACGGTTTCCGACATATTTTTTTAACGACCGTCAATCTCGCCACTTAGCAGTTCGCCGCGACGTTTCGATATACACCGCACGTCCGAATCCAAAAATACCATTAAGACTTAACGAATACTGGAAGCCGAGAAACTTCGGAAAAGATAACCAAAATCAAAATTTAAACAATGGCGTTCTCGGGCATTAAAATAAATAACGATGATAACGGAACGCGTACGCTGATGATAATTGGCTGATAGGAGGATTTATCCGAACTTTTTTCGTCTCGTCGCGAAATGGCGAAATTCAAACGTTTTTCTATTCCACAGTATTCTTTATCGTCATCGTAACTTTGTATGAGTGAAATTTTTCAAAAAAATCGTTCCGTTTTTGTAATAATAATCGTGTTTTAATAAATGAGAGGTATACGTTTCCGTATGTTTCTATAGGAGTTAAAGTATCCTGTCATTAAAGTACATATGTAAACGCGACTATTATAAAAAAAAAAAAATCTAAACTGCTCTATATTACTCGCTTGAAATATGTCGACCACCGATATTTTGGATTGATCGAAAATGTATTCACTTCTTCACGGATTTTACAAGTATTTGACGCAGAAAGACGAATATTGTGTTCTCATACTCGGTCTGGACAACGCTGGTAAAACGGTAATGTTAATTTTATCATATTGCCGTTTATCCATACGTAATATTGTTTATGTGTGTAATGTTATATTTTACTGTCAGACGTATTTGGAATCTTCAAAAACAAAATTCAAAAAGGACTACAAGGGCATTAATCTGGGAAAAATCACAACGACCGTTGGCTTGAACATCGGCAACATTGATGTTCACAGAGTGAGCTTGAACTTTTGGGATTTGGGAGGTCAGTCTGAACTTCAATCGCTATGGGATAAGGTATCAGTTTTTATTTGAAAACAAATAGCTCCGTCTATTGTATATTATATATTTTAGTGTCATATAATTTTTGTTTTTTTAGTATTATGCTGAATGTCATGCCATTATATACATTGTGGACTCATCGGACCGAGAGCGTATGGACGAATCGAAGAAAACTTTTGGTACGTATTTAAAATACTTATTTAACTATGAATGGTGTTAGATAATTCAATTCTTATTTTAAATATCTAATATGAATGAAAATCATATATATTTTTCATACGATCATCATGTGAAATTTGATTGATATTCGATACGCATAGTACGGTTGGATATATAAATTCTATAAAGAGACAATTTGTAAAAAGAAATGTCAACAAATCAAAATGACTTAATTTATATTTTGTTTTTCGCGAACATTGTATTTTTAAAGAATTTGTACTACTCAATAATAGTACACATGCATGTATAATATATACGGTGTGTTTATTTCCATATTATATATTAAAAAAAATTATCATTTGTAATGTTTTTAAATTTTGAAACAGAAAAGATGATCTGTAATGAGAATTTAGTTGGTATACCACTTTTGATATTGGCAAACAAACAAGACTTACCAGACTGTATGGGAGTTAGAGAAGTAAAACCGATATTTAATCAGAACGCTCATTTGATTGGAAGAAGAGATTTTATGGTCATGCCAATATCTGCGTTGACCGGGTATTAATCAGCTGTTTTTTAAATAAAAAAGTAAAATTGCGGAATTATTATTTTTTAACGCTAATTGATATTGTAATGTGTGGTTACAGCGATGGAATCGACGAAGGAATTCAATGGTTAGTGGAATCAATTCAGAGGAATAGTGAAATGCGACCACCAAAAAATGCTGAAGACTATTGAATCTGTGATTAAAATATTTTAAATGCAACTCATATTATTAATTATTTATAAATTTTTTTCCTATTTTATAATATAATTATTATTGATTAAAAATATATTTTATTATTAAATTACGATATTATTGTTTGTTCTTATAATCAATTAGTGTATTGAGGGGGAAAAATGTTGTTAATTGGATAATAATTAAATAAGTTGTAGAATTTCATTTAAAAAAAATATACGTAAACATAATCGAATTATTATTGTCATAGTTTCACTGAGTGCAGGAGATATGTGGATTTATCCAGTAAGATCTATGTGGTTTATAATTACTGTGAAATCAAGAAGTCGGTACAGCAGTCAGTGGTGATACACCTTTAGTTATCTATAGTGTTGCCCGAGACACACTACATGTCAGCAACTTACCTTTGTACACTCCCTATTTTTGTAAAAATTCCAAAGGTTATGGTAATATTGACAATCGAAATATTTTATATATATTCATCTAATTGTTGCTATTCAGAATGGTTATTTTAACTTTTAAATTAAAAAAAAAAAATTAAAACAACTTTTCTAAACAAATAGAATTGCAACAAGTTTTAAATGTTTCAATGTTCTGTTGACTTTGATTTTGCAACTGTTTTTTCTTTTATGTTTATTATTAATCTCCAAGTTCAATAGATATTTGAGAACAATTTTAAGGTTTTTTTTATTTTTACCGCGAGGGGTGGAGGAGGAGTCAAATTTTTGCATTACGTCGTCACTGATTTAGATGTTAAATATATATGTTTTCGACTTAAAAATTTACAATTAACCTTCGAGTTTACTAGAAACCTTCGAGAATTACTAGAGGTGTTCACTTACATAAATTTTAAGAACTGTAAAGTTATGAAATTTTTAAAATATATTACATTTTTAAGAGATTAACTGTGTACAATATGAAGATAAATATTTTTATTTTATAAAAATATAGAGACTTTACGAAAGTTAAGCGTTATCAGGCTGGGCAGAGTTTCTATTTAATTATATATAGTTACTTTTTAAAATTTATATTATTTTTACTTTCGGTTTCAAGAGTCACATGCAACTCGTAAGCCTCATTGTGGCTATTTCTGCTATATACAACTCGAATAATGTGTTATTTGTATTCCCTCATTTGCATTTTTTAACCACGAAACTACAAGTGTTGCAGTGTATTCAATAAAAGTGGCGCACCATATAACACAAAAACTAAAACTTCATGAACTCTGACAATATATGATAGGATCACTAACTAGTATGTAATACATACAAAAAATATTTTAAAATATTTTTCGCATTTATTTATACAATATATTATATTATATATAATACACACATATGCATATATATATATATATATATATATATATATATATGGTATTATTACAATATATAAACCTATTTATAATATGAATCTGAACAAATACATAATATTATTGTATATGGGTATATAACTACATATTATATTAAATCATATATTATTTACATAAATATATATTATATATACTGAAAACAAATATGTAAGTATGGGTGGTTTTTTTTCGAAAATAAAATATTGAAAAAAAAATCATATTAATTTTGTGTATATGTTGTATATATATAGATATATTATTTATATAATTATATTTTTTGAGAAAATTTTTTGAAAAATATGTAAATTAAAATATTGTAGAGGAAAAAAATCACAATGTAACCGAAATAAACTAAATAACCAAAAAAAAAAAAAATAAAATATATATGTATGTACTAAAATATTAAATAAAATAAAATAGGTAAAACACAGAAAATACCATAAAAAAAAGCTTGTCCGTACAGTCATAAATTATATAAATTTATAATATTAACTTAAATAAAAGTAAAACGCATTGCACAAAAAAAAGTAAAAGTCGAGAAAAAAAAAGAATTAAATTAAATTAAATACACGTATTATTTAATTATAATGTATTATAGGCAGACATACTTACACAAATTAAGTTGTTTTAAATTATTTTAAATATTATAATAACATTATGTAAAATAAATTTTACGAATACATCCTTATAATATATATATATATATATATTTCCTTAATTATCTTTGGTCATTCTAGCCCAATTTTAAATACTAAAGAAAAAAAAAGAAAAGAAAAAATAATCCTCGTAGTTCTTATTTATTACAAATCTTAAAATGTGTATAATTTTTATTTACAATATGTTTTTGTTTTCGTACTTTGTGCATTTACATTACACAGACAAATATATTTATATAGTATATTCAATGAATTAAATACTGAAAAAAAATATAATAATTTAGGCACATAGAATTCACATATATATTTTAGTATATAATTTAAAAAAAAGAACAATTTCCTTTTATGATGGACTATAATAATATAATATGTACCTTATAATAATAATTAAACGTTTTAACTTATTGACCCTTAAACATAGGAAAATTGAAAAAAAAAACGTAGATATATATATATAAATAGTCTCGCAAAACTCGTCAAGTTCGGATACATTTTAATTACCATTTTTGAATATATACTTTAAAACATAACAGTAAAGTAATTATTTAATATGCCTGCAGAAAATATACACATATGATGCCATTTTCTAGGTGTATATACTTTTTTAACATAATATTATATTATATTTTGAGATAGGAATATAAAAAAGAAAAATTCCGATTAATGAAAACGAATACTTATCTATATGTACACGAGTATGCAGAGACGACTTTATAATATATGTATCCAATATAAATAAAATTTTTAAGCTTATAGAATAATATTATATAGTAATAAATGATATTAATATATGCATACGCACATATATATCGCATTTTAACAATATGTATATAATTAATTTACTATTTATATAACTAAAGAAAAGCGGGGAAAAAGGCATAAAGTGTTTTTTTTTGTTTTTTAGGAATTTTATTTTTTTTTTTTATATACTATTCGATATATATTTTTATTAAAATTTCAAAAAAAAAAAAAAAATGTTTTAAAATACTTGTTGCTGCTGTTCGCAATGGGGAGACGCAAATACGTATATACTATTATTATTATTATGTCTGAATAAAACGATATAACAAAACAAATAGACGTATATATATATATAATAGTAATAATTAACATGAAATCATAGCCGAATGTGAATAAAATTGTTTTTTATTTTTTTTAAATTTATTTTTCGTTTAATAATATTAATAATATATATTTATAATAATTTTTTTTTCATAAAGATATTTTAAGTTTCAATAAATAATTCAAATTATATATATATATATATATATATATAAAATGAAAGAAAAAAATCACACACACTATAGAAAATCATCGACTATATATACTTCTATTTACAAAAATTAAAAAAAAGTTTATTTTTATTATATTTTACTTATTGTCCCTCGTAAATGGCATGTTTATATATATATTTATTATAAATCAATGGGTAAATTATTATTAATAAAATTATTTGTCGTTGTTTTTTTTTTTATATATAGTTTTTATCGTTTTTCTCCCAAATCATTTATTACAACGTATATATTTAATTTTTTTTATTTTTCAAATATAATATTATTACACGATTAACGTTTTATATAAAAATATAAAATTCAGATAAAATGATAACGGCTAAAAATTTAAACGTATATATTATACACAATTGTTTATTATATATATATATAGGTAGGCGCGGAGTATGTGTGGAACAACCCGAAAAATTATTGTCTCGATTTATTAATTATACATATATATATATATATATACATATATTTCATTTATTTATTTATATATATATATATATATAAATTTTGACCCTCTTATAAATATAATTTTTGTTTTTTACGTTATTTATTGTCTCCAAAACGCAAAGGGCTCAGTGATGATGGTATAAGCGGGAATGGGTGGTGTTTGAAAAATGTGAGCAACAAGAAAAAAAAAGAAATAAAATTTGTCATAAAAACAAAACTAGGCGAAAAGTATATAATATGCGTAAAAGTCATTCTTATAATAGTACAGTATTCGTAGTAGTAAATAATATTATATATATATATATATTTATAGTAGTAATATTAATTTTTTGAAAGCGGCATTTGTAATTTTTAGACGTGTTATGAATCGCTGTTATCACGCTCGAAAGTGGCGGCGTCGGCTGGTCGTCTCGCGCGAAAAGTTCACTCTCTGTACGGTTTGCAGTACGAGAACCGGTGGTTCATGTGTTGGCTGTACGAACCGGAATGCGAGAACCGTTTCATGCACTTGGAACACTGGAACGGTTTCTCGCCGCTGTGCAGTCGTTTGTGTTCGGTCAGGTGGTGTTTGTGTTTGAACGCCTTCGGGCATACGTCGCACTTGTGTGGTCTCTGATCTGTATAACGAGATGAATGAACGAGTTAGGAAAAAAAAACAGTGATATCTGGATAACGGATCGCACAAACAGTGAGAGAAAAAGCTTGGAAGTTAGTTGAAAAAAAACATCATCCATATAATTAGTGGTCCCAGCCGAGATCTTTTTTTTTTTAAATTAAAAATTTACATATACTTTACATTATAAGGATAATATTGAAACAGATTCAAATTATATATCGACTTGTAAAATTATTTCATTATAATTATACTGCCAGTTCCCATCTCAAAAGCATTTTTTTTTTTTTTTAAATACGCCAATAATTCTTTATTTAGCTGTTAAACGTTTGAACTCTCATATTGTCTCAATAGTCGTATAATGTGTGCAACATAAAAAGGAGTTTACGAAACTTAAAGATCTCGAGTTCACTGATCTTCCGAATTTCCGAAACGATTTTCCAAAATAATAGTGTGCATAGTAGAGTTTCTTTGGGTAAAGTTTATATACCGCGTTTCGGCCGCGTACTATATTTTATATGGGTAAATCTACGATCTACCGCTTTCAGAAATATCTAATAGAAATCATAATGTATAATATGAAATCTTTCAATTTGAAACCGTCATTTTTGTCGCAATCATTTTCAAAAGTGTGGAAAAATTAAAATTAAACGAAATATGTAAATATGCTCTCAGATAATAATAATAATAATAATAATAATAATAATAATAATACATACCGGGTACTTCGGCAGATTCTTGTACGGACGACGGTTTGGACTTTTTGCTTGGTGAACTGACCGCTGTGACGGTCAACGCTGCGCCGCTGCCGTTATTGTTGTTGTTGTTGTTGTTGTTATTATTGTTATTACCATTACCGGCTCCGGTTGAAACTACGTCGTCGGGGTCTTGGGACGTACATCCCGAATCTTCGGCCTCGTCCGTCATGTCGCTCCAGTCTCCGTATCCCTATAATTCCGAAAACGATATCGTTTTTAAACACACGTTATATTTTTATTTTTTCAATTAATTACTTATTTAACTATAATAAAAAGATTATATATATATATGTAAGTAGAAACCGACCTACACGTTTTCGTTTTTTTTTTTTTGTATACTTACTCTCTTCCACGAACGTTTCTCGGACGTGGGGCTCAAACTGCCGTTGTGCCGGAGCGTGACGGCCGGTATGGGTGACTGTGACGCGGGATGATGGGACGGCGGTGGTGGTGGTGGTGGCAGCGGCGGCGGTGCTGCGTACACGGGCGACGGCGGCGGATACGCGCCACCCATCAGCTGAGGCGTTCTGCGGGAATGCAGGGACGCGGGCGGCGACGAGCTACAATCGTCCCGGCTATTGGCAGCCGCCGCGGCGGCCCAGTACTGGACGACGTTTAGTGACAGGTTGACGGCGGCGTTGCATTCGTCGTCGCCGTCCTTGCTCACGCGGCGTCCGCGTTTCGTGGACAGGTCGAGTGGCTGTTCGGCATTCGTGATGGTGGCGGCGACGGTGACGGGTGCGAGTAGCGCGGACGCTGAGGCCGGCGAGTACGGCATGTGCACTAGGCGGCCTTCGCGCCTGTCTCGGGCCCGGTTGTTCTGGAACCACACCTGGACGACACGAACGCTGAATCCGATCCGGTCGGCGATCCGGCACAGTTCCTCGCGCTTCGGCCGCGGGTTCGCCGCGTAACACTCCTTAAGCACTGCCAGCTGATCGTCTGCGATCTGCGACCGGACACGGATCTTGCGTCCGTCCTGGTCCACTGAGTCTTCTTCCTCGGTGGTGCACGGCCGGTGTTCGTCGTCGGTGTAACAATCGCTGCCCGCGTCGTAACCGTTGTTGTTGATGTTGATGTTCTTGCAGCCGCCAGAGACAGCGTTGATCGAGTCTTCCAGTTTGGCGGCCAGCCCTTCGGATCTGTGTTGTTGGTGGTGCTGCTGCTGCTGGTGGTGGTTGTGGTGGTGGTGATACGGAGGCGAATCGCTCATTACACTGGGACAACCACCGGACGAACCGCATGACGGCGATGGCTGATGGTGTTGATGATGCAGGGCGGCTGCGGTAGCAGCCGCAGCAGCGGCCGCGTTGGCCATCATCAGCTGTTTGGTGACGGCTGACACGTTTACTGTCTCTAACAGTCTCTTGACCGCCGCGTCCGGCTCGCTGACTCTTGCCACTACTCCCGTTTCTGCTGCGTCCTCGTCGTCGCGTTTTTTTTTCACCTGCACGTTCACCACGTCGATCACATTGTCGTACTTGTCGTCCTCGTCCTCCTCGTTATTGTCGTTGTCGTCGTCACCCGCGTCATCGTCGTCATCGTCCGCGCCACTGGCCGCCACGCGATCCTTGTTGTTGCTACAGTCGTCCACCACGTCGATGGTGGCCGTCTTCCGGTCGTCGTCTTCGTCGTCTTCTTCGTCGTCATTGTCACGGTCCTCGCAACAGTCGTCTTGCCGTTGGTGCTTGACGGACGGCAGCGGCAGTGGCGGCGGCGGCGGCAGCGGTAACGGTGCCGCCGCGGTGGTCGATGGTTGGAGCAGGTTGTGTATGTTGAAGTTGCTTTGCGTGTTGAACAGTCCGGGGAAGTAGAAACCGGCCGCGACGGCTGCGGCCGCTTGTTGCGGCTGCGAGTGATAGAACGGCGGCGGCGGAGCCGAAGTCGGTACCATCGCTTGCTGTTGCTGCTGCTGCACCACGTCGTACTTGGACGCGGGCGGCAATAGTGACGATGGTGAGAACGCCGCGTTGTTGTGGTTGTGATTGCTGATGTTGTTGTTGTTGTTGTTAGGAACTTGACGCTTGGCCTGGTAATTGTTGTTATTGTTGTTGTTGTTGGAGGGTTGTTGTTGGTGATGGTTCCGGTTGTTGGCCTGTGACCCGCGACTGCCCACTTTCAGGTTCATGATCAGACACTTTTTGGAGGTCATGTGACTCGAATACGAACCAGAATGCGAGAATCGTTTGCCGCAGTTGGAGCATTCGAACGGTTTTTCGCCGCTGTGAATTCGAATGTGTTCCTGTGTATAAAACGGGGAAAGGAGATATGAAAAACATAATTTTTTTTATAAATGAGTAGATCGAAGATAAAAAACAAAAATCGCGTGTCAAGAACTCGATAAGAGGATTTAATAATATTCGAAAATCCAAATGCGAATAATGTCACTCGCCGTTATTATTATTGTTGTTGAGAAATTTACCCGTTTACCGATTTTTAATACGTCAAGATAACGTCGTAATACGTTTCTCATTTTTTATTTCAAATAAATAAATAAATAAATAATAATAAAAATAACTGTCACTTTACTCGAGCACACGTATTTTGACGGTTATAATCGAAGTAATTTGTACTCGGACAAAGAAAAATGTTATTTTTTTCTATATACATTATACAATCATATTTTAATTGGAGTCTGTGTCGATTATAAAGCAGAGAAAGTATAATATATTATTTACCTTGAGATGATGTTTGAACTTGAACGCTTTTTCGCACTCGGGACATTTGAACTTGCGGAGCACCGCGCTCTCGTCGTGACTTATCATATGTCTCTGGAGCCGGTACACGTTGGCAAACGTCTTGTTGCACACCTTGCACGACTTTAAGAACAAAACGAAAACACGCGTGTAATTATTATTAAGATACGTATTATCAGTCATCATTATATACACGATTATATAAAGTGAGTTAAAAACGGATTTAATTAGGATTTTTACGATTAAAACATACGTATATATACACGATATGGTTATATTGGTTGTTTCGAACGCAAATAATAGCCACGCGTGTGGTAATTATTTAGAAACACTCGTTTAAAACGGTCATCGCGTAAAAACGCATTTTTCTTCTTTTGTGTATTGGCTAAATATATAATTTTTATTATATTTACTCATTTTTTTTTCCAATGACATTTAATAGTTCTAATTGGATTTTGACGAGAGAAAACAAAAAAAAACGTTATAATATGATTTTCGGTGGACTAGAAAGGGCGATTTAGCCTCGATTGATCTCGAAATCGGGACGAATAATAATTCAAGACATTTTCCGGCACGTTTCTTTTTATAAACAAAAATATTCGACTAACAAAAATATAGGCGTACAGTACACCCCTATTAGTCACTACAGTCGAGGATCAAATAATTGTAATATTTTATCAAAAATATTTATGTATTTCCAAAAATTATATATATATATACAGATTACCATAAACCGAAAGTTCAAGATGCGTATATATATATATATATATAATATTATTTATATAATTTATTATAAATCTGTATTTCGACTATATATAGTATATGTATATATCCTATATACACACACGAAGAGAGATTAACATAGACTGAAAGATAAATCTCGCGTTCAACGGTACATCGAGTGTTTTATAAAATCTCATAAGAAAAAAAAAAAAAAGTCGTTGTAGGGGTCCAATCGCAGACGGGTGAAACATTCCCGCGCGAACCGAGAGATCCTTGGTATTATATAAACAAGAACAACAACAATAATAATAATTAAACGAAATAGAAAAAAAAAAAAAAACGCTCGTTAATAGATCGCGTCGTTAGTCGTTAGACGAACACAGACAGAAGTGAAGAAAAAATAAACCTCCGAGAAAAATAAATATATATATATTAAAAAAAAATACGAAAGGTATGACGTCAACGCGGGACATCATTGTCACCATATGTGTGTCGCGGATAAGAGACTAAGCCGTACATATATATATGAATCGTGAGAAATCCTAATGGCGCGACAGGTTATACGAAAATCGTTATTTTCCATATGCCCGCGCGCGACAGCAGAAGCGACAACTGCGCGTGTACTGCAGCCACCGCATATGATAATACACACGTTATCCTCCTCCTGTTCCACCGTCGCCGCCACCTCCTCCTCCTCCTCCTCCTCCTCCTGCTCCTCCTCCTCGTCCTTCTCAGCCGACGATCGGTTAATTTAACTGCGCCACACACATACACGCACACACGTGTATATATTATAATCTATATTAGCGGTCGTCGGCATCGCCTTTTACCTCTCTCATCCTCCTCGTCCCGTCGCGGAGACCCGACTCGAGAGCAGAGTGTGCAGCAGCAGCAGCAGCAGCGTGTGTTGGGATATGTCGAGGAAAAAAAAAGAATTTTTTTTTTATTATTATTATTATATTTCGGGTCACACACAAACACACGCGTTTTCTATGTAACACCTCTTTTTTTTTATATCTATAATATATATATATAGTTATAACGAGTGCGCGGAACGGCGGGAAAAATAAAAAAATAATAAAACGACATATATAATTGTTATCTGAAGCAGACGACGCTATGTGCGGGACACTGAAACACGCACGGCGCGATAATTTCTATATTTTAATATACGTATATTATTACACGCACACACACACACACTGTAATTGTCTGGACGACAACGTATACATACATATTCTTTTACCACGACTATTATAAATTATATTATTATTTTTTTTATATGCGATATATACTGCATACATAAAAACCACGTGTGACGGTGATGGCGCGCGGTCATCCAACAGTAAAATATTTTTATCTATCGGTCAATAAACATATACAATATAAACATATACACGTATTACATGTATATAATATACTATATATTATATATACGTGATAGTGACATTTTATTTTAAAATTTTAACACCGTTTAAATATGGGGAAACATTTTATGAATATTTTAATATATAAATATATGTATATATATATATTCGCGGTGGTAGGACAGATATCAGAGAGGAAGAGGTAATAGTGGCGGCGTAAAACAGCATATAAATGGACAGTCAAGTTGTCGAAGAAGAAGAAGAAGAAGAAGAAGAAGATATATTTTATAAATTGTGATACGTATTTGAATTTCAATAATCGGTATAATATTCACGACTTGTACTATATTTTCTTTCGAACATTTCGATTTATTAATAATAATTGCGTGTTAATCATTTTTTTTTTTTTATCGTTTTATTATATAGATTACTGCTTCAACGTCCGCATAATATATTCTATATAATATTAGTAACGTGGGGTACGTATAGGTGTAGGCGACATCAAAATGTCATCCATTATCTATGTTATGTATAACATATACGAATATAATATTATGCAGTTGTTCCACAAAACGATATTGTATTACGCGGTATACATATTATATACGTTCTACAGTCATTATTTTATTACGATTTCATATATATATATATATATATATATATATAATAAGTGTAGTTAAAGAAAAAATATATATATTTATAATACATTTTTTTATCATTTGAAGCGGTTAAATTTTTTTATACACTACTCTCGTTAAAAAATAAATTTCTAACGTCTCATTATAATAAACCGATTGGTGAACAAAAGTTATAAGTTATAGAGTTCTATAGAGATTATTATGCTGCAGCGCGTATAATGACGAATTTACCTTTAGACATGAATTGAATTTATCTTTAAAATATATATATATATATAAGTAACAGTTTTAAGGTTTTTATTTTTATAATCATTCGCGACATCATATTTTATAATCACTATTTCATTTTAACGTAACAAACTCCACATGACGGGAAATAATTGAAATTCAATAATAAACGGAAAATTTAATAAAACGCCTCTTTACACGTTACGTTCCTACATTATAATAAATATTAATTGTACCCATTACAATAATTATCGCGGATAGTTCGTATTGCAGTATTTGTACTTATACTCAGTATCATCCGCCCACCGGCGGCCCCTGCTGAATTTCACTAGGGGCGATTGCCTTGAAAAAGAAATCCCCTTTCGCCACACCACCGCGATATAAATATACCAATTGAATGGCATACATAAAATACATAATAAATGTAATACAATGTATATATATATATAGGGACGTACGTCCCGCGGAGTTTGCATCACGTGTGTAATGTCGTCGCGGTGTATTATACCTGCTGGTGTAGGGGCAGATGTCGCGGGACTGGAAAAAAAAAAATAGAAGAATGCGTCGAGTCGACGGGATATATATGCGCTTGTACACCACAAGGAAAAAAAGCGAGAAACACAGAGTTACAGGAGTGAGAGAAAAACGACCGTCATGGCGAGATTTTTAATGGCCCCCTCCCCCGCGTACAAATCATCGCCGCGACGAGGAGTCAGTAGGTATATAAGGATATAGTGTTTATGAAGAAGGTCGACGGAGGGATTACTGCAGGGTGCGGCGGTCTGCGAGAGGAGGAGGAATGAGGTACCTAACGCGCGGACGTATAACAACTGCACAGACAAACGTCGGCCGTTGTACACGGTGTGGCGCGCACGTCGAATCCCTTTGTACGCCGGCGCACAGACATAAACCGCGTTCTGGGTCGGGTTTTTAGTGTACACACACGAGTTTCCACGAATATAACGGCGGGAGGTATATGCGGCAATATAATAATAATAATAATAATAAGGGACCGGTGTAGCAGCAACACACACACACACATCTGGACGCGAACCCGAAGATTTCGTCGAAGTAAATATATGTGTGTACGCCCCGACGACGACGTGTTTTTATTATATACGCTTATAATGTTGTATACGTACGTGTGTTTCTTTTTCCTTTTTTTTCGTTACCCCCCAAAGTAATACACTGCACACACACACACATACACACCTTGCGGGCGACGGTATACGCTATCGCTACAACTCAGCACGATTATATATACCGCGTGCGCGGTGGATCCTCCCGGTATACTACAGGGATCTCGTTTCAAGGTCGACATATAATAATAAATACCGTAGTACACATATGCGGCCCCCGTATCGTGCGTGTTTTTCTTTGACCCCTCCCAAAGAAAAAAAAAATAAAAATATTTTTTCCCTTTGTCCGACGTGGTCCGCCGGGACGTTGCGCGCACCGCCGTCGCGCAGAGTCTCACGTACACGCACCGGATTTTAGGTGTGTTTATTTAATATTTTTCGTGAGACGATTTTTATACACGAGATGTCTGGAGTGACTCCCTCTCTCCTCCCCGCGGAGTGAAACGAGTCGTTTATAAAGTGTAATGCATTCGATATAATATATATATATAGTATTTAAACGAAGGTGTGCCGGGGCGAGGTCGAAATACACACTGCACTGAACAACGAAAAAAAATAATAAATATATATATACACCACCTCCTCCGCGGAGGCCAACCATTACTCATAATATGGTGTGTACGAGCTGTTATATATATATATACAACGCCGGATATATTATTATCGAGTGCAGCTGCACGCGCTGTACAGTAAAAAAAAAAACAACACACACCTTTCTCTAATAACCGGGCCATGTTTATTATAGAATCGATATTGTACGAGTGAAAACTCACCACTTGGGCGTTGGGCGAATGGAGCAGTTCGTGTTTCTCGAGCAGATCGCGATTGCCGAATGCCGCGTTGCACTGCAGACAACCGAATTGGCCGGACCCGGTGGCGGCGGCGGCGGCGATTGCGGTCGGCGGCGGTGGCGGCGACGGTTGCGACGAAGGCGGTCGGGCTCTACAACCGCCGCCGTCCAAGTGTTCCTTGAGCGATCCAAAGTCCAACGATTCCCGGCAAGACGGACACTGCTGCTGCTGCTGTTGCTGTTGTTGTTGCTGTTGCTGTTGCTGCTGGTGATCCTGGAAGTCCTTGAGCAGACCCTCCAAACTCATGCCGGGCAACGGGACTGCGGAAAAAAAGAGAAAAAGATGATATTAATTAAAAAAAAAATAAAAAAATAATAATTTGAAATTGTAACTATATAAAACGCGGATAGCGCGCGCGAAGCGACAGGTAGGTGTGTGTGCGTTTACGGAGGCGGCCATTTAGTATATGGTGAGGGGGCCGCCGCCGCTGACGCCGACGCGTCGTCGCGGTGGGAGGCAGGTGTGCGCACCTGTTGTCGTCTCGTCAGCGCACGGTGTCTATGTGTGTGTGTGTGTGTGTGTAATGCGTATTGTTCGGCGCACCAATGATGAGACGTTGAACAGGAACGAGGGCGTGATTACCACCTGCTGCACAACCGCCCGCCGGCGGTAATCCTGCGCGCAGGTAACCGCGGAACAATATAAATAATAACATAATACCGCGCGTTCACAGAAACCAATCGCCGCGATCGGACGGCAAACGCGCGCATTAATATACCGCGGCGCGGCGTGTATCTCCATTTTGAGATTTCACAACGCAATCGTTTTATCGACCCGCGCGTCGATGATTATCATACGTATACCGCGGTGACGCGTTGCGGGACACGAGCGGCGTGCGAGATATTACACACGTAATGTTAACAAAAATTATCGTCATTATTGGCATTTGTAACTGTATTTAGCAGCCTCCATTTCATCCGCGATGTCGAACAATTTCCTATCAATCTTATACGCTCCGCGCGCAGAGTTTCGAGATCCGTTTCTTCGGTCTACCTCTATATAAGTATATTTTACGCTTACGGTCTTTCATTTTATAACTACTCGAAACAAAAAAAAAAAAAACTCATACCTATATAATTATATAATTTTAATGTGTACACATACGCTAGAAAATTCGTGACTTTAAATAGACGTTTACAAAAAGTTAAAAACTCTTATTTTCTATTTCACGGGTACAGGTACAACCTTCGACTTTGGCTTACAGTCGTACCGCACATTACATATATATATATATATAGTTATAAATGAATAATAACGCGTATAATATCGATATTGTTTCGAAAGTACAGAATGAAAGTGAAAACGAAAAGAACGTCTTCGGCGTACCGCGCGTAATACGCGTTTTATTTATATCGCGCGCGGTAATCGATACTTGAAAAAAAAAGTTTTTCTCTCTTTCGGATTAATATATATATATATGTGCAATGTACACTTATATATATATCTTATATAATAATAAAAACGAGACAACTCGCGCGATATATTTATTATTACTGTTAAACGCGTATAATGTGCAGCAGTAATATACCGGGCGGCGGCGGTTAATGTGTTTTAGGTTCGACCGGATGGAATCCGGTCACGGCGTTTTAACGATCTCTAGTCTACACACGCATAAAAAAAAAATACAGCGCTTGTGTATAGAATATTAAAAAAAAAATAAAAAAATAAATCGATATATTTATTAATAATATAATATTATACGATTTGTCGTCCGTACGGAACTGCGTTTATATATTAATTTTTTTTTTTTTTTTTTTGTTAACGCACCAGTTAAACACGAATTTTTGACGATTTAAATAATGATTAAAATGTAACACACATATACACGTATGTGTGTGTGTATATATAGTAAAGCGCAGCTGATTAAAACTCGTTGTATACAACACACATTTAAAGTGTTATACTTCGAGTATATACATATAAATATATATTACGAGTAAAGGTGCGTATATTATTATATCGCTATGTGTGTGTGTGTGTGGCGTGTGAACGCGTTGTTTTCTCTCGTCTCCGCAACGGAGACTGACTGCGCGCACGTTTATCGAACCCGAAAGAGGCATCTGGCAAATCGTATATATATAATATGTGGTCCACAAATATACACGTCAAACAACGTGTACAATATAAATATTAAAAGCGTTAAACATTTCTTTATTATGTACGTGTTAAATAACGCCAAGCATTCGGCAATATAATTATATACATATATATATACACAACCGCAAGAGCCGCGTTATATATTCATGTTGTACTAAACACACACACACCGATTATTATATCGTTTTCACGCGTATTATTTATGTATGCGTATAGGTAAGTAAATATATAATATACGAGGACAGTCGTCGTCGTATTCGCAGCGAGAATAATTAATATTTTTTTTTCTACGCTTATATACTATATATAAAAACATATAATACTACTGCAGTATCTATATTATAATGTATGCGTATAATAAGTGCAAAATAAAAATAATCTATATATAATAATAATAATAATAATAAACGCGCAAATACATATTATAATTCTATTCGTACACGCGTGCATGTATGTATAAATATGGTTGTACCTAAGTGGTGCGCAGGTGATTATTGAAACGCGACGAATTTCCGTATACGCGGTTATATAATATAAATGCCAATTTATTTTATTTACGCATAATTACGCGAATATATAATACGCATTTGAAATAGTTTTTTTGTTTATTTTACAGTATAAAAAGAAATCGAAACGATATACGCGTCAATACTGCTGCAGTTTATTCGACACGCGCATAAATTATATTATATATATGATAATAAATATACTTGTATTATAAATAATATAAATATAAACGAATAAAGAGTCACGCGAGTATATAACATTTTATATATTGTATATTTATATTGCAGGCATGTACGGGGAAAAAAACGGTGGTACATATGAAAAAAAAGAAGAGTTCTTTTTATCAATTCGTAGAACGCGCGTATTATAACGGCGTTCCTCGAATCGTGAAACTTTCTAGTATTATTGCATGGAGCGTATATAATATGTACGATATATAAAAAAAAAAATGAAGGTCTTCTCGCGCATTTATTGGTAAATATATATATATATTATTTATTTTTAATATAGATTTATACGTATTATAGATTTATACGTAAATAATCGAGACATAAAAGTATATCCTCAAATCACCATTTGTGCTGTATTACACGTTTATAATATATATGTGCTATATATTCTATACAAGACTTTAGGGAAAAGTCACGATGTTTTCATTGGACGAGAGGTTGGTATGTACTAAAACCCATACCTTTATATACTATACGTACTTATAGACTGCAGTTGATATATTATATAGTTTCGAAATGATATTAAATTTTATAGTTACATATTATATTACATAGACTCGCAGGAATGAAATTCAATAGATTTAAATAATTCGAAAACAAAAAGGAAATTCTAACGTTACGGAGGGAATAATTAACATAAAAATCAACAAATCTAATATAATTAGATACAAACGTTTTGAAGTGTTGAGATGGAACTTGAGGTATTATATATATACATAGCCATATACGCGCGGTTCGGAAGCGATATTAACGAACGCCAGCTCAATCCATATTAAATATTATATTAGTATAATATTTAAATATTATATTAAATATATATTATGTATAAGAAACCGAAGAAAATAACATTTTTTCGATGCATACACGAGTGTATAGTCCGGTTTTCTAGAAACAATACGAATATTATATAATATTTGAATTTGGATTTCGCGCATGTATATTATTATATCGTGACAGTTGACAACGCAATCTTTGTACGCGTTGCAGAATTATTTTTAGTTTTTATAGAATATATAATATAATATGTATACGCGATATTGCGCGGAACTCGAGTGTTTTGCCAATATATACGCGCGCGTGTTCGAACCGTTTACGCTAATAACTGCAAAGCAGAGCAATCGTATACATTATATATGTATATATATATACTCGTATATTTTTTTTTTTTAATGAATTCTAAAAATGGAAAACGCACATATGTAAGAGACATGTTAGATATATATATATATATATATATATGTCTAAAACGACGCGATTTTTATAATAAAATATAATATCGATATATATATATATGTACCTATCGTTTAAATATTATTTTGCGATGTCTACGACGACGAGAACGGTAATAATATAATAAATATAAAATTCGGTATTTCACTATATCGTACGCGCATGTATAATAAATGCGGATATACATATATATTTTTTAAATTTTTATAAAAAATCAAAACTTACGTGCGTAATGACCGTGGTAGGACGAGCGGAACGCGTTGTGAAACAGGCCGATGACTTGTGCGGCCGTGTACATTTTTTTTTTTTTTTTGGCGTTCGAGCGCGTTTTTTTTTTTTTTTTTTTTTTTTGATTAAAGTATTATATATTCGCGGCGCGTGTACACGAGATTTTGTTAAAAAAAAAAAAAAAAAAAAAAAAAAACGAAATTGATTTAATATAAGACGTTCCTCGCGCGGAGACTTTTTTTTCTCCTATATTATATACGTCCTCCCTCGCGGCGTTTATTACATATAATATTTTAAAGTATTCATATGACATAAGACCGGACGGACCACAACGCGAGACGTGCGCACCGTACGAGCGGCAGGTACGAAATGATCTTCCGCCGCGCGGTGGAGTAGTCGCACGGCGCGCAGGCAGGCCGGGCACGCATGCACACACACAGGCGCACACGAAGCGGCCTTAACGCGCGCCGGCGCACGCACGCACGGGTGGTAGGTGTGAGTGTACACGCGTATGAGTGTGTGTGTGTGTGTGTGAACGCGTTCGTATTAAATGTATTTTATTTTATTTTTTTCCCTCCGCCTCCTTTATAATAATATATATATATATATAAATGCGTGTAAGCGGCGCGCGGCCCGTTGCTGCCCGTCCGCGAGGCATACGCGGGCGGCTCCTGGCGCGCGCCAAAGGGCCGAAAATCGATCGAGTCGTCGTCGTCGCCGCCGCCGCCGCGCCTCGTCGCTCCGGTGCCTTGGCCGGAGGTATATATTTCGCCCGTTAAGGGGGAGGCATGGGGGCAACACGGCCGCGAGGTCTATATATACGCCGTATATTATACATAGCTGCAGAGTCCTGCACGGGCCTATTGTCCTCCTCTTTCCCACCGTGACGTCTTAAAAAAAAAAATCTGCTCAACATACGTTATTCAATATTGTACATACAATACGCGTCCGCGACGATATTCTGCACGAAAATTAACAATCAGAAAATATTCAAAAAAAAAAATAAATACATACGGGGAGAGAGAGGCGCGAGTCGTTCCCGGAATTAGAAATGAAAAGAAAAACCGCTTATAATCGCGTTTTAATATTGTAATTTCGTACGCCCCCAATGGGCGATCATCGATTTTCTAAACCTTATTATTATTATTATTATTCGTTAACGAAAAAAGAGAGAAAAAAAATTTAGTTTGCCGAAAATCGTCGACGATATGCGTATATATATTTTACATATTATACCGGCGTTATATTATTATATTGTAACGGAAGATATATAGTTTTTCCGTGCTATACGCTTATAATAAGAAAACAATGTTTTCAAAGAAAAAACGTGTCGGTAACAATAATATTATATATCACCGAATCGATTCGCTATATACACCTGTACGGAGAAATTAGCGCTACCATACGTAATACACAATAAAGCTGTCATCCTATAATGGATTTATATTCGCTTCGAATACATGTACACACATATGTGTTTAAAATCGCGGTTTTCCTACGGGCTTGCACTTTCTATATGTACAGTTAAAATATTGTGATTTATAGAAATATTAAAAGGATTTCCGCCCGTGTAGAATTACTGCAATCCTTGTAGCCCGCCGCGATTTCTGTGTATTAAGTATATATTATATAAATGATTGTATTCCAGCCGATCGATTTGTACGCGAGTGCGCGTGTATCAAATTATTATATTATATTATGTGTACGCGGCGGACGCGTCACGATTTTTTTTTTCTTTCTTTTTTTTTTTGACGATGCGCGCGACGCCTTTTTCCGCCAGGGGGCGGCGAGGGGAGGCGAGCGCGAATGTATTCGTCGCGCGGTGCGCAGGTGTACGCGGCACAGGTGGGCGTGTACAACGGAACGGGCGCCGCGGCGCGCCGGTACTGGTGATACCTGCGGCCTGCCTGCCTGCCCGCGGCTCAGGTGGGACGTTCTCGCGCACGGGCCCGCCTATATAATATACCGCGCGCATGCCGGGCACCTGTCCGCCGCCGCGAATACATATTTCGATAGCGCGCCACACTCATAAATACATAAAACTTTATTTCTTCTTCTTACATATATGTATATAGAAACATTATTATTTTTTATGAATTTACAAATTTGAACTCGTATATTGAAAACGATTTGAGATGGACTTTTTTTTTTTTTTTTAAATAAACTGCAGAGGCGCCGGAAACTGTTAATAATTTTCAGAAATCCGATAATTCGGTACGCGAAAAGAAATTTGTTTTTTCAACTCGTCTTTTTCAGCTATTACTGCGTGAAAATCGCGGATTTTCATATTTTATTTAAAATTATTCTACACACAATCAGCTGTATTGATGAATTCAATTATTTTTTGGTTTGCACGCGAACATTTTCGTTTTAAATTCTATAATATAGTTGTTGAATTTTTTTTTAAGTCTTTAAAATGATATAGCGTCGCGGTAAAAAATTGCCATACAACATTCTCTCCATACATTATTCGATTGTTCAAAAATTTCAAGTCTCCAATACGCGAACGAGAGCGCCGCAGCCTGCAAACCGCGCTACGTAATAATTATTGTATTAAGCGCGAACGGCGCGTTTCCTGCTCTTCTTCGTCTTATATTCATTCCCTACACCAGTTTTTATTAAAACTATCCTTACACCGCGACCACTGGCGGCGTCTTTAGGTCAGTTTTCGAATATTTTTCACGTATAAGTCAATATATACGCCAGAATTTGAGACCTGTCAAATCTGCTTATATTTTCGATATTACGCGCGTGTATATTGCAGGATTATACGAGTAATTTAAAATGATTCTTATTATTTGGGTGTAAAGAAGCAAAAAACAAAAAAAAAAGTATATATTATTAAAACACAATATATAAGAAGAAAAATATGTTTAGAAGAGTGTTTGTAAAACAAATTTCTCTATTGAATTTTATATTAAATATTTTAATAGATTATTATCGTGTTAAAATTGTGGACCATATATATTATGTCGTTTTTTTCCATATTGATCTGTGGGATCGGGGAGAGCGATCGCCCCCGTCTCCCAACAATATAAGGACGCTCCTGTACCAACTTTCGAGCCGTTTTCGAGAGAGAGAGAGAGAGAGAGAGAGAGAGACACGCACACAAGTAGTGATGTGTATGTGTGTATACTGCAGTGACAATATAAATAAAATCGTTTCGCGCGGGTCAATTGAACGTCTCGGCCGCCGTTCCCGCATCAATTAACCTTTGCTGACGGTTAATTGGCCGAGTCGCCATCGTATACACTGCGCGCAGACGTTTTACAACACAAAACGATCGTTGTGCGCGCACGCGTTTAAATAATAATAATTATTATTCGTGATAATCGGAGTGTTTTTTTTTTTTTTACTCTGGTATATATATATATATATAATATATTTATAATATGGTCGTGTACTGCAGAGCTGTGCGTGTATATAAAAACTCGCGCGGCCGACCGAAGAAAGTCAAATATCAATTGACCTTCCTTTCCTTGTTTCGACTCGTATCATCCACTGCAACGCACGACAAAAACGACGAAAAAAAAATATATATAATAAGCGACCGGTGGTGACGGGCCCGTATTGTGTATATATTTATGCTGCGCACACACGCACGCGGTGAGCATTTATATATTATATATAATACAGTTATAATGAGTATAGTATATGCTGTTATATTATAATAATATATTTATACGGAACGACTCTTTTCAATAAAAGGAAATTAAAAAAATAATATAACGACAAATATATATCGCACGCGACCGGGGTCAACCCGACCGCGGCGGGGCCCAATTGCGCTATACCACATCACAAATAATAATAATAATAATAATAATTATTGTTGTTGTTATTAATATTATTATTACGCGCGCGTACACACACACACACACACACACACACATAAAATTATACGCCATAACACGTATTTATAAATTAATATGCGTACGAGCCCGAATATATATATACGAAATAATAAATATATGTACATATAATGCGCACGACGACCGTGACTTAACTATATGGAACGGTGTACAAAACTGTGTGTATATATCTATATATATATATATATATATAATAACACTAATAACTAATAACTATAATAATAAGTACACGCGACAATATACACTGTGCACGCAACACCGCTCGGCACTAGCGCGCGTCTCACGCGGTATATAATCGTTTGTCAAGTGATGTGCGTGCGCAGTGTATAACACCACCGGGGGGGGGGGGGGAGGCTCACGATTAAATTCAGTGGCGCGTATAACTATAAATTCGAGGCGCATGTATATAGGAGTTCTATTCAGTGACAGTGGCGTACTTAGACCTGAATTTTTTTTTTAAGAGTTTTAATTCTTTTAATAAATTAATCAATACAAGTATTGGTGTATGAATAATAAATCGGTATTTAACGAGTGTTTAAAAACGTTGTTTGTATATGTTAATTTCGCATTAATGATTTTACCAAAAATCCACGTAAATATAGGCGGAAAATTTAAAATCAATCAATTGAAAAGCCGTGTAATTGATGGTACCCAAACAGATCACATTTATATGGTCTCAAAAGCGGTGACAAGTAGTGGTGCTTTATGTATCCTATATTAAAATTCATCGATTAGTTTTGAAAAAATTTAAGTTCCACTATATATATATATATATATATATATATTCAAATATCATACGTTAATAAGTACTATTTTTCTTTTCTTTTTTTGTTGTTTTCTTTATATAGTCTCTATAACTTCAGTGTGTATGACGTGGAATTTCAAAACGAAATTCAAAATATCTGTAGGTACACATACGAATTGTAATAAAAATTTATTTTTTAAAAGTATAACGGTTTCTTAATATAGAATACTATATAATATAACTATATATACTATATACTATATAATATAATATTTTTAAAACATTTTTGTTTTGTTATTCCGACACTTTATTCTTCATCGGAATTATTTCGGTCCAGCGGTAGACAATTATATATATATATATTCGTCGTGATTTATAATAAACCCGGGGCGGATAGGTGTCGAAAATCATGATCGCGAATATGAATGATATATAATAATATAATTGTACGAATTACGTAATACGCATAAGTAACAAAGACGCCAATATATAAATAACGTACACGCCATCATCGTGATGCTGCGCTTGTATTTTACAGATGGCTGATTATACCTTTTCGTTGATGATTTGTGAATCACTGCGCGACATCGCGCGGGTACAACGTATATGATAAATAATACGATAAAAAGTTAATATCGCCGTTCAATACGCATAATAAATGTGTAATATATACAGATATATAACGCAATAACACATTATTATCTGGTTTCCATACAACATACGTATGATTATTATTATTATTATTATACGGCCCAAAAGATTATATTGATGTGTACGTATTAAATATTATATGATTAAAAAAAAATAATAATAATAATAATTATTAAAAATTCTACGGAAAATTGCGTATGCGCGAGCGGTATACATCGCAATCACAATTATCCGTCTTGACCAGATAATTGTAGGAAACCATTAACACACGCTGCACTGCGCGGTTATAATATAATTAAGAATAATAGCAATAAATATGTATTATTTATACGCTAATAATAATAATAATAATAATAATATACAAATTATTATGTGTAGTGCGTATTCGATGATTCGACGAGTTGAAAAAAAAAATTGTTTTTATATATAATACATAATATATGAAATTTAAGCACATATACGTGAGCTGAGGACGGTTTTCGTTTAATTTTCAGTTTCGACGAGGAAAAAAAAAATGTAAAATTACATTGAAACGATCGACCGCGCGGCTATTCGTACGTATCGGATTCGATATGAAAAAAGAAAAAGGCACTGTAAATTGCTCTATATAGAAATTCTACTCCGATATCTCATGTACACTCGTATTTATATGGTGTGATTTTGGCTAAAAATATAAAAATTAAAAACGCGGTGAAGGATTTTTAAAGTTGTAGGATTTTGTACGATATGTTAATATATATTGATTATAAAAAAAACGAAATCGACACGCTTTTAGTTCTATGTCACTCGTTTTTTTTCCTTCTTAACGTCTTATATACCTATCATGTGTACGCCGTGTGTGGATGATTTTCATGAGAAAAATTTTTAAAGAAAAAAAACCGATAATTGACGTGACGGAATCGGGTGGTCGTCCCTGACCACATATTATAAGAATATAATACATACTGCGGCGGTATTATATATTTATGTTTATATTATACGTATATGTATGTACAAAATAAAGATCGAATGTACATACTCGTGTAAGAGCGTTATGTGAAAAAAACAAAAAACCGAAACGTTTTTCTTTTTCCTCTCTCCATTTCAACGTATAATAACGCACCTAAAAATTTAAAACTGCACCAATATAATCTTTAAAAATACAGCTAGTAATATAAATAAACATTATCGTATGTATAAGAGACGCTGTTATTGTTTTCTTTATATTTATATGTATATATATATACATATGTACACACTACGCGTTGTCACGACCGCATATTATATATTTCGTCGGTGATTTTTATTTTTATTCTTCTTCTCTTTTTATTTAAATAAATATAAACACGCGCGTTTTATATATTATAATGTCAACAATAATTCGTTCGTATACGCCTATATATATATATATAGTAATAATAAGTAAAAAAATATATATAACATAGTTGTACGTGCTGCGTACAGCGTATTTGGAAACGGCGCGTTGCTGCTGCAGCATATATGTGTGCGGTAAGAAAAAGGGATGATTACATTTCGCTCGGTCCATTCGTCTTATTAGAATATATAAAAATGTATATTATTATCTGTATAATAATATATTTTATTGTGTTATATACACGAGTGACGAATATATAATAATATTATTAATCTCACGCGAACGAATAATTATTGTAAATAAATATATATTGCAGCACACGTTAAATGAGACGTGACGTCGTCGTATATATTATAATATTTCGTATACATATATAATATGCGTCTTGTATTTACACGACGAGGACGTAATAAAAAATTCTTTTATCATTTATCTCTTATTCAATTATATATGTATGTAATATTATAAACCTCTTTGGTGATATATATATTTTTTTTTTTGACAAGGTAAACGCGTGCGCCATTAATATATTTTCCCCTCCTCTCACACCGAGAAACATATGTATTTTTACGGATAATTATTACATATTATTATATATATATATATATATATATATATATATATATCGATGGACAAAATAATGTTTTGTAATTTATATATATATATATATATAATCGGACACGTAAAAAAAATAAAATAATTGCGATAATAAAATTAAACGGAGCGCGATTATATTTACGTATTATATATATATATATATATACGTATACATGTATAAACGATTTATTGACATTTCGTTGTTTTATTATAATAAACTATAGATATATACGTATACAGCGTATGTACTTGGAAATTATTACAAGGTTTTGAAATGATGCGCACGTATAGTTATATTCAAACAACGTGTATAGCGTATTTGTTTTATTTATTGAAAAAAATATGTGTATGAAATACCGGGATATTTCGGAATGAAAACCGAGTACAAAAATGTTTTTGGCTTTTTAATGTTTTTTTTTATACACTACATATACGAACAGTTGCGATTTTTATCCGGTAGGTAATTCAAAGGAATTTTCGAAATTTTTCATATATTGAATTAATAGATATTAATCAAGTTTTCAATAGAAAAGTCTCGCGTATAATATCGCAAAAGAAAATCAACTCGTCGATTGTTGCAGCACATATCTATAAAACTTCCGCGATTAATCTTTATATCGTGTACGCGGTTATTTTATATGAATAATAAGAAGAGTGGATTTTTCAAAGATATATATATATATATATAATACTATTGACTCGGTTTAAGAAAAACTATATACATATATATATCGTATTTTCTCGTACAGAATTTTTCCGCGTTTTCTACAATCAAGTACATAAAATCAATATTTCTCATCAATTATTTATAATATTGTATATATATACATATATCATATATTGTTAAACTATATGTAATATTATATACAATAATAATAATATGCATCGCCGCTATTACTTTCACAATCAACGAGATATATACGATTTAGACGTTTTAAGCGTAGCGAGAACAATTTTTTTTTTTTTTGGGGGAGGCAGATTTAGGTGACGGTAAACCTTTCACGCATTCACGCCATTGACTACACGAATATTTTACGCGACGTTTTTATACACGCGGTAATTTCATCTCGTTTTTATTTATTTATTTTTTTCATTTGTAATTTAACGTTCCAACTAAATCGACGATTCATTATTTCAATAATAAATTTTCACGATAATATGATGACGACGACAACGACTGTCGTCGTATTTAGAAAGGTCAGGTGACCTTTTGATTGCGCTCGTTCGCGGTGTGTGCTCTCCTCTCTCTCTCTCACTCTATACATTTTTCTTTCTCATACACACACTGTACACACAATCTACGGACGAGCGCACGATTTGTCGTTATATTTATTGTTGTAAAATGTATTATTCACCCTCTCTCTCCACATACGGTTCGGTATATATCGTTTAAACGTAATTATATAATTTTACCGACAGTACCGATCGTATATAAGTAAATTATGTCAACGCAATATAATATATACTTTATATAGGCGATATATATATATACATATATTATCGTGATAATAATAACGGAATCGTATATACGCGCGGTGTCATCGTGATGAGAAGGAAACGAATTATATATATAATATAGATTTTTCCGTTAATTCATTCCGTGCATATTATACGTGTTGTATGAGATCATTGCCCGAAATTTCGGTGGTTAAGAGTGAGACGTATAAATATTTCAGTGACGTCTTTACATAATTTTAATTAGGATTTGCTGTGCGGAGGACTGCACATATCACAGGCATTTCTTTTTTACACTCTCTATATAGTTTTATTGTAAAAAAAAAAAAACCAAATATATATATAATATATATTTAAAAAATATTGTTTTATCGGTTTAACGGCAAGTGCCGAAAGGTATATTTGTCGTGTTGAATCATCGCGTTGGAAAAGATTATGCGGTTACAGTATTTCTCCACTCGCGGGTCGGCTAAAACGTTTTATAGTATTATAAATATCGCGCGAGACATCGTAATTAATTCCCGAATAATTAATTACGAGTATACGTTATTTAGAAGAAGAAAAAACGTATTTAAATATTTCGTTTGATTTACTATAAAACAGCCGTTATTAATATTATTTTGTATAATCGTACTGCGAGCGGTTATTATTATGTTAAAAAATTCTATATGTAGACAGATTTATTGCAACGTTATTATTATTGTCATCATCACGTATCACTATCACGAAAATTCGTGATTCGTACAATAACGCTTAAGAATCCCTTGTTTTATTTCGGTGGGAAAATAAAATTTACAAAAAAAAAAAAAAAAAATACAAACACGCGAAATAATAATATTTCATAGAAAAACGCATTTATATTTTGTATTTCGGTAATAATTTCCATGTGTAGCACATACCGCTATTATTGTTGATATAGATCACGCGCGCGATGGGGAATGGACTTTTTCCAAAAAAAAAAAAAAGAATTATTCGATTTCGAAAACGTTTAACCTCGAACTCGTGAGCGTGTCTACGAATGGTAAAAACAAAAAGCAAATGTATAATCACACGGAGAACCCTTTAAATACTATAAATAACGGAACACGACGTGTATGCGTATTAATAATAATAATAATAATAATAAATATTATGTGTGTACGCCATAAAACAATATACGTACGATTCGTACGAGTATTAAAAATAGGCCGATATCAACAATTATTATTGACACCCGTCGCGAGGACGCGTTTGATTCGTGCGCGCTTTTGTCGAATTCGCATTTATTATTACACTGTGCAGCCGTCAGTGGACGATGTAAAAAAATAAAAAGCGCAAATGGGCCGGATAACATCAAAAATAAGTGACCGTCTAACGCGGCGAATATTGTTTCGTCGTGATTTTTCGCCGTCAATTATGTTATTATAATACGTAGCTCTAACAACACTACAGTGCTCGTACGATTTTTCAACAATATAAGTACAGAAGAATACCCACTCCCCACCCGGCGTTTTTTCGATTTGCCGACCGCGTATTATTCGATGATTACATTTATTTTATTAGTCTTCGTTGAAATAAATTTATAAGAATTTGTTGTGTTAAATATTTAATGTGTATGCGTCGTCTGCACGTATTTTTTTTTATACCTATATAATACGAATAGTGAAATTTTCAAAAAATTATATCGGAAAAATGCGCGATTACGACACAATAATTTTGTCGGCCAATCGGTGGAAAAGTTTTAATATCTATAAAAAAAAAAAAGAAAAAAAAATTACTTTTTGATTACTATTATTTTTTTTTTTACTTTATACACGTTAATAAATGGAAATGAACGCGTGTATATTTATATCGTTTATTAACGTTTATTTGAAAATTATAAACGATAGTTTCACATTATTTATAATAATATTAAACGATCGCCAAATCAAATATTTTTATAATTGTATATTACGCGTATAATAATTATTATTTTAATTCTTGCGTGAATTATTATTTAATAATAATAATAAATACTCTGATAATGACACATTGAATTTTTCGCATTGAACTTTTTTTTTTTTTTATTATTGCAGAAATACACTATTATGTACATATTTTCAGATGACTTAACAACACGCGGTATCCCTCTCCGCCGCCGCCGAGTATCCTACAACATCGAGCACGCACATCATATTGTAATATGCGGGGAGAATTTTTTTTTTTTTAATATTATTAAATTTATCAATGTTGATATATTTTTTTGATTTAAATTATAATAAAATAAATGATATAATAAAAAAATAAAATGTCCGAATTGTCGAAAAAAATATTGTTATTTCGGCCGCCTTTCCGCGGTATATATATATATATATATATTCGAATAATATCAGTCCGATGCATATATATATATATATATATATATATTATAATAAGTGGAATTAAGATTTGATTTTTGATAGTGTTTTAGTCCCAAACATTCTTTAAACGCATTTACATGCGTATATAGTCGAACCGAATACGAATATAAATAAATCTATTTGAGGCATTGATATATACATTTATTTATTGTGTTTGGTAAAAAAAAAAAAATACGTAAAACGTAAGTTATATATATATATACTTGTAAAGGTACATAAAAATATAAATTTTACGGACGTCGTATTGGGGTAAAGTTATGTATAGCATCCTAAAGTTTTCTTATACGTACCAGCGGATACTCATATATATATATATATATAAGAGTTAAAAAACAAAATAAAAAATTTTTTTTTCACATTTTCCAAAACGTTTAAAATTTGTATATATATATATATACACTATTTGTAACGCGCGGTATACGCGGTTAAAACGATTTGAAATGAAATGTATAAGAACACTCAGCACGAATTACAATATTAGGTTTTTTTTTTTTTTTTTTAGGAGCTTTTGGTTGACGGTTCAATCGATATTTTGTTAGTATTATCCCGTCATTATTTTAAACACCGGTCTCTCAATATCAATTGGAGCTCAAGACTATAAGTATATAAAGTGTGATTATAGTTTTTTTTGTATTTCAATCGAAGTTCATATAAGCAGCACTTGGCTTCGGTTTTGTGGGAGCATTTCATAATAACGAACTCTATCATCCACGTTTAACGAGTTTATCCATACGATTTTTAAAAGGCGAATATAATAACAATAATAATTATTTACATACGATATAGGGAAATAATAATTATAATAATAATAATAATTATGATTATTATTTGTACATAGACGATTAATACGTCGATAATAATTATTCGGTCGTGTTGTTATAGTGTTGTAAAAATTATAATGTTGTCGATACATTTTGACGGTGAAATTGTAGTGAAAATAGAACATGCTGAATATACGAGAGCGTGCAGTACTGGGGTAGGTGAACGGAGAGCAGCCTATCTCGCAGTGGTGTACATTACGTTATGAACGCGCGGTTTATTACCGATACTCGCGACGGTGGCGGGCGTTTTGAATTTAAAAATCCGTCGAAAACGGTTATTATACGGATTTCTCGGTTCGATCTTTATCGAATCGCGCGAATATCAAAATATAATCGCGAGTGAACGCGTGCTCCGCCATCCCCGTCCGTCCGTCGGTTCGCGACGCGTAACGGACACGATGCCGCGTGGAAGACGAATAATAATAATTTTGTTTTTTTTTTTGTTTTCGTTTTGCTCGTGTACAATATAAGGAGACGCGGGTCCGATAAGGAGGACGCAACGCGATAAAAATAAACTCCCGTGTCCGTGTGTGTGCATACATTTACTAAATACTTTTCGAAAGTACGAATTTCCAGTGTAATACAATAACATTAAATACGGTTTTAATTTAAATTAACGGATGTACGGCGGCGGCGGCGGCGGCGGTGGCGTTGCGCGCGATAATAGGACATTTTTACCGACACAAGAGAGAACACATAAGCCGAACAAGGCCCGGTGGGATTTTTACGCGCGTATATAATATTTTCATAAATTTCATTTAACAATAATATCCGCGGTTGACGAATAGGACGAACGCGGATGAAGATTTTTTGGGAAATTCAAAATTCGAATAACGCGCGCACTGCACGTTATTCGGTGACGCCGATCGTCTATTTTTGAATCCCTGGGGTAAAACGTTTTTGACAGGTATACCTAACCGCCACCCCGCGATGTTATAAAAGTCGACAATTTTATCAAGTACGTTATAATATGTTCTAGACTTTAGAAACTGGGCGGCAAATGCGATAATATTCGTTAATTCGTTTCAGACACGCGAAGGAACAAAGAAAACGTTACGGTTTTAGCGCATCTTAATAATACGGCGTCGAATCGCCAAAGTTCAACTACGATATATAGGCGTATAGCCCGACGCCGCAGTTGGTATACAACAAATTTGAATCTTAACGAATCGACACGATGATTCGCAGAGTTTACGGTTTTTTTTCTTCTTTTATGGATATTATTCCGCGGCGTTTACGTTTTTCTCGTTTTCAACAAAGAAAAAAATCCCCCCCACACACACACACACACACACACACGAGTATAGGTTATTATTTGTAAAACAAAAAAAAAAAAACACGTGAAGTGTATAATAACGTACTATAAATTTCCAACTAAACATCAATATGGTCGAGAAGGATGTTTCGTTTTTTAGTCTACCCCCTTATATAGTGTGACGGCAGGAGGGTGGAATTCGTTCAGATTACGATTAAAAACGCGAAAATTATTTTCAAACGGTCGTCCAACTGCGCAGTGGGATTTTCGTATATGTATATAACAAAAAAAAAAAAAAAATTAGGGACCACACGTTACATTACACGATTTTTTTCTTTTTTTGCTAAAAACTCTGTATACGGTTGTGGTGACTTACTGTTGTAGCTCCAGACGTTGGCTAGACACCACAGTCGGTACGAGTAGCTGTCGAATGACGACGAGCCGTTGGCTCCGCCGGTGGCCGCTGCGGCGGCGGCGGCTGCAGCGGAATACATGCGTGTTATTGTTGGAATTACGGGCAGGGCGCGCGAAGCGACGTGTAGGTAACGAGACGAAAATGGTTCGAAACGATGTGACGACGATGCGTCGTTATAATATTATAACAACAATAATAATAATAATAATAAATAAAATTACGCTCCCGAGGAGACCTACCGCGGTTAGTGTTGGTTTTGGTGTTGGTCGGTCGTCTTTCGCGGCGACGGTTAACGTCCGGACGACTACTGGTGTTCGAACGGGCGTCAAACGCAAAGCATGGCGGCATACTGGCGGGCAAAATTCGACGGGCCCGCGCGCCTACGCCCGCCCGCCCGCCACCGTAACGAACACACCGCCACCGTACCGCCAGCGCATCGACGTTCGGATCGCGCCGTCGCACACGCGCGCGCCTCGCCGGCCGCCCGAGCCCCGCCGACCGACGCCGACGATCGTATATTCTCTGCAGCGGCGGATACACTCCAGGCGCTTTCACGGGGCGGCCGCCTCCCGGTCGTCACCTAGCACTCCTCCCCCTACTCACCACAGCCTCCTCCTCCACCACCGCCTCTAAAAACCTCCACCTCCGGCGGTCACCGCTATTACGTCCACGGTTCCTCGTCTTCTTCGGCACAGAGTGCGGAGAAACGCCGCGGAAGGGCCGCCCGCGGTGTGGTCTTGGCGTATAATTTCCGAAAAATATACAAACAGCGTTTTCCCCGCCCATGCCGTTAAAAATTCGTGTTGATATTTTATCGAAAATAAAAAAATTCTCACGATTTTAAAATAACCGGTTTTTTTTTTTTTTTATCGGCACTTGTTGTTCGTAATCTCGCGCATTTTTTTCCCGCTTACGCGCGGTAATATATTATGTTGGCCCGAAATCCCGCGGAAAAAACACGCGTGGTTCGAAACACAAGGACGCGTTTTTCGAATAAATCGTATATACCGATGTCGGGAATTCGTAGGTCTAAAAAAAACCGCCTCTTGAAGAGAATATTCAACAAAAAAAAAAATAATAATAATAATAATAAGATTCAGTTTGTTTGGAAAATTGAAACGCGAAATGAAATATTTTTTTTTATCGAAATTTCAAATATTAAACTATACATTATAATAACGAATTATCCGAGTGCATATAAAAATCATAAACCGGATTTCGCGGCTGCGTGAAAAATATTTTAAGCGCGGCAAAATTTGGATTTTTCGAGACGCTTAATTTTTTCTTCATTTGAGCCGATATCAATACCGTCCGTTTCGTCCCGGACGAGTTTTGTATGAAAATAGCATGTTTTAACCACGAAGTTTATTCGAAAATCTTTAATAAGTTTAAATATATTTTACATAACTGTGCGTATTGCAGCACATTTGCCGTGGTGCGAGAATACATGTGTAAGATTATATTATGGACAATATATAGGTGAAAATGGAAATTCGAAATAAGATTTACAAAAAAAAAAAAAAAAAAAAAAGAACAAGAATTTTAAACTTATCATTTTGAGATATTTCATTCTACTAAATACAAAATTCCAATGAAACGTAACGTATTTCCAATTTTCGTAGATGTTTACATTGGAAATTCATCGACTTTTTTATTATTAAAAACCAGTTAATTTAAATATAACTTCGTTTTATGTCAGCACCACCTGCGAATAACGATAAAACGTTTTCAAATCAAATGGTTAATCTGTATTCAGTAATATATTATACGTATATATGTCTTTTAAACATTTTTTCATATAGGACGAGGTATTTGCCGTATAGTCTGTATACCTTTCCCACCTCTTAAATGATGCGGACTGCACAGATATTTACTATATATGTAAGCACATGAGCATTGGCGAAGTGAATTCGAACAGAATGTTTTATGTGTCGACTTTACTGTGTATAAATAATATAATTTTTGCCCATATTTTAGGTAATAAATATTGTATATTTATTAGAATAAAAATAATTTCTATTCGTACGTGTTGCAATTACGGCATCGCGTTTTTAATATTTATTTTCTAAATGAGAAAACACCGTTAAAACGTTTTTATTTATACCATTCAAAACGGCATTGATTTGTCAAATTGAATTTTAGAAAAAAATTCTACGATAAGAATTTTCCTTAATAATAGTTCGTTTATTTTCTATGATGGTTTTGAAATGAATAAAACGCATATACGTAATATACGAATAATAAACCATATATTGTACTTTTGATAAACTTCGAAAAAATCGTTGAAAATAAATGATCAAAGCAAATGTATAAGAAATTATTTTTTTATCGTAAATCGGATTTTCTTAAAATTCAAATTAACTGAGATATGGTTATTTTGAATTGTATAACAAAAACATTTTTGAATAATGTAAAAACGTATTTTCTTCTGGTTAAGAAAAAAAATAAATAAATAATAAATTTCGTTTTAAATTTATAAAACTTTGGTAGTATAGTTAGACGTGTTACATTCGGTAGTATACTATATAAGTAAGTACCTCATTTCAGACGACTCGAATGTGATAGTAAATCGGTGGTTAAAAAAAAGAAAGAAAAGAAAAGTAAACGAAATAACGTCAAGTTTCCTAAATTTCGAAATATGTACGTATATACGCATATTATGAATATCGTTCGGTGTAAACATAAACGAATTGACGTCATATATGTATAATACTCGTACATTTGCTATTATTATATTACGCGCGATGCCATATAAAATTTTACTCCTCGACGTTGTGTATTTTATTAGTGTTGATTTTTAGTGAAACACACAACGCGAATATAAAAACAACGCGTCGTTTTATGTACTTATTTTATTATATATGTGTGTGTGTATATACATATACTCTAATAAATTATACCACGTGGAAAAAAAACAATAACGACTTAACGTGTATTTCAACGCGAGCGTTATAATATACACACGCGTAACAAAGTAACGGATGACCTATAAAGGCTGTGTTGTATGTATAGTGATGATGATTGTTTGGAAAAAGCCAACGGTTTTATAAGTAATTACGTGCAATATTAAGCACGAAAAATGACTCGGCCAGTTCGATAAAACGTATTTGGCGCCAAAAACATCTATTCGATCTAAAATACTCTCTAGAATGAGACTAAAGTAAGATTATATGTAGCGATAATAATAAGACCATCCTTTACATACGATTGTGAACCGCGGATAACAACTCGTCAGACAAAAGACTTTCGTAAAAAAATTACGGAGAAAAATCTGTGTCTTCCTTTGTGATGAAACAACAACAAATAGTTGGTGAAAAAGGAATTGAACGACACGGTTGATGTGACGGCGATAAGAGGATTATACCATCAAAGAAGCTTGAGGGAAAGAGACCTCGTGTATAGATCTAGAAAAAGATGGATCGATGTATTGATTGAAGAGGATCTAAGGAACCTGGACGTGGAAAAACGAATAGATATGGTTCAATACCGAGACACATATGGTATGATGATGTTGTGTTAGGGACAAAAACTCTCGGACAGTTGTAAAACGATGAAACGGAGACGCATCTATATCAGTAGATATTAAAAATATTACGGACAAGTTATCAGAAAAATTCGTTGGTTAAATGCAAGAAAAGAAAAATAATCGGACAGAATTTTTCTTCTTCACCGATCCGAACTGAAATTTTCATTTATACAATCAATACCTACTATATTATTTTGTTGTCGATAAAAATACACGTAGGTACGCAGCAATTATTTCAGCGTACCGCGTATGATCATAGAAAATCCAATGAATACGTTTAACGTCAAATTTATTTTCCAATTCGCTAAACGAACTATATATGTATATAACGAATAAAACTCCAATGTTCGAACAGTAATTATTTACTGGCACTACTAAAACGAAAAATTAATAATATGATTTATGTGCACCGTCCGGTTGTTATTTTACATACAAATATTTGCTTATAATTTGTACGTCTGAATTTAAGAGAATTTATAAAAATATCGTTTTTCGAACGGTTTAAGCCGCCGTACGCACGATATTATTAGTGTATTCGCGACGTTCGGTAAACAAAACGCGATAATAGTCGCGACGACATATTTTATTCGAATCGTTTTGCGGCGTTCGCGGGGGAAAAAAAAATGCGATGCCAATGACATTTAAAATTCGATAATTGAAAATTAATACTCGAACGCGCGAAACGAATATTGTTTTTCTCAATCCACGTACCTATTGTAGAATCGTTATTATTATTACGATATTTTTATGTAATAAATAATAATTGTCGTATAGTGAGTATATGTAAATATGTATTTATTCGATCGTTTTATCCGTAAGATGACGAAAGATTTCAGAGACGAGAACGTTTTGAAAAAAAAAAAAAAAAAAACAATATAATACCGCCAGAAATATGAAATAAATTAATCGTAAAAGAGGCGAATTCGCAGAGGCGCGCGCGTTAAAAAAAAAAAAAAAAAGTGGAAAAATATAACGCGCGGATAATGTTATGCCCTTTTGTCCCCGAGGGATTCTGCCGTTAACTGTTGTGTTAATACATACCAAATAATATTATACTCCCGCGCGCCCGTACTCGGTACTCTATATTTATATAGTATTATTAATCGTTTTCAGAACCAGAAATTTCACGCGAAAATTCTGAAGTAAAATTACTATAAACCACGATTGAAAATAAACGAATTTGCAAATCGTTTTTTTTGTTTTTAGGACATTCTCGCGTCTGGTGTAATGTTGATTCGGTGTGGATTAAACTGCAGACACATACGACGACCGTGACGGATTTGGTATTTTTTTTACACGTACAACGTGACGGCTAATGTGCTAATTATATTAAAAACTTTTCGCAAATGTGATACGCGCGTACATCGTAATGTTATATGCACGTACGGAGATCGTGCGAGTGTTATTTATATACGCGGAGTATAAAATTCCCTTTTTACGTATTATTCTGCGAGGTCGTCGTCGTCGTCGCGTTTTATCCGGCGCGATGATCGCTGCGCGTATAGGACGATTTCGCATCCACCACACCGGGGCCGGAGAGTAATATACACGAGAAAGAGAGATGCAATATACACGCGAAAGAGGAAAAAGAGCCCGTGGTACACACACATGCACACAGAACGATCGGAGATAAAAATCTGATGGAAAAACGCACGGGATGTGTAGTACAATGAGCGCGTAGCAAGTACGACAATCGTCCGGAAAATTGGACTTCTTTTATATACTTGTATGTATATAAATACATATGTGTACATACATTACGTATAGTAAACGCAGGAGCGCGCGATAAACATCTTTTTTTTTTCTCTCCACTTTTTCCTTTCTTTTCATTCGCTCGCCTTTAGTCCATATAAGTAGATATATGTATATACACAGGACAGTGATGCGCACATCTTGTTAAGATTATATACGCGAATATATATATATATATACATATATATAGAGTGAGAGAGAGAGAGAGGAAAAAAATAAACCTATTAGATTAATTGTTTTTATACTACGCGTCGTCCGTGTCGCGACTTGACCGCGAATATACTTGAGCGTACGTACACACACACAAAGGAGTTCGTATACAGTATTATTGTCTTCTCGTTAAGAGTATATGCGTCCTGAAGGTATTCATATAGTCGCGGAAATCGAGGGGAATCAAAAGTCTTTTTAAAAATTTAATATAACCGTCTTGGACCCCTAACGGCACTTTTAAATAAAATCAGTGTTTAATATTCGTCTTAAACATAATCGTATATAACGCAACGTATTTCTGTTTACTTTGTCCGCGTAGATCCTTTTTATTCATTTAATTTCTTAGTTTTCTTTTGTTATTATTATTATTATTATTATTATTGTTATATGTTTTAAATATTGAATAATTTCTATTTTTATTAAATTTGATTAAAAATAGTACACGCGTCTTGGACGTAAGACTTTAGTTTTAGTATATTGCACTGTGCAGGCAGCTGTCCAACGCGGACGCGTAAAATCGAAATTTTACGGATATCATTTCTATTTTGATGTTTTCGAAAAATCTATTGTAAGAAAATAACTCGCTGTTTATGTAACATACGCGTATGCCTAGTACACGTACAAGTCAAGGTAACGATGACGTTTCGGCGCAGGGATTCCTTTTTTTTAAATTATGTTTTCGATTTCCCGGCGTATATATATATATTAAAATAATATATTGTCGATTTTGCTCGCGTAATATATATATTATACGTTATAACAATAATACGAATTAAATAAAATAATAATAATAATAAAAAGAAACGATAAACGCGCGCGTGCTGTGGCGGTGCAAAAAAAAAAAAAAAAAAGACTTCGTCCACCACCGTGTACAGAACGATAGGGTCTCCTCCTCCTATACAGTACAGAACGGACTCATCCGCAAACGGCGTATAACGCGTGTATCGCTGCTGCTGCTGCAAGTCGATCCCTCCTCTCTGTCCCTTCCGCCGTGCGCCGCACCACTTTGCCGTGTGTCTATATAAACGATTAATCGTTTTGTCAACCGTAAAACAAAATTATGCCGGTGTCGTGTGGGTGCCGGCGCGAGGGGGACGGGATACGATGATTCATACGCGTGCACTGTATGTGTGTGTGTATATACACACTCACATATATATATAAAACCGTATCGCCGCCGCCGCCGCACCCTTCTTTCAGTGGCGACGTGGCACACAGGGTCAGGGGACCGACCATATATACAGGGACAATAATATGTGTGTAGCACTCTGCAGGAAACGTCGTCGCACCCCCTCCCCCCCCACATCCTCCCGTCATTGACCGACCGTGCGACACACGAGTCATTTTTTTTTTTACAAAAAAAAAAAAAAAAAAAAAGAAGTTCGACGTTACACCGACGACGGAGACGATCTGTCGTCGCGCGGTGATATGACACGGGAGTACGAGATGAGTATCGTATATTATATAAGGGATGGCTGAGTTTTTAAAGGGCGGAGGGGAGGGGGCTGCGATTAATCGTCGCGAAAGGTGTGCGTGCGTTATTAATCACGACGACGATTGTGTATAGAAACGAATGGGTGGTGGTGGTGGTGGTGGTGGTGGGGAGAGAGGGACGGAAAAAAAATGATACGATTCATTCCCGGTCGCGCGCGTAAAAGTCACTGGGAAATCGCGCGTATTAATATTCGACAAAAAAAAAATGCGTTCACCTCGCGTTTCGAAATTATATAATTTAAAATATATTATATTCGTCTGTCTGTCTGTCTGTCTCTATCTTTCTCATCATCACCATTCATCATCGCCGCCGACGACGACAACAATTATAATATTTCGAAAAGCGCCTGTACCGACCGTGGAGACGCGGACGGACGGACGGACGGACGGACGAAATACACGTTATTATTATTACGTATATACGGAAATATTGTGTGCGCTCGGGCGGTGTACACACAAATAACGGAAGACGCGATGGCGGACAGGGAAACGTTGTGCGTGTTGCGGGGCCGCGGAAGGTGGTGAAGGTTTGTGTTGGCGAAATGAAAACACCGCGAAAATAAATGCAGATTAAAATTCATATAAAATATAACACCGGCGCGATGGCTGGCGGCCGGGCTATACGCACAACCGCCGCCGCCGCCGCCACAGCCGCGCGCGAGTTGGTTTTTGTTAATAATAAAGACGGATATTTTATGCGTGGCAACGCCGTTTTTCCTGCACATCGGCTCCGTGCGCACGGGATACGGAGCTCTGAGGAACGCGTATAAGGTGGTACCACACCGCATGAATATATATATATATATATACAGGGACGAGAGGGACGGCGTATAATATTATACGAAAATAATATGTAAATAAAGAGGTCGAAGAACCGACGTCGGCTTTTTCGTTTATACATCGAACGTATATTATTATTATTATTATTATTATACGGACAAAATAAACAAACGGTGGCGGCGTGCTTTAAAAACTTTTGTTGTTTTATTGTACGAGAAACGGTGTACTTCATTGGGATTTATATCGCCCGAACGTTTATAATAAAAAGGTAACCGCGGTGATTATTATTATTATTATTATTATTATTACTATTACGAGCTGTGACTGTCGGTGTATATATATATTTTTTATACGACGATGTCTAAACCTTATGTCTCGAGGGACGGACCGATGTGCACCGACCCGTCGTCGTCGTCGTCGTCGGTACGTTTACAATAATAATAATAATAATATTATTATTATTATTATTTTCAACTTTTTTTTTCAGTGGTCGAAGTGGATTAAAATAATAAGTGGTTGTAACAGTGTCGACATTCCCGGTTTTGAAAGGGACAAGGGAGGGAGAAAGTTGTAAACGGTCCTTGATTGTTATGGAAAATTAAAGGCTCTGACACCAGGCCTTATGTTAACCTTGATTGTGAATTATATTTTTTAAAAGTCCTAGAGGGACGACGAATAATTTCAAACGAAATATGGAATACGTTAAACTAAAAGAAGGTCCCTGTATTCCCCCCCCCCATCCCGACATCGAGAACTGAATTTTTTTTTTTTTTTTCCGAAACGAATGACGTTATTATCCTTCTGTCCTATCGTCTTCCACGTATATTATACACCGCGCGTTTATTCGGCTCCAGCGCTACACGAATTCTCTTCAGCTTTCCTCATGACTCGCGCGTCTCTTCACACCCATATATATATTATGTCATCGTAAATCCTTTAAACGGTATTTTTTCTTCACTGTGTTTATTTTCTTTGGAACGGTTTTAATTCGTTAGTTCGTCACTATAAATACCATTCGTACGGGATCAGAATGTGTATACGCTGTCTGATTTCTTTGACGCAATCTACCGGTCGACTAAACAAATCGTTTCGTTAGAACTCGTGTTATAGTTTCCGGTATGTATTCCTGTTCTTATCACGTACAAATCGTTCCGTTTTACTATTGTTTACTGTCATTTTCGTCTGATGAAAATGAATTAACGCGTTTTTTCGCCGACCTTATCGAATTTGTTATTTCGGCAAATATATATTTTAAAAACACGTCGAGGGAACGAGAGTGAGAGAGATAAATTTTGTATATTTTTCTACAAATTTATCGCGTGTATAGAACATTTTTTTTTTTTTTTTTTTTGATTGTCGAGCGCGTTCGCAGTGCGTAGATTATATAATTACAAGTGATTTGACAAGATTTAATCCATTTAAAAGTATCCATCTTGACTGTAGGCTTACGCCATGAGTATTTATTGATCACGCTGAAGACAGCGGTTGTAGACGTATTGCAGGGCCATCATCTGTGGAAATCATGGTCATGCAAACGGTTGTTCGAATTTCAAAGAAAAATAATGGCATAGTTCGAAAAACTCGTGACACTCGTTTAAACGTTTAATTTTATCTCATTGGCATTGCCTCCAAATCGAATAGCGTGGTATTTTTTATTTCATTTGAATTTATCGTTATTCTGAATATCTCATATTATAGACCATATCAATTGCGATGCTCGCAGTCATGCAGATGTCATTACAGATAGACTGCCTAACATATATGCATATCGTTTGAAAAGCTCTTCAATTATTCCGTGCGCGTCGTTATTCATACGTACGCAAAAGGATCGAAATGTTCGTCAATAAAAAATATTATTATTTTATGATTGTCCGTATGTGCTGCGCGCGTGGATAATTTCGCGATTATTAATTTCGTTAATGCCGCAAACGTTATACGTTTACGTACGGGAAACTCGATTTAAAAGAACATACAAACCGTTTTTACAGACGTCACGAATAAGACCTATAATAATAATAATAATAATAATAATCATCACTGCGGAATATGTAAAATTTATGTTTTGAAAACGTCACGAATGTCGAAAAAATTCGAATTTGCGAAAGAACTCGTTCTTATATTGAATATGAAAATTTTGCAGCGCGTATATACACATATATAAATATATTTGGTACGGAGTCTTTTTTCGATAAAATAATATACTTAGTATTTTTATGTATATACGGAGATTGAAAATTGAAAATTTCCGTTTTTAAAAAAAATTCGTCTGTTACATAACGACGATGCTGTATCGCGCTCGGCCTTAGGAGTTTAATTTCTTTTTTCTCCCGTTGTCGTTTCCAAACAGCTTACAGCGATTTTCAAACCGAATTCCTGAATAAATAAATAATAATAATAAATTCGTTGGACGCTATAACAAACTGTGCGTAGAATAATAATAATAATAATAATTCGTCATATTATTATGTATACCACGACCGCAGTAGTGAGTGAGTGGAAATCGAATAAACCGCTGCGGCGAGGACATGACAATATTCTCGAAACGTTAAATAAGTATTTTTTTTTTTTTTTAACAATGATTTCGCGAGTGGAGATTAAATTTTTCGTCACATTTATGATTCCAGCAATCCTTTGATCATATTGCATATTTTTCTAGTATTTTATATATTTATATATAAATAATCGAGCGTACGCGGAAGCATGAAAAATAAAAATAAATTCGTACGAAAATAATAATACGAGAATATGAAATGTTGAGAGAGGGAAATGAAAAAGAAACGCGCATTCATTTGGTGGTCGTGTTTTTTGTAATATTTTTTTTTTTAAAGTTTTTTATACGTTCTTATTTCGTATCTTATATGTATATAAAAGGTAAAAACAAAGGCGTCAAAGGCGTCGACGGACACGTCGCAGATTACATAATATTGTACTCGAGAAACGCGCGTTTGTACCTTGATTGCGTGCACGGCCCTCGGGCCATGAGTATAAGCGAAGCATTTTTAATCTCGTTTTTTTTCTACCCCGTGAATACGGCGGAGAAGAAAATAATAATTGAGTGTTCGAATGAAAGTAAGAGAAGAGATACACCACTCGCGGCCCTCACTCGTAGTTTTATTATTTTAATATTGTGTTGTATATATATATATATATGCAGAACGGTGCCGCGGCGATCGATGAAATGAATAAATATTATTAATTTTATGACGCCGAGATGTGAATGGCGATGATTTTAATTTGTCGACCGATATGCAAAAATTATTATCTTATCAATCGCGTGCCGCAATGGTTTGAACGAAATCCAGTTGTCGTATTGTTGCAGTCTCGAAGCGCGCGAATTGTGTATTTTGTGACACTCGCGCTTTTAATTATACGTATGTGTGTCATTATTACCCGTTATAAACGAAGAAATAAAACTAATTAACGGGTAATAATATTATTTTAACAATACTGCTGCGAACAATTTTTACTTTTTTTCAAACTAAAAACAAATAAATATATTTTAGAACACACTACACTACTCGTCTTCGACAATGCTGAATATTACAAAAAATAAAAATAAATAATAACTCCATTTCTCGAGGGGAGTTCAATAAATGATGGTACGCGCTGATCATCGGTCGTGATCGAGCGTGTTTAGTGCTTAGCTGACGGTAAACTCGGTCGGTCGAAGAAACGTGTGAATGAGAGTAAACCAGTAAAAGATAATAAAATAGTAAAAAGTGTATAATAAACGAGTAAAAGTATAAACGAATGTAAAACGAGGAATGATGAATCATTATTACGTTAATTTTATTTCATTGAAATACGCAAAATAATAATATTAATAATAATAATAAAAAAAAATATATAAAAACGCGTATGCGATTGATCGCTCGGTTAGCGTCAAACTAAAACCCGCTTATACCGACATAGCGCGCCAGTCGACCGCGATCAAACAGGAAACGAATGGTAGTTACCAGATAGCGCTACGACACAACATGGAGGGGATAGTAGCAGCAAGACGTATATAAATAGCGGTCCGAAACCAACGGATCGCTCAGTGTAGCCTCGGCGAGCAAACGCAAACAACTTTGTTAGCGTTTACCCGTGTGTGCGTGTGTGTGGTTCACGCTGACCGCCTCCAACACTGTGCAGTCCACTGGTTTCGAACTACTATTTTTATAAGTAACTACTTTATTTTCCTTTTTCTACAACTGCGTTTCGACTTAATAGATTCTCAAACAATTATTCTTTGATGTGAATATTTCATCGGCAGAGGGAGTTGTCCCCCCCTCCTCCTTAAACATCACACAGACGTATTAACTAGTTTATATGTCTATGGAACATCGTGTGCAATAGCCACTGCTCCGAACTGAACGTAGTGATCAAACGTTTTGTCGTCTGAACCGTTTAATTTCCATCGGTGGTATCACACATTTTCAGCGCGGCTCAGTGTCGAGGAAGCACCGACTTAGAGAACTATAAAATATTTTTTTTAAATATCGAGTTAAAACTTGAACCGAAACACTTAAATTGAACTATAACGATTTTCAATTGACAGTTCATAAACCGTGTGTAAACTGTTGAACTATCACGATTATTTTAAACCGACGTTGAACGGCAAAAATGTCACCCGGGTTATAATTCCATTACAGTAATTGAAACAAGTGTAATTGTAATTTAAATCTTTTTTTTTTTAAATAATAATACGAAGAAAATTCGGGTTAGCCGGTTTGTCATTGCGGACGGCCGCGCGGACTTTTGGACAAAAGTGTGTCATTCGACGGTCGCTCACGGCAGTTCTTCCCGTTTTTGGTAAGAGGAAAAATTGATAACCGAGTTTTCCGGGATTAGGAATACTAACACAGATTACTAACCAATAACAGTCTAAACATGCATTAGTAGTTTGGAGTTTATTTAGTCGTGATAATAACCCTACATTGATATTAACAGGTTCACGGCACTCCCCATGTTCCTGTACGCTGAAAATTGGAGACCTTGACGGTTGAGAAAACAACAGGTGTCGACATATTTTATAACAACAGATATTATGTTGTAATTTACGATTATGTATTCATTTATGATTTGAAAATAACGCAGATTATTATTTTACAGGATATTATTTCATTTAAATGTAGCAATATATTAGTATGCGAGTCACGGAAGGGATCATTATGTTTGGCGCTACAATTTCCCGCGACATTCAGTCCTCACGTAACATTAGCATATAGGTAGCGAGTGTTTTATCATAGAACCTTATCGTTTTATACCGAAACAAACGTAGTTAACTTCAACGCGGAGCCTCCAAAAATTCGATGCTAACTTCACTCCGAAATTTTTGTAAACGACCCGAGTGTCGTTTCTACCCGATATTAATATATTGTAATACTGAAGTTTCCAAACATCGTCCAAACAAAACTATTTTATTAAGAACAATGGCGGTTAAATACATCAAATGCACATAAAACGTACATTATTTCACTTAAATTTCTAGTTCACAGTTGCGCACAATTATAATATCGGCATTAAATCAATGTTTTGTAAATTTTATATTTTTGTATATTGGTAATGAATAATAATAATAATAATAATAAAAAAAAAAAGAATTCAAGTTATCTCTCTTATCAAAAACTGGGAAAAGTGACCACAGAAACCATGTGGAAACGGGTGTGTATACACGGCGGGCGGCGTAACCGACACGCTGAGCGGCGAGAGAAGAAGACGACGACGACGACGACACACGTCGCCCGCCACTGGCGTAGAGATAAGAGAGAGGTATTATATTATGTGGTCCTGCGGTGTTACTCTTATATATATATATATACGTATGTATGTAATTTCCACCGCGTCGTATTATATATTATTATAAGGGCATTTTCTTTTTCCGCGGTGGCGGGGGAGCTGCTTTATATTTTGCCTCGCACAACGACTTTGTTGTTTTTTCGATTCTCCGCGATACACGCGCGCGCGCGTATATATTATATATTACACCACCACATACACCGTCCCGCCGCCGCCGTTGCCGATACGTTGGGGTGGGGGGCCTCTCTTGCCGCTCCTCCGCGCGCACGTTGTCGTCGTTATACGACGTGCGTTGTCTGACCTAAAACAACGACGGCCGGCGAACGGTTGTTTTTTTGTTTCGCGTACACACACACACACTTTCTTCGTCCGTCCGTTCACCGTCACCGCCGCCAGGGGACGTTTGCCGCCGATACTGCACGCCGTAGTGTATATACATATGCGTGTGTACGCGCGCGCAGATTCACGTCCCACGAGACTTTATAGCCCGTGGCCGTCACGTCTAACACGGTTATTTTTATCGTCCGATTTCACCAGCGGACCATTTTTCTTCATTTTATCTCAACGGACGTTCAATTTTGAACTTTGCCGGGGTTTTCTTTTTTTTTTTATACATATACACTTCTTTTTTTCTTTTTTTTTTTACCCGATCTACTTTTATTTATGTGAACGCACGTTCCGGCGCGCGCGTATACGGCGATGACGATGACGACGACGCTGCGGAGACTCCGTTACGACTACGACGCGCCGTCGCGATATCGCGGACTCTGTTGCCTGTAAGTCGATGTACCACTTTATGTGTTCGCACGAGCACCGTTTTCTTTTCCCCGGGGCGCTAAAATTCCATAGATATATAAAATATTACGATTTTCGGCTATACATGTGTATAGCAGCTACGCGTATTCTTTTTTTTTTCCAAGTCAAACTGACCAATTGTAAAAAAAAAAAAAAAAACAAACGAAAAGGCGCGAAATAATTCGGTCGACGGGTGAAGAACACGAGTGTAAAACCGAGAAAAAAAACCGGCGCGCGTTCCTCGAATGCTGCGGATGTAAAACGTATTTTGAATTCGCCAACTAACGTTGCCTGCAGCGACTTAGTGCACGCGTTTAGGACGTTATTGAAGAGTGATTGATGTGTCGGTTTTTTTTTTGTTTGCAAATAATGCGAGGACCTCGTTGACAGCACTCGATTACTTCGAAAGTAGTATCGGACGATCACGACGCGCATTGTGTAATGCTACTATTTTCGGCAATAGAATACGTAATACGGAATTCATTGCCGTCATACGGAAAGAAGAACGCGTGCGAATCGATTGAAAGGAACGAATAAGAGTAGCGGAAATTCATATTTGATAACGGATTTTTGAGTCAAGTTTATTTCCATTACGTATAATTATCGATTATTCCGATATTCGATTATTCGAAAGAAGAAGAAAAAAGGAATACAATATATATATATGCATAATAATATTAATATTAGTATCGTAAAAAGTATTAACCGAATTTCGCCAATGATTTCTATCATTTCTGCAGGTACATTGCAGTTGCGCGGCCTGTTCGAAACGTTCGATTACTCGCGCCCGGTATTATACAGTAATATTTCGCACACCACACACGAATTTTTTTTTTCGACCATTGTGATAAGAACGAATTAGGATGAAAACCGATTTCCGTCCGAAATACAATAAATAATAATAATAATAAAAAAAAAAAACCGCGGTTTAATTCCGGATCTTCACAGTGTTGCACGCGGTTAAACCGCCGACGAGAATGGCGCGAGGAAGAATTCCTCGTTCCGCGCGTCAAAAAGTAGTTTTCGCCAAACAAACTATGTACCGACGATATAGAAACGTGTTTTTTTTCCCCCCACAAACGCCGTTTACGAATTTTCTCAAAAAGCGTTTTACACACGACGACGACGAATTTCGCAGGCGTTTATTTTTTCTCTCTCTTTTTTTCCCGCAACGTCCCGCGTACGCCGCGGACAAAAAGTGCAAATCTTTACGGACCGTGGAAAAATTATATCGACTTTCCGAGTCCGTATCGTTCTAATTATTTCAAAGTCACGTTTCACTCTAGTCTAAATGTACATAATATGTGTATGGGGTGGAAATATATAAATCGCGGTCAGAGGTATAAATAGTACTCTGTACGCGTATATGTATAATATATAAAGTGTGTCGTCGATAGTGAAACTTTATACACGTATAGGAGATTCGAGAATAAGAGAGAGCTACGGCCTGCAGGGGTTTGAACGTAATACACAATACGCGATTCCGGCTGCGTGGGACGGGGGGCAGCAGAATAAATATACACGACACGCCGCGCATGTACGCGTAGATACGGAACCGGCGGCGGAGAGGAGTTTTTAAAAGTGTCGTCTTTCCCCCCCATACACCCGCGTACGGGTAAACAGCAGGTCCGAAAAGAAAAACTAAAGTGTTTTCTATACTTTTACTCGCCGACCGCGTATTTTACGATATGTGTGTGTGTGTGTGTGTGTGTGTGTGCCGGCCACCGTATCGCATAAAAGAGACTCGACAGCGGGCAGCGCTTTCTAACCGCGGCTATTGTTCCCCTCTGCTTCTGCTGCTGCTGCTGTTGCTGCAGGAAAACACGGAATGTCAATATACCTTTTATTGTTCGCGTGCGTGCGCGTGTTTGTGTGTATATAATATGAAAGAAATCGTTGCCAAATGTCTGCTCGGCGGCGGAGACTTTGTCAAAACAATATTTTCTTAATAAACAATATTTTTCTATACACATATATATATATACTCGGAAAGCGAGTATATACAACAGCATCGAGACAACAATCAAAAACGGACGGGAAAGAAGAAAAGGAACAAAAAAAAATCGAAATCCTCCGGTCACGTTATAAAAATATATAACGAGGAAACGGATCTCAAAGAAAGAAAAAAATGTTTATGTTTTATCGAGAAAATTCAAATGATTCGTAAAAAAAAAAAAAAAAATCTTTTCAGTCCGTCAGTGTTAATAATACGCACAATAATTCTGGAGAGTGTATACGATAATCGAGAAATTAAAATATGCGTCTAAATGAGTTAAAAAAAAAAAAAAAAAACCAAATATAATCGACGAATTAAATAAAAAATAAAACGATTATCGTATGCGATTATTTGTAATCGTGGCACATCTATCGTTTACTTTTTAAATCGTTATAAAAAAAAAAAAAAAAAATTAACGTTTTATTTCGTTTTCAATCCAATAAGTGAAACGAAGAATTCACGTTGATTTTTACAAAGGCGCGCGTATTAATAATTATTTACCAACGTTGTTCTCGAATTTATAATTTCTTCCTAAACTCTATCTCGAGTCGCGAATATTCACTCAGGGTTCGATAACGAAAAAAAAACATTTTCAAACCATTTACGTTTAATAACGGGTTAAAAATAAAAATAATCGTTTCTACGGTTAACTATACGGAAACGGCCGGATTATTTCTTTATTTCATTTTTCGAATATTATATGAAATTCCGTTAAAGTCCAATATTATCATAACGTATTATTTCATCATCATCAAAAAAAAAAAAAATAATAATAATAATAATTTGTAATTATTACTAGCCGGCACGTATTTATTCAGTGTAAATTGTTAATACGTAACCTTTCCATTTCGGTTGACTCACTATTTGAATAGTAGCGAATAAACATATATATTTTATTTAAAACAAAAATTTCGATTAATTATGTGTATAATGATGTATAATAATATGGAACGTATGATAACCGAAAACGACTGACTCAATGCTTTAATCTACACTATAATGTAATTGGCGGTAAATGACTACTCGTATAATTAATCACCTTTGTTAACAAAAAAAAAAAAAAATTGTTATTATTTTAATTTTTTTTTTGTTTTAAATACACGTCTTTGCGTAAAAATTAACACACACACTAATAAAATATAACGCTATTAAAAATGATGAATCATAATATTTTAATATATTGTTGATACTTGATCGTATAATATCGATATCGCACATTGTACAAAATATAACGAACGCGATATGTCCCCTGAAGGAATTTATAATAGTTTTATTTATTATAACGTATTATATAAAATATAAATATATAACGCGATATAATAATAATATCGTTATGATTTACGATCGTCGTACGTGATAATATATTATGTAAAACGTATTGTTCAAAGCGTTATATTTGAATATTTTCGAACAAAAAAATAACAGAAATTATTATCAGTAAAAAAAAATTATGCGTTTTTTGTTATGAAAAAAATAAGTTTTTCTAACGAATCACCCGCATAAACGTGAATTTCCTGCGAGTTATTGCGGTACTTGTGATGTATACGCAGAAAATTAGAGAATAACTTATAATTAATTTTAAAAATCGTTCGGGAATTCGCTTAAAATCTGTGTGTATAACTTGTTTTTAAAAAAAATTTAATTTAATTTAATTCAATTTCGTATAAATTATAATTGTTCATAAAATTATATAAAAAATTTTTATCGTGCAGCCGAAATGATAATTAAAATATATTATTGAAAATACACAAGTATTCAATATTGAGGACTGCAGGAGAAGTATTATCGTCTAATCGATTACACTATTGTACATATATAACCGAAAATGAAATAAAAGTGATTGTGTTTAAAAAAAAAAAAGCTTATTTTAGAATAAATATTCGAGTACGTGTGAAATAACTATTCCCGAATACATTAGTTATTTGAATATAAAAAAAATAGTGCTAGGCGCGTTGTGTCTACAGAGATTGTTCAATAATCACGCGCGTATAATACGAGATCTATAATAATATTTAAATATAAAAATATATTTTCAATCGAATTTGACGAAATATTGATTCATGTATACTCGAAACACTTTTAACGCTTTCACGACATCTATAACAAAAATTGTAGCAAATAATTTTCGCACGTTTTCTCTATAAGCTCTCTTAAGTCGTCAAAAACGATATAATTCCAGTGTAATAAAAGTTTAAAAAAAATTGTGAAATTTAAAAAAAAAGTTCGAGTGACAAGGATTTAAGATCGAGAGCGTGTCGGATAAATGGATTTATACCTATAATAAGACATTGACGATAAGGCTTTTACGATTTACGATGCCCGATGCAGAATATTATCGCGAAGCCGCTAAAACTTACAGCCTAACGTCATAAACTAACTGTTTTATACGGTTCTATAAAACGAATTTTCGAATCAAATAAATTGTTATGTTTAATTTAAAACGTAGCGCAAATTAATATTAAAACATTTCTTTACGCGTTTCAAATGCTGTGTTTAATGCGATTAGTTTATATTTCACTGATACTATAACCATTAGCGCCACAGAGAATAGTTATTTAAATGTAAAATTGTCGAGTTTAAAAAACGAAAATTCATATAATAAAATTTACTACTAATTCACGCTTTCCAGAGCGAGGCTCTTTTTCAATTCGTCGTTTTTTTTACGAGCGGGGCCGCACGATGACGAGTGTCATTGCGCACGGTAAACACACGCGATATTTCCGTAATTATATTCAATTTATAATAACCGTAAGGCGCGTGGAAAATGTCTAAATTCGTTTCGGACACATTTTAGTGTTAACATTTTACGTTTTTTAATCGCGGGGGCGAAAAAAAAAATCAAAAAAAAAAGAACGGACCGTTTGACGGCTGGGCGGGAGGATGGTATTTAGAGGTGGAGAACGCGGGCGTGCTTTAGAAATTTATCGACGCAATCGAAGACATCGAGAGATGATCACGAGCGCGATTGAATAAAACGGAGAAGAAAATCGGAACTCTCGACGCTTATTCCATACTATACGTAACACTACAGAATCCAGACATATTTGTCTTTCTTTTTCATCTATACGTAATAAAGGATATTTAATTATCACGTCGTCGTTTTTCAAACGACGGTACACAAAAAACAAAATGTAACTCAAAACATTTCCGAAACGATAATTCGCTTGTGATTTAATTAATGTTTTGCGCGCGTACATTATACAGTGTGTGACAACGAAACTACGACGTGCGCGGCGCGGGCGATTCGAGCGGCGGGGTCGTCGTTGGCGTTACCGAAATAAAATCGCATTCACGGGAACCACCCGGCCCCGCGCAGCACAATTGGCGGCTGTCAAAGTCTGTCGTCGCTGCAGGTGAATGGCGCCGTCGTCGTCACGACTTTTACGAACTGTGCGTGTGTATACGCTCGCGTCTTATACGTAACTTCGCCGCGCACGATAAACAAAAAAAAAAAAAAAAAGGTGTACGATGTGTAAGCCCGGAGCAGCGGTGTTGTTTTTGTATATAAAGGGACCGGGACGCTAGAGAGCGAGAGAGAGAGAGAGTGAAAAAGAAACGCGGAGAAACGAGGCGCGTGGACTACACCGGGCCCGTTGTACACGAGCACTGTGACTACGAGAAGGGACGGGCAGCTGTGTCAACAGTCGAATTTTCCGGGGGAAGAAATTAAGATGAAAATAAATTTTATCCCTCTGTCGTCGTTGGTTCCGCGAGTTCGCGCACGAATTTCGTTTTTTTTTTTTTTTTTTACAACGTTCCTGCGTATTTTAATAATAATAATAATAATAATAATAACGATAATAACAATAATAATAATAATAATACGCAAAACATTTAACGTTGCCGTGTTTTAATTTACTCGCGATTTTAGAACAGTAAAAACGAAAAAAGTCATTAATTAAACAATATTATATACTTCAACCGGAGTGAATGTTATTAATTGGTTATTGTTTGAGCGAACAATATTACACTGCGCACTGAAAACCGATTAAAAGTATTTAAACAGGTGTGTATAAGCGAAATACGCGCTTAAAGAAAAAAAAAAATCAATTTTACTGATATTATTAATTATAAAATAATCAAAATCCTAAAAGTGCCGCGAAAAATTCCAAACCGTGTATAATAATTAATAAACACAGTAACTGTTTTACTGACAATCAACCGACAAAAAAATGTGCAAAAACAACGTGTGCTCTATTTATTGCGATTGTAGACGTCGCATTATCGTTTGGAAGTTTAAATCGTTCGAGTGGAATTTAAAGCGGCCATACATAATTTTCAATCATTTTTAAGTAATTAAAACATTTTTGGACCGTGTATGGGGAGGGAGAAGGCAAAATATTAAATGCCTCATATTAAAACGTAAAAGTCCATTAACAATAGTAACTTATAATATTGAATGACAAAAATTGTAACGTTTTTATTCATTATATCTGTACTATATTCAGTATACGTACACTTATTACATGTCATATTTCTATTTTTCTGTATATACAATTTTCAATATTTAACGTATTAAAAATAATTAATTATAATACAAATTCTTCTAATTTATTTATTTATTTTTTACCGCCAATAAACGTATTTACAACGACTTCATCGACTCGAATGACTGTAGTACGTGTCCATACGGATATATTATGCAACGCACTTAAACGTCCTTCGTCCATATTCGACGTCAACCAAGTTTGTTTTTTATTTACCTAAGTTTAAACACGCAAAGTAATACATGATATCACATTAACGTATATGTTGACGAGTCGTATCGAAAATCTATAATAATTGAATAACCACACGATTATATTGTCGAATATACAGTTATCCGATCGAAAAAATAAATACGCATTAAACGGAAGAATAAAAAGTTTTCATTCTATTTTTGTTTTGTTTTGTTAATTTGTAAATTAGTAATGAAAAAAAAAAAAAGTTTTTTTTTCTTCTACTAAATTCCACCAAGTACACATTTCAATGACAACGGGATTCAAGACGATCCGACGATATGACGTGGAGACGCCTGTCACGTAACCCCCCTACAAGGTCGATTGAATGCATCATGAACGAAAAAAAAATTCTGATCTATGTCTATTTGAAGGGAGATAAAACAATCGAGCTATTTTGACATCCTCTGCGAGATAAGAAGCGTCCGGGCACGCATATGAAGTAATTTTTTTTTTTTTTTTACGTTTATCGCGCATGTCATAACACGCGTTGTATGTTATATAAATATAATATAAAATATTATGTAAAAGAAATAAAATTAATCATTTCGGTTGAAAACAATAAATCGCGGCGAACACACACCTATTATTATTATTATTATTATTATTATATGCTGCGTATTATGTAGAGTATAGTTGAACAAGAGAACGGTGGCAAAAACAAACCGCTCTGCGCGCACACACATATATATATATATTTTTTTTTTTTATATGGTTGCGACAAAAATGGGTGTATTTTTCGGTGCGCGTCCGTCCGTTCGTTCGCGGAGGCGGAGGCCAACACACCGGTTTAGCTGCAGTGTAACGGTGGCTGTTGTGCGTAATCATAATTCAGACTGCGGACAACAAACCACACGGTACACACACACACACACGCGCGCGGACGATATGAAATATATCAGTAACAGATTTTTTACACCCACTGGGACTCCATAAATTATTGTATATGTATGTGTACGCGTGATGTGCGTGTATTGCAGGCACGCAAGCATAATACGCGTATATGTGTGTGTGTGTGTGTGTGTGAAAAGCGGGCGGGCTTATACGTTTGGTGGTGCTAAAATGAAAAAAAAAAAAAAGAACAAAAAAACGCGAAAAATGAAAAGAGATTACCGGTAATGTCGAATAATAATAATAATAAAAATAAAAAAAATCCCCCGTCGTCGTTTAATTTATATATAATTTTATTCGTTTTTTTTCTCTCTCTCTCTCTACACTACGCCATACACACAGAACCGTGTGTTTTGAATGCGAAATACAAATAATAATAATAATAATAATAATAAAAAAGTGTTACGCCGTAGAGGTTTTTTTTTTTTTTTTTTTTTGTTTTTGCGTGTTTTTAACACCGGCAATACACACACACACACACATCGCGTACGATGCCGCGTATAGTCCCGCAGGACTGTTTGCTAAACAATTTAATAACATTTGTATTTTTCCCGTGCCCTCCCGGCCGGCAGACGCACAAACAATGCGCGCCGCCGCCGCGGGAAGACTCTACTGCGCGCGCGACGGCCGACCGCGGAGGTGTGCGGCGGCGTTTCCTCGCTCGCGGCGACGACGTTTATATTATAATAATATAACACGCGAAAATATGTTATTATTATTATTTTTATATTCCGCTTTTTTTTTTTACCGTCTTTTTTACGTTACAATACGATTATTCAACTATTTTATATAATACAATACTGGACGGGCGAGCGCGCGTTCGAAATTTACGACGCTTTCTTTATGTAATACGCGCGCAGTTATTTATTTCGTTTTCCACCTGCACGCGTTATAACGTTATATATAATAATATCGTTGCACGGCAATTAATCGTTAATAATTTGTTAATGCGTACAGAGTCATTTAACATATTAATTGTGAATTGTACGCGTCAGGCGCGCGCGTTTCGTTCCGCGCTTTTGAACGGCCGGCGGAGAAAAAACGGCGGTAAAACAAAAAAGTATCATCGATATATATACAATATATTATTATATATCCGTCCGATATTCGCATAAAGACGTATTGATTAACTTGGGGGATTAATAATAATAGTTCGATTTCAATGCCGATTTCGGTGTAAAATACGCGGTTCAAAAAAAAAAAAATAAAAACAAATCTTATTATATAGCGAAATAAACGGCCGGAACACTACGAGACGTCATGCGCGATTGACGAGCGAAACTGTGACGGTAAAAGTGTTCGGCCGCCCGGATCTGATAGAAAACTCTGCTGCGCGCACGTTCAAAATGCGAATTGTAACGATCTCGTACAGGTTTTTAATAATGTATCAAATCAACGCGTCGGAAAAATTTACAAATGTCTGGAAATTACCGTTTATTTCTGAAAAAAAAAATTACATTCTTGTCGATAAAATCTCTATTAAAAATTATCGTCTTCTCTTCTTCGCTCGGCGACTTGCAGAAGAATTTGTAAACGGTCGTCTCGCGAAAACGTATTTCCCGAGAAACGGACTGGCGCCGCGCGCGTCCGACATTCGATTTAATATTTTACCCTGTTATTATTATTATTAATATTATTAATTTTTTTTCGTTTTCGAATCTCGTCGAATAATAATAATAATAATACCTTAAAGATAACGAAAATCACGTCTCATATAACTACGGAAGAATGTTGTACTGCATTATTATATACGCGATATTAAATAATATTTTGCGTAGCTGCAGCATCGTCGTCGTCGTCGTCGTCGTCGTCGTCCGGCAAGGATTTTCTTTCAAATTAAAAAAAAAAAAAACATAATGTAAATGTAAATATATACACAACCGCGGGAAGGGGGAGGAGGTGAAAGGGCGGAAAAAAGAAAAAAATAAACTCCACCGGCTTTCGTCCCGCGGCGCATGCCGAACGAAATATTTCTTACGTGTATTGTCGAATTTATTACGGGAAAAATTAAAAAAAAAAAAAACTCCGTGTACGCTTTTTTTTTATATATATATATATATTATAAACGTACAGAAAAACAAAAAACGAAAATCTCGACCAATAAAGAAAGAGAGAGAAAAAAAACTGCGACGGAATGTTTATATAATTAAAAAGACGTTTTCGATTTTTTGTTTACCGAAAATAATTTTTTATTTTCCGCCCGCGCTTTTTTCTTTTTCATATTGCGCAACAACACGCACACGTACACGTCACGCAATTAGCAGCGAACGAAGAATTTTCGTAGTTTAATTTTTTTTTTTTAATTTTATTATTTCGGGCCCTCGACCCGCGTCGTTCTCGTCGTCATCGTCGTTACAGTGTGCGGCAATAATAATAATAATAATAATTAACAGCCCCACGCCATTACAATATATGTAATAATAATAATAATTTAATCGGTAACGCGCGCCCTACTCTCTCATGTGTTCGCCGCGCGAATGACGACGACGACGATACCGAACTGTCGCCACGGCAATTATACACGGATCGGTGTACGGCCATTCTGCGGGATTTTATTTCCGATCGTTAATACAACGAGAAAGTATGACGACGACGGTGAACGCACAGCGTACAATATAATCTTATGTGTAATAATAATAATAATAACCGGAGATGGCGACGGATGAAAAGTTTCTCAGGGGGGAGAATATTTTCCTATACGAAACATAATATTAATTATTATTACACCGTTGCGTTTTTGCGAAACAGTTTTTAACCCCGTACGTTGAACGTTCACTTGTTATATTATGTGTAAATACGGCACATAACCATTACGCGTCATTTAATCGAATGCGATGAAATCCCTGTACGCGATAGTATATGTAATTAATACGCGGTTTAATGCGCGGTACATAATAATAATAATAATAATAATAATAATAATAATAATAATAATAATAATAATAATAATAATAATAATAATAATAATAATAATAATAATAATAATAATAATTATAATAATTATATAGTCGTCGTCGTCACGGGGCCTGTAAATATATTAGTGGTTTTTTTGTTTTTTGTTTTTGAATAATTCGAATTCGTACCAGTGGGCCCGTGCGCAATTACCGAGGGCGTTATAAACGACAGAGTATTATTATGTTCGCGAGGTTTGTGAAAAAAATTTAATTTTTATACGTACACAGAACTTGTCGGTGTACACGCGACGTCGGAAATGAAAAGTCTCCAAAGAAAAGGAGTTTTTAGTTTACGGCGTTACTTCTTTGTACGATGTTATACAATGTTCGAAGTCAAAATACAGTCATGTCTCACTTCTTGTTATCCGTTATGGACGCAAAAAATATTTTTTGACGCGGTTAATGTCGAAACAGCCGCATAGAGTTTTTCCGTGTGTTCAAAACACTGGTATTGGCGAGTACGATTTTCGTCTATGAAACGTTTGACCTTATATTGACAGTTATGGCCGACCTGTTCGACTGGGAATCGTCAGACAGGGACAGTTGAAAAAACCAAATCCGTCGTCTCAATCTGCACTATTTAATCGGACGCGATTGTCACGGATCAAACGGTTTTCGTTCGAATAGTGCGGTCTACGACGTGTACAATATAATGATTTTGTCGGACTCCACGAGTCATCGTATAAGCAGAAAGACACGCAGAAAAAAAAAATTACGGTTTTCATCGACTTACCTTGAACTTCGCGTCCGGAACCGCTGCCGCTGCTGCTCGGCGGCTTCCATTTCCGACGCGACACTGGAAAACAAAACGAAAATCGAACAATGTTAATAATATTGTAAATATTACTACACTGCACTGGAATAGTTACGCTGTCGTAAGTTTTCGTATAAATATTCAAAGAGATTTCGAATAGTTTCCCAAGGACGTTGGGAATACTACGCGTCCCCCCCCCCCACTCCCGTTCATTCCGTAATTCTCCAAACGTAAGCGTTCTTTGTTTCCGATATTTTATTCCGAGTTAAATTGATAGAGCTCGCACCATGGTCCCATCGGTTGGCGAGGGGCGGGGGGGGGTTTGACTTCGCAAGCGTCAATGAATTTTATAAATGTTATTTCCGTGTCACGTCAATATTGCTCATGCCGATACCGTTATTATTTCGTGTCAGTAAATAATTTCGAGATTTGTTTTGTAATCATACGGTCGTGGGTAAGAGCTTGTGCAGTGTACAGCTGTACAGTTTAGGGAGAAGAGGAGAAAACCTGCAGGTCGCGGGTTCGGTATTTGGAAAACGATCGATCGATGATTGAATAATATCGTCTATATACATATACGAGAAATAGTTGCGGGCAATTAAAACAAGCAGGGTAATATAATATCGTAGGAACCTCTCGTGCGTTTATTGACATTCGCGGACGGTACGATTTAGTAAAACGTTAGAAAAAAAAAAAAAACAATTGAGTGTGTACAAATGAATCGAATGCGATTATATTATATGATTAGCTCGTGTATATATGTACTTCTTCGATCTGCCAGTCGTGCCGTTCTTATTGAACGACGTCGATAACAAACCGCGTGTAACAGAATTTCACTACCCGTACGTATACGTCGGTTACGTACAATTCTTCGGTTTTTTTTATAAATTAAAAAATCGAAAAAAAAAGAAGAAATTTCGACATCACGAGCCAGTATTGAGAACCACTGCACTGAACGGAGAAAATTAAAAAAAAAAAAAAAAAGAAGAAATCTCGCCGAGACGCGTAGGAATAAAATATGCTTTGACGGCGGTGGGAATCGAATTTCACCGCGACTTAAACCTCTCGCAAAAATCCAATATACACGCGTGTATGATACGACGTCGGCCGAGTAGGTGGGATACTCTGCGCAATAACAACGTCGCGGCGGCGGCGTATATAAACCTTTTAATAATCTCTTATTTTCCCGTACGCTTGCACAGTACGGGGCGAACGGCGATTTCTTTATTTTCTTTTTATTGTTACGATTATGTTCGAAATTTGTGGCGCGCGGGCAGCAGAAAGAATCTCGTGCGCCGCCGCAGCGAGAGAGCACACACCACGCTGAAAGCGCCGCTGCGCGCATACAAATGGCGATAAATGCGAGAGGCGCGCGCGTATGCGCTCACGTTTTAGCGATAACGAAAAAAAAAAAAAAAAAAAAAAACCACACGTCCCCCTCCGCCGCAGTTACGAAGGGTCGAAATTTTCGTAAAAAATTCGAAATTTATATATATATATAATATTACCGATCATAGCGCGTATGAGTACTGTAGTTGAGAATAATAATAATAATAAAAACCCGAGAATTCTACGCGCACTATTTTATATATATACATGTATAATATTATCATCGCGGCGCGGATAGCCGATAAATAATTAAAATCCCTTTATCCCCGTAGCAAAACGTTTTCTCACACGCAAGCATATTATATACCGCCGCTGTCTTTCGAATTATAGTTTTTCTCGTATATGTGCACCGCGTCCGCCGGGTTATTGCGTGCGCCGGGGATAAGGTTCAGGTGCGCGATGCTGACCGTTGCTGACCAAGCGCGTCCCTTCACGTGCGTTCGACACACATGTGTTACGCTCTTTTCCCGGGGCCCTTTTATTACGTTTTTTTTTTTTTTTTTACCACCCCTCTCTCTCTCTCTCTCTCTCTCGCTCGCTCGCTCCGTCTTTCTTCATTCCCATAAGGCTCTACACTCGTGCCACGTATATAATATCGACGGTACGCTTTCGCCGAGCAGTTTTTTTTTTTTTGTTGTTGTATATATTCCTTCGGGCCAAGTCAATTAAGTCCATCGGACGCGGCGGTTTCCTTTTTTTTTTGCTTTTTGCACAGGGCCGGGGCGTGGCCTTAGGTAAACCGCACGACTGCGAAATGCCCGCGGAGTAAATAATAATAATAATAATAATAAACCGCGTGCCGGGGTTGGCGACGGTGGAAGGAAAAGAAATAATAATAATAATAATAAAAAAAGAAACCCACTTTATTACACGACAAACGAATTAAAAAGGCGGCGAACCGTGACAGATGGCGAGAACAAAAAAAAAAAAAAAAACCGAAAACGAAAACGAAAAAAAAAAAGGAAAAGAAGTTCCGTTTTGTTTTTTTCGCCCTCGCGGTATTTTATATACAAACCGCGCGTCGCGCACATAGACGGCTAAGGAGTATCGTAATAATACGTAATAAAATATATATATATATATTTAAAAAAAAAATTTTTTTTTTGTTTTTCAACTTAAAATATCGTGTCCGCCGGCCCGACGCTATGGTTTTCTTTTCTATTGTACACCGTTCTTTTTTTTTTTTTTGTTCTTTTTCACTCGACTCATTTCTCTCGTGGCTTTTTTTTTTTTTTTTTACTTAAAACAAATAACGATTTAATATTATTATTATTATCATCTTCATCATGTCTATAATAATATCGTTTATTGCGCGGCATTTTTTCGAGCCGACCCGACCGACCGTCGTTGTCGGCCGCGCGTATACGGGCCGGGCGAAAAGGGCGAAATTTCATATTACTACCATTTACGCTCTGCATACGTGCGCGCTCGATCCGGTTGTGTAATTGTGGTCGGTGGAATTCTCTCTCCTGCCGCTGCTGCTGTGTAATATAAATGCGCGCGTAGTGCCCATAAACGAGAACGTTTTCGGTTTCAATTATCTCCTTATTTATTTTATTACCGTTCACGTATATATATATATATATATATAATAATATATAAAGAGGTCGTTTTCAGACACTATATAATAGTACCTTTTTATATAATTTGCATACGCACCCTCCTTAAAATTCCGTCGTCGGTCGCTAACGAGAGATATCATTTTTTTTTATTATTATTATTATTATTATTATCATTCGTTTTGCTTTTAGATTCGAATAACCTCCTACCCCCCCCCCGCAGCCGTTCGATAAAGACTGTTCTTGGGGCTCGGATATCGTCGAAGACCTTATAGGAATTTCCTAGAAAAAATGCATTTACCGCTTGAACAACACGAGAACGCCGTGAAAATCTACAAAAAATACCCTTTAGAAACATTAATTTACAATCTAAAAAATCGTTTGAATTTTTTTTTGGTTTTTTCAGTTATTATTTCATTATATTCACTGTTCCACATTAAACGATACAGACGTATTATTTTACATTTCTTATATTTCCAGAGTTTTCCTCGACATATATATATATATTTTTTTTTTTTTTTTTTTTTGCGGGTTTTTAAAACTGAAATTTATGTGCGAATTTTCAGATTATTTTGGAGGAAAACAATTAACGGTGCACTCGTGATTTTTCTGTCGATTATTTAAATAGTAATAGTTTCGAAATGATCTTAAAATATTAAAAAAAAAAAAAAAAAACGCTCCAAGAAATAAAACAAAAACCGAATAATTCCGAAAAATACGAAATAAAAATTACCCAATTATCCGGATTCCTATATGTCATTGAATCGTATTTTTTTTTTTTTTTATGTAGGAAACCATCATTTGAGACGTTCTGAAAAAGTCATCGAAATCCCGGTCCTAATATTGTTATTGTTAGACGAAAATAGCAGAAAATGTAAATACATTTTCATACGCATGCCTATTAAACAAAAAACAAAATCATCTTAATTCGTATTACACGAATGTAGTAAAATTTTCAGTCGGGATGGATGGAACGAGGAAAATTTTTGGAAAATAGGACGAAAATACATTTTCTGAAACGAGCGATTTCTATTATTTCCTTTGTCGAAATCATAACGTATACGAATATTATTATTCGTAAATTTTTGATTGAACATAAATAATCGTAATGCGATATGACTTCGATAATTTGGCGGTTTATTTATTATAATCTTGTACAAATGCCAATTGCCGGTGGTCTTTCGAAAATTTTCTTTTTTTTTTTTATAAAAGCATTTCCTTTTTTTTTCGACATCAGCTGCAGTGTAGTCGTACGGTGTTTATACGTTTTTCGAATTAATCGAAAAAACGAGACGAATGTTCATTCGTCGGTTTCCTCGTGATTAAAACATATTAACGATATCATAATAAATAATTTTCGTTCTTATTTTTTTTCAATTTTCCGAGAAAATTTTAAAAAAATTTGCGTTACAGACAATTTGATAAAATTTGTAAATTCGTGTGGTTTTTTTTTTATTATTTCGATTTTCGCTTTAAAAATAAATACGTACAAAAGTCAGCAGTGACGATGGTCCATTTTCGTATATAATTATATTGTCTATATTAATCGGAAAACGGCCTTACATAATCAAAGTGTAAAAAAAAAAAACGATAATACGCTGTTTCGTCGTAATTGTCTTATCGACGAGTACGATTCGATTTTTGTGTTTTTAGAACGGTGACACACATATACGACGATTTAAAATCTAGGGCACGCGAAGAATAAAAATATAAAATTATTTTTCAATCCGATTCCTCCGTAAATCGGCCGTAAAAACGAAAATGTTGCGATTATTTACAAATTTCGTTGTAATAATAATTGTGTAATACGATCGAATTCGAAAACGTCGTTGTAATTGTAGTTTTCTATTTCCTATTTGCTTTTTAAACCTTCGTATAAAAGACTTTCGAAAATCAATAAAACGATTTGGCATTTTACACTAAAGCCTAAAGAGTTATAAATATTACATTATAATTTTATATAATACATAATAAATACATTTTGAGTAATATCTTGGCGTTCTTATCAGTACGATAACCGTAGCTATGCAAAATCCGTATGTACAATGTATAAATATCAGAATACACAAAAAGTAATTCATTTCAAGTACTAGCGGGCCTTACTGAGCCGTCTATACAAGTCAGAAGTCGTATTTTGATGTTTATACGTAAAATTTCGTATTTATTTTTAAGCCTTTACGAACAGTAATTTTCGATATTTTAAACTAACAGAATTAAAATAAAATTCGACAAAATAACAATATCGCGTCGTTCTTTTGTCATTGTATTCCTGGCATTGATGACTTTCATAAACGAAATCGGCAGTAAACTAATACGAAAACTCTTTTATTTATTTTTTTAATATCCATTGGCTTGATTCAATATGTATGAAAGATCTTTTTTTATATCGTAATTATTTCTCACTCGACTTGACTGGCTGGTAAACTACATTAAATATTAAATAGTAACATATATATATATATATATATATATATATATATATATATAGGGACAAACGTGTTTGCGAATTCGAAAACGAACACATTAAGAAAAATTAAATTTATCCAAAAACACAGATTTTTTTATATATATTATATAAGAATGTCGATGTCAAAAGTCGTTCATGATCTCGTAATCTACATATCGATATACAGATAAGTGTTATTAATTCCTAAAACACGTACATCATCGTGTACATTATAATTATTATTATTATTACGCGGTATAGATTATCATTATGTAGTACATGTATGTTGATAAATTTAAAAAACGAAAAGTATTATACATATTATATTTGTATATAACGGTAGAGAGAGAAAGAGTCACGGGCGTATAAAGAAAAAAATATCTCCGCAGTAGATTATTAATTTCTGCAATTAAATGTATAAAAACGGTCCGTGTGCCATGAATTTTATTTCGACAACGGCGTGCCGTTATTTCACTCGAAATTCTTCCATTTTACCGAAAATTTGAATTTAGCTTGAAAAAAAAAGAAGTTTTTTAAAATGTTTGAAAAATATCACTGGAATACGCGACGATAGATCTGCTCAGGTTTTTAAACTTAAATTCATTTGTAATACATTCGCCATATATGTAATCCGAATTATTTCAAACATGTTCCTGATATAATATAAATATAAATATATATATATATATATATATATATATTAAAATAAATAACCAAAATTTTTGACGTTTCGCTTTTTAAATTTCTTTGGAACGATATGACTCCCAGAAAAAAAAACAAAATTCGATTATGTGAAAAATCTATCGGGTCTTTTTTTTTTAAATTTTCCAATAGTTATTCCTTTTGTAAAATCGAAGAACGTATCGTTTTACCGATCAGATGTCGGAATAACTATAGTGGAAAACAGAGCGTGTTATACATGTACAAATCGAAGAATAGTTATACGAAAAATAATGCAATAATAAAAATTGTAAAACCAATATATAATTTAATACGCGTGTGTCATATTTCGTTTAGTTCGTTGACAATCTAAAATATCGTGTAATAATGCGCGTACGACTCGATTTATATAACGATATTTGTCGTAATTGGAATATTTTATTTGTAACACACTCGTACATGTTATAGATATAAATATAATGAGAAAATATTTAGCGTTATCGGCGTACATTGTACAAACGATTGATTACGTTTTGAAAATTAACAATGTGGCTTTAGCCGTAGCAATATATATGTTTATCCTACGAAATAAGTATGACAATTATTTAAAATTATTTATATATATATATAATTTTTCGGAAAAAAATTTTCAATTATCATACGCTAATCGATTAAACGTCGGTTATCGAATTCGTGTAGTTTGAACGAATACGGTAATTTACACGACCTATTTGTAATCGATTTTCTTAAAAAAGAAAAAAAATTATAATTTATAACAATGAAATAAAGAAATTAGTTTTATGTTGATTAGAGAGAGAGAAAAAAGACCGAACAATAATTTTTATATAATTGCCGTAGTGTTATGTAAATACGGTGAAATCGACGATTATTAATTACTTAGTAATTATCGTTATGACGAGCTCTTATTTATAATATAGTATAACGTTCGTTTTATCTGTCGACTTTTGTATTTTATTAAAGTTTTTTTTTTTTTAAATAAAATATTTATTTGACGTTACGGATCTGCCGAAAACGGTATACACGCGATATTATAAACCACATGAATTATAGTATACTCGTACATTTGTTATTATTATTTTTTCATTTAAAACTTATTTTTTTTCTTTTTGTTCCACCGCGCTTCTAAACTTTAAACGCTAATAATAATAATAATAACAGTCGATTATTATTTATATTGTATTATAATTTACTACACATTTGAAATCAAATATTTGAAAATGATTTATATAAACGTGAAAAACGTCCGAGAAAACGATGTAATGTCAAACGGTCGGAGGGATCTTGACACGTATTATACATTCAAGTTCCGAATACACACAGCATCAGGAGTGGTGATTATCGGCCCACCTAATTCTGTGATATGCAAAAAGGAAAATAATAATAATATGTATATTGGTATTTGTGAAATCATGTTGTAATGATGAATCGGTCATGTCTGGGGCAGTGGCGTAACACGAAAATTTGTGGGCCCCCACCCCGCAAAAATAAAAATGAAATTTTCACAAACGAATGAAACATTCGCTGTACGACGTACGCGTAACAAATTGTTGTAGATTAAAACTAATTTGATTGGAAAAAAAAGTCAATTCTTCGATATTTTTTTTTTTTGGTCTTGGAGTCCAGTTTACTTTAGGGCCCTCGATTACGCCACTGGTCTGGGGTAATTTTTTGATCGGTAAACGCGTCGTGTGTTAAGTGATTTCAGCGATTGTAGAAGAAGAATTCCTCGATTAGCTCACGTCGCGGTACAATAGACCCGGGTGTTAAATTTCCCACCGCCCTCTCTCCGAGAAAAAAGAACGAGAAATTTTTTTTATAAACACGAGTCGGACTCTTTTTTTTTTTTCGGTCCATGGGACGAATCGCGTGCGGTGGTCGTGGTATAATGGTGGTCCCTGTGCTGTGTATAAGGTACCCCAAAGGGTCACGCCGTGCGTAGTCGTACACTACGCGAGCGTAAGGGTAAAACGTCATTTGCATATCTTAAATTTCTATTGTATCACATCCGAGTGAATATAAGCACACACACACACACACTATACGTTTAATATAACTCGTATACGGTGCGTGTGTGGTGTTGAGGTCATCGCGTCCGTATAATAAATATACGACGATTTTCTGCGCCTCCCATATTCGTTCGGAGCAGTGTGTGTGTGTGTGTGTGTTATGCGTGTTTTCGGCAGTTTTCATACGTACTCGCCGCGCACGGGATTCGCGAGGAGGAGAGAAGAAGAAGAAGAAATAGAAGAAGAAGAAGAAGAAGAAGAAATAGTGCGCGTCGGTTGCCCGGACCGAACCGACTGCGGTACAATGAAAAGGCGTATACCGCGTGCAGCAGGGACCGTCTCTTTCTCTCTGTTTTATAGCGTTTACGTGTACGGCGTGTGCGTGCCATATTATTATTATTATTATTATTATTATTATTATTATATGCGCATAACTGTTTTGTGCGCCGAGCGACCGCGATTGTCCGTTTCGCCGTATTATAATGTACACTGCAGACACGCGTACGCGTATATCTGTATAGGTGCTTTATCCGTGCGAAGAACGTAAAAAAGCAAAAAAAAAAAGAAAGAAAACCCCTTTTTCACGATATTCCTCGTCGTTTTCTCCTCCTACCCCTCGTTCAGTCCCGTTCGGCTCTCGAAGCCGCAACACCGCTGCAGCACCGTCAGTTCGTCGTCGTACACTCCATACGCGCGCCACACGGCGCTGCAGGGACACGGTTATATATATATATATATATATTATAAATACACTGAAGCTAACGCGGACGTTATATGCGGCGGGTACAGGGCCGGATTAAGGGGGCTAAGAGGGCTGTAGCCCAAGGCCCCCTAACGAACAGGGGCCCCGAAACAATTTGGGACTGTTATTTTTTTTTTTTTTTATTTTAATTATGCCACAGTTTTTAAAAATTTAATAAATAACTACAACAGTAAAAAAAAAAAACAGTTATTTACATCAAATATTTATCAAAATAATAATAATAATAATAATGAGTACAAATTTAAACGCGTTTTTAATTGATTTAAGTCCTGTACCTAATTTTTTTTTGTTGCATCATTACATATAAATATACATTATACATATATGTAAGAAAATTTTTTTTTTGGTAAAATCAGAGCCCCCAGATTGAGTCAGCCCGGGGCCACTTGTATCATTAATCCGCCTTTGGGCAGGTACTTATATAATATTATAGCCAGCACCGGATCCTAGAGGGAGGGATGGACGAGGGCTAAGGAGATAGCCATGGGGCCATAGCCCTCCCCCCCATTGGCCGTGGTCTTTTTTATTATTTTTTTTAAACTAATTGTGCCATATATCGATTGCGGGTATTCAACTATATAATATTGTCATATTCAATAGTTGTAATTGTTGTAAAAATTTAAAATATTATGTATACATTTCTATGATAACATATTATATAGTTGAATTGTACGCGATTATTATATAATAGAACATATTATTCAGTGGCGTAGATACGATTTTTTTCTGGAGGGAAGAAGTTGTTAAAAAAAAAAACAATATTTTTGTTCTACTAAAAAATTTCATTGTTTTTATAGAATACGATAAATTTGTTCTAATATTTAATTTCAGCTCAATGTGCACAATTAATGAAATGATATTAAAAAATTTTAAACGACAAGGACAATATTTATTTATTTTTTTTGAGGGAAGAACATCTTTAAACTTTCCCCACTCGTATTTACGCCACTGATATTATTACATAAGTAGTATAGGCTCCCCTTCCATAAAAAATCCCTGGCTATTCCATTGGGCAACTTGGGCACTAGTCGTGAAGGGACGCGAATTTTAATTCGTACGAAATAAAATAAAATTATTAAAAAATAATAATCAACTATTGATTAATATTATTAAATTTTTCGAAACTAAATTTAATTCTTTGTCGATTCACTGACGTACGAATAAAACTTATTATTTCTTATAGTAAAATGATGAAATTTCCGAATAGTAATGTCTACAATAATAATTGTTATTTTCATCAATTTGAAGTAAAATAAAAAAAAAAAAATTTGTTCGTAACAGCGGTAAAATTATGTCACGGTATCGTAATTTATAGATCAGGTACTGATTAACGCCTGAGGAACGAATTTTACGAATGAAATCGTATAATAATATAATAATTAGTAAACGGCGGAATATGTAATAAATTGAAAACGCAAACACCTTATTTAATAATAAAAATTTAGGCGATTAAAATTCACAAAATACCCCGTAGTGACCCAGTTTGTATAACGTTTTAAATTCGCGGGAATAGTCGAATTGGTTTTACGCATAATTCATAAATATCTTTCTAGTTTTATAAACCGATTTGTAAGCCAATTAAAGGAGAAAAAAAATTTAGCGATTTCAAATGCTGTCGACTTCGACGACGGTAAACCGCCGCAGAAACAACTTCACCGTAAGTTGTTCTATACGGGAAAACAAGAAAGTGTGGATTGTTGCAATAAAGTAATAAAATACCGAGTAATATGTATTAAAGTGTAAATACATACGTTTGTCTCCGGATATCGCTTATTACATAATACGGTTTCAATAATTCAGAAAATATGTTTTCAATTACATAATTGTCTATTATTTCGATAAAAAAAAAAAAAAACAAGGAAAAAATATACTGTTAAAATGTCGTTAGGAAAAGAAAGATAATAATCGTTTAGTCATATATAAATGTCTGATATTTGAAAAAAAGAAATGAGTTAGAGTCCCGGGCGTTAGCGTAATACGCGTAATGACGATAACGTTTAAAATCAATTATTTTATAAACCATTAAGTGAGAGAGAGAGAAAACCCGTCGATATTATGCCGCATTATTATGTTAGAATAATAACGCACTCGGTAATTTTCTGGAAGTATATACATATTTGTTTTATTGACGGATTCGCTTTGGCAATTCAAAAAATATTTAAAGCCGCCGTTTTTGTTTTTCTCTTTCGATTGATCGACAAATATTGTCTTGAAAAAATTATTTGCCGAGATCCGCGCGATTGGGCGGGACAGATTCGGTTCTACGGCTTTCACGAGACCTCTGAAAAAACTTGTAAATTTTTTTTCTTCCAATAAATGCGGCGAAATATTCCTTTTTTCCACCATTCCCTTTCTCCTTCTCCTTCTCCTTCTTCATAGAATATAATAACGGCGTGTGACAATATCCTCGCCGCGGTAATACGCGCACGTTGTAATGCGCTGCTGTCCCGTACAAAAATCGCGTTTCGCTCAATTTAACATATTTCGATGTCGTTAATTCTCCGCGCCGCGGCGTGTTACACTCCATACGGCGGCGTGCGTATAAAATACTACCGAGAGAAGACACCTATTTATCTGTTTGAAAATCTCTCGCGTGTCCGGGTCATTAAGTATGTGCTAGCCACCGCCGTACAATGGCGTATAACACGCTGGACCGCCACCGTTGTCGCCGAAACTGCAGCAGAAGAAATCCTCCGAGTTAATTTATTATGGAAATTTTCGACCGAGAACTCTCCTCTTTCCCCTCCTCAACATCCCTCGCCCACCCTTCGCGAGAGGTACACACACACACACACACACACACACGAGCGTATCTATATATAAGAGCCTCGGAGTGTGCGCGGGTAATCAATGACCCCGTACGGCGGACCTAACCTCTAATCCCTAATTGCTTCCTGGCCGGAACGACCTTCGGCGTGTCCTTTTTTCCTTTTTTGTCCTCTCCGTACGCGCGTTACCCGCCCTCCATTCAATTTTCTTCCCCCCAACCTCCACACGCCACTAGCCGCGTCCTGGCGATCTCACCGCCGTGATCTCTAATAATTGGTTTCTCCCTCTGCCCGCTGCTGCTGCTGCTGTCCGCCATATATGCGCGCGGTACGCATTAATTACCAGACTTACATAACGAATTCGACGGCCATCGGTCGACGGTGCAGATGTTTAGGGGTGTGCAAAAAAAAAAATAAAAAAAAAAAAAATAAAAGAAAGAACGGAGGGAGAGACGGGAACGGATTTCCATTAGTCTCTCCCCCCCCCCCGCGCGCGGCCGACGTATTATAACGGCGGTTAGGTGGCCGTTATATGTGTATGAAAAAACTCCGAGTCCAAGACACGGCGCGGTGTACCGTCGATTTTTCTTTCCGCTGCAGACGAGCGGCGTCGGGTGGGGGCGGTTTAAAATATATCATTTTCCGCGGTGTCCTTATTTAAATCAGTGGTTGGGTTTCCTCCGGAATTAATGGTCAGGAACGATGCGGCGAGGACGGCTCGGAGAACAGATATAAAATAAAAACAAAAGACGAGCGGAGTATTAAAAAAAAAAAAAAAAAAAAACAAAGTTTGCGAAATTTCCCGCCCACTGGTAAAAAGTAATTAATTCGTACTTAGGGTGCTCGGGAAATTTTCTTTAATTAACTACAATTATAGACGGCGGCTGCGGTTGCGGCTGCGACGGCTTTTCCCTTGATATACAACAAAACCGAAAAAAACTTTTTTTTCCTTCTTCTTCTTCTTCTCCTCTGCAATCCTGTGTAGTGGTCCTTCGTATATACGTATCTTATTATATCGCGGGTGGTTGGGGGGGGCTGGGGCAAACTTATTTAATTCTTCGTCTCCGCCGTGTTATCGGCCGGCGCGAGCGAGTTCCCGTATACGTATATACATACGCACCTCTCCGGCGAAATTATAAGCCGCGACCGTCCGTTTGACAAATGACTTTTCGTTCACCATCTGTACCACCCTTGTTTTTTCTTTTCTTTTTTTGAATATATAGTAAACGAGAACGTTTAAAAAAGGAAAATCAATTTTCCGGGTAAAAAGTTTTCGCGCAACCCTTTCGCCATTAATCCCGATTAACACTGATTAACTTTTAGACGACAAACGTCATTATACATTTTCGTATACACTGCAGACGTCTCGACTTCAGACTCATCCCGCTGTCCATATCGCGCCGCGCGTCATTCTTATTTTCATATTATACCCTTTCGCGTTTTGTTGAAAAAAAAAAATAAAAACCAGTCGAGTAAAATAAAAAAAAAAATATATATATATATATATATATATATATGGAAATGACAATGTATATACGCGCGCCATTTACCGAACGATTTCCTTTTGCTGTGATATATTTTTTTTAAATAAAAACTCGCTGTTTTCGTCAAATTCCATTGAGTTTTGTATGCGCCAGCGAAGAAACAGTCACGATAATTTTGAAGAATATTTAAAATTTTTTTCTATAAATCGGCCGTGGACACATATATGTATAAACATTATCGAAATTAAAAAAAAATAAATAAAATGGTTATATATAATGTGTATTTTTATGTCAAATACGGCGTACGTAGTCTTTCGAAACGCGAACCTGTCAATTATTTATTAATATTAACTGAATTGAGTTTTCTTCCGCCGCACGCGTGTAAAATATATATAACGCGGCGGATTGCTGCGGGCAAGATTAACGTGTTCGATTAACTGCGAGAAACTGAATTTAGTATTCGAATTCTATTCATCTTAGAAAATACGCTGCACGTTCATATATATTATATTATATTATATGAAACCGGTGTACAAGGATGAAGTGTATTGCATAGTTACCACACACGCGAAACAAATAGCGTTTCGAAGTTAATTCACAATATACTATACAAATACACTCCCGCAGGCGTAAACAAACCATCGCAATTTCTAATGCTATATTAAATCGTATTTTCGTTGTTTTTCTTCTGAAAATATTTCAATTTTTCAATCGGCCGGTCTCAGCGGGTGCTCTTAAATCGCCGGCAAATGTCTGCGCGCGGGTCTACTACACACACGCGACACCGTCCGATACGATGAGAATCGCGTTCGAATAACTAAACCGTCGCGCACGAGACGCCGTTCGGGGGGACCACTATCCGAATATTATCGCGGTGTTTCGACGGATAGTTCGACTCGTAACGCGCGCGTTTTTTCCATAGATACGCTGAGATTTTCGAAAAAATCTAAATCTATTTTCAAAAATTATATACCTCGTCTTCGGATATAATTCTTTTCCCCTCGTTTTCCGTTCGTTCATATATATATATATATATAATATATATCCACTTCCGCGTCCCGTCGTCTTTTTCGCTCTCCCCCCCCCTCCCCCCCTGCCCGGGCAAAGTTTATTATAAGCCGGCAATTAAAACGTCTCCTTTGCAGGACTCCGGGCGGTCGGAAAAGGAAACGTGCGTGTAACGTGATAATGGTCTCATAAAAACCGCTCTTGCCGCCGCCGTCGAAACGGTGTATAGGTGTGTGCGAAAACCCTCCGGCCCGCCGGCAATCCATTCGGCGGGCACACGCCACGGGACTCGGGGAAACGTTTGCGATAAGAAAACCGCAAATGCGTGTTTAAATCACACGACGAGTGCACCCGACGAATTTTAATTAAAATTGTGTCCGCCATATTTATTGGTGAAAATCCTCAGAACGCGTTCGGGTATAACGACGCGCGCACAGTGTACCGGATTTATTATCGGTTTCTATAATTGTATTTGTTGTACGACGAGCGACAACTGGAAGAAACGAGAGAGAGAGAGAGAGAGAGAGAGAGAGACAGCGCGCGCCCTGTATCGTCGCCGCCACACGGCCGTATTATATTTATGCCGCGCGACCCGCATTCGTCCTGTAAAGCCGCGACGATATTAAAATTATTATACCGTGTCTCGTTCGATATATGTTTCACACTGCGATTCACTTTTTCTAATCATTAAAACAGCACTATATTATAAATAAATTAATAAATAAATATATATATATAGAGAGAGAGGCTTATCTTCGTTGTCGTATTATCATAATTAATAAAGGGCGAGTCGTGACGCGAACAAGAATAGAGAAATATCCGTAAAAATTATTCCCGTTCACTGGCGTCGAAAACTAATTGAACAGCCCCGCCGAGTGTGGGAACAAGCGATATTTAATATTTAATGGAAAAAAAAAATCCGAAAAAATAAACCGTTTATTTTATTGATTTTCATTCGAACGGGGAAAAAAAATCTATTATTATTCGTATAATATATATATATATATATATATATATATATTACACAAGGTTAATAACATTTAAAATACGAGATCATAATAGTTTTTTTTATAACACACACATTTAATGAGTTAGAATTTTATTATTTGTAACATCAATATTCATTTTATACTAGGGGTCGTTCAATTAGGCCGGCAGAGATTTCGCGATTTCGTCGCAAGAACAATTAATATAAAAATTTTTTTTTTTTTTCTTAAGTGAATATTTTGTATTCGTGTTTAAATGTGACAATATAATAAACAAATATTTATATTATAATTCCGGGTCTACTGTATTATATTCTTGGCTTCAGGAACGCATTTCGTCGAGTGTAATATAACGTTCTCGCGAGACGTTTTATCGGTCATATACGTTTTTATGAATTGCCAGACCGAAGCCGTTTAATCCAATCTACAGAGAACGTGACGCGCGTTGACTCTTGCGAACTTATAACCGCGTATCTCAACATTTTCTCGTTTCCGTTCGTATATATATTTTTTTCTTTATCGAATATTTAACAGCGCAGTTTTTGGTAATCTCGCGGTATAGTACAAATCCGATGAAAAACACACGTATTTTGTTTCGAAATTCTATCTCATAAACGGGAAAAGAAAAATACGCCTCTTTTCCTCATGCCCACTGACGACCGCATAATGTGCCGTGAACGCGAACACGAGATCTAAACAAATTGATCGTCACCCATTGAAAATCGCTGTGTTTCCGAATATTTCAAGTTTCCAAAACACGTATACAACCGACAATTTTTTTTATTGTAGCCGGAGGGGGGGGGTTATTTTTGTTGTTGGAAATACGCGTTAACTCGATTCGCTGAGAATATCGGTGTATAATCCGGTCGATATGGAGATTTTTGTGAAAAAAAATACAACGATTTTCTACCGGATCAAATAGAAATCAAACGTAGAAACGTCGAAAATTCCCGTTCTGTTTTTTGTTCTTATTTTTTTTTTTTTTTTTGCTACCGTACTCTGTATATACAATACGATCTCTGTTCCAAAAAAATACGTGGCGTGCGATCCGATTTTTTTTCCCGGCGTCTTATCATCGGATTTTTTTTTTTTTTATGTCTCGCGTGGGACGTAACGGATTTGTTTTATTATTTCCATTTGATATTTATTTTTATTATTATTATTATGTTTTTTTTTTCAAAAGGGAAAACGTACACACGTATAATATGTATATACGCGTTTTTTTTTTTTTTAAACTCATCTGTGCCCGAACACACATATACACGCATTGAACAACAGAGAACGTACTGTCGACGGCAAGTCGCGCATTGTCCACGTATATATATATATATTTATACGATCGTTTGGCGGAGATGATAAAGGCCCGGCGACGGAACATAGGAAAAAAAATACACACACACACAAACACATTTTTTTTTTTTTTTAGAGTTTTTCAAGTTATAAAACATATAAACCGCGTACAATGCGCGCGTGTGTGTGTGTGTGTACGTTATCGAAGTTATCACCGTTCGCCACTGCAGTGTCGTCGTTATTTTGTATATAACCCGAAAATTATTATTGTTATTATTATTATTATTATTATTATTATTATTTATATGTTTTACTGTCCAACGAACGGGCTCGCGCGCACGGTGGTCATTCAAAAACAAACGTCCCCGACGTGTACGTTATATTAGATTATTTCTACGAACGAGAGCGACGGTTTTTTGTATTTTTTGTTTTTTCGCGAAATTCTAGTGAATACATAAAAAAAAAAAAACCCCCCGGAGAGGAAAAAACACACACTAACGAATACAATATAATAATCTCGAATTTAAATACGAACGAACGGGCGAGCGATAGGTCAATACACTCGAAACACCATAACAAATATCGCGGTCGTATACGGCGCGTACAGTGGTCTGTGCAAATATAGGTGTAGCGATTTCGTCGAGACGAGAGAAAATCGTTTTTTTTTTTTTTAATTATTACGTTATAATAAAAATATTTAAAAGAATCGCGCAGTGTATTAGCTTATATATTTGAAAATAATAATAATAATAAAAAAAAAAAATAATAAATAAATAAAACGAACACGTATCATATCGCGCGCGCTCGCGCATAATATCCGTTCACGATAAATATATCATATAATGTATATGTATAGGTGCTTGAAAATAATAATAAAAAAAATCATTCATAAAACACTGATATATTTATATATATATATATATATATATATATATACCGTCGTAATCGGTATTTTAAAATTATTTATAAAATATCATATTGAAATTATAACAGTAGGGAGAATAAAAAACAACAACAACAACAATCAACAACGTACAAATAGATTGCAGGAAAAAAAAATCGACCGACGTGTTCGATTTTTATTAAAATATTACGTACACGGGAATAATGTTTTGTCGAGTTCAGCGCCCGTTGCTGCTGTAGCAAACGCGATCGACGACGTTAAACATATAATTTTTTTCTTCCCAATCCGAACGGCGTACAGCAGACGTATAGAATTGTTGTGAGTTATGCGTGTGATGGACATTTTTTTTTTCATGTCGCGAGACTGATATGTGCGTATGATATATGGAAATTAAGAGAAAAAAAAACTTCCGTGTCTAACGCGAAACATTTTTGTTTATCAAACCTGCGGTATTTTTTTTTTTTTTTTATACAGTTCGTTGACATTTTCAAACCGTATTATTTACGCGGTTATTCTTCGCGTAAATCGCATAAATCTCATCACGGGATTATTTAATAAAACACACATTCGAATAAGTGATATGAGTATGTCGTTATTTATGCGAATCGATTTCGATCGCGCATTGTAGCGCGAAAAAATTAAAACAAGCCGTCGATTTGAATTTGTTAGATAATTTCGCGTGAAACATTTATGTTGGGAAATGAATTCGATGACGACGGGCGCGAAAACGACTCCGACTTCTTTTTTTTTATATCACAACGCGTGTTAAACGATTAAAATCGAAATTATAAATATACATAAAAAAATAAATAAATAATATCTAATCGACGATGATAAACATTGTTATATTTACGTTATACGATTAAAATATGAATCACGCGGATTACGACGACGTGTTAGGTACACGCGTGATAATTGTTTTGACTCTTTTGCACACAGTAACGAGTAATTTCCGTGTTATTTTTCCGAAAATTAAATCGCGGAAAATCGTAAATTTTATTCGGGTTAAAACGGATTGCGGGAAATGAGTGTTTTCTCTCTTCGTCTTGTACACACGAATCATAATAAAACAAAACGTTTCGTTCTTCAATCGATCCAGTGATGCGACAAAGATTCTGGAAAACGGATTTGAAATCGTCGTGAATTTTACTTTTGAATTTTTTAAATTTTTTTTTATTTTACTTTAAGGTCTTCGAAAACCGATTATTAGCAATTTTCTTTTTATTATTTTAAATTTGTTAAGGAGAAATTTTTAAAGGATTTATTCAAAAAAATACATTTTTGTTACAATAATATTTATTAATTTTTTTTTTTTTAGAAAAAAATCTCAAATTTATATTTATTTCAATTTTATATAATCGTGTAAGTAATTCTTTAACTTTTCTACACGTATAATTTAGATATTTTGGCCTAAGAACGTAGACATTTATTTGTTTTTTTTTTATGTCCGTTACCAATACGATATAATCGTGGAGGGGAGAGGGATTTTCTTTGTAGTCATCGTTATTATTCAATTCGAATAATCGAATAATGTAATCGTCTGTTATATTTGTCGTATACGAGTAAAGAGAAAAACGTCAAGAGCGGAGTAATTTACTGATGGAGAAATCAAAACAAAATATATAATAAACGTCACATTTTGTATACTGCGGTGTTTATATTATATAAATATAACGCGTTTTTTTTTTTTTTTTTGTTAGTCGGGCACAAATAAACATATTATTATTATTATTATTATTATTATTATTATTATTATTATTATTATTATTATTATTATTATTATTATTATTATTATTATTATTATTATTATTATTATTATTATTATTATACGTACATTATGTGTACACACTGCAACAGTATGGGTCGCGCGCTCCGATAAAATCCATTTATGTTTCAAACGTTTCTTTTCCAATCGGCGTGTATTTATTGTTACATATTATACATAATAGTATTATACATATTATAGCACAATAGTTTGTATATATATATATATATATATATATTTATTATTTTGTACCGTCTATTCGTTCTAGTTTTTCCGATAATACACGTGTCAATACAATAATTAAATAATAATAATAATAATAATAATCGCGAGTACACACAGCCGGCAGCGGGACCTTTGTGTCCTGCGGATGATGTCTCGGAATATATTATTACTTATTATTATTATTACTTATTAGGATAACGTGTCATTTAGTGTGCGCGACGCTGAAAAAAAGAACGCTCAACAGTCACTGCAATCTAATCGTAGTCCATTTAGCGAGGCTCAGCGTCCGGTCCGGACCATTACAACGCGCCGCGTACAGATCGGCCGATAAAACCGATTTCCACGACGCGACGTTTATTACGAACGCGCGCGTCTTCCCGTTCACTAACACCGCGTACGCACCACACCAGTGATCTGCTCGAATAGCGTTCAGATTACTAAATATTCCACCGCGGTATACGCCGTCATGCACACGTCGTTGTCATTATGGTCGTCGGAGAGTTCTATTTTTTTGTTACAGAGTGTGCGTAAACGATTCCCCCCGAGCTGGACTTTTCGATATTCTCATAGTCGTATTGCGCAATGAGTTTGGGAGGACGGAAAAAAAAGGAAACCAGCCGCGGCGCGTAACTGGTATTGGCGTTTCGTTCGATTTGCAAAACAAATTCTCGTCGATTTTTCCCACACTCTACTTCGAACGAAAACGTTAAAATCGACGTTACAACGCCGGTCGCGGAATTTATAATAATGTGTGTTTTACCGGCTGCGATCATCCCCTTCGTGATGCTGCAGAGGTCAATGGGAAAACATTGGCGTGCGCGTTTCGTCCCGTAGAAACTCGGCTTGGCGGCACTATACAAAGCTGTACAGTAGTAACGGTAATAGTAGTAGTAGTGGCGGAATTAATTCGGCGGGAGTCTTGAAACGCGGTCACCGCGTGTTTACGTTTGGCATTAATGTTTAAAAGTCGTGCGCTAAGGTTCCCGCAAAGTTTTAATCTACACGGAGTGACGCGCCGGAGTTAAGCGGCTTCGACCGTCGGCCGCGGGTCAGCAAGCGCTCTTTTCCGTCCACGACAACAACAACGCGCGTGGCACACAATCCTCATCGGCGCGGTACCCACCCGGGGTCGTGTTGTTTGTGTTTCCGAATCGTCGCGGTGTACTTTGTGGATCGAACGCTGCTGCTGTTGCCGTATATTCTATATTATTATTATTGTATACGTAGTATACGAGTAGTGTGCGTGTGTGTGTTGGTACGATCGTGTGCCGGACAAGAGCGTCGAAGATTAAAATCCCCGAGAAAACGGGACCGGGGCGGGGGAGGGGGGGAGGAGGAAAATAATACAACACGTGCGCGCGAGCGGCGCGCTATATACGAGAATACCGAGTATAACAAGGAAGACGGTAACAGAACTGTTTGTTATTATCAATGGTAGTGTTTGCTGGTGATGGTGCAAAGACCGCGCGGTATATTACATGTACACTCGTATTATTATTATTATTATAGCGTCGTGATAGAGCGGGTTGGGGGGGAGGTATTATGGCGGTGAAACCGTATGGCGACCAGCAGTCTGGTAAGACGAAAACGTGATAAGACAATGGGCTAGACACACACACACACACACACGAGAAGCGCGACGTGTGTGCTCCGAACGCGCGTTTCGGGATGAAAAGGTGACGACGACGACGAGGAGACCGCATTGAAAAACGTTTACGGGGGTTTTCGAAATCCCGTGATTTATTGTCACCGAAATGACATATTTCGTGTGTTACATTATTATTATTATTATTATTATTACTTATATACCGCGAGTGCCGTAACAATATAATATAAGGGAGAGAACAAAAAAAAAAAAAAAATCCTCTGCAATACACTTATACGCGTATGTAATAATAATAATAATAATAATAATAATATTATTATTATTATTATTATTATTATTATTATTATTATTATTATTATTATTATTATCATTATTGGGAGCAGGTTATAATGTCCGTGTACAATATTTTTGGATAATACTTTTGCTTTCTCTATGTACCATCACACGTTATATAATACGTGTTTGTGTATGTCGTTTTTTTTTTCACTCGTCGCTCGTTCAATCGACCGACCGACCGAGGAAATCTTCGCAACCGAGCCGAACACATCCGTCGTCTTTTGCCCTTTCTGCGCCTCGTCCTATATATACACACAACACGTGTATAATAAATACTACACCTACTATTATACACGCACACGTTCACAATATTCCATGCATAGTCCACGGACACGCACTTCCTGTAATATACTGCGGCTCGTGAACCGTATTTTGACGACGGCAGGCCGTCGTCGGTTTATGATGTACGATCGCACAATACTGTACACATAATATATGGGTCAGATTAGATCGTTACGGAATCCGAAAATATATTCTGTACGACTCGTGCGTATGGAAAGCGGTACTAATTTTTTTCGATTTCCACGCGTTAAACAGTTACGAGAAAATTATAAATATACGTTTTATATATACGCAGCGGCGTTTCATCGTTGCCTCCCTCCCCACCATCGATCGCGGGGATATTTAAAATGATTTCGTTCTCTTCGGAGTTGATCGGTGTATACTTTTATAATATTTTCAACGGATCCGTTCCTTCATCTTGAATACACACAGATAGCGAACACACTGATGGAGTCTCACAATTTTGGATGCGGGCGTTTTATTTTATTTATTTTTTTTTTTTGTTGTCGAAAACTCACGGATTGTGTGAGGAACAAAACAACGTACCCTGCGCAATGTCATTTCGGACTTTCAGCTGGACGCGTTTTCCAAGTCGTTATAAAAGCGTTCGAGCGAATTAGGTTAGGTTCTTTGAACGTTTCGTGCCATTTAAACACCGTGCAATGTTTGGATAAAGTAAAGTCTCCGTATCAAACGTTTTAGTCGCATTTTTTTGTTTTTTTTTTTAGTTTCATACAAAATTCGATCATCGCGTACACCGCTGTTCGTCGATTGGTTCGATTGTAAAGCGCGCGTATTATAAAACACGACTGTTTAGTAAAGCAATTAATTTATATCAGGTTTAATCCTATTCGCACTCGTGTAGTTAACTATTTTACGAATGTGTTGATGATATTATGAAATACGAGACAATGCGGCCCATTCCATTCGGGGGAAATTTAGTACTTTTGGAACGCACTTCGTATTGTATTCACACGGCTATTATTCCGAAACTACACAGATAATAGGGTAAAATTAAAACAAAACGATCAGTCGTTTCGATTCGATGTTGCGCAACGGCGATTTTTTTTTTTTTTTTTATATACGTTTCGTTCGTAGACAATATTATTATTAGAACGTGAACACTTTGTGCCGCGCCACGCCGCGTACTTTATCGGACCGACTAAAACACACTGAGAGGAGGAGAAGAAATCTCTCGCTCGTTAATCCGACGACGCGAGCCGGTTTCAAACAAAGTCACTTATAAATTATTCCGTCACCTCGGTACAACTGAAACAATATAACGACGGTGCGCGTTGAACTCATACAGGGATCTACTGCATTGTCGTATAAAACCGTGGTCCCTCTGGAATCTGTTGAAACGCGTAGGAATAAAATAACAAACGTCACGCCTTGTGCTTGACTTTTATACACTAATAATAGAGAAAATAGCTCAACGGCATTATCGTCGTCTCCATAACGGACAACGCATAGCGAACGCGCACCGATTTTAAGTGGACGTTCGGGTCGATTTTACGGTTTATAATCACTCGTTATAAAATCTGAAGTGGACAGTGTTCTGGACGGCGGTCAGCGGCGTTTTAAAACGTGTACACCGCGGTTGCCGACGGACAACGGAATCCCGGAACGTTTTAAGTGTTTTCAACATCCGTTTTTTTTTTTTTTAACTTTTACGTGTTATATTTTGGCGAAAATCCGTTGACAAAAAAAAAAAAAAAATTAAATTCTTCATTTTATCGAATTCCGTGAAATGTTCCCCCCTGTTAAACACGCAGCGATTATAATATAATAGTCACGCGATTTCACCGCGCTTATTTATAGGTTATAGATACTCTATAACCTATAACTAATGATTTCTTTTACGGTTTTTTCCATAAAACATATTAGAGATATTATTAATATTTTATAAAGTCACGTACGCGACGTCTTTGGCGTGGTAAAGGGATATATTATTATAGTAGTGACCGTGACCGCCGTTCCGTGCGGTGTTGGCTACACTAAAAACGCCCGACGTCCTGCACCATTAGCGGTGGCGGCTGCGAGGTTAATGAGTTTTCTCCTCGGGACATACACACACACACACACATAGGGAGAAAGAGTAAAAACTTAGTGCGGCGAGTTCGGGATCGAAGCGGAAAAAAAAAGAAGGGAAAAAAACCGGAAAGGGAGTAGAGAGAGGTTAAGTGATAACGTGTTCCGGCGGATATTAGGGGATTGGATAGTTTGTTGACACATGATGGGCGAGGGAACTGCAAAGAGAGAGAGAGAGAGAGCTTCCGAAACAACTTGAAGAAGCAATCAAGATTAATCGAACAAGCAATCCATCACGGAGGCGTCTGGACCAGGTTAAAACAAGATACGTTTTGAGAAGGGCTAGTGCGCGGGAGAGACGGACGCGCGCGCGCGCCACGCAATCCCTCCTCCCATCCCTTCGGTTAAGCGTGACTCGATGGCGGAGAAATTGTTGTACAACAGCGGCGATCGCCACCGCCGCCGCCCTTTTGCACGTACTTTATATAATAATAATAATAATAATAATAATAATAATAATATACGCTTTCCACTCGGCGGGTATAATACTGATAATATATACACAAATACTTATAACAGCCTGAAACGTCACCACCGCTTATATAGTCGTGTTTACTCGCGTATTATTATATTATCGTAGGCGTTTGGTATGGGATGTGCCGCGTGAAGATGAAATGGACCGTTTTTCCTTAGATGAGCCTTACACATTCCTCCTCTCCCCCAAAAAAAGGAAGAAATTTAATACAAAATATACAGTTCGTAAGAATAAAAAAAAATCATATCGACTTGTGATTCATGACATTATTACACGTTTCAACAAATCACATTTTATAATATATATATATATATGATATATTTTTATGATATACGTCGAAAGTAATACGAAAATAATTAATAGAAACACGCGAAACGTATTGTAATGTTCTTTGGATAAAAATCAATAATTTAAACTCTTCAACGTTATTTTGAAGTCGACCGATTTGTTCATTTATCGTTCAACGAATAAAAGCGATTCCTATCATCGCCGTTTTTAATGCGTATTCAGAAATTAGTCAAATGAAGGGAGGGTGTGAGAGTGGTTATTGAGTTTACTAACGTATGAAACTCGAAACGCGTTACTTTGACAAGACGACAAATAACGAATACGCACACTCTCCACTGTGCGGCCGCGCGAGGCACAGTACGCGTCGTAAACGACGACGACGACGACGACGTCACGCGTTTTGGCAGATACGTGAAAATATTACGCGGCGGAAAAGCAAAATCGCGATGAAAAAATATAGAAATCGTTTCGAAACCCGCGGGCGTCGTCGAGTACGGAGCGGTGGTTTACGAGCGTGTTAAAACGGTATGCAAAAATATAGAACCGAATCCATTACATCTAATTGGTCGTCGTTTTGTTGTTGTTTGATAAATTTTTATTTTTTAAAAGCTCGTAAAAAAAAGAAAAAAAATTGGCAACAACACGTTACGGAATATACGACTTCCTGCGCACAACCATACTACTACTGTTGTGGAAACGCGCGTCTTTTACGTTTTCTCGATATTACAATATAAAATATTACATAACGGTATAGAGAAGATTTTAACGGTTTTTTTTTTTTTTTTTAATATTTTCATATAATTTTTTTTTATTATTATTATTTACGCCCCCGCGCATCGTACACGTCCGCTGACGTACCAAACGACAATCACAAAACGACGCGCATATAGAGCGCGATAATATTTCGAAATCGACGGATGACACCGACACGACGGGTTTTTGACACCTATTTATATTTTTTTATCTCGTGCACGCTGCACACGGTGTAGTATTAAACACGTTACAATAAATATTATTATTATTATTATTATTATTATGAAGACCGGAAACCGACAATTTTGATAAACCCGGGACCGAGTTCCGTTCGTAACCGCCGCGCCTTGTACATAATATATATTATATACGAAATACGAGATGACTGCAGATAAAGCGTGTACAAACTCCCGTGGGCGAGGGGGGATTATTGTACACCTCGGACTGGCCGCACGTCTCGTCTTCAACTACACGACGCATTGGTACCAATCCCCTTATGAGTTCATTGGATTTCATTTTGTGGAGAAAACTACACCACCGGGTTAAGTCGTTTTCGCAAGAACAATCGTAGTGAAAATTTGAAAATTTTTTTAAAGAAAAAAAAAAAAAATCTTCTTCGAATTTCTTATCACTCGGAATCGTGGAAACTTCCTTTCCCCCCCAATAGGAATACACTAATTTTTTTCTTCTTTACAAATATTCCGTCTCGCGGGGGAGTGGTGAGGGGAAGAAATCGCACCATAACCTTATTAAAGTGGTGTACCCGATTCCGACGTATACCGTCGCTTCACGTTTTCCAATAACGTCGTATACGACTTCTAGGGGCGCGACGTTCTATACAACATAACGATTTTATTTATATTATTTTATTTTTCTTCTTTTGTCTTACGTTTATTTTTGTCTGTTTTCTAATTGTCGTTAAAAACAAAAAAAAAAAAAACAAAAATTCAATACGCTTAAACTATAATATTTTTTTTCGCATTACTCGTTCATATCATAAACGTTTGGAAGATTGGAGCCGAGGAATTAAATTTAATATGTATATATAAAAAAGAATATGAAATTATTTCAAACGCATTCCTCCCCACCCCCCCAACCAACCAAGGTTTTGAAAGTATTTCGTCGCGCACATTATATAAACGCGTGTCGGTCAATCGCGTTGGTCCGATGATTTGTGTGTGTAAAAATTATTATAATGCGTGTCAGCTGGACTACATGTATATATATATGTATTAAAGGGAATTCGGTCGCAGCCCGTTTAAATCTCGTTATTTCATTCTAAATGTGTATATAACGGTCACCGGCGGTCTTTTTGCCTCTGCAACGGACAACCCGCGACATCATCACCAAACACACACACCGACGGGGGAGAATTATATTTATTTATCGCTGCGTTTGTACGGCACTATACTCTCTGGATTTTGCAGCGCGCGCTCGTTTATAACTATTACTCGTCGTTTAATTTCAAACACACACACACACGTATTGAAATTTATATTATATATATATATACTCCGTCGCCGTATAATAATAATAATAATACGTGTGTATATTTTATTATAATAATAATAATAATAATATGTACGGTAAATCAATCGGATCGCGAAACAATGTCCTCCCGGCCGTGTGTGTATTTGTTTTGCCGCTATTCGATTATGTTCGTATGTGTAGTAATTTCGACAAAAGGTTGTGCTCCGTCGTCCGCGTGTCGTCGCGTCCCCCCGTTCCCGATTGTTGTAGTGTATGTGTATTTCGTTGTTTTCGGCCGGTTAAACGCGCGTTTATACTCGTACGATGGGGGGAGGGATATTATTTACATTCTTGCGCGCGACGGCGGCGGCTGTGAATATCGGCGTAATAACGGTCGTTGTTATACGTTATTGTGTAATATCGTCCAATAATAATAATAATAATAATAATAGATATACGAAATCGGCCAAAAACCGTGTGATTTTCTTCTATTTATCGCAATCAGGTACTACTGTTGGCTGCTGTTGGCCGCATTATAATAATATTATCGCCATTATATTATAATAATACGGCCAATTATTATAATAATAATCCGCGCGCGCGTATTATTTTCTATAATTTACGCGACATCGCCGCTCGTTTTCCAACACGTCCCCTCGGACGCGTACGACCGACCGGCCGCCATCACCGTTGTCGTTGTATTACGATAATAATAATTTATCCAACATATAATTTATTAATAATAATAATAATTAATAATAATAATAATAATAATAATAATAATAATAATAATAATAATAATAATAATAATAATAATAAGGCACGACGTCGATCCGGTTATAATATTTGCGTTTCGAATAAAATACCGGGCGGTGTTTTTTTTTTTTTTTTAAACTGTTGTCCCCTGGGAGTACACTGTCGATATGCAATAATAGTTGTTCGGCATACATTTAAAAGTATATTATACTCGAGTTTCATCGAAATTCACTGTACAATATCAGCTTCTGGTGTAGATTTATATATTTTTTTTTAAATGTACAATCTGTGTAAATATACATTAAGCATATTTTTTGATAGAATAGTAATATATTTGTATAAAACATTGAAACACGAGCTTGTGGAGGGCAGTGACCAGTGGGGCAACTGATTTTTATTATTATTATTATTATTATAGCTTTTAGTTGAAACTATTGTTATTGCCTCGACATTTAATAAATTATAAACGTACCGTTTAAAGACTCGATACTAAAATTAATTATCCTAAATACATAATATAGTAGCATTGTAAAAACAGAAATATACACACACACATATAATCATAGGCGCCCGCAGAAACATTTCTAGGGGGGGGGCAATCGTTCAACATATAATATATAAACATTGATTAGGTAAAATAAATTTCAATTTAAAATCGAAATATACTAATATTAACATATTATATAATACAATATTACCAAAATGCCAGAGGGGGGGGCAAATGCCCCATCTTGCCCCCCCCCCTTGCGGGCGCCTATGCATATAATAATAATATTAATGAAAAATAAAAAGCCCGTAGTGTAACTATATTTTAAAGACAGATTTAAAGATGGGTCTAATAAAGCGGAAAAGTTATTCGACGACAGGAAAAGTTGGCGTCGAGAGGAGAAAATAATTTCGTCTCACGGTGTTTATTTTGGTATGTGGATGGACAGGGAATTAACAGGTGATGGAAATCGCAGTAATCGTCCCCGCTGCAGTGGAGGAGGATACGTGCTGGACTCAGATTGAGCCCTAACGTAAAAGCGTTGTTTGGTATAGTAGGTTATGACCTAACACACACCGTGAAGTTTTACGATTGATATTCGCTGAAAAAACGAGCTGATATCGCTCGGGGAGAAGACGGTCTCACAGACGAACAACGAGGTTTATGAAAAAGTCGTACAATTTGATTCGTTGGGAAAATTTCTGGTCGCACGTACGACGAAAAGATTATCCAGGAATATCGAATGTAACGAGTTTACGAGTTTTATATTCGACTGCCCGCAATTCTGCATTTATGCGGAAAAGCGTTCGCCGCTCTTGTTTACACGCTTATGTTAAAAATAAATTTCGAGACCGCACACATGGTAAACATTGTTTGTCAAGAACTGTATGTGCTTTCGAGTATTCAGTTTGATGTTCGAAACGATGTATAGAATGCGCGAAACCATATTTTTCGCATTAAATACTAGTAAAAAAAAAAAAAAGTTGAAATTTTTAAAATACATTTTAAATATAATAGCGGAATAAATATTAAAGTTTCTAAAAAAATAAATAAATATTGTAATTCAATTATTATTAAACGTGTATGTTTTCGCGTATCTGGTTGTATGATTTATAATATTGAAAAAATCAAATTAAATTATCGGTTATAATAACGTGAGATATTTTGTGTGTGTGTGTGTGTGTGTGTGGAGGGGAGACAAATGCGTTTATTCGGAAGACAATCGGTAAGTGGTCAGTGGTTTAAAACGAATTTTCCCCCCTTCTTTATAAAAAAAAAACTGGAAAAGAGTTACAAAAGTTTAAATATATACGTACACGTTCGACTATACAAACAAATTATGTAAATACTATACGAGTTATATAAACACACAATCGTAAAAAAACAAAAAATCGTCGACGACTCATTTTCACTTCATTTAAAATTAGTCGCGTCGTTTTCTTTCTTTTTTTTTTAATAAACCAACTTAATCGTAATCGTAAAAAAAAAATATATATATATATGTATACGAAATTAGCGTGTTCGTAGTTAAAAACTTCACAATTCACTCGATTGTTTCTGAAGAATAATCGGAAAAATTGTAAAAAAAAAGAAATTTTCGCAATAAAAAAATATCTTCCGGAAACAGCGAAGTCGATTTTCGCGCATTTTTTTGTACACACGGACGACGTCCTTTTACAGATATATAAATTGGTCGTTGTAAACGACGCTCTCATCCCTTTTCCAATATAATTTTTAACCGTAAAAATGTCAAATCAATTCGACAGTGCGGACACACCATTGATTTCACCGCGCCCGCGGCGTTGTCGTTTGATGTCTTGACCGTCTCCGGTGGTCGGCGAGAAAGACCGAAAAGTCGATAATATTCCGTACGTTTTCAGTGTAACGGATACGTATTATTATATCGTATATAATTATATATATAGCACCTATTTATACTACAACGCACATCATAAATGTAACACCGCACCAAAACGTTTTGTTGTATATGTCGTTCACGTTTTACATATCATTATACTCGCCCATACTATACATACTATACGTGTATACAGGCTATAATAAGGAAAGAGAGGTTTTACACTGGGATTCGAACAAATACGGATTTGTATTATCGTTTTTAATTGTAAACCAAAAGCGTTTGTGGAAAGAAAAAAATACACACACACACGTTCTGGTAAACAGAAAAATTACGTGCCGACACTATAGGGAATCGAATTTTATATTATATAAAAACGCTTTTATGCGTTATCCGTAAATCGTACGTGAATCCGATAGAAAACAATAAAAACGTTTATCTGATAAATTTCATTCTCTGAACGGATCGTTTAGAAAAGAACAAACGCGGCGTAGTGTACGTAGGAATTGTCTATATGTATGTGTACAGTGTAAATCGATGTTATTCACACGTCGATTTCGGGGGATTTGTAGAAGGAAACGCGCCGTATTATACATTTCATATCTTACGTTTCTGACAGATTTTTCAGGATTATCAACGCCGTGTTTTAACTATACAATGGTCGGACACAAGTATAATTGCGTATAACGCGTAAAATGATTTCAATGAATCGAGCGGCGTGTCTACGTATTGATTTTCATCCAAACACGTTGATCTATCCGTTTTCGAAAACTTCGAGAAAAGCTACGTTTTACGCGTAGTACAATAATTGCGAAACGCGGCGGGGATATACGGAAATCGATTGTGTAGCGAAAAGAAAATCGATCAGCCCAAAACTGAAACGTTACCTATACGGCGATAATATACGTTTAAGTAAATCGATGGAATTGAACGTAATCAAATCGCGTCCGTTTGTGTAAATTACGCGCCGCCACCGGAGTTGTTTAAATTTCACGCGGTCTCTGCCGTCCTGCTCACCATCGCGTGGTCGCGAACACAATATCCCCGCGATGACTTGTACGCTGCCGCCGCCACACCTATTTTATTGTTCGTTTGCAAACGATTCGGCGGCGAATCGAATTGACAACTATTGTTTCTCGTATATTAACGAGTTATAGTGAAAAAGCGGAACCGTAAAATAAACACGGCCGGATTTCGAAACGAAACAAAAACAAAAAAAAAAAACGAACGAACGAATAAACCGTTCGCGGTTTATATCGCAACGTGTTACGCGCGTTCGTAGGCTTTTATAATTAATGCGCGTGGACAATTGTACAAACGCGCACGTTTGTCCAATACAGTCCGATGGACACAAGAAAAAAAAAGCGCTTTCCGAGCTGACACGAATATCGTCGTAAACGGCGTTTTAACCGCGCGCGGACTCGATGACGATATAAAAAAAACAACAATAATAATAATATTAATAATAATATTAAAAATATCGACCGTTTGACGTGGAAATTCGTTATTTTCTCGCGGCTTTTTTTTTTTCAATACAAAGACGACTAGAAATGTTGGAATCAACCACCCGAGACGACTGTTCGTATACGGGACCACGAGAATTCCCCATTATCGTACGACCGCGCGACGTAGTGGAACATTATAATATTATATTGCGCGATTTTCTGTAGCTGCGACGCGTTCGGTGAAATTAAAATCGTATAAATACCGCATTCTTCCGCTTATATAAATACGGTATGACACCGCGGGCGTTGTTCCACGGCCGAACGTCTCGAAAAACAGAAATCTATTGCAAAGTCTCCGCACGTATACACACACGCTTATATTTATGATAACTTTGTCCCAGTGTTCGTGCGCAGTGTAATATAATATACATTTTATATCTCGCGAGATCTATTCTAAGCGTGTATTATAACGTATACACACACATACACAGAATGAGAAAACGACACGGAATAACCGAGCGAGCGAGGACATATTGTCATACACGAATACGCAGTACGTAAGAACGATTATATTATTCCCTTTAGGTAGATCCCGAGGAAATTGATATAACGTTGTACAAGTTTATTTCCATAAACTCTGAAACTAAATTACTGCGAGCTATCGTTATTTCGTTATATATTGTACAGACTCAAAACGTATGTATATGTTGTTTGTAGTTATAGTCTAAAATCTGCGGAACATCGACCGCGGTATTCGCAATAACTGCGGTTAGGTGCGGTTTTGAATTTTTCAAAAATAATTTCAAATCGAATTTAATTGACTCGTACGTGCAGTAGTAACAGCAACATTAAATACGTTTTCAAACCTCAGTAATTATTATTATTATTATTATTGACGTTGATCCTGTGCACAAGTCAATGAAATTTCATTGGAATTTTTTTTTTTTTTTTTGGAAAATTCAAAACCTCACATCCACGACAACTGCAACCGTGCAGGTTTGGAATATTAATACGTACTTGTATATTCGATATAAAAATGTGTCCGATATTCGCACACGTTCGATCATCGTTTACAATAAGATAATGCGTTTTCGTCGTATTTCGCAAACGATTTAAAGACTTGGAAAAAAAAAGCGCGTTCGAACGAACGTTTTAAAGCGTGCGGAAAGGCTCGAATTAATTTCAAAAACGTTTTTCGAAATAATCGACAGTGTATCGCGTAATTTTTAAAAACAACTGCGTCTACAATGCTGTTGCAGTGCGCGTGAACGCGTTTTCGGATTACTGTCTATTACCGTATAATGTCCAATGCGTATAATGTAATGAGAACATCCTCATCCGGATTTTCGTAAATCACGGTCAATAAACCGTATTCTCTTCTTTTCTTCGTTATTTTCTTGAAATGTTTTAGCGCGCGCGGTTTTAACCAACACACACACACACACACACAGCATCTACAGATTCTGGCCGACGCTTTTTCGAATCGCTTTCGCAATCGTTTCCCTATTCGTAAGACGCGAACTCGTGGCCGCCGCCCAACACGTCCGGTGCGGTACGAACTCGAGACCTCACGACGTCCCCGTATACATATAACCGCTGTATTATGTTGTACGCTGTTATAAAATACAATATTATATTGGCCGCCGGACAATGGCCGTACAAAAAAAAAAAAAAAACCGTGTCTATAATCCGCGTGTACCTGACATCGTAATACCTATTTCGTGTATTATATATATATATATATAGGAGGACGCGTCGCACATAATATAACGGGTCGAGGGGCCTGCAGGGACACCGGCCGGAGAGAGGCACCAGGCAGTCTGGGACCGTTGCAGTGTCTCCGGCCGGCGGTCCGTCCTACCGGCCGCGCGTCTAGGACACGACGGCACACGTACACGCGACAAATTAATGGTTTTCGGTCCTGTCAGGTGTCCGAAAAACCGTGTGCCATTGTTGTCGCTGTGCAAGGCTCCACGATGTCTGCCGTCCCTATGCACGAGGTCTCCGGGGCCGGGTAAAACGGACGTGCGCACACAAACGTTATAATCTTTTTTTTTTTTTTTTTTTTTGTCATCTTTTCTGCGCTCCGGTTTTGGGTCAAAAACGGCGATAATATAATAATTATTATGTATACTGTCCGGCGACGGAACCCGGAGAAAGAGAGAGAGAGAGAGGAGAGAAAAAAAAAGGAAAAAACCGAAGAAAAAAAAGGAACACCTTGTAATTACGTGTATGGGGTCAGTGTATTATTGGGTACGCGAGACAATAAATCCGGTGTGTAGGTTCGTGCGGTTTTAACGTGAATCGGATTTAGTGGACCCGGGTTGAGGTATTATTTTCAGTTTTCGAAAAAAAAAAATAAATAATAATTGAAATCACGAACAATGTTCGGTAGGTAAACGCGCACCATGCACACACACACACACCTACACTCATACGTGTTTTTAACGCTTTGACGAGATTTCCAACGGACTTGTCGGGAGTGCGAGATTTTTTTTTAAAAAAAAAACCGTGTCCGTAATATCGCATATAGTGTACACTAAAATATATAAAAATCAACTAGCAGCAGTGGTCTACAAACCAAGACGATGAGTAATAATAATAATCAAAAAACACACCCCGTGTATTTTAACACGTAAAATATTCACTTACGAAAAGTTAAATCCACGCGAAGACAGTGTGTCGAATTATCGAAAAAAAAAACCGTAGTTTTCGATCAATTAACTGTCATAACGTACAAATATTGTTTAATCGTAAAATGCATTTTACGACGATACTCTTCGTTAAAAATACGCTTTTTTTTTTACTATACAAAACGTACGAAAATCGGTTTTTTTTTTTTAATCGTTATTCAATCGTAATCGGTCGTCGTTTTTTTTGAAAAAAAAAAAACCACGTGATATTATGTTACTTTTTGGGCGATTACGAAACGTCGTTTAAACACGATACATTTGTCCGAGAATCGAATTCGCACAGATTATGTACGTGTCGTCCGGTATATATTTTATTATCGTATCGGATACATACGATTCTCGTGTGGAAATACGCGTTTGAGCGTTTTATTTTTCTACGATTGATTTTTGTTTTTTGTTTTTTTTTTAAATTCGAAAAATTACCAAACGACACAGCATTTATTGTAGAATAAACGCGATTCGACATTTCGGCGGTATGTATTTATTATTTTTTTTTTTTTTTTACGCGCAATTATTACGTTTTTAATCGAACGCAATCGGCGAAATATTATATACATTATAGAGCAGACGCGTTTTGTCCATCCGCACTCGACGGTAGCTCTTTCGTTTGTCATAATCCACTAGGACGACGTTCTTATCCGAACACGTTATTTTCATCTACATTGACACACTACGAACATCGATTTTATTAGGCATATAAATTTATTTTTCGAGTAAAATATATATCTAAACGATATCGTACGTCGCACTAAGTGTTTGGTGTTGTTTAATAAGTAATTTTTGATTACTGTAATTCTTATGATTTTTTTTTTTTTTATATATAAATCGTTACATTTATTCGTTTTCGTAATACATTTGTTGACGAAACGTCGTCGCATGTTTTCGAAAAACAGAAAAAATTATTTCGACGAAATCATGGTGCGCGAAAACATATTTATTTTTTTATTTTACGATTTTAAACGCACGCAAATCCGGCCGGTTCTTAAAATGTCCAAATTTTCGAACAAAATTGGTGAATTCGAATAACACGCTTTTAGATTTCGTACTACAACACTTCACTTTTTCGTGTTACACAAAGTGTGTGGTTACTACACACAATTCTAGGGACTGAATCCGATATAGTACTCGTATAAATCTATATAATTGATTGTTATTCATATCGTGTGTGGCGAAAATGTATACCGAAAAAATCGGATTCCAATAATAATAGTTCCTCCCCCCCATAATATACCAACTGTCCACATTTTTCCACCACGTAGCCCATTAGGAGGAGTGCCGCGCATAACCGAATATTCCGCCCTTTTCGTTTCAACGCGCAACCAAATACGTTATTAATATTTTTATACGTTTTCTTCAATTTTTTTTTTTTTTTTAATTCGAACAAACAAAAACGATAATATTGTAAATAACAAAGTAGTGCAAAAACAAAAAGAAATTTAAATCAAAAACAAAAACAAAAATCAAAAAGATATGTAAAAATAAATAATTAAAAAGATAGAAATAAAAAATTACAAGTCAATACTCGCGATAATAAATAAAAATATATATATATATAAAATAAATAAATATATTTATTTATTTTATATATATATTTCTATTTGATAATATTGTATTAGGGATGATTTTTTTTTTTTTTTTGTTCAATTCGCGAAATTTCGCCCCTTCTCTAACGGTTCTCGTACCTTTATACCATATTATTATCAGTAAATCCGTCCCTGTTACAACTGCGCGGGGGTTATTGTGACCCATATAAACGGGTCATACGCGATCGCTCTTGTACTCAACACCGTTCGCAGCGTATACACTTGCACGTATCGACAACGATATCGGGGATGAATACATATTATTATTATTATTATTATTATTGTAACGATAACGATGATACGGTGTAAAATATACATATCCGACGCACGGGTCGACGAAACTCGTCGCGCGTTTAATCCCCGTCGAAAAACGGTGCACCGTTCGTATGTATAGATTTTGAAATTCACACACGTCATCACACAAACCCGCCGCCGCCGCCGTCGCCGCCGCCACTCTTTCAGCGATTAATTGCTGTTAAGTTTTGTCCGTATAAATTTCGCCCTCGCAAATAGACACGTACACACCGCGCACACCCGGGGGTGGGGGGGACCGCTGCGGCCGCCGTCGCGCACAACGCAAACGAGACCCCGCGGACTACGGTGCGACACAACGGCCCGCGGAGCTTTATTTATTATCCCTCCGGTTTTTATTAGGCCGACGAAATATCGCCGTTGTCCCGTGACGTTTATGAGTTTACGAGAGAGGAGAACACGCGTGTTTTTCGGATAAAAAAAATAAAAATTATATGGAAAAAAAAAAAAAATTAACGGCCGTCGCCGCACGCATTCGACCGCGCGCGCACGAGCCTAACGACGACGACGACGACGACGACAACGACGTAATAAACAATCTCCCCGCGACTCGTAATCGTATATAATATATATATATATATTATAAATAACGTTTAATTATTATTATTATTCGCTCGACGATTTTCCAAGGGTGTTTATGACGATTTCGGTTTTATTTAACAATATAATATAATATACTGTATAATATTATACGAGTTATATAGGACAATCGACAATATAATTATGATGCGTCTCTCGAGGCCAATTATATTCGAAGGCGTTTTATAATCCGTATTTGGCAAATATACGTTTTACAGTTTTGTTAGTCACACACACACAAAAACGTAACGCAAAAAAAAAAAAAAAGAAATTATCGCGACGACCACACACACACTTGTATAATAATTATAAAATGACGTCACGCCGATGTGTTTCGTACGAGTGTATTGTAAATTCCGAGCACTGCAGAGTGGCGGCGACTTTATGCGCGAAAAGGGATCCCACCGTTTCGCATACCCTGTTCACTTTACCCCCGTACTCGGCAACCGTTTTACAATTCTCGCCTTTAATTCCCGAGTTCAGCCGAACCTGGGTCCAGAAACCGATTTTTTGTCAACTTATTGCCCCAGTGTTTACGATCGGAGATTTCGTTCGGTTCTGCCGAATTACGCCGCGCTGTGTTATTGGAAATCATCTGCGATGATACGGAATGGCCGAGTGAATCGTTTGTAATTACGCACGATTTTTCATATATATATATAACCGGTAATGACAATAAACCAGCGCGTTGTTGGCTTATCGACGACAATCAATCGAATTGCGTGTTACCGTCGAATCTGAAACCGCTGAGATCGGCGGATATAGCGATCGACTTCGACCCGAGTCCAGTGAATCGTAATACGGCGTTATTCGATTTGAACCAGACCGAAACTCGGACCGAATTTGCAATTCAACCGTAATCGTAAAACGGGCCCACAGTGCAGTGACGGTTGACGACGGCGGTGACGGTCGGCTACAGGCCGAAGATACGGTTGATGGTGGACGCTTCATAACGATTGTCTCGCGCCTCTTATGCACGCCACATCGCCTCACGGGGACATTTCTGTTTTTCTGTGCACCGCGGATATAGTTGTAGCGCGAGGAGCAAGAATAGAATCCTTTTATCGCGATTTGATCATTTTTTTTTTCTTAGTTATTTTTATTCTTTACTTGTAGAATGTAAAAAAAAAAAAAATAATAAAACTATATTGAATTAATGTGCACGAATACGAAAATGAAGTGGACTTGCTGACACCACTGCTTGCAAAGTTATCTGCGGCACCACGATAAAAAAACGATATCGCCCAATAATACGGTTGTTGACGTTAATTGTTATTAGCGAATAAAAAAATAATCATCAATATATACTCCCCCCCCCTAAAAAATTAAATGCTAGAGCTGTTCGCGTCAGCCCCGCCGAAAAGTCAATACAAATTATGTCAACAATTTTCTCTCCCCGAATGTTTTTCTTTCTTTTAAACATACCGTGTGTATATACGTATTTATAGTTGAAGGTGACAAGTAATCATCATCAACGGCGGCGGCGGGATTGCAGTGCGCTCGCGGTAACGTCTCGTCGTCGGGATTATTTTTATATATATACGCGCAGACCGGAACGGGCAGAGACGAGGTCAACGGGTATAAAAATTATTATTAAAAGTCGGACGGAGTTAACTTCGGTTTTCATATATAATATGTCCGGGTTTCGGAAAAGGGTTGACAGCTCCTTCCTGCAGTGTCCCCGGGAAACCGTCCGTCCCTATGCTGCTGCTGCTGCTGCTGCCGCTCACGCGCTTTGCAATATCGGAAATGAAAATCTTTCTTCGTTTCGGTTACGCGCGCTGCGGTCACTTCGATTATTATTATTATTATTATTAATATTATTATTATTATATCGAGTCTAACGCCGACATTTGTCCGTGTAACCCCTTCCCCTCCTGTACGCGTGTTAAACGTATTATATATATTGCGTCCCGCGGTCGTACATATTTTCGTGCGTTTATGAGGGGAGAAATCAAAACAAAAAATAAAAATTATCATTTTCCTAATCTGACCGTACGACGGTATGTGAATTGTTCGATTGAACATATTAACGTGTCGTCGTTTTCACGTAAACCGGTGTTTCGGGGAGACGACGGATATTGGAACGGACGGTCGAACGATTTGAACGAGCATCTCTGCGGAAGGGGAATCGCACGATGGACCGAATTGGACGTCACCGGTTTAGCGATGATCACGATGCGAGCGATATGTATATCTAATAGAATTCAAGTGTAGAGACCGCCTGCGGAAAGACCGAGAATTGCGGACTGTACACACGATTGGATCGAGATAAAAACGGATATGGTGATCGTACGAGGAGAATCGTGCGGAGGAAAACTGCGTTGTAAAGCCGACGTAAAAACGTACACGCACGCGTGTACACGCGTTTGATGAATTTAAAAGCGGTATCGCGTTTAAAAACACGTCGAAAACGAATTTGAACGATATTCGAGTAGGATTTTCTTTCGTCGAATCACGGTCACTTCCATTGCGATCAACGGAGTTTCGAAAAATAACTAAACGTGTTCGATCGTTCGTAAAATATGTTTCCGATTCGGTTAAAAGTAATCTCATTGTTGAGCACGGGAATTTTTTGTTGTCGTTCCCCTTTTAGTCCTATCGCACGACATGATTATTACCGCGATAGTTTCGAAAACGACAATATGTGTTACCATTACGCGGTGACGATAAAACATATTAACTAATGACATTTATTATCACAATATGTGTACATGTTGTAGTGCAATAGTTATCAGCCGTTTCGTTAGAATTATCGGGGAATGTATTTTTTTTCTCGTCTCCGTATAGTCGATTTAGCATATTAACAAAATAATAACCGATAAATCCCTTACAGTACGGGGCGACGACATAAATGATATACCTCCGAACGCGCGACGGGTGTTTTTTTCCTCTTCGAATTCTTAAACTATACACATCCGACTGAAACGCATTTTAATTCGCCGTCATCATCAATATTAATATAAACGGGTTGATTGACACTTACAGTACATAAATTATTACACGATATTTGAAATGAAACGTCGTCGTGTATTTAATTCCTACGCACTGTATACGACGGACTCGAGAATTACGCGCGTTTTATAGGTATAGTATATATAAAAAATAGCCAACGATCGCGTATTATTATTATTATTATTACGGTATTAGATCGAATATTTTAATTTTTTTATTTGAAAAAATGGCAGAAAACGATAAAGGCGTAGATTTAAAAAAAAAACCATAAGATATTCATAATAATATGTCGACGGACGGCACGGATTTACATATAATCGCGACTTACGGTCCACGCCGTGGATGAAATAAAAAATGAAAAAGGTACGTAATTTTTAATTATTTAAATTCTCTAATGAAAACCTTTTATTATATTTGTATACATGAAAAAAAAAACTACAAAAGGCGTATTTATACATAAACGCAATAACGCGTTGAACACAAAAACGGATTTTTATACGCGTATGTAATAATATTATGTTTTTTGATGATTTATTTTTTTACCAGTTCGTGGACAACGAATTGTAATATATTATATACAGGATATCTCACGGAGATTTATTACAAATTCTTTTGAGTTTTTATTCTAATCAATATTTTTTTGATAATAATATTATCATCAGAAAAACGGTTGTTACATTTTAAATTTCATTTTATTTTTATCTAAAAATTAAAAAAAATTAATATTTTTATTCTTCTTAAAATCAAAACTATAGTCATTTTATAATTTTATTAAAAATAAAAAAAACTTTTTGACGTTATTATTATTGTTAATGATTGAATTCCTACAATTTTGTGAAGTTTATTTTAGTTTTTTCATTATTACATTATGGTTCACGAGAACACGGCCAGGAAAATAATGGGAACAAATGATTTGTTTCGCTGAAAAAGTCCTTAATAACATTTTTAACGTCAAAAATTAAAAAATTTATAAAATGAGTAAAAGAATTTTAATAGTTTTAATATTTATTCGAAAAAAATTATATAAAATCTAAAACACAATAAACGTAGCGCAGTGTTTTGATAATTATTAGCAAAAAAAAAAAACTTAAAAATATTGTTTAGAACAAAATTTATAGCATTTGTCATAAATCTTCATGATACACCCTGTATATATATATATATATATATATATATATATATATATGATATAGTATTTTTGCACACAGTATCGTATATTATTCACGTTCGAATGGTTCGTGCACGGCGACAAGAGGAGAGTAATGAAAAAATAAAAAAATAAATGCCATCGGAACGAATAAATAATAATAATAATAATAATAATAATAATATACGAATACGCAATAACGAAAGTTTTAAAACGGTTACGTATAGAAATTCTCAGGGAATATTTTCGCACTGCTCGTTATTATTTAGTCGTATTTCTCTCAATGAATAATAAATAATTATACAGAACGGCGGAATGCGATCGTTTAAAATACTCGTATATTTTATTGAATTTTGTATCTACAATTAATTTGGTAGTAATCGAGGTAAAAAAAAAATATATATATATATAAGCTGATGGCCGTTGCGAGTCATTATTATTACTAAAAATAAAAAAAACAAATATAATTCGAATGAAAAATGTAGAAAACGAATTTTTTTTATATTTTCTATAAAAAAATTGATTAAAACGCTCGTATAAATGAAATATGTTTTGTACTATATTTATAATAAAACGATTTAAAGAGTCACGCACGTGCAGTGTAAAAAGGCGATTTGAAAAAATAAAATAATTGTTAAGCATTTGTTCGATTTTTTTCTGAACATAGGTAATGACCTCTGTCTCAAATTGGATGATTTGTGGAGCGATCGAATTACGTTCGTTTCGGATCGGAATAGATCGTACATCGTCGTCGTCGTCCCTGCGCGGATCGTTAGCCACGCCCATTGTGCGCGAACGCGAGTCATTTAATTTCGGACATAGTATATAATATATATATATATATTATATTATATAAAGTTTATATTTTGATGAGAAAATAAAACGTAAAATATTTTCAAAAAAATTTGAATTACTGCAATGCAATAAATAGTAAATCCGCCTAACCTAATCCAACGTAATGCAAATAAACCGTTATTTATCTCTCGTTTTGCTCGTTTATTTAATAATAATTTAACACCCCGCGACGGATAAACGTACAGAAAATATTGACGTACTAGGTTAAGTTATAGGTAGTACAATTATTAACGTAACGTCATGACAACTATATTAATACGTAATACAAATCGGTAACGATTTAATGCAATCAAGACATATGACAATTTAAAAACCGAATCGAAATCAATTACGTAGTTCATTACACGACTCGTGCATGTTATAATAGTCGAGCGGCATATCGGACTGTGTTTTTAACGTAACACAACAATTTCTAGACTTATTGGTCTATTATTTTCTCGAATCACATGCACTAATTTTAAGACCAATTTGAGAGAAGAAAGAAAAACAGACTCGGCACACTCAATCATACCGTTTATTAATTTATTTACGGACACTACGTTAATTATATAGTATATAATAATAATAATAACAACCGAACGCCGGATTTGGCTTGTCTCATCGCCGTCGTCGCGTAGCGTATAATATTGGATTTGTGTTTAAAAATGGCTTACCCTGTATAATATAGTAATATATTGTTGGCCGTCGCCAACAGCAAAAGTGTCATCGGTTAATAACCTGTCAAGAGATTTTTTTTTTAGTTTTTTTCTTCTTCTTTAGTACTACCGATTTGTCATCGGACGTGTTAATCGCGTATAAGCGAGTATATGCGGCTAGAAGAATGACGAGAGAGAAATTGAAAAAAATAAATATAAAGAAGGACGCGCGCGCGCGCGCGTGTGTGTAATAATAGCAAACGGATTTGATAGACAAAAAAAAAAAAAAAACGAAAAGAAACGAAAAAAAATTCTATTAAAATTCCCACGAGAACAGTGACTGCACCGGACGGAATATGTATATGACGACGGGACGGGTAGAGAATATTTTAATATTTCCTTTTTTAATTATTCTTTTCTTATTTCGAAAGAGTTAATATATTTTATACGCTATCCGCACCTGCGCCGATTTCGTAGGTCTGCGCGTATAACTCATTCGTATATTTCTATACGTCGTGTATTAAAGGACGTATTTCTTAAGCTACAACGACGGAGGGATAGTCTTTTTGGGAGGAAGATGGACTGAGATAAATAAGTTTCGGTCAGACGTGAAGCTTAGGATAATAATTCGGGTCGAGGAGTTAAAAAATTTGAGTTTAGTGACGCGAGAGGATTTACCGGGTATGAGACAAGGTATATACGGTTGAGCGCGAGCGCCGAGACAACTATAACAACTGCGGATGTGTTGAGCGATAAAAATACAGCGTCATTTGGAGTAAAACTAATAAAACTGTAATTCGTGGGCTCGCGTGGAACCGAACGTTGTGTGAAACGCCGTGTTTATAAAAGCGAACAGAAGTAAAACAGAAATGGGGAAACGCAAAGACGTGGGCTCCAGCTGTAGGCTACACACAATTGGTCAGACAGAATTCGGAATGAACGGGAATTAGTTTTATTTGAATGCCGACGGAGACCGGGTTGAAACGCGGTTCGGGTGGCCGTGTCAAGAGAACGAAATCAAGAAGGTAAGTGAACAAATTAGTTGTTAGGAAAGGGAATCGAGACCAAAGGAAAGGTGTTTAGAGTTCACGAACGAGACGTTTGTGGAGTGAGTATAGAGACGTTCGAAGATTAAAAAAATAAAAAAAAAAAACCGTTTTCGAGATAGAACCGAAGTGAAGAAGTAGAAAATGATAAGAGGAATTACGTCGTAACGATAGGTAAATATTAGTATGGTTTTAATCATTTTTTTTTTTCAATTCAAATTTTTTTTTCATGTATTACGAGACATTTTATCGTGTGCTGCTGATGCAGTGACGGATTTTGTACGTACGGAGATATGTTCGAAAACGTTATAAAGACACGTCATAAATACAAATAGTTTCGACGCCGATTTCGATTCATTTACTTGTGTAAACTCATTTATATCCGAGTCTTAAATACTTTTTAATATTTTTTTTCTTTTTTTACGAAATTCAATCTTTAGTTCGACTACATCGATTTATTTACACGGGGACGTTTGCGGAAAGCTCGTCGCTCGCGGCGCAAATTTCTTTTTCATTTTTTTTGTTTTAATTAAATTAAAAACAAATAACTCGCAACTATTCCGCGCAGTTTATAACCGCGGCGGCGCGCGTGGTCCTCGTCTTTCGGAATATTATTTATTTTTTTTTAACGATATTCTCTCAGCGCAAAGGAACCGGTGGACATTCAATATTCGAACAAAACTTCGTTAATTGTGAGGATATATACGTATATATATATTTTTTTTTTTTTACTTTTCGAACAATTATGATTTTTTTTTTTTTTGTTTTTTTATCGGAGAGACGGAAAGGAGATTTTTTTGTTTTCCCCCGTTGAAAATTTCATTTTCGTTTTCACCTATGCGCCCGGAGAGACCTTCGGAGGGGTTATGGCGTCGGTTGCGGCGGCGGCGGCGGCGACGGTAGTGCGTTACTACCGTGCGTAAACGATCGACGGCGACGGCAGTGCAGGCGACGGCGGGAGGCGGCGTCCCCCGGCAAGGTTTCGGCGTCTCGGCGACGCCAACGTCTGTTAACGTACCGCACCACGACCCTGCCGCGCGCCGTACAAAAACCCTCGGACCCGTCCCGTCCCCTGACAACGATAACCCGCACCGCCGGCCGAGACGCAGCAGCAGCGCAGCGAAAGCAGCAGCAAAAGCAGCAGCAGCAGCAGCAGCGGCAGCGGCAGCGGCAGCGAGCGCTCATGGGGAAACTCCGCCGCCGCCGCCGACCGCACGGTGCAGTGTGTACCTATTGTGACAATACACACACCCGCAGCGCAGCGACCGAGCGGTATGGCGGGACCGCCGACGCCAAAACGCTCAACAGTAACCTCCCCCTCACCCCTCCAACGGACGGCTCGCCGCGCCGGTACACTTTACAAGTTTTCACATGATTTTTCCGGTTTTTCCCGGGGCCGCGGGAACGTACTTCCCGGCGCCAAACACACGGGCCGTCGACGCCGCCGCCGCCTCCGCCACCGCCTCCGTGTGTACGTGTATTATATACGCCGCGCCCTCCTCTGCAGCACCTGTCTGCCGTTCCCGTCCGCGCCAGTACACTTACACACGCACCGTAACCGCCGCCAGAGGGAAAGAAAAGAAGAAAAACCGAAAGTGTATCTGTGGACCGGCGGCGGCGGTTCTATACTAAACATACACGTTATACGTCGGGAGGAAAAGCATGGAATAATAATAATAATAATAATAATAATAATAATAATAATAATAATAATAATAATAATAATAATAATAATAATAATAATAATAATAATAATAATAATAATAATAATAATAATAATACGTGATTCGTTTATTTATTTTTTTTTTTGGAAAATTGCGGGAAAATATCTCCGGAGAAATATATCCCGACGAGAAATATTTATCCGAATAAAACCCTACGCGTATTGATGGACACAACGTTTAAATATGTTATATCCAAATACCGCGCAAACCGTTGTTTCTTAAATTCATCATCCGTTGAAATGTATATAATTTATTTTTTTTTTTTATGTCGATCGATCGGGAAATTATCTTTCACACGCGTGTAGAAACAATAATAATAATAATAATAATAATATATGACGCGCAGTCTTACTTTGAATATTTTTCATTATTTTTTCCCCGTGTATAATGTATACGATTGACGCCGAAATATAATAGGCACGTATATATCCGTTTGTGCCGATGAATACGATTTTTAAATATATATTTACCTGTACGATATTGTTTGTTTGTTTTTATTATTATTATTATTATTCATCACAGCGTTTAGAATATTGTAATTTGTGAATTGTACGGACACTCACCTGAAAAACAAAAAAAAAAAAAAAATTATCTAACATAAAGTACGTTTTTAATAAACGGTTTTGTAACGATATACGCGTTGACTAGGTTGATCTACAACCTGCAATAATCCATAGAAATTATTTGATGTACAATAATCGATTAGATACGGGGCGCAATCGTTATTATCGCTATTAAGAAGCCATTTCGTACGGATCGTAAATGACGCTCGAGAGTCAGGGATTAAGCCGCTCCGGTGGCTATTCTTAAAATGAACAGCGTATAGCACCGTCGTCGTAGTATTGGAACGATAAAAACCGACTACTTTTTGTAATAATATATTTACATCTCGCGAAATTCGACCGTCACAATTAAACAGTGTTGAAATTTCGGATTTATCAGATTTATACATTTTTTTTTTTTTTTTTTAATTCGCTTACGGATCCGTTAGATATGAATACCTGTAGTGACGATATGGGACGCGGGATCAGAGCTATTTGTTTTATTTATTAGCGTTTAATTCGTGTTCGGTGATTATATTAGTTTATATATAAAAAAAATATACGTCACTACGAATCTGTAAGAAAATCGCGTAACTGTTACTATATAATAATATGTGTACGTGTTTTTGACTTTAATAGATTTACGTTAGGTTATCTCGCCTGTGAGAGAGGAAAAGTCTATGTATTGAAAAGGCCGTGTCCGAATTTTTTCCTTTTCTCTTTTTTTTTTTTCAAATCACGCCATCATAAATATTATTATTACACGAAATTACGCGTATATATATATATATATATAATATATATCGCCTAAACAGTAGTAGTGTACGACACGATCCAATAATATACGTTCTTGATATTACTACTGCCCCTTCGCGTTTCGTTCCGTGCACATGAATAATTCATATATTATCGGTAGTGTATAGTGCGCGCGATGAGAGGGAGACCGTGTGTGTGTGTGTTTTTTTTTCATTTTTTAGGTGGATTTTTTTCTTTTTTTTATCTGGAAAATTTCCTAACGTTTTTACGATATACGCGGGGTGACTTAAACGATGTATTTTTTTTTTCTAACAAAATCCCGATACTGATAAACACAAAACGTGTACGTTACGAAATATACAGAAACGACGATAAATCTCGGAAATTATATTTCCTAAAGACAACGGCGTGTCTGCGTTATGGCCGTTTACTGTTTGGAAAAAAAAAATCGTTATTCCGTTCGTGTGTAGCAAGCAAGCACGTGCCGTCGTGTATTGTACTTATAATTGGGAAATTAATGTAATTTTCGACGTTTATCGAGACGATTTTCTGTGCGGTTTTATTTTTTCTACGCGCGTTCGTTGGGCGCAACCGTAGCGGTGGAAATAACGAAATACTTATCACGCGTCGATAATATTTTATATAAGAAATTTGAAAAAGAAGAGAAAAAAAAATTGTAAAGGAACGATTGGGATTTATATGTACGCTGACAGTTATTACACAGAGCTACGCGAATGCGTTTCCCGATATTTTCGATTATCCCGTTAATTTATCGGTTCGTTTTTCCCAATCGTGTCACCGAGATATTTTTCTCTCTTTTCATCCAAAAATATCCGTACAGTGACAATTTTTTTTCTATAACGCTTTTTGTAAACACACGCATTTGCCGTTCGAGTGTTTTATTTTTTTATTACGTATATAAAAAAAAAAAAAATAAACGACTCGTAATAAAATAATGTCGAAAAACGAAACGCCACGCGCAACAGACAACACTAGTGTATCTTTCAATGCGAAATATTTCAAAATGACGAGCCGTAGAGAAATAACGAAACTGGATTCATTTTTTTCCACTGAGAGGGAGAGAATTGAAAAGGAAATTATTTATTATTTAAAAAAAAAAAAAAACCGACATTGCAAACGTTACGTTAAACGAATACACGTGAAATATAAATATAGCGATTTTACCGGATTTAAATATTTTCTAATCCGTTTCCTATAACGCCACCCCTCTTGTTTCGATTTATACAAATAAGAAGACACGACGTGGCGGGGATGACTGTCGGCAGATGCGAACACAATATTAAAGAGACGACGGGATACGGCGGGATGATTACCTGGTACATTATATACTATAATATATTAATCTCGGTATCCCGTTTTCGGAACCCCTAAGTGCTGCTGTTGCAGACGCGGAATTTTCTCTTCTCGGACGATTACCCCGTCCATTATTAAACTATATACGCGCTCTCGCGTGCATCTCTTCCACCCGTTTCGTCGAGATGACAACTCTCCGAGACGGCTGCGTTCCGTAATAATAAATTTTGCGGACGGTTCAAGCGTGCGATTGAAATTCAATTCCTCCCTTTTCCTCCAATAAAACAATATTGGTCCGCGCGATAAAAATAATAATAATAATAATAATAATTGTCGATTCGTTTTTTCGACGACGCTTCTTTTTTTTTTTTTACATTATGAAAATTTTAAAATCGCTTCAGAACGCGCGCGGTTACGGGGAGATAGGGGCCGATGATCGAAAACGCGCAATTTGTTTTTTTCCCCTCCGGTTTGTCCAACCGTTAGTGCAATATTTATTTATATTCACACGACTCGTGTAAACTGTGTCGGCGTATAGGACTACATTTAAATACTGTTCTTTTTCTTTTTCGGGGGGGGGGAGGGGAGGTTTAATCGATTCTTTTCCCCTAAAACACAATTAAAAAATAATATTTTAATTAATCGCGGAGTTATATATATATATATAATAACGCGTAGGTGTACAAATACGAAATAAATAAAAAAAAAACCGACGTCATTATAACAGTAACGTACTCGTATTTACGAAAAAAATGTAGTGACAAACGACGGCGACGGATATGACGTGAGGAGAAGTAAAAAATTATAATCCGTATAAAACGAGTGTAAAGGGAGATTATATTGTAACGATTTCGTTACCGTTGTCGTCGCAGCCACCGCCGCTGCCATATCGTTTTCGAGTAATTTGTTCGTGTGTGTGTGTATGTATGAGTTAAGTGGATTTTTGGATATTATGCGGAGGTTATTTTTTTTTTTTTTTTTTTTGGCAGAAATCCATCATCTGAAGACGATAAATCTACAAGGAAAGAAAGAAAGAGAGAGAGAGAGAAGAAACAGGGAGGAAAAGCTTCGAGTTACGAAAACATATAAACGTATACGACTTTTGTCATATATATATTTATATGAATTTCTCCGCGAAACGCACTGCAGTTTCCTTACTTAAATTGAAATCGTATTCGTGTAGTCGACGTTTCGCGGTCAGAGAACAAAAAATAAATAAATAAAACGTTTTTCTTTTTCCCCTTTTTTTTTGGGGGGGGGGGTTTCTCGAGAGAATTGAAAAAAAATTCGATAAATTTGACGTTTTAGAATTTTGTAACTGCGCAGTATATTTAAAATTCGGACTGACAGCAGACACGCGCAAATTATGTATAGACAAGTTCCTCACACTCACACACACACGCGAGTTGGGGGATATTTGGACCCAGAGTTTAGGTGTAGTTGGGCTATTTTATTTATTTTTCAAAAGTAATACTTCGGTATTGTTAACTTTTTGATTTTTATTTTTAAATTCCTTACCTCAAAATTATAAGTTAAATTTTCGAATTATAAGTCTTTTTTTTTTTTTGCAAAAATTATTACGTTTTTTTTACTCAATTAAATGAATTGAACCTATAACCCCTTTAATCTCCCCTGCACGTTTTGGTAAAATCACACACCGCAGATATTGCCTCTATAATATGCGCGCGCTGTGCTATCCACTGTTAATTTTTTATTCACTTTCCGCGTTCATAATACACACCAGCCTACGGATAATCTCTTTACATCGGTCCCCGAATAATCTCGACGGCGAATTTCTTCCACAACACGCACGCAAACGTACGAAATCGCACGACCGAATTATCATTGACGGGCCTGCGCGCGTGACATGTGTTTTGGTCACAAATTTTAAGTACATACGTTACTGGAAAAACTCTCACGCCTTGTAGAGTTATCCGATTTCGATATTTTTTGTCGGAAAAAGGAAGACATTTTTCAGGGCTCAATTAGACGTCGATTCTCAACATTTTCTTTCTATAAAAGCTATAATAAGAGTTTGAATATTAACATTTTTTACAATATTTTTAACAAATTTTTATTTTTAACGTTTTTGTTAAGGTAATATAAAATCGAAGTATTCATTTTTCCAACAATAACAACATTAGTGAAATATGACAATTCTGCAAGGCGTGTGAATTCCTCCAGTGTACTCGAAATTCGTAGCCAAAGTACAGGTCGCGCGCAGGCCTCTTAAGAGAAAATACGAAGAGAGCACCCGAACGAGTATACGTGTACACTATATCGCGCACTGCAATCTACTCGGATCTCAGACCTTTTAAGACTTTTATAATTTATCGTTATGAGAGTTGCGTAGGTGAAACAAAAAAAACAACAAGCAAACAAACGAATATACGGAAAAGAATAAAAAAGGAGAAGAGGAGAAGCGGTCTAAAAGCATTGGCGCGGGTTAAATCGCGTAACATTTGTCTCAATACACGGCCCCGCGGCGAAACACTGCGGAGTGTATGTACAGGCGGGGTGTGTCTCCGGGATAACTCGACTTTAATCACGACTTACGACCCGTTTACGATCAACGCGCGGATTTTCGTCCGTTGCCGAGTGATGCTGCTGCGGTATACGTATACGCCACATCTCTTATACGCGTTTTTACCAGGAAAATAGAGGAAAAAGATAGTCGAATTCTCCGTCCGGCCGGACGATTTGTCCCCTTAACGAAACGGAAGAATAAGAGAAAAACACGCGCACGCTCCTCAAATGTATATATATATATATACGTTAAAAATCGGGGTGGGGATCTCGTTTTATCGCAATTTATCACGCAATTTACTCGTATTTTTTCCCCCTTGTCACATCACTGCGCCGGCTCCGAGTCGTATATCATCAAACCGGCCCGCGAGGTGTCCGCCTTCGCGCCGCCGTACCACTAGATTAATACTTTTTAGACCTCTTGTGAAATAAGGTTAGGATACGTGTGGTCTCTTAGACGCATTCATTCACACACACACACACAATCTTTCGTACGCAAAAACCGAGATTTTTCTACTCGCGCGTGTTTTTTCTCCTCCTCCCATCCGTCTTTTCGTCGTCGTCGTCGTCGTCTCGTCCGCGGTATTTTATGTACGACGACGAACTTGCACCCTGCGCGCGCAATTCTCTTCAACCCCGACGACGACGACGACGACGACGGTTTTTTGTTTTCATAAAATATTACGACGGCCGTTCTCTATATTATACTCTACACACACACGTACAGCTCGCTGATGAGCAATCCCATCAATCAATCCCGTCGCGACGTTGCTGCTGCTGCTGCGCGTTAATTACTCATCGTTTTGCAGGGATCTGTGTGTGTGTACCTTCCGGAAAAGAACGAATTCTCCCGGGACCGGGTTTCGGGTCTCGGCAGTGTCGCGCGAACTAATTATCGCCCGACCGACCGACCGACGACGTTCCTGCGCACAAACCCCAGCCGTCTCCTCGTCCTCGTCCCTCGCACCGGCACACTGTTTTCCAAGGGTCACACGACGATTACTCGAAAATCTGATACACCCTCGGATGCATAGACGCACTCGTGCGCGCGTGTCCAAACACTGAAGAAACGCACACGCACTTGAATTCTTATTATATATATATGTGCAGGGTGTGAATACAGACAATCCTCGTTGCGTCTAATCATTTTTGTGTCGAATAAGAACAAATTCAACGTCGACCGATTTCGGATATTACGAAAATATTAGCGAATTGTTTTCCGTTCTTCTGCCTAGCGTAACTACCTTCGAAACCAAAATTATATTTCGTTGAAGATTAAACAACATCGTCCGTACGGATTTAAAAAAATAAATAAATAGCGAGCCGCGGGGCGCAGCAGTTGTGGAAGTCGTTTCTAATGAATTATAATTGGATAAAGCGATTCTAGTGTTTCGCAGTGTAAAAATATGAGCTATAAAAATTAAAAAAAAAATTCTTTATGTAGTAGAGAATTACGTGTTTGGTAAAAATTTCAATACTCTACGACGTTAATTTTCCACAAAAAAATATAATAAAATTTGTCGAAAAATATGAAATGTTTTTAAAGGAAAATTGTGACTAACGATTGTAAAATGATTTTTTTTTTTTGAATGTATGTGGTCAAAGTATATAACGTTTATTCTGACGTTGTATTCAGTTTTCAATTTCTCATAAATAACCCTCTTAAATTGCCTCTTTTATGAATTCAACTTTCTGAAAATCTACAATTACTATAAATAGTTGAAAATTGAAAGCAATTTTTCGAGAATTTTTTTTCCAAAATATAATATAATTATAGTTACGTATTTGATGGTGAATATTTCAAGTTTCAATAACCGCGTTAGTTTTCGTAATTACGAAGAAATAACGCAATAATCGATTCAATCAAATCGAAAAATCACGTTTTTATATAATTTTTTTAGTGGTTTTTGGGATTTTTTTTTAGACGCTTTTGAGAAAATCGAAAAAAATTGACCTCTCTAAAATAGACGCAATTTTCTATCGCGGAAACAAACAATGACTATGTAAAGATCGCAGCACTCTTTCTGTTTTAAGTGCAAACTTAAAAAAAAACATCATTGTAAAACCACGACATTTCTCTTCGTTCCGCTCAGAATCTAAAACGTACCGACGCGCGTGGCCATAGCATCGCGAATATATACTAATCGAGAAAACGGTATACATTTGAATAAACCCGATTTAGTGGCTGCGAAACTTCTCGGACACGATTTAACATTTCACGATTATAGTAATATATAATAATAATAATAATAATAATAATAATAATATTGTATTAAGTATACGTCCGCGGTATATTGTTTTACAAGTCGTGCCCTATAATTAGTGTTATATCGGAGAATTCCTCGCGCTCACGTAGGTAAGATATTATGGCACAGGTTTTGTATCGTCTCCAGCTTGTATAGACCGCAGCTGTAGCTTGTACAATACATTCTTGGACCGAACTGAACAGTGTTTTATAGGTGCACATATATACGTATACGCTCGGAGTTTCCACCTACTATTATACACGCTAAAGAGGGACGAAACATTCAAAGAAACTTAGGCGTCAGGCGATCTTCTCCCGAGTTTAATCTCGCGCCGCTCCGCTATATATACATTCTAATAACCGAAATACCTTAATGCGCAGGAATCTGCGCGCGCATACACGCTTAATAGCCGTTGTATACGCATAGTATACAAGTACGGGCGAGCGTGTATAATACTTTGTGGAACAGGACTCTTGACCGTCTTCCGACGTGAAGGGATTGCAGCGGCCGGACGAGGAGGAGGATCGTTTAATTTAATTAAACTGGACCCTCCGCCCGTGCAGAAACGTACGGGAAGAACTCGCGCGTGTAGTTCTTGTGAGTCCTGAATTCCTGAAGAGGTTTCTCTCGTTCCCAGACACTGCTGCTGATGCTGCTACTGCTATTGGCTGAGATATGAAGGGGATTATTCTCAGTCGTTTTTTTTCTCTCTCTCTCTCTCTCTCCCTTTGTTGTTCGACTCGTGTATTTAAGACAAAAAAAAAAAAAATAAATAAAAATACTTCGAAACGATAATTTCAATAATGAAATTTATTCGGAAAAAAATAAAACACTCGTCGTCGTTAAACTTTTCGTATAACACAATAATTACGCGTCGTATAATATGCCCGAAGAAAACGACTTGGGGTCGAATTAGTTACAATTTCGGTTGTGTGTGTGTGTTTAAATAACGAATTTACTGATTGTCTGCGCGCGTAAATAATTATTATATCATTTTTTTTTCCTCCGATTACTATAAAAATGTCATTAAATCCCTTCGACACCACGACCTAAAAAAAAAAAAAACAAAGAGGAGAGAGGGAAAAAAACGAAAGAAGAAAACCCGTGTTTTTCCACGTACAGATCTCGCCTGTAGTGTAACGATGTATATAGGAGGGCTCCTCTCTCTCTCTCTCTCTCTCTCACTCTCTCGTGCTCGCGCGAGAATAATTATATTTCTTTTGTTTTGAAATTAGATTTGCCGGAGTGGAATTAATTAGACGGCCGACGCCCTTCCGACGTATTTTTCGGAAACAACCCTTTTCCTTGACCTTATATATACCGCGCGCGCTAGCGCTCTCCCCGAAGAAATCCGACTCTAACTTTCCTCGAAGCTCAATTAAGTCTTTCTGTGTAAATAAAACACGCCGTATTTCCATTTACTATTAAGTTTTCTCTTATTAAATATTCGAGATAATTTATCAACTCCCTCTTCGCGTCCCGCGTGCACGTAAATATATAAATATGTACGCGAGTTTTATGCAGGAGCACAGCGCGAAATTAATTAACGATCGCAATATTTTGACTCTTAAAATTAAATATTTTTTGTTTTTTGTTTTTTTTAACCGTTTAAAACTATCGCGGCGCGGCATAAATTCACCACCAAACGACTTTCGAAACATTTCGGTCGAATTTTTTTTTTTCGTTTTCGCACTCGTCACCGAACGGAGATTTTCTTCGAAATTCCCGTATGAATTCGTAAAAAGAAACTATATTAACATTCCGGAACGTTTTTACGAAGCGTAATTTTTTTTTTTGTTCACTTGGAGAAATTAACACTTCCTATGCGCACGAGAATTCCAATTTAGAACTTATCCACTGGCAAAATCGCGAGGCGTTGGTTGGTCCAGATTGTAATTTCGCGCTATACGACAATTCTCACCGATACGCAATACCATCTTCCAGAGATTAACGGTGGTGTTTTTATCGGAAACAAAGATCAAAACACGTTTTGAAATTATTAAGTTATAATAAGTTAAAAAAAAAAAAATAAATAAATACGATATCGATTGGAAAACGTAAATTATTTTTCTTTTCAATTTTTCACGTTGAATTGAGTTTGAATAATCGATAATAATATTGTAACGCCATATTACGTACAACTATTCGGCACGCAATACGAATCGAAATTAGATTTTTCGAAAATGTGTCAAAACGCGCGCTATTTAATTCCTAAAACGATACGTTGTACGAAACAATATCGATTGCGCATATGTAATAACGGAGGAGGTATTTTTTGAACCCTTTATCGTTATTGTCGTCCGATTTGTTTTTACGAAAAAAAAAGTATATATATATATATACACATATAATTTTCGGAATGTGAATGAATATATACTTAAATAAGATTTAATAGAATTTTATAGATAAAATTCAATCGCTCGAGATGAATAAAATTGTAGTTTTGAAGAAAGATTTAAACGATTTTTTTCCCGTACCGTTATAACGCGCGAGTATTGAATTCGCCACTCGAATTAACCTCCGTAACGGGTAAATATAACTACGAGCTCGAATCATTTTTGTCCCGTAATCAGATTCACTGAAGTGTGTATTATATAGTCTATGGCATATACGAAAACTGTATCGTTTTCAGTTTCGACTAGTCTTTTACAAAAAAAAAAAAATAACAATTTTTTCGCAGATTTTTTTTTTTTACTCGTATCGTACAATTTCGTGTCTGCCTCGCGGAATTCGCTGTACGGCGGATAAGTAAACGCGTATTTTCTTTTTTTCTCTACTCTTTTCGACGCGCCTAATATTATTCAACGGAGACGATTCGCGCGCAAAAGTAAATGACTCGTACACGCGTTCTCCCTCCCCCCTCACTTACTCTTTACCCCGTGCGCCGCTCATGAATTATTCACTAGTCTTTCGCACCCCCCACCCCACTCTCTTGAGCATCATAGACGTCGTGTACGCAGACAAAGGTAAAAAGCCGACGAACCGCACGCAAACGCAAACGAGATACACAGAGAGAGAGAGAGAGAGTGAGAATGACTGAGAGCGGATACGAGAAGACGTATACGCGTCGTGCGACGGGAGCGGCGGGGAAAAAGAGAAATCCGCCCCCGAGTCGAATTATAGAACAGACGATGACGGAGTAGACTACGACGACGATGATGGTGAAAAATATAATAATAATAATAATAATAATAATGACGAGGCTGCGAAGACGAAAATCCCGGACGACGACGAGACCACGGGACCGGCGAATAGAAGAAATGGCCCGTGACTTTGGCCGGGGCTTAAAGACCCGGAATATTATTATTATTTACCCCGTCGTCGCCGTCGCGGAGGAGCTTTAATGTTTTTCTCCACTCGTCGCTATCTTTCCCCGTCCGCGTGCGCTCGTCCTGATCCATTGTTAAGTACTCGAGGCGTGTCACGGCGGCGAGAAAAATAATAATAATAATAATAATAATAATAAAAAAATCGTGTCAGAGGGTGCGGAGACGACAAAAAAAAAAAAAAAAAAAAGACTCCGAGACAAGTGTAAGGATTTGTGTTTGACAAGAAAAAGATCATCGTCGTGTTATTTGCAGTAACCGGTAAAATAATAAAACGAGAAAAAAACAAATCATCCGCGTAGGCGACGACGCGCGCTATTTCCGCACCGCCGGTTCGAGGGCGACGACGACGATTAGTCCGCATCGTTTCTTTGGAAACGCGCGCGTACGTGTACGTGCGCGCGGGTCCGTGCGATTTTTTTTTTTGTTATAAATTCTATAGTAGAAAACTGTAGAATTCTTCTTCTAAAATTATGGATTTCGTCGCGACGTTTAACTATTCGCTACGTCATCATTACCCGGGGACTCCTGTTCGAGATTTTCAAACGAATTTCTCGGTTCCCCGCAACGGACGGAAAACTATTTATTTCGTTCGAAAACATTCTGTTTCGGCGATAATCGAAACAGTATTTTATTCGATTGGTAAAAATGTGAAACGCGCATTATTATTATTATTATTATTATTATTATTATTATTATTATTATTATTATTATTATTATTATTGTTATCGGCGCTATGCGAAACGGATTTCGACCGTTCAGTTGCCGAAAATCAAGTCGTTAAGGTATTTCAACGCAGTTCTTAAGATCGAGTAAATTTTTTTTCAAAAATAAAAACACAAGTTCGCTATGGTTTACGCGCGCGTAAAATTCTCGCATGACGATTTCCTAGCTAAAAATATAGGATCCAATGACATACGAGTCCAAATAATTCGTTTTTATTTTTTGACATTTTTTTTTTAATAATCGACAGTAAAATCGCGAGTTTACGTAATATTTACGTGATATTTGATTTTATTCATTTATAATTGAAAATTCGCGCATTATTTTTATTTTGAAAACGTACATTAACACCGGGATAACAATTCGAGAAAAACTACAAACAAGAAATATATAAAATACGTCGCGTAAATATAATATATTAACATAATACTATTGTCTCTTATTCAACTACATATAATATTTACTATTCTTTACGGAATAACAAAGATTTTACGCATATACGTGTATTAATCGTAATTAACAGAATAATAACTGAAAAATAATAATTTATAATTTGAGTAATTTTAAATGTTTTTAAATTGTAAATTAAATTTAAGAGCACTTTTTTTGGATTTTTTTTTTAAGGGATCAACATCCTAGCACTAGTTATTATACAATCGGCAAACGAGTTTTTAATAATAATAATTGTTTTTTTTGTTTTTTTTTTTTGACTAAAACAAAGAAAAAAAGTTTCGCTCGGGACATTTTTGGTGTTCCACGGTACATTTCGTCATAAATATTTATTTTTTTTTGGTTTTTAATGTTGCCAGTACAACGTCCTAATTACGCGTATAATATAATAGGCGAACGTGCAGATATCCGCGTTCGGTTCTCACTGCAGCAACAGCGCTCGCAGATACCGTGGACCAGAGATCCCAGAGACGCCGAATAGAAGATATTATCTCCGGGAGATAACGGAGCGTTTGTTTTTGTCGCGGCCGTGCACGTTCCGTTATCGTGAATATTTATGTAAACGCGCGGCTGTTTTTCATCAAAACGCTCCTAAAACACGCGATCGCGTCACGTAATTACGCGCGCACAGCATCGCACGCCTCTGCGAAATCTGCAGGCCGGGAGATTGTATACATGTCTCGTGTATCAGCACGTGTTTGGTACGACGCGATAAACGGACGCGGGGACGACATTAGCGTGGGACTCGGGTCCCCGTAGGACGCGTAGAAAACCCGCGTGTCGCGTGAAAGTCTGTTTTCGCAGATCAATCGGCGAACAAGGCGATTTCTCGGATTTTTTTTTTTTTACACTCCAAAAAAGTGATTGGAAAAAAAACGCGCGTCTGCGATGAACTAAAAAAAAAAAAAAAAAAAATACAAAGGACGATATTTCCGCATAGAGCACGGTCTGTTGTACATCCCTAATGCCCGCAGCCCAGATTCGGTCTTTTCCACTCTACATTCGTCCCGCAGCCTTTGAATCGTACGACACACGCGTCGTCCTCCGTTATTCACTGTTGCCGTATCGTATCGACTACGTTTTACATCCGCGCGGGACGGTATGTCCGTCCTCGGTCTTACAACAACCGATTGTCGAGAATCGCGCACAATCGTGTAATACCGCGGGACGGAGACGTAACCGTTGAATTTCGTCTACGGACGAACGAATACGATTCGCACGAAGTGACGACGGAAAAACGACGTGACGTAACGCGCGAGTGGTAGACAGAGGCCACGGCAATCTGTCGTCGGGTCGTCTATGCGATATTGTATTATACGCGTCGGCGATATAGAGAAAGACACACAGAGAGAGAGAGAGAGAGAGAGAGAGGGAAAATGTCTTTTGAGAAGAGCACACAACAGCGGTTGTCGCGTGACGGAAACGCGACGCGCAAATAAATAGGAGACCGCACGTACATCACCGAAAAGGTCGCGCGGGCATCCGCCGGACCCTTTTCTTCTCTCGCATCGTATTTTCTCGGCCCCGCGGAGGTATATAAAGTTGTGAGTGCGCGCGCACACACGCACGCATTGCAAAGGAGAACCGGGCGCGGCTGACGGCGGTCGTGGCGCAGAGAAAGAGCCGAAAAGGCCACCGGGCATCCGTTACGCCTGTGTGTGTGTGTGTAAGACGAGCAGGCGCGTTATAATATAAGGTTAACCGCAAACGGAAGTTTACGTCTTGGCGGCGCGCGGACGACGCAACGACAACGCCAACGACGACGACGACGACGACAAGTTCTTGTGTGTATACGTACGCGTTCTCGTGCGCCTTTTCCCGTTTGATTTACGGATTCAAGTTTAAATTGCGATTGTATTCCATTCCGACTTGCAAGGCCGCCGGACCTTATACACACACACACACACACAAATATACGTGTATCGTCCTCGTCGTCTCCCGCCGTTCCGGTGGTGGCGGCGGCGGCGGTGGCGGCAGGACGTACACCACCGAGCTCCGGAGACCGAGACGACGACAACTATACGTTAATGGTTTCGCCCGCCGCCGCCGCCACTTCACTCTGACCGCCCCAACGCTGTTAAACTCTTGCGCGCGCTCGGCAACACGAGCACTCGCGCGTAGCCCGCGAGGGGTATCCTTATTCGAAACTTTGGTCCACCACCGCCGCAAACTCGGCTTCGGCGGCGGTCGGAGAGGTTATGTCGGAAATACACGTATATATATATATGGGGGGGGGGATTGCAGGACAGAGAGAGGTGGATGACGACGACTTTCGGGTTAATTTGATAACGGCACATTAAAACTACATTTCCTGGACCCGCGACGCGCGGGCTGGAAGAGACTTGTGCGTATACACGTAGTGTTTCCTCCTCCTTCTTCTCCAGCACGTCGTCGTCGTCGTCGTCGTCGTCGTCGTCCGGTGTCTCGAACGGTACTGTGTTTCGGCGGCGGGAGAGGTCGGTTTCCTTTGGTACGCGTCCGAAGAGAGATTACAATAATCGAAAACGTGTGTGTATATAATACGGCGGTGTTAAGTGCGCGCCGCTCATATAACGAAACGTTCTCCTACACGATATTATTATAATTTACCGTGTAACAACGACCATTTAGATTTCAGTACGAGAACGTGAAAAATGTAAAAATCTATTACGTAAATATATATATATATATACGGTAATACATTATGATATCACGACTGTCGTTCAGGTTGTATCGGTTGTACAAGCCATTTTCTTATACATGTTCTTTTGAAAATCGCAATAAAAGAACGTTAATTTTTTTTTTTTTAAATGTAAAGCACAGTCCCCTCTCCAATTCCAATACCGCGTTTTCAAAACAAGAGAAGAAGAGAGAGAGAAAAAAACGGAGGACCCCCGAAATCAGTAAAAAGTTAGCGAGCCGCGTGAGTGTTGCGCGAATGTCGCTTGAGTAAATTACTTATTATAGATAGGAGTTTTAGAGTTTTTGTTATTGACGTATGAATTCGAAAGCAGTTAGCGATAAATCGTTGTATTCGACAAAACGGTTCTTCGGTATATTACGCAATTTGTCGGAAAATCTTAAAGCGGTAAAGAAAAAAAAACGATTTTTCTTTTATAAACTTAGCTGAAATGTAAAGATCTTTTTTTTTTTTTTTTTGAATATACAGTTGATGTAACACGTGTAGGAGTCCTATGTTGTATGAAAAACGATCGGATTTAAAAACCAAAAATCATCTCGTTTATGAATGAAAAAGCTCGCGACGTTTAACCAGCAATTGCTATATAAATAGCTCAAATTATAATCACGCGTTTTAAGTGTAAAATTACGTATTCGTTATGAATTTCAAGATTTCGGAGCCATTGTTTATGATAGTTTTTCGTGTCGCGTATACAAAAGCCTGTCGAGAGGAAAACAGTTTTTCTATCGGTTTTCTGGTTGTTTTGGATTGCGTATAATAGGAAACCGTATCGAGATAATCGAATCCGAGCGTTCTCTCCAGTCGAAAATTAAATAACAAATAATAACTATTGTTGAGAACGTAAAAAAAAAAAAGAGAGAAATATTGCCACTACGCGGAGAAGAAATTACGGTAGTTAAGGACCAATGCGTATAATAAATTGTCATCGGGCACGCGGTCGTAGAGCCGGGGGCGGGGGGCATTGATGTAGTACTGCAGTTTTATTAAAAATAATACGCTCTATTTTCAAAATCGCGAAATTCTCTTTTATAATTTTGTAGCCGCGGCCTCGTACGCGTTTTTTTCGCACATCTGCACCGGAGAACCGTTAATAGTTGTTGTGTCCGATTATTTTTATTCCTTTATATACGTTTCTATTTGGATCGCTTAACATTTTTACTATAAATTCTTGTGTCCCGTGTGAAACGTTTTTTTTTTTTTTCATTACGCGCATTTCGTGTACTTATTTTTTAGCGCGTAAATCCCGGGTCCTAGTGCAGTACATATATATCGGGTCGGAACTCGGTCTTCTTTTCTGGAATGGTGAACAAAAAAACGTACATAAGAACCCGGTAAATTTTATAGCGAAACAAAAAAAAAATAATTGGAAATTCTTCGCAACGCGCGGGGATTACAGTAAAATCAATAATTATAAATGCGCGACGGCGGCTAAATATAAAATAAACTGGTTACAGGAGGTGTTTTTCTCAAAAAAAAAAACGGCCTGGCAAATCGCTCGGCTCACTCGTGTTCGACAAAACGCGTATTCGTCGCGCCGAGAGTGAAAATAACTCGCGGGCGCGCGCGTACAATTGCGCAGCCCGCTAAAAACCGCGTGCCGCATTGGCACGAGTGCGATGAAAGCAAACCGTCGGGCTATAATCATAAAAAAAAAAAAATAATAATAATAATAATAAAACACCACACAAAGTACACGGGATATTCCGAGAAACATAATGTCCGCGTTGGATAGGTACCAAATGAAGGGGGAAAAAATATATTAATAAATTATCGTCGCGTACATTGTAAATCGATATAATAATAGAGCCGTGTGTTGTTCAGCTGTTTGTCGTTCGAAGGTGCGCGAAACGGGAGTTTGTTTTTTTTTTCCACTACAACGACAAATTTCGTTATTGTATTTGAACGAAACGCGCCAGTAAAACGCATTATTTATCGTCGTGATTTATAAATCGCTGTGAAAACGTCGTATCGTTTGAATTTCTACGCATCTCCGTATTTTTATTTTAGTTTTTTTTATAATTCTAAGTATTATTATTATTATTATGAAAACGATTGTCCAAAACACGATATTATATAAAAACGAAACGCACGCTGCGGCGCCGGCGGATGTCTCCGGACGTTTTTCATCCGGTGACAAGAAGGTGGCAGCAAAAAAAAAAAAAAAGTGTCGCGCTTATTTGTATCTTTTTTTTTTCTTTTCTGAAATGTTCCACGCGACACGGTTTCAAATAATACAAAGAAAAATTATTGAAATAACGTATTTTGGTTTTTTTAATTAAACGATTCTCCGCGAGCCATCTCAATGCGTCACACCATTATGTCTATTAATAGCATAATTACATACGACTCTCGTCCGTTCGTTTTCTAATCGTCTGACGACACAAACCGAATTGTCAAAACAAAAGTGTAATTTGTTTTACAAAATTTTGTCTCGGGACATTTTCCGTCGAGTTTTTAGGACACGAATTCGTTTTTTCTTTTTAGCCCTAATGCTTCGTATACTACACTTTACCGTGTTCGTCTATGTATATATATATATATATCTGTATATTTTTTTTTTTTTTTTTGAAACCACGAGTTTTCAAAAAAACACGAAAAACGACAAAAAGAAAAAAAACCCCGCGTAGGACCTACTAATTACTATAACGCGTTTATTAGTTCCATTACGATGAGGAGGGAAGAACGAAGAAATCGTCGGAACGCGTACGCGTACGGAAGCGTAAAGAAAACGAATACGAAGACGGAAAACGGAGGCTGGAGCGTAAGAGAGAAGAAAGGGACTTCGAGGATTTCGATCGGAGATGATCGACCGCCAACAAGTGTGCAAGAACGACTTTCTTCTCTGCTGCTGCTGCTGTAGCGCGCCATCAGATTCTTCGAAGCCTTGACGATCGATCAATTATTGTACGCATTAGAAAAGCAAAAGAAAAAAAAAAAGAATTGCGATTATTAGCCAAACTACGACTGTATAACCGTGCGGCGCGGGGATAAACGATCGGCAATCGATGTGTACACGACGGGACGAGTGAGACGGGGATCGGTACGGGAGAATTACGAATTTTTTTTTTTTTTCTCGAACAAAAGTCAATTAAAACGCGTCCTTTATTTATCTCTATATACACACGCGCACGTCGTTAAGGGCCGTCGCGTCGTAGTAGGGCAGTGTATGGGGGGGGGGGGACGGGAAAGGGCGCCGCGGGTTTAGACGATGATAATAATAATAATAATAATATATAAATAAGGACGCGCCCACGTCGTCGTCCCGATACAACAATACAACAACCATATATATAATAGCCCAGTAAGACACACACATACGCGCGTGCGCGGGGCACTGTATCACCGCGGGAACGGAGTTCGCCCGGAATTACCGAAGGCGCCGGACCGGCGGCGCACTTTGGCCTCAGCCGGATTACTTTTCTTTTCTTATTGTCGTATTTTTTTTTTTTTTTTTTTTTTGTTTTCCCCTCCTTTACATTTCGCCATTCTCTCTCTCTCTCTCTCACCACTTATTATTTTCTCTCCTCTCAGACGGAAAAAAGGTTCTCTATCGCTTTCTTTTTCTCGTCTCCTTTCTTTACTTTTCTTTTTTTTTACTATATCTATACGTTTATGTGCGAGCGAGCGCGTGTACAAGAAAAACGGACAAAGTATTATTCGGCGGCGGGCGGCGCATAAACTTGTTGGATTCGTTACCCCGCGCGCGCGCGTACGACGTCACCGCGCCGCGTCGTCCTTCGACACACACACACACACACGTTATATTTCGTGCGCGCGCGCGCGCGTGCCAACTTTTGATTAAAAACTTTCGGGTTGTTCTTTTTTTTTTTTATTGCTGTAAAACGAGCACCGAGCAGCAGAACGGAAAGGAGCGAGAAAAAAAGAAAATAAGAAGAGTTGTGTTTGCGGTCAACGAAAACGGGCGGCCGCAGCGGTCTCGTATATATTATTATTATTATTCCGATGGGACCGTCGCGTCCCCGACACCCCCGGACGCGTTGCACACGGTGCGTGTATACGAGAGGTGTTTGAAGGTCGAACTCATCGTCAGTGAGAGGGATGGCGCGAGGAGATGAATCCGATAGATTGTATACGTGTATATTTATATGGAAAAATCTGCAAAATCGCCTACGGATTGAATCTCAAAAAACTTTATAGGTGGGGGGCGGGGGAGAGGGGAAGTTTTATTGTATGCGGTAAAAGGACGAAGGAAAAAAAAAACACGCGAATCTTGAAAAATGTTTATAATTTTAAACATTTTCCTTGTCGATTTACCTCAGTGTACAATAATCTACGAACTATTTTTTTTTTTTTTTTATATATATATATAAATCGGTATTAGGACTGTTATTGATCGTACGCCAGTGGTGCGATTATTATCCATGTGTACGTCAAGTGTTGCTTGAGCCAGTGGCGGCTCGTGAACCAAATAAGGGGTGAGGCAGATATTTTAAAAATGTATGCAGGCGCGAATCCAGGATATAAATTTGGGGGGGGGCATATATGTTTTTTTTTTTATTTATTTATAGTAAACATTATATAAACTATTGTACCTTCATGTAAAATTGAAATTTGAGAGAAATATAATTATTGGTCTAAAAAACCCCCTTTTATGATTTATACCTACCTAAAACCTACCTTTTTTTATTTAGGAAATTTGGCGGGGGTATGGCTTTCCATAGCTCTCCTCTTGTATTTGTGCCTGATTGTATGGGAGAAAAAATGTTTATCAAAATAACAAACAATAAGACCAGATTAGTTTTACAATTATTTTTTATTTTTCTTCTTTGTAACAAATTTAATAGGTAAGTTAATTTTTAAAATAATTCAATTAATATTTAATTCTAACCTTTAAAACCATATAAATAATAACCATATGGTATTTATTTCAAATTTTGAAACATGTCAAATAAATTATAGGTTAGGTACCTACATAAAGGTTACATAATAGATTGTATAAATCTCATTTTCTAACAAAAAAATAATAAAACAAATAAATTTTTACATAATGTTTTATATATAATGTTTTATTAAAGTGTAAATTTGATAATGTTTCTTCGATTGATAAGAACCGATATTTTTTAGTTTGTGATAAAAGTATTACGGGTAGGTATACACTTGTATTACACGACATTACGACAACTCCCCGTTCTTATTTCTATTAGTGGAAGTTACGTCGTTTAGACAATTGACAGATGGATAATGTTGACAATTTTCACCGAACATAATATGTAACACTCCGCTGTATATTAAAACGGGGGGGTTTTTTTTTTAATTTTGACCTATTCATAGTAATTGTAAATTCTGAGGTATTTAGTTCATAAGAGAAGTATTTCGTGGTTATTTAAAGCTTGGAAATTTAAACAATAACTTCAGAAGTCTGTTACATTTTTGTGTATTCAAAAAAAAAAAAAAAAAAATCTTGAAAATTGTCAAGAAGTCACGATTTCTTTTTATGACCGTTACAAATCTTTTTTACCGCATTTATTATCGCTTTCAAATATCCGTAGCGTAAATAATGACAAAATGTTTAAATTCTCGTCCGAGTTACTAATTCATTTAAGCGTCATCCACAACAATCCGCGGATCGTTACTATTTTTTTTTCCGCGCTAAATTTCAAATCGTAATTTCCTTATTTGCCCAGTGATGGAGGGAGAGATTATGGCTGAGCGGAAAAACACAAGAACGAATAAAATTCGAATAAGAAATCTCGCCGTGATCGCGGACGACGATAAACGTAGTTTACTGGCAATGATTTGTTCGATAACGCGCGGCGTAGAGTTTTCAAAAATCTCGCGGGAGACGACGGTTAAGAGAAAAAAAGAAACCTACGCGTAATTATTATAAAGCAGTCGACGTGTAGGCGTCAGTCAAGCTCAATTTGTTGTAAAATACACGCTGTTGCAACAGTCTCGTCGTAGTTTTGATTTAAACGAATTACTCTGGCCTACGTCTCGCGACGCGGCAACGGATACGCGTCACGTCGAATAACCCGTCAATCATAATTTAATAATATATATATATAATCGTATAATATACGTTGTACAGGTATATTATTATAATATTATAACGTTTGCACGAATCGCTCGGAAACTGCGCGTGTATCTAAAATACAAAATGCTATATATATATATACTCGTATATACACACCGTATTTGTTCTTTACATAACATAATACAGAGTCATTTCTCAATACGGCACACCGCGGTTGCGTAGTAGTGAATTTATACGCGAAATCGGTTTGGAATCGAATTTGTTACGCGAGTAATAAAACTATCGTTGCACTATATATTGACGGCTGGTCGTCGTGGCCTGTGAAAACGATTCGTTTTTAGTAAAGAAAAAAGAAAAACTCCTCGCGCGTTATCGGAGTAGTTCGATAATTTTTTATTTATTCGAAAGACTTTTTACGGATCAAAATTCGACTCTCGGAAGCTGACGACACAACAATAAACCATAAAAGGAGTGCAGAGTATCGTTCCGCAGGCGTTATTTTAAAATTTAATCGAAAACGCGACTCGTAAAAAAAAGTATTTATTATTTATTTATTTTTTTGAAACGACAAAAATCTGTTTTCACGAAGCACTAGAAGGATTTTTCCTGTAGACTCGTTTCTCATACCGTCGCGTGAAAATCGTCTGAATTTTATTCCTTAATCAATGGCCGGCTCTAACAAAAAAAAAAAAAAAACAAAATAACGGAAATTTTGAATTTTTATAACGTGTTTTTCTGTATTCCAGAGGTCGTGACTTCTTTTAGGTTTATTAAGACAATTACGTTTTTTATATATATATATATAAACATTGCCGACATCGAGTGCTTTACTCGATCCGTAATAAATTATTTCTATTTTTAAATTCTAAGTTTATAAATTAACACAAAACGTAATAAGTAAATTAACGATACCAATTAGATATATAAAATATAACGCAATTATAATAACACGGCGTAATCAAATACACTCGATTATCCGTATAAGTCCAAACGCCTAACGCAAAGAGATTATTAATAATAATAATAATAATAATAATATTAATAAAATGATTGATGCGGTTATAAATGTCTTTAGGCACTGCTGCTAATCGCATTTTACATTTAAGTCGTTATTTTCTACGTGAGTATACTATTTAAAATACGATTGGTGTTTAAAAAAATAATTCTCGGAATACTGCTCAAGTCTATGGCCGCCGTAGTCGTGTACACGCTGTATTCGGTTTGAGATCATAACGGAACGGATTGAACGCCTAAGACCCTGTCCCCAGCCCCGAGCGGCCAGTAATCGGTCTGTCATTGGCTACCGTTGTCGGCGGCACACGACGGTTTCCGACAATCCGAAACGCCGACACGAACCGATTTTCGTCCGGCGCCCGGTGTAAATAATAATCTTAAAGCGAATAGAGTATAGCGCGCGTAGTTATGACAGCGGGGAAACAGTTTTTGTTCTCGTTTTTAACTCGGATTCGTAGAATATCGATTATCATCACGCGATGCGGTTTATTTAAAAATCGGCGGAAAGGAGGGTATAATGAGTAGCGTGTTACACGCGTATAATATATTATATATAGTTTACACGTGGAAAATATATTATACGCCGGACCCTATTATGCGCGATGGGAACTAATAATAGCCGAGAACGACGTTTGGCACGATTACAGCAATCGTAAAAAAGAAAAGAAATAATAATAATAATTTTCGAACGTTTTGCGCGCCGCACCTTATTAGAAAATAGTGCGGCGCGCGGATGTAACATACGCGCTCTAGTAGTACTTGCCAGGAAAAAAAAAAAAAACACGCACACGAATCGTCTTATACCGTCGCGTATACCACCACCCTCGCATAAATAAATCTCGGACGCGAAATACATTATTGTACGCGCGAATACGGCCGTATTACCAGTTTCGCTCTCTCTCACTCTCTGCGCAATCGTTTCCTCCGTCTCTATCCGTACACGCGCATATATTATAATCACTCAATCTTAACGGGCCAAACGGAAGTACAGCCTCCGTATCTTCGTACATATATATATGTATATACATACGTATTATTATTATTACGGCCGTTTGTTTAACGTTTTTATTGTCGCGTTTACATATACGTATATATATATATATTGCGTGTATAGCACAGTTTTATATACTACGAGCGTTCGCGGGAAAAGAAGAAGAAGAAAAAAAAATTATTGGCCCGTCCGTGCCAAAAAAAAAAAAAACCTCTCTCTCTCGCCCTCACCGAGCCCGAAAGATTACATATTGTCGTCGCGGGTCCGAGACGACGTCGGTCGTCTTAGCGTACATTATAATAATACGAGGAACGATAAATACATACATGCGTACATTTGTGTACGAATAATGATAAACAAACTGTACGCTAATATATTATTATATTATTACTGTGTGTACTCGAACGACGACGGACAGACGACCGATGTACACGCCTATATTATATAAATGATAGTATGTACGCAATTACACTCGTGCGTGTGTACGGCCGATCGCGCGCGCAAAACGTTTGGCAATGGGGACGAACTGCAGGACACACACACACACGCACACGCAGTCTGGACCGATAAAAATGATTTACGAAATCCGTTGTAGACGGCTGCTGTTAAAAACGCGCGTACATATCGTACGCGTTTGGCCGTCGGACGGCGTTCCGGAAACTCTGGAGAGAGACTAAAAGCCCCCGCGTCGCGCCGTCCCTCTCCGGTCGCGGGTCGGGATGGAAATTAATTTTTCTCCGTCTCCTCGCGCCGAACGGCCGTATATTCTCAAAACCCGCGTTACTCTGTGGTGGGGGGGGGGTGACGGGGGTCTTATCCGCTGATTCACCGCCCGGCCACAGACATCGCACACCGTCACGCCGTAGTATAACGGATCGTTAAGTACGCCGTGTCACACTGTACGTATAGTCACTGTACGCCGTCACTGCCGACCGCGGGAACCCCTCGCGCGTAAGTGTTCCCCGCGATTGTTTTCGGGCGTTCGCCGAGATTGACCCGGCGCGCGCGGTAATGATCCTATTTTACACGGTAGTCGTCGTCGTCGTCGTCGTCGTCGTCGCGGATAAATAGATATACACGCGGAAAAGGGACGATGAGACGCGCGACCGCGATGCGAGGACGCGCAGGGACACGCGCGGTGTGTGAAACCGAATAGCCGAAAACGGTTTTGAATTCGCGAGCGTGTAACGAATGTGTCCCCGGGGACGTTTTCCGATACGAGTATCGATACACACACAAAGTCCCGTGTCGTCGAATGTTTAATCTCGCGGCGTACCGCAGACGTTTTTTTCTTTTTTTTTTTGATTAAAAGTGCGGACGAACGGCCGTCGACGACGAGTTTATACAAAAACGTTTTTCTGCGCACACGTACACCATTCTCCCTCGTTTCGGTTTTTATATCGTCGATAGAAGAAAATTAAATAATAATAAAAAAAAAAAATAATATAATATACGCCGAATATTGTTAACAGCCGTGATGATTCCTCCTGCGGAGTCGTCCGTTTATACGTAACGAAAACCCCCCCCCCCCGAAATAATAATAATAAGAAAAAAAAACCGGGAAAAAACAGAGAGAGAGAGAGAGAGCGCGTATATATCCCTCCGTGTTTTTTTTATTATCGACAATAAAATCCGTGTCGCGGCCGCGGGCGGCTGAGACGATAATATGAGCGACACGAGTCTGCTGTACAAATCGCGCCGGTCGCGCGCGTTTATTTTTATTCCACCGTCATCTTTGTCATTGGGGCCTAATGGAAAATTGGGCGTGGTGGTGGTCCGTTTCTTTTCCTTCTCTCTCTCTCTCTCCGTTTTCTCGTCCGACGACCGCCGCCGACGGTAACGCGGCGACGACAATAATAATAATAATAACGGCCGGGCGAACCGAGTTACGGACGACGGCCTCTCCTCCTCCCCCCCACCGGGGGTTGTACGATATCGCTCCGGCTTTATTTCATATATAATTCAGCGTGTTCAACTGCCGGAGTACATTAGACGTTTTCGTGTAATATTCGTCGACGTTCATCTCGCCAACCCGATATCACATAATATATTCTTAGACGATATTGAAAAAAGAAAAAAAATCCCGCTCGGAACGAAACCGTGTTTTATTAACGCCGACCGATTTACTTATTCGAAAATGTCGAACACGCGTCGAAAATTACCCGGGCTCGTATTTACGAAAATCGACGGCAGAAGTAGCTCCCGGAGCCCCCCCCCAAAAAAAAAACGTGTTTTGATAGTGTGCGAATTGTTTCTTTATTATTATTTTTTTTTGTACTCCGTACGGGTGTATTGGATAACGACGTATGTTGTTCAAACCGCACGACACATAAACGAAAATTTTTGATCACTTAATGATGATGATCATTCTAACGTTTTGACGCATACCGGAACACTGGAATTTCTCTTATTTCCGTCTACCGTACTCGCATTGAAAATCCGATTTTAATACCGGATCTTAAAATACCGATTGATAAATCGAATATCTCGCGACGGTGAAAAGTCGCACAAAATCGTATGTGTGTGTGTGTGTGTAGTTTAAAATAGAATTCGAAAAAATCGCCGCCGCCGCCGTTGGATAAGCGTTCTCTCAGCTTAACGAGATAATATTACGGACGGGGTTTTTGCGTTACGCGTATCAAAAACATTCCAACGGAATATATTTTCATACGATTTTATTATAAACAATCACGGCGTTCGGCAAACGTTTTAAATGTTTTGTTTTTCGGAAATTCTCGGAAGATTTTCGCGTGCCGACGGAAGTCGGAGAGATGTTGGTAGTGGTTTTGATGATTTAAAAAAAAAAAAAAAGGCGGAAAGAAAAAAAAAAAAACGTTAATCGTTCCGCGGAACTGCGTGTTGTCCTTTGTCCTCCGTGAAACGCGCTCGTCTAAGTACTCCGGTCGTTTTAAATTAATCGCCGCTCATTTAAACGTCGACTTTTAATTAGCCGTAAACTTCGGATAAAATGATCCACCTATATATATATATAAGCAGAAAGAGAGAGAGAGAGAGAGAGAGAGTCTTTTAAACTTTCTCAAGTAAGTATATACAATCCTCTTTGACTTCTGGAGATAATAATTCACTGGCCGGAGGAGGAGAGGAAACGGCATACAGCGTCACGCAGAGCGCGGCGGGCTTTTACCGGGCGCGCGTACTATTAAGAGGTTAAAAAACCTTTCATCCGCCATCTCTCCTCCTACCACCGACGGACGCTTAATTGCTACGCATTAATATCGGAAAAGCAGTTTTTCGGTACTATAATTTATAAATTATACGGAATTATTAAACGGTTTACAAATATATATATATAAGAGCGGCGTCACATCGAATCCCTTACCTTTGTCACGGCCTTTGCCCGCCGTTACATCCGTTTCCCGTCCGTCGTCTTTAACAGCCTCACCGCCACCGTCGTCATTGTCGTCTTCTTCCTCGTCGTCGTCGTCGTCGTCGTTTGCCGTCGCCGTCGTACGGTCTTCGTTTTCGTCGTCATCTCTACCCGTCCACTCCTCGTTCATCGACTACAAACGCACAAAAATCGACGGAAAACGCGTCAATATTATTAATTGTACAAAGCGATTAGGCCGTTCACGCACAACACCGCGCAAAAATATCCGAATAAAATCGTTTAATGTTCAAAAGATTCGAACCGTCGGAGAGGAACGCCGGGACAAGTGCGAGGAAAAGAAAAAAAGAATTCAGCAAAAGACTCGACCGTTTTCCGAAAAAAATTACATTTTTTTCCCCCGAATCGTACTTACTTAATCGAATCGAACTTAATTTTCACGTCGTTATTTTTTTTTTTTTAACGTTTTCGTTTACACGTTGCTTTTTTAATAATAATAATAATAATAAAAAGACGTCAAATTTTTGACGGTCAAGAAGAAAAAATAAATATTTGTACACTCTTATTCGTTTTGATCGGGAAAAAATTCGTTCGATTTTCTTTTGATAACACTGCTTCCGACACAAGAAAGAGCGGCGAAAAGTTCCGAACACTTTTGAAATTCAAAATCGCGCAGTTTTAAAGAGGTGAAATTGGAAATGTAACGAATTCAAAAAGTATTTGTAACATTCGAAATATCCGGCGAATTGTGTAATAAAGTGACTTCCCGCGATTACGCGGAACGTGTTAAACGGACAAAAACAAAACGCAAATATATAAACGTTCGCGAACGGCTTGACGGAAATCGAGGAAACTAAATATATACTTTACGTATACGATTTATATAGACACTTTACTACGAAAACTATATAGAGTGAAAATAAATACATTAATTTACCCCTAAATATTGTTATATTCGATTTCACTCCGTTTTGTCGAGTGCCGAGTAGTACATATATATATATATATATAGTACACGTTTCATTACTGTTTACTCATTCGCGGGAACGTTATTTTACTTATATATGAGGGTCTTTAAGCGGAGGGTTAGGGTGTCATTTCCCGGTGCTTAATAGAAATATTAACTTTACGAGTGTAGTGTGTAAATATTTTAACGTTTACGGTCGTGTTTTCCGCACAAAAAAAAAAAAAAAAAAATTAAAGCATTCCCTCGTTGTAAAGACTCGCGTATTTAACACGGATTTTCGCGAGACATAAATAAAACGGGCGCGTTATATTCTCATCGAAACGATGAACGTAACGACTCGTATAGGGAATTCTAAAAAAAAAAAAAAAAAAACCAATATATTCGTCAAAATCCAATTTTACGCGTGTAGAAATTATTACCGATGGGGAAAAAATTCGCCCAAAAATTACTCGTTTTCTTTCTTTTTTTTTTTTTTAAATATCTAATAACGACGTTGCTGTTAATAATATTTAAATGACTGCCCTTAGTAAAAACGTCGATTTTTCGAAAAAGTGAAAAAAAGTGCTCCGTGTAAATCGAGCGATTTTCTATCGTTGAAAAATCGAAAACGATCATCGATCAGTAATTATTAAGTGTCCTTAATGCGGAGGAGCCGTTTATTAATATCGAATGTCGAATTAATTAACGCGGAGTCGAGAAAATGTCACGGGGGATAATAAAATGACACAAAAAAAAAGGGGTGGGGGAGAAAATCGATGCGCGTTTCATTTACTTTATCTTTGGTATCTTTGGTGATGTCTTCCGCTTTGTCGTCTGCCGCCGCCGCCGCCGCCACCGCCGACAACAGCGGCTGATGATTGTGATTCGTGTCCGGGTTGATGATGACCAACTCGTCATCTCGTTCCGCGTTGCACACGGTCATCTCCTGACGGCTGCGGTCCGCGGTGTCGTCAAATTCGGAGCTCTCCACTGGAAAAAAAAAAGAACGAAATTCGAAAATGAAAAATTATTCGAAAAATTACACGTCGCGGTGTTCGAAAATATTATAACGAGAAAACCCGATCACATTCAATCGACAATCTCTTTTTAGTACACGATGCGTTTGACGATGTTTCTATCGCGAGTTATTCGAATGCGAAAACGGTTTTCGCGATATAAATCAATCACCCGTGGATGCTGTACCGCGGATTGTTCAGATTTTCACATCGTATCGATTTACGCGCCGTCAAAGTGACTCGTCGTCGCGGTACGCTTGCGCATCGAATCTTTCGGAGAATATAACTAATATTATTGCGAAAACACCTATAAAAAGAACAGTGTGTATTGGAGGAGGGAAAAAAATTGAACGTTTCGAAAACCGTCACCGCGAGTGAAAAGGAGAAAACCGTATATACGTATGGGCGTACGGGCGAGGGGAATAGGAGGAAAAACTAATCTTTAATCGTGTCGAAACACTTTTATAGGTTATTACTCGGTTCGGATAAATAGCGCCGATCGGTCCCGGACAGAGAGAGAGAGATATGAGAGAGATAGAGGGGCCGTTGTTGTTGCCATGCAGCGGGCGGACGACGGCGTTCGCAATAAAAAGAAAAAGCGAAATCCTCGCGTAATAATATAATGTGTGTGTGTAGAGAGAGTCGTCGTCGCTTTAACTACGCGGACATAAATCATATTTTAAATTAGTAACGGGAGAAAGAGAGACGAATGGATAGGGACGGGAATTTATGAGCGTATTCGTTTCGCGAGAGGAGGTTTCGCTCCTTCGCCGTATTATATTCTCCTCGCGTCCTGCACCTATACATATCGGGATCGGCCCGAAAAACTGCTCTCTTTTGGTACATTAAGTTAAGTGACCCTCTCACCGCGTCGCGACCATCGTCGTTGTCGTCGTCCCGACATATATACGCACACTGCGCGGCACACGTTCGCGCTAACCGTTCCTCGGGTCCGTCGTTTTGGCGACGATATTTTTCAATACTGCGCAAAGTTCCCTCTTTAAAAAAAAATACGCATAAACACGTGTGCGGCGCGTGTCGATTACGTGACGTACAACATTTCGTATAAATCCACGCGCCTCGTAATACATGACACCCCCGGGACGTTTTGCTTTTACGAGTGAATGCATGCGCCAATACGGAACATTTTTATAGGATTTTATGGATTATCGACCGCGGTACTTAATTCATGCGTACGGAGGAAGAGCGTTTTGAAGATCTGAGAAATGAAGCTATATTATAGGGAGGCATCGAAATCGGCGGGATGCTCTAGTTAGGGTGTTGGCAAATAATATTGTTACGATGGCGGCCACGGCGAAAAGAATCTAAAATGATAATAGCGCGCTGAAACGAGAATAAGGCCAAGACAAAATTACTAGTTTGTGGATAGACACCGATGTAGAATAGCCCACATGCCGAGCAGGTAGAAAAACATTAATAAAAACACTTGCATTGCAGCACGGAGTTGAATCGTGGACAATAACGAAAACGGATAGGAGGAGAAAAAGAGGCTTTTTTTAAACGCGGTATACCGGCAAAGGGTATTAACAATTTCTTGGACACGATCAGTGGCAAACGAAAAAGCGTATCAGAGAATAAAAGAAAGAAATATTCCGTGACTTTTTCAAAACTCGGGTTCCGATAATAATATTGCGTTCGTCATCTGCATCCTTCGAACGGGATTCAATTCGATTTTGATGTCGTTGCCAACTTAACTCGAAGTTTAAAAAATATAATAATTTATTATGTAAAAAGTTAATTGAAACAAATATAACGCGTTAATAGTAACTTCATTGGAAATTACTTTTTAACTTTTAAACTCGTTAATGTCAAGGCAGCTTGAAGGTCTTGTCGGATATCACGTAGCCGTTATTGCAGCCGTTGGTCGGCTAAAATATTACGAAAACCTGAGTACACGCGCGAGCCTCGTACTATAATACGTCCGCGCGGCAACAGCTGCAAATTTTCAATTTTAACGAAAAATTCGTCCACGCGCGCGTATGTCATGACCGTGTCTCGATAATTTTCCGAAACGTTTATTAAAAGTAAACAGAAAGCGATTATTTTCAAATGTCATCCAATAATAATAATAATCAAAATTGCCTCAACAGTCGTGGAAAAAGTTATTCGTGTATTTGAAAATGTGTCGACGAGCATTGGCTGATCGTATACTCGGTTAAATTTAAAAATCATATATAACGATACTACAAAAAACTATAAAAATGCTGGTGGGAAAGTTTTAAACCGTAAACGGTATCACAAAAATGTTTAGCGGAACTCATCAAATAGAAGTGGAAATTTTCGATAGGCGCATAAACCTCGTCGATATTCATTTGTATAAGTTAATCAGAATGTTTTCTCAGTTGTGACCGTGTTCGCGGTAATCGTAACGGACATAACAGGACACCCACAATCAATCCATTTGTCAGTGTGAGGTGACGAGAGGAAGCGAGACGAAGACAGCTAAGGAAACGACCGTGGACAAAAATGGTTTAAGATTAGTGAAAAGTAGCTGTTCGAAGCGTGGACACGTAGGAAACACGGAAAAATCTCAATCTGCAATTCTTATAAATGAGCACCGATGTTTTGGAGCATAATGACGATATACCCTGGCGCAGTGCCGCGAGCGACAGACAGTGGCAACTCAGAAAAGAGTAACGGTAGGTGCTGGATAACGAGGGATAATGTTTAAAAGGAAAGTTGAAGTATTTGTTTAGAACAGTCCCAACGACAGTGTTATGAAACGAGTAATTTTTCGTTTTACGTCAAACGCGTTTGAGTAGCTGGACCTCCGGGCTACATTTTCGGATTTTTCTCTGTTTTTCACCGCGGCCGTGTGCTATTACACACGACCGGATAAAATGTCGCGGCGTGCCGCCCGACGATCGGACTGACCGTTTTCTCATATAGAAAGCGACGACGAGTCGTATTGCAAGTGCGTAATACGGCCGATGTAAATATGTACAATTTTTTTTGTACGTCGTAGAACACGAGTAGTATACATAAATTATTTATTCGTCATAAAAACAAAAAAAAAAACGGTAAAAATCCCATTGAAATCCGATGTTAAATTTTGCCGGTAATGTCTGAAAAACAAAAAAAAACTCGGATCGTGTGTTTTTTGAGGTGCTCGAATTGCGTTTCGATCGCGGTTAAGTCGACTCGATAGAATTTACGTTTTGCGCGCACGCCGTTTAAACGCAAACCACGTTCACACGGGCCGCGACGATGTCAAATTTTACCGCCCGAATCGAATAAAATTGTTTTTTTTTTTTTTGTTCGCCGCCACTAACATTTAACGGTATAGCGTTTATGGTGATAAAATAAATAACTTGCAGAGTGTCTGCGGACGGATCGGTTCGGTGGATTCCGCCGCGAGAGGTGCGGTAGCGGCGATCAATCAGCTATATTTTTCCCCCCCTCCCCCGACTTTTATAAGGTATCATCTATCGGTCCGTGTATACGAGAGTGAGTGAGTGAGTGAGCGAGAGCGGAGCAACTGATTGCCCGCCGCGTGCATGACACAGAGAAAGAGAGAGCGTGTGAAGAGTGAGCAAAAGCGAACGGCGACTGCGACGGACGGGCGGGCGGGCGGGCGGGAAGCCATCTGTCGTCGTCGCGTGTCATTAGTACACGCGTGCGTGCGTACTGAAGAAAAACAACGGGCCGCGTGGGGTTGATTGGTTTCGGATGGATTGACATGATTGCTAATTCGACGGGGGTGCCGTCCACCCGGGGCGGGCAACGGGACGAAATAACCGGGGGGGGGGGAGGGAACCCTTTCAATACCTACCGGACTTAATTACTCCGCTCATCAACGGCGCACATGTGGCGCGAGCGATACACGCGGCGTTGCCGCGCGCGTTTACCGCGTTATATTTTTATTTATTCATTTATTTATTATAACAATAATACCTAATATATTTAAATATATTAAAATATGTGTGTGTGTTGTGCGATAAAAGAAATACGAAACAACGCGTGCGTGCTACGCGTCACTGCACAGAGCGATTTTTTTTTTCTGCTCCTGTAATCATTTAGTGAGACAAAACTCCGTGCAACCATCAATGATGATCGCCAACGTCCGAATCGCGCGGTGGAAGAGTACCGTGAATGTGTTATTACACTTTAGACGCCAAATTTTCACGCAGAATGAATTACATATAACAATGTTTTCAACACCTTAGAAACCTTTTGAAAATACGATTTATTTATTTTCCAAACTTTTAACGTTTAAAGGCGTTTAAAAAAAAAAAAAAGAAGTGCTCTGCGTACATTTATCTCGTGTAAAAAAATAAATTTTAAGTAGCACAAAACCGTTTCGTCCCTCCGGCGAAAAGGTCTTATCGTTAAAAACATTTTTTTTCCCCCCCGATATTTTCTCGCAGCCTTTCGTCTGTCCGTCTGCTACTCTCGGAAACGCGCGAGAGAAATCGAAATGCACAAACGGACGACCTGTTTGTGTACCGCGAGTACACGCGACACAAAAAGAGAGTGTTTGCAGACAACACGAGGAAAAAAAAAATCATTTTCTGTACATTGTGTCCCGTTCCACTGACAATATCTATAAACTACGCGTAGGGACGGGAAAAGTTTGACGATTTGACGTCACCGTCGTCCGTCGTTCGAGTGCTACAACGAACGACGAAAAGTTGTTCGGCGTACGTATAGAGGACAGAATTTGACATTAGGTCGGCATTGTGTCTTCGGCTCGGTATTATTATTATTATTATTATTATTATTATTATATTTTTATATATGCGTACGCGGTACGTATAGGAGCGTTTCGCGCGAGTTGCGATTCGGACGCGAATAATAATAATAATAATAATAATAATAATAATAACAACGGACGCAGTAAATATATCATCAAAGGTGATAGAGGAGGATGCTGCGCCGGGGAAAACTTTCCTTTAGAATACACATGTAAAAAAAAAACCGTCAGATTTTTATAATTTTTTTTATTTTTTCACCCTCTCTCTCTCTGTCACTCACTCCCCGCTAGTTCGAAAGAGAGGACTGCGACGGTTAAAACTAATAATAATAATAATACGCGCGAAACAACGAAAATCCCGCGGGAACAATGTTAATATACGCGTCGCGTGTACCTATTATAAATATGTAAAAAAAAAAAAAAGCAACAGCCTCGGATGTTATTATTATTATATATTACGTATTTTTAGCGTCCACGCACACACACACACTACGCTCGCGTATAATTTCACTCGAAAATATATACGTGAAATTGTTTTTTTTTGTTTCCAGTCACTATTCTAATGTGTGTACATATGTATAAATGTACGTACGCGATATTGGAGAGACAAAGAGAGCGAAAAAACAACGATTCGACCGTGTGTGTGTTACGACGAGTGCGGAGAGAGAACGTCACGCGCGCGCTAATCGCGTAAAAAAAAAAAAAAAAAAAAAACAATGCGCGTATGTATGCGCGCGCCAACGCAAATTAAGTCTCACTACACCGGGTGAAAAATCGCCCCGTCGGGTCGTCGCGACGCGGCGCAGTCATACGTCGGCCACCGTTTTTTTTTTTTTTTTGTTTTTAATTCTCGAAATTTATATCCGTTCGGACGCTTATACGATACCGCGCGTATAAATTACACGTGTTTACGTGGCCCGTCGTTATTGTGTCACTGCGACGCCGCGTGTGCGTGCGCTCGCGAAATTTCATATGTATTTATATATATATACACGAGCCACTATAACGGTATAATAAATTAGGGAGGAAAAAAATAAATAAAATGATACCCTTCGGGGACGAGCGAGAGAGACGGAAACGTTTCGCGCGATCGTATATCCGCGGCGCTGTAAAACGCGTTCGTGTAACGCGCGAAAAATTAAAATAAATACGAATACGTGTGGAGAATGTGTAAAACGTTCGATTTAAACGCGATATAAACCACATCCCGCCCCCACGAGTTACCACTACACCTAACGGCCGAAGCGGCCGCAATGGATTTGAATTATCTCGCGGCGATCGGCTAATTATTATTATTATTATTATTATTATTATTATTATTATTATTTTACATGCGCGCGTTATATTGTTATAAAAAAAAAAATTGTAATATGTAGTCTAAGTACGACGATCGTATCATCGTATAATATTCGCGGTGTGTAGTGTACTACGAGCAGTGTTCGAATTGGGAAAAAGAAAAGGACCACTGTTAATAATAATAATAAAAGTTTGCGAGTTCGTTGTGAATGTCGCTCGAGTGTATTTTTAATCACTTATACATTTGAAAACGACGAGATGATAAATCGTTGCGTTCGATAAAACGAATCTGAGCGGAGCTTCTGATGTAATATTTTGGGTATATACCGAAAAAAGTAAATATAAGTCCTTTGTTTATGAATTAAACACGTGTAATATTGCTTATAAACAGTCCGAAATTAAAAGAAAGTTTTTGAACATTTTTTTTTTTTATCTCAATTTATAAAATTATATATATATATATTTTATTAATATTTCTATAGGTATAACCATTGATTTCGAAATTACGAAGAGATAACGGATAATGGATTTCGCGACGAAATCGTGTTTTTACCGTTTTCGTGTTATAAAATATTATTCGGCGCATTTGAGAGAATCGAGAAAAAAATCTATGCTCTAAAGTACCGATTGGATGCAATTTGCTACTAACAGAAATTACTGTGAGCATTCGTTCTGGTAGAAATGTTGGGCACAGACGTAAAAAAAAAAACGCACCGTTGTAAAACCAATACATTTCTCACTTCGCTCAGAATCCAAAAGAAGAGCAGCTCTGCTATTACAGATAAAAAAAGAAAAAACAAAAATAGCTTCGTCTCCACTGCGCATGGCCCCGAAATTCGAGCGCGTGCGTTCCCGTCACATTTTTTCACGACACCTGGACAAAATCGTTTTTTTTTCTTTTGTATTTTGGAAATACGGAGTGGAGTGTGAAATGATTCCGAATATTTAAGATATTATAAATATGATTAGTAAAAGATTTCGGACTAACGTCTGAACGCGTAGAATATAAAAAAAAAAAAAATTGAAAATATTATTCCGATCTCTATTAATTTATAGCTTATAGAATTTAAATATTCCTAAAAATACTTCCATGCGATAAGTTTTTGAAATAATGTCGAAAACTGTTTAAATTTTTCGAAAAAATATTGTATTGTGTATTCGAACGAATCCGCTTTGATAGCAGACCCAACGCGCGATACTACAGTTATTCACTTTCTCCGAGTCTGCGTGTACCGTCAACGACAATCGCCTCAAATATAAACGCATTACACATAGCGTGTACCGCGACGAATATCATCTCGCGGCTTTTAACGGGATGAAAACAGGCGAAAAATCGTATGAGGGGATACCCGTATCATGACAATATTTTACGATAATAATAATAATAATACGTAAGTGTTTATTATATGTGGGCGTATTAGAAAGAAACGTATCGGACGGTCAGGGGAGGTAATGATGAAAATTTCGCGGGGATAAAGTGTGTATTGCGAACACGACGCGTTATTATTATTATTATTATTATTATTTCGGTCCACGAATATAATAATACACGAGGAGGACAAGCGTGCCGGCGCATCGGACCTAAAGATTTCCCTCGCCCGGACCAATATCGGTTATTATACGCGAACGTAGCGCGTAGTGTACTGCGCATTTATCATATTATATTATCACGCGTCGTCCCTATATGTAACAATATTACTAAATAGATAAATAGTACTTTAGACGGATCGAGAACCGAATTCTGTATACAGAGTGCTTTAAAAACAAAAATACGCACGAACTCTTTAAGTATAAATATAAGATATATTATATGCGTGTACAAAATCTATATGTGGTGTACACACAATTTTTTTGTTAATAAACCGAAATCGATTAGATTATATTGTTTGTAGTATATACACACTGACGGGTATATATGAAAAAAAGTGATCGAAATTTCAAATCCGCACGCCCGATCGTACGCGGTCAGGTGCTTAGTAACGACGACGAGCCGTCAAAAAAACAAAAAAAAAACGAAAGTCCCGAGGAATTTAATAATATATAACGTATTTTTTATTATTATTATCATAAATTTTATTATAACGTATATGCGTGTGTCAATGAAATTATATTATCCTAAAAGTCGTAAACAATCTGACAGGATCGTTTATTATTATTATTATTATTATACGAGCGAGGAGGCTTTTTTTTCCTTTTCTTTTTTCGTCTCGTATAGTCCCTGTATAAATATCTCTCGTATTATGGGCGTGTGTGTGTGTACACTGTTGCTGACTTATGTGACTTTCGTGTGCGAGTGCCGTGGGAATATGTTGACTTTTCGCGGTGACGAAATAAACGAGTAGATAAGAAGCAAAAACAAAAAAAAAAAAAAATAGAAGAAAATCGAATTTCAAAATACGTTGAAATTCCCTCGTGAAAAATCTCTATAAACACGAATTATTATTACTGTTTATACGCGCGTTCGGAGATAAACGTTTTCGAAGTTTCCAACTTTATCGAGATTTTTCGTGATTGTCCGATGATTGTCGATTATTATTATTATTATTATTATTATTATTAATATTTTTAAAAATATTTATGTATTATGTGCTGAGTAAATTTATAACGATTCGGTGCGTAATCGTGTTATTTGAAGACGATTTAACACACAGTTACCGACGAAATGCGCAGATTGCGGAACAGATTGCGAAAAACGACGCACGGAACGTCGATATATATATTATGAGATGTCAAACGAGACTGCAAACACGTGGACGACAGTTCGAATGATTTATTTTTTCGTCGTCGAATGAAGTGTCGTAATTGTGCGGTGAGACCCTGTCAATTTTATATTTATATATATATATATAAATACGAATATAAAACACGGCGCACGCGCACGTAATAATTTTTGATTGGCTATAATAAATGATTAACGATTTAATGATAGTAATTTTTTTTTTAAATAATTTTGCTTTTATAAATAACTGTGTAACAAGCGCGATAAACGCGAAATTCCACACACCAAAAACAACTGTAAATAAAAAGAAAAAAAAACGAGCGTATTATACAACACCGCTGTATTACCAGAAAAAAATTATATAAACTTTCCGGTTTTCATCTGCAGAAATTCGCGCGTATAATAATAATAATAATAATAATAATAATAATAATGTGTACAAGGGAAAACTTTATATTCAAAATCGTACCAAAAATTATTCGATTTGATAAGTCGGTATATAATATTATATTATTTCAATCGAATTGTTTGTCGAACGGTCCCTGATTTATGTTATTCAAGGTATAATCGATGAAAACAATATTTATCCGGGGGCGGCGGACAGGAAAACGTTCGAACATTTAATCAAACTCCGCTCGACGACGTTTACGCGGCGGCAATTAAGAGCGACGCCGGCATCGGCAACAGGAGGCGCGTCGAGGGATTTATACACGCACATCGTATTATACACAATAATAATAATAATAATAATAATACGAGTAATAAGGGAGAGAAAATAGCAGCGAGTGGCGCGCAACACAAACCAGTGTATATGCACGCGTACCGCGCGGCGTTTTCGCTTTAAAAATATATTATATTATTCAATGTAATATTATTTACGTCGTCGGAAAATTTCTTACTTTCCGCAACGATTTTAATTAATACGTTCGCCGCTGCTGTTAATATATACGCGCGCGCGCGCATTATAATGTTTTCGCTTCTTTCATCACCACCGTTCGCGCGCGCCAAAGCTTCACGGTACGCTCGTCCGCCGAATCTTATTCGACGTGGGCGGACGCCGGGAAAATTTACCAACAAAAAATATTATACGAAAATCGGCCGCGTTCCGTCGTCGAGTCGCGTTTTTCTTCTTCTTCTTCTTTTTTTTTTTCCGTTGTTCTCCTAAAAACCGAGTTTGTTTTCATCCCCGTCGTTCATATTTTAACGTCGAATATCGGCGGAATTATACTCGCGATAATTTATTACACGTGCGCGCTTGCCAAGACGCGCTTCCGCGCACCGTCCGCAACGTCGTCGTACCAACGCTCGTTGTTATTTGTCGAAATACTACAGCTGTACTGCAAAATATCGTATACAAAATATTATACGCGAAACCCGTGGAAGGCGTGACGGCGGGACAGGGAGAGGAAAAAAACACGATAACATTTCGTAATTCAACGAGAAAACGTGCGGAAACGTCGAAGAAAACGGTGTGTACAAATTCTACGCGCTAAAAGATCAACGATTTTATAACGAAAAATAATATTGTGGCGCGTCGATCGTGTTAGGCGTTGGAACAAAAAAAGAGACGTATCGATTTCCTTTTTTTTAATTTTTATTTGTCCGCAATGGCTTTTTCTTAACCGACCACCCGAAAAAAATCCATTCAATCCTCACAATATTGGACTTCTGTCGATCGACTATGTATACACTGTATATATATATATTATCAAGTGGATTAAACACTTGGAATCGCTTACACGAGTAGCCCGAGATTGATTCGTCGCCGCCCGGCTCTCTGTGAAAACCGACGTTTCCGAACGAGAAGCGAAGATGCGATGACGAGGGACGCCCGGCGATGAAGCAGTCTCGGCGGCGGCGGAGAGAGAAGAGGAGAGATAAAAATATTATTATTATTGTTTTCGGTGTGCGAGAGGAAAATCGGCGGACGAGACCAGCCGACAGGAGGTCGTTCGTATATAAGTGGATTACACGCGCAACACGCAGTTTTTCTGCGCGGGGCGCAAGGAGAGAAACGCGATCGAATTTGACGGACGGCGTCGGCGGGGATGCGATCCAGCGATGCGAGATATATCCGCGGAGTGGAAAAAAAAAAAAAACGACCGACGACGGGAAAAGTCAAAAAGAGAACGCGTGCATTAACGTGATTAACAACACAATGGGCGAGACCTGCTGGACCGCCAGCCTCCACCACCGCCGTTCGATGTGATATCCGTCTCCTCGCGTATAACGCGCGCGCGCACGTGGTAATTCGATTGTGCGCGATGCGCTGTATTTTATGCGTTATTTTTTTTCACTCTCTCTCTCTCTCTCGACGTCGTATAAATATATTTATATGTATATTCGATCGTCCCTCGAATTTCCGATATTCCGGGGAATATTTTGTTGTGTAGCGGTTCGAATATGTATTATTCGATGCGTGTGCGTGTGTTTTGACGACGACGGCGGAGGAAGGGCGGAGAAAAAAAAAGACACGCGCGAAGGAAACAGACGGGAACGAAAATCTATTATAGGGACAGACACGTGCGCGGTGACGGAAATCCGCGACGAAAATCGTCGAAGGTTAATTATCATAACAATGCGCGGAGGCGTTGTCATTTCGTCATTGTGCGCCGAAGTCTCCATACGGATGAGACGGACCTGGTGCCCTCGATAGTAATGCCGAGGACGGTATAATAGCGTGTTTATGGTGGAAGAGAAAAAAAGACGCAGGGATGGAAGGTATAAAGTGTGTGTGTGTGTGTATAGAATTCGGACACGGGATGTGTCATCGTGCGGAGCGGCGCGGGTGTGTCCGGAAACGCGCGAAAAGTCCTGCGGATTTTGGCCCCGGGCACCGAACCGGAGTCACGAGAATACAGCAAAAAGACAGCGTCCCCGCGTTTTTCTCTGCGCAGTGCGCGCACACTTCCTTCACATTTATATCGCAATAACAATGACGTTCTTGTTGAGCGCGCGAGGATTTATCCCACAGACACACAAATAACAATAATAATAATAATAATAATAATAATAATAATATTATTATTATTATTATTATTATTATTATTATTATTATTATATTTCGTATTTCGCGAATCGTCGCATTGTGTTCGATATTTTCTTATTTTTTTTTTCCTGCTCTCGACGACAAAAAGATATATATATATATATATATATTATATACGATACGAAGCTGCGCGGGACGAGGTCACGGCAAAAACGTCATTGAATTTACGAAGCTAATCCTTGGTTTTTTTCATCGTTATTATTAAATGTGTGTGTGTGTGTGTGTGTGTGTACGTATCGAGAAACGACGCGAAAAGTGAAAATAATAATAATAATATACAACGAACGGAAAGAGGCGGGACGGTTGGGAGGGGGAGGAAACGTATATTATGGTAATAAGCGAGTCGTCCGGGACGGAAATAAAAAAAAAAAAAATAATAAAAAAATAATAATAAATCGAAATAATATACACACATTGAACCGTGAGATATTGAAACGATGTATACGCGCGGTACGTATAATAATTTCTATAACGCGCGCACGCTCGCTCCGACGACGACGACGACGACGACGACGATCCCTCGCGACCGTCGCGCACAACAGCCCTTCGCGCGAGTACACACCACCACCCGCCGCCGTCCCGATATTTTCCGTAAATTATTTTAATAATATCAAATGTACCGTGCGCGGTACAGCAGCCTATCCTTTCGGAAGTCGTTGGAACGTGAATAAATTCGTATACGACGCATTATAAAGAAGAGAGGAAGTTAACGCCGCGTTTTATACCATACAGCCCGTTGTTGTTATATTATTATTATTATTATTATTATTATTATTATTATTATTATTATTATTATTATTATTATTATGACTTTTTGTACTTTGTGCAGCCCACGCGTATATGCCTTTTCATTATTAATATATATTTTTTATTTCTCGAAAAAAAAAAACCGTATCGTTTTTGATCGACGAATTGTATCTAATCGCGTGCCAATAATGCAGAGTGTATATTCTGTTTTTTTTTTTTTTTTAAACGCCTATACCACCGACTGTACCGCGAATTATAATCAACAATTAATCTTGTTTCGCAGAATACGAATAACAACCATCGTTGTGAGAATGTTTAGTTTTACTACTACACGCGCGGCCTAAATGTACGGTTTGCAATAGAAAAAACGTCTACGTACTACAGAATGCGTCACGTGTAAATCGTACGATCGTAACGTTTCAATTATTTAATTAAATAATTGTATAAGCGAAAACGAGCGTTTAATAAAATTTCGAATGAATAAAGCTATTGGAAATATACCAAAAGGTTTTAAATGTTCGGTAGTGGCCTGTGCAGAATGCGATTTATGACGATCGGTGTAGAAGACGAAATCGAAATAAACTGATATATAAGCTCGAAGACGCTATACGGGGGCAAATTGCAGAAGTGTTTTTCGCACGGTCCGTGTGATTTACGAATCGAGGAGATGCGCTAGTCTTTGAATGGAGAAAAGCGTTTAGAAAAAAAAGCAATTATTAGGACGTGCAGGAGAAACACGAGAAATCAAATGGTATCCGAACGTCAGATTTCATGGCACGCATGTCCTACAGTCGGAACGCGCATGATATAGCCACACGGGCGAATAACTGGAGAGTCATTGTAAAACGAATGACTTTGCAATTTCGCGTGTCTTTTTTTTTTTTTTTGTATTGTAATTTGTAATTAACCCGTCAAAAGTTACAAAGTCGTTTTCAACGATTTTTTTTTCTTCCTAAAATCGTTTTGCTCCCCTCGCCGGCCCGATCGCGTCGTTAACAATAATTATTATTTCCCGCGACGGCAAAGTCGTTTTAAACTCGTATTCTGCTGCTGCTGTGTATACAGTTTACAGATACCAAACAATCGGACGAAAATCGTTTTACAATAGCTGTTGTCATCAAAACGAAAATGACCATCGATTTGTATATAGGTTGTATCGTTCACATCCGAACCACGTGTTGTCGACTCGCGCGTACGCAATATTTTTTTAATATTTTATATATTTTCTACGCCAACCCGTTTTCGATATTTTTCTTTTAGACATTTCCGATATTTTGTTTAACGGTCTGTGACGTATTTGCGGGTGGAGATTAGGGGGATATATCTCCACCGTTTGCCTCTCAACAAGTATGCGCACACGCGCAGATTATGGTCGTGTTTTAATTTTATCAGTAGATGATAAAACGATAATATTTTTTTATTGCCAAACATTAATTGCCAGCTCTTGTCTTACAACCTTCAGCTCCTGAACGCGCTGCAATTTTACGTTTAAAAAGATTTAAAAACACGCACATAAATTTATATCTCGTCCGAAGTAGTAATAATGAGTTTTTTTTTTCAAGAACAAAATGTAATCGTCTTCGTTTGACCGAAACGTTGTTTCGTTCTCGTCCAGAACATTTTCCGATATTTGACGTTTCCACAAAAACGTACCGATCGAATACCGATTCTTAGGCGTGTCGTTTCGTTTTATTTCAACCGCGTTTGTGTGTTAGCTGGTCTCGGCTAACCGATTTCGACGATGGTACGTGTTGGAACGAATGAAGAGATATTCATTTTCAGTCTTTATTCGCAAAACTTTGAAGATTCGCCGAAATATCGATTTCGCCGATTGAACGTTTGCAGTAGTGTAGTACCCCGAGGGGTTTCGCGGCCGAAATACTGGAGAGATTATACATTTTTTCCCCTCTACGAGTTCAAAATGGTATTGGATCAATGACGCGCACGAGTTCGATTATATACGCGAAATCGTTTGGTCGTCTAGTGAGCGTCTCGGTTTTCCAACTGGACGAAACGCGCGTGAAAAGCCGTGAGCAACTCGCTCGTATTGTCGCGCGCGCGAAGTCGAATGTGTGCGGCCGCTCGGCTTTGGCCGAGAATCGGAATTTTATGACGTCGTCGTCGGTCGGGGCGAGTTATTTCTCCGTCGCCGTCGTAGTCGTTTTTTTTTTTTTTTTTTTTAATGTTCGGCACTAGAGAAAACAAATCGTTTCGGATTCCGGAAAAGTGCCCTTTTAACCGGGGACCGGATGAGTAATGATGTCTATACTGGCGGCTATGCGATGCAGTGTATATATATATATATATATATATAATAGGAGGGACGCGCGCGAACGTTATATAGTGAGCCGGTCGTGTATACATAAGAGATTTTTTTTATTATTATTATTCTTTCGCGTGTTTTTTTTTTTTAAGCGAACGAATAATAATGCGTACACACACACACATATATATGTATACACGAAGAAAGAATACAATTTTCTACAGCATTACACCTGTCCGTCAACGTTGAAAGGACAGTGCGCGCGGCGAATAAATGGAGTATAACGTCGGAGGAAAACAAATCGGTGGCGCGCGCGCATTGAACTCCCGCGCGCGCTTTGTATGTTAATAAACGCGAGAACACCGTCACCACGTATACACACACACAAATAATCGTATAAATATCCGACGACAGAGCGCATTATCGCGTGAACAAGCGCGAAACTGTTTTTTTTTTTTTTTTTTTTTTTACTGTTTACTGTTTACTAACAACTCGTGTAAAATAAAAAAACGACGAAATACACCGTACGCTTATAAATTGTATCGCGCGTGTGCGAAAAACCGCTATACGCTCTCCGTGTCGTTAAAACATAATACCATTATAATATATTATATAGAATTAGCGAGAACTCCGTCTGCGAATAGAACGCGTAGACCATGATGACACACGATATGTATACGTAAACGCGCGAGAGGTGTTGACGAAAAGAGAGAAGAGAAAAGCCACGCGCGCGATATCGAAATAAAAAATATATCGCGCTGGCAACGCGCGCGAGTTCGTTATAAAAATATACTGGACGAGCTGCGAACGCCCTCACGAAACGGTAAATAATTTAGTGATTTCTACGGCGAATTCTTCGCGTTCCGAATACGCTATGCGTGGGATAAGTCCGCGGATTCACGTCATCCGGCGGCGGCGGCGGCGGCGGAAAGCGCCAAAACGGGCGATGTACTCGGTCGTAGTGCGGCAAACACATTGTGTTTCGACGATGTTAAAAATCGTATCGCATAGGCCGTCAAAAGTAAAAAGGTAAAAAGAAAAAAAAAACGGATTTCCATTGTATATTAACCGCGACGACGTAATACATTCACGGCTATCGACAATAACGCTAATAACGTGTTAACGTCACGAGATAATCTCGCGCGGTAGTGTGTGTACAATAGGTAACCAACCGCTGAACGCGTTTAATCATGACCACTTCGGGTTGTCTTAATGATACCAGAAATATCCCTGCCGCGTCCCGTTATCGTAATAATAATAAATATTATTATTATTATTATTATTAAACGGTTATCCGTTACACAACACGATCTGTAACACACATTATCCGCTAACACGCTACTCTGCAACATCAGTTTCCTGCGCGCTTTTCCCCCGCCGCGTTCCATCGGTCCCCGCACTCGATGCGCGCGATTATTATTATTATTATTATTATTATTATACACAGGTCTTCGTAGTCATATAGCTACACACACGCACACACACGTAAATCCGTGTCGACGGTCACACGTGCGCGTACCACACGCACGCACGTTATACCGCGACAATACACAACGAAACGTATTTATATAGACACGGCCGGAGAGCTGAAATTAGATTAAACGTATAATATTATTATTATTATTATTAAATCCGCGTTAACCCAGTCGAATAATAATAATAATAATATTATAATCGTCGTCGAGGTGTGTGTACATCGTAGACACGGTGAGAGAGAGAGAGAGAGAGAGAGCGGTGACAGCGGCGGTTGTCATATTATAATATGCGAGCGTATTTATACCGTTTCTGTTAGGACAGAAGCCGGGAAGCGGATACGTATGCGGTAAACATATATAATACGACACCTAATTCACACACGTCCACAACGCGACTTTCCACAACGCGTGTGCATATAAATACGGCCCGTTGTGTGTACCCGTGCGTGTGTGCAGTTGTCACCGTGTCCCTGCGAAGGATATTATTATGACACGTCACAGCCGACGTAGACTCCCCCGGGCTCGTTGCGAAAATCGTACCGCGTTATTATGTTATTAACGAGTTTAATATTATATAAATACGGTGAAAAAAAGACGTGTGTTTAAAAACGGTTTAACCGGGAGATTATTACAATTGTTTCACGTAGGAAAAGAATTTTTTTTTTGGTCACCACACAATTCCGTTCTATTTATTTACAACATTATTATTGCGTTCGTACGGTTTTTCGTATCGTTTTTAAATGTTCTTACGATTTGTGTCGATATTGCTATATTTCCGATATTAAAAATCCCCGGCTCAGACGCTCACTTCGCGCGTCTAACGGTCGATACAGCAAAATCACTGTGCCACACTTTTCTTCGATCGTGTATGCGTGACGTTCGAGTTGAATTCATAGAGTCGTATAAAAACGCTTAATCGAGAAGTGACGACACGCGCGAAAACGAAACCGAGCGACGGGGCCTTTTTTTCTTCTTCTTAATTCCGACGTTAGCTGTACAGCTACTATCACTTTCGTCAGATTTTTTTTTTTTTTTTTTAGTTCTTCTTGAATCGCGGAGTTTTTTTTTTTTTTTTTGCATTTCCCCCCTACGCCACAATTCAACTTAGTTTACAACACGTGTACGAATGCGTCCCCGAGTACGTTTTACAAAATCGTTTATGAACATTGTTGGTTTTGTACGGATTGAAACTGGCGTTTTAACGACGTAAAAGAAAAAAAATATATATATAACAAGAAAAATGTCTTGGAAATGAATTAAAAAAATGTCCAAATAATTACGGAAATATAATGTTATTCGCAGTTTGCGTTTCGGACGTATAACAAAAATATGTGCGATATTTAAAAAAAAAAAATTCGATGATTATATAAAATCGCAGGGGCGTAAGATGATCGCGTATAGCACAGTATACAGTACCGATGTGTATTGTTCAATTACTCCGTACCTCGTAATTAAAGTGTTATTTTCTAAACACGAATTTATGTAAAAAAAAAAAAAATTAAAGATTTACGACGACGAAATAAATTGGATCGATTTAACGAATTTATCGTTTTGCGGGATAACTGTGCGCAGGAGAACCGCACGCGTTTATCGCAACTCTCCGGCATCCCGTGCGCACGAGCTAGCAGTACGTAGCGTACTGTAAAACCGTCGCGGTAAGGTGGACTTTGGGATTTCAAATCACCCATTTCTCCGTTTCAAAATTATCAATTACTAAACAAACAAACAGCGATAGAAAAATAATTTCTAAAATTTCGATATAGGTATTACAAATAGTATAAAAAAAAAAAAAAAATGGACTTTTTAATTGAATATTTTTAAAATATATATATATTTCTAATCGCGGACCGAAGAGGAATATTTTTCGTGATAGAATTTTGCAAAAAAAAAAAAAGTAACAATTTCTCTTTTTCCTCTCCCGATTAATTATACGCTCTTAAATTTTTTTTTATATCAGCCTATATATATATATATATATCAATAACAGCTAATAATTGAAAGTCAACTCGTCCCTGCTCCCCCCCCCCACCCAGTGCCCGTTCCGATAAACAATCAATACCTACGGCCCTGTACGCAGTATTATATACACGCGTATCGCGCGCGCGTACAGTCGATAGTATGAGTATGGTATAGAGACGAGAATTTATTGCCGACGGAACGGAAAGGACAATTTTATTTTATCGTATCAGAAATGTTTTATATATAATATATATTCGGAGACTTATTCGGGAACGTCGTCGGTCTATCGCCGCGCGTGACCCGATTCCCCCGCACTGTCGTCTCGTCGTGGTGCAATAGCGAATGGAGGAGAAAAATATAAAATAAAAATTACGGAAAGAAAATGAAAAAAAAAAAGAAGAAGATCGCGCGCGCGATACGCACGCGCCGCGGTACACGAGTCTGTATACAATATATATATATATATTATTATTATAATATAAAAACAATTTGATACAAATCAGTTTTACCGTTAATTCACGACGTTGTGTATAATATGTGTGCGTATTCGCCAAAAACGCGCGCGATGGGGGGGGGAGTTCAAACCGATCCCTCCGGTTTAAATAATAAGGGTCTTGTATATTATAGTCGTCGTGTGCAGCCGCGAGGGCGATTTAGTAGTAGATAATGCGCCGCGCACCCTTATTCCAGTGGGTGTACGGTGTGCGGGTTGTGATAGGGCCGTCCATCGTATATTATACGATAATTTATATCAACGTAATAAATAAATCGGCCGACGGTAAAAAAGTCCATATGCGAACCGGCGTTGTGAAAGAACTCGTTCGAAAAAGGAACGGATTCCTGGAACGAGTTCTTTTTTGAACGAACGGGGTTCGGAACTGCTTCTCCTTTGAAAATAAAGGAACGAGAAATAATAATAATAATAAAATTTCATATTGTTACACTTTGACTCTATACGTTACTCAAATGTTAGATATTATTCGTAATATGTTTGTTTTTTTTTTTTTTGTAATTAATAAAATATCTATTTAATTAAATTAAATAAATTCTTATTTGTAATAATAATAATACAATTTCGTATTGTTATACTTCATAGTTTTATACGCTACTCGAATGTCAGATATTATTATTTATAATACGTTTTTTGAATAATAACATATTTAATTTAATATTTTTTATAAATATTTCATTAAAATGCTGTATAAATGAAAAATTCTATTTCTGTTAGTATATAGTATATCTATATTAATAATAATATATTATACTAAATATAATAATATTTTTATTTAATTTTTTACTAATAACTTGGTTAAAAAAAAGGAGCGAAAAGTGGAATGAATTCATTTTTTAGAGTAACTGGATCTAGAACGAGTTCCTTTTTTAAATAAGGAACAGGGATCTGGAACGACTTCATGTCTTAGGAAAATAACGAGGAACAGAACGAGATCCTTTTAAAAAGGAACTCTCCCAATACTCCTGCGAACTATACAAATTTCGATTTGCCGCCGATATTACAACTACTGTTTTCCAATCGCGCATTCGGTCCTGTCGCAACGAAATTTTATTTGAAAAAAAAAACAGCGGTTTTCTTAGTCATGTTTAATACGAGGTACAGAGTTATTAATTTTTAAATGCCTTGAATAGAAAAAAAACCAACTTAAAATGCAGCGTTTAATACGTTTACCACTGTACATGTCTACTAAATTAATAAATATTAATAAACGAAAATATCATTGAAATTTATTGTGAAATATATTTTTTTTTCAACACGCAAAGTTAAGTTTAAATAAATATGAATCAAATCTATATAAAAAAAGTGACTTTTAATTTCTGATTAGTAAAGGAGACGGTTTTTAATTTTTTTTATTAATTTCGAATATTACGTTGTCGTCGTTTTTTTTATATTTTGAGTTCGAAATCACAAAAAATATTCCTAGTATCGTCATTGAAAGTCACTGCACGCGAGAGTCGACAATATGAGATCATCATATATAACTTTAAGATTTGTTCAATCGTGAAACTCCTGCAGCAGCAGCAGATGTACGATGCCTTTATACATATATTTTTGAATTTTAAAATTGTATAAATGTACTATAGCAGCAGTTTGTTCGTTAAGAGATCTAAACAAATAGCGGTTTCGTGCCTATATAAATATATTGTCGCATATAGAACTTTCGGGAGAGCTCGTGTAAACGAGCTGTGATACGACTTGAGAGCGTTTAAAAAAAAAAAAAAAAAATGATTTTGACGATAATAATACGGCGATATAAAACCGAACGCGGCGTTTTTCGTATTCGATTAGTTTTTTTTCCTCTATTTCGTTTTTCCGTACCGCGCTCGTAATATTACAAAATATAATATATATATATATATACAATATGTATACGCGTAGTCTGCGGCGCAGTATCGAGTCCACGGAGTAATAATTATTTTTTATTATTATTAAATTATAAAAAACGAATAAAATCGATCGATTATTATTATTAGCATTTTTTCACCGCCGTCGTTCATGTATAAAACGCATAAAGCGTATATACGAGCAGCGTATTATAAATAAATTCCGTTAGGTAATTATTCAAAAACAAACAATAGCGATTACTTTGAAGTTTGTACAATATTATAATTTCGTTTTAAGTATTATTAAAAAAAAAAAAAAAAACGAAATACAACGAACGAACGTTTATTTCCATTGTAAAACGCGCTCGTTTATATTAAGCTTTTTTTTATTATTATTATTATTATTATTATTACGAACGTTTTTATAATAATATTCGTATTTCTCGGAGTCCGGACGATGTAAAAAAAAAAAAAAAAGTATATTTTTTCTTCTTCTTCTTCTTCTACCGTCGAATCGAATATATATATATAAAAAAAAAAAAATCAAATTTATATTATACACATTACTCATATTCGATCGTCGCGTATCCATTAGCAAAACACACAATTATTTGGACGACGACGACGACGACGACGATAATGTAAGAGGAAAAAAAAATGAAATGAAAGAAAAATCGCGCGCGCACGCCGCAACGGCAATGACGAGTCATCTCAGTAACATACCCTTTTCAATGTTTATCGTACCGTGTACAAATTATACGGCAGAGGTATTACGTAGTCATCCGTGGGGGGAAACTTTAAGAGGGCCGACGACGAGTCGTCGTCGTCGTCGTCGTTTTCTTACATTAACCGCGCGCGCTCGCCGTGTCACTGCCGATGACATCTCCACTAATGGAATATAACGATTTAGTGTGTGTGTGTGTGTATATAGTCTTTGTCGCGCGCTTATATACATTTTTTATATTTCGGATTATTTTTTATTATTATTATTTTACTATAAGCGAGTATGTGCTCGGAATACACGACCACACCGCTGTGCGTGTGTGTGATAGAGAGATGCGAGATGACAAAAAAGGTATATACCACGTTCTGATCTCGGTTGGTATCCGAACAACAGAGCATACGCGTTTATTACGCGTTATTTTCGAAATGGAATCGAGCGCGGAACGAGCCAAATACTCCAAATGACGTAACGCCGATGGACCGACTCATTGATTTTTCTTTTTTTTTGGCCAATCAATCACTCGATCGATCGGCTCCCGTACGGATTCGCCGCGACGGTCATTCCGTTTTGCCGAATAAAAAGCATTCGACATTCGGCATTTTGTTATCATTGGGAAAAAGTGCGCGCGCGCGCCGATTCGTGTCGTACACAAATAATAACGAATTAACAACCCTCAATAATAACAACAACGTGCCAGAAGTATGTTTAAAATAATTAACCGTATCGCTTCAAACGACGTATTATGATCGTTTTTCGTATTATCCGTAATAAATACGATTTTAACGAATTTTCAGTCCTTTCAGTTTAGACCGTTTATTTTTTATTTTTTCACTGTAGTGGCACAACGGCCCCGACTAGGCCTATTATTGTACGCGTAACGTTCGGAAATCAGAAATTCCGTATGAAGATTTTCAGTGACCTACGCGTGTCATCGATTTGGAATTTTTTTATGAAAATTGGTTTTTGAGAGAAAAAAAATTATTTTTTTTTTCGTGCGGTCAGTCGTCATACGAATATAGAGTATACCGTCGTATTACGATTACGATTACGATTATTATTATTATTATTATTATTTTAAAAAAAAAAAAGGGAAATGGAAAAACGTTATTATACGCGAAAATTGCGTCCGTCCCGGCCGAAACGATTTTTTGAAATTGTTGAGATATTTGTTTTTGGAAAATTCTATTGACATTGTTCGAAGTCCGTATTAATTTTTAAACACGTATTATACGTATCGTATTTATATAAAAATACCCCGAAAATTATCGAACATTTACAAAAAAATTTTTATCACATAAAAATCGCGAGCTTTTAGTATAAATATTTTTCGTGTTAAAAAAAACCCCGTATTTTTACAGTTTATCCGGAGTTTTTTTTCATTTTCCTTGAAAATGTTTTTTTTTTCTTTTTAACGTTTACGATTGTGGACGATTTTTTTTTTTTTGTACCGTTATAAAGTGTAAAAACGGATATTTATCAAAAGGGGGCAAAGTGGATTTTTTTTTTTTTATTTTATCTTACAAAATTACGGCGCGAGGAATAAAAATATGTATTTCCATATCGAAATTCAAAAGCGCCAAAACGTTTATCACCTATAATAATTTACTCGTCATCCGAACACGTAAGCGTCTGGTAATTGAATTGCCGAACGGCCCCGGGGTAATTGCACCGTTTTATCGATACAAGAGGTCTAGGTGGCACGCGTACGTATATTGTTTTTTTTTTTATACGAAAATCTAATACTTTCCATTAAAATGTCGGGACGACTGGATGATGAGGAAGAGGAGGTGAAACCGTTGCCGATTCGGATCTCACACGCATCTGACACAACGGCTTCCACCGCCGCGCCGTTGCTCAGTTGTAGTAATAACTGTAATAGTAGTAGTGAGGAAAGTCAGAAATATTAAAATAATTAAGAGAGGCCGCCGAAGAAAAGTTTTCTCTCAAAAAGGGAAATTATTATTAATATTTCGAAATCGAAAACCGTACACACACACACACATATATATATATATATAACGCGTTTCTCGTCCGGGGGATATAATAATTATAAAGTTTCTCGACCGTGGCCGGAATGTAACCGGCTTGCGTCCTAAAAACGAATGATTTTCGTCCGTTTTTCGTGGAGGCAATTACTGCGTTCGTATTTATACCGTATTATAAGACGCGGAAAACTTTTCAACTCTTTTCACTCGGCTGACACGAGATTTTACGTAGTTTATACGTTCTCGTCGTACACGGTGTATTTAAAAACGAAAAATTTTTACCAACGCTTTCTCTCTCTCTCTCTCTCTATGTGTGTGTGTGTGTGTCTCCTATCCGTGTTCACCTAGTCGTCGTATTATAATAATAATAATAATAAAAAAATTTTAACGTATTATTACGTAATATTTTATTATCGCGTTATTATAATAGTGCGTGATACGGCAGAGGTAATTGACCACAAACCGCACAATTAAAATTCGATAAAACCGTACTTTTTTTTTTTTTTTTTTTTTGGCGTACGAGCAAACAGATAAGTCTCATAAAAAAAAAAGTCAGGATAGCCTTTTATACGCGAGTTCAATCCAAAAACAAAACCACATAATTTTTTCCTCCGATAAAACGACATTAAAGAATTTTTTATTTATATTTTCACACAAATACGCGATTTGAAATAACACAATCGTATTATGAGTGCGAAGCCCACTTTCGATTGTTTTCCTATAGAACGTACACTTTCTGATCTACACTCACAATTTATATTCAATACGATACATCGTATTTATTTACCATAATTCGTATTTTATCGTGTGTTATATTATTATTATTGTGTTTCATTTGTTATTAGTACACGATAGATAAATTATTATTATTATTATTATAACAACGGTGTATATAACGCGCGGTACACGAGATGGCTTGAATTTTTAAACGGCGGTGGGAACGTAAAATGAAAATTCATATCGTCCGAGATTCACGGAGAAACTGGCAAAGATTACATTACATTTTTTTTTTTATATTTGAAACGGCTCAACCGAGAACCAGACGAAAAAAACACGCGGACGTTTCGAATATATATTTGAAAAAAAAAATCTTTATTTTCGACACTTGTCCAAATCGTTTTATACGAGCGACACGTTATTAATCAAGACGATAAATGTCTACTAGAAATTCTACACGAATCATTCCGCGCGTATAACATAATAATAACTATTATTGGCGTCTCCATCATACGGTTATTCGCTCGACGTTTTTCTTTTTATGCGATATAGTTCGCACGTGTTTGCTGCCAATCGATCGCGTCGTGTTCCGTAAACTTATTACAATATATTTACACGATGAGAAATATTTTCTGCGTTCGGTAATAACTCGCAGCACCGATAATTCGATTTTGCAAATTTCATAACGTGGGGGGGAAAAAAACCGTTTTCTGTTTTCAGACTCGAGAACAACGATCGTGCGAGGGGCTATCAATGCATTGCACGTGTTATCGATACGTATAGTGTCGCTGTGACGCGTATTTATTTTTCACTAGTCCTTATCGTTTTTGTCCACAGTAAATTCCAAAACAGTATACGCGTATAGTTATCGGTTTAAGTGGAAAAAGTTTAAATTTGATGAATCTACGCGTTCTTTTTTTCTGGGGGGGTGGGAAATATTAGACGAACGATTACGACATGAATACTATACGACAAGCCTTGCAGTTCAAATTATATTGTATTTAATATATATATATATATACATCGAGGACGAGACTAAAAGTTTCATGTAAATGGAAAAACTTTGGGTTTATCTATTAAACGCAGCGATATCAAATATAATTTCTATATACGCCGCGCGGCGATATTCCAAAACGATTGGCGCTGTACACTCAATTCGCGGAGGAGTCGTGAAAAAGTTTTCGCGTTTTAATTTATTTCTCGAGAACAACGCGCGGTCCTGCAGCCACTTAATGACGTAAACAATAACGTAAAATATTAATTACTCGATGTGGCGCGCGCGCGTGTGTGTTTTTTTTTTAACAAATCGTTTACTCGAAAACTCGAGAACATTTTATTCGGTATAAAAAAAAAAATTGTTTTTATTATTACTCGGAAAATTTATTTCTCTTTTATGTTACACGCGATTGACTTTAATAATTTTCGATTCCGTATATAATAGCAGTAAACTACGCAATACACATACAGAATACTGTTTTTCGACGCGTCCCCGCAACTGAAGAATATACTGTTGACTTCTCGTCGTTCGAATTAAATTTAAATTTAAATCAATTTCCCGATTATTATTATTATTTTATACGGATAACTGCGAATCGGTCGACGTTATGAAAATATCGACGAGTCAAAACTGTCCATACGGGATATATAAATTAAAAAAACTTGTTTTTTTTCGGACGTAGACTAACACAACACTTGTGATTCACCAACAAGCTGCAGGTTAGGCTTAGACGTATTCCCGGAATACTTTATTCGTGTTCAAAAACAATGGATCGCGATGTTCTGGATCGAATAATATAGTAATCCGCTCTCCTATAAAAGACGATCGCACCGTTTCGTGGAGGTTTTTCGAACTCGTTATACGTTTCGTCCCGTACGCCGAGCTCATAATATTCGACATATCGAAAAAAAAAATGTCGACATTTCTTTTAATTCTATATAAGTTAACGCGACATCGACGGCGACGAAACTTCGATCGAAAAAGAAGGGGAGAAAAACCCCGGTAAAAAATTGATTACGAAATACTGTTCTCCGAGGGGGAAAAAAAACGTGCACTTATATATATATATGGAAAATTAAGAAATAGTTTGTTATTGGCCCCGTTTTATTTTTACACGTATGACAGTCGTTAAACGTTATATTATATCGGGTATTGGAGAGTGCGCGGATACGTTTTGGTACACGTCCAAATAGGTTATTTAGCGCGGTGAATCGTTGAAGAAAAATTCCGCCGATCGGACACGGCGCGGCGTCGCGCCGGCACGAAAACGTCAGAAACGGACGGTTGACGTCACGCGCCGCGTTTAATAATACGCCGTTTCGCGAATACTCATTTGCAAATGAACTTTTCATTTTTTCTACGCGTAAAACAAAAAATATAGGTATATATATATTTTTTTTAACGTCTCGAAATCACCGTACACTGTTCGCTGTGACTTGCAGCGCGTTTCGCGCCCCGTCGTACCGGCAGCAATCCGTGTTCGGATTGTACAAAACGCGTATAAAAAAAAAAGCGAATGTATTTTATTAAATTATTACACTAACCGTTTCTCGTAAAAGTACACTGTCTCGCGAAACGAATAGTGACTAATCGAATCGCGCCGAACAATATAGGCTGCTTGTCTTGTGTTGATATGTGGGAAATCGCCGTCAAAAGTTTACATTGTGCGACGATGATACGGAAAGGGATTACAATCTGTTTTCGAATACCGAGAGTCGTTGATAAAACGGCCCCGGGTTTCGAAAAAAAATGTCAGACCCGATTGGACTGTAGCCTCGCAATCGGGATAGACGAGCTACGTCCGATGATCGCCATTTGGTTATGGCAAATACGAGATCTCATACGAGCTGTTTGCGTACGCTGGGGGGGGGGCGAGATGTCCCAACAACAGTGTGCATCAGCTCGTCGTTTCGTACTCCCGGTTTTTGATAACGGTAAAATATGATGGATTCTTTGACGACCAACAGCTCCGAGTCACAACGACGATTCGGGATTAAAAAATTGGATTATTAGCTTGGATGTTTAGCCGCATAGTTTTCCTACTCGAAACGTCGCATGTTAATTGACGCGTCGCCGCGTAGACACTACACCGTGATAAAAGGACTCGTTGCAGAAATCCACAAACCGTTGCCGGAATATTATTATTATTTTTTAATTACAACAGTGCGGCGCATAAATCGAAGGCGCATAAAGCCGCGCTGAATTATACGTAAACCGTCACTGTTATTTCTCGTCGCAATTCGTTTCCGGAAAATTATCGCGCGGAAACGTATAGTGCGGCGCGTATAGAATCCCATAAAAATGGCAGACGCGTCTTTTTATCTTTTTTTTAACGTATCCGCCGAGCCTGTAATTCAATATTACAAACGTAATATTTTTCCGACGTCCGACTCGAGGATATTATACGGTCGGCGTTGGTAGAACAAAAAAAAAAAAACAAAACGAAAGAACGGCTTAACGTGAATTCTCCGTATGAACAAACAAACAAAAAATTCTACGTGTTGTACAAAAATACGTTTTGTTCATTACGATAATAATTTATGGCGAAACCATCGAACGATTCTCCGACTCGTGCAGTTGGTCCACGTATCACGTACTCGTCCACCAGAACGTCATTTCTATATTTATTTTTTTTTCTTTATACGTTTTTCGTCAGGGCCCACACACGATTTCGTTTGTTTTTTTTTCTTCTTGGCGTTGAAGAGAACACGTGCGGTCAAATCCACTTCTACGTGCATTACCCGCGAGCCGTTTTCGACGCAAAATTACCCGTTTCACAATATTATTTTCCACGGATTCCATTCGCGGACCACACGTGGTTTGGCTACGCGGTGTTCGCCACATTCCCGCAATGTTCGTAAAATAGATATCGACGAGACGATTGTCGGACGACCGCGTTTATCCCACGCGAGACAAACAACAGCTTTATCTCTTACAATAATAATAACAGTGTATGTATTTAAATGGAACGTGCGAAACGGGTCTCATAACGAATGCCACGGATTTCGATTTGGGAAAACGACTGATTAATTATAATATATATAGTGTGCTCGCGGTGGTTCTCGAAACGTCTCGCGCATAGCACTTGGTCGAACGGCTACGGCGATCAGACTCCATGAGAACGCCATGCGTAACGATTGGGGGGGGGGGGAAATTCGTATATAAAATTTCTTCCCCTCTTTAAATGTAATTTGTATAAGTAAACAAAAAAAAATAACTTATCGCGGATTGTTGTATAATGTTTCTTTAAGGCGACGGAAAGACACATACATTGGAACGAGTTCGAATAATTTATGAATTCCAAATCGTACACACCTTTATAAGAGGAAAAAAGACGAGCGGGGATTCTCCAGTTGAATACAACGGTAATGTGCGATTTGACGGATTTTCGATCTAGAGAAAACTCATGTGTTCCAAACGGATGTCGTGGAATTCGTATGGGCGCGTACTACCGTCTCCGCGCGTCGCCTTTTCATTCTTCTTTTTTTTTTTCTTTTTTTTTTTACGGGGAACACGCGCGGGCGACCGTCGGGCGCGGTTCGCCAAACCAATCGGCGGCGGTACGGCCGGCCGCCTCCCGGTGTCCGCCGGGGTGTGGTTTACCGGCGCCCGCGCGTCACCTGAACCGCACAGGTGAGAAGAAGCGCACCTGCGCGGAGCCGCGCCTACCGTGGCCGACCGCCAATCCCGTACGCCGGCCGTCGAGAAAAAAAGTCCGTGTGATGCAGGGGCGTATACAAGGGGGAGGGGGCGATGGGGCGATCGCCCCCCCCCTAGATACTTGTGTATGTACCTATATCTACTGACAACTAAAATTAATCGAACTAAAACTAAAATGTCATAAAACATTTTTTTATTTAAAACTTATTATTTTTATATAATTTTTCGATAATTCTAAGTTGGCAACAGATTCGACGGGCCGTTTTTCTATTCGCCCCCCCCCTCCCTAAGGGATGAAGTAAATACGCCCCTGGTGTGATGTCGTTGTTGGCAATGAGGATAAAACCGCGCGGCTATATATATATACTCGTATATAGAATACGAATTTTAATAGCAAAAAGAGAAAAAAAATTATTTGCTTGTCGGACTCTCGGTTCCGCGGGACGTGTCTTCTATTCGGAGGGATAAATAAATAAATCGATGGAATTTTCCCGATGTCCAAACCGTAAATCGAATATTACAATTTCGAGGACTTTACATGCAACGGTTTTTATTAATATAATGGTAAAAATAGAAGAAAAAAAAAACGCGTCGTACGTTTCGCGTTATTATTTTTGGAATATTATGTGAGACGCGATGGAATTCGCGTCGGTTTTAGCAATATCGTTTGCGGGACGAAGTACGTAATATCACGTATATATATATATATATATGTGTACCGGCTGCACACATATTTGTACCCCACCCCCCTCCTGTGCGGAAGAAATTTGAATATTATGTGTGAGATGGACGACTATAACTCGGGCGCGATGCGTGTACGCTGCAAAACGACTTCGTTAGAATTATTTACATAACGACAATATCGTTTGGCCCTTTGCGGTCAAAGCGTGTTCAATTAAATATTCAGTGTCGAGACACCGTGGGCTCGGGGAGAGAAAGACAGTATTACGACACAGGAGCGATTTCCCTTCTGAATTTAAAAACAAACAAAAAAAACCGTGTGAAACGAGAGAATTATTTTTTCGCGAAAATCGACTTTTGTAAATTCTCATCCGGAAATACAGCGGCGTACGTTCATATAGGCGAATATCGATTTTCGTTTTTTTTCTAACGCCACTGGTTTCCACATGACTATAATGTACAAAATCTACAATACTTTTGTATTAATATTATTATTATTTTAAACGGTATTTTTTGAACGCGTAACGCTAGCGATACTGATGGAAACATTTTTAACCGTGTTTAGAATAAAACGTTTCACGTGTAGGACACATCCTACGCGTTATCGTTTTAACAGCACACATTCGGGTAATTTTTCGGTAATATACTTTATTATATAATACGGGAAGGAAAAAAACCGCAGTGGCGTAGATACGATTTTATTTTTCTGGACGATGTAGGCCGGTTTAAATTAACGTTCGAAATAAAAATTATTTTTTTATATTCTATTAAATTTGTATTCATTGAATGTAGTTTTTAATGAAAGAAATTACAAAATAAAGTCGACGACACTCGCGACTTTTTTCGCCCATTAATAGCAATTTTAGTTTACGGTTTATGTGAAGAGTAGATTTTTTTTTAAGAGACGAAATACTATTGACTCGGTTTAAATAGGTCTAATTGAGCCCGAGATCACTTCGAAATACTCCGGTCGCGGAAATCCATCTTATGGACGGTAGTGACAGGCGACAGGACCGTATCGAAATCGAACACTTTGTAACAGTACAAAAAAAAAAGAGAAAAACTGACGTTACTTTCTACGGGAAAATAATATTTTGCGTTGTTTCTGTAATCGTAAAAATATTTCTAATCGTAAAAAGCACTTTTGATTCGACCCGTATTATACGTATACGCGTCGTATAATATATAAATAAAATATGATGGCGCGTGTGCATTTTTTCATCCTCAACGCGCTGTACACAACATTATTATAATACAATATCCCATTATGTAAATGCCGTATATATATATATATATATATATATATTTATATAAGTATCGTATATAATATTGCACTCGGGTCCAGCGGTGAGGAGTATGAGGAGGGAAAAAAATGGGATATTTTCTTTTCTCGTTTTCCGCCGAGCGTCTTTTCCAATATTAATAATAATAATAATAATAATAATAATAATAGAATAATCGTTATACGTCGTCGGTGGCCTCGTCTGCGCCCGTGTATCGTATAACGAATTGCCGTTTAAAACCTCGTAACGATCAGACGAGTACGGTGTTGGTTTTGGGGGTCTCGTGTATCCTGCGATGGCGTAATATTACCTAAAACGTAAAGAAAAGAAAAAAAAATTGGAAGCGAGTGACGGGTGTCAATTACGGGGACAAAGATTTGTTGGAGTTTTGTTCTTACAATGTATATGAATTTGTGAGCGACGCGTAATAATCGTCGCATTCGATAGAGCAACAGGAACTTGAACTCTGCTTGAACTCGCGGTGCTTCTTAAAAATTTTCCACTTTGTCGGAATAATTAAAAAAATAAATAAATATTGCGACATTGGACGATCGAGATGTTTTCAAAAATACAGTTACGTATAGGACCTTAGGTTGGAGAAAAAAAGAAAGTTTTCAGCTCTTAAAAAATTATCTCTCTTTTATGATGACACTTAAAGAGTTCTATTGAATTGCAATAGAGAAAATACCGAGAGAGAACAAAACGTTTCAAATAAAGTACCCCGAGTGTACGTAGATAAATTTGTACGCAGAAGAAGAAAAAAAAAATAAATGTTGTATAACCAATAAGTGCAGTTGTTCGCTGAAAACGTAAAATTATATAATATATATATAAAAAAACTCGGATTATTACTTATTATAATACACAATGTGAACGTAAATAAGAACACGGTAAATTTTGTAGAATAAATCGCGTTGAATTTCGGTATAGACGATGGGGCCCGCCGAAACTCGATCCTCGTACTACACGGGGTTACCGAATTTATAGTCATACGCGATTGCGTGTGTAATACGCGCGAACGGAGGGGGAGGGCGGCAATTAATTGGCGTATTACAATAAGAGAGAGAGAGAGAGAGAAAAGAAATAAAAGATAAAAACACAATTTCGTCGATTCCCGGGGGTATTTAAAAACGTTTTTCTGCGTTCAAAACACGACGGTATCAGTAGAGAGGTCTCTCTCTATACGCACACCGTACACCGAATACGACCATCCGATAAAACGCGCGGTGTTTCGGTCTTGTAAATCGGACGGACCGCAACGGCGACGACGGCGGTGGCGACGGTCTTCCATCGTCGTCATATAAAATCTCCGCGCGTATATATATATATATATCAATAGGTCCCCATCTCGGTTTTTATAGGCAGGCGTTCGAACTGCAGAGACCAGAAATTGGCCCCGGGGTCTATTGAATTACATTCCATTTCCACGAGTTTTTCTCTTTATTTTTATATTTTCCTCTTTGTTTGGATTTCAGATCGACCGGAGCAGATTGCACGCGCGCGCGCTCATATTATACATTATATATATATATGTATGTATACACCGCAATGCTGTGAGAGAACTTTCACGATAATTATACGCTTATATTTCGTCCGGAATATTATACGAAATCTCTGCGTACAGTGTTGTGTTGTGCGTATACAAATATATATATATTCGCTATCGCACGTACGTACACGACAAACCGAACGTCTGAAAACTTTTTTGCCGTTTCGTTTTATTTTTCTCTACTTTAAATACTTACTTATAAATATGGTGCACTTTTCGTGAATTATCCCGAAATCTCGTCTCCGTTCGTGTATATATTCCTATAACACCAGGCGTAACGAACGGCAAAACCGCGGATCTCTTCATTTAACAGAATATAGAAGAAGAAAAAAAAAAGTGTTCCGGAAAAATTCGGCAATCGCGTGTGTTATCATATTTCCTGCAGCAGAGTACATTACAGCACACGCGAAACTTGCTGGGAAATTATTTGCGCGGTCGGGAGACGACTGCGAACTCCGTTAGAGCGGCCCCGAGAGATTTCGCCCTAAGCGTAACCCATTTACATCACTGTACACTTTCCGTATTTCCAATTACCTTACTTTTAACTATATTATAATTCTATCTGTGCATACATTAATAAAAACCGCAAAACTATTGTATGACAATTGAAAAAATGTTTAAATCTTAATAGTGTTCTACCGCGGAAATGATCTATATAAATAATAATCGGGTAATTTACGTACACACAATGTCTTTTTTCCGGCGCATACATTGTATTAGAATCAATGCGGTGTTCAAAGATGCTTTTCTCGGTCGCCGCTGATACAAACGTTTCTAAATCGTCTCGTGTCTTACGCTGTTTTTCTATAGACGGTTTTCACTTGTGCGCAAAAAGATCAGTAAATAATAACGCGAGAAATATGATTGCAATATGCCGGACGTTTTGACTTGTACCGACGCACAAGTTTATTACAAAACTAGCTGCCGTGTCCGGCGTTGTCAGTGAAAAAAATCGTGAGTACAACTGCTTTTGGATGTATCTCAACGTGAAAGTAAAGAAGCCTTTTTAAACGTAAGTTGCACGCAACAACTACAGTTGAAATATTTTTATTTTTTTACTTCTCTGTTAAATGTGAAATGGATAATAAGGGAAGTAATCGTGTCAGGTGACACAAAAAATGCACCACTTTAATTGTTTTTATATTTTTTAACGTTTGAAAGGATATTCGATTTCATCTTTTCGTTTTTAACGCAAATCATCAAATGTATACACATTATATGAAAACTAGAAATGTATTATTATGCTTTTTTTTTTTTTTTTTTAGTCGTACACTAATTGTACTCGTATAATATAATATTGAAAAACGTCGAGAGAAAAAAAAGTAAATATCGACAATACTAAAATTTTATGCGTATTCCGTTAGCTACTATATATGTATAAATTATAGTCTTAAAATTTTATTAATTAAAAGATACGAGAAAGTTTTTTTCTAACGGCTGTACTTTTTAAACTCGACTAAAACTTGATTTCTACCACGAAACTAATATAATAAAATTTTAAATCATAAATCTTACACGGCAATGTTCTACGAAATCGCAATACTCCGGCATTTATCGTAAAAAATGTGTATATACGTATTATGTATATCTTTGACGTCAGATCGTTTATTATATTTGTATATGCGAGAGAAATATTGCGTAATGTGAATCGTATCGTGCGATAGAGACGGCGAATTTCACTCGAAAATTGTATAATATACAGTGTGATTCATCGCGGAGATCGTATAAACGTGTGACGACTTTTATTGTATTTAATGTTTAAAAACATTATATTTTTTCTTTCGATTGTCGTAGTTTAGATCTAGAATTTTTACAACTAGAAATAAAGCGAATTGAAATTGTATTTAAAAAAAAAAAAAAAAATGTTTTTCCACAATGTCCACATTACGAATTCAATTCGATTTTAAACATTTGGCGTTAACAATAATTGTTATTAAAGATTATACGTCGATTTATTATGAGTTCATACTGGACAATTTCTTTCGTAATTCGATATTTTCAGTTCAAACCGCGATTTTAAAAATTATAACGGAGTTATTGAAATAAAAGTAAAAATTTTTTTTTTTTCTAAACTTCGCAAAATAACGTGACGATAATGAAAATCATAATTCGTATACATTAAGCGCATATAGTACATACGTATAACAATATTTTGGATTGAAGGAGAGAAAAAAAAGAAACAAAACTCAAAAATATTTTGAAAAAAATTATAGTCATTGCATTTTGTGTCTGCAGATGTCCGTGCAGGGATAACACCCTGCGGCAGTACACATCGTACACGTATTTATATAAACGTGGGGGGTCGAATTGTCGAAAGGACTCTGCAGAGACATATACGACAACACATGTCATTTTCGAAACAAACGAATTACACGTGTTCGCGTATACGCTTGCGCGTTTATCTCTGATTTGACCTAAAAATGGACCCTCTTTTACTTACAGATATAAAAGGCGAGTTCTATAGTTAAGCGTCGGCGTTTACGCACGTTTTTCAGGAAAACCAAACAAATTATTCACTTTATAATATTACACGTCATTCGTTATTATAGTTTTGTTCTTTTCGTTTAATATGATACCACTGTGTATTCGCGAAAACTTTTCCATACTGTTAATTATTCGAATGCGTTTGAAAGAGAACAAATTACGATAAATATCTGTATTTTGTGTGTGTGTGCGTACATGGTTTTTTTTCGCTCATACAACTGGCTGATTAACAATATAAAACAGTATTTACGACAGATAAATGTTAGGAATCGATAATGAATTGAAAAGTCGTGTCGATATCACGCGTGTGTGTAGTCGCTAAAGCAACAATCTATAGAAATTATTGATGTCACATCGAAAAAATGTAATTGTTATAATTTTTTTTTGAAAAAGACGTATGATTCTTCTTTTTCTAACCGTCGAAGTATTGATCCGACTACTGTGCCACACCGCCCATTGGCAGGTCTTTTCGCGAGTGTCGAATATTGAAATATATATAAAAAAAAAACAATTACGCGTGTAATATCAATCGTGTCATGATATTAAATATTTATTTTACGTAAATGAAACTAACGTATGGTCGTATATATATTAAAAAAAAATGCAATATTTCGAAGTGAAATTATTATAAAAATGAAACATTTTTCTTCTTCTTTTAACCGTTACAATAATGCGTCCCGACAACGAATATTACAACGTATTACTTAAAAAAGAAAATGACGAATTTCTCTCTCGAATATTTTCGACGCATCCGATCGACAGAATTTATACGAATCGCACGGCGTACTGTACATAACGGCAGAATAAATCACATTTCATACGCACAAAACGAGAATCTGCGATTAGTTCGAAATAGTAAAACGCTGTTGCCGTTGCTATACGAATCCGTTTACACGGATTTTCGGCCCAGAAATATCGTTCGTTGTATATATATATATATATATATATTTTATAATATATGCGATTATAGTGTACAATACATATTAATATTGTTCTGAAACGAGTAAAGGATTAAACGCGAACACACTCTTTCATCCGCCCGCGCGTACGCACACCGTACGCGGTGCGGTTTTTGTAACCTCATCTGCTTTTTATTGAGTATTATACACACGGTATTCGTACCCCCGACGAAACACAATATATACTTAATAATTTTTATTAACGATATTAAAATATATTGTAACGCTTGGAAAGTGTCTGTGGATGCCCGTTGTGGGTCCGACGGCGGACTCTAAACAATATATCCTTTTTAACGATCGTCCCGGCTTAAACGTATTAATCACGAAGTTTAAAAATATTTTTTTCTGTTTTTTTTACGCGCGATCGACGTCGTCAGAAATAATAAAAAAGGCTAAACGCTGGCTATTAATCGGACGGAGATTATAAAATGTATATACATTTATATATTTATATATTAGATATATATACCTCCGTCTGTTTTTGACCGGAGCGTTGAAAATATATTATTTATATTATTATTATTATTATTATTATTATTATAATATTCGCGGGACAGACGCGCGTTTGATTTGTTTAGGTACATTTTTCAAACGACGAGAGAGAGAGAGTGTGAGAGAGAGAGAGAGAGAGAGAGAGAAAGAGAAACGTGTACGCGTATATTGTATATCTGTGCAGCAGCGCTTTACCTCTTCGAGAAAACGTTTATAATAAAACGAAAGATCTCGCGCGCGCGCGCTCGGTTCTGAACGATTTTTCGCATCTGTCTCCTCGCAATCGCCCCCGCTCCGACACCGACTGCGCTGTCACGGCAGTCCCCTTTTTATTAGATCTCTGTAAATGAAATTGTAAGTGGCTCCGAGCGCGTTTAATGAAAAAAGATGGAAACAAAAAAATAACGACTATACGGACCGAGAGAAAATACAGCGGAAAACAGGTGGCGAAACGTTCGCACAGACGGAAAGAAAATACGTACGGGCACGCTGCACACTGGCACCACCACCACCTCGTCCGCGCGCGCGGATAAGTAAAAACTACCCTTAGAGATTGGGTGCCAAGTGTTGCCCGTTTCAAGATCGAAACCGAGGATGCTACTAATTACTCTCTTGACCTAAAAGGGAAGTGGTCCAGCGGGGAAGGGTTATTTTCCTCGGAGAGTTTTACTTTGATAGGAAATTAATGACCGCAGAAACCGAGGGGGAGGAAAAAAAATATTTTCTCCGATACGTATACATATATATATATAGTATATGTAACGTGTGTGTGTGTGTGTATAGCTTTAAAGTTATTACGAAAACCTTTCATATATATATATATATAGAAACTAAACTCCGAACAAGCGTCAGTTTAAGCGAAATGAAGACGTCGACCGCGAGCTGGTTAAATTACATAATACGTTTAAAACGGTGTATATATATATATATATATATACACGCACATCTAGAAATGACGTTTCCACAGAATTACTATAAATGTATATTGTACGAGTATTTGGAAATGTCTAGAGAGAGAAGAAATTGTTAAATTTCGAATCAAATAAATAAAAATAATAGTATTCGGAAAAATAATAAAAAATATTCGTAAGACACGGTTTAATATTTTCTCTCTCTCTCTCTTTCTTTTTTCCAAAATAGTCTACGACAATAAGATATATTAAAATGTGTGTGTGTTTTTTTTTTTTAAATCACTTTCGTATTATATAAACACGCGTTAAAAACGCGTGACAACGCGCATTGTCGTTGAAATGTACGCGCAGTTAAGATGTATTTTTTTTTTTGTGATTTGATAATATTTTCTATAATATAATAATAACAATAGCTGATAAAAAAAAATCCCGTTAAAACTTTATTGTATACGCACAAAAAATATAAAATGTTTTGAAATATTCCAGTAGAAGTATAAATAAAAATTTATACAACCATTGGAGTTTAAACAGTCGTCGATATTGAGTTATTCTTCGTTCTCTTCGGATGTAAAAATTAACCAATATAAACATCACTAGAATTTTCTAAAAATCGTAATTTCCATTGAAAAATCGTCGCAATCGAGTCTTATTGTAACAATTTTTTTTTAAAATTGAGAATTGACGGCAATTATTCATTTTTAAAAGTTAAAAAAAAAATTTTGCCAATTTTGTTCCCACGTTGCGACGATTTGAAAATTTCTCGGATTCGCTGTGTATGAATGGCATCACGTTAAATGTAATAGATATATTTTAATTAAATGCGGGAGAGCTATACATTGTATGTCGGAACTTCAATCTAAAATGTTACAAGTTTTGTTATGAATCTACGCAAGTTATACATAAATAACGACTTTTTGTTTCTCAGAATCTTATTTATTTTTTTCTAAATATTTATTCAAACGCTTTGAAATTTCATGTGCATAAATGTAATACGCGTTGACCGAATTACACTCGAACTGGACGACTGACGCTATTTATTGTTACAACAGTCCTTGATAGCGTCTGCACAAGAGAACGTTTTGATTGCAGAACAGTTGCTGTTTTTTTTATGCCGCTGTTTACATCAGTATAGACATTTAAAAAAAAAACCGTTAAAATCTTTGGATTTTCAATTGGTTTATAACAAATAAATGCATGTTAAAACTGAACCCGATACATTGGAACGCGCACATCAATGAAAACACGACCATCACATAATTTGGTCATATTCATATTCATTCCTTTAGATATGAAATTCGCGGAGGATACAATTTTCTCCGTGACATTCGTCGCGTTTTATTATTTATAGCGTACATACGATTTGACAATAATTTTCGACGAAATGCCGGTACGGTTTTCGATTTGATCGCCGCCGACCCAATAAAGTGCAAACACTCCATTTATCAGTCGATCGAAAAATATACACGCCTTGTCGAAAACGTCACCAGGAACGTTGAAAAAGGGCTCGAAATATACGACGGGATGTGGAAAAAAAATAAATAAAATTCACGTATTTATTATACCTAATTTATAAATGTGTCCAGGGTTAACCAAATGTATACATTTCCTAACAAAACGTATATGATTGAAATTGCCCGTTAATTTTCTTTATTCGCATTTCCCCCCTCCCTTATTTGTTTTACATTCGCGCTTTTCTCGCGAATAATATCAATTTTTCTAAAAAAAAAAAATAATATATATATATATACTTTTTATCTTTTGTATAGTATAACGAAATAACGTATTTTTTTTTTTATATACTTTTGATTTGTATTACAATATATAAATATGTTTGTCGAGTGGTGTGTTCCCGCAGTGATTCTGGTTTGACGAAACATATTAAATTATATTTGTATAAAGAGCGAGAAAAGAGACGATTCCTTCGATATTACGTCCTCCAAAGATTACAATAGTAATATCATTATTGACCGCGGCTAATCTAATCGCCCCCTCCCCTCTCCCCCCATAAAATAAAGATTTTACCGTTTTTTTCCCCGTGCGTTGCAACGGTGATGCTGCAACGGAAAACCGATGACATCCAATACATAAACGCGGTAATTCTTTTTTCTTTTCTACCGTAAAACGTCGGGCATACATTTATCTCGCATCGTTCGTCCCGGCAGCTGTGATATACGTACCTGAAACAATAGACGCGCCCCATGAGATGAGTATTATCACACACACACACATACACAATAATAATAATAATAATAATAATAATAAATTAATTAAAAGTCGGGCCGCACACAACGCGTGATTTTGATTGATGTGGAATTTCTTAAGCAGACTATATAATACGGGCGAGCGTATATTTTATTCGTATAAAACGCACGGAAAGCGGGCGTGTCACGGACCGTTCACCTAGACGCGATTAATAACGAACGCTCGCCGCGGCGTTATACGACCCCCCCGACGGTGACGGTGACAATAGAACGCGCGTGTAACACACGTGTGTGTGTGTGTTACGCGCGCGGAGTCGTATAAATAATACGCCGTCAGTCCGATCGGTCCAAGTGCTGCGAACGGAACGGACAGAAAAAACAATACACCACATAATATGTGTGTGTGTGATGTCAGTGGTCAGCCAATATGTGCCATCTTCCTCCTCCCCGTCTCATTTAGTTAGCATATTTTTTCTAATTATTTTCACTAAAAAGAAAAAAAAATCGTTCATCCCTCTTGGATTATACGGTTAATAAAGGGCCGCGGTGTCTTTATTTTTTATTAAAAAATACTTTACTTATTTTTCATAAATTTTACACTTTTAAAAAAACTAGAAATGACGACGCTGCTTATGTCGGTCGGCCATCCGCTTCGAATACGAGACGTATAAACTGCAACCTCCAGAAGACAACACACGAGCTGATTTCGTTTACGCTTATTTACAATCGAGAGAGAGAGAGAGAGAGAGAGTGACAACAACGGATTCTCGTTGGACAAATATTTTCGAAATAGAAACTCTACCGCTCCCCGATTGTACGGCACACGAATTACGATTGAAAAATTATTGGAGAGATTGTTATGGAAATATTGTCCGCTGTACGATTTGTCCGCTTGTGATGGAAACGAAAACGTTATATTATAGTGACACCATATGAATGCTCGCCGCGGTAGATCATGATAACTACGTAAATACGTCTGCGAGTCGAGAATCGAACAGTAGTGGGGAGTCAGAGAAACGTCGCGTTTTATTTGTATATTATACACACAGATAAACATGCGTTTATCGTAGAATTCGAAATGTCCGTTTGACGCCGCACGTAAAATCGTATACGTCGTTTTAAAACACTTGTAAAAAAAAAAAAACCCCTCCCGCGGTAACACGCGGTATGGATAAACGATTATTTTTGTTTTCGTTGTCCGCCAGGGCGATACCGAGTGTTGCACATATGGGGGACTCACTGAAATGTCAATGAATTATTATCATCATAATAATTTAGGCGTTGAAAATTTTCTAAAGACTTTTCGATTTTCAAAATGGCAATTCCTTTTCAAAAACTATATAACTTCTAAAACGAAAAATACCGATGAAAACGTTTCCCTTTGTCCAATAAGCATTTTCCGTCGGTTTTCCTGCAATAGAAACGATATTGCAAAACAGATATTTTCAAACAACGGGTTTGTAACGAGACCGATTGGCTCGAATTGACCCGCGTACGCTTAAAAATGTCTTTGATAATGTCGGCCGAGAGGATAAAATACCTTACTAAATTGAAACGCTCGCGTACACCGGATTTTCAAAATCGATATATATATATATATTCGTAAAAAGAGTATTTTGAAATATTAAAATCGCGAATATTACGACGCGATATGTATATAAAAACAAATTATTAATAATAATATGATTTTTATTTACAATTGTCCCACGGACTGGAGGTTGCTAAACTGTTTATAGGTTAGGTGTGACTCATTTTTGGAAATTTTCAAGTTTTCAAGTGACCCACGCCAAAAATCTTTTTTTTTTGCTACGAAACATGGATATAATTAGAATATAAACAATATATTTTATAAAAAGAATAATTGACGTACGATATAATTTATTTGGTAAACAAATGTAGGAAAAAAATCCAACCGAAAGTTTTCCAAGTTCGCTGTAAGATTTATATATATTATACATATAAAATGAAGAATTGCAGGACGCGATGCTACCGCTTATATAGCTTTAGCAGAAATCGTTTTAAATGGCAAACCAGAGCTACATTAATACGTACGGTTGAAACACGTTCTAATTGAATTGTCTTTAAGGTTTCAAAACAGATTTAATTATAATTTCTTTTTCAGCTCGCGTTTTTCCCGTGCACGTTTTTCGCTCTACCCACGGTTTGAGTGAAACTCCGCTACGGACTCTATAAATATATATATATATATATATGTATGACTATACCACCTTGTATATTGTGTTTATACTCTCGAGAGTATAATATATAAATATAATATGTATAAAAAGTGTATCGATGTCGACGGCACGAGAGCTGCAGCTAAATATACGCCGTACATTTAAATAATATTAATTACTCGCGCGTGTATACATATATATATATATTTTTTTTTAACGGTACCCGTCATCGGGCCGATACGCGCGTGATGATGATATTTTTTTTTTTTTAAAAATACAATCGGATGCCGAGCGGCGTTAGGACGGCCTGCAGACGGCGGATGGGAGTCTGGGGGAGAAGACGAAAAATCGAAACAAAAAAAAAACGTCGCCGCTCGTCGGCTATTATTATTTTCGTCTCCCCTGCCAGCATCACACCAGAGAGTCACCGACACAGACGTTAGACGCCACTTAATACCTATCCAAAGCTAACTGCAGCATCCGCGAGCGTTCGTGTATATATATTTGTACACGCACACAGTCTGCCGAAGAGAATCACCCCTTGCCTAGCATCAGCAGCAGCAGCAGCAGCAGCAGCAGCAGTGATGTATACGCTGTACAACACATCGTCGATTTATCATGTCTTAGTAAATTAATGAATAATAATAAAACGCGACGCAAAAACAATAGAGGCCGTCGCGCTCGATCGCACGAAAAAGAAGGAGGGTGCGACTGGAATGAAACAAGGCGCGGACGAAGGTTTTCTCGGTTTTCAAAAAGCGACACGGCTTGCGTGTGGGATAGGTGGATGGATGAAGGGATGGATTTTCTGACGCGAAAACGAATACGACAACCCTGCTGCTGCTGCTGCTCCTCTTCTTCTCGTCCCTCCGACACGGCTCTGTGCGTGTGTACGCCGGCGATAGTCTTTCGTGCACAACAATGGAAAAAGACACGGTTAAGTAACACACGGTACGTTGAGCTTTAATCCCCCGTACCCGGTATTGTAAAAATAAAATTAAGAGCTGCATTCCTGACGCCTTCTTAAGTTTTTCATTAAAAATGGCCGTTTTCCTTTTGTGTCTGTATGTCTGTGTCTGTGTGTGTGTGTGTGTGTGTATGACCGGGGGGATTAATCCTCCGCCGCCACCGCCGCGGAACGTCTCACTCGATCCCACCAACACACCCATACGCGTCTTGTGTATGTGTATATACGCCGTGCGGTTAAAGACGCGTATCTCTCACTTTCTCCGCCGCAATATCCCTCTTATTCTCCCGCCCCCCCCCTCACTCGCTCTCTATCGTCCCTGCGGAAACGGTAACATTTATTCCGGCAGGCCTGAATAATCCCCCGGAGGCAAAAATGTTCTTTTAATTCCCCCTTCGTACCCCTCGTGTCGCACGCGACGGATGGGCGCAGGATTCGTGTGTGTGTGTGTATAGCGCCTGCACGTTGAAGATCACTTAAACCTTTCATGCCGCGAGGATAAGCCCTCGATAATTAATACTAACCCTTAGGAATAAGGACGGCAAATAAGGTTAATAACAATAATTGAACTCCCGAGAATTTACAGCGACGATCGCGGAGAACGTTCCGCGGTTACGAATATATTACGCGAGTAATACAGCTATATATACTGCGGTACGTTTGTGTGTGTTGTCCGCTGTGAGACAGTGAATTTTATAGTCTTTTTTCTTTCCCCCCCCGTCGACGTGCCAATAGTAATATTATAAAAATGTCGATGAAACGCGTGAAAAATATTTATCCTCATATTCGAATGTTAAGGAATGCGTAAGTTCTTCCAAATTCGGTAAAAGAGTTCCGTTATTATTTCGAATTCCAGTATTTATTTATTTATTTTTTTTTTTTAATAGGCGCCAGAAATTTTCGATATTTTTTTATTTTTTTTCGACGCTTGTGATAAAACATTTTTTTTTTCTTTATTATTATTATTCGCTGTCTGGCCGACACGAGATAACACGGGGCCGTGATCGTTTAAACAAGCTCGTGAAACAGTTGGAAATATATGATAATATTAGAACAATGTCGGATGTGGGTAAATTTTGAATATAGGTCACATCACAATGGACCACAAAGAGTCTGCACCTAGTATACTGTATAGAAAGTGACCCAGTAGATTACCTATGATTCACTTCGTTCGGAGTGTACGCTCAAGTGAAATTAAATTATCGTTCGTGTGTGCACGAACGGTTCTGAAATTATTCCATTATACGCATGTGGAAATACACCGCATAATGATTATAGAATAAATCAAATCTATTTCACGATGACATATGGTATATGTTGGAGTTGTACGCGATTATAACGTTCGAAGTGAACGTTTAAAGAGAAAACAAAATACGTAAATTATAAATAGGATTACGGCGTACCTCTACGCATACACGCGTTATATTAAACGAGTCGTTAAACGATTATTTTTGACGGAAAAAAAAATATAATATTTATATATTTAGTTCTGCAACGTCGAGCAAGACACCGGTCTGCGAGTTAAATGATTTTTTTTGTTTTTATTCGTCATAACTCGTCGCGTTAGATTAAATATTCTACAAAATGTACACATTAATCAAGTGTTATAGGAAAACAAAAATGAGTTGCATTTTTTTCTTCTTCTATTTTTTCCATATATATATAAAACAAGAAACCTAACTAACAAAAATCTAACACGGTTTGATTAAAAGTGTAGTTATAATCGTATAATTCACCACGCTAACCGCGCGGTAAGGTTTTTGATTCTCGTGACAATAACACGACCGACGAATTTGATAGAAATTATTGCATACTCGTATTATATTATATCGTTTTATTCGTGAACGACGATGAAGCGTTTAAATCGATTTCCATAGAGTGAAATATCATTTAATCGTGAAAATCAATCAGTGGCGCATATAACTATAGATTTAGGACTTCAGGGGAGTATCGAATTTTGGCCCTTTAATAAACATATTAAATACTCTTTCAATATTTGAAAAAAAAAATTCATTTTAGTCTCTCTATGCGACGTGAATTTCAAAACCAAATAGGATTTTCTAATCCGAGTATGCGTTGAAGTCGGTGCGTAAAAAAAAAATTACATCGGTATCGATTTCACGTAAAACATATTACAAACTGCACATGCCAGATAGTATTATGAAAATAAAAAAAAAACATTTGAATAAGCTACGGAAATTAATTTTTTTTAGACTAACGGGCACGCACATACTGCACACGTTGGCGCGTGTCCAGCCGTATTGGAACGCTCGCGCTTTTGTGTGTTAAGCGCGCGCGTCCCGAAGAAATCTCTATGCGCTCGCGCTCGTGTAACGGCGTATATTTCGTTTACCTCTGTAAATAATATTAAATAATTCCAAAATATTTGAGTAACGAAGAAAAAAAAAATCAATTAAAATATTTAAAAACGCAACGAGATCGCAAATTTCTCCCCGTTGCCAACTTTTATTCATAATGTGCGGATTGGAGAATTTCACCAATTGGTATTCTTTCTCGGTATAGTAACACTGCTGACAAACCTTTATAATAATATAGTGTCTCGAACTGAGAATTATTAAATTCCGTAGGTTTTATTGTTATTATAGATAGAAAATCGGTAGTCGGACGAATGAAACAGAAAGAGCAATCGCTCTTATTATTACGCGCTGATCGCCTACCTGAATTTTTTTTTTTTGGAATCGATTTTTCGTGTTAAAAATATACCAACAAAAAATAAAACCGAATAATTATTATCAATTTACAATAAATACTTATTTATATAATTATTATTATACGATATTAATAACATATCTATTTATTATCAATTTCTACATAGTTTTTTCTTCTTATAAACGTGTATACATTTATACATAAATGTATATAATTATGTATAATTTATACATAAATGTATTATACACACGATAAAACGGACTTTTTTTTTACACGAGCTATCATCTTGCGTGCTATTAACGGATTTAAATTACGATATGCTCGGAAATACACGCTATGTTGCAGTCGAAATATTTTGAAAATTACATGTTATAAGAGCGACTGTTTCCTGATGATTATCACCGGCAACGTGTACAACGAAATATATTAATCAAAATACGAAAGTTTTTAAAACACTTTGCGTCAAAAAATTCAAATACGCGCTGTATTTTTATTGCACGCTACGCGACAAAAAAATATAGCCGATATTAATTTAGTACAGCCTACCTTTTGGATCTCATTGCACGGAAAACAGAGTTTATAATTTAAAATGCTGCGGTTGCGCACTTACATCAAATTAAAAAAGAAAAAAGAAAATTTATAAAATAACGATTATAAAGAACTTCCTAGTTCTATCAATATGAATTACAAGATACGTAAGTATAATACAATTATAATTGCTTATTTAATCGTTTTTTTTTTTTTTTTTTTTTTTGTACAATATTCTTATACGTCTGCGACGAGTGCTTTATTGGAGCTCGTTTAATAAAAATAAAATTGCAAATAACGTTGGAGTTTTTTTTTCTGCGGGCTGTGTACCCGCTGTTCTTGAATGGTTGAACACATTTATATTTGTGAGATTTTTTTTTTTTTTTACACAATTCGCGATAGTTCTTCGCCATTAAATTCAATGAAAAACCATATGCGTAATTTTTATGGTAAAATTAGGTATTTAAAATTATTATTATTACCACGGGAATATTATTAAATTTGAATCATTCGGATGGATTTACCGCAAACGCGCCGATTTCGTGTATTTCGCACAAAACAATCGTGTATTGGATTTTTTCTTTCATATATATATATATATATATATATTTTTTTTTTTAATAAAGATGATTGAATCATCTAGTCGGTCCCTCATCTCCAAATACACACACACACACCGTTAACCGAAACGCTTTTTACAAGAAATGATTCGAGTGATTCGAGCGCGAGGGCGGTGTAGAGAGCAAACGACGACAAGACGATGTGATGACGCGCGAGGGACCGACCATCCACCGTGGAAATTTGCAGCGCAGTAGTACTCGCGGAAAGCGACTCTTCGACGACGACATAAGAGTCGCTTCGTTATACGAAACGCGCGTATAATGATGACCAAAACGTTTTTCTCGTTGTATTTTATTTTTTTTTTACATATATATTTCTGTGAAAAATATCGCGCGACGGTCGGATTTTTCAAAACGAAATCTCTTTAAATTAAACGTAATTTAATGAAACCGACACGATTTAAAACAGTTCCCCTGCCCTCAGTGTCTGTAAAATATATATATATACGAGAAGATCGCGACCGTTAAATATCAAATGCCGCACGTGTCCCCTTCCACCCGATTCCGCGTGTATTTCGCAATAATACGCGCGCGCGCGCGATTGCGGCGGTATATATACACTATGTATATATATATATAATATCGTTTTTATTATTTGATTAAACTCGACATGAAAATTTCGAGTGCTCGACCTAACCGAGGTTTCGGCGAATAATATACGAAATGTTAAAAGTTTTACGATAATAATAATAATAATAAGAAGAAGAAGAAGACGAAGAATAATAATACTGGCGCGCGAGAGTGTATATTCATCTCTCGTTCGGTTTCTCTCTCTCTCTCTTTTTCTGAACAGTGCCCGGAGACGCGCGCCGTGTACACTGCGGCGGCGTAGGATTAAAAACGAAGTGAAAATAAATATTTTCTTTTTGCCTTCAGATTTAATAATAATCCAAAGGAAAAACTTACCATTTTTTTTCTCTCTCTCTCTCTCTCATATTTTTATCATCCCTGGCGCCCTCCCATCATCGTTTCTTCGTCACGGTTTTCGTTTCATATCACGACGGTGTACTATACATGGCGCCGAGTCTTTATATATATATATATATATATATATACGCGCGGAGGAGAAAGAGAGAGGAGCAGGTCTCTTATTATTGTTATTATTTCTGAGTACTTATATAAACTCCCGGTGGAATTCATTAGCCGCAAAACAATAATAAACGGAAATCCGAACCTGAAGGAATTGACGATAAAACTGCTGCTGTTGCTGCTGTACGGCGACGATACGGAAAACTGGGCGGTATATATATATATATATTCGAGGACGGTGTGTGTAGAAGGGAACGGGATATTAAATAGGGTCAATACACGGATTTTAATCAATCGAGCTTGTAAAAGTTTCAAAAGGAATTCGTTCGCGAATTATAACGTTGTTGCGGAGAGTAGCAGTAGCAAGTGTGCGCGCGCGCGCTCGCGATCAGTGAACGGGACGGGGCGGCACACCTCTACTACTGTTACAAACGGTATACTGACTTTTGACGTTTTCGAAAAACGGTTATTATATTTTATATAAGAAAAAAAAATCCTTTAGACACGAAAGAAACGGATTACACGTTTTAGGTTTTGTTTTCCTTTTTTTTTCTTTTTTTTTTTTGCTGCTTTTCTATATTGTTGTACGACTCGATACAATAACATCAATAGCGTGTCGCTATTTATGAATACCAATTTCAGATAAAATAATGTATTACTCGTCGATTTTTCCGCCCTGTACAATAAACGCATTTCTATTGTACGAGTTACAACAATGTTCGAAATCGAATCGCATGTGTACATGCAAAGACGCACGAAATACTGATTGTTACACAATACATTTTTAGATGAAAATCTAACGAAATACGAGAATACAATATTACTCTATAACTGAGATATATTCGGAAGCTGACATCGAGTTAGTACTCGTTCTTCAAATGTCGTTGGCGCACAGAAATATTCTGCGAGTGTTCTATAAAACGAGGGACTTGAGGGACATAACGAGATTCTCTACCTGCGGGATACGGTTATTTTTTGAATGAATAACGACCGTCGGGAAAAATTAAGCGCTGAACGTGAAACGGACGCGATATTTTTATGTGTCGAACGAGTTATTAAGAAAAACGCGATTTTCGAAATAACGATATATTCTAAAATAAACACGTTAATAATTTATAATTATTATTCGTATATAATATTTAGGTATTTTCAATAATATAGAAATTTTAATTTAAATACGTTATTATATCGTCGTTCGTATATTTTAAGATTACTGAAGCTTGTACGCCTGCAGTGTTCGTGGTCTAAACAAACAATATATATATTTAATATATTTGTTTACAATAAATATTATAAATAATATGTACCGCAATAATCGGAACTCGGCAGTATTTGATGTAATATTAACCATATACGAACTCAGACACGGAGCTCCTACTCTGAAATTTTATTTTCATTGCGGGTTTAAATGATTTCAATGAAATTTATATAAAATAGTATAGTTCGTGGAGATTTTTTATTTATATAAAAAAAAAAAAAAAACATAGTCTCGTTGAATAGAAAGGCGAAAATCCGATTTACAAAAATCAACGTTATATTGTAAAAATATTAACGGTGACCTAGCAGTTTATACTCTATTACTTTCAGATATTCATCTGAATTTTTTTCTCGTATTTATAAAATAATATATATATAAATTAAAGTCGGTTCCAACAACAAAAATCATTATTTATTGTTACAATAACAATCGTATTTAAGTGTAATAAAGAATACGAGTTGTCTATAAATAAATAAAAAATTGCTCCCCCTCACACGTACGCGCGACTTAAGGCATAGCGATATATTATAACGTAATATTGTATTCGATTAGGTTGTTCGTTCGCACCGTGTCATTATTATTATTATTATTATTATTATTATTATTATTATTATTATTATTATTACAACGATAATAATATAGGCCTGCGAAGTATATAATATATTTAGTATACGTGCGAAGAAGTGTAAATCTTGAGAGAGAGACTATTACCGACATAACTGCGTATACGTTTAAATATACGGGACAACAAGACGGGCGAGAATCTTTACAGGGGGACGGGTAAAGGGTTCGGCTCAGCATTAATAACGATGAACAATATAATCGCCCTATTCCTGCGCATATAATACGCGTCGTGTGTATCAACAAATATTTTAAATAGTTTCATATATATACACACACACATTAACGTGTACAAAGTAATTTCGGAATAATTCAAACATCCGCCGAAACGCTCGAACGGACAATGTGTATATGTATTTTTTTTCTTCGGTTTTTACTCTTCAATCGATTCTACTATGGAACACGTGGCGTAGCCAGGAATTTCGTTTGGACTGGGATAATTATCCTGTACGAGTAATACGTAATAATATCAGTGACGTTTATAAGAGCGAGAGGAGGTGGTGAGAGATCTCCTAAACAAAACTTGAATCGAAGAGATACCGCGCTGGGTGAACGGTGTGACTATATATTAAAAGGGCGTGTTAATTTTTCAGCTAAATAAGTGTTCTCTAACGAGGAATTTATTGATTATTTACAATTACGTGTAATTATGTCTTCACTCAAAACTTCTAAATCCCAAAAATGGTCATTGTTTGTTTCCACGGTAACAAATTGTATCAATCGACTTTTGAAGTTTTTTTTCAAAAACGACTAAAAAAAAAAGTCATAAACTATCGAAAAATTACTTATAAAAATTCGATTACATTGCGAAATCGAATATCGTTACTTACCTCGTCGTAATTTTACAAGTAATGCGGTGCTATATAGAACTTGAAATGTCCACCACCAAATGCATGCGTTGTATAACTTTATATATTATAATAGGGAAAACTTTTTTTTTTTTTAATTTTGGCCTATTTACAGAAATTATAAATTTTTAGATATTCAATTCACACGTAATTCTTTTGTTTTAAATACATTACGTCACGAAAAATAAAATTGATAATCGTCGTTAATCGCAGTTTTCTTCTATAGACATTTCAATTTTCTTCTTTAGAAAAAGTTTTTTTTTTTTTTTTGGTGGAAAATTACGTTCGTTCGAAACCAATTGGCCTGTAGAGTGTTGAATTTCGAAACGATTCAATCGCCTTTCGCTTTCAAATTCACACGCGACAACAGAAGTCCAAAAATCCGAACGATTCGCTCGGGCGACGCGTCCACGCCAACACCTTTTCGCCATCGAAATTTCAATTACGCGCCCGTGTCACTCGAGGAGTGTCCACGGTTGTGCAGACACGCGCGAATCGACTGCAGGGACGCGTAAATCCCCCCCGATGGCCGGTATAAGGCGGCGCGTCAAACCGGAAGGGATAGAAATCGTTATCAATGACTATTCACGTAGTGCAGCGTCCATCGTAATCCGGCAAGGCCACTTGATAAAACTGTACACATAAACCAAAGGGATAGATAGATGTGTGTGTTCGCGTAAATGAGAAGAAATGTGACGGAGAGAGAGAGAGAGAAATCTCCTCTCGGCTATCTCTTATTATATAAAATAAATGTTTTTCCGGGCGGAACAACGGCGCGTCCGTAGTGTGTTTAACGGTTTTAACAGGTCGCGCGCGATGGTAAAACGCGGTCGCGGTCGCGCGGTTTCCGCGCGTCTCGCTGTACTTTAACAGTAGCCCCGCGATAACGCGCCACCCGTTGCTCCGTCACCCGCCGGCGGACCACGCGCCGAAACCCCCGCGCGCCAAAGTAAGTGTCCGATTTAAATTGAAACTTTTACCCGAATTAATGGGACCGAATTTAACAATCCTAATTCACCTAGACGCGCGCGCCTTATAACCCTTATAAATCCCCACATTTATATATACACGGGCCCTTTGATAATTCGTTTTGTATTTAATTGCCGGACCCGAGAGCAGAAACACTGCAGTGTAACATAAGGGGTAGCGCATATATTGAAGAGCGTTTTTTTTCAAGCGCAATTATTCAGACCGTGAGCGCGCGCGATACACGCGCATATATTGTTTAATTCGAATGCGGTGGCGAGCGCCCGTTTGATTAATTTCCATTAACCCCGTGTTAACTGCGAGTGCGGACCCGGAGGGGTGGAGGGGAAAGAAAATGTTAAATGTTAATAGTTATAGTTACGTTTTTTTTTTTTTTTTTTTAGATTACATTTTATTATTATTATTATTATTTTATTAACGCTCTACGCAATCGATTGTACAGGTATATTTCAACGCAACAAATCGGAAAACGAAAAATATATAAATTTAAAAATAATGACTTTACAAATAATCGGAATCTAGTTGAACAGACGATTCAGAGACGGTATTATTAAAAATGACGGTCTTCATTGGTAAGACTACGCATTAGAGAGAGAGAGTTTAACGAAATAATCGGACGGGTAGAGAGTAGGGAGAATTTTAAAATGTATTCGTGAAAAGAGTGCTGGACGATAATCGGTTGAATTAAAAGTCTGGAAAAAGCAAATGACAAATGTGTCTTCGTGCAACGAATTGTTTGCAGTGGTATTTGCGCGGAGGACAAGGGAATACGCGAATTGTAATTATTTTCAATTTTTTCAACGATTGTTGAATAAGTAACTTTTTTAAAAAAAATATTTCAATTCACAATAAATGAAACGCATACGGCAGATTTTTTTTCCGTCATACACGCACGCACTATAATAATAATAATAAATGTATTTTGACAGCCCGAGGACTGTTTAATAAAATCTAATAACGCGTATTAAAGAGCGGACGAAACTTGTATTTATCACAATAAGCAACTTGAAGTTTAAAAACAAAATCGTTAAATACAGGTGAACGTTTTAACATTTTAAACTCAAAACGTATATTATTATTTAACGTAAAAATAACAATTTTCGATTGGGTTATACAATTTTTTTTATTATATATATATATTTTTTTTTTGATGGGGGAGGAGTGGAATTTTAAACTGACGTTTTACAATGTTTTTCCGCGCATTAAATTCACCGACCGAGTAGAAATTTACGAGCATAAATTGAATTATACTTGACCCGACCTAACTCGAAAACCCTTTTCATCGTACGTGTAAGCGTATAATTTACGTAGCAGACTTATATACGTCATATTCGAGGGTAAAACGCGACGAGTTTCGTCGTTGTACAAATATTTTTGTTTCTCGTGTGTTTTATTTTTGTTTTCCGTCCCTGTTCGCTGGCGAAGAATTATTTCTATTCGAAATGATTAGCGTTCTCGAAAACACTAAATCTCAATAACATGTACTGCGCGTTTATGCGTATATGTATAAAAAATATATATCAAAACGTTTGAATTTATCGGGGGGCCGACCGAGTACATAGACTGCAGTATAATATGCGCGTTGTAATTGAACATAAATAAAATGTCTCTTTGGCATTTATATATATATATATATATATATATATTATTAAATATAATAAGTCACGAAAAGAAATCGAACCGAACGAGAAAACAACGAAATCGACTGTAAAAAAAAAAAACAGAAAAAAACAATAATACACGCGCGTGTTAACTGCTATTGCGTCTGGCGAATAAAAAGGTGTGAGCAGCAAAAAGGAGAAACAAATAAAAAGCGCAATAATACAATATATTATTTAAATATATGCGAATTCCGAACGACACTTTGATTGTACAGAGTGATCTATTTATCGCGCGACTATCCGCCAAGACTCGTAAACGAAATAAATGAAAAATGTAACTTAACCGTATACTTAAAGTGTTCCTATTAAACAATAGTAAATTTTTAAGTTTCAAATGGAAACGTATAATAGCTTTTAAAAATGATTGTATTGCTTTAAAAAAAAAAAAAACAGCAGGGTCGATTTTTTACATAAATTCGAAGGAAACGTTATATAAACAAATGTGTATTTGACAAACAGCGCATTGGATTTGGAAGAAAGACGTTTGACTAAACATCCATAGGATTTAAATAATTCTATCGTTTTCTTTTGAAAAAAATTCGAGAATTTTTCTCTAATGTTAAAAGAAAACAATCGTACGAAATTCTGTATGGAAATGTTTTGCCTAAATATTATTAATATGTCTCTCCGGGAGATTATGTCGCAGGCCATTCAAAAATTATTAGTTTTTTTTTTTTTTTCAAAAAAATAGCCCATTCGGAATTCATCGATTTTTTCACCGCGCAAACCACCTGCCGTTTTCTAGATATTATCCACAGAGACGGACGGCGTTTGAACTCATTAGAATTATTATAATATGTTTTATAAAATTATGCAATTCTAACACGCGATATTTATACGATAATTATTAGATATTTAGGTACACTCGATATTATAAAAATAATAAGCTTTATTTTTTAAGACATTCTCGACATCCGTTCGTCCGACAAGACCGTTTCTGATAGCCATGTCCTTTAGATTTCGAATGTTCGAATGGTCGTAACGTCAATTTTTCCTACGTCGTCTCGATCAGTTTTTGTAGAATAAAAACCGCTAAACCCCGGCGTACAACTCATAATTCCGCTGCGGGGTCACCGTTATTTATAAATCCTAGAAATTTTCGAATATTATATTTTGCGCGTTTAACGGTTCACGGTTTACTTTTTGGAACGTTCACCGAAACGTTATCGTCCCATTTCAAAACACTTTTTTCCGTTTTGAAAACGGCAGACCGAGCGACAAAAAAAAAAAAAAAAAAAAAAGGTTAATAATTTAAAACGAAACAAAGCTGAACGGCCTGTGGTGATACGTTTAAATCACTCTGTATACACACACACACACAGTGCAACAGACGACGAAATCTCGTCGTCGATTATATGAAATAATTCCGTCTTTTTTTTTTTTTTTTGTTACGCGCGATAAAGCCGGAGACTCGCGAGGACGGTATTTATGCGCGGTAGGTGATACGCTGCAGCGTTGTGTACGGAGATCCAATAACGTCAAACGGCATGTGATTTAAAACGTTCGTATTATCGACGGGACTCGTACGACGATTCCCCCACACCAAATAATAATAAAAAAAAAGAAGACACCTCCGCGCAAAGGATAGTGTAAATAATAATATATATATAAAAAAAAAAAAAAATCGAATGGAATTCGAATAAAAACGTTAAACGCGCGTCTCCCGCAACGTTGCGAACGAGCGTGTGAGACGCCGTCGTAGCCGTCTCGCGTGCGAAGGAAGAAAACAATAAATAAATTCTGATGCCATCGTTTTGTACACGACGGAATTGAACACTTTTCCCCCGTTCATTCGATTTTTTCCCCACCACCCCTTGTGCACATATATTATACCGTCTCTCAAAGTCCCGTACGGCGGCGGCGGCGGCATATTCACGCTCTATACACGATTATTTTTATGACGGCGAATTAACCGAATCCCGGCCCGATATAATATTATATACTCGTGTACGGCGGCGTCGTAAACCGTTCTCGCGGCTGCTGCTGCTGCTGCTGAAGTCAGTAATCAGGTATTTTGTATTCACTATTGTGTGCGGCCCAGAGAAAAGTTCTCGGTGAAAAGAAAAAAAAAAAACAGCCCATACCTCGTCGTCGTCGTCGTCGTAACTCAATCCGCTCGGCTCGGCTCGGCGGGATTTTAGCCATTTTTTTTCCTTTTTATAAGTTCTTTATTTATTTTTTTTTTAAAGGGGGAAAAATTATATAATCTGGCGGGATTATCTTAATGTCGGCCACGTCTACACGGTGTAAACTTTACGACGTGTTTATATACATTTTATAAGTCTTCTGCAGCCTCTTATATTTATATACGAACGCGGTTCGAACGGTAGACGCCGTAAAAAAAAAAAAAAAAAACAAAATAAATAAAACGAGAGCAGAGAAAAAAAAAGTGTGCTCGACAAATAAGGCACGCGTGTTTGACTGCGACCACCCTTTGAAAAAAAAAAAAACTGTATAATTGCACCGAGACGAATAATAATTCAATAGCCTCTTTTTTAACAGAAAAATTTGCTCGACCACAGTTGCTTATACTTGACGATCGTTTTTTTTCTTTCAACACGGACGAATTTGGAAAAATCGATATTTTCGCTCCGCGAAATCGCTTGCGGTGGTAATGGTCGGAAATATGCGGAAAATTGAAAGAAATTTTTTTTTTTGTAAGTATATATCAGTGCAAAGTTACGTATTCGGTATGCACTCCAATACTCTGTAGGTCGATTCGTTTCGGTAGTTTATTTTTGTCCCCCGCGTTTAAAAACTATAGAGAAAATTATTTTTCTTCCAAAATTTTCGGATTGAAAAAGAATCGTTTCGTATAAAACACATAATAGATACAATAATTTGCTACAGTACGTCCCCCAGCATTGTTTCTGATGAAAAATGTGTACAAAAAACAAAAAATCATTGTTAAACCAATTGCTGAGAATCTAAAAACAAAAAAAAAGTATAATATACGCAGTACACTACGCACGTATAAATGCTTTGCCATATTGCGTGCGTATTATTTACACGGTGTTATTGTTTTTCGCACTGGCCATAATATACTCTCGTTTAATAACGTTTAATCGATTAATTGAAAAAGCAGGGAAAATTACTTGCGTGCGCGCGCGCGATGTATGCGAGGGCGAGTATATTTATACGAGTATAAATAAGCGAACTAATACGAGAAGGGCTCAGTGTTCCTGAGCAATATTGCGTACCGTACAATATGTATATAAAGTTCTTCTTTTTTTTTTCATTCATTCGACTGCAAGTATACAGGGTGTGAAAAATCGTCGATTTCCATTTATTATTATATTATTATTAAGTGAATTCGCGTAAGTGCAGAAATTATAGCGGGAAATCATCCGGCGCGCAATATTCCCGAATTTTCCTCTGTTTTTTTCCAAAAGAATTTCACGTGTCTATCTGGATGATTTGAAATCAATCGCCCACGACGATATTCAATTATTGTATGCGTAATATTTACATTAGTCGTTCAAACGTTACCCAGCCGAATATTTACTACGTGAAATCCTATTTACACGAAAATTATAATAAATCTGTACTCTTTTTTTTCCACCTTTATATCATATATAGTAGGTTTTGTCCTACTACTATATAAAATTGGTTTTTCTTTTTCGCAATTAGAATATCACAAAATAAAAAAACCAGAGAGACGCTGGCAATTTTTTTTTCTCCACCCTGTAAATATAAAATACACGCGCGCCCGCGCGTATTCCACACGGAATTTACAATCACAATTAAAACGGTTGTAAGTATTAAAAAAAAAAAAGAATTTTATTACACTTACATAATGAAAATCGCCGTCAATTTATTTCTTTTTTTTCTCTTTTACCGCCACCAACACCCGCGATGGTTTAAATATTATACGATTATATTGAACCGTATTTACCATATTACGCTACGCGGTACATCCAATAACGATTTAAAAGTATTTATTTTATTTTTTTCGTTTGTTTATTATATCGTTAACAAAACGAAAAAAAATAAATTTACTTATTATAATACCTTTATGCGCGCCAACACATATTTATTACAATAGTCGTTATTATATTAAATAAATATGTATTATTATTATTTTTTTATAACAATCCGATAAAGTCCTTTTTAAAACGGCGTAACACGACGTTAATATTTTAGGACAGTAATAACAAAAATAATAATATTTCCCGGCGTGCGCTTAAAAGATGCGTATTTAATCTCTGCGTATTTAATTCCGGATATATCGTTCCGATTGTAATTATTATTATTATTATTATTATTATTATTATTATTATTATTATTATTGCAGTATAACCGCACATCAGTTATTATATTCGTATACGTACGGAAAGGATTTCCTACACTATTTTTTTTTTATATTTATGCGTCACCTTATAATCCACGCGAAACCGATGAGAACTTGTATAAAAAATTAACTCGTCTAACTCGATCGGCATTTGTCGGAAGATCTGACGATTTAAGAGCCCGTCGTCGAATATGGAATTAAAATTATAATATAAAATATTTTATAAGAAAAACGATAAAAATATTGAAAAGGGATCGTGTTTAAAAGCAAAAAAAAAAGAGATAGAACGTAATAAAAAAATGTAATAATTATCTCGATGATTGTTCAAAATATTTCTACGATATCGTCAAAATCTGACTTAATTAATTCACTTTGAAATTTTTTTTTTTTTTTAAATCTTCCGTGCACGAATTTCGCGTAAACGTGTATTTCCTATAGGTGCTGAGGATTTTATAAACTCGGATCGCTTCAATTAACCGAATACGCATTTTGAACCATTTGTCTGTTTGTATGTGTAAAAAATATTTGTATTCGTTTAATTAATAAACAGTTTCGGTTGTTTGAATTGAGAATTAAACAGAGTATAGACTGTACTGTTTCGATATGGAAATATACGATAGCGAATATTTTTCAATTTCTCACTTGTACACTGAAAGTGGTAACGTATGACTTTTAAACAAATTAAAAAGGTTGTTTTTTTTTAAAAGATCGTATATCACGTTAACATGTTAAAAGATCATTTTTCCCCTTTCTGATCGTATAGATGTATCTTTACAAGCTATCCCCAGCTAGTGAAGTAAGTCTAGAAAATGATGTTTTTAATCATGAATCGAGATTCAGGAGCCCATTGAAAACCTTTAACCCGGAAACTCAATCATACAGGAAGACACTGTGTATACGTATAAAAAAGCGATCACCCTTTGGACGATTTTTCAATAAAATATGGTGCGATGCGTTTTTGGGCGAAATTTTTAAAAAGATAAATTTTTGTTACCTAACAACACTTTCTTCATGAATAATAATAATAATAATAATAATAATAATAATAATAATAATAATAATAATAATAATAACAATAACAATAATGTATCACGCATTCTTTAGCGAAAGAGTAAATACGAGTACATTGAAAATAAAAAAAAGTAGGTAGTATTTAAAAAAATGTTAAACAGTAAATATTACAGATTATTCATAAATCGCAGCGTATCACTGTGTAACAAACATTATATAAGCGTGTAAGTAAATTTTATGTAAGAGGAGTTTTTTGTTTAATACACATAAATATATATTTTTCTTACAAATGTATAAGTGTAGATTCGAACAAACTGTTGGGGGTCCCATTAAAAATCGAGCAGTATAATAAACTGGTGAAAGTTTGTCGACACCATAATATTTCGACTATTGTCTATTATATTTTTGTTGCAGATTTTGTGTCGATGTCGAAAACCGTAAAAGAGAAAGGAAACTAAAAAAAAAATCAGAAAAAAGCATAAAGAACGTGAATTTTTCTTATTATAATAAAAGAGAAAAAAATTTACAGTTCTCCAAACGACGATCTTCCATTTTTATACCACTCTCGCACTATATCTATACACTTTTTACCATCCGAATTTTAAGATACAAAATTAAATGAATAAAAAAAAAGCAGATATTGAGATACTATCGTAATAATAATAATAATAATAATAATACGCGCATCGTTCAAACTTACAAACGAAACTTTTATTCAAAAAAAAAAACTAACAAACACGATAAAAGGGGAAAATGAAACGCACGTTTTAACGTAATCTCAACATTTCGTCGACACGTTTAGATGGCGAATTGTCGGCACGCTAATTGCATGTACGCGTTTATAAGATTCTTCAAGTCTCGAAACGGAGGGATAAAACAATGAGTTTCCGTTAATGCCGTTTCCAAAATATCTCTTCACACACGCTCCACATCGTGTTGACTGTAAACGATACCATAATATTATTGTCATTGTAATCCTATGCGCAATGAATATTTCAATAACTAAATATTTAATTCTGTTATAATATAAAATGGAGTACAAACATATTTTTGCACAACACACAAAAAGGTTTTCCATCTATGTTAGTACAACGTTTTCTGTTTTACATTCTCGGCTACGCGCGAGTTCGACCATCCTAGACCAACACCTTCATCGTATCTCGTATACACTCACACCGGCTATCTTCGTATCACTCTCCAGATTCTATCCACTTATTCTTCGGTACTATTTCTTTTCCTCGTCTACAATCTTATGTTCATTTTTATGATTGCGGCACACCTTTCTCCAAACCATCTCATTTTACGCTTCCTAGTTACTTCACACACACAGTGCCGTAACTCGAAAGTTTTCCGGGCCTATAACAGAGAAAAATTAACGGGATCTCTAATTATTATTTTTGATTGAATTTCAGTGAGCCTATGAGCTTAATAACACAAAAACGAAAAAAGAAAAGCAATAATCTCTAAAAAATGATGTTTTCTCTTTAATTTTAAATGTAAGTACATTCAACGATAAATCGTATGCCCTATAGTTTTTTTACAACGTTTTTTAAAAACTATACCGATCGAAAATCTGTAACAATATTATTATTGGAGGTGATACGGAAAAAGAAATATTTGTGTATTAAGAAATACGGGACCGGAGCACAAAATTTTGCTCGAGGCCTTTCTCCCGCGCAAGGCGTTCACTGGCCACGCGAGAGTCCCGGCACTGTTTACTCGCACGTTGACCTCCACCTCGGCGTTCTCGTTTACCTCGCTACCCTCTTCCGAACAGTCCCCCCGGCGATCGTATTTCTCGCGTTTTCCTCACAGAACAATTCGTTTGTATCCGGTACCGAACGCGTCGCACAAACTATTCGCAGCGCACCGCGTGTTATATAAATTCGATAATTTTCAACGTCGAAACACGTGTGGGAACGGTGTCAAAAAGACGGTAACGCGTTGTTCAATACAATCGTTGTAAACACTGCGCGATTTAATAATTAAAAGAAAAAGTCTCGAAGGAGACGTCGTCGTGTCGAACGCACACTGGGACGATACCGTGTGTCGCGATTTAACGCGAAAAAAGGTAAAAAAAAAAAAAAAAAACGCGGTTAATGCGAAGGGAGTCGCACAAGCTGTAACACGGCGAAGGGCCCGTTAATGGGCCCGGCTGGATGGAACCGCCGTCGGGGAACCGCGTTAGGCGGGCGGGACGGAGCGTCATGCGGTTCGCATATAATGAAACGCGTAAACGCCGTGCGGCCGAAACGAGGCTGCGCGGCGACAAGCACCGTCGTAATAATAATAATAACAACACCGTCTGAACACGGTCGTGCAGCAACACCGCCGTCGCCATGACGTGCGTTGACGACGACCGACGCGCACTACGGAACGCGCCGCGGCAGGTTAAGTGTGCGCGCGTTATGTGTACCGCGGTGTACGCGTTGCGGGCGGTCTCGACGGTTCCCGCGGCGACGGCGGTCGTTTTATTGAAGTAAATTGACAGAAATTGTGTGTTACTACGGCCCCGAACGAGTGACCGACACACACACACGGTGTGACGACGACGTTTCGTTTACGGCTTGCTGCTGGCCGCGGCGCGTTACGGTATGACCGTATAAAACACCACACGAGCAATATCGCAACCGTGCAGGGTGCAGTCGTGGTGGCTGCGGGCGGACCACCAATTATTATTATTATTATTATTATTACTACCGCGAGCATTATCGCCCTAACCTGGACGCCACATGTTATATTTCTTCGTCCCACTCCATCGCGCCGCAGCTCTCGTCGCCGCTCGCAGTCCGCGGGTTCCAAATAATCGTGTATTGGAGTTATATAACAGAGTTTATAAATATACGCCACCACGGGCCAATTGTGATGAGGGGGATAAGACGGTGGACTTTAAAAAAAATAATACGAATTCGTCATTTAATAATAAAAAAAAATTCAAGTTTCACGAAGATTTTCGTGTATATAAAACAACGGCGTTCTCGGCGGCAGTGTACTGCGCAATTATATATATAATGAAAAACGTCAACGATTTCAAAAAATAAATAATAATAATAATTAAAACTTGTATTACTGAGCGACGGCGTTCTACGAATCGATGTAAATACAACGTGATGTGCTTTAAAATTCTTTTTCTTTTTTTTTTTTTTTTTAATTGTACGTTCGAACTAAACATCGAACACACGCGCGAAAACGAAAACACTACTTGGAAACTGTGGCGGCAATTTACACACGTAGGTACACTAACGAACACGCGAAAACATCTCGATCCGAAAAACCGTACGAGCGATTTACAATACTCAGTCGCGTTCCTTCGTTTTGTATAGTTTATTTATTTTCTTGAGAAAAAATAGAAAAAAAATGCCTTAATAACGTACAAAGTACACGCGCGTACGTATAGGTTTTTGATAAATATACGAAACAGATATTACTTTTTAAGAATAATTAATTATTTTAAACTCCTCGATTAACCGATATTAAAACACCCTACACGGTCGAATAGTGGAAATATTCTAGTTATCAATAAAAAGAAAAAAATGGATTATGGGATTCTAAAAAACTGCGTAGATCGACAATTTTTCGATTTGTTCGAGATTTAAATTCATTAGAAAAATCTGTTGAAAATTCGTCTGTTCGCGCGATACAACTGCAACGTAAATAATAAACGGGAAAAAACGAGTTGTCCAGAGGTAGAAAAATTAGAAAAAAGTTGAAATAATTTATTTTTTTTTTGTCATTCAATAAAAGAGAAGTACAAAACACTATAAACACATCAATGGTACGATATCCGATGCAATATAATTAAATACAATTTTAAAAGAAAAAAATAAATAGTAATTTTTCGACAAATTTGATATTACTATTATAATGATAACAGAGGAACCGCGATCGAATAGAGTTCGGAAAACCGCAATATGGACTGTTGTGGACATTTTTTTTTTTTTTACAAATCACGAGCGTCGTTAAAAGTCGACGCGTTACGTTAAAAAAATTATATATATATATATATATATATAAACGTTTTAAACGCCGCGACCACATGTCGTTTCGAATAAAAATCACACGTTCAGAACGAGCTAATATATATTATTTTTTTTTCATTTTTTTTTTTAGGAATGTGTGTGTGTGTGTTCTTTCGTTTATTACGTGCGCGACCCGATGTCGCACTGAGAGTTCCTCCGGTCGTTATGTACAAAAAAAAACATTGCGAAAACTATCTAATAACATAGCGAGAAGGACGACCGTTAAATCTATATACGAAACGGATATATATTTATCGCCCGAAATCTGCGCAGTAAAATAAAAAAAATATATATATTAAAACGTAAAAAAAAAAAAAAAATGTTTCTCTTTTTTCATATTTATACAGAAGATACCGACGCGCGGATGTTGTGAACGATGTTCGGTATTTGAAATTTTTAAAGCAACTCATAAATCGTTTGTGGTAAAACGATTCTGAGCGACGCTTTGTACGTATGATACAGTTTAGAGCAAATACTCCGTGCAAGAGCGCCGAGGCTGGGCTTCATTGATAATAATCGTGTGACCATATTATAGAAATTCATAACTCGCATTGAATTTAAACGCGCGTATCAATTTTATTCAGACCAAAATATTATACGCGGACGATTTGAAAACTGTTATTGCTTTTATTTATTTCTTTTTAACACGCATCGGCCTGAACGCGAACAACTTCGGATTTTATAAAAAAAGAAAAAAATGTTTTTTTTTTATAATTAATTAACGAATACAATTTGTCCGTAAAAAAAAAAGAAAATGAACCGGAAGATTAAAAAAAAAACAAATTTTTTAATTGAATATTGAAACTTTCAGATACATCCCCCCTCGCCGACAAATCCGGCCGTCTTTCGCGATTTACTGACGTTTTCTAACGGATTTCCGATCAAAAACTCTTTCTTAAATTTTTTTATTTTACTCGACACGTCGTTAAAAATTTATAAAAAAAAAAAAAGAACGTAAAGTATTAAAAAAAATTGACGCGTTATATGTACCGTTATTTTTAAAACATACCGCGGGGATATTTTATCGCGCCCTGCACGTCGTCCCCTCGGCGTTTTCGGTGCTATACAGCACAGGAGGACGAGGAACGAACGTGCGTAATATAATTACGTGGATTTTTAACGGAAACCGTCGCACGGGACACGGAAAGCTGCGGTCCGAAATTTATAATAATAATAAGCGAACGAGTGAAATATACGCGACGGCAACAAAAGTGATCGCTGCACGTGCAGGATATCGGTCTGTACGCGCGTCCCTAATGTCTGCACTCCGTCGCCGTCGTCGTCGACGTTTTACCTGCTCTACACACGCGTGCGGTGCAGAGTATTAAAATGATTACGGTCCGCGTATGTACACACACACACACACACACTGCACGACGAAGAGTGACCGGCGATACGCGGGGGCGCCGTGACCGGGGCAGAGGTTGTCCTCGCGTATGCGCGAGGGGAGGGTCGTACGTAGCGATATTCATCACTGCGCGCGGTACAAGGGCTGTCTCTCCGGCGCCGTTATAATGTTTCGACAAGTCCCGCGAATCCCTTTCGTTCAGGTACGCGCGGGGACACCCTGCAAAAACCCGGCTAATGACTCGTGACAGTGTGCGCGCGCGTATATTTTATTATAATAATACACAACGGTAATCGCTGTACAGCTCGCGTCATATAAATTTTTTAATAAAACAACACTGTTGCGTGTCCGCATAAATTTATGTCGAAAAACGACGACGACGACGACGAGGAGTTGAAAACTTTGAATAAAATTAAACACCGTATACGATAAACGGATGTGTAAACGAATTCGAATCGTCTGTTATATTTGCGGATTCGTGTAGAGACAATAGAGGCCGTTGTCAATACTTTTCCGCGCATTTAAACGTTTTCACATTTCTCGCGGCCGTTCGCGCCACGAATCCGTTTTTCTTCCTTCCTATTCATTCCTTCCGTTTTTTTTTTTTATAACAAGACACAATTATTATTATTTTTATTGGTATTAAATGCACCGGACACAAACTAAAACGAAATTCATGGAACCATACCTACATGTACATTTAATCAAATAAATACGTCTTACGATTGTGAGGAGGTTTTTTTTTTTTTGTTGCCGTGGAAATCGTTTCACGGGCACAAATTTTATGCTGGGAGCGAAAAATTGTATTGAAATTTATTTAAAAATATAACTGCACACGTAAATCTTTTACGATATCATATCCATATACAGAGTTATCTGTGCCTGCAGAGTTATTTTTGCGAATCGATTTATCAATATCGTACATTATCAATAATAATAATAATAATATAAAAAACGAAAATATATTGAAGACGTCATTGATGATTTTTTTCAATAGAAAAAAAGAGAAAGAAGTGTTGTTTTAAATCATTCTTTTCTCATTTAAATATATATATATAGTATTATTAGCTATGTAACGAAACCGCAAAAATTCTCAGTAATAAAAAATAAAATATCATTTTGTTATATGCATATTTACGAGTAATATATATATATATAATAAATAAACAATGTCAAACTTGCCCCGCGGGCATTCATAACCACGTTGGATATGACTATAACGCGAAACATTCTCTGGACGAGATGACAATGTTAATTATATGCTGCAAAAGTGTGATCGTACAATAAAATATTATTTATGAATCGCGCGAGCTGGACGCACTCGAGTTAAAAATAATAATTTACAAAAATTAATAAAATTCGTGGTAATAAAAAAAAAGAGAAAAATCATCATTTTCAACGAGTTTCTCCTTTTTTTTTTTTTTTTCTAAATATTTATATATAATATACTTTTCGAAAATTACATATCGACATGCATTGATCGTTACACACAATTGTCATAAACACCGATCCTAGAAACAGTACGAGTATGATTATAATGTGTGGTGTACAAGGGAGACGGGTAGGAAAAAAAAGACACTGTTTTTTGGTAAGGAAATAAAAACGTCACAAACCCTCCACTCCCTATTCCCAGTGTTTGCTTATTTGGTTCGCGCGGTTGACTGAAGTTTAATTTTTGTTTTCCTCCTCTCTTTTTTCGTCTTGTTATTATTTAACGAGCGAAACAAGTTGTGTATAAGCGTTACTTTTTTGAGTGGGTGGGAAAAAAGTTTTTTTTTCTTTTGCAATCCCTATACAATTTATATATATATATATATATATGTACTCGCACTAAGCAGCCGACCGTGAAAAAACATTATTTTAACGTGTTCAAAGTATATTATTATACACTTAAAACTCGTAATAAAATCGCGTAAACTTATTGTTTCGTGTTTTCTTCTTATTTCGTCGACATAATAATATTATAATATATGATAAAATATACGCGACGTCTCATCGTGTACACATTTTTTATCGGCATAATATAATACGTTTGAAACGCCTATTATTGTCTATTAGAAATAGATTAAAGATCAGCTGAGAATTTCTGTGTCTGATTTAAAATTTTATAAAATATATATACTCGTATAGTGAAAACATTCGAAAATGTCTACGAAAAAAAAAAACCGTTTTCCAACTATAATATTATTTGAATTCGATCGTTTTTCTTTTATTATTTTTTTTTTTTTTACGCATACCGTACCGCCGAATTAAGACAAAATTTTAATTCCGCGTTTCGGTATAATTTTTTTGTTTATTTTTAAAACATATTTCTTGGTTTTTATGTTCGTATATCGATGCTTTATAACGCATGTTATTGAAAAATTTTTGTTTTTATCGATGCATTACGATTTTGTTATTATTATTATTTTTTTAATTTCTCGTACCGTAGTCAATTGCCTGTTTTGCATAGACAAAGAGGGAGAACAATGAGCAGGGCTCCACTGATTCATCAACAGTTTTCGGATATAATATTTTCAATTTTACTATTATTATTATTTTTTTCGATAATTCCGGAACACCTCGTTTTATCCGCCGTCGTACCGTCTGCGCTATCTGTCCGCGCGAAACGTGATCCCGTCGTCGGTCCCGCGCAATTGTCGGAGGGTTCTGTGTGGACCGGGATGCTGTGCCATTGTACCGGCTAGATGGCGTTCGGAATTCCGCGTCGAACGGGGTGGCTGCATAATACATTTGTATTAAATTATGCTTATTTTATTAAATTTCTAATGAATTGGGATGAAAGGGATGAGAATAACATCCTACGGATTAGTGAAGAAGACTCGAAGTGCCTCAAAAACCTATTCTCGTTACGCCATCGCGTTCAAAACAAATACGTATAAAAAAAAATATACGCGACACATTTATTACGACTCATTCGGTCCGTTGATTTCTCGTTGGATTACCGGATTGAAAATTGGAAAAATAAAACGCTTTCTTAAAATTTGAATTGTTAGACGAGATCCCGCGCTGAGTGTGCAGTGTGCACTTAAGCGCGTCGCTGTTAATATAATAATCATCGGAAAAAACAAAAAATTCGAACGAATTATAAATAAACGTCGAGGATATTTTAATATAATATGGTCCATATTTTTGTGAAAAAAAAAGATGAATTTATCGAGTTTTTAATCTGAGATATATATCACACGTTTTTTTTTCTTTTGTAATCACGTTCGTCGTAATATATATCGACTGGAATGTTCTTGATTTTTTTTTCACATTTTTTTATCGTTTTTCAATGATTGTATTTTTTTTTTTGGAAGATTTTCAGATGACTTTTACAATAGTCCGTTTTTATATAACAGAATTTATTCTCGTTTCAGGTATTTCTACGATACTCTGGTTGGGAAAATGAATTCAAAAATATATATTTTTTGTATTCCAATCGCTATTTTTGGACTTAAATTATTTTACACACACACACATACACGATAAATCTCCCTCGCCGACTCAAGGAAAGTATCGAGTCCTAAGATAATGGGAGCAAAAAATTACTTTTGCAATAGGGTACGAGATTTGAAAGTGCGCAGCGTGTTGTACGAAATTTATCATTTTTCGTGTATTTCATGTTTATCGAATATTTTATTTTTGAATCGACGTAAATCTAACGGTTTACTGATCAAAAAATAATAACGATTTTTCTTTTTCGGACGTAGGTACCGCCGTTATATCGTGTATCGTTACACTATTCGAGTGTTCTTGAAATAAACTTGTTTTTTTTTTTTCAACAAATTTAACCTCAAAACGTCAAATTGTCGAAACGTATGCGTGGGTTAGGAAAAATTTTAGACTCTGCTGACGGAACTGCGTACACATTTGTATATTGCGATGATATGTTCAAATGTATATTTATTTTTACTTTTTTTTTTCTACATTTTTCCGAATCGCCAAAGTGAAAACGGTGAAAATCGCGTGGTCCAAACGGTTTTCGATAAAAATACGCGTGTCGAAAGACTACGTCAACGTACTTCCGACTGTCACGGCGTGATTTTTTTTTCGGCCGGACGAAGAAAGAAAAAAAAATCCCGTTTTTTCTTCCCCTATTCCGTTAGAAAGAGAGAAAGAGATGCAGACAGAGCGATGGTGAGGTTGTTGGTAACTGGAATTCGGAAGCGATAGGAAATCGACACGAAAAAGGATATCTATTTGCGCGTGTACTGCGCACGATATCGTATTATTATAGTACAAGTCCCTGTTCCCTTGATCGCTTTGTGCGGCCCTGCTGTAATAATTATATAGCTGGTTATAATATCCGAAAGCGCGCGCGCGTGTGTCGTCGTTATTAGTCTGGCGAATAGCCGCGATGGGTTACAAAACAAAGAAAAGGTCTGGGTTTTTTTTAGGTGGGCGGGGGAGTGCAGGGAAATGGGAACAGGACGAACAAACACGCGCCTACACTGCTGCGCCGCCGGTCATGGATTTTCGAAAAAAAAAAAAAACAATCGTATGTCGTATATAATGCAATACTAATAAAGGGCCGCGGGGACGCGTATTGTGTTGCACGCGATGCAGGGACGAGAATTAGCTTGACGACCGCGGGCGTATTGCAGTCAGTCACCTTTGTTGACACTGCTGCAGCAGCAGCAGCCGTATATCACAGTATACACGTCGGCGGGTCTCGCTTTTGCAGGGACGTCGTCATCCCGTCGCGTGCGTATATAATATGTACCTGTGCACACATACCGCGGGCGCGTTCGTCCCTGCGGCAACGAGTAGTCGACAGAAGGTATATTACAAAATATCGCCCGTAATATACGCGAGGGTTGACTGAAGAACGCTTTGCGTGTACCACGGGCGGTATAGTGAGAGAGAGAGAGAGAGAGAGAGAGTGAGAAAGTGGTGACAACATTTTTTTTTTCTAAATCGCTGTCCGTATATACGCGAACCTATTCTAATATAACGTTAAAAAATATTTAGTTCAACTTGAAAAAAAAATCTATCTATCATATTTATTATATATAATACGCGAAATATTTGTTACAAAAAACAGAAGAAATAAACTTCGATTAGAGGACGTACGCGATTATTGTATTTATTTTTTCATTTCAGTGTGTACTGTATTTAATATATTGTACTCATTTACATCGACATTTTATAATATATTGTTTTTAAAACGTTTATTGTTTTAGGGCGAAGCACTTGAAACGAACTGCATAACGTATTCACTTGAAAAACGTAAAAATACGCATTTAAAAATCGATTTCTTAGAAAAAAAAATAAAAAAAATTCAAGTTAATTACGTATATATACGTACATCATTAAAAAAAATTATAAATTTATATATTCGACAAATCGATTAAAATATTTATTTTTTTTTAAAAAAAAATTGATATAAACGACGCGATAAATATTCTCATTTGACCCGTTACACTGTATAGAATAATCTCGTTAAGTAGACATCTTGTTCTGATACTAAAAATAAAAATACATAGAATTTTAGTCGCAAAATTATAGTTAAAATCGTGCCCACGCTATTCATCGTCACTGCGCGCACCACTAGAATCTAATCGGCCGGCCGTCACACTGCGCGTCGCAGAATCCACTTGCCCAGTCATCTATATTAATGTGGCGGGCGGTCGTACTACGCGTCTGTCAAAATACATTTAAATCCGACACAGTGTTACGATGATACTACGCGTCAAGTTTTTATTATTTTACTAATGTTTTGATTATCCATGCGGTTCGTAAAGTACGGATTGAACTACCCCGCCCCACGAAGAAATATATGGCGAAAAGTTACAAAAGTGAAGAAATATGTTTTAAAAGCAACGGGGGGGAAAAAATCCCGCCGCTAAAACATGCGTTTACGTGCAAAATAAAATTATATATATATATGATATGTTTCACGAATTTAGTAAAATTTTGTTCTATATTTGATATGTAAAGAATTTTTTTTTTCTATTTATACTAAAACCCAGCTGCGTTTACAGATTGTTGCCTACGGGTTATTTCTTCAAAAAATTTAACGATATCGCATCGATTAACAAGAATAATATTCTTAACAGAGCTTCTAAAAACATAATGTTCTCGAAAATCAATAACGATTTTGTAAACGTTAATCGCGTGTAATGTAAATAGCACGTTAAACTCTATTAAAACTATAGTGAATTCGACTTGTATTACTCGCTATCATCTAAACGAATGATAATTTTACCTGAGAACGTAATATTCACTCAATGCTTGCAGTCACCCGCACGTAATTGATACGTAATATTTCCGTATCATATTATATGGACTTACCTGAAAAATAAAAACAAAATGTTATTATTAAAAATCAATGAAGCAACGACAACAGCATCGTGTGTACCAATGCGGAAAGACTATTAAAAACAAACGAAAAGAAGAAAAAAACGATCGGTTTTTACTACGATAAATATTAATATTATGTACTCGTACTTTATAGTAGTGCGGGATTGTCTGCAATCAGAGGATCTCGAACACTTTTACAATCAATCGCGTACCACTATAATGACTATAAAAAATATCGACAATTCCGTAGTAGTTACGTTTATGTGAGGCTAATTACGTTAATACGAAATACGTAATTGTTATTCATTTATTAATATTAAAAAAAAATAACGCGCGATTTACGCACGAAGAATTTCCGTGAGAATTGATGAAGTCGCAAGTTCGAAACTAGTGAATACGTATACAATAAGAGCTGTCGGATTCAGTTGTATTTCGAATCAAACGTGAATTCGGATGAACGTGTGTATATGTAATCGGTATATTTCGAAATTTGCTGTTTATACTATGTGAGCATTGCACAGTGGCCTTCCACGTATCGCGTATAGAATATCTGAGCTATGGATCGTTTCGAAGTAACCAAATTAAAAAAAAATATATATGTATATACGAATCGTGAAGACGTCGTTATTATTGACTTATAAGACCGGGTTCTAGTTTAAACAATACGAAATATTATTTATTTGTTATAAATATAAAATGGACATGTTAATATATATATTACCTACACGTTTTCATACCACACCTAAAGTCGAGAAATTCATAAAAGAAAAAAAATGTAATCAAAAAAATATAATATATTGTACAGTCGACATAAAGAGTAATAATAATAATAATATTATTATTATTTGTATCGAAATAAACCGTATAATATATATATATATATATAATAACGGTAAGCGGAAGTAACGTGTTAAAGAGTTATATTTAATTATAATACCTATACTCAGTGGCGTATTTCCGGAGGGGGGTTAACTTCCCTCCTCTCACTCTCTCTCAGGACCAAAAGGTCAATTTAAAATATTTATTGTGCATTGGTCAATTTATATTAACGCTACGTTACAGTCGGACGATACTCGACACAGTTTAGTAGACGACGGCACAAACACTACTCCGTTACTCCGAATCTCTGTTTAGAAAAAGAAAAAAAAATGGTCACTTTTATCAATCTGACAAAAGAATATAAGTTTTACACAGGAAACCAGAATGATTCAATCGAGGAATTCTCACACCTGCAGGCATTGCGATGTACAGCCGTGACTTATATTCGTTTTTATTAATTACGAAAATCAATTTAAAACCGTTTAAATGTATTCGGACGAGAAATATTCACTGAATTCTCCAATAAATTAATAGACGTTTGAAATTTTCATTACAATTTTTTGTTTTTTGTTTTTTTTTTTTTTATTCTAATTAATGTATTACCAAGTTTATTCGATTTATTAATAATAATAAATAAATATATATATGTATATGTATTTTTTTTAATTCGTTTATATAATGCAAGAGGCGATGTTTCTACGTTGTATTCAAACATTCCCTTCTCTCGGACACAAATTTAAAGTGCTACGCACTACACGTGTATGGGTAAAACGCACGTTTACGTAGACATTCGGACAAAAAAAGCGCACGAGTATACACACGTTGTCGCATCAATTAGTCCAATACAACGGCGTGTACCCAATTGTTTCGAAATTAAAAATAAAAATAAACGATATTGTCTACATTACAAGCGCGCTCGGTTAATTGTCATTAACGTGCGACACGACGAGTCGTTGAAAATACGTATAATATAAATATGTACTTACAATTTATATGTTTTATTTAAATCGTTTTTATTCTATTATCAAATCGATGTACACCGGATTTCCGTTGTTTGGAGCAAAAACGAGATAAATCGAAATATTATAATCCGTTAATAATAATTTATTCGCGATAAATTTACCGCAAATATATTTATAATAACGTACATTGCGTTCGGTAATATTTACTCGTAAATTATTATATCGTAATGAAGTATAAAATTTAAATTATTATACGATAACATGATTTTTGAATTAAAATAAAGTCCATTATTTGTAGAAAAAAAAATAATAATAATTTACGCCCATATTCGTAACATTTATTGTATTAATTACATGTCTATTACTATTTCCAGTACAAAAAAAAAAAAACGACATCAATCCTCGTTGTTTTAGATAACAATAATAATAATCAAACAATATACAAACTATTTGATAATTATTTTTTTTTTTTAAATATTTTTATCGACAATTTTTTACTACGTCATATTTTTTCCTCCCACCCCCTAGTCTAAAAAATCCCTTGACGGAGAGGTCTTACAATGTCATACACAGCTACTATATAAAATGATAAAATATATGACCATATAAAATATGTTATATAAACGTATTATTGCGTTTTCAAACGCGATATTAATATTTTTACGTAATTAAAAAAAATTCGCAATGCGTATTTAGTGATCATCTTTATTTTTTTTTCTTTACCTAACAAGTCCTGTACAGATTATTGGGTTAGTTAGATAACAAGTTTGTAGGTATGGTTTACAATTTTGCTTACATATTTAAAAAACAAAAAAACCGATATTTTTTGTGAACTATACTACGCGACATAAATGTAATTAAGCGAGTACAATAATAATTCAAAGGTTCTACGTGATAACCAAAAAGAAGTTTTCAAATCGAATCCAGTTCTCCTTCGTTTTGCCCTTTAACGTTTCGTAAATTTCATCACTTTCAAAGTAAAAAAAAAAAAGTTCCAAATTAATACGATCGCGTATCGAAAAATGGGAAAAAAAAAAAATTCAAAAATCGTTCGACTAAGCACATATTTCATAAAAAACGAACACGCGTGTCCAATACATTACCGTATATCGACGAACCTGAATGTCGAAATCGACATAAAAACGACAATATTCTCGTTATCGGGACCGTTACTGAAGCCATCTCTAGCGGTCGTCGCGGCGAACGCGCGCAAAAATCGTAAGCGTTTATTGTGTATAAAACGTCAAAGCTCGTTGGATTTTATCTCCAGCCAGCAATCGTTTGTTGTGTGTCCTCGTCACGATTAACCGGAGGACGAATTTCATTTGAAATTAAAATACTGTCTTGAAATCGATCGAATTAATCACATATGATATATTATGATAATTCGAACGAACAAATAATTACATTGCGCGTTGGTCAGTGATCGAAGAAGTGGCGAGGAGGCGGATTATTAAAAATCAATTTTTTTCTTCCGCAATTTGTAGTTACCTAATTTTATTTTTTTTTCTTCACATTGTATTCGGACATCATTTTTTTTCTTTCTAAAATTTCGACATTCAATAGAGCTAAATGTCACGTGACGTCGCAAAAAAAAAAATACAGATCAAGGTTTAATTACACAATCTATTAACCGTGATTCGACAGTAATCTTTATTTTAATGATATTTTGTGATAATATAATTGGTATAATTATTCGATAAGAACATATTTTGCCGGTCGGCAAATATTCGTTGAATTTTTTTTTTCTCTTATTTTTCAACAATTGTGCCCCCCCCCCACTTTTCGAAATAACGATACTGCTCACTCCCACTCCCCCCATCACCAGTTATTTTGATCCATTTCGAACACTGACGCCAATAAAGCATATTAAGAAATATAATATAAATAACGTCAACGATGTTGTCCTGCGGATAAAAATAAGCATAAAAAATAAACGTGCAAACGCTTGTATTGGACACCTGTTACGCCTCAATCGTCGTGAGACGACGGAGCTTTGTACACCTGATCGATCAGCGGCTGTTTAGCGTTTTTGAAAAAGTTAAAAAAAGAAAAACCGCATAAAAACGCGAATAAAACGGGAATTTACTCTGTTTGTTATATAACACGCGCACGTTTCGATTCACGGCGATGTGTAATTTCGATTTACCTCCAGTGGCGTAGATTTTTCTTTCCCCCCCCCCGCCCACAATGGTTCGTAAGAACTCGCGGAATAAAAACATTTTATACGTGTTTTTTTTTTTTTTGCGATTAAATGTATATTTATTGATTACGTAGTTCCTGTTGAGAGAATCCGCTGAATTTCGTGTAAATATATAATAATAATAATTATACGGTTTTGAAAAAAATCGCTATTCACGCGACATGAACGAAAAATACGTTTTTCAATGGCCAGTTATTCGCGCGCGATTTACGAATAACCGTTTTGCCCCCCCGACGGATCTGCTCCGACGGCGTAAAACTCACGCGAACGGGTGCAGGACAAAGAAATAACACGTGTCCCCGGGGCGGCCCTTATAATAACTGCATATAACTACATATAACTGCAAACGGTTAGAATTTCGGTTTTCGATAGCGCGCGGGGGCGTGCGTTTCTCTTTGTCCCTGAAAACACGTTCGCGAAACGAGAGGACACGGAACGGTATAACGACGCACACGCGCGCGCTTGCGCTCTCGCACGTACACGTCGGTCACCGAAAATAACTCCGGGATCCCGCGATGACGACGGACCCTGGCGTAACGACGCTGGTACGCCCCGAGGGCGGTGTATAAAATACTTCTAAATTTAAGAACGATTGAACCTTTCATCCGGACTGTTAAGCGGCTTGTTACACGACACATCGTAGACAAACACATAATAATATATTATTACATGTGTGTGTGCGCGCGCGTATAATATTAAATACACCGCGTACAATGAATACGGTTATCGCCACGTGTTGACGCGTTGAATCGCTCAATAAAACCGAGCGCGCCAAGGTTTTAAATTAAAATTGTCTTTCGCCTCCGCGCGCGTCCTAAATACCTCGCGCGCGCGCGCGCGCGTAAGAAATCCCATGCGTCGACGAGACGGCGGCCCGCCGGTACGCCGGTTAGAACGGAAACCGGCTGTATTTCGTTGTCGCGCGATTGCGGGGCTCGTTTCGTTCACCTGAACACTTTGAGAATCAAAAAAATTAAAAACGGTATTGCGATTGGAATATGTGTCGTTTCCGGGTGTATAAAACTCGCGTCTTTTTTTTTTTTTACTTTTTTACTTTTTTAACGATAAGCTTCGAATTTAAATAAAAATATATGTATTTATATACATAACGCGAAGGATGTTGCGGCGACTTGTTAGGGGGAAAAAAAACAACGTTTTTCGACAACATTTTTGGAAACCCTGCGCGGAGCTGAACGGTAATTGCGGCGTGTTTAATAAACTCGACGACGACGACGACGACGGTTAGGTGGACGAGACGTTTATTGTGCGTGGTGAACGCACGGTCGTTTGGCAAATAGGTGTGCGCGAGACGAGAGAAAACGTAAAACGACACCGTACCGTCGTATAAAAATGTATACGAGTTTTATACGCGCGTTAATATGCGCAGGATGAGGAGGAGAAGGAGAAGAAACTCTGTTTCTTATTTATTTTCATTACCGGCACCACCGGGCACCGGTTCCATCACTATACTATACTGTCACTCTGCCGTTTCGTTTCCTCTGTAGCTCTCGACGTGTGTGGCGACCGACGGCTGCCGCACGGGGACCGCGGCGAATAGGTACCCGCGCCAATACAAATATTACACTAATTTGACCACGACAGTGGAACGAGAAGAGAGCAAAAAAAAAAAAAAAAACACGAACGAAATTAAATTTGTAAAAAATAATAATAAGCCGCCACACGGAGGAGAGGTGTGTAAGCATACGCTCGTGTATTTATTTAGTTATATATATATATATATTTATATTTATACGAGAGCGACTGCAGAGCGATGAAATTTAATAATAAACACTCGTATAGACGAGTTCGTGTGCCACACCGATATATATATATATATATATATAATAATAATAATAATAATAATATAACGCGTGTTAAGTGTTACGATGAGACGACGGAGATGCGGGAGTTTCAATTAGTTCGATTAAAAAAAAAAAAAAAAAAGCGAGAGAGAGAGAGAAACAGAAAAAAAGCCGCTGGATGCACGGTTGGATGTCCGCGCTCGAACATTATAAAATATATATATATATATACATATACTTACGGATAGAGATTTTTACAGTTTTTTTTTACTTCTGTAAACGACGCGATACGTATTCATTGGCATTAAAACCATCCTGAACGGACCGCTTCGGTGTTGTACAGCGATTCCAAATTTTTTTCTATCACCCGTATAATATAATATTTTGTGATCAACGCCTTTATATTTAAATTCAAAGAATCGATCTTGTTTCTTTGTATCTATCCGTGTAATCAATTCGCTTTTACTTTTACTCTTTTTTTTTTTTTTTTGTTTTGTCCTTTACTTTGTTGTATTTATTAATTCTTTTTGCTTAATACCCCTGACGATGAATTCTTGTCGAAACACAAACACGACAACTTTTACACAGTTTCTTTATTTTACACGTCGTTTTCACGTAACACTCTTTTGTATATATTTTAAGTATACGTGTACGAATGCAGGTACCCGAACGGTTCATACTTTATTTACGTACGTTCATAACAGTATAACGTTATTGAAGCGGGCGATAAATATACGTGAATATACTCGTACGTACACAATCACCGCCGACCGATCCCATTGCGTTGTAATACGATACGATGAAACCCTCCCTACTATCGAAACTCGCAAACGCGTTTTTTTTTCCCAAATAGATATTTTACCACTCCTTCCCTTTCCCCCCAAAAAAAAAAAATGTTTAACGGATACGCCACACTGATCAGTATACTCGTGTCTTGAGTATATTATATAAGTACCTATATTATATATATATATATACGACTATACGAAAAGAGAGTAAGAAAAAATAAATATTGGAGGACAGGTCTGTTGCAGTGCTCGCGATATCAGGATATTCGTCTCGTGAACGTAAATAAAACTATAAAACATCTGTGAAAACACCCGATACTGACACGAAACGGCCGAGATTCCTCGTATAATAATAATAAAATGGATGTAAAAAAAAAAAAAAAAGAAAAAAGAAAATGTAGAAAAACACGTATAGTCGCGATTATATAGAGAACGCGTGTTGTTGGCCCGTAGCACGGCACATGTGTGTGGTGTGTAATACTTACGCATTATAAACACGGAGAAACGAATGAGATTTTTTTTTTTTATTAAAAATTTTTACTGCGAAAGAGCAGTGCCGCGAGTATAAAAACAAAAAATAAAAAACAAATATTTATATATATATGGCAGCGCGTGAATATTTTATTTACATATGAAAGCGACGAATGTCCGGGACGAAAGTGTACGCGAATATATAAAATTGTTAATTTTAAATATTGTCCTAAGTAATTAAAAAAAAAAAAAAATGTATTTATATAATATTTACATCGGTCAAAACCACATTTAATCGCCGCTGTATAGTAAAAAAAAAAACACGTTTCAAACAAATTACAATATGTCGTGAGTTTGAAAATGTGACGCTGCACCGCGACAAATCGTGACAGATTATTGTAAACAAAAGAAAAGTTAAAACAATGACACGTGTAATACGAAATAATATATTTCGAAATAAATTTTGGAAAAAAAAGACGAAAAATGCAAAGATTTCGAATAAAATGTTATGATTTGGACGGTGGGGGGGGGTGGGAAACGCGATTCGTCCGAATTTATTTCTCGTCTCGCGCGCGATAAAATAGAAGAAAAAAAATTTCCCGTTGAATTCATGGAAATGATAAATTCGATCGTTTCTCGTAGTATGCTACGAAGCCGACACGTAACGGAACAAAAAAAAAAATC